>CM060403.1:37989901-39274959 GCA_030545235.1 Helianthus tuberosus | reverse complement strand
TTTAAACTATTGGAGAAAAATGATTATGTAATATTGTAATATATTAGTTTTCTTTACTATATCCGATTAGTAATATTTTAGTTTTCTATTGAGTATGTAATATTGTAGTTTTCAATCAGTATGAAATACCCGTCGATATCATTTTAAACATATTACAACTTCAAATTTTAGGTTTACTTTTTCAGTGTTATAACGAATATTAGAATCATAACAGTGGGGGGCCTTAACTACTAGTTAACATAAATCTTGAAAAAAGTTACTACTAGGGTACTGATTCGGAAAAATAACTAACCACAAAAAGGAAAAAAAAAAACATTTTTAAACTATTGGAGAAAAATGATTATGTAATATTGTAGTTTTCTTTACTATATCTGATTAGTAATATTTTAGTTTTCTATTGAATATGTAATATTGTAGTTTTCTATCGGTATGAAATACCCGTAGATATCATTTTGAACATATTACAACTTCAAATTTTAGGTTTTCTTTTTCAGTTGTTATAACGAATGTTAGAATCATAACAGTAGGGGGGGGGGGGGGGGGGGGCTTAACTACTAGCACTACAAAAAAAATGCCATTTAGTGACATACAAAAAGTGCCACAAAACAACCAAAAAGTGCCACTAAAAACACCTGTAGGAATGGGTGGCACACAAAAAAAGTGCCACTAGAAGCGCTGACGCTAAAGCCTTTTAGTGTCACTTTCTCAATATGCCGCACAAAGTATATAAGCTTTTAGTGGCATTGTTTTTTCTGCCACTACAAACTTTTGGGCTTTTAATGGCACATATTTTTGCCACAAAACCACATCAAATTATTTATCATATTAATTTTTATTGATTACAATTATTATTTATTTACATTAAAAATAAAAATAAAATAGTAAAATGTAGAAATCATAATAATATAATTAATTCAAATAAAAAGTTCAATCAATCATCTTTCAAAGATTCCAAATGTTTGAAAAGAAATAAATAATAAGTGTCAACCTAAGTCTAAATATCTAACATACAAAACAAATATTTAAAAAGTGTTTGAACAAAAACTCAAAACTCCATTGCGTTCATGAATCTCTTTCACGATCTTCATGCAAGTAAAATATTCATTGTGTTAACTCTTTTTTAGCGATCATATTTCCCACTTCATAGTTGGTCCCTGCACTTACTCCTTATTGTCGCCGCATCAGCCAATTCACTATATTCAACCTGAAATTTCACAATTTATGTTCAAATGATTATATCTCATAAACATAGCCATTAAAGATGTAAGAGCAATCACTACAGGAAAATAGAGCTTTAACGATGACAATTGTCGCCGGTATCATATTCATCTGCAACTTCTATGTGCTTCGTTATGTTTTCAGCAACCGAATGATCTTCCTGATCGCTGCCATCATCTGCCATCATATCATCGTCATGATCACTGCCATCATCTGGATAAAGAACAAACTCACAATTAGAAGTGGCGATTTTAACCCGTTTAATTTGAGCATGTCGATTTGAGTTATTTATTTGTTAAACGGGTAGAAACTTACCCTTTTGATCCATTATCGTACCAACCCAGTTTGCCAACTCTAGTTACAAACTACACTATAAAATAAATTATTTGACAAAAAATCAGAAGGAAGTAGTACTTTCACATAAAAAGAATATTGACCGTGCACTATCCCCCCCCCCCCCCCCCCCCCCACACACACACATAAAAAGAATATTACCGGTATATATCACCAACAATTGGAACCATTGTCAAGTTACTAATAATAGCTTTAGTCTTTTCTAAGCTTGTCAAATCTCTTGACGTTAGTTTGACCTGAAATAGTCAATGCCACATGTGAGGCTACAAGAACAACAGCATAAAAAAGATGGCATACTTAGCTTACCGTTCCATTATCTTGAGTTTCAATAGATTCCACACCAGTCTCTTCAATAATACTCTTGACCTTTTTACCCCCAGAACCAATAATTTTGTTAACTTTATCAGGTTTAACCTACACCAGTTTTTTAAGAAAATATGAGTAATACAGATAGTCATATTTTGGTGTATAGGCATTATGCCTAGTGGAGATCATAGTTATTAAAGGCGCGAAGCGCACTCTAGGCGCATAGGCTCCGATTAGGGCCTAGGCGATAGGCGCAAAAAAAAGTGTGGGCCCGAGAAAAAAAAAAAGCGCACTTAAATAAAAAAATTTAAAAAGTTCATTAAGGGAATAAAGTACTCGAAACCAAAACAATAATGTGACAACAGAATTCAGAATTAAATCAGAGAACAAAAACTAGAACTTAGAGAACTAATTCATAATTAACTAATTAAAAATAAATACTAATACAGAACTAAATCAGAGAACAAAAAACTGCTGTTAATCTATTTAGGATAAGAGTAACTTGCTAGCTCCTGTTGTATTTGTTTGCCGGATTCTAATGAAAGCTTTTTAGCCGTGCAAAAAATAGAGATATTCATATCCCATGTCATGTCGAAACAAACGGGATGAGAGATGACAACTAACCTTCATAACAAGAATAAGTGGAGCGTACATAGAAAGCTGCTTTGATGGGGGAGGTGAGCATTTTAACATCTTAGCTGGAAATATAAAATGTGTAATTATGCGTGAAAATGGTAATAATAATTCAAATATATTGATATTATGAGTTAGAAATTTACCAAGAATACGTTTTTGCCCTTCCTTTGCTTGCAATAAAGTATGCTTCATTGTTGACAATGTAATTCCTGCTACCTACAATGTAGAAAGGAATATTGTTCAGATATAAAACCATCCATGTCCGCCATATTTGTTGACAATAAAGAAAACACAGAAAGATAGCATACATAACCTTTATATCCATCTGGAATGCCATTACCCCATCATCATTCCCAGCAACCTGTATACTTAGAAGTCAGTAATGTTTTATGTATTGTTGATAAAACCAGCGTTCCAAAACATGAAGATAGAAGTAATTGGAAAATAACTCAAAATTTCATAAACGGGCCTTAAACTCAAACACGGTCACGCCTGAAGATAGAACCTTTTCACATCTTCTACACCAGCAAGGTTATCTATTCTTTGCGCCATTTGTTTATCACCAAGGGTAACTATTGCCAACGACTGTAACAATTAGAACATCATACTATTATTTTAAGTTCATTCGCATCTGCAAATACTTTAACTAAAGTATTTATTCTACGATATCTAAAGTCATATAAAACTAATTGTAATATTTGAAATACAAACCTGTGTTTCCCCACGTGTGAAAAGAGCACTTAGATGTGCTCTAGGAAGTAACCCACATTCTGAATCAATAACACGTATCTCCTCTAAAGTTCTGCTATCACTTCTTTTCCCTCCCTTGATAAAATTTTCCATAAAAATAGAAAGAAAAAAAAAAGAAACTTCCATGAAGGCATTATTATGTATTAAAAGATGAAAGTAGTGTCTATCCCATCTATGTTTTAGTCGGTTTCTTAATAATGATTGAAGGATTTTACCTTAAAATTTGCCCATTTGTGCCACAAAAACGCCAAGAAGCCTAGCTACAGTTCATTATTAGCAAGGAATTAACCACTTCCTTCAGTGTATAGGTTTTACCGCTTCATGCATCAAGATGTTTTACTGCATTTAACCTTGAACATTACTTTAGTAAAAAATTCAGTTTATTACTAATAATAAAAACTATCATATCATATTCAACACCATAGTTGTTTATTAAAACTCATGAAGGGCAAAAAAGATCTTCAAGTTGACCCATATATCATTTTTATTATTAATGTTACATCAAAATCTCAAAACATAGTAGGTATTATTGACCCGTTTAGCCACATAGACCGTTTTTCCTCCTTTTGATATTAAACTCATTGTATAAATTGCTTATTTTCATTCAATTCACATACGAGATAAGTAAAAATAATAAAACTTACCACATACATTTTATCCAAACCATACATTGTTCTACTAACTTTCCGCACACTTATAGCAGCAGATCAACTCCACTTTTTTGCACACTCTTCATTATCTTCCTTGCCATACCTAAAGATGTAAGCGAATCGAGCCAGCCCGAGCTCAAGCTTGTTTAACTGATGAGAGCTCAAGCTTTGTTTCTAAAGCTCTAGCTCGGCTCTGGGAAAATTTTCAAGCTCAAGCTTGGGTTGTTTATTATTTATTAACTAATTTATATTAAATGTAACTATATTTTCACAATTTTTTATATAATATATGCACATATATATTTATCGTTTAGTTGTTTTTTTATCATGAGTTTATAAATAAAAAATGTATTTATATAAATATATATTTGATATATTAAGCATAGTTATTAAAGGCGCGAGGCGCACTCAGGGCAATTTGTTGGGCCTGTGGCCTTATTTGTGCCTGGGCGCTCTCTTTAATAACTATGCAGAAGAATATTGGCATACATGAACTAACGTGAAGATTAAAGGCGCGAGGCGCACTCATGGTGATTTGTTGGCCCGGGGCCTTATTTGCGACGAGGCGTACTTGGGCGCTCGCTTTAATAACAATGATATTAAATAAAAATTAAATAAATATTGGGCTCGTTTAGGCTTGCGAGCCTGCTCAAGCTTAATAACTAAAGCTCGGGCTCGAACTCGTTTAAGATCGGCTCGTTCGATTTTAGTTATTTGAAACGATCTCGAGTAGCTTAGCCCTAAGACCCACCCATGAAGAATAAGGACATCAAACCAAGCAAAAAAAGAACAAGGTGGCGTATGTTTGTGATTGTATGTTTGTTTCCAAAGATCAATTAGAAGACCACTTTTGCAGCACCTTTTCTTTTGCTTTTTATCTCACGAAATCAAGAAAAGAAACTATGGTTTTTGCTTATTTTAGACAGAAAGGTTGGTGGTATAATGTGAGTTGTAATAAAATAAACAACTGGATAACCCATGTTTCATGTACAGAAACATACAACCATTTGGCTAATTACTTCTTGCAACTTATGACCTTTGACAAGATTGATATATGAGAATAAATCATCCATTTTCAAATATCTCTCTGAAATAAATCACCTCATCATATAGCTAGACTAAATTACAAAAGAAGCATAATTTTCAATGTATAAATCGTAAGAGTTTACCTATTTTGCTTGATGAACTTCCAATGGTTTGATCGTCAAGCTTGATCCTTTAAGTTCCTAACATCAACTTTAGATATAGATGCTCGTCTGTATATAAATATAACTATCATAACACTTAGTTCCTCTTTATATACAAACATCGATATTTTAACATATTTACCACATTTGACTCAAATAATATCCAACTTGAATACCAAACTTATTCTTCAAACATTTCGAGTCCCCTCCCCATTTAACTTCAAAGTAATTAGCCCAATTATTTACGCTTTAAAGAGTATTTTAAGTTGAGTTTATCTTTGAAAACACAAAAATTCCCTATAGATGAAACCCCCAGTTTACTAGTTTAGTCAATTTCATTCCTTTTGGGCATTTCATCGAACAACATATGTGCATTACCTCTTCTAATTCCCTGAAGTAAAAAAAACCCTAACATAAACTGCCTTTTCTTCATCCTTTAAAGTAATATTGGTTGTGTATTAAATTATAACAAAATACACTTACTTTTACTACTGCATTTAACAAAATTTTATCATGAAATATGAGCAATACACCATAACTCATCAAATTTGTAATACGAGATGAACTAGGTAAAAGAATCACACCTTAATCGTTCCTTTACCACCATAGATTCCAACAAATTCTTGTTACAAGCTTCAATTTTGTTCCACTTGTTCACCAGAGACATATTGACGGTGATATTTTGACGCCATGAACAGCAACTCAGCCTATACGCTTTATTGATTTTGGCAATCGCTAATTCGTCTACGACGTCAAAAAAACAAACTTTCCTTATAAGCGCCATGTACCCATCTAACCCTAGTTTTAAGCAAAGAATGAATCACAAATCCTTGATTAATAACCAGAGGTGGAGTTGCCCTAACTTGCAAAAGCAAAGTGAAACATGATTTAGGAATTTTTTTTTTTTTTTTTTTTTTTTTAAGGAAATCCAATCATAATATCATTCCATATGAAAAAGGGCAATTACAAAGCAATGGCAAGTAGTCGGGCAACAAGTTGCGCCGCCACCCCCCTTTTAAATAGAAAAACCAATTCTACTAAATACAAAGTTTGAAACCTTTAGCGACGAAGAATTACTATTAACGACTTTTTGAACCCGATTCAAAAGTCGCACAGCGTCAGGAGCGAGACCACCAAAGGTATCAAACGCAAACGGGACAAACACATGTTGATTCTCCAGGCAGGCTTTCTCATGTTTTGCCACTTTGCTCGCCTCTGCCTTGAGCACCGCTTGCCCTACGACAAAGCCCTTGTCCTTGAGCCCGACAAGGGAGGAGACTCCAGTTAGGAATGGAAAATGATTTTAGGCAGAGATGTTGAAAGACATTAGAGGGAAAACTAAAACAAAAGGAGGGAATAAATTTTGGGGAAAAGGGTTTAAACTTTCAAGGAGGGAAAAAACGAAAATCTTAGTAGAGCGTTTACAAATTTTAATGGCACATATAAAGCGTCATTAAAATCTACAGAAAACATTAGTGGCATATGAAAAGTGTCATTAAAAATCTAAATTTGTGGCATAAAAGTTAAATGCCATTAAAAGTGGATATTAAGCAAATATGGCATACACAAAGTGCCATTAAAAATCTAAATTAGTGGCACAAAAGATAAATGTCACTAAAAGTGTATGCCGCTAAATGGACTTTTTTTTGTAGTGTAGTTTATATAAATCTTGAAAGAAGTTACTACTTGGGTATTGATTCGGAAAAATAAATAACCACAAAAAGAAAAAAAAAACATTTTTAAATTATTGGAGAAAAATGATTATGTAATATTGTAGTTTTCTTTACTATATCTGATTAGTAATATTTTCGTTTTCTATTGAATATGTAATATTGTAGTTTTCAATCGGTGTGAAATATCCGCCGCCGATATCATTTTGAACATATCACAACTTCAAATTTTAGGTTTTCTTTTCAGTTGTTATAACGAATGTTAAAATCATAACAGTGGGGGGCCTTAACTACTAGTTACATAAATCTTGAAAGAAGTTACTACTAGGGTACTGATTCGGAAAAATAAATAACCGCAAAATGAAAAAAGAAAACATTTTTAAACTATTGAAGAAAAATGATTATTTTAACCAAACCGTTGAAAACAAAAACGAAGTTTACTCTATATTTTATAATATCAAAGAACTCTTTTAACTTCTTTTTTCTTAAATATATATTTAATAGAAAATCAAAATATTACTTTTTTTTAACGGCAAGGAACGACGTGTTTACCACCGTGACACCGGGCGCTGTGGCCAAGAATGACTACTCGACTGCTGCCAACCCCGTGGCTCTCCCAGATGCGCTGAAATGTAAGACCCTTAGTCCATTTTATACGATTATCATATAAATTTCGACTATAATAGTGTATTTAAGATTAAACATACCTTTAAAAATGGGAGTTTGTTAAAACATTTTAATAAATAAAACATTTCAACATTTTGTAAATACATTCGCCGTTTAAATATGAAAAATAAAACTAAAAATGCTGAAAAATAAAAATAAAACAGATAGACAAGATGAATCACTTGGATCCGACTCGCCTTTAATGTAACCTTTGATGATTTCCGCACTTTTACACTTTTTAAGAGATTATCTTAGTTATAGTAGTAGGCCCCTCTTTTGAAGGTGACGTTACCCTCAACCCAGTAGTTTGAGTCAGCAAGGATACAATCTTAAAGGGTTGGAATATTGGAAGATAATTAATTAAGTTATTAATGCGTAATGTGGTAGGCCCCTTTTTTGAAGGTGATGTTACCCTCGGCTAAGTGGTTTGAGTCAGCAGGGATACAATCCCAAGTAACCGGGTTAATGTATTAATAGTAGTTTACATATGAGGGGATCAAGCCATTCGCAACCCCGCCATCCAATACCAGTGGGTATTGAAGGAGGTCCTAGTAAGCTTGACCCAGGTCCTTGCAGGATCTATACACTGAACAAGGCAAGAACCTTACCAAACCATTCCCTTAACCCCCGACCAGGTAGCCAACATATCTCTATATAGACCGTAGAGATATGAATGGTGTAAATCTTTTATTTTATATAGACAGTAAAATAATGCGAAGACACCACGGACAAATGATAAGGAAGTTTCACCTTCAACATAAGAAACTAGTTATTAAAGTCATTAATACAAAACCAAATAAAAAGTACGAAAAGATTAAAAATCAAAAGTATTACACTAAATGCTTGTCTTCACCAAGTGATGTAGAGACTTAGGCAAACATGGCCTTTGATTGTTAAGAACTCTTACTATCAATCTTGGATCCCGAGACTACTACACACACTCTAGGTGGATGATGGATGGTGGTGGAGTGTGGGTGAAGTGGGAGAGAGGTGGTTTGCCAATGGATGCTTTTCAAGTGAGCCAAGCACCACTATTTATAGCCTGCATAGAAGCCCGAACACGGCCCCGTGTCCATCCTCTTTCTCTTTCTTCATTAATTGCAATTGTCTTTATTAAGCTCCACACGCCCCCGTGTTCACTAGGCACGGCACCGTGTGCAGAAGTGAATCTGTACTATCAATTTTGCGAATCTTAGCGTTGACTACGGCCCGTGTTGAGCTGGGCACGCCCCCATGCTGGGAATAGAAGCTTCTATGGCTTTGTCTTTTCTGTAGGCACCTGACCACGCCCCTGTGTCCGCTGGGCACGGGGTCGTGGTCAGCCTTCTGTTTCTTTGTTTTTGCTTGAGAAGATGCTGTCGAGGGGTCGGGCATGCCACGTTTATTCCTTTGCTTGTATTTATGTTATATTTGGCTGCATATTTGTTCCTTTTATTCAATTAAGCTCATTTGGTCCTGAAAATACAAAAGCAAGATAAAAGCACACTTTTTCCAACATTAGTACTAAAAAAGGGTTAGTTTTATGTCAGATTTGATGTAATTTATATGTTGTATTTTAAACACATCACAAGGGCCCTCGCGGGCCGCGACCGAGACGTGCTCGGCTGTCGCGGGCCGCGACCACCCGTGGCGTGTCACGACAGATTACTGCTCCTCCGTCGCGTGGCGCAAGGAAGCATGTTTTCCAGCAGAATTCATTCTGCACCTGCATTTTTCCCAGCCAACCATATTTTACGAAAACGAGCATAACTTGCCCATTTTTTATCCGATTTGACCCACGTTTCTTCCTACGTGATTGTAATTTAATTCTCCATCACATGGAGTTAAAATCCGACATCCGGATTAAATAAATTTGAGACTTTTAAGCCTTCGGCTTATTATCTTTTTACCAAATTTTGACCCGTTCATGTGTTTATCAAACAAACATGTTTGTTTGACCCCAATTCCTCACAAACTTTATAAAGTCAATGTTATCTATCGTACTAGATTCAAATCCCGGGTTTATATACATTCTTAAACCCATTTTTACTTAAATGCTTATTTTGACCCGTTAAGGGTATTTATGCATTTTTCCACATAACTCATGCTCATTTACTTCTAGCATCTTATTTCCACATTATTTATCAATCGATCTTCCACCACAACTATATTTGTGACGGATTTAATGTAGTGATTTATACAATCCGAGTTTTACCCCTCGGATCATTATTTTACGGCAAAGACTCCTATAGAGTCATTTGACCAAAGATTTTCATCTTTTGCTTTTTATATTTATTCTAAGTATTTATTTAGTCATAAAGCTCGTTTCCAAACACCCTTTAAAGGTCGTTTGCTCAAATTAGCTTACAAGGGCGTTTTGGTCCAATTTAGCCTTTCATTTACGATGAAGGACTTTTGAAAGCATGTTTAACCAAAATCCCTCTTTTACCTATGATTTGGTTTGAAAAGTCATTATGTTTTCAAATCACAATTGTCACGGCCCCCGACCCGGTTTGACCCGTTTCCGGAGCCGCGGGACAGAAATCCCGTGGTAGTTATTTAATTGAGTTTAACAGCGGAAGTTTATCATCAGGATCTTTTTCAAGCTAAAATTTTCCCAATTATTTTATTTCACCATTTGGGATAAAACCCTAGTATTTTACAATATTATGATTTCACGGAGAAATCTTTATTTGTCAAAATATATTTCTTTATTGTAATAGGAGCCACTTTCTTAAGCTTGCAGTGCTTCCTGGCACCTTTCCTGAATCACAACAGATCACCTGAAATATGTTTGAAAAAGGTTTTGTCAGCGGAAAATACTGAGTGAATCATTCTATTTACTAAAACAACCTGTTTGTTATAATTTACAGTATTAAGAGCGATTACAATGTTTCTATCTTTTGAATTAACTGACCCAGTTGTCACTTGTGACTGTGGACATATCACTTGTTGGGTCCGTTCACCCACAAATGATAAATAATTAGTAGCTATGTGCACATCCCCCCACATACTGGCAGTAATTTCAGATTACATAGACTTAATCCCTGTAATTATAACTTTTGAAAATAAACATGCTTTTGTAAATAGATTTGATAAAAAGAGAATGACTCACATTGCAGATTTAACACAGACAGAATCTAGTCTTATGGATTAGCCTTGTTAACCTAATTTATATAACAATGCACACAAAACTGGGTTAGTAATCAATACAGCATTTACGATAACTCACGAGATCAACCCTCACAACGAATGACAAAGTGCTATGCTTAAACATCCATCGAATTAACGACTAATGACAAAGCATCACCCTAAAGTGGGCAGCACTTAAACATCCATTGAGTACATTGATCGATCGGAAAATGAATCGTAATAGCGATCGAGTTAATACCCGGTATTTGAGCAGCACTACACTATAATTGAACTAAATTCGACCTTAGAGCAGTAGGATTTCGTTTTTGTAAGTTTTTATCGACACCAGTGGATTGTGCAGGTAAAGGGCTATTTATAGCTGAAATTGAGGTCTGACGCGGCCCGCGTAAACCTTAAGCTTAACCTTACGCGGCCCGCGTTGCCGCCCAGTCTACGACTAGCTTTGACCAGTCATACGTAGGTGCACCAGATGGTCAACACGTGGCACGGTTACGCTTATCCGGTCAACACAAGTTTGACGCGGCCCGCGTAAGACTTACATTGTTTCTTACGCGGCCCGCCTGAGAACCCAGATTTTGTTTTTTTTCTTGATTTTTGATATAGGGTAAAGTTTTAGGGGTCCGGGTTTATACTTACGGGTATTTTTTTAGGATAATTTTGAGAGTCCTTACATTCTCCCCACCTTAATAAAAATCTCGTCCTCGAGATTTACTGGAATAATTAAGGATACTTTCGCTTCATTTCCGATTCCAGCTCCCAAGTGTATTCAGCTCCTCTTTTTGAATCCCATCTGACTTTAACTAGCACTAGTCGTTTATGCTTGAGAAACTTTATTTTTCGGTCTTCTATCTGAAGAGGTTTCTCAACAAATTTTAACTTTTCGTTTACCTCTATGTCTTGAAGAGGTATTACCAGAGATTCGTCTGCTAGACATTTCTTGAGATTTGATACATGAAATACATCATGTACTCCAGCTAACTCTTCTGGTAGTTGTAAACGATAAGCAACTGGTCCTATACGTTGGATTACTGGAAATGGTCCTACATATCTTGGACTTAGCTTTCCTTTCTTACCGAACCTAACAACTCCTTTCCAAGGAGAAACTTTTAATAGTACTCTGTCTCCAATTTGGAATTCTAATGGTTTGCATCTATTGTCTGCATAACTCTTCTGGCGATCTCGAGCCGTCTTCAGCCTTTCCTTGATTTGAGTAATCTTGTCTGTTGTCTCTTGTACAATCTCAGGTCCTGACAATTGACTTTCTCCTATTTCTGCCCAACATACTGGAGTTCTGCACTTTCTTCCATAAAGTGCCTCGAATGGGGCAGTTTCAATACTTGCATGATAACTATTATTATAGGAGAATTCAATTAATGGTAAGTGATCATCCCAATTTCCACCAAAATCTATTACACATGCTCTGAGCATGTCTTCTAGAGTTTGGATTGTTCTTTCACTTTGCCCGTCCGTTTGAGGATGATATGCCGTACTTAGGTTTAGTCGAGTTCCCATTGCTTTCTGGAAACTTGTCCAGAAATGAGAAGTGAAACGACTATCCCTATCCGAAACAATGGAGAGTGGAACTCCATGTAAGGATACAACTCCATCTACATACAATTTTGCCAATCTTTCCATGCTAAAGGTTTCTTTCATAGGTAGAAAGTGAGCAGATTTGGTTAATCGATCCACAATTACCCAAATCGCGTCATTACCTTTTCTGGTTTTGGGTAACTTAGTAACAAAATCCATTGTTATGAGTTCCCATTTCCATACTGGCATTTCTAACTGTTGTAATAGACCTGAAGGTTTCTGATGTTCTGCCTTAACTTGTGAACAAGTAAGACACTTAGAAACATATCTAGCTATATCCTTCTTCATGCCTATCCACCAAAAATTATTTCTTAAATCTTGGTACATTTTATTATTTCCAGGGTGTATGGTATACCTAGATTTATGAGCTTCTTCCAAGATCTTATTTCTTAATTCTCCCTGTTTCGGTACCCAAATTCTACTTTTGTGGAATCTCCAAATTCCATCAGTTCCTTTTTCTAATTCTTTTATTCGTCCCTTCATTCCTTCAGCAACATCCTCTATTGCTGTTTCTTGAAAATGCTTCAGTTGTTCCATTAAATCTAACTGTAGACTTAATCTGAGAGCACGAACCCGTCGTTGTTTCTCATGATACTTACGACTTAAGGCATCTGCAACTACATTTTCCTTTCCCTCGTGATATTGAATATCACAGTCGTAATCACTTAGGATTTCCATCCATCTTCTTTGTCTCATATTTAACTCTTTTTGCCCAAAAATATATTTTAAACTTTTGTGGTCAGTGTAGACAATAAATTTACTTCCGTAAAGATAATGTCTCCAAATCTTAAGGGCAAAATTATAGAGCCTAACTCTAAATCATGAGTTGTATAATTTTCTTCGTGCTTTTTCAATTGCCTTGAAGCATACGCAATTACCTTCTTGCGTTGCATAAGCACACATCCAAATCCTAGTTTTGAAGCATCACAGTAAACTTCAAAATCTTTAGTCCCTTCTGGTAAAGCTAGGATTGGAGCATTTGTTAATTTCTGCTTTAATATTCTAAAGGCTTCTTCTTGTTTAGGTCCCCATTCAAACTTAATGGCTTTACAGGTTAGCTTAGTTAATGGTACAGCTATCTTGGAAAAATCCTTAATAAACCGTCTATAGTACCCAGCTAAACCTATAAAACTTCTAATTTCCATTGCAGTTTGCGGAACCTTCCAATTGGTAATTGCCTCTATCTTTGCAGGATCTACGTGAATCCCTTCGTGATTCACCATGTGTCCTAAAAATTGCACTTCCTTTAACCAAAATTCACACTTCGAGAATTTGGCATATAGCTTTTCTTTTCTTAACAAAGTTAAGAGTGCATGCAAGTGCTCACAATGTTCTGTCTGACTTTTGGAATAAATAAGTATATCGTCTATAAAAACAATTACAAATTTATCCAAATATGGTTTACAGATTCTATTCATCATGTCCATGAATGCTGCAGGTGCATTCGTTAACCCGAAGGTCATGACTGTAAACTCGTAATGACCATACCTAGTTCTGAAAGCAGTTTTAGGTATGTCTTCTTCTTGTACCTTCAATTGATGATATCCAGAGCGTAAATCTATCTTAGAGAAGTATCTAGCTCCCTGAAGTTGATCAAAAAGATCATCAATCCTAGGTAATGGGTATCGATTCTTAATTGTAATCTTATTCAATTCTCTATAATCAATACACATTCTCATTGAACCATCCTTCTTCTTTACAAACAACACTGGAGCTCCCCAAGGGGATGAGCTAGGTTGTATGAATCCTTTACTTAGTAATTCATCTAATTGCTTTTTCAGTTCTAACATTTCGGTAGGAGCTAACCGATAAGGTGCTTTAGCTATCGGTATAGTTCCAGGAATTAGATGAATCCTAAACTCCACTTCCCTATCAGGTGGTAATCCCGGAAGTTCTTCCGGAAATACATCTGGGTATTCTGAGACTACAGGGATTTCCTTAAGTTCTTTGTTCTTAGTATTAATGATTACCGAAATCATATATACTATTCCTTGCTTTCGTTCATAACTAGCAACTTTCATTACTGATATGAACTTCATGGGCTTTCGTGGTTTATCTCCTGTAATCGTGATTACTTCTCCAGTAAGTGCCTGAATTTCTACAGAATTCTTATCACAAAGAATTCGAGCATGGTAGGCTATTAACTAATCCATTCCTAATACAACATCAAATTCAGCTAATTTCATAGGTAACAGATTTGCAGAAAATTTATGACCTGAAAATTCTATTTCTACTTTTTTGCAAAACCTGATCTATTTTAACTGAATTACCATCTGCGGTTTCGACTGTAAAAATTTTCCTAATATTGGTTAAGGGTAACTTAAGAGCTTGACAGAATAAAGTATTGATAAAACTTTGGTTTGCACCAGAGTCAAATAATACTTTTGCGTATACGTTGTGAACTAGGAACGTACCAGCTATCACATCTGGAATGAGTTCTGCTTCTTGAGTGGTTAGCTGGAATGCTCTGACATTTTTCTTATTAGCTCCGTCAGTCGCCTTGACTTTGTTATCTGCTGGTTTGGCCAATTTAGGACATTCTATTTTGAAATGTCCGGCTTCTCCACGATTGTAACAAATTATGGATTTCTTTCTGCAGTTTTCTTCACGATGTCCTATAGTTTTGCAGAAATTGCAATATACCTTGCATTTTCCAAAATGTTTCTTTTTGCAACTTGGACAAAACGGCAAAGTTGAAGATTGCCCTGCTCCTCTTCTCTTGAAGCTGTTATTATTACCCGTACGAAATCCTTGGGTAATTTTCTGAGCTAATTCCTTCTTCCTGTTTTCATCTTGAGTGCGTACCAGTTCGTCAGTTAGGGTGTTGGCTAGTTCCACTGCATCGTCAATAGTGCAAGGTCTCGCAGCTTTAACGATATTGCGGATTTCGCTAATTAATCCCCAAATGTAGCGGGAAATGAGTACCGGCTCTGGCGAAGCCAGTGTTGGTACCACCCTAGCATATTCGAAGAATGTTGAAGTATAACCACGACAATCTACATTTACCATCCGATGGTTTAGGAACTTATTTGCCATTTGCTCTTTTTCATACTCGGGACAGAATTTTCTTTCTACAAGACTCTTAAATTCTTCCCAGTTCATGGCATAAGCCACAATCCTTCTTTTAGCTTGTAATACTGTGTTTCCCCATTCTAATGCCCCTTCTTTAAAAAGATTGGAAGCAATTACTGCCTCAGTTTTCTCTAACCAACGTAATGCTGCAATAGCCCCTTCATTACCTGCAAACTCAGTTGGTTTACAGGCAAGGAATTCTTTATAAGTGCAACCAGGTGTTACAGCTTTCATTTTCTTGAAAATTGGGGTTTGCAGATCATTATTGTTATTAACATGATTTCCGCCACCATTTATACTATTACTAAAGTTGTCGCCTTGGGTACGTTTACTAGGAATGATTGATTTAGTTTTAACAGGTTTCTGAACAGCAGCAACAATTGCTGGAATAGCATTGGCTATTCCTTGTGCAACAATGTCCTCTATATCTTGTCTATTTAACAATTGTTCTTCCTGAATTTGCTCGGATTGATTTACTTCATTTACTGGTTCATTACCAACGTTTGCCATCTGATAATTAATGTATAAATAATTAGTATAAAAGAAATAATCCAATGTCACCATTAATTGCACATAATCACGAAAACAAATATACAAACAAAATCTAAAAGTTCATTTAGTTTATAGATTATAACATGCCTCTATATACAACCGTTTTATTATTTATTTTACAAGTACTGATTTTACTATTACTATTACACAACCACAGTTTTACCAACCCACTATCTCTCGTCATTTGTCTTCCTAAAAACGAAGTTCCCTTTCATCATACTTCCAGGCAATTTGTCCCCCTATCTCCCGAATTCTACTTCCCGCATCCATTAATTCTTCGCCAAAATGGCGAAGTTCAGCCAGATTTTCGTTACTCATGGGTGGATTTGGTAATGGTTCTGGATCGAATTGCGGAAGAAAGGAATAAGGACTGTTGATAATGTTTTGGAATTGCCAATCATTAGTCCACCACTCGTCCATTTCTACAGGTTGGGAGTGGACTATTGGTTCTGGGATTGCTGGTTCAAAATTTATAGGGAGTTGATTTTCAATAGGACGAGTAAAAATATTTGTATTTGACAGGCTGAATAGTTTCACAGCTTGCCAATATAAAATCTATTTCCTCCTGAAAAGTCATTCCCTGGTTTTGTTTGGAGCTTTCTCCAACTTCCATCTGAGTTGGTCTAAAACCTTTTCCAACCTCCATTTCTATTTCCTTAGAGTATTCCTCAAACTGCATCCCCATTTGCCTAGAATCTTCCTTGACTTCAGTCTCCATCTCCTGCTGTCTAGAATTTTCCCTGGTTACAATTTCTTTTCCTTTTTCTAAAGGATTGTTTATTTTAGGAAGTTTGGTAGCTGGCTTTTTCCTACGTATACGACTCCCCCATACGTATTTTCTTCTTTTCTTCGGTTTTGGCTTTTTCAAAGGTGGAGCGTTGAATTCTACAGGTTGTTCCACATCAGGAAAATACCCAGTAAACTCTTTGGAAACTTCTAGATTTACAGGGTATAGGTTGAGATTCTCTAAAGCTTCTGATAACTCATTCATGCTGTTTAATATGCAAGTAAAAATAATTAATCACAACTCCCAAAAATAACCTTCCCATATTATTACATACCATATAACTTACAAAACAACTGAAATTTAAAACACACTATGTTTTATTGTGAATTTATTTATTTACTGAATGGATTTTCTAACTTGTAGGTGATAGTGGTTACTAGTCAATTTATTTAGAGATCTGCATTTACTGCTACTGTAGCTAACATATATAGATCTGCCCATTTTTCGTCTAAATTGTCTCCCCAGGGTGATTTATTGATTAATTCCTGAGTTTCCTGTTTAACTTTCTTCTCTCTGGCTTTCTTTATTTTCTCTTTACTTTTCCTAATAATTAAACTTCTTTTATTAGGAGAAAGTGGTTCCTCGTATTGGGCTTTTCGAACAAATATTCCTTCTTCAGGAGTTTGGGAGGAACTTCCCTTCTCGTTGGATGACCTATCTAATTTAAGATAGATGCTGGAAAGCTTTTTCTTACCCATACTGTAACTAACAAATAGTCAGTTAATAAAACACATAATCACATAATAGTAATCAGGAAAAAATTAAGTATTTCTAAATACTTAATTAGCTTAACTCAGTGGCTCTGATACCACCTTATTTCTGTCACGGCCCCCGACCCGGTTTGACCCGTTTCCGGAGCCGCGGGACAGAAATCCCGTGGTAGTTATTTAATTGAGTTTAACAGCGGAAGTTTATCATCAGGATCTTTTTCAAGCTAAAATTTTCCCAATTATTTTATTTCACCATTTGGGATAAAACCCTAGTATTTTACAATATTATGATTTCACGGAGAAATCTTTATTTGTCAAAATATATTTCTTTATTATAATAGGAGCCACTTTCTTAAGCTTGCAGTGCTTCCTGGCACCTTTCCTGAATCACAACAGATCACCTGAAATATGTTTGAAAAAAGTTTTGTCAGCGGAAAATACTGAGTGAATCATTCTATTTACTAAAACAACCTGTTTGTTATAATTTACAGTATTAAGAGCGATTACAATGTTTCTATCTTTTGAATTAACTGACCCAGTTGTCACTTGTGACTGTGGACATATCACTTGTTGGGTTCGTTCACCCACAAATGATAAATAATTAGTAGCTATGTGCACATCCCCCCCCCCCCACACACTGGCAGTAATTTCAGATTACATAGACTTAATCCCTGTAATTATAACTTTTGAAAATAAACATGCTTTTGTAAATAGATTTGATAAAAAGAGAATGACTCACATTGCAGATTTAACACAGACAGAATCTAGTCTTATGGATTAGCCTTGTTAACCTAATTTATATAACAATGCACACAAAACTGGGTTAGTAATCAATACAGCATTTACGATAACTCACGAGATCAACCCTCACAACGAATGACAAAGTGCTATGCTTAAACATCCATCGAATTAACGACTAATGACAAAGCATCACCCTAAAGTAGGCAGCACTTAAACATCCATTGAGTACATTGATCGATCGGAAAATGAATCGTAATAGCGATCGAGTTAATACCCGGTATTTGAGCAGCACTACACTATAATTGAACTAAATTCGACCTTAGAGCAGTAGGATTTCGTTTTTGTAAGTTTTTATCGACACCAGTGGATTGTGCAGGTAAAGGGCTATTTATAGCTGAAATTGAGGTCTGACGCGGCCCGCGTAAACCTTAAGCTTAACCTTACGCGGCCCGCGTTGCCGCCCAGTCTACGACTAGCTTTGACCAGTCATACGTAGGTGCACCAGATGGTCAACACATGGCACGGTTACGCTTATCCGGTCAACACAAGTTTGACGCGGCCCGCGTAAGACTTACATTGTTTCTTACGCGGCCCGCCTGAGAACCCAGATTTTGTTTTTTTTCTTGATTTTTGATATAGGGTAAAGTTTTAGGGGTCCGGGTTTATACTTACGGGTATTTTTTTAGGATAATTTTGAGAGTCCTTACAACAATGACCATCATTTGAATCATTCAGTTTACTCATTAAAGGAACCAAATGTCTATTTTGACTTAATTTAACTCTCAATGAACCTTTCGTTCTAAATGAGTCATTAACATATTACACATACCTGGCTTGGATCAATATATTGACCCATTTCAATACCTTGCATTAATAGCCGCTAAGTAATAGCGATGCAAATATCCATTCGATATTTATTCCTATAATCACACAACTCGACAAACCATTAGTCGATATTGTCAAAGGATGATATTTTCACCTTTTGACCTGTTTGGTCTAATTAACCGTGTATCTTTGCGAGATGGATTTAATATCATCTCGTCTACATGACTCGCACCGGTTTACACTTTACGGTCATTTTACTTATAAACCAATTTCTTAACTCTTTTGACTCATTATGTCTTATGCCATAAAGTGTCTTTCAAAAACTAACGGTTATCGTCAACGTGTGATGTCGCAACCCCCGATCCCAAATCCCAGGGAACGGACGGCCGCGAGCCAGTTTCGGTGGTATCGCGTATTGTCTAATTTGGCAGCGGAATTTTTCATCAGGAACGTAGTTAGGAAATATTTGATCAGAGTAAAATACCACATTTTCATAATATTAAACATATGGGATAAACCCAAGTTCGCAGTACACACGTTTTCATAGGAATAAATCCTATTTTATTTAATAAAAACATCTATTTTATTTTAGGTAACTTTATTGCCATTTTTCCAAGCCTTCGGTGCTGTCCAGCTGGCTTCTATTTGGCTTTCACAATTTGTTACCTGAAACGCGTTTTAAAAACATTTGTCAGTGGGAAATACTGGTGAGTGAATCCCAGTTTAATCAAGTTTAAATAAAAACCATTGTACAGTATTGAGGGCGATCTCGCAATTACATTTGTTTCCAAGTTATAACAATTAACATCCATGGTACTGACAGACCCGACTTGTGGAAATGTTACTCCTTGACCAGGTGGTAACAAATTTTGTATACAAAACCCCAACATACTCATGATAATTGTATTCTTACAAATACTCAATAACTGCTTAATATATAATTAGTTAAGTGAGGTTTTGTAAAAACAGTTAACAAAAGATTCACAAAAAGCGGATCAACTCACATTGCTGTCTTAGATTATCCTTTAGGGTTTCCTGGTGACAATCTATAATTTACACAAATGCACACGTGTTAGTATAATAACCCATTTTAACATTAGTAATACCCTCCCCGAGACGGCATTCCAACGACTACGTCGGGCAGAACCACGACAGCCGTTACGGAACCCTAGATCAATCGGGCAGAGTATCTAATACGTATCCAGGGGTTATAATACTTACAACGGAGCAGAACTTCGCTATTTAGGGGGGGTATTAGACCCGGGTATAATGTCTACTATGAGAGAATTACGTTTAGAAAGAAAGATTTGAGCGAGTTTTGATGAAACCCGATGCCTGCTATATATAGTGCCACATCTTGACTTTTACGCGGCCCGCGTAAATGTTAACAAAGGGCTACGCAGCCCGCGTCAAACCCGGTCAAAGGCGTAGGTGATCCGGGTCAGCTTATAGGTTCAACACGAGTCAGACACGTGTCAGCACCGGGCTGCGCCACATTCTTGATCTCTAGCGGCCCGCGTAAGACCCTTAAGAGGTTTACGCGGCCCGCGACAAACCCAAAAACATTATTTTTAATTAATTTTAATAATATTTAAGGTATTCGGGGCCCGTTTTCACGTATGGGGTGTATTTTAGGGACATATTGGGATACTTTAGATATTTTTAGGGTGTCGGAAATTATTACGAGAGTGTCGGTTTTCTTTAGGGTTGTTATATCCTCCCCACTATTTTTAGAGCTCGTCCTCGAGATCTATTGGAACAAGTGTGGATATTTCCTTTTCATTTCCGATTCAAGCTCCCATGTATACTCTGGTCCTCTTTTGGAGTCCCACTTTACTTTGACCAGAACTAATCTCTTGTGCTTGAGGTTCTTAACTTTCCTGTCTTCAATCTGTAAAGGCCTTTCTACGAACTTGAGTTGTTCATTTACCTCTATGTCTTCTAGAGGCATTACTAATAATTCATCAGCTGAACACTTTTTGAGATTAGATACATGAAACACATCATGTATTCCTGCCATTTCCTCTGGCAGTTGTAGCTGATAGGCTACAGGTCCTATTCTTCTAATAATCTCAAAAGGTCCAACATACCTGGGACTTAGCTTTCCTCGTTTGATAAATCTTACTACCCCTTTCCAAGGAGAGGCTTTTAATAACACTTTATCTCATACTTGAAATTCCAATGGTTTGCGTCGGTTATTGTCACGTCCCCCGACCCGGTTTGACCCGTTTCAGGAGCCGCGGGACAGAAATCCCGTGGTATTTAATTAACAGCGGAAGTTTCTTCAGGATCTTTTAAAACTGAAATATTTCCCGATTATTTTTATTTCACAACTCGGGATAAAACCCGGTAATTTAAAATCTTGAGATTTCACGAAGAAATCTTTTATTTTACAAAACATGTTTCTTTATTTTATACTGAGCCACTTCCTTAAGCTTGTAGTGCTTCTCGGCACTTTTCCTGGATCACAACAGATCACCTGAAACATGTTTGAAAATGGTTTTGTCAGCGGGAAATACTGAGTGAATCATTCTATTTATGAAAACGACTCTTTTGTTATAATTTACAGTATTAAGAGAGATTACAATGTTTCCAGATATCAAACCAACTACCCACAGTACGTGTCACTCGAACATCCATCGATAGCCTCTTTGCCCGATGGTGTCTGTGACTATGGTCATATCACTCATTGGCTAACTCGTTGTCCAATAGTGACGGTTATCAAGTAATGTATACAAAACCCCATATACCGGCTGTAACTTGGTGATTACAAAGACTTAATCCCTGTAATTATAACCTTTGAAAATAAACATGATTTCAAAAGTAATTTGATAAAAAGAGAATGACTCACATTGCAGATTTAATTTGAGCAGAGCCTAGCCTACTGATTAGCCTTTTAACCTAAAGTTAATAACAGGCACACAATTCTGGGTTAGTAATCAATACAGCATTTACGATAACTCACGAGATCAACCCTCACAACGAATGACAAAGTGCTATGCTTAAACATCCATCGAATTAACGACTAATGACAAAGCATCACCCTAATGTGGGCAGCACTTAAACATCCATTGAGTACATTGATCGATCGAAAAATGAATCGTAATAGCGATCGAGTTATTACCCTGATTGCGGCGTCGATTCGTGAATCGTGTGTGTTAATTGTGATAAACAGAAGATATCTCGGAGCGTATTACGAATTGGTTCATCGCTCAAATTCCAGAAATCAAGTCCCACGACCCTCTATTTATACCCAAAATTTGTCAACCCTTGCGCACCGTAACACTCTAACCCTTACGGTGCGCAAGGGACACCTAATGCTCATAGGGTTGCCACGTTTGGGACTAGGCCTGCTGAGTTGATGAATTTAATAATTTCGAATTTGACAGAGAGATTTTAAGATAATCGTGACTAGGGTTTTACCCTCCCTGAGTTTTAGGGGCCCTGATCCTGATTCCGATTGTTCTGAAATTTTAGGGTTTGTGCAGAATCACTTGGGTGTCTCAATTAGGGTTTCCTATTGGTCAAATTAATTTAATAAATATGACTTTTGATGAGAGTTGTTACATTCTCCCCACCTTAATAAAAATCTCGTCCTCGAGATTTACTGGAATAGTTGAGGATACTTTCTCTTCATTTCTGATTCCAGTTCCTAAGTGTATTCAGCTCCTCTCTTTGAATCCCACTTGACTTTAACTAACACTAGTCGTTTGTGCTTAAGAAACTTCACTTTTCTGTCTTCTATCTGAAGAGGTTTCTCTACAAATTTTAATTTTTCGTTTACCTCTATATCTTGGAGAGGTACTACCAAAGATTCATCTGATAGACATTTCTTGAGATTGGATACATGAAATACATCATGTACTCCAGCTAACTCTTCTGGTAGTTGTAAACGATAAGCAACTGGTCCTATACGTTGGATTACTGGAAATGGTCCTACGTACCTTGGACTTAGCTTTCTTTTCTTACCGAATCTAACAACTCCTTTCCAAGGGGAAACTTTCAACAGTACTCTGTCTCCAACTTGGAATTCTAACGGCTTACATCTATTGTCTGCATAACTCTTCTGGCGATCCCGAGCCGTCTTCAGCCTTTCCTTGATTTGAGTAATCTTGTCGGTTGTCTCTTGCACTATTTCAGTACCTGATAATTGATTTTCTCCTATTTCTGCCCAACAAACTGGAGTTCTGCACTTTCTTCCATACAGTGCTTCAAATGGGGCAGTTTCGATACTTGAATGATAACTATTGTTATAGGAGAATTCAATTAAAGGTAAATGATCATCCCAGTTTCCACCAAAATCTATTACACACGCTCGGAGCATGTCTTCTAGAGTTTGGATCGTCCTTTCACTTTGCCCGTCTGTTTGGGGATGATATGCAGTGCTTAAGTTTAGTCGAGTTCCCATTGCTTGCTGGAAACTTTTCCAGAAATGAGAAGTGAAACGACTATCCCTATCCGAAACAATGGAGAGTGGAACTCCATGTAAGGATACTACTTCATCTACATACAATTTTGCCAACCTTTCCATGTTAAAGGTTTCTTTCATAGGTAGAAAGTGAGCAGATTTGGTTAATCGATCCACAATTACCCAAATCGCATCATTACCTTTTCTGGTCTTGGGTAACTTAGTAACAAAATCCATTGTTATGAGTTCCCATTTCCATACTGGCATTTCTAATTGTTGTAGTAGACCTGAAGGTTTCTGATGTTCTGCCTTAACTTGTGAACAAGTAAGACACTTTGAAACACATCTAGCTATATCCTTCTTCATGCCTATCCACCAGAAATTATTTCTTAAATCTTGGTACATTTTATTGTTTCCAGGGTGTATGGTATACCTAGATTTATGAGCTTCTTCTAAAATTTTATTTCTTAATTCTCCCTGTTTTGGTACCCAAATCCTTTTCTTATGGAATCTCCAAATTCCATCAGCTCCTCGTTCTAAATCTTTTATTCGTCCCTTCATTCCTTCAGCAACATCCTCTATTGCTGTTTCCTGAATATTCTTTATTTGTTCCATTAAATCTAATTGTAGATTTAACCTGAGAGCACGAACCCGTCGTTGTTTCTCATGATATTTACGACTTAAGGCATCTGCAACTACATTTGTCTTTCCTTCGTGATACTGAATATCACAGTCGTAATCACTTAAAATTTCCATCCATCTCCTTTGCCTCATGTTTAACTCTTTTTGCCCGAATATATATCTTAAACTCTTATGATTTGTATAGATAGTAAATTTACTTCCATACAGATAATGTCTCCAAATCTTAAGGGCAAAAATTACAACTCCTAACTCTAAATCATGAGTGGTATAGTTCTCTTTGTGCTTTTTCAACTGTCTTGAAGCATACGCAATTACCTTCTTGCGTTGCATAAGCACACATCCAAATCCTAGTTTTGAAGCATCACAATATACTTCAAAATCTTCAGTCCCTTCCGGTAAAGCTAGGATTGGAGCATTTGTTAATTTCTGCTTCAATATTCTAAAGGCTTCTTCTTGCTTAGGTCCCCATTCAAACTTAATGGCTTTACAGGTTAGCTTAGTTAATGGTACGGCTATCTTGGAAAAATCCTTAATAAATCGTCTATAATAGCCAGTAAAACCTATAAAACTTATAATTTCCATTGCAGTTTGTGGAACCTTCCAATTAGTAATTGCCTCTATCTTAGCAGGATCTACATGAATACCTTCGTGATTCACCATGTGTCCTAAGAATTGCACTTCTTGCAACCAAAATTCACACTTTGAGAATTTGGCGTAAAGCTTTTCTTTTCTTAACAAAGTTAAGAGTGCATGCAAGTGCTGACAATGTTCGTCCTGACTTTTTGAATAAATAAGTATATCGTCTATGAAAACAATTACAAATTTATCCAAATACGGTTTACAGATCCTATTCATCATGTCCATGAATGCTGCAGGTGCATTCGTTAACCCAAAGAGCATGACTGTAAACTCGTAATGACCATACCTAGTTCTGAAAGTAGTTTTAGGTATGTCTTCTTCTTGTACCTTCAATTGATGATATCCGGAGCGTAAATCTATCTTAGAAAAATATCTAGCTCCTTGAAGTTGATCGAAAAGATCATCAATCCTAGGTAATGGGTATCGATTCTTAATTGTAACCTTATTCAATTCTCTATAATCAATACACATTCTCATTGAACCATCCTTTTTCTTAACAAACAACACAGGTGCTCCCCACGGGGATGAACTTGGTTGTATGAAACCTTTACTTAGTAATTCATCTAATTGCTTTTTAAGTTCTAACATTTCTGTGGGTGCTAACCGATAAGGTGCCTTAGCTATCGGTATAGTTCCTGGAATTAGATGAATCCTAAACTCTACTTCCCTATCTGGTGGTAACCCTGGTAACTCTTCTGGGAATATATCTGGGTATTCCGAAACTACAGGAATTTCCTTAAGTTCTTTTCCCTTAGTACTAATGATTACTGAAATCATATATACTATTCCTTGCTTTCGTTCATAATTAGCAACTTTCATTACTGATATGAACTTCATGGGTTTACGTGGTTTATCTCCTGTAATCACGATTACTTTTCCAGTAGGTGCTTGAATTTCTATAGAGTTTTTATCACAAAGAATTCGAGCATGGTTGGCTATTAACCAATCCATTCCTAACACAACATCGAATTCAGCTAATTTCATAGGTAACAGATTTGCAGCAAATTTATGACCTGAAAGTCCTATTTCTATATTTTGCAAAACCTTATCTATTTTAACTGAATTCCCATCAGCCGTTTCGACTTGTAAAAATCTGCCTAAAGTTGGTTAAGGGTATATTAAGAGCTTGGCAGAATGAAGTATTGATAAAACTTTGGTTCGCACCAAAGTCAAATAATAGTTTTGCGTATACGTTGTGAACTAGGAACGTACCAGCTATCACATCTGGAATCATCTTGGCTTCCTGAGTAGTTAACTGAAAGGCTCGGACATTCTTCTTAGCAGTTCTGTCGGCTGTCTTGGTTTTGTTGTCTGCTGGTTTGATTAATTTAGGGCATTCTGGCTTAAAATGTCCTGTTTCTCCGCAATTATAGCAGACTCTTGTTTTCTTTTTGCATTCCTCTTCACGATGTCCTACCATTTTACAAAAATTGCAGGTTACATTACATCTTCCAAAATGTTTCTTTCTGCAATTCCTGCAAAACGGCGGATTTGAAGATTGCCCTGTTCCTCTTTTCTTGAAGTTGTTATTATTACCCACCCGAAATCCTTGGGTAATTTTCTGAGCCAGTTCCTTCTTCCTGTTTTCATCTTGCGTGCGTACTAGTTCGTTGGTTAGGGTATTGGCTAATTCCACAGCATCGTCAATCGTACGAGGTCTCGCAGCTTTAACGATGTTACGGATTTCACTAATCAGTCCCCAAATATAGCGAGAAATGAGTACCGGTTCTGGCAAAGCCAGCGTTGGTACCACTCTAGCATATTCAAAGAATGTCGAAGTATAACCGCGACAATCTACACCTATCATTCTATGGTTTAAAAACTTATTTGCCATTTGATCTTTTTCATATTCGGGACAGAATTTTCTTTCTACAAGACTCTTAAATTCTTCCCATTTCATGGCATAAGCCTTATTTCTTCCTTTAGCCTGTAGCACCGTGTTCCACCATTCTAACGCCCCTTCTTTGAAAAGATTTGACGCGTACATGACCTGATCATCCTGAACACATTTACTTATGGCAATTACTGCCTCAGTTTTCTCTAACCAACGCAGTGCCACAGTTGCTCCTTCATTGCCTGCAAACTCAGTGGGTTTACAAGCAAGAAATTCTTTGAAAGTGCAACCAGGTGTTGCAGCTTTCATTTTCTTAGGGAGCGGAGCTTGCCGTGGTTCATTATCATGATTAACATGATCATTGCCTCCGTTTACACTATTACTGAAGTTATCTTCAGAAATACGTTTGCTAGGAACGATTTGTTGCGGTTCTATCAGATTTTTAACAGCAGCAACGAATGCTGGAATAGCATTGGCTATCCCTTGAGCAACGATATTTTCTATATCCTGCCTAGTCATATATTGATCCCCTGGTTGTTGTTCAGATTGATTAACCTCATTTACTGGTTCGTTATTAGCGTTTTCCATCTGATAATATATATAATTTATTAGTATCAAATAAATAACAATTACACAAAACAATTATACAGAATTCATAACACCAATATAGCCAAAACTATCGATTCTCAATTTCCCTTTATATTTAATAGTATGCATCAATACACACTATTATCTTACAAAGTTTTATTTGTAATTATTTTACAGACTGATTTTAATTATTACTATTACACCACTACAGTTTCATAAATCCTCTATCTTTTGTCAGTTGATTGTCTAATAACGACGTTCCTTCTTATCGTAATTCCAGGAGATCTGTCCCAAAATCTCTTGGATCCTATTCCCAGCATCCATTAGTTCTTTGCCGGAATGGCGGAGTTCAGTCACATTCTCGTTACTCATTGGTGGATTTGGTAAAGGTTCTGGATTGCACTGAGGAAAAAGCTTATAGGGATGGTTTTGTAACTGTATTTCATTAGTCAACCATTCGTCTATTTGTGAGTGGATTGAAGAGTTTGGCATAGCTGGTTCTAAATTCATTGATAGTTGTGTTTCAAGAGAATGAATAAAATCATTTTCATTAATTGGCTTAATAGTATCATAGTTTGTCAATATCAGATCTAGCTCTTCCTGAGATGGTAACCCCTCAATTTGCCTAGAGCTTTCCCCAATTTCCATTTTCTTAGGCTTGGGTTTCTCGAGAGGTGAAGCGTTGAATTCTATAGGTTCTTCTATGTCTGGTATATACCTATTGAAATCTCTGGAAACCTCTATTCTTACCGGATAAAGATTTAAATTCTGAAGGGCGTCAGACAAGTCACTCATGCTGTTTAAATATGCAAAATAATCAAAATTTCTTAAGTCAAAATTTTATAACAAAATTTTATAGAAAAACTTTTAAATATTATTTTATACTGGGTAAGGTTTCTAGATTGTAGGTAATCCGGGTACTAAAACTTTGAGTCAGATTATTTTAAGGATTTATTGCTACAGTGGCTAGCATATAGAGATCTGCCCATACTGTACACACTTAGTTAGATAATAAAACATATGGTCACAAAATAGTAATTAATAAAAATTAAGTATTTTCTCAATACTTAATTGGCTTAATTCAGTGGCTCTGATACCACCTTTTTCTGTCACGGCCCCCGACCCGGTTTGACCCGTTTCAGGAGCCGCGGGACAGAAATCCCGTGGTATTTAATTAACAGCGGAAGTTTCTTCAGGATCTTTTAAAACTGAAATATTTCCCGATTATTTTTATTTCACAACTCGGGATAAAACCCGGTAATTTAAAATCTTGAGATTTCACGAAGAAATCTTTTATTTTACAAAACATGTTTCTTTATTTTATACTGAGCCACTTCCTTAAGCTTGTAGTGCTTCTCGGCACTTTTCCTGGATCACAACAGATCACCTGAAACATGCTTAAAAAAGGTTTTGTCAGCGGGAAATACTGAGTGAATCATTCTATTTATGAAAACGACTCTTTTGTTATAATTTACAGTATTAAGAGAGATTACAATGTTTCCAGATATCAAACCAACTACCCACAGTACTTGTCACTCGAACATCCATCGATAGCCTCTTTGCCCGATGGTGTCTGTGACTATGGTCATATCACTCATTGGCTAACTCGTTGTCCAATAGTGACGGTTATCAAGTAATGTATACAAAACCCCATATACCGGCTGTAACTTGGTGATTACAAAGACTTAATCCCTGTAATTATAACCTTTGAAAATAAACATGATTTCAAAAGTAATTTGATAAAAAGAGAATGACTCACATTGCAGATTTAATTTGAGCAGAGCCTAGCCTACTGATTAGCCTTTTAACCTAAAGTTAATAACAGGCACACAATTCTGGGTTAGTAATCAATACAGCATTTACGATAACTCACGAGATCAACCCTCACAACGAATGACAAAGTGCTATGCTTAAACATCCATCGAATTAACGACTAATGACAAAGCATCACCCTAATGTGGGCAGCACTTAAACATCCATTGAGTACATTGATCGATCGGATAATGAATCGTAATAGCGATCGAGTTATTACCCTGATTGCGGCGTCGATTCGTGAATCGTGTGTGTTAATTGTGATAAACAAAAGATATCTCGGAGCGTATTACGAATTGGTTCGTCGCTCAAATTCTAGAAATCAAGTCCCACGACCCTCTATTTATACCCAAAATTTGTCAACCCTTGCGCACCGTAACACTCTAACCCTTACGGTGCGCAAGGGACACCTAATGGTCATAGGGTTGCCACGTTTGGGACTAGGCCTGCTGAGTTGATGAATTTAATAATTTCGAATTTGACAGAGAGATTTTAAGATAATCGTGACTAGGGTTTTACCCTCCCTGAGTTTTAGGGGCCCTGATCCTGATTCCGATTGTTCTGAAAATTTTAGGGTTTGTGCAGAATCACTTGGGTGTCTCAATTAGGGTTTCCTATTGGTCAAATTAATTTAATAAATATGACTTTTGATTAGAGTTGTTACAGTTATCAGCATAGCTCTTCTGTCGATCACGTGCTGCTTTCAGTCGTTCCTTGAATTGAATAATCTTGTCAGTTGTTTCTTGTACTATCTCAGGTCCAGATAGTTGCTTTTCTCCAATTTCTGCCCAACAGACTGGGGTTCGGCACTTTCGTCCATAAAGTGCTTCGAATGGTGCAGCATTGATACTAGTGTGATAACTATTATTATAAGAAAATTCTATTAAAGGTAAGTGATCGTCCCAATTACCTCTGAAATCGATTACACAAGCTCTAAGCATGTCTTCCATCGTCTGAATTATCCTTTCGCTTTGTCCGTCCGTTTGAGGATGATAAGTTGTTCTTAGATTTAACTTGGTTCCCATTGCTTTTTGGAAACTTGCCAAAAAATGAGAGGTAAAACGGCTATCTCTATCAGAAACAATTGATAAAGGAATTCCATGTAATGAAACTATTTCATTTACATATAATTTAGCTAACTGTTCCATACTGAAAGTTTCTTTCATTGGTAGGAAATGAGCTGACTTGGTTAGCCTATCTACAATCACCTAGATTGTATCATTACCTTTCCTTGTTTTGGGTAATTTGGTAACAAAATACATTGTTATCAATTCCCATTTCCATACTGGCATTTCTAGCTGTTGTAACAAGCCTGAGGGTTTCTAATGTTCAGCTTTAACTTGTGAACAAGTTAAACATTTAGAAACATAGGTTGCTATGTCCTTTTTTATTCCTATCCACCAGAAATTCTTTCTTAAATCTTGGTACATTTTATCACTTCCTAGATGCATTGTATACTTAGACTTATGGGCTTCTTCTAATATATGATGACGTAGGTTTCTTAATTTAGGTATCCACATTCTCTTCTTATGGAATCTCCAAATTCCATCTGTTCCTTGTTCTAATTCCTTTAGCATACCTTTTAATTTTTCAGCATCCTCCTTGATTACTGATTCTTGTGCTTTTCTTATCTGATCATTTAAATCTATTTGTAGATTTAATTTAAGAGAACATACCCTTTTTGGCTTTTCATGATACTTTTGGCTTAAAGCACCTGCAACTACATTTGCTTTTCCTTCATGATACTGGATATCATAATCATAATCACTAAGCATTTCCATCCAGCGTCTTTGTCTCATATTCAATTCTTTTTGCCCAAAAACATACCTTAAACTTTTATGATCAGTGAATATGGTAAACTTACTACCATAAAGGTAATGTCTCCAAATTTTCAAAGCAAAAATTATTGCTCCTAACTCTAGATCATGGGTTGAATAATTCTCTTCATGATTCTTAAGTTGTCTAGATGTGTAAGCTATAACCTTTTGGCGTTGCATCAACACACCTCCATAACCTAGTTTAGAAGCGTCACAATATACTACAAAATCTTCAGTTCCTTCTGGTAACGCTAATATGGGTGCATGGGTTAATCTATGCTTAAGAATTCTAAAGGCTTCTTCTTGCTTTGGTCCCCATTTAAACTTAATGGATTTACAGGTTAACTTAGTTAAAGGAATGGCTATTCTAGAAAAATCTCGAATAAATCTTCTATAATAACCGGCCAATCCTAAGAAACTTCTAACCTCGGTTGGTGACTCAGGGGTTTTCCATTTGGTAATCGCCTCGATCTTTGTTGGATCCACATGAATTCCTTCATGATTGACTAAGTGTCCAAGAAACTGTACCTGCTCTGACCAAAACTCGCACTTTGAAAATTTAGCATAAAGCTTTTCCTTTCTTAATAGACTTAAAAGTGCGTGCAAATTCTTTGCATGTTCCTCTTTACTTTTAGAGTAAATTAAAATATCATCTATAAAGACAATTATGAATTTATCCAAATATGGTTTACATATTCGGTTCATCATGTCCATAAATGCAGCTAGGGCATTGGTTAAACCAAATGGCATGACAGTAAATTCATAATGACCATACCTCGTTCTAAATGCGGTTTTAGGAATATCCTCTTCCTGTGCCTTTAATTGATGATATCCTGACCTTAAATCGATTTTAGAGAAAAATCGAGCTCATTGCAATTGGTCAAACAGATCATCGATTCTTGGTAATGGATACCGATTCTTAATTGTGACCTTGTTCAATTCACGGTAGTCAATGCGCATACGCATCGATCCGTCCTTCTTTTTAACGAATAAAATCGGTGCTCCCCATGGCGACGAACTTGGCTGTATGAATCCTTTTTTCCAACAATTCGTCTAATTGTTTCTTTAGTTCCTACATTTCTGCGGGTGCCAAACGGTAGGGTGCTTTGGCAATTGGTGCTGTTCCGGGTAACAGATGGATTCTGAATTCAACTTCCCTGTCTGGCGGTAGTCCTGGTAATTCTTCTGGAAATACATCTGAAAACTGAGACACTACTGGGATGTCTTTTAATTCCTTTCCTTTAGTGTTAGTGATTATAGAAATCAAATACACTATAGACCCTTTTCTTATATAGCTTGCAGTTTTCATCACAGAGATGAATTTCGTGGATCTAGATGGTTTATCACCTTTAATTGTGATCTTTTCACCCTTTGGTGAATTTACTTGAATTGACTTTTGATCACATAAAATATTAGCTTTATTGGCTATTAACCAATCCATTCCTAATACAATATCAAATCCTGCCAGATTCATTGGGTAAAGATTTGCAATATACTTTTGGTTTAAAAATTCTATTCTTGCTCCCTGCAAGATTTCAGAAATCCTAACCGTTTCTCCATTCGCTGTCTCAACTAGACATTCTTGTGGTAGTTTAGTTAATGATTGATTTAGAAGTTTGCAAAATGAAGTATTAATAAAACTTTGGTTTGCACCAAAGTCAAATAATACTTTAGCAAATATATCATTAACTAAAAACGTACCGGCTATCACATCTGGAATCATCTTGGCTTCATCTGCGGTCAGAACGAATGCTCTAGCATTTTTAGTGTTCTTGTTGTTCGCAGCTAGAGCTAGTTTTGGACAGTTCGGCTTGATATGACTTTTTTCTCCACAGTTGAAGCATAGTCCATTACTGGATTTTCTCCTGCAATCTTCTTCCTTGTGTCCTGGTAACTTACAGAAATTGCAGTGAGTGAAGCATTTTCCCAAATGCTTTTTCTTGCAGACCTTGCAGTATGGTGCAGAGGTAGAACCTATATTCCTACGATTGAAATTCCCAGAACGGAATTCTTGGGTAAACCTTTGAGCTAGGTTTCTCTTCTTGTCTTCTTCTCTAGTACGGATTAACTCATTTGTCAAGGTATTTGCTAGTTCTACAGCTTCTTCTATGGTTTGAGGTCTAGCTGCCTTGACTACATGTCTAATCTCTCCAATTAATCCCCAGATGTAACGGGAGATTAATACCGGTTCAGGTGATGCAAGGGTTGGTACTATTCTAGCATATTCAAAGAATGTGGTAGTATAACCCTTACTATCTACCCCGGTCATCCTTAGGTTTAGGAACTTATTCACTATTTGGTTCCTTTTCATTGGGAGGGCAGAATTTCCTTTCTACCATGTTCTTAAATTCCTCCCATTCCATATTATAAACCTTATCACTTCCTCTGGACTGGAGGATAGTGTTCCACCATTCTAAGGCTGAGTTTTTAAACAGATTAGAAGCAAACATTATCTTATCTTCTTCAGCACACTTGCTTATTTTTAAAACAGCCTCAGTCTTTTCTATCCAGCGTAGAGCTGCAATGGGTCATTCATTGCCCGAGAATTCTAATGGTTTGCAGGACCAGAATTCTTTGTAAGAACAACCATAAGGCATGGTTCTTCTTTTTTTGGGAATGGGCACTTGAAATATGGGTCCATTGTTTACGCTGTGTTCTGGTTCAATTGGTCGCTTACTGCTATGTTTACTTTTATTATCAGCATCCTTAACAGTTTGAAGAATAAATGGCATTGCATCTATAATTCCTTGTGCCACTATGTGTTGGATATCACTATTATCCATTTGATTTCCATTGTTATTGATGCTCGGATTCTCATTAACCAAGTTAATGTTACTCTGGTTATCGTTATTCAGATTTCCTTGATTTCCTTCGTCGGCCATCTGAATTTTAAACATTTACCACGTATTAATATCACAAAATAATATTTAATATAGTCAACCACATGACACGCATTTTGGTCAAAAGCGTCGATCATTGCGACTTACTCTATTCATATACTATGCATCTATTACACACCAGTATTGAAATTAAAATTACAATACCGATTGAAATTTAAAGTTACACTACTAGTAATAGGCATCCATTTTTTTTAAAACATACACACATATCATATTATTTTATTATTATTATTACTATTACTGTCTCCACCATCACATTCATGGATATGGATTCATCCAGAAATCCATATTGCGCTCGTCGTACTTCCAGACGAGTTGCTCTCCCACCTGTCGCATTTTTTCACTACTCTCTAGAATTTCCTTACCAAATGTCCTAAGTTCTTGTATGTTTTCTGCACTCATTGGGGGTGCAGGTTCTAGGACTGGGTTCGGAATCTGGGGTGCGGGTTCTTGATATGGGGGTGTAGGGGCCTGAAATTGGTAAGGATTCTCTAAAATCTCCCTAATGAATACATCGTGGTAATAGGGATCTGAAGGATCCAAACCTGGGTAGGCTCCTATGTTTGGCATGGGCATGTCATCGTGTATCGGGTAACGTTGCACATAGTCCCTAACGTCATCCCACCAGGGGTCGTAATTTGGGTCTAAGGGGTTTGGTGCAGGTACCCTAGGTATTTCTTCCGGATTGAAGTCATGCATTTCTACTTGATTTTCAGAGTTTTCTATTTCCATGGGTTGGTCAGGAATTAGTGGTTGTGGTTGGGGTGCTATCATTTGTTCCAGATTAGGGTCAGCTACAGTGGTTGCTAGGATGTGAATGTTGGCTATACCCCTATTAATCATATCCTGGGCATAGGCATCGGTTTCTCTTTTAGCTGCTGCTAGTACTCTCTGGTCTTGTAACTTTTTCATACGCTTCCTACGCTCATGTGCCCCTCGACTGAACCATCCTCTCTTTTTCTGAGGGAATGACTCCTCGGACTGAGCCTTAAACACGAATATTCCTTCTTCCGTATCAGCAGAGTACCCTGAGAGGGTAGGCTGAGAAGAGGAGGTGCCTTCGCTTCTAGGCGAACCAGACAATTGACGGTACGCGTCAGATGGTCCTTGGTCGCTCATACTGTAAACTAACAAATAGTCAAATAACACATAGCAATAAAATACAATTATGCACGTATTCCCATAATTTATTTCCTAACAATTTAAATTTTGATGTCAGAAGAACACTTCTGTGGCTGAATCAGTGGCTTAGCTCTAATACTGTCGCAACCCCCAATCCCAAAACCCAGGGAACGGACGACCGCAAGCCAGTTTCGGTGGTATCGTGTATTGTCTAATTTGGCAGCGGAATTTTTCATCAGGAACGTAGTTAGGAAATATTTGATCAGAGTAAAATACCACATTTTCATAATATTAAACATATGGGATAAACCCAAGTTCGCAGTACACACGTTTTCATAGGATTAAATCCTATTTTATTTAATAAAAACATCTATTTTATTTTAGGTAACTTTATTGCCACTTTTCCAAGCCTTCGGTGCTGTCCAGCTGGCTTCTATTTGGCTTTCACAATTTGTTACCTGAAACGCGTTTTAAAAACATTTGTCAGTGGGAAATACTGGTGAGTGAATCCCAGTTTAATCAAGTTTAAATAAAAACCATTGTACAGTATTGAGGGCGATCTCGCAATTACATTTGTTTCCAAGTTATAACAATTAACATCCAGGGTACTGTCAGACCCGACTTGTGGAAATGTTACTCCTTGACCAGGTGGTAACAAATTTTGTATACAAAACCCCAACATACTCATGATAATTGTATTCTTACAAATACTCAATAACTGCTTAATATATAATTAATTAAGTGAGGTTTTGTAAAAACAGTTAACAAAAGGTTCACAAAAAGCGGATCAACTCACATTGCTGTCTTAGATTATCCTTTAGGGTTTCCTGGTGACAATCTATAATTTACACAAATGCACACGTGTTAGTATAATAACCCATTTTAACATTAGTAATACCCTCCCCGAGACGGCATTCCAACGACTACGTCGCGCAGAACCACGACAGCCGTTACGGAACCCTAGATCAATCGGGCAGAGTATCTAATACGTATCCAGGGGTTAAAATACTTACAACGGAGCAGAACTTCGCTATTTAGGGGGGTATTAGACCCGAGTATAATGGCTACTATGAGAGAATTACGTTTAGAAAGAAAGATTTGAGCGAGTTTTGATGAAACCCGATGCCTGCTATATATAGTGCCACATCTCGACTTTTACGCGGCCTGCGTAAATGTTCACAAAGGGCTACGCGGCCTGCGTCAAACCCGGTCAAAGGCGTAGGTGATCCGGGTCAGCTTATAGGTTCAACACGAGTCGGACACGTGTCAGCACCGGGCTGCGCCACATTCTTGATCTCTAGCGGCCCGCATAAGACCCTTAAGAGGTTTACGCGGCACGCGACAAACCCAAAAACATTATTTTTAATTAATTTTAATAATATTTAAGGTATTCGGGGCCCGTTTTCACGTATGGGGTGTATTTTAGGGACATATTGGGATATTTTAAATATTTTTAGGGTGTCGGAAATTATTACGAGAGTGTCGGTTTTCTTTAGGGTTGTTATATGTGATCGAATTACCGTTTTACCCTTATTATTTATCGTATTAGTCCGTTTTAACCATTAAACATGGTTTATTATCATTATCTTTTGTTCCGAACCGCACATGTCGTGTCGGGACATTTTAGTTCAAAGATGACTTTATATTATTCATACCCTATAAACCAATAGGTATTCAATAAATAGAGTGTAAGCTTTACTTACCTTACATCCTGATTATGCTTTTCCTTCTTTCTAAGCTTTCACCTAGCTCGTCAAGCGTCAAACTATCATTGTAATTTGTAAGATGGTTAGATTAGTCATAATCATTTACGACTATTCCATCCTACGACTTTTATGTCGAAATTATCATTCAATCATATAAAAGGTCAGTTTGACTTTTTAAAGTCAACTGCCTATTAACATAAATAATTACACGAAGTAGCTCAACTACTCGTTTAATTACTTGGTCAATTATCCGGTAACCATCATTCTTATGTTACCGTTTTTAATCACTTATTAATCAAGTTCTTGTAATCATAATTTATCGAATTAATACACAATGATATTAAACATCATTGAACATGAACATATCATCAATTTTTATCATATCATACTAAACTCATTTCATAGTAAGTACGATTATATACTCAAACACACAATTTGTTCAAGTATTTCCTCATTACTATCATGTATGATGATTCTAAACATAACTATATCATCAATTTTATCATATGATTAAAACCCACTTATCCTAGTTTGGTAAATCATCAAATCATACAATTCATGGCAATATATGTATAATTTTCACTTAAGGTGTTGTTCCTAAGCAATTATACATCACAATTCAACCATAACTTCAATAATTCATCCATAATTCGTGATTAGGATGATTCTTTAATTTTCACAACTTCACAAATCATCAAAATTTTACATACCTTGTGATCCTCTAGCTTGGGTGATCATTAATTCACGTTCAATTGTGAATTTGAGCTTCGTTTAAGCTTTCAATTTGATGATTTTTGATGAGATTAGGGTTTTGGCTCCTGGGGAACCTCCTGGGTTCGAACAGAACATTCTCAGAACACACTCTATGTGTGTTTTAGTTTTGTTTAGTCTATTTTATATTACAACTTTCAAGTTATCTAAATGTGGCCCCTCATGTTTGGTTAGTTTATTAAGTAGGCTACAACCCACTTAATTCCAATAACATTCCCACTAATTAACTAGGTTAAACATTCCTAGTTAACTTAGTGGGTTCGGGGAGATTACAACTCGCTTTGTTTTAAGTCCCGTTAAGTCGAGCCTTTTATAAACTTTATTTCTTCAGAAGTTTTCATTTAACTTTTATTCAATATTAGGTTTATTTATTTAAAATCCTAATATTCACCGGGTTAATTTTACCACTAACGGTACTTTACCCGTCTTTTAGTATTAACGTGGTTTAATTGCCAAACCCGTTTTCGGGGTGTTACATGAAACCCGACCTCTACCCGCTAGAAGGCACGATAGTGGAATAATCGGTAAAACCTCGTCTCCCATCCAATACGAACCGACACCACTCGTATTCGCCCTTCACCTAGATGCCGCAGAAAATAATGAGAGTAGAAGTCGAACCTAAGTCACAAAAAACACCAAATTTTTCCCAAACCACTCTACCACTACCTCATAAGAGCCCCTGTAGTGGGGCGGTATGGCAGGGCATAACGCCCAATCGCGCTGCCGAACACCGTCACAAGGGGCGGTATGAAGGAGAAAAATGGGGGAGGCGCCATGCATTTCGCGGCGTTATGGAGCCTCCTTTCAAACTTTTGACCAATCACAAACAAGCAAGCTTTTTTATAATTAATTAATAAAATTGAAAATTAATAATTAGGTAATGATGGGTAGGGGCTTTATGACTACGGGCTCTAGTGATATAACGCGCCATAAAACCTCCGTGTGACATGGCATGACACGTGTCGATTAAACGTCCCACAAGGGGCTTTATGACTACAAATGGGCTAAGTTAAAACTAAAATATTACTAATCAAAGTTCTAATACTCTCTCTTAGACCATGTGTAGTGGTAAATCAAAATAATGCCCCCACCATGGGGCATTATTCGACACGTGTCATCCCAGTCAGCATGGGGCATTATTGCAAAAGTGGTGTAGTGGGGCATTATTCCAATAACGCCCATGCAATCATTTCACAATTATTATTTTTTTTTAAACTTTAAATACTTCATTAAATTAAAAAAAAAATACAATACTAGAAATAAAAAAATTAAAATCCGATTAAATTAAAAAAAAAAACACTAGTTTTCGTCTTCGCTTTCTTCACCCTCGCCAACTTCGTCTTCCTCGTCCTCCGTTTCTTCCTCTCCCTCAGGTGGTACATACCGAACCGACCATGCGTGGCGTACCAAATCAACCATTAACTGAGAATGGTACAGTTCGTAACGCAACTCTCGCGCATTATTCACTCTTTCTTCCATTGACGCCTGTGGATGCTCCTCTTGAACGACTTCTGGCACATAATTCTGGCATATCGCCTTTCCTTCGTCTTCCAAAATCATGTTGTGCATGATTATACAAGCGTACATAGCATCTCTCATTTTTTGCTTGCTCCATGCACGACAAGGATTTCTCAAATATTGTCAGCGTTGTCTAAGAACCCCAAAGCATCTCTCAATGTCTTTTCGTGAAGACTCTTGAACCCTTTTTAAAGTATGCTCTTTTTTCATCAATAGGATCACTATACGTCTTCACGAAAATCGAATACCTAGGATAAATTCCGTCGCTCAAATAATATCCATGAGGGTAGTAGTTTCCATTTGCGTAAAACGACGCTTTTGGAGCTTTGCCAGAAATCCACTCCTCTAACAACGGAGATTGTTCAAAAACATTGATATCATTGCATGACCCGACAACGCCAAAGTAAGCCGACCAAACCCAAAGGTCCTGTGAAGCAACCGCCTGAAGAATAATAGTGGGTCCATTTTGGTCACCCCGTGTGTGTTGGCCTCGCCATGCAGTTGGGCAGTTATCCCAACGCCAATGCATGCAATCTATGCTCCCGATCATACCAGGCAAACCATGCTCAGCATTATGTACCTCGTAGATCTTTTGAAGGTCGTCCCATGTGGGCGTTCTAAGATAACGCGCACCGTACACATCAATTATAACTTTATAAAAAAACATAGACAAACATAAGCTTCAAAAAAAAAAAAATTGTAAACATACTGGTCGTTTTAAAAAAAAAGTAAAGTATAGGAATTGTACCGCGACAAAAATGCTCCAAGCTGTCTCGCGTTGTTTTCTCCGCCATTTTTAGATACTCGTCGTTGATGTCGGTAGTGTTTCCATAAGCAAGGATTCGTAACGCCGACGTACACTTTTGGATACCGGTAAATCCAAGTGCCCCTCTCGCATCCGCTTTTTGTTTAAAATAATCGTAGTTGGCTTCCAAGTCGTCGACTATGCGTAGAAACAACCGCTTACTCATTCGGAAACGACGCCTAAACAATTCGTTCGAAAATGTCGGCGCCTCATCAAAATAATCTTTCATCAAACGATCGTGTGCCGCGCGTCGGTCTCGTTCAATATAACCTCTTTTATTTTTTTCTGCTTGGGGGCGACGACAATGCTTGACATATCTCACCGCTAGTTGACAAGCACTCGTAACCGCCTCTTGCTCAACCTCCTCATCGGTGGAACCATCGCCATCCGCAAAATACTCGTTGTAGTAAAAATTTACCATGGAAGAAGAACTAGGAGAATCCATCAAGTTTTTTTATAAAATGGTTGTGTTTTTTAGAGAGTTTTTGAGATAGTTTTGGTTGAAAATGAACGAGTTTATATATATATATATATATATATATAGGTAAAAGGTTTAAAAAAAAAAAAATTAAACAACTAGCCGTTACATACTAGCCGTTGGGGAGTTCTGATTGGTTGGTCAATAATGTGCAAGCGTTTTAAATAAAACGCCAGATCCAATTTTTTTCGAAAAAAACGCCCAAAACGCCTAGCGTAATTGGGAGGGGGGGGGGGGCGTTATCAGGCGTTTTTTTTGTTTTTTTTTTAAAACCACGCCCTACTACGGGTGGTCTTATAAATAAAAAATAAAAAATTCTATTTCTAGTTTCCATGGCAAGGAAACAAACAGATAAAAAGTGAACTTCAACAATTAAAAAACTTAACCTAACACCCTTCAATTCCAAAGTTTGATAAAACCAAAATCTTGCATATATATTTATTGCAATACACTTTCCCCCTTTCACTTGTAAACCCTAGCAGAGCTCTCTGTGTCCTCTGATCTTTCATCAATAAATTCACCAAGGTTTTGCTCTATATTTGTGTGATTAATCGGTTAACTTAATCGATTTTCAGTTTTGTTATACTAATTTCATCAATTTGTATGGGTTTTTCAGATATTTGTACAACTTTTTGTGCTTCGATCGAAGAAGATTGAAGCTTGTAAGGATTATTATCAGGTATATAACAAGTTCTTAAGAGTTATCTTCTTTCGAATAGATAATTTTTGTTGTTTAATAATATGCATGTGTACAAGAGGTGTTGATGATTTTGTGTTCTTATTCACGGTTTTTTTTAAACTGATTTTTATAAATTTGTTATTGATTTTAGTTTTGCTGATACTGAAAGCAAAAGTAGAATTTTTTGTTTTTTTTAGGGTTTTTGAACAATTTTTGTTTATTTTTGGTGTTTTTTTAATTCATTTTTACTGTTTTTTTGTTGCTCCCCTGCATGCAATCCATTGTATTTTGCTCTTCATGTCTGTTTTTTTTGTTATTATTATAATTATTTTTTATTTTTTTAAGTTTCGAAGCTGAATCTTGAAGTAACAGAAGAATTCATACTGTAGAAATAAGTGACTTTAGTTTGGTTTAATTACTACTTGTTATTTGTTAATGTTTTTTGGTAAGGATGCTTGCCTACTAAATTTGAGAAGGTTAAATACTTGAATGAGTGTTATTATTACTATGAAGGTTGATCTATTCTTTTTGTGCTAGTAACATCTGCTTCTGGACATATGAAATTCATGATTCGTATTATTTTTCTAATTTCTGCTGTTGTTTTATTGTGTACTTAAACCAAAACATGCCCAGAACATGTTTTTTGCAAACATGTATTTGCTCCGTAGTATTTTTTACGGTTGGTTTATATATTGTATGTGAAGTATAACATCATTTAACAAAGATTCTCAATCTTGAAAGTTTATAAATCTGAATACGCTTTTTGGAAAAATGTGTCGGAAATTCATTGCTCACTCGGGGAACTACTGAGTATTGTCAAATGACCTAATTTGACTGTCTGGATTTTCTGGAAATTTCTGAGCAACTTAATGCATATAACTTTTAGTTCCAGTATATTCATGTTGGTGTTCATTGTGCATGAGGTTTTATGTAGGTTTATTTGTGTTGGCATGCGTGTTTTTTATATACTACTAATTGGAGTATTTGCGGTTGTATGTAATAGTGATCATAAATTGTTAGGAAGCCTGTGAATATGGATCAACAAGATCATGGGCAGGCACCAAATATGGGAGCAGTTGGCGGCTCGGCTCAGATGCCATACGTATACCCACCACAAAATCAAATGATGGGGCCCGGCCCGCCAGCAGGTCAATCCGCACAGTCTGTCGGTCATCCTTCCCCTCCAGCTCAGCTCGCACAACAGCAACTCGCCTACAAGCACATCCATCAGCAACAGCAGCAGCAATTGCATCAACAGCTTCAAAACTTCTGGGCAAATCAATACCAAGAAATCGAACAAACAACCGATTTTAAAAACCACAGTCTACCATTAGCCAGGATTAAGAAAATCATGAAGGCCGATGAGGATGTAAGGATGATATCAGCTGAAGCCCCGGTCATATTCGCACGCGCGTGTGAAATGTTTATCCTTGAGTTGACTCTAAGGTCTTGGAACCACACTGAAGAGAACAAAAGGAGGACGCTTCAGAAAAACGATATTGCGGCTGCGATCACAAGGACTGATATCTTTGACTTTTTGGTTGATATAGTACCACGAGAGGATTTAAAGGATGAGGTGCTTGCGTCGACAATACCGAGAGGTGGGCCGGTTGGGGCTCCAACTGAGGGTCTTCCTTATTACTATATGCCTCCGGCACATCCTCCTCCACAGGTGGGTGGTTCGGGTATGTATATGGGCAAGCCTGTGGATCCTCAAGCCCACCTTTATGGGCAGCAGACTAGTGCGTATATGGCTCAGCCTCTTTGGCCACAACAGCAACAACAAGATCCACAGGGAGACGCGTAAACCAAGGATAGGTTACTGGTGAGGTCAGTTCATTTATATTGCTAATTCTTTTAACTTTGAAATCAGTAATATTTCTTCGGTGAGAGGGCGATTATTGTTATTTTTTTTTCTTCTGGGCTATCGTCCCACGACTGCTAGCTAAACACGTGTTAATGGGTTGGTGGGTTTGATCTGATACGGACCTGAAATTGTGTCACTTACATAAACCTGAACAGTGAACATGCCTAGTTTAACCCGAAAGAAGATGTATTTATGTTTTTTTTGCATAGATATTACTTCAAAATTGTAAATTTACATTTTTTTTAAATTTTTTGAAGCAGTTATGTTTAAACTAATGGCACTTTATTGTCCAAATAGTTAAAAGTTTTTACATTAAACTCACTCTAAACTATGCCCATTTATTTTATTTTTTCACTCTCTAGTTTTGGGTCGTTTTGGTAAATTATTCCTTCAAAGAGGTAACTTTTAAGCATGTTATGGTTCGGGCTGACCCGGAAACACTTTTTTGTATATTCCTTTATACATTTTTATAAATGATAATTGTGTTAAATATCAATGCATAAACTATATTGCTCCAAAACTGTCCACATTTCTGTTTTAGTTTGTTCCAAAATAAGTATCTACTTTAGAAAATGGATAGTTGTAGATTTTAACTTTCCCATTTTGCTCTTACCATTAATTCTTTTGAGTCAAATTAGTTGTATACATCTTAAGTAGTGATTTTGTTTTTTAATGGTTTTTGCAGAAGCTTTTGGTGATGTATGAAGTTTCATAAGATCATTCCATGGTTGGAAGACAATGGGCTTTTGGGTTGAACTTGTAGTGTGTTGTGTGTTCAGTTTCCTTAAATTAATCTAGGGTTATAAAAAAGGCCATTTTTAACTGGCTTGGATTGAGCATCACTTGTATGTACTTTGATGAAACAATCTCTTTATGCACTTGTATATTTGATGCTTGAACTTCAAAAGCTCACTTCATGCCTAATACTTAGGCATGTGATTTCCAGTTCAATTTGTGTTCTGTTTTATTTTTAAACAGGTCTAAGGGGTAATATATCAATACCCAAAAGCAGGGGGCTTTGGATGTGACAACCCTTCGGTATGGAATCGATTATGTGGATGTTAAGTCTGTTGTTATGTTGATTCTAGTTAACAACCGATTATGTGAACACACTTAGGCTTACATTTTTGGGTAGAGGTAGAGGTAAACTGTCAACATCTTACCCTCCTTAGACCCTGTCTTAACTTTGACATCAGTGGGATTTACTGAGTATGATGATGATGGCTTAGGCTTACGTTTGATAGCATGAATTGTTTGCAAACTTACATGCTGTGCGGAATGCAAAGACTTTGGGATTGAGCATCTATACTGTGTTTCTTAGAGACTTATCCTTAGATTCTATGTTATATCGAAAGAGTTCTTGAGACAAGAACGTAGCCAAATGCAATGTGATAATCAGTGATGGGTGCAATAATGCTTGTCTATACGAGCATAGTTTTAGAGATGTGCGACGTCTGTAACATGCAATGTTGCATACTTGAATGACTCTTTTCTTTTGACGTTGAACACCAAGTACAAAAGAGGATGTGGGAGGACGCGCATGTTTCGAATGACAAGTACATATGTTATGTTGTTGGTTTTGGGCTTGTTTGGCTAAGCTTTTCAAAACTACTTATTTGCTTATTTGCTTTTCTGAAAAGCAAATAAGCAAATAAGTAGTTTTGAAAAGCTTAGCCAAACAGCCCCTTTGTCCGAAGACATGACTTCAGACTTGGGATGTGTCAAGAGATACCTTTGGCGTGTCATTTAGTTGGCGTATACCTGATTACCTAGCATATCTTGTTAGAGATGTGCACAATTTCCATATACCCTCAATGAGCCCTCATTTAGTAAGGTCTGACTTTTCCTTTTTAAACTTTTTAATACATAATGTTTTATACCAACTTAAATACATCATTCTGTTATGGTTATTTTTATCTAAATTTCGATACAAGTTTTATCACATACCAAGGTCTATTTGTCTATTATACTCCGTATTAAGTATATTAAACCGAATACGACTTGGTTATTCATAAAACTTGTATCAAAATGTAAATAAAAACACACACATTGTAACTTCATATAAAACACGATATTAAAAGTAAAAAATAAAAACAAATTAAATTTAAATAAAAACCAGAAAAAATACAAAAATTTAACTACACACCCTCTTTGTTTTTGTTGAGCTAGTCAAACAGCTCAACATTTACACAGAGTTCACAGAAAACCCAGTTTTGCACACGACCCGCTTCTTCAGAACCAGTTCCTTCTTTACCTGACACCCGTGGGTGTAGACCAGTTCAAAACCCGGGCTTAGAAAAAGGAATCGTACCGGAGCCATCTGACCCGGTTTCACCTCTACCAAGTGAAAACCCGAACCCGAGCCTACCAAAACTAGAATAAAAACCCAGGCCAAACTGGTCAAAAACCCGAACGTAACTGAAATCAATTCCTAACCCTATCCAGGTCTTGACTGGTCAACCAAACCCCAACTCAATTCCAGGTTGTAAAAAACCCCCAGCTTGTGCATCTCTATTTACACACCCTCCCTCCCTCTAGCCGCAACCAGTGCGTACGAACAGTGAACAGCGACCGGAAGCATGAAAGAAGCGGCGAAAAACGGCCTGAGGTCCGGTCTGGTAGTGATCGGAGCCCTAGCATTCGGCTATCTCAGTCTACAGCTCGGATTTAAACCCTATCTAGAGAAAGCACAGCAATACAACTCCGCCACCGGCACCACCGACGGTAACGGCAACGATCTGAATCGCCAAATGGACCAACACGATCAGTACGATCAGGTGACCGTAAACGATGTCGTTTTAGACGACGGTTCTGGATCTTAAGATAGAACTTCTTGTTGTTCTTTTTGTACATTTTGTTTCAGTTAACTTTTATGCATTCTGAATCTCGTATTTTGTGATATGATATTTGATATAAAGTTAGAATAATTTTAGGAAGAAACAATTAGGGTTTATGTTTTGCTCTTGATCATGAAAGCCGTCCTGTTTAAGAACTCCTCTGTTTCTGTTTGAAGCTGGTTTGGAATTGGTTAAAACTGAACACAACTGATTAAAAACCGATTTTGAAACAGAACTGAACCGATTCTTTACAACTTAATAAAAACCTGTTCTAAATAACCGAAAATCTGCAGATCTGAGTTACTTACGGTGCCCCCACTTTAGACCTATTAACCTCACCTTTTATAAAAACCCAACCAATTCCAGAAATTTTCACCTCATTCTTTTCTATACAACTCTAAACTATAAAAAATCTCTCTAGTTTTTATAAAAAAATGTATCCACACAACCACACTTTCAATCCGAACAACCCCTATGGTGTAGGCGAAATACCGAACACTACTTCGCGTCAACCGTCTCAACCAAATCAACCCCGTTATCCCGATCCGAACATATTGGCGTACGACTAACTTCTTGTGAACCTACCTTTCATGTTTCTGCCACAAATGCAAGCTCAAAAACAACCGCTCTTTCCTCTATCCCAAATGCCCCTGCACCTGAATCCGTACCCGAAACTCATTTTTTTATTTATTAGTTTTGGTTTATTTTTTTTAACTTCAATTTTTTATATTATATATATATATTTTTTTTTAAATTATGTAATCTTCATTTATTTATTAATTTTATTTATTATATTAGTATTAATGTTTTTTTTTAACTTTTAATAGATTTTTTAAATATAAAATAATAATAAAAAGTGTGTGTCATGTGTCGAATAACGCCACTTTTTTTCACGCCCTGTCCCACTTCTACCTTTTTTCACTATGCCACTTTTCTGACACATTATGACGTGACGTCCACATATTACATAACGCCCCTCTTAAAAGCTCCCCCACTCCGTTCGGTCTTAACCCAAACTTCTCAAAGTCAAAATTTCCAAATGTTTTACTCTTGAATTTACTCAACATATTGTAATTACACAAAATAGTTGCGTGACGTATACTTTACATAGATACACATTATAGTGTACTTCAACAAATTCACATCCTATACATAATGGTGTACACATATTTGCATTTGTAAATTTTCCACTTCCCAAACACCAAAGGAGTTACGACGTTAGAGCATAGTGGTATCAAGGTATTTAGTAAAAATGTTTATCTTCAAGTGGTTGATGGTTTTAGTGTAGTGAACATTGATTTTGATTTAGTAGTAGTTTTGTTGGCCAAAATTGGTAATCAAAGATTGTAAACAAAATCAATAATCAAAGAAATTTGCAATTTTGGATTGGGGCTCATAATTATTCATGGTTTACAATGGGCCGACTTTATACCGATTTGATGACACCAACGGGTGGATTGGCAATCGACACACCTTAGCTATTTTGCTCTTGCTTACTGTTTTTTCTTGCTTTGACTGAAATTGATCTTTCTTGCTATTTGAATATCATCGATCTTGCTACTTGCTCCTAATATTTGAATCACCATGATTTGATCTTGTTGGCTGCTATTGTTATTTGAATCATGATGATTCGAACTTGTTAATTGCTCTTGCTATTTTCCGATCAAACCACACAGGTCTTGCTCTTGTTTTGATTGTACCACATAGGTCTTGATTGTACCATACAAGTCTTGAAAGTCTTGTTTGTACCACACAGGTCTTGTTTGTTGCTCTTTCCGTATGAACACAGGTCTGGTTTCCTTGGTACTTGCTCTACAAACCACACACAGGTTCGCTGTGATTTAGTTTTTGACTTGCTCACTTTTGTTGTTTCTTACTCTATTTGTTTTGTATTTTCCTTATTCTAAGGTATAACTTTGTCTCCTTGATAGAAAATGTACAAAACAAGATTTTGATCATTCTACTTTTCCCTATAAACGATCATGGGATATAAATTGCTACTCTCTAATCAATTTCTATGTAGTAATTGGAAATTGAAAGAAATACTTACTTCAATGGCGATTACTCCTTATAACCTAATGGTTTCAGATTGCAACTATCTCACCAATCAATATTCCCTTTTCTTCCAACCAATCACTTCCACTTGCACAAACATATATATATATAGGGAGGGGCTCATGCGAGAACTCCATTTATTGTGAGAACTATGAGAACCAATGTGAACACAACCTAAAATAGCTAAAAAAACCTAACCCCCCCCCCCCAAGCTAAAATGCTAAAAACTAAACCCCAAAAAAACCTAAAAAAATCTAAAAAAATAAAAAAAAAATCTAAATTTTTTTTTTTGATTTTTTAATATTTTTTATGTTAAAATCGCTACTTTTCGAATCCAAAATTTTTTTTTTTTTTTTTTTGCTTCGAAAAGTAGCGATTTTAACATAAAAAATATTAAAAAAATCAAAAAAACATTTTTTGTGTGATTTTTAGCTATTTTTAGGCATTTTTGGTTGTGTTCACATTGGTTCTCGCGGTTCTCGCAATAAGAGGTGGTTCTCGCATGATCTTCTCCCTATATATATATATAGGGCCAGGATCATTTCAGAACCATAAATATTTACAGAACTCGCAGAACTCCTAATAAACAATCTTTTTTATTTATATATTTTTATATTTAGGTTAATTTTATCATTTATTATGTGTATTTTTACGATTACATACATGTTAAGAGTACTTTTATCATTTTTTATATGTAATTTTATAATTACACATATTTAAACTAGTTTTTTACATATATGTAATTAGTTATGACACATGTATATAATTTTGGCAATTAAACATATGTAAACTACTTTTAACATGTATGTAATCAAAGAAATACATATAATAGATGATAAAAAGATCATAAATACAAAAACTTATATATAAAATGATTGTTTATTAGGAGTTCTGAAAGTTCTGTAGTTATTTAGAGTTCTGAAATGAACTCAACCCTATATATATATATATATATATATATATATATAGGGGACCACTAAAATGAAAACCACCTCCAGTTGTAAGAACCATAAGTGTGACAACCGGTGATTTACGGCTCCTAATTACACTATTAACAAACATTAGGACGATAGTAAATAGTGTTTAAGACGCAAATTAACTTAATTAGGCCCTTAGAGTGCCCAGGAATGTTTATTCGACTGTACAGTGCGCGTATGGCGATTTACGGGAAACCTGCTGAATATTACACGACAACGAACTGATACCGTACAAAATACTGACAACGCCACTATTATACGCCTTTTAATTTTAAAAATTTTATGCTTTCGACACTTATGGAGTTTGGGTTGCGATATCGGGTCTCGTAGGAATTACGGGCCACTTACACATGAGATGGGCTTGTGGGCCCTGGGCCCAAGCCCAAAACTCACAAGCCTAAATCTGCACATAATATATTAGATCTCTTCCTTAAGAATCTTATCAAAATCTATACTAAATCTCTACTAAATCTCTATCAAATGTCCACAAAATCTCTAGAAGAGATTTTTGTCTCAAAAATTGAAACATCTAAACTCTATAAATAAGGGGTATTTTACCCAAGTTTTGTTCATTCTCAACAATTATATACACACACAAAGAACACACAGACTTTAAGTCTGTCTCTCTCCCCTCTCTCGATCTATACATATGCAAACAAGACACACACACACTTCAAACAAGCACATAGCCTCATCTTCATAATCTGATACACAAGCATGCCCCCCCTTCCCTCTCGATTCTACTGCACACCCACATCAAAATCGGAGTATCTCCTTCCCTCTCAAACACACATACACAGCCAAACACCCTCTGTCTCCTCTCCATAACCGGCGACCAGCAAAGGGCCGGCTAACCGGCAAGCCTACAGCCCCCCTCCTCCGATCCTGTTTCTCCGACACCACAGGCGACACCTGCGACACCCCCTTTCCCTCCGGTGATTACCCAATGACAACAACCGCTATTGCGGCGGCGGTGGTGTTGGTCGATGTTTCAAGCAAGAGAGAGAGAGAGACTGAGCAGGAGAGAGAAACGAGAAGATGAGAGAGAGAGCGGTGGAGATAAGGAGCGGCGGCAGTGGCGGCGAGGCAGTGGTTTTAACGACGTCCGACGAGTTTCACGTTGATTTCAAGTTTGGTACAGGATTTTTGTTTGGTTCGGTCAACCACGGGTCAGCGGGTTCGAGATATGGTTCGAGTTAGCTTCGGTCTGGTTCGATTCACGTGCGGGGTTTGGGTCAGTTTTAATCTCGGTCAGGCTCGGGACATGTCACAGTTTAGCAAGTTCGGGTCTCGGGATTCGGGACAGATTTTGGGTGCGGTTCCAAGACGGTCAACAGCTTCGGTTCGGGTTAAGCGGCTTCGGGTCAGATTCAGTTCGGATGACTCGGTCAGACCTGGTCAACACAGTGAGTTGACTCGGTCAACTCAACTGGTCAACTCAGTTGACCCGGTCAACTCAGTCCACGTTTCGACGACTCGACGAGAGTTTTGGTAATAGTTTAACATCGTGATTTCGTTACGTTATCTTTATAGATTTAATCTTACGTGACAAACGAGCTCGAACCGGTTGAATTATAATTTACATTTGATATATTTGACGAAATTATATATATATTGTTGAATCATGTTGAATTTTGAAAATAAAACGACAACTTGTGTTGTCGAGGCCGTCCGAAAACAGAGGAAACTCTGCCCGTTTTTCGAGAAAATCCAAAACCAAAACGCGTGTTATTATAAGACGAAACTATTTGGATCCGAGAAACTTTTAAAAAAACAAATACAAACACAGTATTTCTTACGACGACACTTTACAACTTTCGAAAAACGACTATTCCGAAATTATTTAAAACAAATAAATATAGTTATTGTATTTATTTTAAAACTTGAAAGTTCTACAAATCTTTTATAAAAATCAATTTTATTACTTATATTGTTTTAAACGACGATAACTTGAATTCATTATTACAAATAAATATAGATTATATATTTATTTCAAACATTAAACGACTCGTATACTTTTATAAAATAAATATAGATACATGTTTATTTCAACGCCAACAACTCGAAAGCCTTATAAACTAAACTAAACATGACGTTTATATTTCATTTCAAACGTCAAAAGCTCGACGATTCTTTTATAAATAAATATAACCTTATGTATTTATTTCAAACGCCTAAACGGCACATATAATACGAGTTCGTTGTATATTATTCGTTACATACACGTACGATTCCTCGGGACGTCTAACGCGATTATAACAATATATTTATATATTTTTATATAAATATTTATATATTTTAACATCTTACGAGAACTAAGTATTCCAAGACTTAGTAATCGTATCGACAATAAATGAAACTTAACAAATATAACTTAGTCATTTTCGTTAAGTTAACAACTTACCGTTGAATCGTTCGATCAACGATTCGGTAGAGCTCGGTGACACGTAGTTTAGTTACCGCTTTTATTTAGAAACTTATAAGATATTCCGTGTTAGGAATATTGTAAAATGCACGCTAGCGAGTAACGTTTTGGAAACGACATCACGAAGTCGTATATAGCTAGCTTTGCACATGGAAATCCAGGTGAGTTCATAACCCCACCTTTTTACGGTTTTACATTTTTATAAATGTTTTCGGGGTGGAAAGACATGCTCGTTTTGCAAAGCATACAATATTTTCGATAAACATAAATTACGTATTTCTAAACCATTTTACAAACAAGCTTTAACTATCACCAATGGTTGTGAACTTTAATAAACACAAATTGTTTACAAATAATTTATGTTAACTATACCGGTTTCTCAAGCAAGAGTATTTTTCAAAGTGTGCATACACATGTATTCTAGTTTTCTAAACTACGGGAAAATACAAGTACAGAAGGGTATGTTAAACTAAGCAATGACACAATAGATCATGTCACGAATAGGGTAACATAAGCACCATTAATCAGTTACATACAAAGACCGCGAAACAAAAGGTTAGATCTAATGGGTTTCAGGCAGCCACACTCTTGGGCACTCTAGTACCAAGTAGTGCTTTTTTGTCTCTAGTCGTGAATCGACAGTCGTGGATTCGACAGCTAAAAATGCCTATGGTTTGGATGCTTCCTATGTCGTTACATATGTTAGTGGCCTCGCGAACCATTAGCGATCTCGTACTCCTTACATATACAGAACTCAGTTTCAATACGTCTTTACAAATTACATACCATGTTGTATATAAATTCAAAGGATAGGATTATGCATGCATGTTGTCAATGTCGGGGTGGACGTTGACGGTTATACAAGTTTTACAAACACAAGAGTTTACAAAAGCAAGGTTTTTGCGAATATATTGCGTTACAAATACAGAGTTTCCATATAACATGACAAGAAAATGATTTTAAATTCGTTTTCTCATCAATACTTCGAAAACCGGTTATTCAAAAAGATTTATTTCAAATCTTTTACAAACAAACTATGAACTCGCTCAACTTTATGTTGATTTTTCGCATGTTTCTTTCTCAGGTTACTTTTCAAAGTTATGGCACGGTTGGAATAGGAGAACCATTGGAGATTCGAGTACTTAGTGGCGTTCGTTTTCTAAAAGACTTAGCTTATTTGCTTCCGCTGTGCAATGAAGATACCAGTCCAGTCACGCCAGCTCTGAAATTTCGGGATGTGACAGATTGATATCAGAGCTATAGGTTACAGCGAATAGGGTTTTCTGTAGAAATACCTAGGCTCTAACCTCACTTTCCTCTGGGGACTTAGATTATTAATACTTTAAATACATACAGAATGCCTAAGACTCGAATATGGTCTCCAACCGTTGCCAAAAAACAAACTGTCAATTTTTTTTTTGCTTTGAAACATACGCTAAAGTGGTGTTTTACACACGGTACACAAGACAGTCGCATACAGTGCACAAAACTCTGAGAGTTTAGGGAACATGCATTTAGGACCTTCGGAAACTTATGTTGAAGTTCATTAAAGGTCATCACGTAGGTACCACGTCCATTAACTCGGGTAAACGCCATTATTATGTCGTCTATGTTATTTTATTAATCAAGCAGGTGGCCTACGCAAAACAAGGTATGGGCGTGCAAGAGTACACGAAACTCAATCTATACATCAACGGTGGTTGAAGTACGTCACATACGACCTTCGAGGTGAAGTCACCGAGAAGACACTATGGAGCATTTGAACGATGATTCTAATCCTGTCAACACGAAAACTATCGATCAGGAAGCGGCGGTTTGGCACGCGGTCCTGCAAACGACACGAGTCATGCTAAGGAGGAGATGCATGCCTTCGTATTCCCCCTAGCTTACTAACGACGAATACGCTATGTTCGACATTCCATGGTATGTCACCTAACAGCCGGTTATCACATGCAACCCCAGGTAAAGTCCTTAAATTTCTTTTATTGAAATTCCGACTTTTGCATCTAGTGAGTAGATTTTCACATCTCTACTCCTCTTAATGGTCATTGTATCACGATCATTTCTTTCATTATAGCGAATACTTATTGCTTAATTTCTTGAAAATTCATATGTTACGCATGCATCGTTTGTTACGCATGTGGTTTCGTTTCGAAAAAGCGTTTCATCAAAGTTCAAATATTATTTCGCTAAATCTAATTATTGATTTGTGATTCGAATGACCTACATTATTGTAATTGTTGGATCCTTTGTTATCAAGTCAACACATTTTCATGAAAATTCTTTTCTTTTCAAGTTACATGCATGGTTTTTCGTTGTGACCATGCCGAAAGATTTCTTGTCGATACATGTATTTATTTTCGGATTGCGCCGAAACCAAGTTCAATTGTTTGAACTTGTCCGTTACATATGTTCAATTCAAGACACCATATGATGTATTGGAGACATCATATTCAAATTCGTTTCAACAAGCGTTTCATTTGTTTCGAGTCGTAGCAAACTTGTTTGGCATTCGACTCCATTAAATTGTTTGTTGATTTCGACACCTTGTGGTGGTGTTTTCACTAAATTGAAGCTTGCGCTAATCTCGTTTGCACATCTCATGCACGGATTTAATTATTTACCTACTGGTTTGTTTTAAATCCGTTTTGATCCATCATATTAAAGCAGTCTTAACACAATCGTGTGATAAGACAATGGTACACAAAATTCATTTTATATTCCGGTGTACCTCCTAACGGTTCTTTCATTATCGATCGAATGTTTGGCGATAATCATTGTTTTCTTTATCTTCGATCGAAAACATTGTTTCTTCGATGTTCCATTTTCAATTGAAAATCCTATGATGTCATTTGAAACAAACCTTCAGATTCACTTTATTGCGCTTTCATTTGATTTCAAACACGGTGAACTTGTTTGATCATCGCTATTATTGAATTATTTAAAACACTACGACATCTTGTGGCGTCGGTATAAACTTGTAGCTTGGGCTTTTATTGTTGAGGTATGTCCTTGAATTCACATGATTTAAATAAGTCTTGATTCGATTTCGTGGTCATCCACTTTGATGCTATTCGTATTTACCTACACATAACGTAACTCTAGGGAGTTAACGTAGTCTAAATTTCGAGGACGAAATTTCATTAACAGGGGGAGAATGTGACAACCGGTGATTTACAGCTCCTAATTACGCTATTAACAAACATTAGGACGATAATAAATAGTGTTTAAGACGCAAATTAACTTAATTAGGCCCTTGGAGTGCCCAAGAACGTTTATTCGACTGTACAGTGCGCATATGGCGATTTACGGGAAACCTGCTGAATATGCCACGACAACGAACTGATACCGTACAAAATACTGACAATGCCACCATTATACGCCTTTTAATTTTAAAAATTTTATGCTTTCGACACTTATGGAGTTTGGGTTGCGATATCGGGTCTCGTAGGAATTACGGGCCACTTACACATGAGACGGGTTTGTGTGCTCTGGGCCCAAGCCCAAAACCCACAAGCCTAAACCTGCACATAATATATTAGATCTCTTCCTTAAGAATCTTATCAAAATCTATACTAAATCTCTATCAAATCTCCACAAAATCTCTACAAGAGATTTTTGTCTCAAAAGTTGAAACATCTAAACTCTATAAATAAGGGGTATTTTACCCAAGTTCTGTTCATTCTCAACAATTATACACACACACAAAGAACACACAGACTTTAAGTCTGTCTCTCTCCCCTCACTCAATCTATACATATGCAAACAAGACACACACACACACACTTCAAACAAGCACAGAGCCTCATCTTCATAATCTGATACACAAGCATGCCCCCCTTCCCTCTCGATTCTACTGCACACCCACATCAAAATCGGAGTATCTCCTTCCCTCTCAAACACACATACACAGCCAAACAGCCTCTGTCTCCTCTCCATAACCGGCGACCAGCAAAGAGCCGGTTAACCGGCAAGCTGACAGCCCCCCTCCTCCGATCCTGTTTCTCCGACACCACATGCGACACCTGCGACACCCCCTTTCCTTCCGGTGATTAAACGATGAAGACAACCGCCATTGCGGCGGCGGTGGTGTCAGTCGATGTTTCAAGCAGGAGAGAGAGAGAGACTGAGCAGGAGAGAGAAACGAGAAGATGAGAGAGAGCGGTGGAGATAAGGAGCGGCACCGCCGCTCATGGCGGCGGCAGTGGCGGCGCGGCGGTTGTTCTAACGACGTCCGACGAGTTTCACGTTGATTTCAAGTTTGGTTCAGGATTTTTGTTTGGTTCGGTCAACCACGGGTCAGCGGGTTCGAGATATGGTTCGAGTTAGCTTCGGTCTGATTCGATTCACGTGCGGGGTTCGGGTCAGTTTTAATCTCGTTCAGGCTCGGGACATGTCACAGTTTAGCAAGTTTAGGTCTCGGGATTCGGGACAGATTTTGGGTGCGGTTCCAAGACGGTCAACAGCTTCGGTTCGGGTTAAGCGGCTTCGGGTCAGACTCAGTTCGGATGACTCGGTCAGACCTGGTCAACACAATGAGTTGACTCGGTCAACTCAACTGGTCAACTCAGTTGACCCGGTCAACTCAGTCCACGTTTCGACGACTCGACGAGAGTTTTGGTAATAGTTTAAAATCGTGATTTCGTTACGTTATCTTTATTGATTTAATCTTACGTAACAAACGAGCTCGAACCGGTTGAATTATAATTTACGTTTGATATATTTGACGAAATTATATATATATATTGTTGAATCATGTTGAATTTTGAAAATAAAACGACAACTAGTGTTGTCGGGGCCGTCCGAAAACAGAGAAAACTCTGCCCGTTTTTCGAGAAAATCCGAAACCAAAACGCGTGTTATTATAAGACGAAACTATTTGGATCCGAGAAACTTTTATAAAAACAAATACAAATATAGTATTTCTTACGACGACACTTTACAACTTTCGAAAAGCGACTATTCAGAAATTATTTAAAACAAATAAATATAGTTATTATATTTATTTTAAAACTTGAAAGTTCTACAAATCTTTTATAAAAATCAATTTAATTACTTATATTGTTTTAAACGACGATAACTTGAATTCGTTATTACAAATAAATATAGATTATATATTTATTTCAAACATTAAACGACTCGTATACTTTTATAAAATAAATATAGATACATATTTATTTCAACGCCAACAACTCGAAAGCCTTATAAACTAAACTAAACATGACGTTTATATTTCATTTCAAACGTCAAAAGGTCGACGATTCTTTTATAAATAAATATAACCTTATGTATTTATTTCAAACGCCTAAACGGCACATATAATACGAGTTCGTTGTATATTATTCGTTACATACACGTACGATTCCTCGGGACGTCTAACGCGATTATAACAATATATTTATATATTTTTATATAAATATTTATGTATTTTAACATCTTACGAGAACTAAGTATTCCAAGACTTAGTAATCGTATCGACAATAAATGAAACTTAACGTATATAACTTAGTCATTTTCGTTAAGTTAACAACTTACCGTTGAATCGTTCGGTCAACGATTCGGTAGAGCTCAGTGACACGTAATTTAGTTACCGCTTTTATTTAGAAACTTATAAGATATTCCGTGTTAGGAATATTGTAAAATGCACGCTAGCGAGTCATGTTTTGGAAACGACATCACGAACTCGTGTATAGCTAGCTTTGCACATGGAAATCCAGGTGAGTTCATAACCCCACCTTTTTACGGTTTTACATTTTTATAAATGTTTTCGGGGTGGAAAGACATGCTCGTTTTGCAAAGCATACAATATTTTCGATAAACACAAATTACGTATTTCTAAACCATTTTACAAACAAGCTTCAACTATCACCAATGGTTGTGAACTTTAATAAACACAAATGGTTTACAAATAATTTATGTTAACTATACCGGTTTCTCAAGCAAGAGTATTTTTCGAAGTGTGCATACACACGTATTCTAGTTTTCTAAACTACGGGAAAATACAAGTACAAAAGAGTATGTTAAACTAAGGAATGACACAATAGATCATATCACGAATAGGGTAACATAAGCACCATTAATAAGTTACATACCAAGACCGCGGAACAAAAGGTTAGATCTAATGGGTTTCAGGCAGCCACTGTAACACCCATCTCAATTTTATAAGACTTTAATGTAAATACACGAGATTATATATAAACAGTACCTTACTTCACAATGTATTTAACAAAATTTCAGTTTTGTGAGGATCACATACTAGTTGACTACTAAATTAGTTTAAACATTCAAAACATGATTAACAAATCGTTACATCATAAACATTGTTCTAAACCAAGATAATTTAAGCGGAAGCTTCAAAAGTTCGTGTTCGGCTCTTCAAAACATGCTTGATCATCGTCCACATACATGCAGCACCTACAAACTGAAACTTGACAATTATTAGTATTAGAATTCTTGGAATTATTGCTCAATCGAAACTACGTTTAGAAACGGATTCAATTAGCTATGATATACAAAAGTTACCCAAGATTTCCAGGCTCTACCATAACTTACGGTATCTACCGTAAGTTACGGTAGCCAATTTATCTTTCTGGTCCACCGTAACTCAGGGGTAAACCACCGTAAACATTTGATCTCTACCGTAAATTACGGTGGATACCGTAATTTACGGTAGCCACTGCAATCCCATGCTTTGTTTGATTTGGTTATTTTGCTCAAACCCAACTTCTAAGATTTCTCATTCTAACAACCAACACACTGATTTCTCGTACTCTAATGTGTCTTTCACGAACAATAACAATGACCGAGTGATCATACTACAATGCATTAATCCTCGCATCATTTGATTATTCGACCCGTTTGGCTCATCTATGGAATCCTCCATTTTGATGACTACCAACACGATCTAACCAATTCGTTATCTATTATTCAACATAGCGAACATTATCGCTTTAATTCAGCTCAACTTCTATTCTAAAATTCGACTACACATTTGCTAATTAATAAATTACCCAATGTAACGAGTTAAGTTACATACCTTCAAAGTAAGCCCTTCAAACGTGATTCGCCACTTGCTTGCCCGCTTGACGCTCCTACTTCCTTTCCTATAGAGTCCATTTATATCATGTTTAGAACTCCCTTTAAACCATATATCGTGTAATACACTGAAACATCAAAATTATGCGTTTCAACTTTGAATTTCAGTTTTAAGCCTTCTTTGAGGCATTTTCACAAACACTATAAGAGCAGAATTTTATATCATTCATATTCAAGTTCATAGCTTGCTATTTAGCTAAACTTAACATCAATAAAGCTTTCATAGAGCATTTAAACATCATACTTTTCTGAAATCACTTTCTATGATCAAATTACACTAGGATAATCATTCTAAACCCTAGTGTTCATCATTATCTTGTAAAACCCATAACCCACCTTCAATGTGTTCATGGAATTTCCTGAATTTGGACATGATTTCACATGTAGTTGCCTAGGTTTTACTTCTAGACACTATATCATCCCTAATCTAACCAGATCACAAACATGCATCATCAAATTTTGAATCTCCCAAATTCATAAGAATTTCAAACAGAGAATTTTCATAAAATTTTACATACCTTACAACCCCCTTCTGATGGGGATCATGAATCTATGCTCGATTTTCGTTTTGGACTGAGTTTGATCCTTCAATTTAGGGATTTTGTGAAACTTAGGGTTTTGGAGAAGCTTGGTCGCCCTCCTTGTTCCTGGTCGATCACCATACTCAATTTTTGAGTAGTTGTTTTAATGAAAATGTTTTTATTAAAATTATTTTCAAGTTTAACACTTTTGGTCCCTCTAGTTTCTTTTACTTTCTTTCTATGTTTTAAACTATTCATAAGTAATAAACTAACTAGGTTAGTGTCATTACCAATTAGATTATTTTACTAATTTATTCACAACTTAATTGCAAATTTAAAAATTTGTATTTTCGGGATGTTACAAGTCCACCCCCCTTAAAAAGGGTTTCGTCCCCGAAACCAAAGCACGTACCGAATAGTGTAGGGTAGAGACGTCGCATCTCTTCTTCGGACTCCCATGTAGTGTCCGAGCCTTTCCTGTGCTCCCACTTGATCTTGACTTGATCGATTTGTTTGTTTCGTAAGTGTTTGATCTTTCGATCTAAAATTTCTATGGGCCTTACAATATAATTCAAGCGATCATCCACTTCGATATCATCATAGGGAATATAAGTTGTCTCATCCGCTAGACATTTCCGAAGATGTGACACATGAAATGTGCTATGGATCCCGCTTAGTTCCTCCGGTAGTTCAAGGCGGTAAGCTACCTTTCCTACCCGTTCTATAATTGCAAACGGCCCGATAAACCTCGGGCTTAATTTTCCTTTTTTTCTAAACCTGATAACACCCTTCCATGGAGATACTTTGAGCATGACTTTGTCACCAACCTGGTATTCGATTGGCCTATTCCTTTTGTCAGCATACGCCTTTTGTCTATCTTGAGCCGCTTTCAAGTGTGCCCGAACCACATCAATCTTTTCATTAGTGGCTCGTACTATATCTTGGTGGGCGAGTTCACGTGGACCCACTTCACCCCAACATACCGGGGTTCGGCATTTCCTACCATAGAACATTTCGTACGGTGCCATCTTAATACTAGCATGGTAGCTGTTGTTATACGAAAACTCAACTAATGATAGGTAAACATCCCAACTTCCTCCAAAGTCGATTATACACACCCGTAGCATGTCCCCCAATGTTTGTATTGTTCTTTCACTCTGTCCATCTGTTTGAGGATGGTACGCAGTGCTAATAAACAATTTGGTTCCCATTTGCTCTTGGAAATCTCGCCAGAAATTTGAAGTGAACCGGGTATCCCTATCAGGCACGATGGATACCGGTACTCCATGGCGTGCTATTATCTCATTAGTGTATACTTCTGACATCTTTTCTGACGTATAAGTCTCATGAATCGGAATGAAGTGAGCACTTTTCGTCAATCTATCCACCACTACCCATATGGCATCGAAACCGCGGTTTGTCTTTGGTAGTTTGGTTAATAGGTCCATCGTAATATGTTCCCATTTCCAAACCGGAATTTCCATCGGTTGAAGTTTACCGTATGGTTTTTAGTGCTCCGCCTTGACTTGTAAACATGTCAAGCATTTTTCCACGTACTTCACCACATCTCTTTTCATTCCGGGCAACCAATAGTTCTGCTTTAAGTCGTTATACATTTTGGTCGCTCCCGGATGGATGGAATAACGGGACTTATGAGCTTCATCGAGTAGAAGCTTTTTAACTCCACATGTGTTAGGAACCCAAATTCTATTGAAACGTGTTTTCAAACCGTGGTTGCCTACTTCAAGATCTTTAACTTGGCCAACAATCCTTTCCTTTTTTCCAGTTCTCCTCTTTCACTGCTTCTACTTGCGCCTCTCGGATATGTTCAAGTAAACCCGAGGTCACCACAAGTTGCATTGATCTTACTCGTATTGGGACATAGTCTGCTTTTCTGCTCAAAGCATCCGCCACCACATTCGCCTTTCCGGGGTGGTAGTGTATTTCGCAATCAAAATCCTTCACCGTTTCCAACCATCGCCTGTGACGCATATTTAACTCCTTCTGATCGAAGAAGTATTTTAAGCTTTTGTGATCGGTGAATATAGTGCACTTTACCCCATATAAATAGTGCCTCCATATTTTTAATGCAAATACCACCGCAGCCAACTCGAGGTCGTGCGTGAGATATTTCTTCTCGTGTATCTTCAATTGCCTCGAGGCATAAGCTATAACTTTGCCCAGTTGCATCAAAACGCATCCGAGCCCTGATAGTGAAGCATCTGAATAAACCACTAAGTCTTCGACCCCGTCCGGCAATGTTAATACCGGAGTTAACTTTTCTTTTAGCGTTTGGAACGCTCTTTCTTGATCTACACCCCATATGAACTTTTCTTCCTTCCGAGTTAGCTTTGTTAGCGGTGATGCAATCTTGGAGAAATCTTGAATGAATCTCCTATAGTATCCCGCAAGCCCCAAAAAGCTTCTAATTTCCGAAGGGTTCCTCGGGGGATTCCATTTTGATACGACCTCGATCTTTGACGGATCCACCAATACTCCATCGGCACTTATGATGTGGCCAAGAAATTGTACCTCTCGTAACCAAAAGGCACACTTAGAGAATTTCGCATACAACCTTTCTCGTCTAAGCGTCTCTAACACCTCTTGTAAGTGGTGTGCATGTTCAGCTTTGCTTTTCGAGTACACCAAAATATCATCGATAAACACGATGACTGACTTATCCAACATTGGCTTGCAAACCCGGTTCATGAGGTCCATGAAAGCCGCGGGTGCATTTGTTAGCCCAAATGACATCACGAGGAATTCGTAATGTCCGTATCTCGTGCGGAAAGCCGTCTTCGGCACATCTTCCTCCTTGACCTTTAGTTGGTAATACCCCGATCTAAGGTCAATTTTTGAAAACCAGTTCGCACCTTGTAATTGGTCGAATAAATCATCTATCCTCGAAAGCGGGTATCGGTTCTTTACCGTGAGTTTGTTTAACTCCCGGTAATCGATACACATGCGCATACTTCCGTCTTTCTTTTTCACGAACAGTACCGGTGCGCCCCAAGGAGACACACTCGGCCTTATGAATCCTTTGTCAAGCAGGTCTTGAATTTGGGACATCAACTCTTGTAATTCCGACGGTGCGAGTCGGTAGGGTGCTTTTGCTACGGGTTTTGCGCCCGGAATCAATTCGATCCCGAACTCTACTTCCCGTTCAGGCGGTATCCCCGGTAAATCCTCCGGAAACATATCTTCATAGTCTCGTACTACCGGTACGTCTTCAATCTTCCGTGATCCTTTCTCGGGCTCATTTGCGTATATCATGAATGCCTTGCATCCTCGCTTCATAAGCTTGTGAGCTTTCAACATTGAGCATACTATAGGGTTGCCTCCTTTTTCGCCATAGATAGTGACGTGTTTCCCGCTCGGAGATATTAGCTTTATCTCCTTACGAAAACACACGACCTTCGCATGGTGCTGAGATAGCCAATCCATCCCAACGACTACTTGAAATTCCCCCATTGACATCGGGATTAGATCTATCAAGTATTCCTCATCGTCTATGTTTAATTTGCAGCTTCGACAAACGTCACAAACTATAAAACTTTTGTTGTCCCCTATTTCTACTTCTAAGGGCACAGATAATTTTGTCAATACAAATGAAGGATGTCGAATAAATCCATGCGAAATGAAGGATTTATTCGCACCCGTATCAAACAATACACGTGCTGGAATTGAGTTAATTGTGAATATACCTGAAACCACATCGGGTTCTATCTTTGCTTCAGCCGTGGTAAGTTGGAAGGACCTAGCCTTCGCCTTTGGAGCTTCCGTTGGAGACTCTTTTGTGTCTCCCTTTCCAACCAACTCGGGGCATTCAGACTTTTTGTGGCCGGGTTGATAACATTTGTAACAAACGGAAACTTTTCTGGGACATAGCGATGCAGTGTGCCCCATCTTCCCACATACTGGACACGGCTTGTCTTTGAAGCGGCACTCACCTTTGTGCCCCTTTCCACATACCTTGCAACTTGGCGACCCGCCTTTAGTCTCCACTTTCTTCCCTGATTCAGCAGTTCTAGCTTTCTTTGTAGGGCTTGGATTCACATCATGTGCCCTTTGCTCACCCCTTTCAACTTGTTTCTTTAACTCGATTTCCCGCTCCCGGGCGGTGTTGATGATTTCTGTGAGAGTTTCATATTTTGAGGGAGTCATAAACTCCCGGTATTCAGCACTCAGCATGTTGTAATAATAGTATATCTTCTGCTCTTCAGTGGTGACCAACTCGTCACAGAATCTCAGCTTATCCATGAAGATGCCCGTGATTTTATCAATTGATTCTCCCTTTTGTCTTAACTGGATAAATTCCTCTTTGATCCTGTTGATAACTGCTTTGGGACTATGGTGTTTAAGGAACGACACCTTAAACTCATCCCAAGTCATGACCCTTGCCGCTTCGGCTCCTATTTCTATCTTTTTATTGTCCCACCAATCTTTGGCTTGACCCCTCAATTGACCCGTTCCGTAAGCCACAAAGTCACCTACGTCACAGTGGGTTCGTTAGAACACTCCTTCAACATCACTTAACCATCTTTGGCATATTATCGGGTCGACCTCCCCGTTATAGATTGGCGGTTTACACGCCATGAATTCCTTGTACGAACACCCCTTGCATTCTCCCGATTTTCCTTTTATAAGGTTTACACTACCTTCCAACCTTTTGACTCGCTCTTCAACAAGCGACAACACCGTGCTTTGAATTTTGTCTATAAACCCGGATAGACTACCTTCAATTGCCTTCCCTACTTCTTCAGCAATTATTTCTTTCATTTGTTCGGTGCTTGTTTGCACCGGATTATCATCGTTTCCATCAGACATATTGAAACTGAAATGTTTACATTTAAACGTTAAACATTTCATTTATAGCATTACTTCATTTGTTTTGGTTTAGCCAAGTTCTCAACTTGCTTTAACCGTTCACATTCGGTGCACTTTTCGGGTTTGAGTTTGTTAACACGCTCTTCCCATGCACATTAATTCATTTATCATTTCTTACATAAATATAATCTGTTAAAATAATAAGTTAATTCTTACCGGACGATCGATCAAACTTGAACCGAACACTTTGTTGACAACCTTAAGCTCTGATTACCAACTTGTAACACCCATCTCAATTTTATAAGAATTTAATGTAAATACACGAGATTATATATAAACAGTACCTTACTTCACAATGTATTTAACAAAATTTAAGTTTTGTGAGGATCACATACTAGTTGACTACTAAATTAGTTTAAACATTCAAAACAAGATTAACAAATCGTTACATCGTAAACATTGTTCTAAACCAAGATAATTTAAGCGGAAGCTTCAAAAGTTCGTGTTCGGTTCTTCAAAACATGCTTGATCATCGTCCACATACATGCAGCACCTACAAACTGAAACTTGACAATTATTAGTATTAGAATTCTTGGAATTATTGCTCAATCGAAACTATGTTTAGAAACGGATTCAATTAGCTATGATATACAAAAGTTACCCAAGATTTCCAGGCTCTACCGTAACTTACGGTATCTACCGTAAATTACGGTAGCCAATTTATCTAAGATTTCTCATTCTAACAACCAACACACTGATTTCTCGTACTCTAATGTGTCTTTCACGAACAATAACAATAACCGAGTGATCATACTACAATGCATTAATCCTCGCATCATTTGATTATTCGACCCGTTTGGCTCATCTATGGAATCCTCCATTTTGATGACTACCAACGCGATCTAACCAATTCGTTATCTATTATTCAACATAGCGAACATTATCGCTTTAATTCAGCTCAACTTCTATTCTAAAATTCGACTACACATTTGCTAATTAATAAATTACCCAATGTAACGAGTTAAGTTACATACCTTCAAAGTAAGCCCTTCAAACGCGATTCGCCACTTACTTGCCCGCTTGACGCTCCTGCGTCCTTTCCTATAGAGTCCATTTATATCATGTTTAGAACTCCCTTTAAACCATATATCGTGTAATACACTGAAACATCAAAATTATGCGTTTCAACTTTGAATTTCAGTTTTAAGCCTTCTTTGAGGCATTTTCACAAACACTATAAGGGCAGAATTTTATATCATTCATATTCAACTTCATAGCTTGCTATTTAGCTAAACTTAACATCAATAAAGCTTTCGTATAGCATTTAAACATCATACTTTTCTGAAATCACTTTCTATGATCAAATTACACTAAGATAATCATTCTAAACCCTAGTGTTCATCATTATCTTGTAAAACCCATAACCCACCTTCAATGTGTTCATGGAATTTCCTGAATTTGGATATGATTTCACATGTAGTTGTCTAGGTTGTACTTCTAGACACTATATCATCCCTAATCTAACCAGATCACAAACATGCATCATCAAATTTTGAATCTCCCAAATTCATAAGAATTTCAAACAGAGAATTTTCATAAAATTTTACATACCTTACAACCCCCTTGTGATGGGGATCATGAATCTATGCTCGATTTTTGTTTTGGACTGAGTTTGATCCTTCAATTTAGGGATTTTGTGAAACTTAGGGTTTTGGAGAAGCTTGGTCGCCCCCCTTGTTCCTGGTCGATCACCGTACTCAATTTTTGAGTAGGTGTTTTAATGAAAATGTTTTTATTAAAATTATTTTCAAGTTTAACACTTTTGGTCCCTCTAGTTTCTTTTACTTTCTTTCTATGTCTTAAACTATTCATAAGTAATAAACTAACTAGGTTAGTGTCATTACCAATTAGATTATTTTACTAATTTATTCACAACTTAATTGCAAATTTAAAAATTTGTATTTTCGGGATGTTACAGCTACACTCTTGGTCACTCTAGTACCAAGCAGTGCTTTTGTGTCTCTAGTCGTGAATCGACAGCCGTGGATTCGACAGCTAAAAATGCCTATGGTTTGGATGCTTTCTATGTCGTTACATATGTTAGTGGCCTCGTGAACCATTAGCGATCTCGTATTCCTTACATATACAGAACTCAGTTTCAATACGACTTTACAAATTACATACCATGTTCTATATAAATTCAAAGCATAGGATTATGCATACATGTTGTAAATGTCGGGGTGGACATTGACGGTTATACAAGTTTTACAAACACAAGAGTTTACAAAAGCAAGGTTTTTGCAAATATAATGCGCTACAAATACAGAGTTTCCATATAACATGACAAGAAAATGATTTTAAATTCGTTTTCTCATCAATACTTTGAAAACCGGTTATTCAAAAAGATTTATTTCAAATCTTTTACAAACAAACTATGAACTCGCTCAACTTTATGTTGATTTTTCGCATGTTTCTTTCTCAGGTTACTTTTCAAAGTTATGGCACGGTTGGAATAGGAGAACCATTGGAGATTCGAGTACTTAGTGGCGTTCGTTTTCTAAAAGACTTAGCTTATTTGCTTCCGCTGTGCAATGAAGATACCAGTCCAGTCACGCCAGCTCTGATATTTCGGGGTGTGACAATGAGAACTTTTTGATCCGGGACGAGTTGGACCAAATTTTTTTTTCATAAACGTAGATGCTTGTATTATAAACACATTTGTAAAAAAAATGTCGTGTGTGTAGTTTTGAGCACCACAAGTTTGTGTTTACGGGTATCGTAAATTTTGTTTAAAATTTACGGTACCCGTAAATTTACGGTACCCGTAAACACAAATTTGTGGTGCTCAAACTACACACACGACATTTTTTTTAATTTTTTTTTACAAATGTGTTTATAATACACACATCTACGTTTATGAAAAAAAAATTTGGTCCAACTCGTCTCGTACGGTGTAGTTCTCATGGTTCTTACAACTGGAGGTGGTTTTCATGTTAGCGGACCCCTATATATATATATATATATATATATATATACACTCGTCGTTTACCCGCGCAATGCGGCGGGAAACATATCACTTAGGTTGGTTAGTTTAGGGCTATGTACGGGAGTGGTGGTTTTGGCAGGCGGCACAAATCTTCCTTCATTTTGCCTAATACATTGCCTTTTTAAGTATCGATTGTGTGACACCCTACTCCCTAACTTATCTTCGGAATGCGCTATGTGTCAAAATTACACAAATCACAAAGTAGGGGCGTGTAAATTCGGTTTGTTATTGAGGGTTAACTATATAGAGTTTCGGTTATCAAAGTTTACTTAACCATAAACATAATTGATGGTCGTTTAAGCATGGGTGAACGTATCGGTTTCAATTAAGTTCGTTTTAATCATCGAATAAAAACTTTTAGGGCTTGTTCCGGTTGAAATATCTAAGGAAAGGCTTTTAAGGAAGGGATTTATGTTTGGGGGTGTGCATGGCTTCCAGAAAATAAAAAAAAAGGAAGAAAAATTAACTAAAGATGGTAACCTAGGCTAAGTTTAAACTTTTAAGCTAATCCGCTTAAAACAAAGTTGAAACCAACTCAGAAATTGTTTTAGAAACCCCCCCTCTCAAATATAAAAATGGTTAGTGTCGTCTCCGTGTCAGTCTAGGTCTAGATAGAGTCTAGTTAACGTAGTTAAATAGAGTCATATGAGTTTGATATCCGGACTTACTTAGCTTTACTAGATTCGATTAGTTCACTTGCTGGTTAGTAGTTTAGTCGAGTTTACAGAGTCTAGAGTATTACTTTGTGTCTAGATTAGGTTAATTTAGTTTGTTTTTTTAAACTATTTTCAGCACATCACACATCACGTTGCCTCTTAAAGAGGGACATGCCACTATAACTAAGCTAATCTCTTAAAAAACCCAAAGAGCGGAAATCATCAAAGGATACGTAAAAGATGAGTTGGAACCAAGTGATTCTATCTTGTCTATTTGTGTCTTTTATTTTTTTAATATATTTTAAGCACTTTTACTCATTTATCAAGCTTTAAATTTATAAAACACGATATAACACTATCACGCTCTACAACACGCTAGGGCAAATGCACCCATCGTTGGCGTAGCATAGTGATGGTAAGATACCGAGATCGTCCAAGGACACAAGAGCTTTTAATACCAGGATATTATCAGCGTCTAATCTAACCAAATTTTGAGAAAAGATTTTTTTGTAGTTCAATTAAAGAACGCCGTTGCTAGGGACACACGGATTTTAAGAAAGTTTAGAATCGACGGCCTAATCATTTTTATTTTTCTTTTTAGCTTTTTCTTCTTTTTCTGCATTTTTTCCTTCTTTCTGTAGGTGTAACATGGAGCCGTGTTTGATCACACACGGGGCCGTGCCTTATCCCCAGTAACATAAAAACTATTTTTTGCCAGACAGAGGTTGCAACACGGGGTCGTGTGACACTCACACGGGGCCGTGTCCATCCAACAATTTCTAGAAAACAGGACCGTTTATTCCGACAGTCAAAACCTCGTCCGGAAAATATGGATGTTAATGAGTATTATTACCCCGCAACTCTTAGGGTGAATGGTGCCAACTATCTAGTGGATTTCATCGAGATTTAGAATATCCCATCCTAAATTTGATCCTTACTACATAGACCTATCGTTTTCCTATGATGATCACCTTAAGATTGGCCGGAGTAAAAATAATAACTACCATCTACCTGAATGCCATCAACCCTCTTTTCAAATAGACATAACTTTGGAAGATCTTTGTCAAATAGAAAAGAGAATTCTCCAAAAACTTAAAGAAATAGAATCCATGATGAAGGCACGATATCCATCTATGGATACTAAAGAAGGAGAAGAATCGATGGAAACCCATTCAGGGGTGTCCAACACCAAGCTCGTCGCATCTACCTCAAACCATTATGAAAACGAAGGCGATAGTCGTCCCTATATCGACCACGCAATGAAGGACTTCTCAACGGCCCGTGCCAACGACTTTATAGACCAGAGCGAGTCGACTCACACCTTCTTTAACAAGAGTCTGGATAAGGCAAATAAAGATTGGTTCTACCCACCTATTCGTAGCTTAGGTTTCTTCCTTTCCGATAACCTCTTGCGTTTTCGTATCCCAAACAAGAGCCTAAGGTTCATAAAATACTTCGGTGTTGTCCCGACCAGTAAAGAACCCCTTGATAAGAAAATAAATTCTTAGCAACCAGACAAAACTTCATAATCCCTAAATAGACATGGGTCGTGTTCCTCAAACACGGGGTCGTGCCTTACCTGCTCTCCAAACATGGGGCGTGTTAGATAAACACGGGATCGTGCCTCCCGTATTAATCCAACATGGGGCTGTGTCTCCTTGGACATGGCCCGTGCTCACTAACGGACAACGTTCTCTGACTCATTACAGACGACACAGGGCCATGCCTCCCAGACACGGGGCCGTGTTAATGGACTGTTACTTTCTATAAAGTCAGCCATGAGGAGAACGTTTATACCCATTCTTAAAAGACCAAGATCCTTCCAGATCTCACACACATACAAAAAGGTATGTTCTTAAAAAGGTTTCCTTAAACCTTTTTGTCTTCACCACTTTTAGTCATGTTCTTCTTCTTTAATCCCCAACAACCTCCATTGAAGCTTGAAAGTTTCAATTGTTGGATGAAAAGCATGATTTTTAGCCCAAACTTTTGCAAAAATACTATTTTATAATATTATTTGAAGTTATTTACTTCCGGAAATGTAAGAAACCAAAAGTTTTTAACTTAAAATAAGAGATCTTGGGCTAAAATATCAAAACTGTTGGAATAGCACGGGGCCGTGCCTTACATGCACGAGGCCGTGTGACTTGTCTGCAAGTCCAAACTCTAATGGTTTGTCTTGTTCAAACTAGTATGTCGAGCCAGCAGAGTGGTACTTCGTCAACAAGCTCCTGCAACAACCGAAGAGGAAGAAGGCTCTCACTCGAGGCCACCCTTGTACGCTACGTTTGCGCACTACGAGAGTCCATCAAGGAGATGACGGTGGTGGAGGAGGTCTTCATAGACCAAGTGAACTACCTCACACTAGCCTTGGAGAGTAGCTTTAGGGAAATAAACCTACTCCACCAAAGGTTGAATATTTTGGTGATGGATCCAATCCTCCCTCAAGATGATTAGAACCTCGCTCAGGAGGTTGTTAACCCCACCGGGTGGGATGAGATATCCACGGAACCTCCTGTTGGCACCTTTTATGAGGTTCCGGTGGCCGCCGCTCCTCTTCCACAAGAGGACATTGATGATGAGCCATTCATCTTACTACCTAGGGAGATTGAGGAGATACTCAATGATCTTTGATGGGGTACACCCGAAAATAGCTCAAAGCCCATGCTAACCGAAAACTAGCTTGGTCTTTTTTTGCTGGATTGTTGTTTTGATGATCAATTGCCTGGATCTTTGATGGGCTTGCGTCAAGTGGGCCGTTGACGAAGGCGAATAGCTAGTTTTTGGTTAGCAAGGTAAAAATCATTCCTATTACTGACTCTTAAACAGATGTTCAAACATCTGTTTCAAAGAAAAGACACAAAAGTAAAAGGAACGATAAGAGCACTAATCTATTTTATAAGTTTTGCGAAAAGAAAAGAAAAATCATGTGACAAAGGATTGTTTTCTTTTAAATGCATATGATTTAAACAAAGGAAATAATATTTGTGAATCAAAGCCATTATGTACCATCTATGGAAAGAAAAACCAAATGACTCAAAAGTTTTTTTTTCTTAAAAGTTATGATAACAAAAGAATGAGTTTATAGTTAAATCATTTGATACTCAAGGAGTTAGCGCAACCAAAAAGGGATCACAACCAACTCCTCCTGAAAAATTTGAATATGTTCAAACACCAGTTATCATGGCTTTGAATCAATGGGCAATGGGTTATCGATGGGGGCATGGGAGTGGCTGTTCTAACGGGGTGTGGAATTGTATTAGAAAATCTAGTTGGTTATTGAATGATGAAGGTATCTTTCTTTGGGATACTCTAAAGAAAAAAATGGGTAATGCGGAAGATGCGTCGTTTTGAAATGATAAGTGGGTGGGGGAGGAAAAACTTAGTGTCAGATGTCCTAGGGTATTCGTTTGGATTGGCAAAGTGATTGTTTGATCAACTCTCATACAGTGTTAGATGGGTGGAGGTGGTCTTGGCATCGGCCGGTTAGAAAAGGTATAGAGATGAATCAGTTAAATAATCTTATGCAAGTCTTAAATGACATGAGTTTAAATTGATTTGGAAGGGGATAGATGGGTTTGGGATTTTGATTCAGATGAATCATTTTCGGTTAAAAGTATTGGTATGCTTATTGATCATGTGTCCTTACGAGAAGGACCAGTGGGATTGAGATGCAACCATAATATTCCTAATAAGGTGAATATTTTGGGTATTCCTGTTTTATTGAATCGTCTTACAAATTGAACAAATTTGGTGTATAGGGGTATCATCATTTCAAGTTGTGTAATGTCTCGTCTGTGATACAATAGAGGAATGTTTGGATCATTTACTTGGCTCTTGTGAAGTAGCATCTGGAGTTTGGGAGATCACATTTAGTTGGCTCCATTTTTCATCCTATTCTTTATACAGGCGGATGGATCTTATAACTTGGTTGGATTCTCTAAGGTTGACAAAGAAGAAAAATAAGTTGTGCACGAGGTCTTTCTTAGAGTTTGGTGGGTTATTTGGAGGTTAATGACATGGTGTTTGCCCTCAACGATTTGTTTGAAGAAAACATGTTTGACCTTATTCTGGATTTTTCTTATTTATGGATTGTGAATAGAAATAAGAAAACACACGTTAGCTAGACTAACTGGTTACAAAATCCTTCGTTTTTGTGTAACGTTTTTGATTCTGAGCTAGCCTTTGGCTAGTTTTTTTTATATATATATTTAATTCGCCGATAAAAACAATTAATATTAATACGACATATAGATTTTTTTTTTATAACTCATGTTTTTAAGCTAAAAATTCAGTTATTGATTAAAAGACGAATGCAATAATAATGGATTATCTAACCATATTATATAATAAAAAGAAATGCTAACATTCATCGAGACAATTAAAGTAAATAACAATCTAAAATAGTTGGGGAAAATATATTCTAGTATTTAGGATCAACCAATCATCCTATACTGATCGGGCCAGATTCTGAAGCACTTGATCAGCCATTCTTCGGACCGCCATGTCTTCCTACAAAAAGAAAACAACAATGTATCATGCCCCCACATATGTATAATGTATTATGTGTGTTTATTTGTATGTGAAGCTAGTGTAAAAAAAGGAACATATTAAGATTGATATTTTTCCATCTAGAATTCCAAAGGAAGATAGGAGTTTAATATCATCCTGAATTAATATGTCCTTGAGGTATTTTGATATCAACTAAAGATCAGTTTTATTTTCACCCACATTGCACATTCTTCATCCTTTGAAATGATGACAAAGTAGATCAATTCAATTAACTAAATTCCTTTCTCGGTTGATTTATCTTTCTAAATCAACTTTGATTGGTTTATATACGTTGTTGATAAATTCGATTAAGCGGTTAGCTAGTTTTTATTGTTTTCTTGGCTGGAGCCGCGGCATAAAAATGATAGTGTAACTCGTAAATAAGAGTTTGAAGAGAACGTATATAAAAAAAAGTACGGTTTTATACAAAGGATACCCTTGATCCCTCAAAAAAAAAAAAAAAATTGGATGCTCCTAAATTTTTTTGGCTAGCTCCGCCACTAGGCTGTCCTATGTTAGTTTTATATTATCATACTTCTATATTTCTTGGTACCTAAGTTTCCAAAATTTTCTTGTTAGTGTATCACTTAAAATTTTCTATCAAAACTTTACCCTAAATTTCATTCCTAGAGAATATCTTCACTGTATGCGTGTGCGCGCACACGCGTACAATATACTTAAATAATTTGAGTATCATTTATGCACATGTTTTGTGTTATATGTATTCAAATAATTTTTAGCACTATATATACGCATGTGTGTTGCAGGTATTTATCCAGATAGATATCTTACACAGGCAAAGTTAAGATACGCAGGATCTCTCAATCTGGCAGGGTAGCATTTGACCAAAGCATCACAAGCCCTGTACATTTGACAACCATAATTACAACATGAACACTATAATGATATTAAACCTGAGAGAAACATATAATAAACTCAAAGTTTCAAGAGGTCAAAATTTACCCGACTAACCTAGATACTTCAGAGAGGCGCAGGAAGCATTTTAAGATATGTTTTAGCAATTGCGATGGTGGTTTTCCACGAAACTCGTCTACGGTTTTTTCCAAAACCTTTGTTATGGAAAAAAAACGTTCGGGGAATGTGCCGCAATATCGTTGCCCCTCGTCATACAGTAGAATCTTACTAACAATAAATGCAGCAACCTAGGAAAGATAGAATATTATCAAACTAAAAATTGAGTTTATGAAATAGGGAGAAGTTGGGCCATGATGAACAATATAAGCTGTGCTTGTTTCCTTTTTCTAACATTTAGCATCACTAGGGGTTCAAGTAACTCTAGGTTTCATAAAAGATTGATTCTTATCGCAATAACAAATTTCCTAGCCTCAAGAGAATTTGTGATTGTAACTAAAAGCAATATTTTATGAAAACAAGTTACCTAGCCTCAAGAGAATTTGTGATTGTAACAAAAAGCAAATTTTTTATGAAAAGATACCAAATTGGACCTTTGCTAAATGACTTTTATAAAACAACCACAATATATTATCAAATTTGATGAGTTCAGTCTCAAATTTCTAATTCTTGGTAGATTACAAATCTTCCCCTTTCTTATATTAACAAACAGGAAAGGATAAGTGGAAGTTTCAAAGGGGCTGTTAAAAAGCTCAAGCAGATATGAAATGATAGAATTTATCATTAGTTATCACAATTTTAGCAAGTAGACATAAATAAGATTGATAAGGAAATTAAATTGTTTAAATCTTGGCAAATGAATTAAACATATTAATATACATGCCTTTCCTTGTTTTGTTTTTTTAATGGGCAACGAATACTATACAAGCCCGTCCACCCGAGCAAACCCATTGGTGAAAGGTCACCCACGCCCTATGAACACAGACAAACGTTGGTGACTAGACCCGCTCACTATTCCGGGAAAAAACCCACTACCCGAAGGCCCACTCTGGTAAAAACTTATATTACATAGGACTCATTCGCTATACTTTGTTTTAATTATGCAAAAACTTATATTACATAGTTTTTCAATTTGTATATGTGTTGGTTTAGTTATTAGTTATGCAAAAAAAAATTATATTATATAGAATGTCAATCTGTATATAACCGGAACTCTGTTAATTAACCCGCCCATCTTATGCCACCTCTAGTTAAGATTAGTATATACTGTTTTTGCAAGATCACTGCCCACTTCGATGCAACGAAGGCACAACGGTAGCACTTCTGTGTCTAGAAGAAAATGAATGATTTCTGGGGTGTTGGTATCTTCCACCTGTGTAAGAGCAAAATCAAAGTTTTCAAGATGCTGCAAATATGAGAACATACTTAGTCAAAAAGTTGGAAAATAGAGCGAATAGTACCTTCACGAGTGCACCTATAACACCTAAGCTAGTCAAGCGTAGGTAGTCGAAATGCTTGGCTACTTTTTCAGTAGTGTTCATAAATGGGTAAATGTAAACAGGTAGTTTGGCTGTAAAATGTATGAATTTTAGTCTATTATTAATATCAACATTTTGACATTGATTGCTAGTTGAGCATATGGAAACTACCTTTGACTATGTTCATCCTTGTGTCAGGATGAGAAGCCATAGACTGCAATACAAGCAAAATACATGATTATGAGGTTCATAGTATCATGATGATAATTTGTTAAAGGCAATTTCAACCAGTCAAATATTAAAGAGTTCATATTTTTGATTTCGTGGATTCGTCAAAACAAGTAAAAAAAATCGTTATTTTCCATTTTTTTGGATTTGGTGGTGTCCGTCAGCAATTCGTTCGTAATTTTATCGGACAATATTTAAGATTATTTTCTCTTTTCAAATTTCATGGATTTTTTCGGTTATCCGTAAGTCCACAATTACGACGGATTTGTCTAAACCTTGTACAAATCTTATGAGTTAGTTAAGCCGAAGTTTCAGTAAAAAATGGAGATTGCAGTAATCATGATCACCTGCAGTAACGCCAACGCATTGCAAACCCTGGTGGCTTCTTTCATGCTGAGTGCAGCAGGAGACAGTAGCTTGTATGCCATAGATATTTCCTGCAATGAGTCAATATTGTAATTCTTTACATATTCTCCATCAATTTAATCACTAAAATTCTAAATATATTGAAGAAATAAAATAGACGAAGTTGGCTGAATTGAATAAACAGAAAGAAAAATAATTACTACCAAAAGTGAATAATTTAACCAAAACATACAACAATAAACACCAAAACTAAACCAAAAGAGCCTGAAAAGTGAGCATACACAAAAGTAACAATGTACCCCTTTGTTTATGGTTCTGAACAAAATTATGAGTCTCAGTAGAACTGCCCCATACAAATTCATCTTTCCATCATTAAACTGTCTCTCTTGTTAAAAAATCAAACAAAAATGGTTTTTTATAGCTCAGAGGTAACAGATTTTCTGAGTTCATTAACGAAAAAACCAATGAAAAATCTTATATGTTGGTCTAACTTCAACAAATTTGATATGATATCTGAGTCTCTAAAATCACCCATATGTTCTCGATCCATTCCCACTGCGAACTAGAAGTAATTATCGGATTTTATAAGATCAACTGATCATCTATCCACATATACACACATTACTCAAAATTTATGTGCATATCTAGTATAAGATACTAGTCATGTATTTTTGGGATATGAATGGAACAAACTATTATGAAAAATTAGCATATCTATTCTTGCATACTATGTTTTCTGTATTCAATAAGACATTGAATTTTTTTTGTGCTATTTGTCAGAAAGAAAGAACGACAACAATGAAGACATTGTGGAGTGTGGGCTTGCGTGCGCGGGGGATATTAGTTATATCCGAACACACATCTCATATATGATGTTTAGCTCAAGAAATGAAGTTAAAGAACTAAATTGGTCATACTTAGTTATGCGTAGAATTGGTTGAAATGACCTGTATGTTATAAAATGAGCTTTACACCAAAAAAATGCATATAAGGTGTGTTGAAGTCATAAGTTCAATGGATTGGAGTTGGAACAAAGAAATCACAATACTAAAGGTACATGTGTGAAATAAGCCTAATAAGCATATGGGAATCCATTATTTGGTTTTGTTGAATTTGATTAAGTTTGGGAATATATTGTGTATGAGTTGATCGATATATCAATAAAAGGATCTGGTGCATATAGAAAAAATTAGAAATTTTAAATTAAAATCAGAAAGTTAAAATTATGTAAAATAAGAAAAATAGAGGGTGTTATAAATCTTGATGCAAAAGAATATTATGTTTATTAAAGAGAATAAATATCATTTCTATTAAACTTATGATAATTTGTTGCAAGTACAATTTCTAGCTTAAAAGAACAAGCCATTGCTGTATACCTGAAAATATTTGATAAAAACATTATGAATAACATCGCCATTTTCTCACATTTTGTCCTATATATTAAATATATATGACTTTGTATATACAAATAATTTTAAGTAAAGTAATTTGTAACTTTTATTTCAATATTAATTACTATGATCCAAAAACATTAAATTTTAGAACAAAAAGAAATACATAAAAATTTAGATGGTAAGCCGTTTCATTCCAAGAAAATAAATTCTATTAAATGCTTAAGTACCTTATATTGTTTCAAATAAATCTTAATTTACAAACATTTTTAAAAACTTTTCAGATTATATATCATCAAAATCGGACTAATATACATCCCCTCATATTTTTTCATTTAATTTTGCAAATAAATATGCGGAGAAAACATTAAAATCAAATGTTTACCTGTAGTAGAATGAATGATACATTCTTGGCATTCCATAGCATCACCGGCATATCGTTACATCTTCGTTCCTAAATCAAGAAAGATATATATGATTGATCAAGAACACAGAAAAATCTCATCAAAACTACTAGAAAAAGGCAAAATTTTTGACTAAAAATTGTGTCAAAAATTCCTACACATTTTCGATGAAATACCTAAATCCGCTGAAAACCTAATTATTAAAGAACTGATTTATAAGAAGTTTAAACATAAAAACTTATCAAAGACAAACTCAGGGAAAGCACAATTATTCTAAACAATTAAATCTACAGCAATTTTCAGATGTGGCAAATCATTAATGAGCATGTATTAATTAAATCAATTAACAGCAGATTTGACCAAATCAAAAGAATTATGTAAACATAGAAGCTATATTATTTTGAAAAAATATATCTATATACACACATGTATACCTTGTTTAGTAACACAAGAGCTTCTTCTCTGTGCAAAGGCTGATAAAGCAAGTGTATGAAGTGCTCTATTCTCGCACGCTCGCCGAATTCATCTGTGGTGAAACTAGAAGAAGATCCATCAGTTGGATCTACGTAAAGGGTTTCCGGCAAGTTCTCCATTTTTCTGCAAAAACACACACTCTCTCTAGAATTGAAGGTTTCTCTCTCTAGAGTTGGCGTATGTCTGGAGAAGAAGGGTACCTCTTATAAAGAGCAAGGTTGATTTGGAGATGCTAAGGTGACAGGCTGTGGGATTGAAACTCTATTGAGGTGTTAGTCATGCAGGTTAATATGTGTTGTATATCATATTCTATAGACATATCTGATTGATATTACAATATACACTCGCCTTTAGATGAGTTGGTTTTGGTTCTTAGTGTGAAAGCTAAGATATGAGTCTCGTTCTTAATCACACTTAGACTGTCCGTAATGCAACGGCCTGCATTTACTACATGCATCTTAGTTATCACTGCCACAGCTTTTAACCCATTCTTCCCACATGCATCCTCTCTCTTCCACATCACCATTTCTTTTTCTATTTTTTTTTAAAAACATTTAATTTGTAATCTTAAAAAATATTTAATAAATAATTGTAAAAATATATTTAAATAATATAAAATAAAAAAAGAAGCTAAAAATAAATAAAAATTAAACTTGCATTACATAAAAAAGAAAATACATTTTCCTAAAAAATAAAATACAAATACTCAAATTAAACTAGAACTTAATTTAAAAATGAAAACAAAACTTAAAAAAAAACAAATCTAATCTTCATTAGCTTGATTAGCTTGCTTAAGATTCCAAAGATGTTCCATTAGATCGTTGCGTAGTGCGATGTGAGTATCTTTGCTTCGTAAGCATCTAAACCTCTGCAGATAGTGTGCAAACTCGGTGGGTGCACCTCCATTATAAGCAATGTTGTAGAAGGCGCTAGGCGCTAGTCGGGCGGTGAGGTACCGCCTAGGGATTAATCGGAATGGGATTTTTATATGTATTTTTCAAAATTATATATATATATATATATATATATATATATATATATACCCAATAATATAAAAATAATACTTCAAAATTCACATAAATACTTCAAGTTTCAGATAGTATGGTTCGATTTTGACCGATTTTGACCGCCTAGGATCGCCTAGGACCGATTTTGACCGATTAATGTAGTCCGATTAATCCGATTTTTGACCGCCTAGGTACCGCCTTTGACCGACTTTGACCATGGCCTATTAATTGACCGACTAGCTCAAAATTAGGCAGTAAGTGGCCGCCTAGCGCCTAGGCGCCGATTAATCGGCCGCCTAGGCCGATTTCTGCAACCATGATTATAAGTTGATGGCTCAGGCTCATCTTCTTCACGGGACCAATCAGTTATCGTATGACCTTCATCTTCTACAATCATATTATGTAGAATGATACATGCATGCATTATATCACCTAACACTGGTATGCTTGTAGATCTTCCAGGGCCTCGTATCATTGCCCACCTTGCTTGGAGGACACCAAATGCTCTTTCAACATCCTTTCTACAAGACTCTTGTCGTCGCTTAAAGTATTGCATTTTAAGATTATTGTTTGGAGGATAAACGAAACTCTTTACTAGTGTTGACCATTCTGGGTAGATGCCATCTGCAAGATAGTATCGTTGTGTGTACTCATTCCCATTCACATTAAAGTTGCAATGTGGTGCATTCCCTTCTAAGATTTGATTGAATACTGGTGATTGATTAAGAACATTGATATCATTGTTTGAACCTGCCACTCCAAAGAATGCATGTCAAATCCAAAGGTCGTGTGATGCCACAGCCTCTAGCATAATGGTTGGATGACCATGATCACCTCGAGTGTATTGTCCTTTCCAAGCCGTGGGGCAATTTCTCCAACCCAAATGCATACAATTTATGCTTCCAAGCATTCCGACAGACCCATGTTTTTCAGAATGCAGTTGTAGCAATCGTTGAATGTCATCTTGGTTGGGCCTTCTAAGATATCGAGGTCCAAAAACCTCAACAATAGACCTACAGAACTTGTGTAGACATTCAATAGAAGTACTTTCACCAATGCGCATGTACTCATCGCATTGGTCAGCTGATGCACCATAAGCCAACTGACGAATGGCACTTGTACATTTTGTATTGGCGAAAGACCTTTTACACCAAGAGCATCATATCTTTGTGTGAAATACTTAAAATGTTGACGGCTACCTGGTTTGGAGATTTCTTCAACAATGCGATTAAAAAGACGTAATTACATAGTTAGTCCCTATTGTTTGCACAAAGTAACATACTTAGGTACTAATAGTTTAAAATCACATTCTAAGGTATTAACTTTTCATTTTGTAACTTTTGGAGGTATTAGCCTTATTTGTCGGTTTAAAATCACATTCTATTAGTACCTAAGTAAGTTATTTTGTGCAAACCATAGGGACTAACTATGTTAATACCCTAGAAGTTAACACCTCCAAACGTTACAAAATGAAAAGTTAATACCCTAAAAGGTGATTTTAAACTATTAGTACCTAAGTATGTTATTTTGTGAAAACCACAGGGACTAACTATGTAATTAACTCGAAAATAAATTATTATTATATAACATTTCTATAAAGGGTCTACCTATTTGCACACCAAATCCTACATTTACTTACGCTGCGTATAGACCTATACACAGCGTATAGCGTTACCTCTATACGCTACGTATAGGCCTATACGCAGCGTATATAAACCATGGATTTCAGAGCCTTATCAACAATCATTGCACAGAAAACAAAGGTTATATATGCTGGGTATAGCTCTATACGCAGCGTATATAAACCATCAGATTTTTTAGGTCATTTTGGTAGGTTGGAGAAATCAGTTTTTCACAAAGTTTATATACACTGTGTATAGGCCTATACGCAGCGTATATAAAAGGTTAAAAACGATAATTTTTACCACAGGTTTGGGGTTAAAAATAAAAACTACCCTTTATATACGATGCGTATAAACCTATACGCAGCGTATATAAAAGGTCAAAAAGACAATGTTACCCCTGTTTTTGGCTGCGTATAGCACCCAATGCAGGGGTAAAATAGTCTTTTTTTACTATACGCCGCGTATAGCCCTGTATGTGGCATATATGGAGCAAATTTGGTATAAAAGACAATTTTACCACTGAGTTGGAGGCTATACGGAGCCCAAACCAGGGGTATACTTGCCTTTTTGACCCTTTATATATGCTGCGTATAGACCTATACGCAGCGTATATAAAGCTTTTTTTTGGAAACATTTCTACATTATTGGTTTTAGTAAATTTTATAAAAAAAAGTTTTCTATTTTAAATAAATAAAAAATTAAGTATTTCTTAAAAAAAATTTTATACAATATTAATCAATTTTATACGATAAATATCGTATCGTATAGGTGTAGTATAGTTCACGTATTAACCTCGTATAAGCCTATAAGTGTGATATCGTATGGTATAGGTGTAGTATAGGTCACGTATTGACCTCGTATAAGCCTATCAGTGTGAAATTGTATCGTATAGCATAGTATAAGTCCCGTATAGCTCCCTTAGAGGCCTATTGGTGTGGTTTAGGTCCCGTATAAGCCTATAGGCATATACAAGACCTATAGGAAACCTATACGAGACTTATACTACACTATATGATACGATACGATACGATATAACACCCGTATAGGCCTATAGGTGTAGTATAGGTCTCGTATAGTACTATAGGTGTGGTTTAGGTCCCGTATAGGCCTATAGGCATATACAAGACCTATAGGGAACCTATACGAGACTTATACTATACACTATACGATACGATACGATACGATACAATAAGATACTATACTATACTATAGGATACCATACAACACCCGTATAAGCCCATAGATGTGGTATAAGTCCCTTATAGGCCTATATGTGTGGTTTAGGTCCCATATAGGCTTATATGTGTGGTTGAGGTCCCGTATAGGCCTATATGTGTGGTTTAGGTCCCGTATAGGCCTATTGGTGTGGTTTAGGTCCCGGATAAGTCTATAGGCATTCGAACCGCACTAGACATGGTAAAATAATTTAATTTAAACGATAACTATATCATATATTCGAACCGTATATACGTTTTCCAAAAAAAATTAACGGCATATAATATTAATGGTATAACATTAACAGTTATATACTTTAAGCGATTTAACGTTGAAACCGGGTGAGAATTTATACCACAAATACATCAAAATAACAAAAAAAAATCTGATGGGTTATATACGCTGCGTATAGCTAGCTCTATACGCAGCGTATATAACCCATAGTTGTTTGTGCCAATGATTGCTGGGCAGGCTCTGAATGCCATGCAACTTATACGCTGCGTATAGCTCTATACGCAACGTATATAAACCCTAAGTGTGCAAATAGGTAGCCTCTGGGCCTTCTATAAATTAAACTTGTATCACAAATACGCATGAAATATAAAAAAACAAAAAAATTAAAAATCAGTGCTCCAAAATGCATAGGAAAATATACTTGGACATGTGTAGGAAATTAAAAAAAAAAATAATAATAATAATTTGTTCGTAAACATGTAGGAAAAAAAATAGAAAAAAGTTCCCATATATGCTAGTTTTCCGACAAAATCGTCACTACTACAAAACAGAGCATTAGACGGGGTGATATGGGTTTTAAGACGGTGTTTTCAACACCGTCTTAAACTACACTGGTTTAAAATCAAGTCTTATTAGACGGTGTTCAACATAATAAAACTCAATTAAATAAATAAATAGTGTTCAACAGTTAAAACAATCAATCTTGCCAAGTATCATTTCTCCCTTGCAACTCATATACTTTCCCCAAAATCCCCAAAACAAATTTCTACTCTTCCACAAAACCACACAATCAATACCCCAAAAACGCATCTAACAATTCTGGAACAATTGAAGAAAGAAACATACATACACATACTGTAGATTATGCGAATTACTGAGATGAAATGGGGGTGTCTGAGAAATAACCGCATGGCTGTCACCATCTGTTCCGTTGATGTCTCCTGACACGGCAACCGAACCGAAACCCTAGTCGCCTGAAACTGTGGTTGATCGCCGCTATGGTTACCAGAAACCCTCGTACCCCGTCCAACCGAACTGAAACCCTAGCCACCTGAAACTGAGGTTGTTTGCCGCTGTGCAGTTGGTTGATTGCCGCTTGGTACCCTGTCGTTGCCACATGTGGAGGTTCACTCTCCATTTCTTTGGTCGATGGTTTCTCCAGTAACTATGTTAGGGTTTCTCCTATGCGTATTTTTTAGGTTCTTTCTTTATGTTAATTGTTTTCTAAATTTCTTAAGTTCCTTTTTTTCTACGTTTATTGTTTTCTTGAATATTTTAATCAAAGTAAATGATGTTTATAAGACGGTGTTCAAGACAACACCGTCTAAAGGTTACATAAATTAGTATAGGACGGTGTTTAAGCATTAGACGGGGTTCTTTTGAATTATTTTTAATATTTTAATCAAAGCAGCGATTTTAAGACGGTGTTATTGCTTTAACCCCGTCTAAAATAAATCTTCAACACCGTCTAATACTCCATTTTGTAGTAGTGCGTTTTTGTTGTAAAAGTGTTGACAAACGGATATTTCCTACGCACTCCCGACTGATTTTGTTGTAGGAAACATCTAGGTTTCTAGTAGTGTATAAACGAAAGAATACAACCTAATTTACCTATATATTTACCTATATATTTAAAAGAAAAGTTAATGAACAGTAATAAATACATACATAATAATAAATAAATATTAAAAAAAGAAATGAATGAACAGTAATAAAATAGAAATGAATTAATAGTATCGGGTATCGGTACCGGTATCAAATTTACCAAACTGAGTGTATTTACGGTCTCCGTTCGGCACCGGTATTCATCGGGTTTTACCCTCAAATATCGGTGTCGTACCAGTACCGACTGTATCAAGCCGTACTGTACCTGTTATATTCGGTATCGGTACCCACTTTTGGGGATTTCGGTAACGGTATTTTCGGTACCGGTTGGTACCGAGCTCATCAAATCCTGTAGCAACGTAGCAATGCAAGTAATTGAACAGTTTAGATTACTTTTCATACACACAGTAAGTAAACTGTATTTCGTTTGAATGAGGGTTTTTTTTTGAAAGGTAAATTTCTTTTTATTCGCTGCTGTCTGTGGGACTTGAACCCAAGACCACCCCATCCCAAAGTGTTTTAAAGGTTTTGCCTTTGCCAATGGACCACCACCCCATTGGTTGAATGAGGTTTTATATACACAACTTATTTTACTTTATTTTTTGTCTTTTTACGTAATGAATGAATTGTAGCATGTAAAATTAACTTGGATATTTAGATTATTGAGGAGCAAATCATATCAAATCCTGTAATCAAACCGGTATCGTATCGGTACCAAATTTACTATACCAAATCATTTTCGGTACCAATTTGGTACCCACCTTTTGCCGTTTTCAGAATCGTTAGTTTCGGTTCGACACTGGTCTAGCACCATACCTATATTTATTGATTTTTACCTTCAAATACCATACCGTATTGTACCGAGCATTTTCAGTGCCGGTACCTAATTTCGATGATTTTTCGGATCGGTACTTTCGGTGCCGTTACCGGTACCGAGCTCATCCATATTTTAACGTGTTAGCACCATAATAACTGAACTGAAAACAACCGAATTTCCAACGTGTAGGACGTGTGGGTCCTATTATTATATATTAGGTTATTTACAATCTTTTTTTTGGACGGATTGACTATCCTTTTCACAACATTTTTATTTATGTTTTGATATTCGGTATCTGCTTTCCGTTACTGACACGTGTTTTGCAGTCGTTAGGTCCCCGCCGTAACGCGCGGGCGGAAATTTAACTAGTTTTCATAATTTGTTATAACTTCATATTCGGAATATTTTCCTGCAACTTTCTTTTTATGTTTGCATTTTAATTTCACTTACAAATCAAACATTGAACTTATAATTATGTACCTAATTCTATTTAAATGAATATAAATAGTCTTATTATATACATTGCAAAAGAGAAAGTCGATAGCCTCACTCATTGAGTCGCATCGTAGGTACAAGTGCGGACCAAGCCTAAAAATTCAGGGGCATCCTAATGTATTTTATAGGAACAGGGGTATCCTTTGTATAACGAAGACGAAGTTGAGGGGTATTTTTTCACCACGAAGACGAAGTTGAGGGGTATTCTATACTACAGAGACGTGGTTGAGGGGTAGTATGTGTTACCCCTGCTAACACACTAACTCCGCCCCAGGGTACAAGTGCTTCAAGAACTTAGTATAAGTAAGTGATTGCAGCGCGAGTTTTTACTAAAAATTAAATAGAGAAATTAAGTTACAATATGGCCACCCACATTAGTTAAACATGCTGTTTAAACACTATAGTTTTCCTTTGATTAGTATGATCTGTATTTGTCGACACAACCTGTATAGATTAGCACTTTGTATTCAGCCATAGTTTTTGGCCACCAAATTGTGATACGGCCGTATTGCTATGTTATTTATTGTATCAACGAGTAAACTTCTACAACAAATAAAGGTGATGGGGTTTCGAATTTCTTGTTTCATGTAGTGTTAGAAATTAGAGAAATAGAAAATCCTCGTTAAGTCGTTATAGTTGATTGCCTGTTAATAGAATAATAGCCTTGATAATAAACATTGCTGGTATTCATGTTGGGTTTCAGTGGTGATCAATTTTACTTTTATCAAAAACTGGTTTGATATATATTATTAATTAAATAGGTAATTAATAAACGCAGCGGAATAAATATATTAATCAACACCAAAAACGAACCAAACAGGATCATGGTTACGAACATGCAAATACGGTATGTAAAATAATTAATCTACCGATGAGAAAAATTATACCCTTGTGGTTAATAATTAACCGTGTGAGACACCGAGGTTCAACGAACGAGTGCTAGACACGAACACGAACAAAGAGGTGGCGGCACCGGAAGATGATGGTGGCGGCACTTGATTTTACAGAACCACAAAAACAAAACACAAAAAATGGCGGCACTTTTCTCCTTGTGTGATGATTTCACAAAACAAAAGAATTGTAAATCTTTTGTGTATTGGTTTCGACAGAAGGCACACTCAATATATATTAATTATGAATGGTGGGTTAGTTAAAAAGAAAAACAATCATACAACTAACCTTAACCACTCCACCATATCTATTTACACAATTGAGAGGGCCACTCGAAATATATAACCGTTAATTGTTCGTGGTCACCAGTTAACCAAGTTAAGTGGATTTAATGTTCGTTGCCCAAGGTGTAACTCTTACGGGTCATAGCTCAGTCAGCAGCGTTGACTTATCGAACCCATACATATAATTCTAACAATCTCCCACTTGGACGGGTTTCGATAAAATCCTCAACGCAGACAGTCAGCGGCGCTCTAGCTGCACATGGCTGCCCCCAACAAGGTATGACACTTTAAAGTCATTAACCAAAACACCTTGCCATTAGTAACAACTTACTATTGCAAGACAATAGACTTATGGTAATTGTTGTCATTCATCTTTTCTGTAATAGACATAAATTGAATCAATGAGACATGGATAAAGTTCATTCTCAAATGGCGTTCAATTATTATTGTTCTCGATCAAGAGTCAAAGTGGTCCGAACAAACACACAGTAAGTTTGGGTAAGGCCTTACACTTCACCAGTTTGAATCAACGAGGGCGCCACAATGTCTAACTGTTACATATCATGTAAGAGTACAGAATCCCTTATCGAGTACATACAACTCCCACTGAACTTCAGAACTATTCCCAATTAAAGCCTTTATGACTGGCAGTTACGCGACAGCGGTTGACAGTAATCAAAGAATAATCCTTGGTAAACGGAAGTTCTAATATGTATCTCAGGTCAAAGGATACTAAATGAGTATACCAATATCAAAACATCTTATGACTAAGATCCATGAAGATGATTTGATGCGAGTTACATCCAACGTCATTCTTAATGAGGTCTGTAAATTTGGAAGTCAACTCTTTGAGTCCAAAGTCAGAATAGTCTTAATTCAGAGTCGTTCCCACGAGTCTGACCGACTACGGATAATTTAGAATACAAGATTCATGGATTAAACGTATTAAAATCGAACACAGTTGTAAGATTCAAAGTTTGCATTTAACTAGTAAATCAAAGGTGAATTCAAAAGGTACAACTGTTTGAATGTTCGTACATCCAAATACTAAATCAAAACATATGGCCAGCTAATCTAAGACCGATAGCATCCCTATGTTGGTCATGCTTGTCCTGAGTCATCGGTTTAGTGAACGGGTCTGCTAGGTTTTGATCTGTGTCTACTTTGCTTATTATGATGTCTCCTCGTTCCAGTATTTCCCGTATATAGTGGAACTTTCTTAGAATGTGCTTGGCCCTGTGATGAGATCTGGGCTCTTTGGCTTGAGCAATGGTGTAAGTCCCGTAAACCGGATCTTTCAATGATATCAAACAACCCAATTGATTGTGCGGAATCCAATCAATGGGTGATTCAAGAAATCAAAACGAAAGGAACAAGAATCACCGAAATAACCTTTAAACTTGCACACGATTCTATTACTATGAATTAGCAAAATCGGCTGGTACAAGCTCACAACCAATCGCCTCTCTCTCTAACTCTAGAGGAATTTTGTAACTATGAAGTTCCAACCCTAAAACAAGTCAAAAACTTGTTTATATACACAGACAAGCCCATCTCCCACATGGGCTCCCCTTGGGCCTGCTTGGCCCACATGGCCTAAAGCTTGGCCCAAGTGACCTCTAAAGGTCCAAAACCTAATATAAACTAACCCTGTACGGCCCAGTTCATAACCATAACCCGTTGTGTTAATTTGATGCGTCAGTCTCACACTTTAGGGCCTAACAATCTCCCCCTAGACTGATGCCATCAAATTGTCTTCATAACATGAAATCAGCAACGTCTTCAACGAAGTCTATGGTCGTCGTTATGCTGCAGATGTTGTGGAAGTTCTTGACTTCTGTACTCTCAGCACTGGATCTCTTTTCTTCAGCTCATGTGGTTAGCTTCATATCAGGATCTTGATCAGCTTTGCTTGAAGTCTTGTCAAAAAGAATGTGAGAGGAGGATTCTCAACAGCTCTTTTCTTCTTCAGTCTTTTTCTTTTAAGCAAGTTCACGGTACTTCTTCAAATGTACATTCACTGTCAGACGGCGTTTCGTATCCGATTCTTCTGACTCAGGTACATCTTGTTGTTGAGCTGCTCCAGACTTCTTCAGCAACTAACAGCATCTCAATCTTCATCAACCCCTGTTCTTGAATGAAATCAAGTTCTGCACATGCTCACAAACTCATAAGCAAACATTTCTTATGCAACAGGGAGAGTACCATATGAACACTAGGTACATCAAATTTCACAATTTAAATTCTTTTAACTTTTGATGATCAGTCAAATCTTCAAGAACGGTTACATTTTTAATTTTAAGAAAAACAAATAAGCACTCTATTTTTGGATTTTGATTTTATATAAAATAAAAATAAAAAAAAACAAGACACTATTTTTGTATTTTTTTTAATTTTTCAAATTTTTATTTTTAATTTAAGAACTAAAAACAAATAAAAACTCAAAATATAAACAACTACCATAATATACAATTACAATTGCAATGGGATCAAAATTCGTTCTCAGGCAGACTAAGGAACACTTTTCAGTACGAGCCTAATCAAACTGGTCTATGCGATTGCCAATATGTTTGTCCACTTAAACTTTAACGCTCAACTTTCAATTTTTCAACTTCGTGATATGCTTTAGGTAATATTATACTGTTATACCCGTGTGTCCCATTCCAAGGCATACCCCCGCGATCAAGGTAAGCACAACGATTCATCGTAGCAGGTGAGTATACTGATGACATCCTTTAAGATATCCTGACTGTGTCTAAGTCTGCATATAATCTGTTTTATCATGTTTTGATTTCTTAACAATGAACACCCAAATAAATACTAATCAAATCCCGGAAATGTAAACAGCACACTCTATCATGCAAGTATCTTCCCTACCACATATTTCACAAGTCCAATCCAGATTTCTGAAATCTTAACTGGGAATAGATTGAGAAGAGAACAGAATAGATCTTAAGTAGAGATGGTATAATATACAGATCAAATGAGTTTTTCTCAATTTGATATAGGTTTCTTGGGTTTCTTTTGGGCACTTGAGGGCCTCTTTCGGGTGTATTAGATCTATAGCGCGACAACATACAGACATTCAAATAGAAATGAGCTAATTCCAAGTGACTTTCTTTCCTGGGGTCATGTACAATTTTAATTCTGAACAGAAGAACAGCCAAGATATCCCCGGATGATTCAACAATATAAAGACCCGAAACCTCAGATGTTGGCTATCTATCAACGCAAGATTTAAGACCATAAAATCATACGCCGTTGGTATGTTACCCACATGGTACATAGTTCGTTATGTTTATATCACTTAGTATCTTTTATCATGTTGAGCGTCAAGCCTATCGACATATCGCAGTAGATCCTAGTCTTTTCAGCTATGGCACCTTACATGTGTTAGTCAAACCCTTTAACACGAACATTTATTTCACTTCCTATATCATGCAATTTATCTTTTTGGCTTTTTCATTTTTCTAATGTTTTTGTATTTTTCTCATTTTCTCCCCCTAAAACAATACATATTTACTGCAAACTCTTTTTGTATTTTATGAGTTTTCTCCTCCTAAACTCTATATCTATCTATATGTTCCTCTCCCCCCTAAATTTGTGCATAAATCTTGTATTTTTGCGCAAATTTACCATTTACTAGAGAAAGGACACTATATATACAAAATAATGAACTAAGAAAGAGAAATTTTTTTTTTTTTTTTTTTTTTTTTTTTTTTTTTTTTTTTGCTTAACCGTTCTGTCATCAGATTGAAGACTAATCAATATTCAAATCAAAGTACTGAATTTAAACGGTACCTTTTGCTGATCTATCTTACTTCCCATATCTCCTCCAAAGGAAACATATCATCTGTAAAAAAAATTTGAACTTTTTGCAACAGTGAAATGTTACCCGTTTTTATTTCTGGAACAACCGCTATCAACATTCCATAGATTGTCAACAGCTCCTCCTTAGTTGTTCCTGAAAAGTAAGGAGATTAGTAAGACATTGGTACCCAGGCCATCGTGGTCCTGGGATTTCCTGAAGCATCAAAATAAGACACTTCCTTTAAACATAAGTCCCCTTTAATTTCAAGGATTGGAGACATTGCTGCTTTGGATTTGGGTTTCCAAATCTGTTTCGGTTTAACAAACGTGTTTGTTGCCTTCGGTTGAGCAACTTTAGCTGATTCAGGCTTGTTAGTTTTAGAAAAATGTTTTAGTTCTTGATCAGCCTTGCGTTTGTTTTTAGCAGCGTTCCAATCCCCATCAGAAGGTTTAACCTTGGGATTCACATTCTTCATTGCCTTAGGTGATGAAACCTTCATTGGCTTAGAATGGTAGTTATCCTTAGGTGTAACCCTCTGATTTTGAGCATAATCCGGTTCATAGGGATGATTTGTGCAGTTCCGAGCAATGTGACCAGCAATGCCGCAATTGAAGCATGTTTGTCTCTTCATGTAGAAAGTATTCTGATCAGCTGGATTTGCTCTTGCAGGCCCTGAAGGACGAACCGGTCCTTTCTGTGCTTGTTTGTGTTGCACATTTCCCGCAGACGAAGATGAATTGGGATGTCTGTACTTGTCGTTTGCAGAGGCCTTCTGTGGTTGAGATTTCTTTTGATTCTTCTTGTTTTGATTAGACTGCATATCTTGTTCAGAAATCTCACCAGTCTTTTCGAAAGCTTTGTTAGCACAGTCAAATGCATATTTCTCACATTTGCCATTACAAACTGGCTTAACAAAGGTATTTTTCTTATCACGGGCCTTTTGAGGACTGTGGATGCCCGTTGAGGACTGTGGAGAGCCTGATCGTCTTTGATGTTTAGGCTTCTTATTTCCGCGTCCTTTACCTGCTCGCTTCGGCTCTTGTTGCTTGATCTGAACCTTTTCATCACTAACAGAAGGTTCAGATTGTTTAGCTTGCGCACTTGGAGCCTTGCTCACGTCAATCTTCTCTTCATCCTTCATGTCATCAGCTTTGACAGAATCGGAGAGTTCTGGTTTGTTAGATGAAATACCAGAAACTTTAGCAGGAACTTCAGCTGAAACATTTGACAAATTTTCAGCACAAGACGGTTCTGCACATGACGCCTTTGAGCTGAATCCACTAGAATCAACTGATTCCAATTTCTCAGAATCAGTTGCTTCAGATGATTCACATTTGAAATCAGATGGTTCAACTGGCTCATTCGTTTCGTTTGCCGATTCAGTCTCTGTTACGCAAGCATCAACGTTTTCGCCCAAATCATCAGGCCTGAAATTAATCATAGAGTGAAAAAATGAGCCAAAAATGTCACACACATGAGAACTTGATGCTTGTTCATCTCCAACGACACCTTCAACTTTAACTTCATCTGCAGGGGAAGACGAAGCATTAGGATCAAAAGTACCCTTTGAAACAAAATTTAGCGAAGGAGTCGCTCGTTTATCAACAGGTCTGCTGTTGATTGATGACTTATTGTTTTTGGGACCATAAGTCATTCTACTCTCATTCATCATCTCCTCCTCAGTCATGGGTAAATAAGTATAATTGTCATTATAAGGAGGAGGAGCCTGATTAAAACCCAAACCACGCCCTTTATTTTCCTTGTATGCGAGCTGTTGATTACACAAGTTTTTGACTAATTTACTGTAAGAATCAAATTTCTTAATATTAAGCTCATTAATTTGATATCTATCTCTGATATCTTCCAGTTCCTTAGTCACAGCGCACAGTTTCTCCTGAACATAGAAGAGTTGAGATGATTTCACACTTACATCATCCTTGAGTTTGACGATGTCTTTTCGCTGAGCTTCAATTTTTTCTATATAAAGTTTCTCATTTTTCGATAAAGTAAAATTTTTATTTTTAATATCATTGTAATCTTGAATTAGCTCAGCATTATGTAACTGATATGCCTCATTTCTTTCTCTACACTCAGGAGTGCAACAAACAGAAAGTATCTTTTCACGTTCTTTAGTAATTCCTTGAGCCAGGGGTTTGTTAAACATAAATACTGAATTTTGTGTGGATGAGCAAACTGCAGCAGATGTGTTGCCTTGAGTAGACTGTTTGTCAGCATTGTCATATGATTTGATGATTGAGATCAGCTCATCCGGCTTCATTTTGTAACAATCGGTTGTCACTATTATCTGATTAACATTGGTAAACCAACTACAGTTTGCCTGATCCGGAATCTCTTTTATAGCATCCAGAAGCTTTCTGTTACTCGTGTGAGTAGACACCACCATCTCTGCCTTCTCCATTTCAGAGAGCAGTTCAGCAAACCGGCCTGTAAGTGCTTCTATAGATTCACCATATGAGTATCTGAATCCTTGGAGTTCCTGCTCAAGCACCTCTCTCTTAGAAGACATTTTTAAGATGTGATCCTCCAAAAAAAAAAAATTGTGATCTCCGAAAGTGTAATCCCCTGAAATTGTGCGTTTTTAACTATTTCCTCAACACAAGTCCAAAGCGAGAACCCGTGTACTTGCTAACTCAAATCCTCAGCAGTTGAATGAACCCGCTATCTGAACCGCACCTCAAAACCTGTCAAACCTTATCACAACCAAACAAACCTTTTTTTTTTTTTTTTTTTTAAGAAAGTATAGTAATAGTTATTATTATTATTATTATTGATATTTATTATTATTAATTAATAAAACAATGATTCACTAATGATTACCAAATGATTTTAATAATTATTATAATTATTAAAAACAACCTAACTGAAAGTCCACACTGTCTTCTTCTTCGCAAAACAACACCGAACAAAAACCCGAATTATAAAACTCAGGCGACTGATCGGAGTTGATCGGGAGTTGATCGGAGAGGGTGATGAAGAACGATGATGACTCGAAACGATGGTTCACGGTGATGATGGCGGAGGACACGTGGGAGAAGATGAAACAGCTCGTTGTTGGAGATGATCAACTCGTGCAACGGTGACCGGAACGATGAAGAAGATGTCGTTTGTCGCCGGAGAAGATGAACAGTAGACTGCTGGTGTACAGTGGTTACGGCGATGAGACAACAGTGATTGGAGAAGAAGACCGGTGTCAATATGTGAAGGTGTTGCAGGTTTCCGGCGAAACGGTATCGGAGAAGAAAATAAAGATCAGAGGTGGTGTAGGCGATGACCGATGATGATGATGATGTCTGATGAAGATGAAGGTGGTGGAAGAATCGTGTGAGGATATGGCCGGAGGAGTTGTATGGTGTTGTTTGGAACGACGGAACAATGATCGGTGATATGTGGTTGCGAGTCGGAACAGTGCGAGTCGGAACAGAAATGTGACTCGAGACCTCAGTCGAAATCAGAAGATATGGGACTCGAAACCGATGGTTGCAGTTGTGACTGGAACTCGAAATCTCAACGGACTCGAAATCAAGGTATGAGGAGGTGATTGCGAGTCGAAACTGTAATTGATTGCGAGTCGAAACAGCAGTGGTTGCGAGTGGAGACTTATTGATGATTGCGAGTCGAAACCAAAGCAGGATGAGCCGAAACTGATGATGGTTGCGAGTCGAAACCAAACAGGATGAGCCGAAATTGATGATGGTTGCGAATCGAAACCAAACAGGATGAGCCGAAATTGATGATGGTTGCGAGTCGAGACGGAGAAGCGTGCAAGTCGAAACCGGTGCTCGGAACCTGATGAAGATGATGAGTCGAGACCACTCGGAAATAGCGATAAAGGATGAAGATGGGACTCGAGACCTGTGAAGTGGTTGCGACACAAGAATGATGACTTGAGAACTCGGTTGCGACTCGAGAAGAATGACTCGAAACCGTGAAGTCGAGACCGTGAAGATGATTCGAGACCGCAAGAGATGAGTCGAATCTGTGACTCGGAACCTCAACACTTCCAGAAAACTTAGGACTCGAGAACTCAGAGAGATGTGAAGTCAACTCGAAACCTCTTGATGGAATGGAGATTGCGACTCAGAGACGGCGGACTCGGATCAAGATGAGGTTGATTGTCTCTGAACGAAGGTGGATTATGGACGATGATGTTGCAGGTGTTAATGGAGACGAAGGTGATGGAGTCAGAATGGTGAAGATGATTCGAGACAGATGGGACTCGAAACCGTGAAAGATGACTCGAAATCCCACTTATGCAAAATCCTTTTGTATTTTTGAAACAGTGAACATAATTTCCAATATTTTTGGAAATTGAAATCTTTTCAAAACAAATAGAATATTTCTTTTAAAAATCAACAAATCGTTTAGTATCTTTAACACTTTAAAAATAGATCGACACACCAAAATATAATGCTTTTGATAAAAAAACGATGAATGCAACGAAGAACACGAAGAACGCGAAGAATGTTCTTGATGATTTTTTAACAAAAATTTCAAAATCTTGAATCTTTGATATCACACCGAGCCTAGAAACAGGTTCTTTGGCTCTGATACCACTTGTAAGTCCCGTAAACCGGATCTTTCAATGATATCAAACAACCCAATTGATTGTGCGGAATCCAATCAATGGGTGATTCAAGAAATCAAAACGAAAGGAACAAGAATCACCGAAATAACCTTTAAACTTGCACACGATTCTATTACTATGAATTAGCAAAATCATCTGGTACAAGCTCACAACCAATCGCCTCTCTCTCTAACTCTAGAGGAATTTTGTAACTATAAAGTTCCAACCCTAAAACAAGTCAAAAACTTGTTTATATACACAGACAAGCCCATCTCCCACATGGGCTCCCCTTGGGCCTGCTTGGCCCACATGGCCTAAAGCTTGGCCCAAGTGACCTCTAAAGGTCCAAAACCTAATATAAACTAACCCTGTACGGCCCAGTTCATAACCATAACCCATTGTGTTAATTTGATGCGTCAGTCTCACACTTTAGGGCCTAACAAATGGCTCCTGTGTTATCACAGAACACCTCGATTGGTTTCTGAATACTTGGAACCACATCGAGATCGGTGATGAATTTCTTCATCCAAGCAGCTTCTTTTGCAGCATCTGATGCAGCAATATATTCAGATTCCGTGGTTGAATCCGCCACTACACTCTGCTTGGAGCTTTTCCATGAGATAGCTCCTCCATTTAGAGTGAATACGAAACCTGATTGTGAGCGAGAATCATCTCGGTCAGTTTGAAAACTGGCATCAGTGTAACATCTTACAGTGAGCTCTTCTTCTACTCCTCCAAATACTAAGAACATATCTTTAGTTCTTTTCAGATACTTCAGAATGTTCTTGACAGCAGTCCAATGGGTGATGCCAGTAGTTTGCTGATAACGACTAGTCATGCTTAAAGCATACGAGACGTCAGGTCTAGTACATAACATAGCATACATGATAGAACCAATCGCTGAAGCATATGGAACTGCTTCCATTCGCTTAATTTCAATGTCCGTTGAAGGAGATTGCGATTTGTCCAACACAGTCCCTTTAGTCATAGGAACACCTCCTTTCTTGGAGTTTTCCATCTTAAAGCGTGTCATCATTTTGTCTATGTATGTACTTTGACTTAGCCCAAGAAGTCGCTTAGATCTATCCCTATAGATCTTGATTCCTAGAATATTAGCTGCTTCTCCAAGATCTTTCATTGCAAAACAAGTTCCCAAATAGTGTTTAACTTCATTAAGCATAGGGACGCTGTTTCCAATAATCAGTATATCATCCACATACAAGATGAGGAATGATATAGTGCTCCCACTAGCCTTTCTGTAAACACAAGGCTCATCTTCATTCTTGACAAAACCAAACTCTTTGATCTTCTGGTCAAAACGAAGATTCCAGCTACGAGATGCCTGTTTGAGTCCATAAATGGACTTATTCAGCTTACACACCCTACTTGGATATTTAGGATCGACAAAACCTTCAGGCTGAACCATATAGACATCTTCAGAGAGATGCCCATTAAGAAAAGCGGTTTTGACATCCATTTGCCATATCTCATAGACATAGTACGCGGCTATGGCAAGTAATATCCTGATCGATTTGATCATAGCAACGGGCGAGAAGGTTTCATCATAGTCAATACCCTGAGTTTGAGTGAAACCTTTCGCAACTAGCCGTGCTTTATAGGTGTGTACAATTCCATGCATATCGGTTTTTCTTTTGAAAATCCATTTGCTCCCTACTGCCCGAGATTCGGGGGGTAGCTCAACCAAGTCCCAGACTTGATTATCACGCATAGATTGCATCTCAGCGTTCATGGCTTCCAGCCATTTCGCAGATTCATGATCTGAGATAGCAGATTTGTAGTTAGCAGGTTCGTCATTAGACTCATCTACTACCAAGACTTCAGCACCTTCGAGATGCCAAAGGTATCTGTCAGGTTCTTTACGAGTCCTGCTACTTCTGCGAACGCCTGTGTTCATGTCTGATTCATCAGCAACAATTTCTTGTTGTTCAGACGTTCCGAGTTCATCAACGGTTGTTGTTGGTTCTCGAATTTCTTCAAGATCAACCACATTATTTCCAGTTCCTCGATTAAGAAGTTCTTCTTCGAGAAAGTGCCCCTTCCTTTTGATGGAAATAACATTTGCATCAGGATGGTAGAAATAATATCCGCTTCTTTTATAGTACCCGACGAAAACAACCTTTTCGCCTCGAGGATCGAGCTTATCATCAGAATCACTTGTGATGTATGCATCACATCCCCATACTCTAAGGTATTCCAAATTGGGTTTACACCCATGCCATATCTCATATGGAGTTTTGTTTACCTTTTTAGTCGGAGCTAGATTGACAATGCGGGCGGTAGTCATAAGAGCATAACCCCAAAAGGAGTGAGGCAAGTTAGTTCTACACATCATCGATCGAACCATATTAAGTAGGGTTCGATTTCTCCTTTCGCTCACGCCATTAAGTTGGGGTGTGCTAGGTGGAGTGGGTTCTGAAATTATTCCACACTCTTTGAGATGATTGAGGAACTCTAAGCTGAGGTATTCGCCACCTCGATCTGATCGAAGTACTTTTATCTTTCTAGTAAGTTGGTTCTCTACTTCATTTTGAAACTCTTTGAACTTTTCAAAAGTTTCATGCTTATGCTTCATTAGATAGACATAAGCATATCGACTATAATCGTCAATGAAAGTAACGAAATATTTTTCATGGTTTCTTGTCATGGTTCTGAAAGGGCCACATACATCAGTGTGAATGAGTCCTAGCAGACCATTGGCCCGTTCACCAACACCGGTGAAGGGGCACTTTGTGAGTTTTCCAGCTAAGCAAGATTCGCAATCATTAAAGGAGTCCTGTCCAGTGGATTCAAGAATCCCCTCGGATTGGAGCCATTTTATGCGTGTCTTACTTATGTGGCCAAGTCTACAATGCCATAGAAATGTTTCATTAATACCAGCTTTGTTACGCTTAGAAAGATGATATATGTTATTACATGTTTGAACATCAATCTCATAAATACCATTTCGAGGTTTAGCCTCAAAATAAAAGATATCATTCAAGTAGGCAGAAATAGCAATACCATTAAAAGCGTACTTAAAACCTTGTTCAAACAACAACGAAACTGAAATGATGTTCCTGGTCAAACCAGGTGCAAAAAGACAATTGTTCAAAACAACAATAAGACCAGAAGGACATGTAAGATTAAATGTGCCAGTTGCTAGAACTGGGACTTTCTTCCCATCGCCAACAATGAGCTCCATGCTTCCTGGTTTCAGTTTCCTCCACTTCTCAGGCTCCTGCAAGACATTAACGATGTGATAAGCACATCCGGTATCAAATACCCACGTGTTGCTAGAAACAGTGAAAAGTTCAATAACATATATTAGAATACCTGAAGAAGTGCCTTCTCCATTAGCCTTCTTCACCTTGAGCTTGGCAAGATATTCGGGGCAGTTACGTTTCCAGTGCCCCATCTTGTTACACTCATAGCATTACCGCTCTTCTGGAAGAGGGGCTTTCATAGCTTGCTTGCTCTTGTTGGTGGTAGGTTTGGCAGCAACAGGAGCCTTTCCTTTGTTTTTGCTGTTATAACTTTTCTTCTTTGTTTTGGGCTTTTTAACACCACCAGACTTGACCATCAGAACTTGGTTGGTTTTATGTGGAATGTTCATCTCGGCCGTTTTGAGCATACCATGTAGCTCAGGCATAGTCTTCACCCAAGCATTCATATTATAGTTCATAATGAACTGGTCATACGAGCTAGGGAGAGAGTTCAAGATGAAGTCCGCTGCCATTTCATCTTGCAGGGGATAACCAAGTTTGTTCATCTGGTCAATGTACCCTTTCATCTTAAGCACATGAGTACTGACACATGATCCTTCTTGCATTTTACAGCTTATGAGCTGCTTCATGGTGTCATATCGCTCCTGTCGGGCTTGTTTCTGAAACATGCCTTTCAGTTGCTGGATCATGTCATAAGCATCTTTATCTTCCATGTTCTTCTGAAGTTCAGGAGGCATGGTGGCTTGCATAAGGCAGGCTACCTCAATGGCATCCTCGTTATGTTTTTCCAGTGCCTTACGAGCAGCAGTAGTGTTACTTTCAGGCTCGGTAGGGACTGGGCCATCTAAGATATATAGCTTTTTCACCATCTTGAGAACTATTCTCAGATTGCGGTGCCATTCAAGAAAGTTGGTGTTATTCAGTTTTTCCTTTTCAAGTATAGACTTGAGAACGAAGGAGTTGTTTTCATTAGTCATCTGTTACATAAGCAAAGAGATTTTAATTAGTATTTTCGATGTATATTTCCTTATTTAATTAATGACCCATTACAGTAATTAGAACAACGAATGAGAATCTGGCTAGGTCAGTATTAAAGGCAGCTGTGGCATACACTTTAGTAAGTGACTAGGCAGACTGACAACGAGTGTCAATTGTGAGAATTGCACAACTCTCGGATATGAGGCCGCTAAGACAACTCTTGTCTATGCATTGATACGTTTAGCCTCATCTATGCCGACTTTTTACTTTCGAGACAGCTGGAGCATGTGATGAGAAAAGAAAAAGTAATAGTCGTCCTAAAAGAAGGTACTTGTGGAAGGGCCGGATGTGTCAACGAAACCCTTGCACCTTGGAAGGATAAGCTAGACATCAAGTGCGGTGCTGTGGCTCCAAACACTGATGGTTCGCATTACGTTCCAAGTGTAGCTTGTGATAGGATGTCATAGACTATTGATTTTAATTATGGGTTAATTTAATATTTACCAAATAGGGTCGTAAGAGCCAATTTTAGTACATATTTAGTCGTGACATCTTGATGAACCCTTTCATCTCTCAGGACACTTAATTTTAAATAACCTATTAAAACTAAGTTTGTCGCGACTTGGAATAACCAATTTTAAGTTAATAGAAGACTACTAAGTTAATAGTTTTGAAAATAAAAACTAGTTTAATTTGCAAAACTTAATTGGTTATTATTTGTTTCAAAAACAACCTTTGTTTTATAACAAAAACTTTAACAAGTTGTAAAAACAATTCAGAACTTGTTTTAATGTGATTGTTTTTAATATTTTTAAAACTCCTTTTAAAATGATGTTGGTATTTAGGTTGGTTACGTTATAACAAATTATAAGATAAAAGCAACCACAATAGCAAGATAAATATGTAAATCCATATGGCCAAAATTGTCCGATCTTGCTAGAGCCTTATAGCAAGATCAAACGGGTCACGGGGTCACAACACACAAACAACCACAAGGATGGACTTGAGTGCATCTTGTTGTCTTGAGCAACTCCCACTAACTCCAAGACTCCTCTTGGCATTCGGTTTTCTTCGGGTCTTCGTATCAATAATATTTAACAAGTAAATATAACAAAGACAAAAAAAAAATATCTATTACAACTTTGAACCACACGACGGGCCAAATCAATAAACTAATTATTACAACTTTGAACCATCTCAGTGGCAAAAAATAATAATTACAAAACCGAATAAAAATATACAACCATAAAATTAAGGTCGGGCCAGATTTACATATTCCACAACAATCACAAAATATACCGGGCAATCTTTTGGTCAATCAAAACAAATAAAATATTGACCAAAATTAAAGTTGCTCTTAAAATTATTTAGATCAGAAACTTTAAAAAAAATTTAAAGTTTGTGTTCTAATTCCGGTTAAAAGACCGGTACCGATTTGCATGTTGTAAGCGTGGCTCTGATACCACTGTTGGGTTTCAGTGGTGATCAATTTTACTTTTATCAAAAACTGGTTTGATATATATTATTAATTAAATAGGTAATTAATAAACGCAGCGGAATAAATATATTAATCAACACCAAAAACGAACCAAACAGGATCATGGTTACGAACATGCAAATACGGTATGTAAAATAATTAATCTACCGATGAGAAAAATTATACCCTTGTGGTTAATAATTAACCGTGTGAGACACCGAGGTTCAACGAACGAGTGCTAGACACGAACACGAACAAAGAGGTGGCGGCACCGGAAGATGATGGTGGCGGCACTTGATTTTACAGAACCACAAAAACAAAACACAAAAAATGGCGGCACTTTTCTCCTTATGTGATGATTTCACAAAACAAAAGAATTGTAAATCTTTTGTGTATTGGTTTCGACAGAAGGCACACTCAATATATATTAATTATGAATGGTGGGTTAGTTAAAAAGAAAAACAATCATACAACTAACCTTAACCACTCCACCATATCTATTTAAACAATTGAGAGGGCCACTCGAAATATATAACCGTTAATTGTTCGTGGTCACCAGTTAACCAAGTTAAGTGGATTTAATGTTCGTTGCCCAAGGTGTAACTCTTACGGGTCATAGCTCGGTCAGCAGCGTTGACTTATCGAACCCATACATATAATTCCAACAATTCAAAATGGCACTTTCAAGAGTGTGTGTTTACAATGACTTTTAACGAAGGTTATGGTTTTTAGAAATGGGCTTGCTTAACGAAGTGCAAGTTGAAGAGATTTTAATGCGGATAAATGGTTTTGACACATAAAATCTAGGATTTGTTTATATGTTCCATTCTATTTTCCTTTTTATCGGCCACAATGTCCTTATTGCTATTGGTTTTCTTTAAGTCTATATATTGTATCTGTCTCTTAGTTTTATTAACTGAGAGCAAACGTAATACAGTGAATCCTTACCATTGATTTCAAGATGGCATCAGAGCAAGGTTAATCTTAAACCTTAATTGTCCATCATCCAAGAAACCATGGCAGGTCATTTCTCAACTGATAGTGATTAGATCGTTGATTCAAGAGCCACATAACACATAACAAAGCAAGTTGATTTACTTGATAGTAAAAGAAAAACTCCCTTTGGAACTCTTGTTATAACTAATAGTGACACCGTTAAAGTGAAAGAAGTCCTATACGTCCTTAGTTCAATTGCAACTTACTATCCGTGAGCTGTTTAACCAAAAATCTTCAATGTGTTGTGACCTTCATTCCAAATTTTTTGTGTTGTTAATTTAATGCTAACCATTTCGTCAATTTTAGTGTTAGTGTTTAGTTCTTTTAAAAACTTAGCATGAGTAGGTACCAAACAATGATTTTTGAAAGAGGGAGGCAAAAGGTTAATTTCTCGAAAATTTGATTCTTTTTTAAAATTATCGTTTTCGGACTTACCTCTTTCTAGGAGTGTTCATCGGTTCGGTTTATGGTTTATTTGGTTTATTCGGTTCGGTTTATTTGGTTTTCAAAATTTTGTACCTCAAACCAAAAACCAAACCAAACCAAATAAGGAATATGCAAACCGATCCAAACCAAACCAAATTCAATTATGTTTGGTTTCGGTTAGAAACCAAATAAACCAAATCTAGCCAAATTGTACCTAAGTACTTTTTTTCCTAATTTATATTTATGTTTGTGTTCCAACTTCCGAACATCGTCACTAAACCCTAGTTTCTATACTCAAGGTCTGAAGTTCTATTATTTTAGAAATGAGTGGGTTTGAGTTGGGCTTTTAGATTTACATTTGGTATTTTGGGCTACATAAAAAAATAACTATTTTGGGCTAATAAATTGTATACGATTTATAAAATATTATTATTTTTATTTAATAATTAATTAAGTTAAATGGTTTATTCGGTTATCCAAATAAACTGAATAAACCAAATAAAATAAAATGTGGATCCATAAACCGAACCAAAAACCATATTCACAATTCGGTTTCGGTTAGAAACCAAGCCAAAAACCGAATTCGTTATTCGGATCGGTTTATTTGGTTACGGTTATGGTTCGGTTTACGGTTTTTATTTGGTTACGATTTTTTTTGAACACCCCTAGGCTCTTTTGTCGTTTGGTTCATGCTTTGGTTTTTCACTTAGTTGTTCTTCCATTTTTACTTCTTCAATTATCACTTCCTTAGTACAAATAACCTCTTCCCTTTCACGAGAATTTCTTATTAAGCGTTCAAGATTTTTGAGACTTTGTATAAGGCTTTCGGCTTCGAGGATGATAGTTGGTGGTGCTTCATGAAGGTTAGAGGGATAAGTGTCCCAATCAAAGCTTGATTTTGAAAGTTCAAACCTTAGTTCCTCATAGCAAGCGTATGAGGTGGATGGTTGGAAGAGGTCACAATATTGTAACCGCAAATGGTACAATATTCTTAGTCATAGTCATCCTCTATGTAGTAGTGAGTGTAATCTCCTGAGTATTGATCCATGAGAAAACACTCAGTAGATTACAGAGTCTCGGAACCAGGTAACAAAATTAAAAAGCTGAAACAGAAGCTTACCACGGCCCCGTGCTTGGCAGACACGGCCCGTGGTCAAATTTTGTATCTGGGCGTTTGAAAAATGTTACTGGTTATTTGCAGCACGGGGGCGTGTCCAATGGGCATGGCCCCGTGTTCAGCTTGCTGTTATGCTAAAAATTCCTAAAAATTAAAAAAAAAAAACAAGCGCACAACTTCAAAAATGTTTTGAAAAATGATTAGGCCGTCGATTTTAAACTTTCTTAAAATCCTTGTGTCCCCAGCAACGGCGCCAAAAACTTGGTGCGTGTCGAGCGTGATATGATTTTATTAATATTTTAAGTTCATTTTACGCATTAGTCAAGTTTTAAATTTATAAAACACGATATTGTACTAACACTAAACAAACACTAGGGCAAGTCTATCCATCGTGAGCGTAGTATAGTGTTGGTAAGATACCGAGGTCGTCCAAGGACACAAGAGCTTTTAATACCGGTTTATTTTCAACGTCTAATCAATCTAAATTTTTGATAAAAGTTTTTAAACATAAAAGTAAATCTAAAAACTAAAAGATAAATCAAATGAAAAATGAATAGACAAGATAGAATCACTTGGATCCAACTCCTCTTTAATGTACCCTTTGATGATTTTCGCACTTTTGGACTTTTTAAGAAATTATCTTAGTTATAGTAGTAGACCCCTCTTTTTAAGGTGACGTTACCTTCAACACAGTGGTTTGAGTCAGCAGAGATACAATCCCAAAGGGTCGAAATATTGAAAGAAAATTAAATAAGTTATTAATTCGAAAAGTGGTAGGCCCCTCTTTTGAAGGTGACGTTAACCTCAGGTAAGTGGTTTGAGTCAGCAAGGATACAATCCCAAGAAGCCGGTTTAAAGTTTTAATAGTAGTTTACTTATGAGGGGTTCAATTTATTCGCACCCCCTCCATCCAATACCTTTGTGTCATTGAAGGAGGTCCTAGTAAGCTTGAACCAAGTCCTCGTAGGATCTATACACTGAACGAGACAAGAACTTTATAAAAACACCCTTCTAACCCCCTTCCAAGTAGTTAACGTGCTTTATATAGACCGTAAAGGCACAGATGAGCAAATCAATGACATCATGAAGAAATGGTAAAGAAAATTTACTTTCAACATAAGAAACTAGTTATTAAAGTCATTAATACATACCCAATTTAAGAGTGCCAAATCAAAAGTAATACATTAAAAACTTGTCTTCACCAAGTGATGTAAGAGATTAGCCAAGCATGGCCTTTTATTGACAAGAACTCTTACTATCAATCTTGAATCCCGAGACTACTACACACTCTAAAGATAAAAGATGGATGATGGTGGTGGGTGTTAGTGTTGTAGTGGTGGTGGAGTGGTGGCAAAGTGAGAGAGAAGTGGTTTGTCAAGAGATGTCTTTAAAGTGAACCAAGCACCCCTATTTATAGTCAGAACAGTACCTCGGCCATGACCCCGTCTCCATTGTGCATGGCCTATGGCCAGCTCCTTCTCTTCCTTCATTAATTGCAGTTGTCAGCAGAGGGCCCCACACGACCCCGTGGCTTCTGAACACGGCCCCGTGGTCAACACTTTGCTGTACTATCAAGATTCTCCAAATCTGAGAGTTGACTATGCCCCATGGTGAGTTGGGCACGGCCCCGTGGTGGGCGTAGAAGCTTCTACTGATATTGTCTTTATGTGTGAGGTCTGACCACGGCCCATGCCTGGCTAGGCACGGCCCCGTGGTCAGCTTCTGTTTTCTTGTTTTTGTCTTGGGAGATGCTGCCGAGGGGTCGGGCATGTCACATTATTCCTTCTTCTTGTATTTATGTTGGTTTGTGGTTGCTTATTTGTTTCTTTTGTTCTTTTAAGCTCCGTTGGTCCTGTAAATTCAAAAGGAAGAAAGAAACGCGTTTTTTCCAACATTAGTACTAAAAAATGGTTGGTTTTATGACTCTATTGATGTAATTTATATCTTGCATTTTGTACACATCAAGGCCCATATCCAATACTTGAGCATTTGGGCTTGGAAGCTAATATTATTGAAAAGGAGGCCCATAATCCAAAATCTTAAGGCCCTTAAAAATTGGATGCCCTAGGCCTTTGCCTAGATCCACAAGCCCATTGGGCCGACCCATCAGAAGTGTTGGAGTGATTAGTGGTGGATCTACTTCGGTAGTGGGTTATCAGTCCGAAGTTAGGGTTCCAGCAGGTCAAGCCCAACGGCGGCAGTGGTTAGATGTGTAGTCTCAAGCAAGTTTGTGCATTGTTGTAAATCGTTGTAGGTATTATTTGAACAAGTTGAAACACAGATGCAAAACTTTGTTTCTGCAGTTTGTTGACAAGATTGTTCTTTTACTGGTGTATATGTTCACCAAAGTATGTAATTTTACTTCCTTGTTTGATGTTTTCTATATTATGTCCACATTTAGATTAACTGTCTAGCAAAATTTTGGGTATTAGGGTTGATCATGATCTCAACTTGGAGCTTCTTGATCTTTTTCCATTTGTTTTTTTATGAATCATTGTTGTGGTGATTTAAAGCATCCACGAAGTGGTATTGACTCTAAATGAATCTTACTTTTTAGTGCATCTGAATTTGACCTCTTGATTGTTGGTGAAATGCTTTAGTGGTGTAACTGTTAAGATCTTCAAACCCTTGATTGTTGGTCAAATGCTTTATTGGTCAAATGAAAAATCTAATCTGTTGATGAAAAATATGTTATTTTGCTTAAAGTGTACATTGTGTATAGGGAGATAAAAATCTGAATTATAATTTACTATAAACCAGTTTATGGTCACTGACTTTGGAACTGTAGTTTTCAAGGAGTTCTCCCTGTTCTCAGCTACATGTTTGCGGGCTGGCCCACAATAAATAACTATCATTTTAGTCTAAACTAGTGAAAACACATGCGCGTTGCGCAGATATTTGATCGGTATCAGTTTGATTTATTACGGTATCGATATTTGTAAGTGAAAACACCCACCCACCCACCCAAGTGGGTAGGTCCACCACTGGTCCAAACCCAGACTTAATTACTACAGTTGTTTTTATTTTGTTAACTATATAGTTTTTGCTGTTAAAAAAAGTTACTACAGTTGTTATGGGTAAGCTACAGTTGTCACTCTGTTAGTCACCTATGATTGGTAACGGGTCATTACACGTACTTTTTTGGTATCAGTTGAAATGGGTTGGACAAACTTTATTTCTTGATATATGGCCTCTTCAATGGGAGCAAAACCACATGACGGCAGACTCTAAGTTGCCCATGCCTCAACATCCACAACCAACTGCTCAACCGATTTCATCATCAAATCGTGCTGAACATGATGGGAAAACTATTATAGTTGCTGGTCTTGATGGTGATTACTTAAGCTGTGCTTCCAAAAGATTGAACTAGTGTGCTTCTTGAACTGCAAATTTTAAACAAATATACGTTTGTTTCTTCAACTGTAGAATGGTGAAAGAGAACAATGAAATGATGGGTCCATTAACCTACAAAATGGGTTGAAATTACCATCTAGACTCTGATGACATTCTTCCATTCTTTCTGTTAACATTTTTCTGTATCAACATTTGTGTTTGAAATAAGTCTCTTATATATTAGTAAGCGTTTATTGAAGGTAGGTTAGAAGCAACCTCTCGCCTTGAGCCACGGCTTTTTATTTTTATTTTTTTATGCATCTATGATTAATATAAATTAAATTTTCAAGGCCCTGGAGTTCATGGGTGATAACCTAGTACATGTATAGGAAAATGATCAAGTAAAAATGGTGAATATTCTATAAATTGTAAGAGCTGATTTGAACAATTATAAAGACAAATTAATTGCTAAGATGAGGCCATGTCAGTTTTATAGTCAATTGATTTACATTTCTGGCTAGGAGGGAAAAAGCAATAATAACCACCCCAAATCTGGCTAGGAGGGAAAAAGCAATAATAACCACCCTTTGGACCTTTTATATACTTTTACAATTTTTGAAATGTAATTTTATGTACTTTTACAATTTTTAAATGTAATAAATAACGTATATATCCTTAATACTTAAGTACTTAATATAAGGAAACTATATCAATGAATCAAGCATTTTGTTTTGTTTAATTTGAGTCTAGTATTGTTATAAAAACACTTTGAACTGGTGTGCGACACGAACTTGGTACAAGGTGCATATAAATCAGGTGTTTGTGTAGTAATGTTGTCTCAACCCAATACAACTTTGCGTCAGGATTGCCTTCTTTTCCATATTTTTATGCTTTAAATAGACGAAATTAACCATCGCCATATAGTACGTATGTCACGTCATGATGGCCTCTCAAGCTTCTCATGATTTAGAGTCTTTTTAGTATAAACGCCCCACATATATGTGTATCTCCTAAAAGCTAAAAAAATGGAAGCGGGCAATTGAAAATGTCTTGACACTTGAATGCAAAGAACTGGCACATTTATAAACAGACAATTTCCACAACCTCGATATAACAAAAACATTTGTTGTTGTTCTTATGTACAGGACTGGACACATTAAAAAAAATAATACTAACAGATACCTGTACTTTAATCTGCGAAACACTCGTTCTTGTAACCTTGGTTCGACGCACTTATGTCTGCTATTTTGTGAAAACTAGTACGATTTCTTATAAACAGAATCAAAGTACAATATTGAACCAAAAAGAATCAAAACTCAGTGTAAAGTTACACTGATTACAAACAGCAAATAGACGCAGATCTTCAACCGAAGAAACTGCACACAACTTGAACAACAGCGGCCTTTGATGATCTCGAACAAGAGGAGAAAGCAACAACTTTTGATGAATGTTCTAGAGAGCTTCAAATGATCACTGCACACTTTTCTTTTTGGGATACCGAGACAAAGGAGAGGACCAAAGATAAATAGGCAGGAGAACCCTAGAAGCAGCCCATGTACGAGACAGAAGGGAGCCCACAAAGCAGCCCAAGAGGAAGCAGCCCAATCTCGCACAAACGGGAAAAAAAACCAAAAAAAAAAATATATATAAGAGTATTGAATTGGAAAGAAAATAAATATAAAAGATTAATATATTTTAACACCCCCTCTCAATTCAATACTTGAAACAATCGAACTTGTTAAGAAGAGAACAAACCTTTTCATGTGGACCTGCAGATAGGCCTTTCGTGAGAATATCGGCAGCTTGATCTTCTGTTTTGATTCCCACCGTTTGAATAATACCTTTAGATATTTTTTCTCTCAAAAAATAAAGATCTATTTCAAAATGTTTTGTGCGTTCATGAAATACGGGTTGGCTGCTATGGATATAGCAGCCGTGTTATCACAAAATAACCGAGTAGGCAGTTTGACATCAACTTTTAATTCCGTTAATAAGTTGGAGATCCACATAATTTCACATATCGCAGCACACATTGAACGATATTCTGCTTCGGCAGAAGATCGTGAAACGGTGAACTGCTTTTTACTCTTCCATGAAACCAGATTATTTCTTAAGAAGACACAGAACCCGGTAATAGACCTTCGGGTTCCCAGACATTTAGCCCAGTCTGAGTCAGAGAAGGCTTTCATTTCTAAAGAGTCCCCTTTTTCAAAGAAAATTCCTTTCCCAGGGGCACCCTTTAGATATCTTAAAAGTCTCATAGCAATTTTAAAGTGAGCTTGAGTGGGAGAATGCATAAATTGATTGAGATAATGGACAGGATATGCAATATCCGGTCTAGTGTGAGAAAGATAAATTAATTTTCCAACCAGTTTTTGATAAACAGTTATATTTGCTAAAGCTGATTATCTTTTTCACACAAATGATTTAAAACATGATTGGGTTCCATGGGATAACTAACCGGTTTACAACCGGTCATACCAAATTCAGCAAGAAGGTCTAAACAATATTTTCTTTGAGTTAGGCAAACACAAGCAGTATTTTTAACAACTTCAAGACCCAAAAAATATTGTAGGTTGCCCAAGTCCTTTATAGAAAATTTGGATTTTAGTAATGACTTGATTTCACTAACCTGCTTAAGGCAATTACCAGTTATGATAATATCATCTACGTAGACAAGAAGAATAATAAAACTAGAATCTTTTGTCATAGTAAATATGGAATGATCACACTTACTTTGTTCAAAACCTAGATTAAGAAGAACAGAAACGAGTTTTTCCTTCCACATCCTAGGTGCTTGTTTTAAGCCATAAAGGGATTTTTTTAATCTACAAACTTTAGTCCCGTTAGATTGATCATAACCATCCGGTAAGCACATAAAGACTTCTTCATTGAGCTCACCATAAAGGAAAACGTTATTAATGTCAAGTTGGAAAACTTCCCAGTCAAAGTGGACAGCTAAGGACAAAACACATCTAATGGTGATCATTTTTACAACTGGTGAGAAGGTGTCAAAGAAGTCAATGCCTTCTTTTTGGCTAAAACCTTTAGCAACAAGTCTAGCTTTATACCTTTCTATTTCACCATTAGATTTGTACTTTATTTTATATACCCACTTACATCTAATAGCTTTTCTATTAGGAGGTAAGTCAACAATTTCCCATGTGTCATTTTTATGTAATGCTTCAATTTCTAAATTCATGGCATCAACCCAGTTGCTATCAGTTTTAGCCTTAAATTTTTTTTTGGGTTCACAGCTCTTATTAAGGACAGCAACAAAACACATTCCTTCAGGGGATAGATTAGCATAATTAAGGACCCTTTCTAGACCATATTTTACCTTTCCATCTACCACAAAATCATCAAGTTTAGAAGGAAATTTAATATTTCTAGAAGACCTCCTAAGAGTAGTATTTGGTTGATCCTGAATTCCTCCCTCAGAATTGTTATTGTCCTCACATTCAGTGTCATGCTCAGCCCTGTCTGATCTGATTCTGCACTACTGGGTTGCTGATTGTCAGCCATCCCTAAAGTAACACTTGAATCAGTCGACTGCTCAGACCCATGTCCTGATGAGGTGCTTGTTTGAATACTTTCATCATTTAGGGTTTTGGGTGTAGTTTAAATTGAATAAATAAAAAAAGTTTAGGGTATTGGCTTCAAAAAAAGTATCAAGATCAACAGATATTTTCTTTTCTTTAAAAGGAAAAACAGTTTCATAGAACCTAACATCCCTAGAATAAAACATCACTTTTTGATCAAGACTCCAAAGTTTATACCCCTTTTTCTCATTTGAATATCCAATCATAACACATTTTTCAGCATGTATGTTAAATTTATCAGAGTTATTTAACACAGTGCTAAAACAAAGACACCCTACCACCCTAAGTTGACTTAAAACAGGGGCAAAACCAAACACTAGATCATACGGAGACTTCCCATTTAAAACAGACGAAGGGGTCCTGTTAATCAGATAAGCAGCAGTTAGAACACATTCAGACCAGAATTTGAGAGGAAAACCTCCTTGAAAAAGTAATGTTCTAGCTACATTTAATAGATGTCTATGTTTTCTTTCAACAACCCCATTTTGCTGTGGGGTATGAACACATGAAGTCTGATGAAGGATACCATTTTCATAGCAAAAGTTATTTATTTGTTTATTAATGAACTCTGTTCCGTTGTCACTTCTGATTATTTTAACCGGTTTACTAAACTGGGTTTTTAGCATATTGAAAAAACCTTTAATATGGTAAAATACTTCCTCTTTTGACTTCATGAGGTATACCCATACAGCTCTAGTGAAGTCATCCACAATAGTAAGAAAATATCTAAAACCATCCCTACTTGGGACTTTATAGGGACCCCAGATGTCTAGATGAACAAGATCCCCTAATAATTTAGTCTTGTGTTCACTTAAGGGAAAAGGTTCCCTATGTTGTTTAGCCCTATGACAGGTTTCACAAGGTGCCAACTTAGAGCTAGTTTTAATGTTTAATTTATTCCTTAAAACATGCAGAACAGGTTGAGCAGGATGTCCTAACCTAGCATGCCAGAGATTAACATCACAATTAGCACTACACACCTTATTTGAAATAGAAGAACTACCATAGAAGTAAAGACCATCAAACTGATTACCAGTCACCAGGACTTTCTTTAGATGAGAATCCTGTATATAACAGTTATGTTCATCAAAATAAACAGTAAGCTTACAATCTCTAGCAAGTTTATGAACAGAGATTAAGTTAACACAATAATTGGGAACAACGAATACATCGTAGAGAATGACCTTGTCACTTAATTTTATATCACCAATTTTGGTTACTAAAGCACTAGTGCCATTAGGATGCTTAACTTTTATGTTGAATTCAGTAACATCCTTTTGATTTATAAGGTAGTCACCAGCCATAACCATATGCTGATTTGCACCAGAGTCAATTATCCACCCAACCTTTTTCCCATTGTTAATAAAGTTTGAAAAACAATAGATAGGTTTAATGTCACAATTAGGTTCGGATGTAATAAAGCTATTTAGACATATAGAATTTGCACACATACCAGCAAAGTTACTATTCTGAGTGTCACCCTTAGGTTTATCATTCAAGAGACTAAGCAATTGAGTAACCTGATCATTGTTTAAAGAGCTCATAACAGAAGATGAATCAGTAGTATCAGTAGTGACATTATTACTTATCCTGTTACCCTTGTTCCCACTTGTTTTAGATTTCATCCAAGAAGGATAGCCAATAAGTTCAAAGCATTTTTCTATTGTATGACTAGTTTTATTACAGTGAGAACATTTGAGATTAGGATTAAGAGCTTTTACCCCTTTTTTCTTTAAATCAACACTTTGATTTGCTCTGGCAGCGAAGCCAACAGCACCATTAGGGTTTTTATCAGAAATTTTTTTTGAGTGTAAATGAGACTCTCCTCTAGAGATGATTGCAAATGCATCTTTCACAGTGGGAAGAGTTTCACGAGTTAATAAATTGGTTCTAACAGATTGATATGAACTATCGAGACCCATCAAGAATTGCATTAGTTTTATAAGATGATTAAAGTCATTAAACTGTTTAGATGCATCACAAGAACAGGCAGGTAAAGCAAGAAGTTGATCTAATTGTTTCCACATGCAGTTCAACTTATGATAATATTCAGAGACGGGCATACCATTTTGACTAAAAGAGTTAATTTTTGATATAGATTGAACACAACAGAACCGTCTATCTTATCATAAGTTTCTTTTAGATCTTTCCATACCTCAGAAGCAATTTTTGAATAAACCAAGCCAAGATATAATTCTTCAGACACAGAATTAAGAATCCATGTAAGAACAACAGAGTTGCATCTATCCCATTGTCTACCCAAGTCCTCATCAGTTTTAGACCTAAGGCAAGAACCATCAACAAACCCTATCTTATTTTTCACCTGTAAAGCCAGATACATAGCATTGGACCAGATCCTATAGTTTTCTGCCCCTTTGAGTTTAACACTCACTATAGATAAATTAGGATAGTCACTAGGGTGTAAAAACAAAGGATCACCAGCATCTATTTTGCTAACTAGGGTAGCACTAGGGGATGTAACCATAGAATCATCACCAGGCATTTTGCAAACAGCCAAACAAGAACAGAGAGGAGCACAAATAAAACAAATAAAAACACAGAGGACAGCGAAGCCTAAACAGAGGTCCGATCAGAGGTTCATCACTCAAAAGGTGCCTCCGCAGACAATATTCAGGGAGCTATGACACACTGACCAAACAAATGCAATAGATATGCAAATAGGACTCGATCAAGTGCCGGCCCGACTAGTCCGGTAAACAGGGGATGCCTAGACGCACTGACTCAGTGATGCAAGTGTAACGCCCGTGTTTCAAAAGTCAAAGTCAAAGTCAAGATTGAAGTCAAAGGGAGAAAAGATTGCTAATTGTGATCTGTCACTCCTTGCTCAATTTCTGTTTTGACTTCTTTGACTTGTAGATAGTCTTTTTGCCTTGTTACGTTAGTTATATTATGTGGAGTACTTGTTAATAATCGAGGTTTAATCGATATTTATCGCATGTTTTATCGCTTTATCGCTTATCGCAATCGCAACTTGAATTATGTGTCCTGGTTATTGCTTTACGTGTGTGTGCCTTTTTATGGGTTACTTGTGCATGTTTATTTATGTTTATGTTGTGGTGATCAATCAAAACGCAATCGCAACGCTATCGCAATCGAATCGCAAATGCTAAACGCAAGTTAATTATGATGATTGTATGTTAGATATAGTAGTTGGGATTAAAAGTAATATAAAATGGAACTCTATCGCATCGCAACGCTCAACACGCGAATCAAAATAGCAAAACTCGTCACGCCGAACACTCGAATCGAGTGGCCAACCGATCGAGTTGCCACCGGATCGGGCTGCCACCCGATCGACCAGCCACTTTCCCCACTTTCCTTTTATGCAAACCCTATAAATACCCCTCATATGTCACATCACTTGATGTGACAGCTCTCTCTCGACTCAACATGCTCCAGCCCATTTTCCTTCCGATTTCTCGCGATTCTTGTAAGTTTTCAACCTAAATCTTGTACTTTCTTGATCTACACGCACTCCTACACCTTTCTATCTTTTGAATCATAAATTTTAACCATGAAATCACTAGATTTGAGGTGTTCTAGGATGATGTCATCATGTGGTTCTTATGAACTTCATGTTTTGGCTTCAATCCACCAAGAACAACTTAGATCTGGACGATTTCCATATAAATAAACAAAGATCTTGCATAGATCTGAACATATTCATGGTGAAAAGGATTGAAAGATGGTTTTAAAGCTTCCTTTCAACTCATTTACACTTAATGCACTCAAAACCGATAGACTTGGAGCTTGTTCTGACCTCCTACTCATTCTTAGTGGTGTGTTAGTTCCAGATCTGAATTCTATCCAAGAGACTACAGATTTCAGGTTAAGTATGAACCACTGGCTCGAACCACGGACTGACCAGACTAGGGTGATTCCTGTCCGATCAGGTCACTTGGGGCTTGACGAGGTTCTGTTGCTTAGCACATATCACACCGTCTAGATCAAAACTACAAACTATCAAAACAACCAAGTGTAAAGACGATCAGGTCGACTGGGACGGATTGCCGTCCGATCGGATTGCCATCCGATCGGATTGCCACCCGATCGGACAATCACCCGATCGGCTTGCACCTGGGTCCCACACTTTAACTATTAACTCACCTTTTCAAAGTTTGGAACGTCGAACGGATTGCCGCCCGATTGGGTTGCCACCCGATCGAGCGACCATCTGACTATGTGACGTTTGGGACTTCAACACTTAAACAATTTTCAACATGTTCAATACATACGGATTGCCACCCGATCGGATAGCCATCCGATCGAGTGACCATCCTGCTGTGAACTTTTTCTCAAACTGAGAAGCCCCGCCAATCGGATCGCCATCGGATCGAGCTGTCATTCGATCGACCGACCTGAAGGGTAGAGATACTTCTCTATTTTCAAAATGCTACAATAAAAACTTCAAAAGGCAAACCATCATACACAAACACATCCTCACCAAACGAGGTGACAATCCAATCGAATGGCCATCTGATCGGATGACCATCCGAACAGATTGCCACCCGATCGACTGGCCATCCGATCGGATTGCCACCCGATCGGATTACCGTCCGATCCTTTGACACTCTGCACAGTTTTATGCACCGCTTATCGTTTATGCTATCGTTCTGATCAGGCTAAACTTACTCTAGCGCTCCCTTCAATCCATCATCGCTGTGAGTATACTCGAACCCTTTTTGCTTTACGCACTTTTGGGTGTTACATACGTTACTTATTCTAAATCACATCAAACACACTACGCAATACTTTAATGCTAACCGCTACTGCATGTTATACGTGACTCAATGAATGCTTGTTTGTTATGTTTACACATGGATTGCTGTCTACCTGTTTTAGCAACGATAGTACTATAGTTTGGACTCAGCACCTGTTCACTTAGGGGTTGTTAAGGACAATTAATTACATGGTTCACAGTGGTGAAAATGCATTACGAACTGCCTTGTGAAGTAAACCCGCAGTCATTGGTATTGATAGGATCATGTCGATAAGTTACGTGCTTCATTTCACACTGTGTACGTGCTGGTTATGCGTAAACGATTTCGAACTCTATTATATCTATTAAACTTGTATGCTCACCTTTACACTATGTGTATTGACTTTTACTTTAACGTATGTAGCAGGTGCTTAAGATGTTAAAATGCTTTCCTTGTTGTGAAATCGAGGCTAGGAAAGGTCTAGAAACAAATAAACGAATTGTCTGTATTTGAATTCTGAGTTGTCGGAACAGAACTATTTGTCTTGATTTTGTCTGTAATAACTATGCTACCTATTATGTCATGGTATGGGACGTGATGTTTTAAATAATTGGTAATCGTAGTTATTATGGAAACTTCTGAACAATCTGTTTCGCTCAGTGCCACGCCCCGATGATTCCGCCATCGGTTGGGGTGTGACTGATTGGTATCAGAGCCATAACTATAGGGAATTAGGCAAGACTCGACCTAGTCCGGGTCGATGTCTTAGAAACGACCTAGTCTATAGTTAAGTACCAACAGACCGACTTGTGCATACCCTTAGGGGTCTTGTACGAGCTTACTTGCTATATCTCGCTGTTCTCGCTTACGCTACAGTATCACTGCACTCTAATTTTCAAGAATGAACGAGCGATTAGGTCGAGATTAGGTGTGAAATCCGCAAACTCTCGACTAAATTGCTTGTTCGACCCGCATTTTTATCTATACACAGGAGAAATTGCGTTGAATCAGGAGTGAAATCCATACTTTAACGCATAATTCTTCCTTATTTCATCAAAACAGAAACAAAGTAGTTAAGTCAGGGGTGAAACCTGAACCATGATGACTTGTTCCGATCTCTATTGTGATTTTTATAAAACTCTCACCAAAGTCTCGACGGACTCCAACGACTTGAAGTTGCACTATAGTTGTAAGGATGCGTGCCAATCACCCAAATTCAAGGCGAGAGCACAGTCCAAAGGTTAAAGTGTGTACCAAAAGTCCTTGTGAATAGTTGAAGCACTTTTGATAGTCAACGTCTAAACAGCCGCAGACAATCCGTTCTCGATTTTTATATGTTTTCGATTCTGAGCTCGCAACTGCCGACCCTGATATTCATCGCTTTTATATGGGTTTTATGTGTTTTATGTGATTTTATCTGTTTAGGTGTTACGATTTTTGGTGACTTATTCGCTTATCGCTCTTCGCTTGATCGACACACACAACCCGCACTGCACGTCTATCTCTGTACGTTAACAATCTCTACCTGTGGTTAATCGCATGCTATACTACTCGCTGTGTACTCGCTGATCGCAACCGCCATTCTCGAACGCGTGTGGACTATGAATTATAGGTTTCTGTATTCTGACTGCCTCTTGTGCTTCTGTGCTTTACGTGTTTATGTGCTTCTGTGCTTATGTGAATCTGTGATTATGTGCTATGTGTTTATATGTTACGTAATCGTGTTCCTGAGCTTTAGTAGTATTAGGCGTGTGAGGTGAGATTCGATTATATTGTGTCTGAGTCCTATGGCGATGTCTGTTGCAGACAATGTCATCATCTGGATCCCGTCACTCGCGCGCTGCTCGCCAGAGCCAGAAAGACAAATGCCTTGCTGCTCTCGTCGCTAAGCAAATGGCGAAGGTTGTTCCTCAGATCGTGAGTGAACTGTACGAGAATGTGAGCAAATCGTCTGAAGAGTCTAGGACTGAAACCCCTAAAGCTGCTTTCAGCTTCAAGCAGTTTAAAGCTTGCGGACCGAAAGAATTCACTGGCGAAGATGGCCCTACGGCTTTGTTTCAATGGTTCGATTCGATCGAGGTCACCCTGCGCCAGAGCGGTTGTCCTGACAATCTCCGCACTCCGAATGCTACCGGCGTCTTCCAGTCCCGCGCTTTAGACTGGTGGATGGCCAAGAGGAACAAACGCGGAAATGATGAAGCTTATGGTCTAACATGGGATGAGTTGAAAAACATCATGTTGGAAGAGTTTTGCCTCCCCATGAGCGCCAAAAGTTGGAGGATGAATTCTAGCATATAAAGCAGAAGGATGGTGACAACGTTGCTTTGACTGCTCGCTTCAAGCAGCTCAGTATAATCTGTCCTGATCAAGTCAAGACTGCGGATGTGACGATCAAGAAGTATATTCAAGCTCTACCAGATTGTGTCGCGGATTTTGTTCAAGCTGCCAAACCAGCAACAATCGAGGAAGCTTATCTACTCGCCGTTGAACTCAACGACAAGCGAGTCAAGGCTGGTGCCTGGGATAAAGCCACCAAGAATCTGCATCAAGCTACCGTCGCACCAACTACCGAAACTGCCACCGCTATGTTCATTAGTACGCATATAGTACATGATTTCATTATGTTTTGCTATGTATGTTCACTTAGCATGTTAGCACATTGATTTTCATATATTACATTTTGTTGCATATGCTCATCCAGCATATGGACACATTGTTTTACATTTTGAACCGTTTGAACCGTTTGGAGCTGTTTGATCTATGTGAATTATTTAAACTGTTGGAACCGTTTGGAACTGTTTGATCCATGTGAACCGTTTGGAACTGATTAATCTATTTGAACCGTTTGGAACTGTTTGATTTATGTGAACCGTTTGGAACTGATTGATTTATGTGAACCGTTTGAAACTGTTTGAACCGTTGGGTTAGGGAAGTGATTAGGTAACGGGGCGAGTGTAATGTGATAAAAGCATGGTGGATACGCCGCTGGTACTTCCTATATATAAGTGCTTTTAACACATTATATATCGTTGTGTTATCTAGATCACTTGGGCAAATGTTATCAAAACAAAGTTATATTACAAGGTTTTTCTAACAATATAAACCATTCGAGTTTCATTACAAAACAATTTACGATCTGGGTTTACTTAAACAAATGTTTTGAGTTAAGATTTATGGTATCGAGGTTTTATAAAACAAATCTGTTTTGACTTGGTTATTTCAATCGACATTACAAACATTTTATAAAACTTGGTTTTCTAATAATCAATTAACAAAGTTGTTCAAGTTATTTTTAACATATAAACGAGCCATAAATCTGACACTCACATAAAACCTATGTACTCACTGGCATTTTTATGCTGACATATTTTCACATGTGTTTCAGGTACCATAGTTGGTGATGTTTGATGATGATAGTGATGCATGCTCACATAGGAACGGACGAAGCTTTAGTGACTTAGTAACAATGAAAGTCTATTTGTTCATATTTTGTTTCTAATTTCAATGCAATGTAATACATTTAATTCAATAAAACAGAACTTCAATCCATGTGTTATGAAACAATGATTTTGTTACAACACTCCCCAACGTTTCCGCCGCGATTTGTTGTTTTACGCGGCCGGGGTGTGACAGAAAAGTTGGTATCAGAGCTCATGGTTATAGGGAATTAGGTTATTAGTAATGCTTTGACCTAGTCTATAATCTTCCTAGGACCCTAACGCGAGTTTACTTGCGTTTAGTCATAAAACAATACCGTCGCCTATCTTTAGGTGACAACCACAACAGGAACACAAATTTCGAATCTACTTTGAAAACTAATCATCTGTTCTAGGATGATTTATTATAAGGTTCTGAACCTTCAATGTTTTCAAAATCCCGTCAAAGTTTGGGTCTTATTAATGTGAACACGTGCAATCTGGAATGGTGGGTGCCTGCATCCTGAGTTTTCTGTCTAAGGCTAGAGTGTTCGTACAAATCCACATAATCGGACCAGTCACTCTTACCTGGGAACTCTTGGGGTGAGTGTCCACTTATAGGCTAAAGCATGTCTTCGTGATACATTTGAGGACCTACTTACTTTGATTTAGCTTTTGTGTGTCGTTTGTTTGCTTCATGGTTCGAATAAATGACCATCACCCATGCTTTTTGGTCGGTAATTGTAACATCCTATTCTTACCCAATGCCATTTCATTTGTTTTCTCTCATGCTTCCTCTTTTAGAATGACTCCTCGACATGACAACCAGATACCTAATGAAGAACTGGCAGCTATCATTACGTAGCAAATGGCTGCTGTACTCCCAAACCTCATTGCTCAAGTTAACCAAGCCTGCAATAACAACAATAATGCTCCCTGTAACTTCAAGACATTCAACTCTGCCAAGCCATCAAAATTTTCTGGGTCTCAAGGAGCGACTACACTTCTGCAATGGTTCGAGAGTTTAGAGAGCAACTTCAGACATGTTCAATGTCCAAACGAGTGAAAGGTAGAGTTCGCATCTAGTGTTCTTGAGAAACTAGCTTTAACATGGTGGAATGGTGTAATGAGGGACAGGGAGCCGACGTGGCACTGGCTCAAACATGGGAAGAGCTTCGAGCTCTAATGATGAGGGAATTCTGTCCTCGTCATGAGATTAAGGCATTGGAAAGGGAATTCGACGATCTTAAGCAAGATAGCGGTGAGCATCGAGCCTACACGGACCGTTATGAGGAGTTAAGTGTGTTATGCCCAAACATGGTTACGCCTTTGGATAAGGCAATCGAAAAGTACATTGATGGCCTCCCTGACTCAGTTCAAGACATTGTTACTGGTAGCAACCCCACTACAGTTAGACAGGCCATTGAGCTATCTGCTACCTTGACTGAATCTCAGATCAGGAAAGGTAAACTTTTCTGAAAGGATGACAAGAAACCGATCGAAGAATCGAAACCAAAGGATGAGCAGATTGAATCCTCCAAGAAGTCAAAGAAGCGAAAGGCTTCTCAGAACTTCGATGTGGTCGCTCACAATGATCAAGCGGTCCTCAACCAACCAGCTCAACCCCCTGCTAGGAAGCCATACAACGGAACTGCACCCTTGTGCAACCAATGTAGCCTTCATCATCATGCCAATGTAAAGTGCCGCAAATGCCAAATTTGTGGACTTATAGGTCATACAGCAAGAGTTTGCACAGCTGCACCAAATCAAGCTGGCAACAATCCTGCTCAAGCTCTTTTTTCCACCGGGGTCTTGCTACAACTGTGGCGAGATGGGCCATTTCCGAAAGAATTGCCCAAAGCTTGCTAATGCAAATCCAGCGCAGGGATGAGCATCTGACCGACTGGAAGACAACGCTATTTAGAAATAATCAAGCTTTATGAATTATTTTCTTTTGTTGTCAAGGTCTATGAAACAGTTGTTGTTGTTGTTTATAAATAAGTCTCTTATTTACATTGCAATGTACAAATGTGGTTGCATATATAAACAACAAATCCTCTACAATACCGACAATCAAGGAACCGTATTCCTGAAGAACAGACTACTCCCAAAATTCTTCCATTTTATGATTTCTTGCGTTTTCCACGAAAATCCTAAGTGCCCGTTTCTTCCAAGGAAACGGAGTACAAGGCGCAAATTACAACTCTGGACGAATACCCAAAGTACCGCTATAAATCCTTAATAGGGTACCTAAGGGTATTTTCATAAGTCCTTAATTGTTGTCTACCTTAATTCAAATATTACGTTTCCTTGTAAACGAAATTGAATTTTTGGAAGATCATCCTATCTTTTAAGATAGATTCTTGAGGACGTTGAAGTCCATCGACTGGGTTCCTGGTGTACCTTGAATACCCATGTTCAAATCGATAACAAGATAATAACAAATTAATAACCAAGAAAACAATTATGTGCTTATGTGTTTATATGTTGACCTAATCATAGTCTTCTTGAGCTTGTTCAAAGTTTATCCTCTTCACATTATAAACAAACTATGCGGACTGTGTAAGGAATTACATAATTATGGATGCATACATAATTATGGAATTTAGTGCACAGAAACCACAACAAGTTTTCTCATGTGTCTAGAGTTAACTCTATTCATTTCCATTTCTGATGAAGCACTCGTTGAGAAAAAATGAACTAGCTATTCATTTTTCACTTCTGAAAGAATATCCGTTGAGGGAAATGAATATCCGTTTATTTACCCCTTCATTTCCATTTCTGAAGAATACTTGTTGAGGAAAATGACTCAATCTGCTCATTTTCGTTTCTGAAGAATATCCGTTGAGGGAAATGAATATCCGTTTGTTTACCCCTTCATTTCCATTTCTGAAGAATACCCGTTGAGGAAAATGACTCAATCTGCTCATTTTCATTTCTAAAGAATATCCGTTGAGGGAAATGAATATCCGTTTTTTTACCCCTTCATTTCCATTTCTGAAGAATACCCATTGAGGAAAATGACTCAATCTGCTCATTTTCGTTTCTGAAGAATATCCGTTGAGGGAAATGAATATCCTTTGTTTACCCCTTTTATTTCCACTTCTGATGAAGAACCCGTTGAGGAAAATGACTCCATCCGTTCATTTTCGCTTCTGAATAATATCCGTTGAGGGAAATGAATATCCTTTGTTTACCCCTTTTATTTCCACTTCTGATGAAGAACCCGTTGAGGAAAATGACTCCATCCGTTCATTTTCGCTTCTGAAGAATATCCGTTGAGGGAAATAACAGGTTTATGCCTTGCATATCTTTGATGGGTTACTCTACGCAAATAGATAACACCCTAGATTCCATGCATGACAATTATTTAACACAACGTCACAAACAGACTCCTACGAACAAATTTCGGGATGAAATTTCCTAAAGTAGGGGAGACTGTGACATCTGTGTCACTTCAATCATCAAAAAAATACCAAATCAATGAAATATTGTGTTTCATACTTGGGATTTGTATAAATATGTGTATCATTTGCACATATCAATTCTTGTTCGATTTCGAGCTTTAAATCGCTTTCTGGAAGGTTATGCGCGAACTGATGCGTAAACGTAATCAGTTTAATGCAACAAAAACTATGGAACAGTGACATAGGCTTAACATACCTTAAATAACCATTACATAACTTAGAAATAAGTTTTGGAGGGTTTGGTATGTCGAAATCAAGTTTATTCGATCACAGGGACTATTTGCGTCAAACTGCAAAAGTGTACAGAATCGAATCATAACGGACATTCCGGAACTTGATCATAAGTTAAATATGCCCTAAATATCCTTTATATAGCTTAGAAATAAGCTTTGAGGTGTTTGGTGCGCAAAAATAAACTTTTTGATCAATAGGGACTAAAAGCGTCAAAAAGTGCATAAGTTTGCATTTTCGCGCATATCTTACGTTCTGAACATATCCGGACATCCAAAAATTTATGTAATCATTAAAATATTTTATTTTAGTGATTGGCATGATAAAATTCCATTCGTCGCGTAATTTGGATCGTTTTTCGCGTCCGTTCGTGTTTCGTCGTAAATAACCGAACAACGCAATCGTACGGCCAAACGAACCGACATACGATATGTTTTTGAGCTAGGGGTGAGCAAGTTTAGGTCCAGACCGAAAATAACCGAGAACCGAACCGAAAATATACCCAACCCGACCCGATCCCAAGTACCTAGGTATTTAGATCGGTTCCAATTTTTCAAATAAAATAGGGTCGGGTCGGGTCGGTTCTCGGTTCTTTTCATGGTGAAATCCGACTTGGACCTATGGACCGGAACCGACCCTATATTTAGGGTAGTGAATCGGTCCTGTATTTTATGTTTGATCGGTTCTCGGGTCGGGTCGGGTAATGGTCGGGTCGGGTCGGGTTTTTCCTTTTGCTCACCCCTATTTTGAGCATATTTTAAGTTCCCTATATTTTAACTTCATTATAGAGCCTTGAAATGGGGTTAACGGGGCTTAAACGTGCGAAAAATGCATCGAAATCCGAGTTTCAGGCTTGCAGGGACTGTTTTTGACATTATGTGAAAGCTGCTCTGGCGGGCCGCGTAAGATGGACCCTTATCTTACGTGGGGCGCGAGGTCGTGCCAGACATAAACAATGTATTTTGTCTATTTCAGCTGTTTTGATGGTTTTAAACCTCGAATTTCAATACCATTTGATGGTTTTTATGTTCCCATTGTATTTTAAAACCTGGGGCCCAAGTGTAAGGTCATGATTCAAGCACGGTTTACGAGGAACGATCTTAACGGTTGTGGATTTCCTATAAATACCCAACCCTAATTCCCTTGTTCCTCACAATTGATCTGAATTTCTCTAAGTTGAGGTTCCAAAACCTCATACCTGAGAACATTTAGATCAATATCTTCATTGCTTGGACCCGTTGTAAGTTTCTTTCGTTCTTTTATGCGTTTTTAAGCGTAAAAGTCAAACAGAGTTTGACGTTCTGCTTTGACCAGCCTATGGTCAACACAAAGTTCGTTTGAACTTTGCAACGTGAGCGTAATCTCGATGGTTATAGTCCCGTGTGACTATACCTACTGATTACCACGTTGATTAGGTGTAGTGATGAGTCATAGTTTCGGTCAAAATGCGCGTTTATGCGTATTTTGCAACCAAACTATTCTTGGGTATCAAAACCCTTTGTTTTGATATCAAACCTGTTTTCAAACTTCGTTAAACATGTTTTAACATGTTTAACTCGTCACTTTTAAATTAGTGCTTATATAGGGTCGTAAGATAAGCGGTCTAAACAACGGCTTAGACTTTCGAACCCGACCCGTTGGGTCGATCATTAGGATCCGACCAAGCATTTATTGTGACCATAGTTATATAGGGAATAACCTTCCGAGGTTATACCTTATGATCACTTCGTTTAGTTAGTTGTATGATAGGTAATTATATGCCTTAGGAAAAATGACCAAAATGCCCTTTTTACGCCTAATTTCATTCTAAGCATATGTAACATAAATTTTGGCATCTAAACTGATTAGGCAACAATATTAGACACGTTAAGGCATATAATACTTGTCATAGGACTAGTTAGGCGGTCCGAACGCGTTTTACACGAACGACGCGTTAAAGTAGCATAAGCTACCTAAACGGGTCGTAATGGGTCGTAAGCACTTAGGATAGGTTCCGTTTTAGAATGTAGGCTTTGTTAAACCATATTACATGAGTTCATATACTCATTTGGTTTACAAAACCTCATTCTATCCGATCCTCCGAGTTAGGTCCGTTTATTAACATAGTTACCTATATTAGGTGCCGATTGATTCCGTGATCTTTCTAGCATTGCTTGGTTGTTATCCAAAGACTATTGAGCAATCTCAAGTGAGTACATAGTCCCCTCTTTTACCATTTTCAACTGTTTTGGGGTGAAACACATGTGCCTACTTGTTACTTTCGTGCTTTTCATGCTTTTATATCATATACTTGCTATGTTCGTTAGTACGCATATAGTACATGATTTCATTATGTTTTGCTATGTATGTTCAGTTAGCATGCTAGCACATTGATTTTCATATATTACATTTTGTTGCATATGCTCATCCAGCATATGGACACATTGTTTTACATTTTGAACCGTTTGAACCGTTTGGAGCTGTTTGATCTATGTGAATTATTTGAACTGTTGGAACCGTTTAGAACCGTTTAATCCATGTGAACCGTTTGGAACTGATTAATCTATTTGAACCGTTTGGAACTGTTTGATTTATGTGAACCATTTGGAACTGATTGATTTATGTGAACCGTTTGAAACTGTTTAAACCGTTGGGTTAGGGAAGTGATTAGGTAACTGTCACACCCCGACCGCGTATAACATGCAACCGCGGCGGAAACGTCGGGGAGTGTTGTAACAGAATTAATTGTTTCACAACCATGGCATACAAAGTTGTATTATATTTATCAAACAAGAGTGTAACATTGTCTTAAACACGAAAACAAAGAGTACATAACATAGTTAAACTAAGTCTATCTTCATTTTATGTCTCTAAGGCACAGGTCCGCCCTAGTGTCACGATCATCATCCTATGCAAAAGCTCCTGAAAACACATGTGAAAATAGGTACGTCAACATAAAAATGCCTGTGAGATACATAGGTTTTGTGAAAATAGGATTCATGACTTAAGTTTAAGAAAAAGTTGTTTAGTAAAAGTCAGTCATGAACCTTGTAAATTGTTTTGTTTTGTAAGTCATTTAAAAAGTGATAAGATCAAATGATATGTATAAATAAAAGTATAATGTATGGTTAAATGTATAACCAAGTAAAATGAGTTGTATAAAGTAAATTGTTTGTAAACCAAAGTCTTGTGAGAATCGTGTTACTTGTGTAAAATGTATAAGTCCAAATTGAATGATTTAAATAACGCTATGATATGTAATATAATACAAACACTTATATATAGGAAGTACCAGCGGCGTATCCACCATGCTTGTATCATATTACTCACATCTCGTTACTTAAGTCACTTAAACAAACCACCAACGTAATAAGTCTATGTTTAAACCAATTGTCAAAAAGTCCTTGTATAAGCCATGTCAATTGTTAAAAAGTCCAAATGTAGTCAAGTAATGTGTAACAAATGTTATGTATTGTAAGTAAAGTATTGTCACATAAACCAAATGTAGAAATGTACAAAACAAAGTATTTTGAATATATCAAAAAGTTATGTTTTGCAAAGTAATGCATGTTACATTGATACAAACATTTATGTGGTAAGTTAACGCATACATTCAAGCCTTGAGACAGTCGGATAACCCTTTCAGTCAAGGTTATCAAAATAAATGTTTTCGGATTCAGTCATTCCTTACATCCAAACAAAACCCGAGATGTCAGGAATGGGATTTGTCAAGTCCCATGGTACCACTACTTACTACCGAGCGGCGTAGCTAATGTTAATGAACGTATATAAGTCTCGTTTGTGCAAACCAAATGTTATAGAAATTGTATACATGTCATATGAAAACAATGTACTAAGTATGCTAAGTTAACATACAAAGCAGAAAAGTCATGTAAATCAATGTGCTAGCATGCTATCAGTCAACATACATAGCAGAAATGTAATGTAAAACAATGTACTAAGTACGCACACAATGGGCACACATAGCATGAAATGTAATGAAATCATGTACTATAATGTACTAACAAACATAGCAGGTATATAATGTGAAAACATGGAAAGCATGAAAGTAACAAGTAGGCACATGTGTTTCACCCCAAAACAGTTTGGAAAACAGTAAAAGAGGGGGTTCTATGTACTCACATAAACACCTTGAAAACATTTAAAAGAAGGGGTTCTATGTACTCACTTGATATTGCTCAGAAGTCCTAAGATAACCACCAAGCAATGCTAGAGATCTCAGAATCAAACGGCACCTAATATAGGTAACTATGTTAATAAACCGGACCTAAATCGGAGGATTTAGATAGAATGAGGGTTCGTAAACCAAACGAGTATGGGAACTCATGTAGTATGGTTTAACAAAGCCTACATACTAAATGAAACCTAACCTAAGTGCTTACGACCCATTACGACCCGTTTAGGTAGCTTATGCTACTTTAACGCGTCGTTCGCGTGAAACGCGTTCGGAATGCCTAACTAGTCCTATGATAAGTAAAATATGCCTTAACATGTCTAATATTGTTACCAAATCAGTTTAGATACCAAAATTTATGTTACATATGCTTAAAATGAATTTTGGCGTCAAAAGGGCATTTTGGTAATTTACCTAAGGCATATAAACTACCTATCATACAACTACTTAAACGAAGCGACCATAAGGTATAACCTCGGAAGGTTATTCCCTATATACTATGGTCACCTAATGATCGACCAAATGGGTCGGGTTCGAAGGTATAAGCGATTTATTAGATCGCTTACCCTTACGACCTTAGACAACGTGGTAATCAGTAGGCATAGTCACAAGGGACTATAACCATCGTGATTACAATCACGTTGCGAAGTTCAAATGAAATTCGCATTGACCATAAACTGGTCAATGCAGAAAGTCAAACAAAGTTTGACTTTCGGACTCGAAAAGCAATAAAGAACGAAGGAACACTTACAAAGGGTCCCCGAAAGCTAATCTTGATCCAAGTAGCTCAGGTATGCAACAATGGTTTCAACTTAGAGCTTCTCAAATCAGATTTTGTGGGTTTTGCAAGAAAGGGGGTTGGGTATTTATAATGTTTGGAGAGCCGTTAAGATCGTTTCTTGGAAACCGTGCTTTGATCTTGGCCATACACCTCAAGAACATGGTTTTACAAAACCATTTGAGCCCCTAGTATTGAGAAATACCATGTGCAAGAGGATTAGGAGTGCATAACAGCTGATAACAGGTTGTTTAAACATTGAATCTGGTCTGGGAGTCTGACGCGGGCCACGTAAGAGATCACCCTGGGCTTACGCGGGCCGCCTGGGCCTTCTGATCAGAAACCAAGTTTCAAAAATGACAGTTTTGCTCCCTGTTGTGTAATAAGCTCATATCCGACACGTTTAAGGCCCGTTAAGCCAACTTTAAGGCCCTAAAATGATGCCTAAACATTGTGGACATGAAACATGCTAAAAAATATGCCGGATGTTGGTTCGTTTGGTCGTACGATCGCGATGTTCGGTTAATTACGACGGAATGCGCATAAGCGCGAAAAACGATCCAAATTGCGTGACGAATGGATTTTTCTTATGCCAAACACTAAAATAAAATGTTTTAGTGCTTACATAAATTTTTGGATGTCCGGATGTAGTCAGAACGTAAGTTATGCGCGAAAGTGCAAACTTGCGCACTTTTTGACGCTTTTAGTCCCTGAATGACCCAAAAGTTTATTTTAGCATACCGAACCCTTCAAAGCCTATTTCGAAGCTATGTAAAGGATATTTATGGTATGTTTAACTTATGGTCATGTTCCGGAATGTCTGTTACAGTTCAAATTGGCATACTTTCGCAGTTTGTCAAATTTAGTCCCTGTAGGCGATTTAACTTGTTTTTGCCATACCAAAGCCTTCAAAACTTATTTCTAAGTTATGTAAAGGTTATTTAAGGTATGTTAAGTATATTTTGATGTTCCGGAGTATTTGTCGCATTAAACTGGTTACGTTTACGCACCAGTTTGCGTATAACTCTCCAGAAAGCGATATAGAGTTTGAAATTGAACAAAAGTCAAAACATGAAAAATGTCAAACATAAAAAAACAAACATTGGGATCAAATAACTTTGTTTTATTGATAACTGAACTGTTCAAAATGATTACAAGCACAGATGTTACAGTAACGGGGCGAGTGTAATGTGATAAAAGCATGGTGGATACGCCGCTGGTACTTCCTATATATAAGTGCTTTTAACACATTATATATCATTGCGTTATCTAGATCACTTGGGCAAATGTTAACAAAACAAAGTTATATTACAAGGTTTTTCTAACAATATAAACCATTCGAGTTTCATTACAAAAACAATTTACGATCTGGGTTTACTTAAACAAATGTTTTGAGTTAAGATTTATGGCATCGAGGTTTTATAAAACAAATTTGTTTTGACTTGGTTATTTCAATCTACATTACAAACATTTTATAAAACTTGGTTTTCTAATTATCAATTAACAAAGTTGTTCAGTTATTTTCAACATACAAACGAGCCATAAATCTGACACTCACATAAAACCTATGTACTCGCCGGCATTTTTATGCTGACGTATTTTCACATGTGTTTCAGGTACCATAGTTGGTGATGTTTGATGATGATAGTGATGCATGCTCACATAGGAACGGACGAGACCTTAGTGACTTAATAACAATGAAAGTCTATTTGTTCATGTTTTGTTTCTAATTTCAATGCAATGTAATACGTTTAATTCAATAAAACAGAACTTCAATCCATGTGTTATGAAACAATGATTCTGTTATAACACTCCCCGACGTTTCCGCAGCGATTTGTTGTTTTACGCGGTCGGGGTGTGACACAGGAGAACCCTAGAAGCAGCCCACGTACGAGACAGAAGGGAACCCACAAAACAGCCCAATCTCACACAAACGGAAAAAAAACCAAAAAAGGAAAATGTATATAAGAGTATTGAATTGAAAAGAAAATAAATATAAAAGATTAATATATTTTAACATATTTCCTAACTACAAAGCAGTTGACAAATGGTTAGATATCCCACTATCTGCACAAACAACTATGGAGATTGCAAGCTAGGATGCAGGCCGAGATCCTTTGGTCTGTCAATTGGGATTTTTTCCATGTGTCTATTGAAAACATTTACACCCTTCTCTTCAGGTTCAAGGTTTTTTTAAAGTTTTCTTGCTGTAAATAGTAAAACATATGGTCATAACAGCTGTAATTATGAAGGAGACTGTGTTGTATATAATTTCCAATGGAGTCATTTGATGATCTCCCTATTGCATATTTACAAATGTCCTTAGTAGCCTCCCACTGCATCATCAAAACATTAAGGCAACACAGAGATATTCAATTACATATTTGATAATAAGCAAATGAAGAAACGATGTGTAAAATAAAATAAAAAAAATATAAAAATAAAAAACAGAGAAACTTATCAATACGATTCCCGTTGTTTGTATTAAGTGGTGTTTGAATGTGCATTTTGAGAGTACTTATGTGATTTTAAACAACTTTAATAAGTTGTCACATGTAATAATATGGTTTGTAGGAGAAAACCGTTTAGGCGTTTTGCAAATTGTAAATATTTTGTGAATGCAATGTATATAACATTGGGAACTCATTAACGGAAAACTCACAAGCCCCACCAATGGTTACAAGTCGGGCACATGGCCTTCAAAGGGTTAAAGGCACAAACCAGTGTAGAGATTCAGCCATGAGAAAAATACCTATAGATGCCTTTAGCATGTTGAGGGTTCTGAAGTCCTGACAGTAGCCTACTAGTTACAAATCTGCTATTTCTAATCCAGATTCTGTGAAATGGCTAGAGGCCATGGAAGCTGAGATGCAATCCATGCGTGACAATCAAATCTGGGACTTGGTTGAGCTACCCCCCGGATCTCAGGCAGTAGGGAGCAATTGGGTTTTCACGAGAAAAACTAACATGCATGGAAATATACAAACCTACAAAGCACGGCTAGTAGTGAAAGGTTTCACTCACACTCAAGGTGTTGACTATGATCAAATCGATCAGGATATTACTTGCCATAGTTGCGTACTATGATTATGAAATTTGGCAAATGGATGTTAAACCCGCCTTTCCTAATGGACATCTTTCCGAAGATGTTTATATGGTTCAATCTGACGGTTTTATTGATCCAAAATATCCTAATAGGGTATGTAAGCTAAACAAGTCCATTTATGGACTCAAGCAAGCGTCTCGGAGCTGGAATCTTCATTTTGACTAGAAACTCAAAGAGTTTGGTTTTGTCAAGAACGAAGATGAACCTTGTGTTTACAGAAAGGCTAGTGGGAGTGCTATATCATTTCTCATCTTTTATGTAGATGATATATTAATCATTGTAAACAACATCCCCATGCTTAAGGAAGTTAAACATTGGTTGGGATCTTGCTTCGCAATGAAGGATCTTGGAGAAGCCGCTTACATTATAGGAATCAAGATCTATAGGAATAGATCTAAGCGACTTCTTAGGCTAACTCAGAGCACCACATACATAGATCAAGTAATGAGACACTTCAAGATGGAAAACTCCAAGAAAGGAGGTGCTCCAATGACTAAAGGAACCGTCTTAGACAAATCACAAGCTCCCTCTGAGGACCATGAGATAAAGCAAATGGAAGCAGTTCCATATGCTTCTGCGATTGGTTCTATCATGTATGCTATGGTATGTACTCGACCAGACGTCTCGTATGCTTTGAGCATGACTAGCCGTTACCAGCAGAGCCCTGGGATTACCCACAGGACTGCAGTTGAGAACATCCTTAAGTACTTGAGAAGGACAAAAGATATGTTCTTAATATTTGGAGGAGTCAATGAGGAGCTCACCGTAAAATGTAACACTGATGCTAGTTTTCAAACTGATCGAGATACCTCTCGCTCACAAAAGGGTTTCGTGTTCACTCTCAACGGAGGAGCTGTCTCATGGAAAAGCTCCAAGCAGAGTGTTGTGGCTGATTCCACCACGACATCTTAGTACATTGTCGCATCTGATGCCACAAAGGAAGCTTCTTGGATGAAGAAATTCATAACCGATCTCGATGTGGTTCCAAGTATCATGAAACCCATCCAGATATTTTGTGATAACAGAGGTGCTATTGCTCAAGCCAAGGAGCCTAGATCACATTACAAAGCCAAGCACATTTTGAGAAAGTTTCACTACATACGTGAGATTGTGGAACATGCAGACATCGTTATAAGCAAAATTGACACAGATCAAAACCTAGCTGACCCATTTACTAAGCCTCACATGGGCGCTATTGGGCTTAGATTAGCTAGTGATATGTTTTGATTTAGTATTTGGATGTACGAACATCAAACAGTTGTACTCTTGCATTCATTTTGATTTACTAGTTAAATGCAATTCTTGAATCCTATAACTGTGTTCGAATTTGATACGTTTAATCCATGAATCTTGTATTCTAAATTATCCGTAGTCAGTCATACTCATGGGAATGACTCTGAATTAAGACTATTCTGATTTTTGGACTCAAGGAGTTAACTTCCAAATTCACAGGCCTCATTGTGAATAACGTTAGATGTAACTCGCATCAAATCATCTTCATGGATCTTAGTCATAAGATGTCTTTGATTTAGGCATACTCATTTAGTATCCTCTGACCTGAGATACATACTAGAACTTTCGTTTACTAAGGACCATTCTTTGATCAGTGTCAACTGCTGTCGTGTAACTGCCAGTCATAAAGGCATTGGTTAGGAGTAGCTCTGAAGTTCAGTGGGAGTTGTATGTAGTCAAGATGGGATTCTGTACTCTTACCTTATATGTAATAGCTAGACATCGGGGCGCCCTCGTTGATTCAAACGAGTGAAGTGTAAGGCCTTACCCAAACTTAGTGTGTGTTTGATTGGACCACTTTGATTCTTGAACGAGAACGAGAATGATTGAACGCCATGTGAGATTGAATCTGATCTATGTCTCATTGTTCAATTGATATCATTTACAGAAAGGATAGATGACAACGATTGCCATAAGTCTACTGTCTTTAAGTAGCAAGCAGTTACTGAGGGGAAGATACCTTGGTTAGTGACTTTAAAGTATCATGACCTATTGGGGGCAGCTATGTGTAGCTAGAGCACCGTTGGCTGTCTGCGTTGAGATTCTATCACAGACCGTCCAAGTGGGAGCTGTTGGATATTTATGTCTGGTTCGATAAGTCAACGCTACCGACCGGGTCTTGACCCGTAACGGTTACATCGTGGGCAACGAACTAAAATCAACTTAACCTGTTTAACTGGGAATTACGAACTTATTGCGGGTATTAACGAGAGACGGGTACATGGACCGGGTGAGTCAAGAAAACCCCTCTCGCCACTTGTCATTCATGCATCCGTGTTGTGCCACTTGCCGCGCATGCAAAGAAGCCTGACCACTTGTCGCACATGCATTATGCATGTCCACCACTTGGCAAACATGCATGGACCTCCATGTACTATTTAATTGAGGTTTTTGGGTCTTGTTTTGTTGTTGTTGCAAGAACTAAAAACCACTCTCAAAAGGAACACCACTAACCGGCCGCCAGCCACCGCCACGCCGCCGCTCGCCGCCGGCCACCGCCGCCGCTACACGGGTTCATACTCGCGTCTCGTTAGTTCGTATCACTAGCACTTGTTCGTTGAACCTCTGTGTCTCAACCGGTTATTTACTAACCGAAGGTATATCTAAACCCCCTATTGTTGGTGTTTTTTTATTTCGTGTTTGCATGTCGGTGATCTTGTTCCATTGCGGATACTCTTGGTATAAAAGGTGTTCATACTATTTGTTATCTATGCTTCCGTTGCCTTAAAATGTATATATATATATATATTGCTAGTTAAATTTTTTTTAACTAAGATATATATATGTATACATATTTGTCAAAAGTGTTTTAATTAATATTTGTAAGAAATAAATATATACATACATCAACCGGGTCAAAAAAATATTATACCTCGGATATCCTTCAGTCGGGTCAACTTTTTTAAACCAAAACTAAGTTATTTATAATTTGTTTTTGCTTAAATTATGTATTGAAATATATCTCCTATACTTAAAAAATATGTGTGAGTCTATGCTATAATATAAAATACATACTGGAAGGGTGAACTGGTCATTTGACCGACCGGAAAAGGTAAAACACTGTTCTCATATTTGTATTCTTATACCAATAGTATTTCTGGGTTTGGAGAGACTTTTGATGTGACACTATTGCTTAGTTATTGCTTAGTGCGGCTGAGATATAGTGAATATAGGCGCTTTAGTATGTGTCCGAACCCCGACTTGATTACTACAGTTATTTCTATTTTGTTAACTATATAATTTTTGCTGTTAAGAAAAGTTACTATAGTTGTTATGGGTAAACTATAGTTGTTACTCTGTTAATCACCTATGATTGGTAATGGGTCATTACACGCAGTTGCGGAACTAGACGGAAAATTCAGGGGTATCCTAATTTTTTTACCGTACATTCATACAATGTAATTATATGAGTTTGGGCTTTTAAATTTTTAACTAAATGTGTGTTTTTTTAATTAAATTTGAGCTTTTAATTAATATGAATTTTGTGCTAAATGTGGGACCAGGGGCGGGGTCGACTCCTTGAATTCGAGGGCCGTCAAGGGTCATGTGCGAGTAGAAAAAATTAGCTCCTCAGTTAGGATTGTCTTTAAGATTTCGAATGTCATGCTACTAGTAAAAATGAGCACTTGAAATGGAAACTTGTTTATTTAAACAAAATTCATTATATTAAATTATAACAATAATAATATTTTTAGTTATATATCTATATTTCTAACCAATATTTTAATATTCAAGTGTGATGACACGAAAAATCAATCCAATCGTTATTTGATAAGCTTCTAGTATATCTCAAGTTTTTGGGTGAAATAGAAAAAAACGGTTAAAAACTATATTAATGTGGGAAAATGCCACTAAAATGTAACTAAGTTTGTTAAGTGTCTCAATTAAGTTAGCACTAAAGGGAATAAATACTAAGAGTTAATGAGTTGTCACTCTGACACATCACTTTTACAGACCCTATATATCACCTACACATAAATAATATATTAATATGTATATTTAAAGAACAAGATACCTATCTTCTCCCTCCCCATGTTCATCTTCAACACAAAACTACATAGGTTGCCGGCAGTTCACCGGGAAAGATCTGAATAAGCTATTTTTACTTTTTTTTCTTAGGGGTGTCCTAATATTTGCTTAAGGATGTCCAATACATAAAAACGGAAAAAAAGAAAAAAAATTACACTTCGTCAAGAAAGTTGAGGGGAGTCCCGGGCAACCCCTGACTCTCAAATAGATCCGCCCCTGATTACACGTACTTTTTTGGTATCAGTTGAAATGGGTTGGACAAACTTTATTTCTTGATAAATGGCCTCTTCAATGGGAGCTAAACCACATGACAGCAGCCTCTAAGTCGCCCATGCCTCAACATCCACAACCAACTACTCAACCGATTTCATCATCAAATCGTGCTGAACATCATGGGAAAACTGTTAAAGTTGCTGGTCTTGATGGTGATTACTTAAGCTGTGCTTTCAAAAGATTGAAAAAGTGTGCTTCTTGAACTGCAATTTTTTAACAAATATTGGATCTTGATCCTGTTAATGAGTGTGTGTTGGATAAATGTTTGTTTCTTCAACTGTAGAATGGTGAAAGAGAACAATGAAATGATGGGTCCATTAACCTACAAAATGGGTTGAAATTGCCATCTTGAGTACTCTGATGACATTCTTTCTGTTAACATTTTTCTGTATCAACATTTGTGTTTGAAATAAGTCTCCATAGGATCTTATTTATTAGTAAGTGTTTATTGCAGGTTGGTTAGAAGCAACCTCTCGCCTTAAGCCACGGTTTTTTTTATTTATTTTTTTATGCATCTATAATTAATATAAATTAAATTTTCAAGGCCCTGAAGTTCACGGGTGATAACCTAGTACATCTATAGGAAAATGATCAAGTAAAAATGGTGAATATTCTATAAATTGTAAGAGCTGATTTGAACAATTATAAAGACAAATTAATTGCTAAGATGAGGCCATGTCAGTTTTATAGTCAATTGATTTACATTTCTGGTTAGGAGGGAAAAAGCAATAATAACCACCCTTTGAACCTTTTATATACTTTAATAATTTTTGAAATGTAATTTTATGTACTTTTACAATTTTTTAAAATAAATAACGTATATATCCTTAATACTTAAGTATTTAATACAAGGAAACTATATCAATGAATCAAGCATTTTGTTTTGTTTAATTTGAGTATAGTATTGTTATAAAACACCTTGAACTAGTGTGCGACACGAACTAGGTACACGGTGCATATAAATCAGGTGTTAGTGTAGTAATGTTGTCTCAACCCAATACAACTTTGCATCAGGATTGCCTTCTTTTCCATATTTTTATGCTTTAAATACACAAAATTAGCCATCGCCATATAGTACATATGTCACGTCATGATGGCCTCTCGAGCTTCTCACGATTTAGAGTCCTTTTAGTATAAATGCCCCACATATAAACATACATATATATATGTATCTCCTAAATGCTAAAAAAATGGAACCAGGCAATTGAAAATGTCTTGACACTTGAATGCAAAGAACTGGCACATTTATAAAACAGAAAATTTCCACAACCTCGACATAACAAAAACATTTGTTGCTGTTCTTATGTACAGGACTAGACACATGCAAAATATTAATACTAATAGATACCTGTACCTTAATCTGCGAAACACTCGTTCTTGTAACCTTGGTTCGACGTACTTATGTCTGCTATATCCTAACTACAAAGCACTTGACAAATGGTTAGATATCCCACTATCTGCACAAACAACTATGGTGATTGCAAGCTAGGATGCAGGCCGATATCCTTTGGTCTGTCAATTGGGAGTTTTTCGTGTCTATTGAACACATTTACACCCTTCTCTTCAGGTTCAAGGTTTTTTAAAGTTTTCTTACTGTAAATAGTAAAACATATGGTCATAACAGCTGCAATTATGAAGGAGATTGTGTTGTATATAATTTCCAATCGAGTCATTTGATGATCTCCGTATTGCATATTTGCAAATGTCCTTAGCAGCCTCCCACTGCATCAGCAAAACATTAAGGCAACACAGAGATATTCAATTACATGTTTGATAATAAGTAAATGGAGAAACGGCGTGTAAAATAAAATAAAAAAAATAAAAATAAAAAACAGAGAAACTTATTAATATGATTTACATTGTTTGTATTAGGTGGTGTTTGAATGTGCATTTTGAGAGTGCTTATGTGATTTTAAATAACTTTAGTAAGTTGTCACATGTAATAATATGGTTTGTAGGAGAAAATCGTTTAGGTGTTTTGCAAATTGTAAATATTTTGTGAATGCAATGTATATAACAATGGGAACTCATTAACGGAAAACTCACAAGCCCCACCAATGGTTACAAGCCGGGCACATGGCCTTCAAACCAGTGTAGAGATTCGACCATGAGAAAAATACCTATAGATGTAAATGAAGGCTTCAGGAATCATTCCGGCAATGGATCCCCATAGATAGGGCCAGAACATGATACTTGTGACTACTATCGCATAGTTGAAAATGGTGTATGGAAATGGTGAGATCCGAAAGAGGGCAACCATACGAAACTGGTGGAACCAGTCCCCTTCCCCAGCTATTCTAATCATTGCACCCGTCTTTGGCCATTTCTTCAACCATTGCTGCAAATTTTGTCAACAAAAAAAAAAAAAAATAAGAACATGTCATATTAAAAACTATACTACTACACTAATAATCTATATTTTTGGACGACTTTTAACACCTTTAATACTTTCCAATTTATGTAGTTGTTTAGTTGTTTTATTTGGATTTCTTTAACATAAATTGACAAATTCATAAGCATATGAGTCCAAATTGCGACCTCTACATGATTATGAACTACTGTGATTGGAAACTCACATGGATACGATCACGAAAAAATAGGCCGATGACATATGGCAAAACCATTCCAATAGTGGTTCCAACCATGATTATTACAAATCCAAAACCATAACCGAATATCATCCCTGCAAGCCACATGGAGGGACCAGATGGGAGGAACAACACCGGAAAAATAGCCAGCGAGACTACAAGTATGACAGCAAGAACTGGACGACCAAATGTTGCAGCCTCCCATTTCATCATTGGAAGTAGAATCTACAAGAAGATCAGAAAAAAAATAAGTTAATCATATATAACAGAAAGATCAACATGTGCATATTACAACAAAATTGATATCAGTAGATTTCAGACATGAATTTCACCACAACCAGAACATCCTTTGGGTATAAAGATAAACCTAAGTAAACAAAAGAGACTGTGAATCTACAGTCCAGAATGATTGACTAAATGTAGGATCATATTCCAACTATAAGACCTTGGCAAACTACTCACTCTCTTCTTATGAACTTGTAAAGTTCAACTTTGAAAATCTAGTTTGACATGATACCTAAAATATGTAGGTTATTTTGTTGACTAACTTTCTGAATCCTTGCATCTCTTTAGATTGAAGTATTTTGATGGGTTATACAAAATCTCAATGGGATAATTCACAAGAATCAAGAGCTAGTAATTATGTTTTCCTGGGTGTGTCTAACACCAAACAAGACCAGAACTGCGTTTTTATAATGATGAGCATACCATCACTGTTTTGTTGAAATGACACAACAATTCATGAATCAATGTGTGCATCGGTTGGCATAAATCGGTGCCTCAGATAGTTTGGAGGGTAATGCTAGTAGGGTTCAAATGAATAATTTTTCAAGCCGGCCATAGGGTGTCCGCTTAGCAATACCCAGCTCTAGGTGTCACATTGTTCGCCGAAGCTGGGAATCAGATTTGTCTTAAATGATCGTGCACTCGGCACCTATTAACCCATAATGAAGCTTTTCGGGATTTCCTGAATTAAATACTGACACTAAGATCACAAACATAACATAAGACCCGTAACAAAACAAACTTAAGAAACTTGTGAACGACAGTTGCAACATATGAAAGTATGTGTATACATATGTCTATGTGTGTAAATATATATCTAGTGTAACTATATGTGTATAGACGGTGTATACGTGTGACATTAAAAGTTAAGAACACTTAGGAAGATATTCTATCAACTCTTTACCTTGTCAAAGACATATGGAACTCCCCATTTCATTACAAAGATGGAAACCACAATAGAAATTATGGACCATGTTACAACCTTGATCCAGCATTTCCAGGACCTGTTACACCATCCTATCTGAGGATGTAAGGTATCAACTTCAACCTTGTCTTCAGTAGAAACAACCAATCTCTCATATTCACCGACTTCTCTAGCAAAATGCCCAGTCTCAATATTTGCAACCCTCTTTGCAAAGTCTCCTGAGGCTGGCATCTTTGCTAATTAAAACAACTGAAAATAACAAAATATATGGTTAGCTTTCCATAACACTGAGATTTGGATGTGTTTACTCAACTTATTATTAGAAGCTCAAGTCATGAGTCATAGAAACATAACCAACTTTTTTATTACTAGGAGATTTAGAAAAATCATAAGCGTTTCTAGGAACGAGCACCTTGAAACCAAAACACTTCCAAAACACTCTTAGAAGCACTAATCATATGTTTAAACATCTAGAAATAAAAAAATAAAATAAAATAAAATCTAATATAACATGGTAACCATGAATGGCAGGCGCAACTTTAAAATCTCAAACCAGTCTTGAAATTAGTATCAACAAATAACCTAAATCATCAAAATCTTGTCAAACAATTAAATAACAAGTTGCATAAAAAAATATCAGATACATATTCATTTAACATAATTGATAAATATGCATGCCCCAATGAAGATTTTAATGGTTATGTTGAAACTCAATTATCACCATGAACACATAAACAAAAAGAGGTATATTAATATATAGAATCATGGATGAGATAGGGATATATAGAAGGAGATGATTAGGGTTTTAATATAGAATACATACAGTAGTCAGTCAGGAGACGTGGAAACGTCGCCTGAAGAGAAGACCGGCAACGTTTATCTCTTCGATTCCTCTCTAGTTTTTTAGGTTAGAAGGAATCGATAATGATTGACAATGGTGGTGGCAGAAGAAAAATTAACATGACCATCAATCTGCATTTTCCATGTCAATAATTCGTTCTTGGTTATGAGTGATGCCTACCCATGAATCCCGTGTGAGTATAAACAAAATTATATATATTAATAGAAAGCTACCATGAATAGTGTTTTAAAATATTTTTAATATTGTTTGTTTTTAATAATTAATTATTTTATTAATATATTTTTAATTGATTTTGTATGTTTATTTTGCTTTTATAAATAAGATATTTTATATAGTTTTGAGTATGCTGTTGCGACGTGCCTAAATTTTTCTATGTATTAATTCATTTTTTTTCCCGAAACTGAGTTGTGAGTGGTAAAACTTAAGTAATCGAATCACAAACGTACATATTATCAAACCTAACTCATATTTAGTTTTTTATATAAAAATTAACATTACTTTTTTCATTATTCTAATAATACAAATGTAGTACTTTATAAAGAACATATGAGACATGTTTATTTTTGTCTTCGTTCCGCTAAAAGTTTTGTTCAAAATCAAACCGATTAATATAATTGATTTTTATTTGTTCTTTACCGGGATCAACCGAACAAATAACATGTGAAACTTGGATAGTGGTATATAGTATCTTTTTTATATTATAAACTATAGCGGGTATGAATACCATACTGGTACCTTGACGAACCGAACTTATATCATATGTTCTTTACCGTGACGAATTGAATTGATACCGTGCGAACAACTTCGATGGTAGTATAGAGTTTTTTTTTTAATTATCATAAAATATAGCGAGTATTGGTACCACGCCAATTCCAATCGAACATCACTACCGGTATCGGTACCATCGGAATGAATACTGATATTCATTTCGGAAGACATTGCTCATATTCGTTTTTTTGGTTTTTGATTTATGTAAAATATGCGTCGATGTCCTTTTAGGCATATAATGACTTTATTTTTGGGTTTTGCTTTTCAATTGTTATAACGATTCTCAATATCATACCGATATGTTGTTCAAACGGTTTCAATTCGGTTTAGTACGATAGCGGCACCCGCCGCGAAGCGCGGGAGTACCTCCCTAGTTATTATTAATTTCATGAATATTTATGATATATTATTAACTACTAACAATTAACTATTAAGTATTACCATATTGCGGATGACATTATAGCCTAGTGACATCTTGGGTGAGACAAGACTTTTGACCATTACCAATGGGGTGGTAGTCCATTGCCAAAGGCAAAGCCTTTAAACACTTTGGGAGTGGGAGGTCTTGGGTTCAAGTCCCACAAACAGTACGGAAAAAAAAGAAATTTGCCGTTAAAAAAAATAGACTTTTGACCATTAGATCATGGGTTCAATTCTCACAAATGTTCCGTTAGTGATCTAAATTTGCCATTTAAAAAAAAACTATTAACATGATTGAGGTTCCTGTAAAAAAGACCAAAAGTGTGATAAGGGTAAGAAAGAATCTCAGCCATTAGATCTTTTGATCTAATGGTTAAGATCAATACGGACCAAATTGTAAAATGTTTTTATTAGTTTGGACTGATTTGAAAATTGTATGGCCAATTTTATCTTTTATATCCACCTGAAAATAGGAAACTGTAATCAATTCCCTAAAATTACGAATTCTCTTTCTTCTTCCAGAATTCGAATCCTCCTCCTTCTTCTAGAATTCGAATCATCATCAATAATCCATCTCGAATCTTCATCATCATCATCATCAGTTTACATCTCGAATCATCATCATCATCGATACAGCAGCATCGACATCTCCGAATCAGACCTGCTGGACACCGCTGAACAACCATCGCAAGCCACCCACCTGCTCCGATCGGTTCCCACCGAGAACCACTCAAGTTATTGCACCTCCGCCACCGGTTCGACCACTCTCCATTGGTTGCTGTTTCAGACGCCCACCATTACGGTGTTGTAGTGTTATACAGTGTTATAATAGGGTAATATGGTGTTATATATATTATTCATAGTGTGTTATAGTGTGTAGTGTTACATATTTTTTATAGTATTATGTACTTATTATATTGTTATGAACTATTGAATGGTGTTTTGCAGTGTCTTTAATAGTGTTATATATTCTTGAATGGTGTTATATAATTATTGAATGGTGTTATATACTTATTGAATGATGTTATATAATTATTGAATTGTGTTATATATGTGCTGAATGGTGATTTTGCAGTGTTATTCGTAGTGTTTTTATAGAGATCTTTAAAATGGTGTTATATACTTATCGAATGGTGTTATATACTTACTGAATTGTGTTCTATCCTATTGAATGGTGTTATATACGTGCTGAATGGTAGTTGCAGTGTTTTTCGTAGTGTTTTTATAGAGATCTTTAAAATGGTGTTATATACTTATTGAAGGGTGTTATATACTTATTGAATGGTGTTATATAATTATTGAATAGTGTTATATACGTGCTGAATGGTGTTTGCAGTGTTATTCGTAGTGTTTTATAGAGATCTTTAAAAAAGGCCTATTCCTATAAATTAGGGTGGCGATTATGAAAGGTTTTGAATTAATTAAATCAATGATAAAATTATTTCTTTACCCTTTTGAATTAATTTAGATTTAGGACACATGTCACATCCATAATATTTCTCACACTTCTCACACTTTTAAACTTTTTTTGCAACAACCTTACCCCTATTAACATATCTTTTGTTTCTGAAAGGTTAAAATATACTATTGAATAAGTTATTATGGATACATTAAATATTGATGTTTGGTTTGGAAAATATAACAAAATCATGTTTTAGAGTGACATATGACAATTGTTATCCCAAAATTAAAATCCAAGTTTATTTTATACGCTTAAATAATTTCTGAAAGTTTATTAACATTCACAACTTTCATGAAAAATGCATAAGCACTTTTTTTGTTAAATCAATTTTTTCCACCTAAAATCCTCAATCCTTTTGCTTATAAGGATTTGAACTCACCATCTCACCTTTATGAGAAGAGACATCATACCACTAGAACAACAGGTCATGAGTATAGGCCCTTATGTCGTTAATAAACTTAAATGTAGGTTTCATACAAAAAAATCGTTCTTCTGATAATGGCTAAAGGCTCTGGGGTGTGGAGGGCATATGTTGAGACATTATTTACCAAATAAGACCATTAATTATTAAATGGTACACCACCTCCTCTTTAATTGATGATGGTTCGCGTGGTTTGTACCACGTGTATAACGATCCTCCCCTTTGATGATTTTGAGACAAAGTATATAAAAAAAAAATAAAAGAGATAGTGGTTCGGGTTATCACCACACCCTTAGGGTAGTGATTTTAGATAGTGGATTAAAAGTAGGTGACATTTTGTCTATGTAGAGCGTCATGACCACACTCTTTAGCATAATTAATAATATCTATCCTAACGTAACTAGTTAAAGTATCCGAGAACTTTATAAAAACAAGTGAAAGGTTTCCTAAAGTTCCATACTTCACGTAATCACTTTACTTCACTTTCTTTCACTTAGTTCTGCTATAATTTCTTCCAATTGCACCCCACCCCAAACATTACCTACTTATTTAATATTTATTTTTTATATAAACAAATTTACTCAAACAATTAAATAAATAAGACAAAACATTTAAGTAAATAAATATTACAAGATAATTTACATTTATTTGTTAATTTAATAAAGAAATATAACAAGAAAATATAAAAAAAAATTAATAAAAAATTAAAATTAAATTAACTGAAATCTAAATTATATAATATAATATTCATAAATAGGTTAAACTAAATTACTGTTAAAATATAAAAACACAAAGAAAAAGAGGACATTTTAAAATAAAAAAGGCGTTTTTATTTTTACATAAACTATAAGAGAGATTTTAATAAATTTCCATGTCTTCTTCGTCCCCCAAGTGACATTACACTCGCAAATCTTATTTTACCTTTCTTCGTCCAAAAATCCAACTCTTCGGCTAAAAAAGTTCGTTTTATAAATTTCCATGTCTTCTTCGTCCCCCAAGGAATCTTTTAACATATCATTCCCTAAGATTTCATTTTATAACGGTTTTGGCCCCTAACACTAACTATGTTACTTTTTCTAGTTAAGCCTAAGAGTATAATGGTCCTTTTATAGCTTAGGGGCTATTTATACAAGTTATAAAGTCCTTTTAATATTTTTATTTGTGTAATTACATAATTATTTATTTTTTTATTTCATGATTATTATTTAACAAAATACGTTTTAGATATACAAATAAATACATATTTCTTTAACAATTTGTTTTTTTATAAATGTCGTTTTTAAAAACATATGTTTTTTAACCTTATTAAAATCGTCTATCATTTTTAAAATCGTTTCTTTATAAACTGTTTGTTTTTAAATCGTTCTTTTTAAGTTCTTACTTATTTTTTAAATTGAACAGTTCATCTTTACCATTATTTTTTAAAACCATATGTATTTAAACTTGTTTTTAAACAATTCACATTTTTAAAGTCGTTCATTTTTAAAATTGTTTATTTTTATGCCTTTCCTTTTAGAACCGTTTTTGTAAAGCGTTACTATTATTTTAAAGCGTTATTTGAATCGTTTATCCCTTTTAAAATCCTTCATTTTTTTGGACTATTAGTTTGTTCGAAATTTGTTCATTTTTTAAACCTTTTGTTTACTAAAACCATTCACTTTTTAAAACCTAAATTTTTAACATAACTTTTCATACTATTTGTTTTTTTAAATGTTTTTTAATCTTCAAGAAAACCGTTCGTTTGTTTAAAATTGTTCATCTTTTAAAAATATTTTTTTAAACTTTGTATTCTATAATTTATTTATTGCCGATAGCAAATATAAACTTCAAAAAATGAATGATTTTAAAAATCAAAGGAATTTAAAAATGAACGATTTTGAAAATCAAAAGAATTTAAAAATGAACAATTTTAAACAAACGAAAGGTTTTTTCGAAAATATAAAAAAACAATGTTTATAAAAATAAAGCAAAATGTACTAAAAATTTATGTTAAAACATAAGGTTTTAAAAAGCGTATGATTTAATAAATAAAAGGTCTAAAAATGAACAAATTTCGACAAAAAGAATGTTCCAAAAAATGAAAGATTCTAAAAAAGATAAATGATTCTGATAATTAACGGTTTAAAAATAAAAGGAACGTTTTACAAAAACGATTCTAAAATGAACGCTTTAAAAATAAACCGATTTAAAAATGAATGACTTTAGAACATGAATTGGTTATATATATAGTTCTAAAAAGAAAGGTAAAAAAGGAATTGTTCAATTTAAAAAAACAAAGGAATTAAAAAAGAACGATTTTAAAAACAACAGTTAAAAAAAAACGATTTTGAAAATTATAGGCGGTTTTAAAAAGGTTACAAAACCAATTTAAAAAAACAAAATTTATAAAAAATGTTAAATAAATATGTATTTATTTGTTTATTTAAAACGTATTTTGTTAAACATTAACCGTGAAATAAAGAAATTAAAAATTAAGTAATTACATAAATGAAAATATTAAAAGAGTTTTATAGCTTACATAAACAACCACTAAGCTATAAAATAACTATAACACCCTTAGGCTTAAATAGAGAAAAGTAACATTGTTAGTGTTAGGGGCTAAAACCATTACAAAATGCAATCTTAGAGTCCGATATATATCAAAAAATTAGTTTTTAGATTGAAAGGTTTAAATTGATTTAATCACAGGGGCCAAAATAGTAATTTCAAAAAAAAAATATTTCGTTCGTCTAACTCAAGCACCACCAAGTAGGGCTGTAAACGAACCGAACGTTCAGCGAATCGTTCGGCTGGAAGTTCGTTTATGTCCGTTCGTTTAATAAACGAACGCACATGAACAAGAAATTTCGTTCGATTAGTTAAATAAACGAACATGAACATAGGTCTCGTTCGTTCGATTGTGTTCGTGAACGTTCGGTTAGGTGTTCGTGAACGTGTTCATGAACATTCGTTCATTTGCGTTTATTTATGTCCATATGTTTGTGTTTTAATTGAATATTTTTATACTTTCATATATTTTATCTATAATTTTTATATTATTAAACTTTTATTTATTTTATTACCCTAACAATTAAACTAGGAAACCTTCTTTCACCTTGTTTATTCACCATTTCCCTTTCGTTTCTCATTATTTACATCGGCGAATACAGTCAACCTCCGTTCAACAATAAGGGATTCAAGTTCCGGTGCTACTCTCTGAGCCATCTACCTTTATCCTTCGTCGCGTTTGCCAAATTTATTTATGTTCGTGAACCGTTCGCGAACACGCTCATTTCCTTAATGAACGAACACGAACATAAAATCTCGTTCGATAAGTGTTCATTAACCGTTCTTAAACACATTTATTTCCTTAACGAACGAACATGAACAAGGCCTTGTTCATGTTCGTTCGGTTCGTTTACAGCCCTACCACCAAGTACACTTTCCATCTAACCCATACAAATATGTGTCAGCGCCAATTGCCTTCGCACCATATTGTTAATTGTGGATTTTGTTGCTCACATTTACCTCTCGTGTTGTGGTACGCATGCAACTTCACAATGGTTTCTTATTTATTTATTTAGTTTTTGTCATACATGTGTGGAGTACGGATGGCAATAGCGCGAGTTTGGAAAGGGTTTAAGCAATCCCAACCCTAAATCTAATTAAATAAGCTTGTCTCAAATCAATCTCAAAACCCTGTGGGTTTCTAATTTTCCGCTGGATATCGAGTATGCCCGCGGGTTTCGGGTAAACTTGTTAGTTTCAAAAAAATACACGTTGTGCATATACAACTCAAAACCCGCCAGGTATCTAACGTATCTATCGGGTAAGTACTACTGAATTACATTTATAAATAATTATAAAAATGTATCAAATAACTACAACGTATATAAATAAAATAATAAAATTTATATAAAAAATTACTCAAATGCATATATGACAAAAATAATGTATGCCAATAATTGATATCTCATATATATACATATTTCAAAAACTAAGAGAAATTATATCGGGTAATCTACTCGGGTAAACATGTATATCACCAAATCTCAAACCCGTCCTTAAACTGCGAAAAAAAAACTGATCGCAAACTCAGTCTCATATCCGATTACTCAACCTCAAACCCATCCCAAATATATTGGGTTTTAGCTTTATGTATCAAGGTCAAGTTTGATTGTTATCCAGGCATCAATATCATAGACATGGCATAAATATATCAATTATGTTTGGTTATGAATTTAAAATTTTATCATTCCCTTTGACCCTTATAACGTATCCCCTTTTAAGTTCTTTATGAGAGGTTAACGTATCCCCTTTTAATATCAATTATGTTTGGTTATGAATTTATGAAAGGTTAAATTTTGTCCATTCACTCTCCTTAATCAAGGGCTTAATATTATTGATATTTGTAAGGTTGTTAATGAATATGTATGTGTGTATATATATATAATAAAATAAACATGCGCCATTAAAGGTTAAGCTTCTTAATATATTGTCGATCTTTGTAACCATGAATACACGCTTGAAATGGTTTTGGAGTTTTTGTGCCGGAGGGTTGTGTTTTTTAATGGAGGTGATGGTTGAAAGGGGTGAGTGTGGGTGATTGAAGTGGGTGGGTGCTATTTTTGTGTTTGTGTTTAAAATAAAAGGTTTAAATAAATAAATAAAACGTTGGATCAAACTTGTAACATGGCCTCTTCAAGAATGATTCGTGCAATTTATATATTGAATTCTAAGGATAGACGGTATGGTTGAGGATCATCATTGGAGGATGACCCGCCACGTAAGCGCCACGTAGGATAGGTGTGAGGATGAGGCAAAGGGGATGAAAACAAGGAAATGGGGGGATGAGCCTAAAATATATACATATGAGTTGTATGTATATGTGTGTGTGAGAAGGATGTGGGGGTTTTGTCATGTAGCGAACGTCCCCAACGTCCACACCCTGACGTTTGAGACGACGACGCCCCGGGCGAGACGGTGTACAGGGCGGCAACAGGCTGGGGACGGTCCCCATACCGTCTAGCCTAATGGGAAGACCTTAATAGTTGGGAACTAAAGAAACTACATTAAGCTTTTAATTATGGAAGAGTGTAGGGTGTGATTGATTAACCAGAGAGACATACAAGAAGATATCAACTATATGATCAAGGGCTAGCTAGTTCCTTAACCTTTGGTTACTAATTATGTAATGGTCCTCTTGCAAGGAACCAAATGAGTCCTTTCACGTCCTTTGTATATGGAGAATACTTAAAGTTTGCTTCAAAAGTTGCAACAAATAAAATAAAATAAACTGAATTCCGTTTGTAAAAGGCAACAAAGTTGCATGACACAAGTTCTTGTCCCATCCAACACGCAACAAGCATGCTGAATGCATAGTTGAACGACATTCATTCAGAAACATATCCAAATTCCTAAATATTAACCTTAATTAAGCTCAACATCAACTGTGTGACTTCAAAATCAACTCTACACGCATTTTTGTTATTCAAGTATAGCTACAATTTTTATTCTATTCACATTTCTGTCGAGATTAAATCAATAATGACATCCTTGTTTAAAGATGATCAATCTTGTGAACCATCAAGAGATGTATCCACTAGCAACCGATCAAACTTTGATCAAGAAACCGGTTCCTCAAATACATTACAAACAGGTCAGCTTGAAGACGACAAAGAACAAAGTTCCCGGTTCATATGCTTTCCCATGGACAAAACCCTTGTTAGAATTGTAAGAAACTGTATTCAAATGATCCCAGAGCGCGTGTTATTTGGATTTTTTTGGTTTATAGGTGGTCTTGCAAAATGGCAAGTGTTTCTAGGAGGTTTTTGGAAACGTTTGGTTTATAGGGAGTTCGTTACCGAGGGCAGCAAACTCCACAAAAATCTAACACCAAGTATCCATGTAGCAAGTAAACTCCTCGAATACGCTCACGTATATGGCAAAACTCAAAGAAAAGAAAAAGAGTCTGCTTCTTTGGCTAGCGTACTTCCTATAAAACAAAACATGTTCAAAAATGTCCTAGAAACGCTAATGATTTTGCTAGCACACCTAGAAACTAAAAAGAAAAAAAAACATTCGTCTTAGACGTTAAAAGTATAGATAATTAGCATAACTTGGTGGTATGATAATGTTGCAGGTTGTAGCAGAAATGTTGGGGAGTTTTATAGTTATGTTTAGCATAGTTGGGATAGTAGCAAGCACGGAACTGATGAGAGGTGTAGGATTACTTGAGTACGCGGTCACAGCTGGATTAGCAGTGATCGTGGTTGTTTTCTCTATCGGCCACATTTCTGGTGCTCATGTTAACCCTGCATTTACCATAGCTTTTGCTACAGTTGGTCCATTTCCATGGAGAAGGGTACTTGTTTTCTTACTTATTTTTAAACCAAATGTGCTCTACATATATTAACATACTTATTGATGGTTGTTTTCAATACAAAAGGTTCCAATGTATATAGTGGCTCAAGTGGCTGGCTGCACGATTGCGACGTATGCGGGAATGATGGTGTACGGTATGAAATCGGAGGTTCTGATGACTAGACCACTTGTTGGACACAGTTCAGCATTCTGGGCGGAGTTCATGGCATCCTTTTTTGTTCTGTTTCTCACTGCTTCGTTGGTTCATGCACCTCCAACTGTATGCACATCGTCCCTCTTCTACGATATTTGCTATAAAAATGAACCTTTTTTCTCATTTTCTGTATCATAAACCATTTTGGTGGAGATAAACAATTTAAAAGTAGGTGACATAGGCTTTTTTAAGAGTCATTTTAGGTGAAAGATAGGATTAAGAGTGAATGTGACTTAGGATTTATAAAAGTGTTTTTAGGTTAAAGTTATGATGAAAGTGAATGTAGGTAGCGTTCTATCTTAAATAGCGGACTTCAACAAGGCATTGTAGGAAGAGTTGAAGGCTGATCTGGCAAGCGGACATCAGAAAGTATGCAAATGTCTGAATATGTGCTAAGGTCTTATAATTGGATTACAATACTTAGTGTATTGTCACATTAGCGCTTAAAAATTCGAATCTAAATAATAAAACATACGATATTAAAAGTTTTTTTTTTTTTGTAAAGTTAATTTTACGTATTTAAATATTTAAAATAATACTACAATTTTATATATGAAAATTTTATAAATTATACATTACAATTAGTAAAACTAACATGAAATATAAAGAGTTAACTATCAGATATTTCAATAAAAGTTAAAACTCAAAATACAAATTTAAATATCCAAACTTAATTTTACGTATTTAAATATTTAAAATAATACTACAATTTTATATATGAAAATTTTATAAATTATACATTACAATTAGTAAAACTAACATGAAATATAAAGAGTTAACTATCAGATATTTCAATAAGTTTTACTACTCAAATTAGTGTTTTAAATTTTAGAGGAAATTGCAATTTGCGTTCCTGAGGTATGGTGACGGGATCAACCTATAGATCCTTATTTTGAAAAAATGGATACTCGAGTCCTCATGGTTTCCATTTCCCTACACTATGAGTCCTTCTGTTATCCTCTTGTTACTTTAAACGTCAACTAAAAGGGTATTTAGTAATCTTGCAAACCCAACAATTTTAACCCCTCTTGATTAAAACCCCTAACACATTGAACCCCTCCTTTTTTTTTTGAACGGCAAATTTGGATCACTAACGGACCATTGGAGTATAATCGTGCCACCAGCAGAACCACCCGGTCATATCCTTCTCCACTAGGCAGAATGCATATACACTAATTCAGGATGAAACCCAATAAATATGGGAAAAACCCCTTGTGAGAATGAACCCAATACCTATTGGTTTCAAAGCCTTATTAAACCTCCAAGATGACTCATTGCACCACCACCACAACACCTGTTTTGTCACCTTTGAAGTGGATCTTCATACGTTATGATTGTTACAACGACTCTATGTATTTGTATCTTTGGGTGAAACAAACCCTCCATACCTCAATCATTCTTCCTTCCTTCAATTATAGTGAGAGAAAATAGTTATAGAAAGAGAAACCACCACCACAACCACATCTCCACCCTCACACACATAGTTTTTGTAATCACTACTTATAAATCATCGAATGTATATTGTTAGTTACACCTAGGGATGTAAATAAACCGAACGTTCAGCGAACAGTTCGTCAACCGTTCGACGGAAAGTTCGTTTATATTCGTTCATTTAATAACTAAACGAACATGAACAAGAAATTATGTTCGATAAGTTAAATGAACGAACATGTATAGATGTCACGTTCGTTCAATTGTGTACGTGAACATTTGGTAAGGTGTTCAGGAACGTGAATTTTATTACCCTAACAATTAAACTAGGAAACCCTATTTTCACCTTGTTTATGCACCATTCTCCTTTCCTTTCTCATTATCTACATTGACGAATACGATGGACATCCGTTCCACAATTAGAGCTTCAAGTTCTAGTGCTACTCTTTGGGCCATCAACCTTTAGCATTCAATTTATTTGTGTTTGTAAACACACTCATATCCTTAACGAACAACCAAGAACATAAAATCTCGTTCGGTAAGTGTTAATAAACCGTTCGTTAACAAATTTATTTTCTTAACGAACAAACACAAACAAGGCTTTGTTCGTGGTCGTTCGGTTCGTTTACAGTCCTAGTTACAACTTTGGTAACTTTAGTTATTTTCTCAAATTGTATTGATAATTCGATGAAGAAATTGAAGTGGTTTATAAAAATACGAAAAATGGGAAGTTGGAGGGGCGGTTATCGCTCGAAGAGTACAAGCAAGCGATGATGGAGCTTTGGAAGCTAAAGAGGTCGTTTCTGCTGGCAGGGGCGGACCCACATTGGTGCCACCGGGGTCCCCGGACCCCAATCTTTTTAAAAAAAATAGTAGATTCGGTATATTAAATTGTATATGGACCCCATAAATACAATTAGGTGGACACCATAGAAATAAAAAGAAAGTTGGTGTAGTGGTAAATCTCCCTCTTTTCCACCAAGAGGTCACGGGTTCAATCCTTAATAAGCCCATTTTTCTTATTTTTTTTTAAAATCTAGTTCAAACCTCACTTTAACTCGACCCGAACGAGGACCGACCCGAAAATGGACCCCATTGAAATAAAATCCTGGGTCCGCCACTGTCTGCTGGTGTTCGCCGGCAACATTAAGTCGCATTGGTGGAACCAAAACGGACTTGCGATGTGATAACGTGAAATGAACTTGTCGGATAGTGGTGGGTGTTTTGTTTTAAAGAGGAAAATTACAAGCGGTGGTGGAGGTGTGGCGGTGGATGGTGGTGGTGTTGTGTGGTGTAATGGTGGTGGGTGTTGAGTTTTAAAGATTTATAAATAATAATAATAATAATAATAATAATAATAATAATAATAATAATGATAATTATTATTATTATTATTATTATTATTAGGGGCAAAAATGATATTTCACCCATTTTCCAGCGTCTGAAGTAACGCGGAGATGACAAAAGGGCTCAAATTGTAACGAAAAACAAACCAGGGGACTCAGATATCCATTTTTTTTTTTTTTGAAATAGGGACTCAAGTTGATCCCGTCATTATACCTCATAGATGAAGATTGCACCTTACTAGGTTTAGTATGATTGTTTTAATAGTTAAATTATAAATTTAGAATTTAAAGGTGTATATATTAAGCTTTGATGTGGCAATACACTAAAGTCTGTTGGTGTAATTAGCATATTTTACTTTTTCAGACTATGAATCTCACACGTATGTTGAACTCTATGAAATTCGCTAATTGAATTATCAGACTTGCCAAGTCCTTTAATTGAGTGGAAAGACTTTACCAACTTCGCTTGCCACATGATTAGCGACTTTCACCTCTTCTTGTTAGACTACACGGTGTGGTGGGTAAGGGCAAGAGAGCAAATCCTGCCATGTGTGTGCTACTTAGTCAGTGGGGGCTTTGCCCTCCAAAACATATTAAGCATGGGGTGGTAGAGAGGGGCATGTGGGCATGTTATTTTCTTTAAAGTAAATCATTTATTAAATCATTGATTGGTCTAAGGCTTGTCAAAGAGCCCCAATGCCCATGGATTTCTTTCCTTGGGGAACGGCGATGCCCCCCAAGCGTTTATGACTGGGTGGTGTGGGTAGCGTGGAGGGGCTTGCCCTCTCCTCTCCATGCCCCCATACCATCTAGCCTACCATTTGAAATAGTAGGCTAAGTCGTATCTCTTACCTAAAAACACTGTTGCAAAACCTAAGTCATATATTTAAAAAAAAAAGAGTTAATTGCCAAAATAGTCCCTGTGGTTTGGGCTGTTTTGCCAATATAGTCCAAAGGTTTCATTTTTAACATCTGGATCCAAAAAGGTTTCATCGTTGCCATTTTGGTCCAACTGACTTAACTCCATCCATGCTCATCAGTTAGTCAAGGGGTATTTTTGTCATTTCATGTATTCTGAATTATATTAAAGATTATAAAAGGAGAACAAAAACTGTTGTGAGGGAGGATCGAACCTGGGCCTCTGGCCGGTTCACTAACAAACGCACAAGACAGTAGCCAGTGAGCCATGCTCACATTTGTGCAAGAAATTGATCTTTATTGATTTTATTCTTTGATTCAGTTGTTCACCTACACCTCAAAACAGACGACCAAAGAAACCTTAATCTTCAAGTTTGGGCTTTTGATCTGCACATGTTCAAAGTTCAAAAAGAATCGGTTTGATACTGAAATCAAAGTTGATGTCGATATTTTGTTTCTATAATTCGAATCATTGAGGCAATAATATGTTGTTAATCAGTTTCGGTTATGATCGAATAACGTTAGAGACAATCATCTTACATTTATTTGGGAATGATTTGGTTAGTTTTAAACGATACAAGGTCGCCGGACGTCACCGGAAAACGACCGCAGACTGAAACGGAAAAACAGCAGTGTCGGTTAATACTAAGCGGACTCTAGGGTTTTAATTAAAACGAAAGATTAGGTGTTAACATGGTGTAGATCAAAATCCCCATGGTTAATATGTATTAACTGTAGAAACTAGGTTCACTTTTTATTAAAAATATTAATAAAATAAATAATAACGAGACTCTCGTTATTCGTAGGAAATATGATAGTACAATCCGGTTACAAAACTATATGAACAATAAATAAAATACAAAAATATTGTACCAATCTTGATTCAAGCCAACGTCTTTGGAAGAACTTCAACCGCACCATCTTGTACGAACCTCCGCTGCAAGAATGAACAAACTATCGTTGACGGTTTTAGTTGAGGATCGTGTTAGACACGGGCCCTTAAAACAGATTCCGCGCCTCCTCTCAGACGGTCTGTTTCCAGGATACAACAACCGAAGCAGTAGTTGTACTGCCGGAGATGACACTCGCGCCCGAGATTACACCGGATATAAATTGGTGTTATTGGAAAATAATGAAAAGAAGTTGTATGTATTTTAGAGTACTCCTCTAAAATATGTTGTGAATGTTTCTAATAGTTTTTGTGAGATCCTCTCATCTCGTATCTTTCGTATATAAAAATATGAACCCAAAGTTCATATATATACACATTCACAAAAGTTGAAACATTCTTTGCCATTAATTCTCTAATTAACGAGGCAATAAATCTTGTAATAAATAAGATTTAATTATATTAAAATGGAATTCATGTGGTCAACGAAACTGTCATATTCATTCATGACAGAATTAAACGAGTTGAAACAACTAGTTTGACCAAGTCCAACCAGCTGTTTTGTTTCCGCTGCAAACCTGTGCGCGCGCTAGAACTGATCCGCCAGTCTGCGCGCCTTGCTTTAAGGATCTCATGCCACGCCATATGGAGTCGCGCACCATACTGATACGACTACGCATACCAGGATGCCACCAGGTCATGCGCCATCCATACTCGCGCACCACACGGATGCCACTATGTATACCAGGACGCCACCTGGTCATGCGCCATCCAACCTTGTGTGCCGCTTGCATTCTTCGCCATAGCCAATGACATGTGCCATGCCATGGCATCCGCCTACTCCACCCAAATGTGCGCCATAAGCGGACCCGCTATGTACCTGACCACGCGCTCATGGACAAAAATACAAAGGCGGTGTGCGAAGTGCAAAGTGCACTACATAGGGCCTATAGCCCACGGCACGCGCACATATGTGCACGAGTAAGGGTGTTGCGCACCCTTTAGCGTCCCCACTAGTGTTTGCCTTTAAGGAAACAATATACAAGGAGTGCTCCTCCTTATAAACCACTTTAAGTTTTGTCCTCCCACCTATGTGGGACAAGTTGACAAAACTAATCCATTTTATTCATCTTTGTTTGTTCCAAACATACAACTTCAAGCTTCGATATCTCATTCATCTTAGCTCTCTTTGGACATAGTTTGAACACAAACCATAAATAATTATTTATACAACACATATATAAATATTATTAATGTCCAAAATATTTAGTGAAAAACTCATTTTCACTAAAATTTCCAACAATCCCCCACATGAATGGAGATCGATTAAAACACACAAAATTCCCCGATGAAAACTCGACAGTCGAGTATTGCAGGATAGGTAGGTATAGCCTTTGAACCTTCCTTTGTGAAGCATACTTAGCCTCCTAGGGTTTTGTAGACGTGATGTCCTTGAACAACCCCCCATTTGTGTAGACGACAATATACATTCACACAATACTTCCCCTAGCCGGGCCATCTCCTCATGTATGTCTCCAATAATGGTCATGGAGCACTTTCCTGGTTCTGCGGGAGCTCTAGGAATTATGCCCTAATTCCATTCGAAGCGACCACACTTCTCTCCAACATAGGTGATTTCCCTTTAAATCATTAAAAGCATTATGGTTTACTATGATTTACACAAATCATAAAACCACATATTATGCTTAACCTCACAACAATGTCACTGAATATTATAGGAATGGACTAGGACGTATTTAAACACCCTTTTATAGTTTTAGGGGGATATATGAAACATATAAACTAGCTTATATATAAACATATATATTAGCTATGCCCCCACAGTGACTACCCTTCGGTTCATGATTAAGTTGGCCTATTGAACCTAGATCTTGGGATCTCCAGTCAACTAGGTTAGGTTTCCCTCATGTCCCTTTATCCATGGCTTTAGTCTCATTCCACAACCTGATCTCTTATCAACCCACTGGTTATTGGATCCAAAATTATCTTTGACTTCGCTAAGTCACCAACGACAATTTAAATTGAGATCAGTTGTTCTAACGTGTTCTTGACTCGCTAGTCACCTTTGCCTTTTAGTCGATTCATAAGACTTATAACTCGTGATCTCAACCTGGATCCAGTTATGTACCTTGTCTTAGAATGACATGAAACTCAATTCATGGCCAAACACGTTTTTCACCATGCCTTTGGTGTGTCATGACTGACATCTTACTAGATTTTGAATCTAACCGATTGGCATTCGAGTCCAATCTACTCGATTGACTCCATATAACCATTGTGTACTCCACTTGGTCAAGCGTTTGCAATATATGCAAGTCACCCCCACATTTAAGTGTAATTGGATAGCATCCAAATGGGGCGATGAAAGGTTCTCCCTTTCATTTCGAGTTTGAGAAAACTTCTCAACTCCCATTTCCACATTCAAATGCAAGTCACCCCCACATTTAAGTATAATTGGATAACATCCAAATGGGGTGATGAAAGGTTCTCCCTTTCATTTCGAGTTTGAGAAAACTTCTCAGCTACCATTTCCACATACCCTAAAGGGTTTGTTTCTTAAATGGCCTCCTCCCCCCACATTGCTTGCATTTTAATGAAGTTATATTTATAGTTTTGTTTAGCACAAAATTCGTTCTTGTGTCATCATATATTTTGAATGTTTAAAGTTAATTTAATCTCCGTCGAGCATATAAATTAACAAGTATTAGTCTAGCATGCTTTAGACCACAATACTCTAGCATGTGAACAGAAGATGCATCATTCTGATTCTTCACAGCCTTAAGAGATAACGCACTATCTCTTTCGATCATTCGTTTCTTAGTTTAGACACAATAATGAAATTTTATTTCACCATTCCAAAACCAACGGTTTTAGGAAGGTCTCAAAACCATAGTATAACTCGTTTGCCTTTTTATCTCCAAGGCTTCACCATTGACTTCCTAAGGACTTAAACATAAGTCTTAATCCAAGTCACTTTGATGAAAAATCTTTGTATAAAATCACTTGAGTCTTGAGATATAGCCAATTAGATTGACTCTCAACAACAAAGCATTCACGTATGCCTATAGTGATATATACATTCACGTTGTTGTTTCATTAATACCATGTATCGGGATACTCTCCCAAATTGAGGACCAAGCCTCCACATAGTTTAAACAACATTGATGGTGGTAGAAGCATCTACAAGTCCATCACTATTGTAAATTTCCGTTAATAAATTTGCTAAATTTATTAAAACCATTTACAATAATAACATATATTTCTTTCATATGTTATATTCTTTGAAAACTTACATGTGCATTTCCATGTTGATGCTCTCAACATTAGATGACATATCTCGTTTTCGTGTATTCCATCTCAAACCATACACCACGTTTCTCACGACGCTGTTATGAATTTGATGTTTGATTTGTGACTTATTACATAAGTCATGATCACAACCCGCTCGTTGTGTTTGTGTAAATTACTTTTTACACTTTGCATCAAAATGTGTATCCTTTTGACAACTTATTAGTAGTCCAAAATAACGGATACACCAATGATATCTAAACATCAAAAGCCAAAGTGTTATTATCTTCAACACTTTTTTTACCGAAATAAACGCAATTATTTCGTTTGGTGTCATGTTTTGAGGTACTCCCTCAATGGAACGCGTATAACTTGTTTCGTCAGTTGTCCAAAATATAAAGTTGTTTACAATTAACTACTCTCAAGTAGTTGAGCAACTTATTATATTTATAACATCATCGAGTTTTTTTTTCTCACCAAATAGTCTCTCCAATACTATTATATGGTTCAAGACGTTATACTTTGCAAAGACATGTTTTATTCGTTCAAAACATTTCTTGTTTTTGCAACTGTTTTAATATTAAACTATATATTTATGTTTTGATTACAAATCAAGACAATAAACCTTATAATAGTTTACTAAATAAAACAATTTCAAACTCGCTCGTTTGAAAATAAAACGAATACACATCGTTTTAATAAATGGTTTATCATATTCAAACCATTTCTAACCGCTGTTAGATAATAACGATTACCAATCGTTAAAATGAGTGGTTTGTATGATAACCAATTCTAATATGCTAATTAGAATTTAAAAGTTGAACAACATTCGAAATATTCGGTTTTTATAAAGTAAACCGCTTCTAACACGCTCGTTAGAAATAAAACGAATACAATTATTCACTTTTGGTTTAAATGAACGTTTTCTAACACGCTCGTTAGAAATGAACACATATCTTTTCTAACACGCTCGTTAGAAAATATATAAAACCATTACAAATCAGCTTAAATAGTTTATCATAGTTAACCCGGTTCTAACCCGCTCGTTAGAAATTAACGATTGCAAATCGTTAAATAGTTGGTTATAAGATAAACTAATTCTAATACGCCCATTAGAAAATTAAACGATTATTTATTTCCATAAGCCATTTTTGGTTTATATAAAATAAACGTTTTCTAACCCGCTTGTTAGAAATAAACAATTGATAAAGTCGTTAAATCGTTTCTAACACGCTCGTTAGAAAATAAACAACTATCAAACACGCTCGTTAGAAATAATCGATTACAAAATTTGTTTCGAAGTTTATAAAAAAAATATAAACTATTTCTAATACGCTCATTAGAAATAAACAAATAAAAATCGTTTAAACATATGTGGAAAATCCGTTTCTAACTCGCTCGTTAGAAATTTAATAGTTTAGCCGAAACCGTTACAAGGTTTATTATCCAAAATAATTGTCTCCAACACGCTCGTCAATAATTATTTGAAATAATAATATTTTCTAACATGCTCGTTAGAAAATCTAGACGTATATTTTCTAGCACGCTCGTTAGAAAATCTAATCGTCTTTTAACAAGTTAGTTTTACACAATCATCGTATCTAACACGCTCATTAGATATAAAAGATGATATTAAAACTTATCATTCTATACAATTCCAACACGCTCGTTAGAAGATATTAAAACTAGTTATTTTATAAAATAATTATTTTCTAATATGCTAATTAGAAAATAAATATATTTCAAGACTTTTAAAACCAACATTAATCTCTCAATTATGGTTACTAAAAGCTTATAATTAATACTAAAACGTTACAAAAACATTAGAAAGGAGTTACAAAATAAATTTTTCTAATACGCTCATTAGAAAATTTATATTTCAAAACATATTGAAATACATTTTAGTTTGTATATGGTTCGGTTTATCTAAACACGAACACAAGCCATGAAACTCCAAAACTTGAATCAAAACAGTCGTTTTGCAACCCGGTATTCGGATTAAAGATTGTACTCCAATCATAAAATTAATCCGACTCATTGTACTAAATAAATATTTCCCAAAAAATATTTTCAAGATTTTAACAAAAATCTCATTAAATATTTTAACTTTCGTGAACCTAAATCCTCGTAGAGAAGGGATTTAAGATTGTAGCAACAATCTTCACGAAAGTCTGTTTTAAGATTGTAGGAACTAGGTTCACTTTTTATTAAAAATATTAATAAAATAAATAATAACGAGACTCTCGTTATTCGTAGGAAATATGATAGTACAATCCGGTTACAAAACTATATGAACAATAAATAAAATACAAAAATATTGTACCAATCTTGATTCAAGCCAACGTCTTTGGAAAAGAACTTCAACCGCACCATCTTGTACGAACCTCCGCTGCAAGAATGAACAAACTATCGTTGACGGTTTTGGTTGAGGATCGTATTAGACACGGGGCCCTTAAAACAGATTCCGCGCCTCCTCTCAGACGGTCTGTTTCCAGGATACAACAACCGAAGCAGTAGTTGTACTGCCGGAGATGACACTCGCGCCCGAGATTACACCGGATATAAATTGGTGTTATTGGAAAATAATGAAAAGAAGTTGTATATATTTTAGAGTATTCCTCTAAAATATGTTGTGAATGTTTCTAATAGTTTTTGTGAGATCCTCTCATCTCGTATCTTTCGTATATAAAAATATGAACCCAAAGTTCATATATATACACATTCATAAAAGTTGAAACATTCTTTGCCATTAATTCTCTAATTAACGAGGCAATAAATCTTGTAATAAATAAGATTTAATTATATTAAAATGGAATTCATGTGGTCAACGAAACTGTCATATTCATTCATGACAGAATTAAACGAGTTGAAACAACTAGTTTGACCAAGTCCAACCAGCTGTTTTGTTTCCGCTGCAAACCTGTGCGCGCGCTAGAATTGATCCGCCAGTCCGCGCGCCTTGCTTTAAGGATCTCATGCCACGCCATATGGAGTCGCGCACCATATTGATGCGACTACGCATACCAGGATGCCACCAGGTCATGCGCCATCCATACTCGCGCGCCACACGGATGCCACTATGTATACCAGGACGCCACCTGGTCATGCGCCATCCAACCTTGTGCGCCGCTTGCATTCTTCGCCATAGCCAATGACATGTGCCATGCCATGGCATCCGCCTACTCCACCCAAATGTGCGCCATAAGCGGACCCGCTATGTACCTGACCACGCGCTCATGGACAAAAATACAAAGGCGGTGTGCGAAGTGCAAAGTGCACTACATAGGGCCTATAGCCCACGGCACGCGCACATATGTGCACGAGTAAGGGTGCTGCGCACCCTTTAGCGTCCCCACTAGTGTTTGCCTTTAAGGAAACAATATACAAGGAGTGCTCCTCCTTATAAACCACTTTAAGTTTTGTCCTCCCACCTATGTGAGACAAGTTGACAAAACTAATCCATTTTATTCATCTTTGTTTGTTCCAAACATACAACTTCAAGCTTCGATATCTCATTCATTTTAGCTCTCTTTGGACATAGTTTGAACACAAACCATAAATAATTATTTTTACAACACATATATAAATATTATTAATGTCCAAAATATTTAGTGAAAAACTCATTTTCACTAAAATTTCCAACATTAACATGGTGCAATCATGATTAATTTTGAACTTGAAAGATTAGGGTTTCTTTGGTCATCTGTTTTCAGGTGTAGGTGATGAACTGAATCAAAGAATAAAATCAATAAAGATCCATTTCTTGCACAAATGTGAGCATGTCTCACTGGCTAGTGTCTTGTGCGTTTGTTAGTGAACCGGCCAAAGGCCCAGGTTCGATCCTCCCTCACAACAGTTTTTGTTCTCCTTTTATAATCTTTAATATAATTCAGAATACATGAAATGACAAAAATACCCCTTGACTAACTGAGGAGCATGGATGGAGTTAAGTCAGTTGGACTAAAATGGCAACGATGAAACCTTTTTGGATCCAGATGTTAAAAATAAAACCTTTGGACTATACTGGCAAAACAGTCCAAACCACAGGGACTATTTTGGCAATTAACTCTAAAAAAATACAAGTTATCTTGGTTTGGGCTGAGCCAAGTGAAGGCTTGGATGGGCATAACACCAAGCTTAACAAAGATCGTGTACCTTAGAGACAAGAATCTGATCACACCCTTTGAAAGTTTGTTTGAACCCCTTATTCAGACCCCTAGAAAATATTTCATTGGTCCACCACTTTTGTTGGTTGTGTGTTGAAAACAATATTCATGTTGTCATAACATTGATCAAGCCCTAACAAGCATTGAATTTGATCTTGACTACTGTTGTCTGCAAGTCAACATGTTTTTTGTAGTAGAATGGACTTGATGAATTTTTACAACATGTGTTCTCCTTTATCCCTGTACCAAAACTCAACATATTTCATCCTTGTATGGTAGTATTCTTTTGCATTTTAAACCTTCTCTATGATTCCATGATCTCCAAGCAACCCCTGAAGCCATATTGGTCCCTTATGGCCTACGTGATTCCCTTGTTGAGAATTGTCCCATTTGACAACATCTGAACATTGTTATTTCCAATGGCATCTTTATGAGAAAAAAACACACTCACCTTTCGTTGGTCTTTGCCTAAAATAAGATTTCGAACTTCTTTTTGATAAATAGAAAATCCAAGAGTATGTTGACCCGTACTTGATCTAGTTATACACAAGAAAACAGGGTGACAATGGCCCAACAATAATTAGACATAGCTTGGGTAACGAGTGAAGTTACGAGGCCCATAAGATGTAGAGTCCCTAAGTTTTCTCATGTTCTCTTCTCACGTCTTATTTCTCAAACTATACCTATCAGTGGTATTAAAATCGATTCATCTATGAACACTCGAAACAAAATTTATGTAAAATTATACGAGGAAGTGAATTAGGCCTTAGCACAACACGAGTCACGTTTCGCTTAGCTGCACACCACTTTACCAATCGTGTTAACCGAACTTGAAGTTCATCATGCCTCGTAATGTTTAAACATGACTACTTCAACAATCTTCGAAATGTCAATGGTTCCCTTTATGATCCCTCACTTTCTTATGTTTTAACTTCATCCTTATGCTTCATTTTCTTTAGAAAAAATCATTTTCCACTCGCTCTCCCTTGAACTCATAGTCTATATATGAAATTTCTCACTCTTGCGGCATCAACTTTTTTGGACTATTCAACAGATAATCACCTCTGTCATCAAATACTAACAACTAGTAATGACACTTTAAGGATAATTCTCTAGGGAAATGAAAGTCATGGACCAAAGAAGGATATGCTTATGATTCCCAATATTTCGGATGATGGTACTTTGGAAGAACAGATATTGCATCGTATAAAAAAGTGGCTCCCAACAAGGTGGTTTGTCGACTCTCAATTAAATGATAACAATAAAGACAGCTACTGTTACAATATGTTGACGAAAAAGATAAAATACAAAGAAAAGAAAAACGATACAATATCTAGGATAGGAATCTAGGTTGTCATACCTAAAAGGGGTAAAGGATCAATGAAATCCCACTAAAAAGGACCCAATATATCTTATTATGCTAACATCCCTATAAAACTCATAATGTGATGGCAATGAGCATTAATATTTTGATAGAATACAATGGAATTGAGAGGTCGATCGAGCCTTCATGATAATAGCACCAATAAGCAAGGTTGATGGGACATATAGTATCAAGATTGTTATGACTTGTAGATGACAACAAGTGAAATCAAAGTTCTTTCGAATATATTGTGTACACTCATGTAACCTGATTTTTTCGTAGTCTGCATAGCACTATAGTTGTCATAGTGTAACGAGGTGCTAAGAAATGACAACACTCATATCTCCAAGAAGCCAACGTAGGCAAACAATCTCACATGTAGTAACAACCATAGCGTGATACTCGGCCACAATAAAAGATCATACGACAAGATATAGTCTCTTACTTTTCCATGAGATAAGTGAATCTCCAAGGAAAATACATTAACTAGTAGTGGATTTGAAATTATTATGATTTTTATCTTTGGAGTAACATAAAGATATCTTTGAAACAAAGAACGACTCCCTAGTGAACGGTAGTAGGAGTAGTGACAAATTGAGTAACCATATGAACTACATGAGTTATGTCAGGTGAGCGATTTTATATAAACCTAACCTCCTACTATAGGAAGATATAGGATCGGATCTTATAAAGGGACAACAACACTCAAAGAATATCATGCATTGGTTTCAAGGTTCGTGTCAATAGCCATATCGTTAAAGAGTCATGCATGGTTAACCTGATTAGATATTTATTTTTATCTGATGTAGAAGACATCAATGCCATCGTAGTCATTGCTAGTAATAATCATGCCATCTACAATTTTGTTGAGAGGTGTCAGTCCAAGATGATTGGTATATGGTACCATTAAATGCAAGTAACTGGCTGAAATAACAATAGGTATATTCTCCCATAATTCATATTGCAAGCAATTTTTGGTAGTAGAGTGATATGTCTTGAAAAGAGCTCTGTTGTTGTAGATTGTCAAGAAATCAAAGTTGTGTTTCATGAGATAAAACCATATATAATGAATATAAGCATCTATAAATGCTACATAAAAAGTTAAGCCATGTTTGAATATACCAAGGATGGCTCCACACATCATAATGTACAAGGTAAAAAGGAACTAAAAAACAAGAGACACTTTAGCTAGTTTACAATAACTACTATTAAAATTATTGTAGCTATTCATATGACCTAAATTACTTATAAAGGCTAAAAATTGCAGATGGGAAGCTAACCCAAGCCCCAAAAAATAATGTTAAAGATAAAAACTAGAAGACGAACAACTCAAACTCAAACAAAAAGAAGACAAATCAAAACTACACTAAACAACATATGACACTTTGAGTTCTTCCAAAACATAGGGTTTCCCTAATCTATAGTCATTCCCAATCACCCTCTAAGAATGTTGATCATTTACACAACAAAGAGAATCAGTAAAGAACACCTTTTGAACCTATTTACACAACTGAAAAACTAAAGCAAGGTTTAAAGAAAGTTTAGGAATATAACATACATCAGTAAGATTTTTATGAGAGGTTAACAACATAACCAACACCCTCTACTAGCATTGATGTACCATAAGCAGGCATAACAAAAATGGTTGAACTAGGAGACAAAGAAACAAAAGATGACATACATGATAACATATGATAAGGTTCACGAGAATAAAAAACTCCATAAGGATGAAGGGATACCTGGGGTATTAGAAGCAGACTACCTTGAAAGCTACATATAGATGCTGACATGGTAGTATGACTACATGGAAGAAGGTGTATCAACTGTTAAAGAACTAAGGATCTAAAGTAAATGATGGCGTAGTGGTAGCATGCGTACGAGTATCTATAGAAAGTGCTATAGTGGTAGTGAACTGTGGAGGACGAGATTCATATGGGTTAGGACTAGAAGGGTGTAGTTTAAAAATATGGCTGAAATGAGCTAGTTGAATTCTTTTGCTACGGAGATCATTGCTATCATTTTTCTTCATTAAGTAATACATGACTTCTAATGGTTTTTATGTTTACAAAACTCACATTAATGAAAGATAACTTTAAAATCCGTTTAGATTGCTTTGTAGTATATGGTCGTTATGGAACAACAAATGAACAAACATAATAGAAGTAATGGATGGTTTAGACTGTTTGTCTACCTGAGATTTGATACGAGTTTCTTCTACACATTATTTAAGAAAATCTAAATCAAGTATGGGAATTGGAGTACAATAAAGGGTTCATAATCTTTTTTAAATCATACTGTAGCGCCATGAAAAACTTAAGAAAACGTTGTTTTTCCCTTTTAGCAATGTAATGCCTGAAAGCTTTTAACTTGGAAGAGTCTTTAAGTGCTAATATATCCCACAAATCAGGAATAACAAAAAAAATTTGAATGCTCATAATATTCTATTGAAGGGCTCAAATGTCGTATTACAACTGATAGTATTTAGCAAAATTAGACTGTGTATACAGTCTGTTCAAGTGGGGCTGAACTTCTTTTGTTATATCATACTTAGCAATAGGGAGTCAATAAATTAAATTATATAACTTAATCCAAGTGGTTATCTTGGAGTAATTTGTTTCCTACGCATCAAGTAACGTTGTATAATCAACAACTTTCTTATCTAACGGTTTACCAATTACACCAATAGCATAACCCCACATGAGTTTTCCACACAAAAATTTATTATTACATAACTCGAGTAGGCATATTAGTTCTTACCATCAAGATGGATACTAACACTTTCAAGAAAATCATTTGTTTGAGTAATATTTCCAATAATCAAAACACAACAACAAAGTCAAATACCCATGAGAAAAAATGAATACGAACGAGAACAAGCACCATATACCCACAAGCAAATACGAACAAGAACAACAAAAATTAAATACCGAGAAGCATTTATGAACGAGAACTAGCAACAACCAATTGCCCTACATCTAAAACAAAATCCAACAGCGTAATCAAATGCTAATGAAAATGGAAATCAAATATGAGGAACTGGTGTCTGCTACAAAGTCTTCCACAGTCATCAAATCATAAGAATGAATCAATGTATTCATCGTGAGCCTCTGGGTTTGGTGAAAGAATTGAATTTCCCGATAAGTTAGCCTGCTAGGACTCAATAACTTTAATACCACCTTAATTAGTTGATAAAAATACAGATAGAAGATGGCTATTGTTTTATTATTGATGAAAAAGTGAATTAGAAATAAAGGAAACACAAGACTATAAACACGATAGTAATCTAGGGTTAACCTAAATAAAAGAGCTAAATAATAAATGTAAGCATATAAAAAAAGTCTACTTAGAAGAGATGTATTTATAGCATTAAGCATACCCCAAGTTACTTGCATTCACCTAAGTGTTACTTCAAACAATTCAATAAAATTGTTCCTAATGTGTGATTTAAATTTAATGGTGTTTAGTTCCATAAAAATATTGGTTTATAATTATTGATAATTTTGTTTTTTACATTTCTTTCAGGTTACCCAATTTTCAGGATTTATCGTAGCAATTGGCATTGCACTTGGAGTTCTAATTACGGGGTAATCATAATATACATGTTGTCACCAACATGTGTTTAAATCATTTTTATGTTATATCTATATTTATACGGATAGTTATTTTTATATTAGGCCGATTTCAGGAGGATCAATGAATCCAGCAAGGTCATTGGGACCTGCCATCGTGTCGTATAACTATCAAGGTTTGTGGATATATCTCACTGCTCCAACACTTGGCGCCATCTGTGGTGCATTCATGCTTCGTATGTTGAAGCCTTGTGGCTCTCTAACTTCACCTTCCTCTTCCCCTTCACAACGCTCACAGTTCCTTCAAATCGATTAGTTATAATTTTATAACTCTACATACGCTTAATAGCTTGTAATCTTGTTGTTTTTTCATTAACAATATGGTTTACCACAAACTTAGTTTAACTTAAGCCATATGTCATTTATATCTCGCCCTTTAATTGTCACACACTAAATATTTTTATGTTCTTTTAGAGTAAAATTCTAGATCAATGGACTCACAATATTCGCATTTTTACTTTAGTTAAAGATAAGTGTACATCTATATATTAAAGATAAAATTGACTTAAGATCACGTATTGTATTGGTAATAATGCAAAAACACATTGGTGACTTACAATTCAAATGTGTTGACTTATAATTGAAAGGTTGTTCTGTTTAGGTTTATTATTAGTTTTGTTTATGGTACCGTGTGGAGTAGATTTTCTTATCATTAAGGGTCTGGTTTAGTATTGAGAAGATTACATTTTAACGTGCAGTTTATTTTTGGTAATTTTAATAATTACACTCCTTTACTTGAAAATTTGTTACATTTTATATCTTTTAAACTATTTGGTGTAACTTTTTTATCAATTTTTACCAGTTACAAGTTAACCTTTATAACTAAAAGACAGAATATGTAATTTTCATATTTCTTTTTCTTTCTCTTTATGTGTTATTTTTACTTTTATTTTATAATGGTTGAGTAAATTGCGGTTTTGGTCCTTGTGGTTTAGTAAATATTGATATATTTTACAAAATTCAAATGTCTTGCAATTTTCATACCAAGTTTTCTACTTTATTGCGATTTTGGTCTATCACACTAACTCAATCCAACTTATAGTTAAATCATGGTCGTATGAGAGGCATGAGCGGGCATTTTGGTAAATAACCATATAGATTTAGTATAATGCTTAACAATTCAATAGTAAATGTCTAAACCATTCAGACATCTGCTCGCGAAACAAACAGTCTGAACGATTAAATGCTGAGTCAGTAAGAGGTCTAACCATTAAGAGTTAAACAAACAGCCCCTAAGTTGGTTGGTGAAGTAAAACCAATAACATAACAGTTAATTCATGGGACACAATCTCTCACGTGATCCCTGTAGTAATTTTATCAAATTTTTTTTTTTTTTGAAAAGAAAAATTTATTAAAATCGGCCGGCTTGAGAAAAAAACACAGGACCACATCACAAACCAACTACAATATATACAACGGGTAATTACACCAATCCCTCCAAACTATGTTCTTATATTTGATGTTTTTCTGTATCAAAATAACCTACAGCCAAGTCAACGTAATTATTAGAAATGAAACAGCCTTATGGCATTTGGGCCAACTGGGACGTGGGCCTGTGCCCACCCTAAGATACAAATGCATCCGCCACTGAATAACCATAATATATATTGATTTCGAGCTATGTGCTACGGGTACGGGACTGGGGTACGGGGATGATACGGGTACGAGGAACGGCAAAACTCAAAAATTCAAGATACGGGTACGGCAAAGGTATGGCAAAAAAAATATAAAGAAACAAAAATATATTAAACAAAATGTGCTGAACATATTTCAAACTGGTTTTCTCGATGTCAACCGTTTTTTTTTTTTTTTTTTTTTTTTTTTTTTTTTTGTGCAACTCTACCTAAAGCTAGTCTTTAGATCCCAAAATGCCATACAAATAAATAAAAAAACGACTTGAACAGATTTTAAAATGGGCTGTGATTTAAGGCCCATGAACTAAACCCTAACCCTCACCCTTTTTATACAACTAAACCCTGACCTTTAACATATATAGTTTTTTTTATTATTTAATATATTATAATACTTTATTATTATATTTACTTTTAATAACATACTAGGTTAGAACCCCGTGTATTACACGGGTTGAATAAAAATAGTTTTATATACTAAGTAATAAAATAGTTATATCTTTTAAAAACTCGTGTATTGTACGATTTGAATAAACACATGTCTTACACGAATAATGTAATCCGTTAAAACATTTAGTCATCAAGATGTGTGTTCTATCAAAAGGAACTTTGAGGTATTATTTACTTATTGTAACATCTCACTTTATTTTTTTTAGGTTAGAGAGTTGTGTATTACATGGTTTATAACATTTTACTTTGTTTTTTATTTTTATTTGGTTAGAAACTTACGTATTACCTGATGTTGGATAACCAATAGAAAAAAAGAAAAGAAATATTTTAGTAAAATCCTTATCATCAAAATATAAAAACAATTAAACTATCAATTAAATAAAATCTTTATCTTTATAAATATTTAAAACGCTAATATATTTTTTAGGTTTTAATAATTAATATATGATTATAATAATTAATATATTATTATTAGTTATCTTTGTCTTTATCATTAAAATCTTTTCTACAAATTTTAAATTTCATATTATCAATAATTGATTTTTCATAATAAATATGTAGAAAAATAATTAAGACTGACTCATAGAACGCCATGTGTCCCAAACATGGTTTCTTTTATTATATGTATAGATTTTTCTTTTTTTAACATATATTTCCTTTTACCTTTTTTTAATAATTGTTTTTTTTTTCTTTTTTTAACATATATTAATTTATCGATTAATTTGATACTTCTTTAATAATTTATTTTTATAACTTTTTTTCTAAAAATGAAGTACGTAGTTGTGTGCTTGATTTCTTTCCCTGACATTCCGTTATAAGCTTTGTTAAAACGAGGTTATACTCAAAATAAAGTATTTATTTGGTATCATAAAACGGTACGATTATAAAATAAATCGTTCTAATGGTTTGACTTTCTTTTCAAATCACGTTTATTTTATATTATCATTTGTTCGGTTTCGCCACAACGCACGATATAAAAAAACTAGTACAAATGAAGAAGCATGCGTATTATTTAATCTTTCATCTACACATCTTATTGAACAAATCCTAGATACAAACTTGTTACTTACGAGCACGTTTCTAGCACAATTCTTGGAAGGATGATTCTCCACATCTTATCCATGGTCGTGTATCGGTATATGTGCTTTGTAATTTTCTTTTTAGGCATGATTTTCTTCTTAAGACATAAATTGTATTAAATACACACTTAAAATGCAATCGAAAACAGGTTTGTTCAATAAGATGTGTAGATGAAAAATTAAATAACACCCTAGCTTCTTCATTTGTATGGTTATTTATCAAAATACCCTTCACATGCCCAGTGGCGAAGCTTAAGATTTCCGAGCGGGTATTCGAAAATGTATATACCAAAAATTTCTATAAAACCGGGGGGTCAAAAACGTATATACCCAAAAATTTCTATACGAAAACTACATATTCTCCACTAACGAGCGGAAAGTTCGGGAGGGTCGGCCGCCCCCACAAAGCTAGGCCCTTGCACATGCCTCTCATGTGACCTTGATTTAACTATAAGTTGGATGGAGTTAGTGTAATGGACCAAAACCTCAAAAAAGTAGAAAACTTGGTATGAAAATTGAAAGAAATTTTATTTTGTAAAATATAGCAATAACCATTAAATCACAAGGACCAAAACCGCAATTTACTCTATAATGTTTCTAAAACTTCCATTAACTAATTAATCAACTTATTAATTTTATTAAAAAAATATATATTTTTATTAAGAAATTTATCTTTCGTTTGTTGAGTAAGTTATTTATTTTTCTCATTTATTGTTATTATATTTTAAACAAGTTAATTAATCAGTTTAGATTTTTAAACAAGCATTGCAAGCCAACCCTGGCCTTTCTTATACTCGATTTCAACTCATTTTGAATTAAGAGATGTCCAACTTAGCTTAAAGGTAGGTAAACAATTCAACTGATATATTAACAGAAAGCTCTGTAGTAATAAATAATCTTAAACTTTTGGTTCATATTACGTTATTTATATTTGTTTTGCTGATTCGTTCGTTAACAGTATAAACCAACGGTTTATCACTACAAGAATAATACACTATTACCGGCGACACCTTTAGCGGCGACAGGTCAAATGTCGCCGCTATTGGTCGATCCGCGTCACAGGCTCTCAAACCAAACCCCATCCGTTGATCAAAATCATGATCTGACGGTTGGGGATTTATACATCATTACCGGCGACAAAGATAGGGCAATAGCGGCGACAGGTAGTCTCCGCTAAAAGTGAATGTCAGAACTTTAATTCCTAGCCACACAAATCTTATCTCTGGTCAACTTCATTAAAGGCAATACCGGCGACATATTGTCGCCGCTAACGGTTGAACGAGCCAAACACACTATACAGCGCCAATTTCTCCCTCCTCTTTCATTTTCCCCCAAAAAAACCTCCGAACACACCTGCTCACTCGCGAAAATCGTCCAAATCGGTTAGTTTCACTTTGTTTTTGTTAGATTTCTTCTCTACATTTGTTATATAGATGTTATAGGCTTTAATTTTTGCTCTTTTTGTGTATTTTTGTGTTTGTGGAAGAAATATCGGATCACCACCATCTCGAATCCGGTCACCACCATCTCGAATCCGGCACCACTTCGTCTCCTCGGTCTTCATCTCCTTGAAACTTGAAAAATACGGTTAGTTTTTTTTTTTTTTTTTTTTTTTTTTAAGTTTAGAAATTGTATAATTTTTAGTTTAGGTATGTAAATTGTGTATGTTAGTATGTATGTTTGTATAATTTTTAGTATGTAAATAGTATAATTTTTAGTTTAAGTTGTATGTGGGTATGTAAGTGTATGAATGAATGTATGTATGTTTGTATAATTGTTAGTATGTAAATTGTATAATGTAGGTGTATTTGAAAAATGTGTATGTAAATTGTATAATGGTTAGTTTTTTTTTTTTTTTTAAGTTTAGAAATTGTATAATTTTTAGTTTAGGTATGTAAATTGTGTATGTTAGTATGTATGTTTGTATAATTGTTAGTATGCAAATTGTATAATTTTTAGTTTAAGTTGTATGTGGGTATGTAAGTGTATGAATGAATGTATGTATGTTTGTATAATTGTTAGTATGTAAATTGTTAGTATGTAAATTGTACAATGTTAGTATGTAAATTGTAAATTGTTAGTATGTTTGTATAATTGTTGTATGTTAGTATGTTGGTGAAAAATGTGTATGTTAGTATGTATGTTAGTATGTAAATTGTTAGTATGTAAATTGTACAAATATAAACCTTTATGAAGAACATTACGAGCTTAAAAATCGTGTCTGATATTGAATTCATCATTTCAAACATAACGAGCTAAGAAAACACCCAATCGAAATTGAAATCATGATTTAAAACATAACGTTCCGCCCAAAATTTAAAACAATCATTAAGAACATAACAAGCTTAAAAAACTGTGCCCGTGTTTGAATTAATCATTTTAAACATAACGTTCCACTGTCCTATTTCGGTGCAAGTGGTTTGATACTGGAAGGGGTGTAAACCATGACAATAATATCACCAGTATAAGCACTGAACGTGAATGGGACAAAGACGATCAACTCATATTTGCTTCGCAAGCCAAACAAGTGTTCTTCATCCAAGAAACGTCTCGAAACCAAAAAAACAAACATAGGTGGGTAGTCGAAAATGTTAATCATCGAAGAATTTGGGATCGGCCATTAAGTGATGATGACCGCGTCAATAAGGTTCAAAATGTTGACAAAGGCTTAGAAGATAATGACGTTGTCGACAACAACTCTTCATCTGACTGTCCACTTGTCATTGACTTGACCCAATACTTTCAAATTGGATCTTCTCATGTTACTGCGGGTGAGCCTTCAATTGAAGTTGATCCCCCAACGGCTACCGTCGATGAAGTGTTTGAGGTCGAGACTGATTGTGATGAGGTCGAGGCTGATTGTGATGAGGATGATCCCGATTATGTGGAGTCTGACTAAAAGAAAAGTTATTGTAATTTATATTGATTTGTAATTGATAAACACTTGTTTGAAATATTTATTTGAATTTGAGTTACACTTGTTGTACTTTCCCTTAATTTCTATTAGATACACATGCTGTAACATTTGTAACTTTATAGGGATTATGTTTTCGGTATTGCTGATATTCGCTTATTTGATGGCCGATGTGGCCCCCTGGGGACATGGGGGTGACGGCGCTGGTGATCCACCGCTTCCTCCTGGTGGGATTCGTGGCACACACGAGACAGACGGTAAGTTTTTTACTAAATTATTTTGTAGTCCTTATATTTTATATATTATAAATGTTGTTACTAATTATTTTTGTTTTAATTGCAGCGGTTCCCCGAAAGAAGGTTAGGGGGAAAGCTAAAAACGAAGCACTACGGCGTCTAGTAAAAGCGGGGGGCCTGTGTCGCTTACGTTTGATCGACAGGTCACGTTTACCCCTGTTGGTAGATCAAGAGACATGTTTTCAAGGGAGGCCGGCTTGTATATGTGGCGGGTGTCACGACCCCCGACCTGGTTTGACCCGTTTCAGGAGCCGCGGGACAGAAATACTGCGGTATTTAATTGATTAAGTTTAACAGCGGAAATTTTCATCAGGATCGTTTAAAGCTAAAAATTTCCCCGATTATTTTATTTCACAATTCGGGATAAAACCCCGATAATTTACAATAGTATGATTTTACTATAAAATCGTTATGTTACAAAACTTATTTCTTTATTTATATTTTATAATGAGCCACTATCTTAAGCTTGAAATGCTCCTTAGCACTTTTCCTGAATTACAACAGATCACCTGAAACATGTTTGAAAAAGGTTTTGTCAGCGGAAAATACTGAGTGAATCATTCTATTTACTAAAATGACACATTTGTTATAATTTACAGTATTAAGGAAGATTACAATGTTTCTGATATCAAACCAATTACCCACAGTACTTTATCACTCGACCCATTGGCCCTTCCGTCCAATGGTGTCTGTGACTATGGTCATATCACCCCTTGGCTGCCCCAAGGTTGAAGATTATCAAGTAATGTATACAAAACCCCACATACCGGCTGTAATATGGTGATTACATAAACTTAATCCCTGTAATTATAACTTTGAAATAAATAGGGTTTTGGAAATGGATTTGATAAAAAGAGAGAATGACTCACAGTGCTGATTTAATACGGACAGAGTTTAGTCTATGATTTAGTCTTGTTAACCTAATTTAAATAACAATGCACACAAAACTGGGTTAGTAATCAATCCAGCAATTACGATAACTCACGAGATCAAATTCTCACAATGAATGACAAAGTGCGGTACTTCAACTCATCCATCGAATTAACGATAAACGACAAAGTACGATACTTCAACTCATCCATCGAATTAACGACGAACGACAAAGTATAACCCTAAGGTGGGTGGCACTTAAACATTCATTGGATATATTGATCGTCGGATTAATGAATCGTAGCAGCGATTGTGCTAATACCCTGTTTTGCGGCAGAATTTCGAGACCCGTGTGTGTTTGTATAGTAATTCGAACGTAACTCAGTGTATATTATGAATTTTTACGTCGTTTCTGTGCCCAGATTCCAGTCCCAAACCCCACTATTTATAGGTGAAATTTTACCCTCAGGCGGCCCGCGTGAGAATAAGCTTAACCTGAGGCGGGCTGCGTGAGACCTATATTTTAGGTATAGGTTGCCACGGTTGGCACTAGCTTAGCTGAGTTGACAGTTTTCGATAATTCCTTGTTGCCAACGTTTAAAATGGATAATCGTCCATAGGGTTTAACCCCCCCCTGAGTTTTAGGGGCCCTAATCCTGATTCTGAAAATTATGAAAATTTTAGGGTTTGTTCAGAATCACTTGGGTGTCTCAATTAGGGTTTCCTATTGGACTAATTATTTTAATAATTATGACTTTTGATGAGAGTTGTTACATTCTCCCCACCTTAAGAAAAATCTCGTCCTCGAGATTTACTGGAATAATTGAGGATACTTTCTCTTCATTTCTGATTCCAGCTCCCAAGTGTATTCAGGTCCTCTCCTTGAATCCCACTTTACTTTAACTAACACTAGTCGTTTGTGCTTGAGAAACTTCACTTTTCTGTCTTCTATCTGAATAGGTTTCTCCACAAATTTTAACTTTTCGTTTACCTCTATGTCTTGAAGAGGTACTACCAGAGATTCATCTGCTAAACATTTCTTTAGATTGGATACATGAAATACATCATGTACTCCAGCTAATTCTTCTGGTAGCTGTAAACGGTAAGCTACTGGTCCTATACGTTGGATCACTGGAAATGGTCCTACGTATCTTGGACTTAGCTTTCCTTTCTTACCAAATCTAACAACTCCTTTCCAAGGAGAAACTTTTAATAATACTTTGTCTCCAACTTGGAATTCTAGTGGCTTGCTTCTATTGTCTGCATAACTCTTCTGGCGATCTCGAGCCGTCTTCAGCCTTTCTTTGATTTGAGTAACCTTATCAGTTGTTTCTTGCACTATTTCAGGACCTGATAATTGACTTTCTCCTATTTCTGCCCAACAAACTAGAGTTCTGCACTTTCTTCCATATAATGCTTCAAATGGAGCAGTTTCAATGCTAGAATGATAACTATTGTTATAGGAGAATTCAATTAATGGTAAATGATCATCCCAACTTCCACCAAAATCTATTACACATGCTCGGAGCATGTCTTCTAGAGTTTGGATTGTCCTTTCACTTTGCCCATCTGTTTGGGGATGATATGCAGTGCTCAAATTTAATCGAGTTCCCATAGCTTGCTGGAAACTTTTCCAGAAATGGGAAGTAAAACGACTATCCCTATCCGAAACAATGGAGAGTGGAACTCCATGTAAGGATACAACTTCATCTACATACAATTTAGCCAGTCTTTCCATGCTAAAGGTTTCTTTCATAGGTAGAAAGTGAGCAGATTTGGTTAATCGATCCACAATTACCCAAATTGCATCATTACCTTTTCTGGTTTTGGGTAACTTAGTAACAAAATCCATTGTTATAAGTTCCCATTTCCACACTGGCATCTCTAATTGTTGTAGCAATCCTGAAGGTTTCTGATGTTCTGCCTTAACTTATGAACAAGTAAGACATTTAGAAACATAGCTTGCTATATCCTTTTTCATTCCTATCCACCAAAAGTTCTTTCTTAAATCTTGGTACATCTTATTGTTTCCTGGGTGCATGGTATACCTAGATTTATGAGCTTCTTCTAAAATCTTAGGTCTTAAGTCTCCCTGCTTAGGTACCCAAATTCTACTTTTGTGGAATCTCCAAATTCCATCTACTCCTTGTTCTAATTCCTTGATTCGTCCTTTCATTCCTTCAGCATCATCCTTGATTGCTGTAGTTTGAACATTCTTCAATTGTTCCATTAAATCTATTTGTAGATTTAATCTGAGAGCACGAACCCGTCGTTGTTTTTCATAATACTTACGACTTAAGGCATCTGCAACTACATTCGCCTTTCCTTCATGATACTGAATATCACAGTCGTAGTCACTTAGGGTTTCCATCCATCTCCTTTGCCTCATGTTTAACTCTTTTTGCCCAAATATATATCTTAAACTTTTATGGTCGGTGTAGACAGTAAATTTACTTCCGTAAAGATAATGTCTCCAAATCTTAAGGGCAAAAATTACGGCTCCTAATTCTAAATCATGAGTCGTATAGTTTTCTTCGTGCTTTTTCAATTGCCTTGATGCGTATGCAATTACCTTCTTGCGTTGCATAAGCACACATCCAAATCCTAATTTGGAAGCATCACAATATACTTCAAAATCTTCAGTTCCTTCTGGTAAGGCTAAGATTGGTGCATGGGTTAATTTCTGTTTCAAAATTCTAAAAGCTTCTTCTTGTTTGGGTCCCCATTCAAACTTAGTAGCTTTACAGGTTAGCTTAGTTAATGGTACAGCTATCTTGGAAAAATCCTTAATAAACCATCTATAATACCCAGCTAATCCTATAAAACTTCTAATTTCCATTGCTGTTTGTGGAACCTTCCACTTGGTAATTGCCTCTATCTTAGCAGGATCTACATGAATACCTTCATGGTTTACCATGTGTCCTAAGAATTGCACTTCTTTTAGCCAAAATTCGCATTTTGAGAATTTGGCGTACAACCTTTCTTTTCTTAACAAAGTTAAGGGTGCATGAAGATGTTCACAATGCTCTGTCTGACTTTTGGAATAAATAAGTATATCGTCTATGAAGACAATTACAAATTTATCCAAGTACGGTTTACAGATCCTATTCATCATGTCCATGAATGCTGCAGGTGCATTTGTTAACCCGAAGGGCATGACTGTAAACTCGTAGTGACCATACCTAGTTCTGAAAGCAGTCTTAGGTATGTCTTCTTCTTGTACCTTTAATTGATGATATCCGGAGCGTAAATCAATCTTAGAAAAATATCTAGCCCCCTGAAGTTGATCAAAAAGATCATCAATCCTAGGTAATGGGTATCGATTCTTAATTGTGACCTTATTCAATTCTCTATAATCGATACACATTCTCATTGAACCATCCTTTTTCTTTACAAACAACACTGGCGCTCCCCAAGGGGATGAGCTAGGTTGTATGAATCCTTTACTTAGTAATTCATCTAATTGCTTTTTCAGTTCTAACATTTCTGTGGGTGCTAACCGATAAGGTGCCTTGGCTATCGGTGTAGTTCCTGGAATTAGATGAATCCTAAATTCTACTTCCCTATCTGGAGGTAATCCTGGTAAATCTTCTGGAAATATATCAGGATATGCTGAGACTACTGGTATTTCCTTAAGATCTTTTCCCTTAGTGTTAATGATTATCGAAATCATATACACTATTCCTTGTTTTCGTTCATAACTAGCAACTTTCATTACTGATATGAACTTCATGGGCTTACATGGTTTATCTCCTGTAATCCTAATCATTTCTCCGGTAGGTGCTTGAATTTCTATGGAATTCTGATCACAAAGGATTCTAGCATGGTTGGCTACTAACCAATCCATTCCTAAGACAACATCAAATTCAGCTAAATTCATCGGCAATAGTTTTGCAGAGAATTTATTTCCTAAAAGTTCTATGTTTCCTTCTTGCAAAACTTTATCTATTTTAACTGAATTTCCGTCTGCTGTTTCAACTGTAAAAATCTGCCTAATATTGGTTAAAGGTAAACTAAGAGCTTGGCAGAATGAAGTATTGATAAAACTTTGGTTTGCACCAGAGTCAAATAATACTTTTGCGTACACATTGTGGACTAAGAACGTACCCGCTATCACATCTGGGATGAGTTCTGCTTCTTGAGTGGTCAGCTGAAATGCCCTGGCATTCTTCTTAGTAGTTCCTTCCGTCGCCTTAGGTTTATTGTCTACTGGTTTAACCAATTTAGGACATTCTGTTTTATAATGCCCTGCTTCTCCACAGTTAAAACAGATTATGGTTTTCTTTCTGCAGTTTTCTTCACGGTGTCCTATACCCTTGCAAAGGTTGCAGGTTAAATTACATTTTCCGTAATGCTTCCTTTTGCAATTTCTACAGAAAGGTGGATTTGAATATTGCCCTGTTCCTCTTTTCTTGAAATTATTACTATTACCCGCCCGAAATCCTTGGGTAATCTTCTGAGCTAGTTCCTTTTTCCTATCTTCATCTCTTGTGCGCACCAGTTCATCGGTTAGAGTATTAGCTAATTCTACCGCATCATCAATAGTGCGAGGTCTCGCAGCTTTAACTATATTGCGGATTTCACCAATTAGCCCCCAAATATAGCGAGAAATGAGTACCGGTTCTGGCGAAGCCAGTGTTGGTACCACTCTTGCATATTCAAAGAATGTCGAGGTATACCCACGACAATCCACACCCATCATCCGATGATTTAGAAACTTATTCGCCATCTGTTCTTTTTCATACTCGGGACAGAATTTTCTTTCCACCAAACCCTTAAATTCTTCCCAAGTCATAGCATAAGCTATTACTCTTCCTTTTGATTGTAACACAGTATTCCACCATTCGAGTGCTCCTTCTTTGAACAGATTGGATGCATACATGACCTGATCATCTTTACCACAATTACTTATTGCAATGACTGCTTCGGTTTTCTCTAACCAACGCAGTGATGCAGTTGCTCCTTCATTGCCTGCAAATTCAGTGGGTTTACAAGCAAGGAATTCTTTGAAAGTGCAACCAGGCGTTGCAGTTTTCATTTTCTTGGGTAATGGAGCTTGATGTGGTTCCCTATTATGATTAACATGATTATTGCCTCCATTTACACTATTACTGAAGTTATCTTCAGTAATCTGTTTACTAGGGACAATTTGTGGTTCGGGTGGATTCTTGATAGCAGCAACGAATGCTGGAATAGCATTAGCTATCCCTTGAGCAACAATGTTTTCGATATCTTGCCGAGTCATATATTGATTTCCTGGATGTTGCTCGGACTGATTAACTTCATTTATAGGTTCATTACCACTGTTTGCCATCTGATAATATATATATATAAATTTTATTAGTATCCGCTAAATAACAATTACATAAATAATCAGAAAATTTTATAATACAGGTATAGTCAAAACAATCGATTTCTCGATTTCATTTTATATCTAGTATAGTATGCATCGTTACACACCAATATCTTACAGAGTTTTATTCGTTATTTACAGACTAACTTTACTATTAATATTATACAAACACCGTTTTACCATCCTACTATCTCTCGTCACTTGCTGTTCTAAAAACGCATTTCCCTCTCATCGTACTTCCAGGCAATTTGTCCCCCTATTTCCCTAATTCTAGTTCCAGCATCAAACAACTCTTCACCAAAGTGGCGAAGTTCAGCCATGTTTTCATTACTCATGGGTGGATTAGGTAGGGGTTCTGGATCGAATTGTGGAAGAAAAGAGTAAGGATCGTTGACAATATTTTGAAATTGCCAGTCGTTCGTCCACCATTCGTCCATTCCTATGGGTTGGGAGTGGACTATTGGGTCTGGAATTGCTGGTTCCCAATTCATAGGGATTTGGTTTTCAAGAGGATAAGTAAAAATATTATTATTATTAGTATTGACAGGCTGAATTGTTTCACAGCTTGCCAATAGGAAATCTATCTCATCTTGAAAGGTCCTTCCCTGGTTTTGATTGGAGCTCTCTCCGATTTCTATCTGAGTTGGTCTAGAGCCTTGCCCAACTTCCATTACTATGTCCTTAGAGTATTCCTCAAACTGCCTTTCCATTTGCCTATAATCTTCTTTGGCTTCAGTCTCCATCTCTTGGAGTCTAGGACTTTTCCTGGTTACAATTTCTTTTCCTTTCTCCTTAACTTCTTCCTTGCCCTCAGTTTCTATTTCCTTTTGTTTAGAATTTTCGCCGGTTATAATTTCTTTTCCCTTTTTCAAAGGATTGTTTATTTTGGGAAGTTTTGGAACTGGCTTTTTCTTACGTATACGACTCCCCCACACGTAATTTTTTCTTTTCTTTCGTTTTGGCTTGTTCACAGGTGGAACCTTGAATTCTACTGGTTGTTCTACATCGGGAAAGTAGCTAGTATATTCTTTGGAAGCTTCGATATTCACTGGGTAAAGATTAAGGTTCTGAAAAGCTTCAGATATCCCACTCATGCTGATGTAGCATATATGCAAAATGCATAAAATACTAAGTTAAAATTCATAAATAACCTTTTTAATTTATTACATACTGGGTACTAATTTATTACAAAGATAACTGGAAAACACACTTAGGTTTTGAAATTTTTATTTATTGCACAGGGTTTCTAGATTGTAAGGGTAAGGTGCTAAAACTTTAAAATATTAAAGATTTATATTTTCTGCTACTGTGGCTAGCATATATAAATTTGCCCATTTCTCATCTAGCTTATCTTCCCAAGGTGATTTATCAATTAATTCCTGGATTTCCCTTTTTATCTTCTTTTCTCGGATTTTCTCTTTACTTTTCTTAATAATCATCTCCCTCCTTTCAGGAGAAAGTGATTCCTCGTAGTGTGCCTTTCGCACAAATATTCCTTCTTCAGGAATTTCAGCCTGATTCGAGGATTTGGTTCGGGATGAACTTCCCTTCTCATTGGATGATCTATCTAATTTAAGATAGATACTTGCTAGCTTTTTCTTACCCATACTGTAATTAACAAATAATCAGTTAATAACACAAATAATCACATAATAGTAATCAGGAAAAATTAAGTATTTCTAAATACTTAATTAGCTTAACTCAGTGGCTCTGATACCACCTTTTTCTGTCACGACCCCCGACCCGGTTTGACCCGTTTCAGGAGCCGCGGGACAGAAATACTGCGGTATTTAATTGATTAAGTTTAACAGCGGAAATTTTCATCAGGATCGTTTAAAGCTAAAAATTTCCCCGATTATTTTATTTCACAATTCGGGATAAAACCCCGATAATTTACAATAGTATGATTTTACTATAAAATCGTTATGTTACAAAACTTATTTCTTTATTTATATTTTATAATGAGCCACTATCTTAAGCTTGAAATGCTCCTTAGCACTTTTCCTGAATTACAACAGATCACCTGAAACATGTTTGAAAAAGGTTTTGTCAGCGGAAAATACTGAGTGAATCATTCTATTTACTAAAATGACACATTTGTTATAATTTACAGTATTAAGGAAGATTACAATGTTTCTGATATCAAACCAATTACCCACAGTACTTTATCACTCGACCCATTGGCCCTTCCGTCCAATGGTGTCTGTGACTATGGTCATATCACCCCTTGGCTGCCCCAAGGTTGAAGATTATCAAGTAATGTATACAAAACCCCACATACCGGCTGTAATATGGTGATTACATAAACTTAATCCCTGTAATTATAACTTTGAAATAAATAGGGTTTTGTAAATGGATTTGATAAAAAGAGAGAATGACTCACAGTGCTGATTTAATACGGACAGAGTTTAGTCTATGATTTAGTCTTGTTAACCTAATTTAAATAACAATGCACACAAAACTGGGTTAGTAATCAATCCAGCAATTACGATAACTCACGAGATCAAATTCTCACAATGAATGACAAAGTGCGGTACTTCAACTCATCCATCGAATTAACGATAAACGACAAAGTACGATACTTCAACTCATCCATCGAATTAACGACGAACGACAAAGTATAACCCTAAGGTGGGTGGCACTTAAACATTCATTGGATATATTGATCGTCGGATTAATGAATCGTAGCAGCGATTGTGCTAATACCCTGTTTTGCGGCAGAATTTCGAGACCCGTGTGTGTTTGTATAGTAATTCGAACGTAACTCAGTGTATATTATGAATTTTTACGTCGTTTCTGTGCCCAGATTCCAGTCCCAAACCCCACTATTTATAGGTGAAATTTTACCCTCAGGCGGCCCGCGTGAGAATAAGCTTAACCTGAGGCGGGCCGCGTGAGACCTATATTTTAGGTATAGGTTGCCACGGTTGGCACTAGCTTAGCTGAGTTGACAGTTTTCGATAATTCCTTGTTGCCAACGTTTAAAATGGATAATCGTCCATAGGGTTTAACCCCCCCTGAGTTTTAGGGGCCCTAATCCTGATTCTGAAAATTATGAAAATTTTAGGGTTTGTTCAGAATCACTTGGGTGTCTCAATTAGGGTTTCCTATTGGACTAATTATTTTAATAATTATGACTTTTGATGAGAGTTGTTACAGCGGGCCATCCCGTTTGATAAAATTGGATGGGATGCTGTTGAACCACATTACAAGGATGCCGTCATGAACCACTTACGGGTAAATAAGTTATATGCATAAAATTTTATAGCACATGCAAATCTAATTTATATATGATATTTTAACTCTTTTATTTAATTTGTAGGAAAATTTCAATCTTGATGAAGTGGAACGTGATTATGACGCGAAAAACTTGAAGGGTGGTATAAGGACTGTGCTTATGAAGCGATACAATGACCGCAAGCATGAAGCTAGACAATTATTTGATAGCAAGGGAGGTTACGATGATCTTGAGAGTGCAAGGGCACACCATCCCGTGGATATGCCCTATGAAAACTGGTTGAGAACCATCGAAGGTTTCCGGCAAGAAGATTATATTAAAAAAAGCAAGGCCAACAAAAAAGTACGCGATAAACAACAATTCCCATACCGTGGGGGACATCTTCGTACGGTAGCACCGCCTATAAAAATGCAATGTTTTATGTATGTGTACGTGTGTGTAAGCTTTTGTTTATTTAATGTCTAATCTAAGTGTAATGTTAAACAGAATTTGGATTGGGTACCTACGTATGCTAAAACCCACACGGACAATCAAGGGAATTGGGTTGATCCGGTTGCTGAACAAAATTACGTAAGTATTTCTTTTAAGTATTATTTTCTATAACAAATATATATATATATATATATATATATATATATATATATATATACACACATATATATATTTAATCATCTTCGTAAAATACAGCGGAACATGAAACAGGCCACAGATGAATGGAGCGGCGATGGTCCTCCAATTGCCCCGTATCAAGAAGCGTTGGGAGAGCGCCGAGGATGGTATCGCGGAATGGGGCCTAAACCTTCTTCCAACACGTCCTCGCACTCGTCATCTAACATGTCGTCTTCGCAAGCTCGGACGCAAGAACCCTTTTCCGAGGTAAACTACGCAATTTATAAAATGACAAACAAACGCATGTTTCCTTGTTAAATATATGTTGGTAGCGTTAATTAATATGCTAATATACGTTTTGCTATCTATTATTGTAGGATTTTGTTAACAGCTTGTTCCAAACCCCGTCATTTTTGAACCAACTTAACAACTATCTTGCTTCACAAGGAAAAGGAAAAGGAAAGTCAAAAGACTACGATTCTGACAACTTATTCGATAATGAATCCGACGATGAACCCAACGATAACGATGACGATGAGTGACTTGTTTTTAATGTATGATTTAGATTTAATTAAACGTTGTAGGATATAATGTACGACTTAAACGTAGTTTTTAAGTATATTACCTTTAGTATATGTTGATTATGTTCATGGCGTATGCTTGCGTTGTTTGAAAATAGGCAGGTTTTGTTTTTCGGCCGTAAAACTGGCTGGGCAGCTGTATATACAGCTGCTGTATTAAAAAAAAAATAGACTTTTAGCGGCGACATCTGTCGCCGCTATTGCCTTTCAGCTTTTAGCGACCAATGTTAATACCGGCGACACTTTTAGCGACGACATCTGTCGTCGCTAAAAGTGAAGGATCAATACCGGCGACAGTCGTCTTTACCGGCGACAACCGGTCAATAGCGTCCTAGCAATACCGGCGACGTTTTACCGGCGACATGTCGCCGCTAAAAGTCTATAGCGGCGATAAAGGTGGTCAATACCGGCGACACCTGTCGCCGGTAAAAGTGCCCTGTTCTTGTAGTGTATGAACTTAAAAGTAACACCTAATTTGTAATACGTAATTAGTTATCTTATGGCCACTAGAACTAACAATAGTTATTTGCTAAACTATATTGTAATACGTAATTAGTTATCTTATAGCTTTGCTCTTTTTTGGCTTCCAGATCGAACAACGTTGATACTGTTGATAATATTTATTTCTGTGGTTTTTTTTAATCTTATATAAAGTGGCATTGTTTAACAATTTTTGTTATTGAAATAATATAAAATAATGTATCATAAATTTCGAATATACCTTAACGACCTATTTTTTTCTACGTTTCGATAAACATTTAATCCAAACCGATGTTGTTCGAATAACATTGACATCGTGCTGATATTCATTCGTGACGAAACGAACCAATTCTGACCGAATGACATTAGTACCGGTAACGAGATTATCCAACCCGATACCGATGAATGCTCGCTGCAACGCGCGAGGAATCCCACTAGTTTATATTATTAATGAACAAGCATAAATGAGCATTGTAAGGCCTTATACCCAGGAAGCCTCATAGTTGGATCATTGCGTCAAATAGAGTTCACATAATGATAATAGTTATCAAATAGCAGCGGAAAGTACATCAATAATCCATTACACCAAGTTTAAACATAGCAAACAAATTAACACAGTAGGTCGACACCATGCCAATCCAATATGTAGAGGAACCTTCAATTCATGACGTGAACCTCCTATAAAGAATCAATTTGTTTAACCTGACATGAATGCTAAAAAGTAAGCTATGCTCGGTGAGACTTAATTTTTATATAAAAAACACAGAGTTTACAATGTGTATAAAACGTTTAGCATTTATCATCAACCACAATTTAACATCAAACATGCACATCAACTTAAATCGAAGATAGACATCAATTTGTGAAACAAACTTCACCGTCACCTAGTGGATACTATGTTAGACGGTCTTACACGAGTATAAGACTCCATACAAGCTACAACGTCACGCGCACAGGACTCCATCAATAATGCTAGTAACAATTATTAAGTATCAACTGTTTAACGTCTATATTCATCAATCATTTAGACTTACAACTTAATCAATCCAATATTAAAACGTAACATCAATCGGTCAATAATCACGTAATAGTAATCAAGGACTTTAGTAGGTAATACTATTAAAGGTAGCATGCATATCAATGAAAATATTAAAAAATGAATCTATAACTCACCAGATATACTATGATTTACTGTGTATAGGATGATCTGACCCTAGCAAGGCTCGCCAACCGGGTCAATGGCTTAAACATAATTCAAGATAACATACCTATGCTTAACAAAAAAAAGGCAAAACATAGGTTTCATTGGAAAAGGTTAAGTAACGCTAGAAACAGGGTTTGCCAACCTGGTCAATGGCTTAAACATAATTCCGGATAACATACTTTGGGCTATAAGGTTAGAGAAATAAGAGGGGTTTTGTTTGGTTAGGCTTTGTGTGTAACGTAGAAGCGAAACTTAGGTTTCACTGCTACCAGGGTTGAGGTTGTGCTCGAACAGATAACCAAAACACTACTTTCGCTTAAACAATGACAGGTGTAGCCTTACGCATAACCTTAATTCCTCCTTGATTGTTCCAACTTTTTCTACTAGATTTTTACGTCCGACTTTATTGTTGGAAACACATTGTAATTACTATATAACATCATACAAAGTGTGAATCATCAAAACCAAGCAAATTTTTACGTAAAACTTACTAAATTCATGAGATCTCCTCAACCCGCACCTGCTCCAATAAAAAACTTCTAATCTGCTTCTTGGGCCCCAAACTCATTCAATCATCATCATCATCATATCATACTCAGTAAATCCCACCAATAGCAAAGTTAAGGTAGGGTCTGAGGAGGGTAGATGAAGACAGCCTTACCTCTACCCCGTATGAATAGAGAAGCTGCTTCCAGTGAGACCCCCGGCTCGATTGTAGTTTTGTATCAAGCCTTGGACCTAAGACACATAACACTCAAACAATTGGGACAGAGACTGATTGGTGAATGTACCCCCTTGTCTTTCAGCTATCAACGTCATCTGTGACAACTGTCAAATTTGCATGCATCCGTACAATTATTAAACAATGATTAATGCTTAATGACTGTGCTGAATTTCAATTAATTACTTGAACTGCTTTCTGATTATTACCATATACATACATGTGAATCATATATTGCTTAATGTCATGTCATTATTGCATGAGAACTTTAGTGACTCAAATGGTGCATGAAACACAGTTAGCACAATTATCCGGCAAATCAGAAAAATGCTGACAGGGTTCAGTAGATAGACAGACATTGTATTGAGACACCGAATGAGCCAGAAGCCAAGTATTACACTAGGATAGTGTGTAGGAAAGTAAGGATCACAAAACTGCCTTCCTAGTGATACTTTAAGTGCCGGAAAGCACCCAAAACACACTTTAAATACAGAATTCTGCATAAATCAGCACAATTCAGCTATAACCAGCTATTTAACACAATAATATCATGCAAAATTTATGTTTTGTTGTCCAAAATAACTTACAAAGTGTCGGGAATTAAAACTGCCACAAAAGGTGCTTCATACTTAGTGAAACTGCGCAATTCAGCACTTTAACGAACCATAACGAACCGAACAACCGGACAATAACTGGGACATCAAAATTTGTCTATAAGTAATGTTTTTATGATATTAAGCTAGTATTGGTGGTAGAACACCTTAAAAATCATAAAAACACCTAAACACACTTAAACATACTTAAACCTTTTAGTTTGCACTTTAAACCCCTAACTTCCAAAAATTTACATTTTACCCCCCCCCCCTTCACCAAATCCGGCCCCAACAAGGGACCCACATGAAGATATTCTTTGAATTATTTATTAGATTATGTTGGGTATATTCTACACATATTATACCATATTCCATTACATGTTGGAAGAAATTTCCTATAAACCATAAGATTAAGCCAAGTTCATTTCATCATCTTCAACACAAAAATTTCCCCTTCTTCTTCCTTCCATACTTACGGCTCACATACACACCCCACACACATCCATTTTCATTCAACAATCAACCATTCTAAGGTGTCCACAAGGTGTCTTTAGCATCATTAGGAAGCTTGGAGCTTTCGGAAGTTGAAGGACCCTCACTGTTTGCTTTTATCCACTTGTTTTCTCCTCTTGATCATCCCTAGCCTTGAGCTAGTGGTAAGAACCTTGATCTTCCCATTTTACTTCTATTTTAAGTGGATAAAAGATGTTACATAATGTTAACCATGAAGAACACTAAGAATCACAAGAAGTAAATTTGAACATAAGCATGAATAATGAAGAAACTAAGTTGTTTATGTGACAATCCGAACTTTTCAGGTTAGTAACGTTTAACCTCGTGATCTTAACTCCTCGTTACTTCTCTTCAAAACGTTACATGTTCTGTGCTGTATGATCCGGTAACCGTAGATTTGTGCGTCGGGCCACACAGTTGTGCTCATGTTCGAGTGGGCTGCACTAAAAACCGTAGTGGTCCAATAGGGGCCCATTATCAAACATTTCATTGCCCACTTACACTTGCAACCGAGAATCCAACCGGGTGGCCCAACCCAAACCGGAAATCCCTTCAGTGGTAATAAACACGTTAATGGGCTTAGGCCCAATTGGGTTAGGTTTAATCTAATCACCGTCCTAAACTTAATTGAACATGCATGTTATATACGTATGGAACAAGGAAAACAACACACTTAATCAAACCCTACCCTTCTCTCATTATCTTCGTACGGCAGTAGCAACCCCCCCCCCCCCTTCTTGTTCGTGATTTCATCTCGATTAACCAGGTTTCGGTTAGTAATCCTCACTTATCGATTTCATGTTGTGTGATAATGATTGGTTCTATGATCTTGTTTAACTGTTGCTGGGACTGATCGTATATACATATGTGCCGATTTGATAATGTTTACCACTTATGATCAAATAATTCATTATTTTCATGAAACATAACCGTAGGCTGCATGTTTGTATTAATTGAGTATGTGCTAGTTGATCATATGCTTTATTAGTGGGCCTCACATGTTGGTGGACTGCATAAATTAATAGATCCAATACTGGGCTGCGATCTTGGGCATATTATGGTAGGGTTGCAAGTATGAATTTTATTAGGTATCCACTATAAAAGATTGTATTATAAGGAATATCTGAGTGTTGGTAATCAGCTAGGGTTGATTTGTGTGGTAGTATCGATGTATGTGTTTGTATTTTTGTTGGTTATATGTATACATAGAATAACAGAATTCATGTAATTAATTGTGATTTTTAAACAAGTAGTCGAATTAACTGTTGCCCAGAATCTTCTTGACAAATAATGAATATAACAACGAACGAAATAAACACAATCTAACTTTGATTGAAAGAATAGAAATCGTGAATATGTACAAGTATGTGTATGTGTATGAGTATGTTTACAATAGAAATATCTAACCCTATTTATACTAATCGAAGAGGTGTGTCTGAACCGTTGTGTCTTTTGATGAAGAGTCGTGTCCTTTGATCTTGTGGCTCTCAATCGATTTGAAAAGTTGTGTCTTCTTGAAAAGTCACGTCCTGTGTTTCTTGTTTCCTGTTGCCGCCAAACTGAAGGGTCACGACCCAAGAGATATGTCGCATCCTTTGATTTTGTAGGTTATTAACTTTCAAGTTGTCACATCTAGTCCCCACACTTCTATCACTAATCTAATTCTAATAAAAACTAACTATTAACTAATTACATAATGAACCCTTATACTATAGGATGTGAAGGAGATTATGATTTCATTCACCCCCCTAATCTCGAACATCCTTAAGTTGCGCCTTGATCTTTCTCCATGTCTTGCTTGCCATTATGTGCTTGTTGAAGTAGATCATTGCAGTCTTCTTTGATTGCCATTAGCAGAGTTGGCTCCTCGTCTTCCTGCACCAGATTTGATTCTTCTCCTCTTTGATTTGATTCAAGATAATCTGAGGCATAATGACCAAACTTTTGGCAATTATAGCATTTTATCTTGCTTAAATCCTTCCCAAACTTCTTTTGGTTGCTTCTATTCTTGTAAGCATCATGTGATGAATCTTCATCATCTTCTTCTTGTTGTTTGAACTTTCCATCACGCCACTTGCCTTGTGATGAATTGAACCTTCCTTGTCCATTGTTCCCAAAACGCTTTCCACGACTATAGTTCTTGTCGCGTCGCGCATACATAAGTTTCTCTTGATTATATACCGGGTTTTCATCCACCACCGCGGTTCTTTCTTCGTAGGCCTTCAATCTTCCAATTGTCTCGTCTAGCGTCGTTGTTTCTAAATCAGCGAATTGTTCAATGGTTGCAACAATTTGAACGAACCTTTTTGGTACAGAACTTAGAAGTTTCCGTACTAAAGTTGGTTGATCAAAAGTTGATCCAAGACCACTTGCCCTCGTGACAATACTCTTTAGTCTTGCAGTGAACGAATCAATAGTGTCTTCCTCCTTCATTTTTAACATCTCAAACTCTGTTTTGAGTGTTTGAAGACGTGCCTTCTGCACTCGATCTGCACCGATGTGCCTAGTCTTTAATGCATCCCAAATTTCTTTTGCGCTCTTGCAACTTGCAACTTGTATTATCATATCTTCCGGTAGTGCTTGAAATAAATAAGCGGTCGCTATCATATCCTTCTTTTCATCCGCTTACGTATTTTCTTTTGGTTCTATCATTTCCCATAATCCGTTTGCCCTCAAAATGGTTTTTATACGGATTGCCCATACCGTATAGTTTGTAGACTTTAAGATAGGACACTGAAACTGGGAGATTGAACTACCCTCTTTAATCACTACCGCGTTTGACGGAGAGGCTCCTCCTGAATCCGCCATAATTTCTTTTCCAACAATTTTCACTTTTTAAACTTTGGTTTTCTCCTAAAACCGAAGTCTATGATTCCAAAAATTCACACTAACTTTCTAACGGAATCAAACAATTTCTAAACCTTATATAAATTCCAGAAAAAATAGAACTTAGAACCTGGAATTTGAGAACCGACCGACTTCTCTTATCGTGATTCTCTGCACGGTTTTCTGACTTCTCTTAACAACCCTCTTGGCTGCGTTTTTTTCTTCTTCCTGCTTGATTCGTGATTCTCTAAACACGAACCAAAAATCAGCCCCAAACCCGCTTGATTTGCGACTAAACTTCTCAACCGAACACCCTCTTGATGCTTTGGTATCACAAAACTTCTCAGATTTTGTGTCTTTTGCAAATTTCAAACAACCCAAACTTCTCAGATTTGCGATTGCTTCTTCAAACCGGAATACAAACTTCTCAGATTTGCTTCCGTCTTCTTTAATTCGAACCGTAGCCTCTTGCCGTGATTTGAATTAACAAAACTCAGAATCCAAACACCCTCAGTGATGATCGGATAAAAAAAAAATCGAACACCCTCCTGATGACCGATTAACGAACGAACAACAATCGTACCCGCTTGATGCGATTGATGTTAAAACTTAACAAAGAACAACCCAATCAACGCCTCCTGCGTGATCAGAATTGTTAGGGAATTCAACCACCCGCCTGATGATTATCTTCCCGAAACGAATTTGAGCCCTAGGCTCTGATACCACTGTTGCCCAGAATCTTCTTGACAAATAATGAATATAACAACGAACGAAATAAACACAATCTAACTTTGATTGAAAGAATAGAAATCGTGAATATGTACAAGTATGTGTATGTGTATGAGTATGTTTACAATAGAAATATCTAACCCTATTTATACTAATCGAAGAGGTGTGTCTGAACCGTTGTGTCTTTTGATGAAGAGTCGTGTCCTTTGATCTTGTGGCTCTCAATCGATTTGAAAAGTTGTGTCTTCTTGAAAAGTCACGTCCTGTGTTTCTTGTTTCCTGTTGCCGCCAAACTGAAGGGTCACGACCCAAGAGATATTTCGCATCCTTTGATTTTGTAGGTTATTAACTTTCAAGTTGTCACATCTAGTCCCCACACTTCTATCACTAATCTAATTCTAATAAAAACTAACTATTAACTAATTACATAATGAACCCTTATACTATAGGATGTGAAGGAGATTATGATTTCATTAACATAACCGGTTGCTTGTTGTGGATTTATGTTATATATTAGTCGAGGACATGCTGCTTGTTGATTCATTAAATATGGCGATCATGTAATGTATGGCAGAATTGGGTAGTTGCTTGAATGTGAGGCATTGATACAAGTATAATGCATATTTAGGTGGCCACAAAGGAACAGTTAGGTATTGTTAAATTTGTGAAACGAGACTTTGGGTTGGGACTTGTAACTTGATTGGCCACAAAGTATAATGCATATTTAGGTGGCCACAAAGGAACACTATTGGATCAACTGTTTGAACAATCATCATTCTTTGCTTGAACTGTTGCTTAACTGTTATACGTGCCCTATGTGATAACAACTGATGTGAACCATGTGTAAACAAACTGCAAAACTGATCATTACCAAACACTCTTCTAGGTCGTGAGTATTGAACTTATTTAACGAGTAACTTGTCTAACCGAGCAAACCTAAGGTGAGTTCATTGCTCTTTCTCAAGCATGGATCCCAGGGAAGGGATAACGGGTAACGTTCCGAGGAGGAATGCATGTGTAATGGGATGTTGGTTATCGTACTCAGTTTTCTATCATTGTAAGACCACAATATCTACCGGCACGTTGCTTGTAGGGCAATGGGGGTTATTAGTTGATAGCGCTATTAGGTTTGGCACCCTCACGACGTTCGAGGAGAATGGGCGTGAACTAATTACCTTAAAACATGACCAATGCTTTGATAGAGGCATTGGGGTTGGCAATCACATATCTTGTAGCCATTCGGTAATCGAGTAATAACAACATCGAAACATCAAACATCATAACAATAAACAACATATCGTCTTGTAAACTGTTTTACTCACATGATTGGTAATACAACTTGGTAAACAAACACAAACTTTGAACTCACCAGCGTAGTCTGACACACTTGTTTACATGCTTGTAGGTAATCATTGAAGGAACTAGGGAACTTGCCGTCTGATGCTGCTGGAGTGGTTGTGGTCATGATAAACAATTACATTGATTTGGTTTTGATACATTTACACACTTATACGTTTATGCTTCCGCTCAATACTTTGGTTTTGGTTTAACTTACAAACAATACATTTCTTTCAATTAAGTATTTCAGTACATTATTACTCGTGTTTGATATGATGGGTGGCTCTTTGTTGGATCGTTGCACCTCCATTAGGGACATGCCCTAGGTGGTAATTTGGGGGTGTGACAGTTTGGTATCAGAGCCACTGGTTGTAGAGAACTCGGTTTTAAAATGTTTTCATAAAACCAGACTATAACCGAATTGATCCAAACGATGACCATGACACTCAGCTTCAGATTGCAAGGTTCGTTCCTCGTTAGTTTATGCGTTATATGTCTAGTAACCGTACCTATATTTATAGCATGCATGACGCGACATGGTAGATAACATGACACATCGATAGTGTAACACAACTCTTGCATTTTGTGAATCTTAATTTGTTGGCAGTGCATATTTTATGTTGATTGGAGTGGGAGAAACTTCGAACATAAGTTAAGAAGCATCGAGAGGAGCATGCAAACCGCCTTGTTATCATGGGTGCACACATAATAATAACGCGTGGTGCATGCAAATCCCAATGAGACTTAACGAGTGTAAGAGGGATTCTTCCCGGTCTATGTGTGAACTTGGTAGTTAATAGTTCCAAACGTGATAATCTGAACACTTTCCTCATTCTCGACTCCTAAATTAGTTCATTTCCATATATAGAAACATGAGTGGACGAGGACACGGACGTGGTAGCATCAACATGACTCAGGCTGAGTTAACAAATCTGATAAACACACGTGTGGCTGAGGCTCTGGCAGCCTACCAAGCTGGTATGAACTGTACCAACTACTTTTAATCCTGTATCGTGTACACAACTCTTACTCCTGTGTTGTATCTTCTTTCACCCAGCACACCCGAACAACCAGCCTGCCTGTACGTTCAAGATGTTTATGGATTGTAAGCCACAGACCTTCAGCGGGACGGAAGGGGCTGTGGGACTACTGAGGTGGTTCGAGAAAGCTGAGTCAGTGTTCGCTATGTGCAACTGTCCCGTGGGGGACCGCGTGAAATATGCTACAGGCACTCTCGAGGATGGTGCCCTGACATGGTGGAATGCCCAGGTTCAGTTGTTGGGTATCGAGGCGGCGAACGCTACTACTTGGGACGACTTTAAGGAATTGATGAGGGAGGAGTACTGTCCTCGTGATGAGATACAGAAGCTAGAAAACGAGTATTACGATCTGAAACTGGTGGGATCTGAAGTTGAAGCATACGTGAAGCGGTCGTATGAGTTGGCTGACTTGTGTCCGAATTTGTCTCGACCTATGTCTCGAAGAATTGAATTATTCATCAAGGGATTACCTCCACGAGTGAAGGGTTTGGTTACTGCTGCAAACCTCAATAACTTAACTCAGATTGTTCGAATGACTCACAAGATTGTTGATCAGGAGGTGGAAAGTAATTCACTACCACCACGTGTTTCTGCTACTACTACTACTGCCGCTACTACAGCTATTACTCCTGCCACTGACGGTAAGCGTAAGTGGAATGATGTGGACAAGGCGTCCAATTCAGTACAGTCACAGAAGAAAGCAGACACCGGCAGTACTCGCAGCTTTAGCCAGTCGTCAACAGTTAATCAGAATCAGAGTTCTTATGTTGGGAAGAAGCCCCAGTGCAACAAATGTGGGTTTCATCATTATGGGCAGTGTGCTCGGGTTTGTCGCAGGTGCGACAAGGTAGGCCATGAGGCCAAGGATTGTAGGGCTCCTCAGCCAAAGCAGCAGCATCAGCAGACTCAGCCGAATCAGAGACAGCAAGGGCAGCAATCTCAGCAGGGTCAGGGGTTTAGAAAAGGGTGTTATCAGTGTGGGGCTGAGGGACATATGAAGCGGGATTGCCCTCAATTGAAACAGAATACAGGTGGTAACAACGCGGGGAACAATGATGGGAACAATGGGGGCAACGTGGCGCGTGGGCGTGGATTTACTATTGGAGCTGGTGAAGCACGGAACGACGGCAATGTGGTGACTGGTACGTTCTCTGTGAATGGTGTTTATGCTTCTATTTTATTTGATTCGGGTGCCGATTGGAGTTATGTGTCTACGGGGTTCAGTAGTCATTTAGGATTGAGTCCTACGCCTCTTGTTGTTAAGCATGTAGTGGAAATAGCGAATGGTAAAACTATCGAAGCGTCACATGTTCTCATGGGTTGCAAATTAGATCTCTTGGGTCAAGTATTCGACATTGACCTACTTCCTGTCACTCTCGGAAGCTTCGATGTAGTTGTTGGCATGGATTGGCTATCCAAGAATCAGGCGGAAATTCTCTGTAAAGAGAAAGTCGTACGTGTTCCCCCTTTCTAGTGGTGAATCTCTATCGGTTCAGGGTCATCGTAGCGGTGCTACAGTAGGTATTATCTCAGCCATGAAGGCTCTAAGTTGTCTACGTAAGGGCTACCCTTCCATTCTGGCCCTTGTTACTGACTCTCAGACTGACGAGAGGAAACTCGAAGACCTTCCTGTTGTTCGAGAGTTTCCTGATGTTTTCCCTGAAGAGCTCCCTGGTTTACCTCCACATCGTCAGGTGGAATTTCAGATTGATCTTCAGCCAGGAGCAGCACCGATTGCTCGTGCTCCATACCGTCTTGCACCAGGAGAGTTGCAAGAATTATCGAATCAACTTCAAGAGTTATTGGACAGGGGTTTCATTCGTCCTAGCTCTTCTCCTTGGGGAGCCCCTGTATTATTTGTGAAGAAGAAGGACGGGTCTTTTCGTATGTGCATCGACTATCGCGAGCTCAACAAAGTGACGATCAAGAATCGTTATCCTCTGCCACGTATTGACGACTTGTTTGACCAGCTGCAAGGGTCAAGTTTCTATTCCAAGATTGATTTGAGGTCGGGATATCATCAGGTACGGGTTAGAGAGGAGGATGTGCCTCGAACAGCTTTTCGAACACGGTATGGCCACTATGAGTTCTTGGTTATGCCATTTGGGATGACCAACGCACCAGCGGTCTTCATGGATCTCATGAACCGCGTGTGCAAACCTTACCTTGACGACTTCGTTATCGTTTTCATTGACGACATTTTGATCTACTCCAAGAACAAGGAAGACCACGAGCGCCATCTTCGTCTCATTTTGGAGCTCCTGAGGAAGGAGCAGTTGTACGCAAAGTTTTCTAAGTGTGACTTCTGGATTCGGGAAGTACACTTTCTTGGGCACATCGTTAACGAAATGGGTATTCATGTGGATCCTTCCAAGATCGATGCTATTCGCAATTGGGCGGCACCAAAGAATCCTTCGGAGGTGCGTCAATTTCTTGGTCTTGCGGGATATTATCGTCGGTTCATCCGGGATTTTTCTAAGATTGCTCAACCCCTCACCGCCCTGACTCAAAAGAAAGTTGTTTATTCTTGGGGATCGAACCAGGAAGAAGCCTTTCAGCTCTTAAAGCAGAAGTTGTGCAGCGCGCCGATTTTATCTCTACCAGAGGGTACTGAAGATTTTGTGGTTTATTGCGATGCGTCTATTCAGGGTCTCGGCTGTGTGTTGATGCAGCGAGACAAGGTGATAGCTTATGCTTCTCGACAGTTGAAGGTACACGAGAAGAACTATACGACACACGACCTGGAGTTAGGAGCCGTAGTCTTCGCGTTGAAGATTTGGAGGCATTACCTGTACGGTACCAAGTGTACCATCTATACCGATCACAGGAGTCTTCAACATATCTTTAACCAGAAGGAATTGAATATGCGGCAACGTCGTTGGGTCGAGCTTTTTAATGATTATGAGTGTGCTATCAAGTATCATCCGGGTAAAGCTAATGTTGTAGCTGATGCTCTTAGTCACAAGGAACCGAAACAGAAGCGTGTTCGTGCCTTACAGCTTACTATTCACTCTGATTTACCTGCCCGGATTCGTTCAGCTCAGATTGAAGCGTTAAAGGAAGAAAATATCGAAGCTGAAGGATTACGAGGTCTACACAAGAAGAAGTTCGAGCAACGGTCCGACGATATCTACTACTTCATGGAACGGATATGGGTTCCTTCATTTGGTAATCTTCGAGAGCTTGTGATGGACGAAGCACACAAGTCACGATATTCTATTCATCCAGGGTCCGATAAGATGTACCAGGACCTCAAGGTTTTGTATTGGTGGCCGAACATGAAAGCTATTATTGCCACCTACGTGGGTAAGTGTTTGACATGTGCTAGGGTCAAGGCAGAGTACCAGAAGCCTTCGGGTCTACTTCAGCAGCCAGAGATACCCATGTGGAAATGGGAACAGATCGCTATGGATTTTGTTACGGGGTTACCTAGAACACAGGCTGGGAACGATACTATATGGGTGATTGTCGACCGTCTCACAAAGTCAGCACATTTCCTAGCAATCAAGGAGACAGATAAGTATTCGCAGCTCGCAGCAGTGTACCTTAAAGAGGTGGTTTCTAGGCACGGGGTGCCGACTTCTATTATTTCTGATCGAGATCCTCGTTTTACTTCGGAGTTATGGCAGGCTATGCATAAGATGTTCGGCTCACGTCTCGATATGAGCACGGCTTATCATCCACAAACGGATGGTCAGAGTGAGCGCACTATTCAGACACTAGAGGATATGCTGCGGGCATGTGTTATTGATTTTGGGAAAGGATGGGAGAAGCACTTGCCGTTGGTAGAATTTTCCTACAATAACAGCTACCACACCAGTATCAAAGCGGCACCATTTGAGGCACTGTACGGGAGGAAGTGCCGTTCACCTCTCTGCTGGGCTGAAGTGGGTGATAGTCAGATTACAGGTCCTGAGATGGTACTCGAAACTTCAGCTATGATTGTGAAAATCAGGGAACGTATGGCAGCTGCTCGTGACCGCCAGAAGGCCTATGCTGACGAGCGTAGCAAAGAGGTAGTGTTTGAAGTGAATGACCGCGTCATGCTGAAAGTCTCACCGTGGAAAGGGGTTGTACGCTTTGGGAAGCGTGGCAAGCTGAATCCACGTTATGTTGGGCCGTTTAAAGTCCTTGAGCGTGTCGGTAAGGTGGCTTATAGGTTGGAATTACCTACTGAGCTGGGTAATGTTCACGACGTATTTCATGTATCACAGTTAAAGAAGTGTTATGCTGACGACCCATTAGCGGTACCTTTTCAAGAGTTAAGATCGATGACAAGTTGCAGTTTGTTGAAGAACCTATTGAGATCATGGATAGGGAGGTCAAAGTACGCAAGCATAGTCGTATTCCGATTGTTCGAGTCCGTTGGAACTCGCGGCGGGGACCGGAGTTCACATGGGAGCGAGAGGATCAAATGAAGCTCAAGTATCCTCACCTGTTTCCTAAAGACAAACCAGAATCTAGTAAAGCTGGTGAATCTCGGGACGAGATTCCTCTTCAAGTTGGGGATGATGTGACACCCGAGCAGAATGGGCAGAATCCGCAACAATCCTGATCTATCACTTCATCCTTTTATGCATCTTTGTCAAATTTCGGGACGAAATTTCTTTCAAGTTGGGGATGATGTGACAATCCGAACTTTTCAGGTTAGTAACGTTTAACCTCGTGATCTTAACTCCTCGTTACTTCTCTTCAAAACGTTACATGTTCTGTGCTGTATGATCCGGTAACCGTAGATTTGTGCGTCGGGCCACACAGTTGTGCTCATGTTCGAGTGGGCTGCACTAAAAACCGTAGTGGTCCAATAGGGGCCCATTATCAAACATTTCATTGCCCACTTACACTTGCAACCGAGAATCCAACCGGGTGGCCCAACCCAAACCGGAAATCCCTTCAGTGGTAATAAACACGTTAATGGGCTTAGGCCCAATTGGGTTAGGTTTAATCTAATCACCGTCCTAAACTTAATTGAACATGCATGTTATATACGTATGGAACAAGGAAAACAACACACTTAATCAAACCCTACCCTTCTCTCATTATCTTCGTACGGCAGTAGCAACCCCCCCCCCCCTTCTTGTTCGTGATTTCATCTCGATTAACCAGGTTTCGGTTAGTAATCCTCACTTATCGATTTCATGTTGTGTGATAATGATTGGTTCTATGATCTTGTTTAACTGTTGCTGGGACTGATCGTATATACATATGTGCCGATTTGATAATGTTTACCACTTATGATCAAATAATTCATTATTTTCATGAAACATAACCGTAGGCTGCATGTTTGTATTAATTGAGTATGTGCTAGTTGATCATATGCTTTATTAGTGGGCCTCACATGTTGGTGGACTGCATAAATTAATAGATCCAATACTGGGCTGCGATCTTGGGCATATTATGGTAGGGTTGCAAGTATGAATTTTATTAGGTATCCACTATAAAGGATTGTATTATAAGGAATATCTGAGTGTTGGTAATCAGCTAGGGTTGATTTGTGTGGTAGTATCGATGTATGTGTTTGTATTTTTGTTGGTTATATGTATACATAGAATAACAGAATTCATGTAATTAATTGTGATTTTTAAACAAGTAGTCGAATTAACATAACCGGTTGCTTGTTGTGGATTTATGTTATATATTAGTCGAGGACATGCTGCTTGTTGATTCATTAAATATGGCGATCATGTAATGTATGGCAGAATTGGGTAGTTGCTTGAATGTGAGGCATTGATACAAGTATAATGCATATTTAGGTGGCCACAAAGGAACAGTTAGGTATTGTTAAATTTGTGAAACGAGACTTTGGGTTGGGACTTGTAACTTGATTGGGCTGCTAGATACTATGTACTATTGGATCAACTGTTTGAACAATCATCATTCTTTGCTTGAACTGTTGCTTAACTGTTATACGTGCCCTATGTGATAACAACTGATGTGAACCATGTGTAAACAAACTGCAAAACTGATCATTACCAAACACTCTTCTAGGTCGTGAGTATTGAACTTATTTAACGAGTAACTTGTCTAACCGAGCAAACCTAAGGTGAGTTCATTGCTCTTTCTCAAGCATGGATCCCAGGGAAGGGATAACGGGTAACGTTCCGAGGAGGAATGCATGTGTAATGGGATGTTGGTTATCGTACTCAGTTTTCTATCATTGTAAGACCACAATATCTACCGGCACGTTGCTTGTAGGGCAACGGGGGTTATTAGTTGATAGCGCTATTAGGTTTGGCACCCTCACGACGTTCGAGGAGAACGGGCGTGAACTAATTACCTTAAAACATGACCAATGCTTTGATAGAGGCATTGGGGTTGGCAATCACATATCTTGTAGCCATTCGGTAATCGAGTAATAACAACATCGAAACATCAAACATAATAACAATAAACAACATATCGTCTTGTAAACTGTTTTACTCACATGATTGGTAATACAACTTGGTAAACAAACACAAACTTTGAACTCACCAGCGTAGTCTGACACACTTGTTTACATGCTTGTAGGTAATCATTGAAGGAACTAGGGAACTTGCCGTCTGATGCTGCTGGAGTGGTTGTGGTCATGATAAACAATTACATTGATTTGGTTTTGATACATTTACACACTTATACGTTTATGCTTCCGCTCAATACTTTGGTTTTGGTTTAACTTACAAACAATACATTTCTTTCAATTAAGTATTTCAGTACATTATTACTCGTGTTTGATATGATGGGTGGCTCTTTGTTGGATCGTTGCACCTCCATTAGGGACATGCCCTAGGTGGTAATTTGGGGGTGTGACAGTTTATGTGTTGATATACTTGTTGATCATTGTTTGCTTGAGAAAATAATGTTGATCATCATATGATCTTGCTAGATCATGATTAAAAACATAATCTAGGAAGATGGGAGGATGAACATGATAGAAGTAAATGGATCATCCACACTAAGATCATGAACTTGAAAGAATAAAGTTGTTTCTTGTTAAGTAATGATCAAAGTGAGTTGCTAATCATGTAGATCTAAAAATTTCATGGATGATTTCTAAAGAAACCAAGTTAAAAATATAAGTTTTACTAAATCTTGGTTCTTAAACAAATAAACCTTATTTTTGGTGGTTAAACAAGTGTAGAAACACTTGTGTAACAAGAAGAATTCATAAAGAAACATTTTTAGAAAACATGATCATAAGTTGTAAAGATCTATATTCTTTAAAAATGATGTTTTTAAATAATCAACCACACTTTAAAGGATAACAAGGCTTACTAAGAACACTAGTAAGTCTCTACAAATTTTTACAAATATTCAAGTTCATGAAGTATTAGATTATGCTTGTTTTTGGCAAAATTGGTAAGTAAATGTTGTTTATTATTGATTGTGGATTGATTGTGATGATTTTTACAAAAGAAAATGATATGCTTAAAAGCATGGAAACCTCCATTTTTAGGTGAAACTATGGCAAAATTTTCTAAAAATCTAAACACTTAGAAGAATATTTAAACAAATGTTTACGAGTGTATTTTAGAACATAAATTGTTACATAAACTTTGCCATAATTTTTGTTACAAAAATTATAAATATTGGAGGTTGGTTTTTATAAATAAAAGTGACTAAATATGTATTTAGGAAAATATATATTTAGAAGACACCATGTGTGTGATTATTTGTATACTTTGTGTAGTAGTTATATTATTTTAGGACTTGAAATAATATAACTCATCAAAATACCAAAAATTACAATCCAAAATATTACCAAAAATTCCAAGGAATAAATATACAAAGAAAACCCAAAATATTGGAAAAACCGAACAAAGGAATATAACTTACAAAATATTCCGGAAAATTTATTCACAAGTATATTTTGGTAATTAATATTTTGGACACCAAGTAAACGAAAATATGATTTTTACAATTATTACAAGTATATGCCATATTTTTGACAAGAAGAAAATATATTATTTTGGGTGAATGAAAATATATCTTCTTGGAATTATTAGAAGACGTATTACTTTTGAAAGAAATATATATTTTCACCAACAAACATCAAACATGTTATTTTTGAGAGAAAAAAATAAGTTTACGTATATTTTCCAAGTTAGACTTGAAAATATATCATTTTTGAGACTTGTATGAAATTACAAATACTTTTGCCAAAGGAAAAATTATAAGTAATTTTCTAAATAATATTCCTTAAAATGCATATTTTGAAAATATACATTGATGAATTTCCACTAGAAATATTATTCCGGAAAAGTTAAGTATAAGAATACTTAATAAACACAATAAGGATACGTATTCTCGTACGTATAAATACCATCCGGAATACGATGCCAATACATGTCAAAAATATACAAGTATAAGAATACGAATACAAATACACCCATCCTTGGGAAGGATATACATATACAATACATAAGTGTGTCAAGTTAAAATATAATATTTTAACTAATATTCCAAAATGTAATAAATATAATTTAAGTTAAAATATTTATTATTTTGACAAATAATTATATACTTGGAATAACAATGATGACACAAAGAAACGTAACTCATAGACACTAATTAATACCAAGTCAAGGCACGACCCACTCGTTTAATAGACCATAGTACGTTGTAGGTAGTCGTGTACACCAGAGGAAACTTTGAGTTACAGGCGGATTCGAAGAACGCAAACCAGTGAGTTCATGTTCCCCCTTTTCTCTTAACTGTTTTCAGTTTTATAACTTCGGGGGTGAAGTACATGTTACTAAATATTTACAAACAATTACAAATGGTATGGTTAGCTTAGGAAAAATACTGTTAGATCACGTGAATGGGTAGGCGCACTCTTAAGACCATTAATCCTCGTAGTAGGATCGAGGGACATAAGTGATAGATCTATTTGGGTGTAGCGAGCCCCACCCATGCGTCCGCCGAGTGGACCGTGTGGTGACTATGTCTTATTGCCGGAGTCAAAATTTGCTAGGTTTGAGCCTTCCTGCACCATGTCACATATATTAATGTATTAGCTATAGATTAATTGATCTGTTTCCTTGTTGCTTCATACCAGTTTACAAAGTACATACATACATACTTACAAATGTTTTCAAGGATGTTCGCGCACACATACAAAACACATGAACTCGCTCAACTTTTGTTGATGTTTTCAAACTACATGTATTTCAGGAAATTAAGTATGGATCTGGCGGGTGTTGAAGTTACAAGTCATGTCTCTAATAAAAGGTGTCATCCGAAATCGAAGGGTTTGGGTTATGAATTTTATCTTGGATAAGATACATGGCTCGAAACCTAGTTTGTTAGTGTCTTTTGTTAAGTCCAGATTGGAACCTAAAACTTGGGGTGTTATGTACTAGAAATTGAAGTCCTGGTTTGTGGTTAATCAATGACGATTGTAATATTTCGAAACTTACTTCATGGATGACATCACGATTTTGTCATATAGATGTTTGTTATGGTTGAATGCAATGGTATTAAGCAAGTCACACCAAATCACGCTTCCGCAAAAGTCAGGGTGTGACAGTTTGGTATTAGAGCTTCGATTGTAGCGAACTAGGATTCCTTCTCGAGTCTAGACTACAATCATTAGGGCTCTCACGAAAATATTCCTACAACATGTTTTCATTGCATACACGAAAAACGCCCAGATCCAAGAAACAAACATTTTTATAAAGAAAAGACACGAAACACATTTCAAGGTTTATGTTTGTGGTTCAATCTAAGAGACTGGGTGGTTCAGTGTGAGAGACTGGGTGGTTCAGTGTGAGAGACTGGGTGGTTCAGTCTGGGAGACTGGGTGGTTCAGTCTGGGAGACTGGGTGGTTCAGTCTGGGAGACTAGGTGGTTCAGTCTGGGAGACTGGTTGGTTTAGTCTGGGAGACTGGTTGGTTTAGTCTGGGAGACTAGGTGGTTTAGTCTGGGAGGCTAGGAAGGATAGAAAGATTTCATGAGGAATAACAAGGATACATGATTACATGATAAATTGCTTTTGTTTGCACATGTTGGGTGTTAGTGGTTACTATACGTACATATGTTAGGATTACAATGTTGCAGGCACACATGTTATCCTCAGGGAATGGGTTGTCGGATGCCCGCAACCCGAAGGCAATCGCATTAAACGACGAGGTCATGCCCGCACCGGAGGAATATACGTCAGACACTGAGAGTGATCCTGACATGCGGTCCGAGGACGAGGACGACTTCCAACCGTTCGTGCAACTAGACTTTGGTAATGATTTACCCTTGCTGATGGCTTCCCTGACGAGGATCCTTTTTGCCATCCCTGTTCCAGTCCATGATCACCTCGTCATTTGGTCATCCTGATGGCGAGCACACCGTGACTCCGATCCTCGATATTGTACCTCATGTGGTCATCCCCCCCCCCCCGAGGATTGACCTCTCGACGATTAGTTTGATGATGACATTGATTTGTTTACTGATGGTCCTCCTGATGACGCCCATGATGATGGAAAGTTAGACGAGAACGTTGTTGCTACTCCACTTTTTGAGATCCCTGTTATTGAGTTGTCCTCTGATACTAGTTTGCACTCGGTTTCAGACTCTTTTGAGTCTTTGACATCTGCAGCTTTACAGACGACTGGATTGCAGCTTTTTGCTATTGACTCGGACGACGACACCGCTATGTCTGTCGCACTATCACCTGCTTGTGATCCCACAAATCCGCACGACCCAGAGCCTGCTCCTGAGCTAGCTCATGTTCCTTTTGGTTCAGCCTGATGTTGCACCTCTTGATCCTGAGCCAAATCCTGATCCTGACCAGGCTTCTTTTGGTTTACCAGATATTTCACCCCTTATACCTGATCCAGTTCCTGCACCTGTTGATCTTCCTTTTGTTGAGCTATTTATTCCCCCGTCTGCACCCGCTGATGTTGCTCCTTTCCCCCCTATGGAGACCGGCGTCCATCGCACCGACATGCCTATCGTTTTCTTTCAAGACATACCCGCACCCCGGGATGGAACTTCTGGTCAGCATCCGTGCGACAATCCCTTTGCTTTAGCAACTTGTCCACAGATCCCTCAGGCTGCACCGTTTGCTCCTTTCATTACTTCACCACTGGACGAGCCATTCCGATGGTTCCTACCATACACTATGCTGATTTCAAACCCCTACCATCCCTCACATTATGGAGGCTACACACGGGATGAGTTGCTCCTGTTACTTCAGCTACAGTTTGAGGTTTCGAGCCATAGAATTTTGGAGCATGAAGTGACACCACATTCATCCACATTCATCACTGTCTCCTTTTGCACTCTCACCTGCTGCTATTACCCCTTTCCCAGGTTTTGATGCTCGTTTCTTTACTATCGAGCAGCAGATCAGTTAATTACTTCGACATGTATACAAGCTCAAGGAGGAGCTCGCACATGTTAGCAGTTTGCTTTTCTTCCCTCCTCCACCACAGTCACCAGTATAGTTGGTTTTTGGTTTTATGCGGATTGCATTACCTTTGGTGAGGACACTACTAATGAGCCGAGGCTGTGAAGCCTTTTGGAGACCACCTTTTGATTATAAGACTTTTGTAGATTAGCATACTTGCTGGACAAGAGTAGTGTGACCCTGTGTTCCTTCTGATATGATACACTTGGTAAAACATGTAACAATACTTTGTAGTCGATAATTAATGAAAGCACAATCATCATGTTCTCATTAAACATGTAAATCAACAACGTGCTTGCTTATTATGTTCTCATTAAATATGTTCCCATCTACATGTTTATGTTATAATTGTGATGTTATATGATTGCTTGCTATGACGATTTCTTATATACATATGTATACACACCTCCTAGGTCTTATTCGTTAAGTAGAGGCTTATGTGCCTGTGTCCTTAATAAGACCTGACCTAACCGATCTTCTTCTTAGAAGATGTCGCTTCAAAGGAACACCGATACCAACAACCCTCTGCCGACAACAGAGGCGGAATTACAAGAGCGCGTCTCACAGGCCATCGCACAGCACGAGGCCCTTCGCTCCGAACGCAACGGAGGTACCTCAGGAAATAACTCACCCAACGGTAATGTTTAGTCATTTAAGACACATTACAAAACGTTTGGACATTTCCAAATGTGCTTTGCTAATGCCCCATGTGAATGATGTTGCTTGTGTCGCAGGCTGCACCTACAAGCAGTTCTTGAGCTGCAAGCCCCGGGATTTCGACGGCACTAGGGGTGTCGTAGCCTTCGTGCGCTAGGTTGAGAAGACGGATTCCGTCTTACGGATGAGCAAATGTGCACCAGAGCATCAGGTCACGTACATATCTGGACTGTTTCAAGATGGGGCTCTGTCATGGTGGAACCTTCAGGTTCAGACGTTGGGCGAGACTGTTGCGTATGCTTTGACGTGGGATGAACTGAAAGAGCTGATGTGTAAGAGATATTGCTCGAGGGCAGAAATCCAGAAATTGGAAACTGAATTCTGGAACTTGAGAATGGAAGGTTCAAAGATAGCTGAGTATGTGCAGAGATTTCACGATTTATCACAAGTTGCTCCACGTCTGGTGGAACCAGATTTTAAGAGGATCGAACGCTTCATCTGGGGATTGGCACCTCAGATTTTAAGCATGGTGACAACATCTAGACCTCCGATGATTACCGATGCTATCGACTTAAGTATGGCGCTCACTGAAGAAGCAAATTAGACTGGGAAAATTTTCCACCCTAGAGGAGAAAAAGGAGACTCCTATGGAGCCATCTGGAGATAATAAGAAGAAGTTCGCAAATTTCAAGAAGGTTACTCGGGCAAGTAACAAGAAGAAGGCTAAAAAGGGAAAAGAGTACATGGGTATCCTACCTAAGTGCGACAATTGTCTACGTTATCATGTCGGGCGATGTAAATATGGAAAATGTGATAATTGTGGCAAGAGGGGGCATGTCAAGGAGACTTGTAGGCAAGGTACTGAACGTGGAAATGGAGGCCAAGATGGTAGCGAGAGTCATGAAGGAAACAACGACAACGACGACTACCAAGGCAGAAAGAGTGACGATAAAAAACGTGCTCAAGGTTGTTTTAACTGTGGAGATAAAAGCCATTTCAGGAAATATTGCCCTAAGAACAACCAGGCGCGAGGATGAAAGCTCAACAACGGAGCTAGGGAAGCACGCCAAGATCCAAACGTGGTCATTGGTACGTCCCATAATTAGTCAACGTTATGCATCTGTGCCGCTTGATACTGTTGCCAATTTCAGCTTCGCATCTATAGAGTTTAAGAGTATACTTGGTTTAGTAGCAAGTAAGTTAGATATCCCGTACACGAAAGAACTAGCTAATGGGAAGCTAGTGGAAGCCAACGAAGTAATTAGAGGCTGTGTGATAGAACTTAGAGAGCGTGAGTTCTCGATAGATCTTCTACCAGTTGAGCTGGGAGGCTTCGACGTCGTTGTTGGGATGGATCGGTTATCGAGTAATCGTGCAGAGATTGTTTGCCATGAGAAGATTTTCCGCAGCCCGACGGCAAGTAAAGAGACGATCGTGATTCATGGAGAGGAGTAAGATATGCCTCCACGGAGTATAAAGGCACGGGAGTTTTCGCGTAAAGGGTGTATTGTCTTCTTGGCTCATGTCATGGACAAAGAAGCCGAAGCACCGAAGCTCGAAGATACCCCTGAGATAAGGGAATATCCTGAAGTCTTCCCCGAAGACTTGTCAGGATTACCTCCACAACGACAAGTCGAATTCCATATTGACTTGGTTCCAGGCGTCGCGCCTGTAGCTAAGACACCTTATCGACTTGCACCTTCAGAGATACAAGAGTAGTCAACGCAGCTCCAGGGATTGTTAGATAAGGGATTTATAAGACCAAGCTTCTCGCTTTGGGAGCTCCAGTGTTGCACGTCGAAAAGAAGGGTGATAACTTTCGAATGAGCATCGACTACCAGGAGCTGAACAAGCTAACCATCAAGAAATTAGTATCCCTGCCAAGGATTAATGATTTATTCGACCAGTTGCAAGGATTCAACTACTATTCTAAGATTGATCGTTGATCGAGTATCATTAACTGTGAATTCAGGAAGAAGGCATACCAAAATACAGTGAGTCAACAAGTTGTTTTAGGCATACGCTAATACAATGTTTTATACACGATACACAAAATAGCTACACACAGAATGCAGAACATTGAGGGTTTAGGAATCAGACGCTTAAGACCTTCGGGAACTTATGTCGAGATCCATTAAAGGTCACCACGTAAGAACCACGTCTATTAACTCGGGCAAATACTATTATTTGTCATGCAAGCTATTTTAGTTAACCAAACGGGTAAAGTACTAGAATTTCTTTTATTGAAATTTCCACTTTTGCTTCTAGCGAGTAGATGTTTGCATCTCTACTCCTCTTAATGGTAGTTGCATCACGACAATGTTCTTCATTAAAGAAAACACTCCTTTGTCTCGATACTTGATCATTTCTTCATTTTAGCAAATACTCATTGCTTCATTTCTTGGAAAGTCATATGTTACGCATGCACCATTTGTAAGCATGCGGTTTTGTTTCGAATAAACGCTTCATCAAAGTTCAAACATTATGTGCTAAAGCGATGACCTACATTATTGTAATTGTTGGCTCCTTTACTATCAAGTCAACACATTTTCTTGAAACTTCTTTTCTTTCAAGTTACATACATGGTTTATCTTGGTAACCATGCCGAAATTCCTTTGTCGATACATGTACTCATTGTCGGATTACGCTGAAACCAAGTTCAATTGCTTGAACTTGTCCATTTCGTATATTCAATTCAAAACACCATATGATGTGTTGAGGGCATCATATTCAGGTTTATTCTTACAAATGTTCTTTTGTTTCCGAGTCGTAGTAGACTTGTTTGGTCTACGACTCCAGTAAATCGTTCATTGATTACGACACCTTGAGGTGATGCGTTCACTAAGTTGAAGCTTGCGCTAATCTCATACACGGATTTAATTGTTTATTTATTGACTTGCTCTAAATCCGTTTTGTTTATCATGTTAAAGCAGTCTTAACACAATCACGTGTTAAGACAATGGTACACAAATTCATTTTTATACTCCGGTGTACCTACCAACATTCATTACCGATCGAATGCCTTGCGGTATTTATTACTTTTTCGTCTTCGATCGAAACCAGTAGTCCTTTGATGTTCCATATTCAATTGAAAACTCTATGACATTGCGTAAATCAAGTCTTCAGATTGTTTCGTACACTTTCATTTGAATTCAAACACGGTGAACTTGTTCGGTCACCGCTATTATTGAATTATGTCGTTCACTACGACACCTTGTGGTGAACTTGTTTCTTGTGCTAATCATGGTCACTCGTTTCATACAAAACTACGTATAATTTATGTCTGACTCGTCTTCTAAACACTCTTAATGCAACTATGTATTAAGACAAAGATACACCAGGTTCGGTTGTATTTCATTTCGATGTATTCTCGCAATTCAATTTACTTGATTGAAAGTTGACAAATCATTTTCGTGTCACTATTACATTTGAGCTTGCTGATTTTGAGTTCATCTAGCGGATGCTATTATTTCTGAAAACTTGTTTGCATATTGTGAACGATCGTTCGGAATTCTATTGGTCGCAATTTCTTTTTTTTCGTTGAACCCCTGTTAACTAAGTTACACTAGATTATACATCTATACGTCTCGTATCCTTTGACGACAAAATTCTGAAAAACATACCTTTTAACCGTTGGGTTCTGATTGTTGTAATATATCCTTGGGTTCACCTGACTCGGATAAGTTTTGATTCGGTTTCGTGGTTATTCACTTTGGTGTTATACATATCCATACACGCATAACATAACCCTAAGGAGTTAATGTAGTTTAAATTTCGAGGACGAAATTTTCTTAACAGGGGGAGAATGTGACAACTGTCAAATTTGCATGCATCTGTACAATTATTAAACAATGATTAATGCTTAATGACTGTGCTGAATTTCAATTAATTACTTGAACTGCTTTCTGATTATTACCATATACATACATGTGCATCATATATTGCTTAATGTCATGTCATTATTGCATGAGAACTTTATTGACTCAAATGGTACACAAAACACAGTTAGCACAATTATCCGGCAAATCAGAAAAATGCTGACAGAGTTCAGTAGATAGACAGACATTGTATTGAGACACAGAATGAGCCAGAAGCCAAGTATTACACTAGGATAGTGTGTAGGAAAGTAAGGATCACAAAACTGCCTTCCTAGTGATAGTTTAAGTGCCGGAAAGCACCCGAAACACACTTTAAATACAAAATTCTGCAGAAATCAGCACAATTCAGCTATAACCAGCTATTTAACACAATAATATCATGCAAAATTTATGTTTTGTTGTCCAAAATAACTTACAAAGTGTCGGGAATTAAAACTGCCACAAAAGGTGCTTCATACTTAGTGAAACTGTGCAATTCAGCACTTTAACGAACCGTAACGAAACGAACAACCGGACAATAACCGGGACATCAAAATTTGTCTAGAAGTAATGTTTTAATGATATTAAGCTAGTATTGGTGGTAGAACACCTTAAAAATCATAAAAACACCTAAATACACTTAAACATACTTAAACCTTCTAGTTTGCAATTTAAACCCCTAACTTCCAAAAATTTACATTTTACCCCCCCCCCCCTTCACAAAATCCGGCCCCAACAAGTGACCTACATGAAGATATTCTTTGAATTATTTATTAGATTATGTTGGGTATATTCTACACATATTATACCATATTCCATTACATGTTGGAAGAAATTTCCTATAAACCATAAGATTAAGCCAAGTTCATTTCATCATCTTCAACACAAAAATTTCCCCTTCTTCTTCCTTCCATACTTACGACTCACATACACACCCCACACACATCCATTTTCATTCAACAATCAACCATTCTAAGGTGTCTACAAGGTGTCTCTAGCAACATTAGGAAGCTTGGAGCTTTCGGAAGTTGAAGTACCCTCACCGTTTGCTTTTATCCACTTGTTTTCTCCTCTTGATCAAAGTGAGTTGTTAATCATGTAGATCTAAAAATTTCATGGATGATTTCTAAAGAAACCAAGTTAAAAATATAAGTTTTACTAAATCTTGGTTCTTAAACAAATAAACCTTATTTTTTGGTGGTTAAACAAGTGTAGAAACACTTGTGTAACAAGAAGAATTCATAAAGAAACATTTTTAGAAAACATGATCATAAGTTGTAAAGATCTATATTCTTTAAAAATGATGTTTTTAAAGAATCAACCTCACTTTAAAGCATAACAAGACTTACTAAGAACACTAGTAAGTCTCTACAAATTTTTACAAATATTCAAGTTTATGAAGTATTAGATTATGCTTGTTTTTGGCAAAATTGGTAAGTAAAGGTTGTTTATTATTGATTGTGGATTGATTGTGATGATTTTTACAAAAGAAAATGATATTCTTGAAAGCATGGAAACCTTCATTTTTAGGGGAAACTATGGCAAAATTTTCTAAAAATCTAAACACTTAGAAGAATATTTTAAACAAATGTTTACGAGTGTATTTTAAACCATAAATTGTTAGATAAACTTTGCCATAATTTTTGTTACAAAAATTATAAATATTGGAGGTTGGTTTTTATAAATAAAAGTGACTAAATATGTATTTAGGAAAATATATATTTAGAAGACACCATGTGTGTGATTATTTGTATACTTTGTGTATTAGTTATATTATTTTAGGACTTGAAATAATATAACTCATCAAAATACCAAAAATTACAATCCAAAATATTACCAAAAATTCCAAGGAATAAATATACAAAGAAAACCCAAAATATTGGAAAAACCGAACAAAGGAATATAACTTACAAAATATTCTAGAAAATTTATTCACAAGTATTTTTTGGTAATTATTATTTTGGACACCAAGTAAACGAAAATATGATTTTTACAATTATTACAAGTATATACCATATTTTTTACAAGAAGAAAATATATTATTTTGGGTGAATGAAAATATATCTTCTTGGAATTATTAGAAGATGTATTACTTTTGAAAGAAATATATATTTTCACCAACAAACATCAAACATGTTATTTTTGGGAGAAAAAAATAAGTTTACGTATATTTTCCAAGTTAGACTTGAAAATATATCATTTTTTAGACTTGTATGAAATTACAAATACTTTTGCCAAAGGAAAAATTATAAGTAATTTTTCTAAATAATATTCCTTAAAATGCATATTTTGAAAATATACATTGATGAATTTCCACTAGAAATATTATTCCGGAAAAGTTAAGTATAAGAATACTTAATAAACATAATAAGGATACGTATTCTCGTACGTATAAATACCCTCCAGAATACGATGCCAATACATGTAAAAAATATACAAGTATAAGAATACGAATACAAATACACCCATCCTTGGGAAGGATATACATATACAATACATAAGTGTGTCAAGTTAAAATATAATATTTTAATTAATATTCCAAAATGTAATAAATATAATTTAAGTTAAAATATTTATTATTTTGACAAATAATTATATACTTGGAATAACATTGATGACACAAAGAAACGTAACTCAAAGACACTAATTAATACCAAGTCAAGGCACGACCCACTCGTCTAATAGACCATAGTACGTTGTAGGTAGTCGTGTACACCAGAGGAAACTTTGAGTTACAGGCGGATTCGAAGAACGCAAACCAGTGAGTTCCTGTTCCCCCTTTTCTCTTAACTGTTTTCAGTTTTATAACTTCGGGGCTGAAGTACATGTTACTAAATGTTTACAAACAATTACAAATGGTATGGTTAGCTAAGGAAAAATACTGTTAGATCACGTGAATAGGTAGGCGCACTCTTAAGACCTTTAATCCTCGTAGTAGGACCGAGGGACATAAGTGATAGATCTATTTGGGTGTAGCGAGCCCCACCCATGCGTCCGCCAAGTGGACCGTGTGGTGACTATGTCTTATTGCCGGAGACAAAATTTGCTAGGTTTGAGCCTTCCTGCACCATGTCACATATATTAATGTATTAGCTACACATTAATTGATCTGTTTCCTTGTTGCTTCATACCAGTTTACAAAGTATATACATACATACTTACAAATGTTTTCAAGGATATTCGCGCACACATACAAAACACATGAACTCGCTGAACTTTTGTTGATGTTTTCAAACTACATGTATTTCAGGAAATTAAGTATGGATCTGGTGGGCGTTGAAGTTACAAGTCATGTCTCTAATAAAATGTGTCATCCGAAGTCGAAGGGTTTGGGTTATGAATTTTATCTTTAGATAAGATACATGGCTCGAAACCTAGTTTGTTAGTGTCTTTTGTTAAGTCCAGATTGGAACCTAAAACTTGGGGTGTTATGTACTAGAAATTGAAGTCCTGGTTTGTGGTTAATCAATGACGATTGTAATATTTCGAAACTTAATTCATGGATGACATCACAATTTTGTCATATAGATGTTTGTTATGGTTGAATGCAATGGTATTAAGCAAATCACACCAAATCACGCTTCCGCAAAAGTCAGGGTGTGACATCATCACATGATGCATGATTAATCATCCGCCGCTTTTAACGTTATTTTCACGAAATTAGTAAAATAACGTTAAAGTTAGGACCATTTCACTTTTGCCCCCCGAGCGCCCCTACATATATACATTATATGTGCACACCGCAAGCGGGTCATCCCAAACTCATTCAATGACAGTGTTAAATCATACCAATGTTGTTTCCCTTCAATCCCACTTGAAATCGACTAGAATCAACCCTTGAAAGAAACAACTTTCTCTCTATGGTCCCTCTTGCTCTCTAGAAGGCTTGTAAAAGATGGGGAAATGGTGGGGGTTGATGTTGTTGGTCTTTTCATTTTAGCGTTTCATACATACAATAACTAGTTTACCTAGAAGGAAGCTTATCCCCACCCCGACTGTCAGCTATTGGCTCTCTCTATCGCTTCTAAACTTCCCATGGGTTTCAGCCCTAGTTGTATGAGCCAGAAGCTCGTCTCGCATACGAGTTTTCATTACAATTTTCTTTTTGGGTCTTTTAAATTCCCCAGCCTTTTTAAGTTCATAATTATCTTAATAATTCATTAAGTCCGTTATTCATTTTACTACAATATTTCGCATTCCTTTAATCCGTTAATCATCAAATTTTTGGAGTGTTACAAACATATATCAACAAAACAAATATAAGTAATACAATACGCTTCAAATTTTCAAGATTATTTTTTACCTTATAGCCTTCTATTTATTTATCTATTAAATTATTTATCTACTCGTGAGCTTAGCTCAATGTCTCTTAAGTTAAACTGAGCTAAAATCAAGAGCAGGGGATGTCAAGCGTGGCTCGTTAAGCTTGCTCACAAAGCTAAAACGATTAAATCATCGATTTATATATAGTAATAATAAATTATAAAAGTAAATAGCATAATCAAACAAACATAAATAAATTATAAAAAATAAGTTTTTTTTAAAATAAATAAGTTGACTAATTGATAAATAAATTTTAAAAAATATAAAAAAGTGATAATAATAAAAGTAAAAGAAAGAAAATAAAAAAGTGAAAATTACACATTTTATTCTTTGGTTGTAAAAGCAAAATTATCATTTTAAAAATACTAATAGGAAAATATAATATGACTTTGTGTAAAGGACAAAAACGTAATAATTTTTTAATAAATAACACTTAGTAAAATTATTAAAATTAAAGTACATAGCCTGCAAAATAACTTATGATTAAAAGACATACTTTGTAATTTACTCGTAATTTAAATTACATAGCATGTCTTCTATTTATACATCAGTTTGCAAGTTATGTCCTTTAATTTTAAGTTTAAGGGTGTAAGGAGTGGTTAAACACTTGAGAATGACAAACTAAAAAATCAACTAATGAGAGTGCGCCACGTCAATCAGTGAAAAGTGTTTAAACTTTGCTGAAAAGTGTTGGCAATGGTTTAGACACTTGCTGAAGTGGTAAACTTAAAAAAAAAATGAAAAGGGTGTGATTGGTTGAGAGATTGCATGGACCACACCCCACCACACACACACCATCCTCACCGCATCGTCAACCCACCACCGATTTGGTAAAGTTTGAGCAGTAAACTAGTGTTGGTGGTGGTGTTTACCGAGTGGCAAACTCACTTTGCCGAGTGTTGCCGATCTCCACACCGGAGGCGGACACCCTAATAATTATACTAAGTGGTATTTATTCAAAAAGCTGTTAACTTTTTGTGTTAGTTTTTTTAGAAGTGACACTTTTGACAACACAAAATTTGTTATTTTCACAACTCTTTTTTATCACTTCTATTTTAAAAATATATTTAATTTCCCTTGTTTGAGTAAGTTAGTTACGTTTCTCATTTATCATTATTTTATTTAAAACAAATTAATCAATCGTTTTAGATTTATAATTCTCATTTATCATTATTTTATTTAAAACAAATTAATCAATCGTTTTAGATTTATAAACAAGCCTAGCAATCCATGCCTGACTTACGTTCGGTTACAAAGAAAATTAAAAACCAGAAAAGAAAAGAACCGTAAAAATTACACATTTTGTTCTTTCTTAAGAGGAAAATTGTCAGTTTAATAAAACTAATAGGAAAAGTTATCAATAATGCTAAAAGATGAAAAACATAACAACTATTTGAATAAAGGCCACTTGTTCATGTGATTTCATCTTTCATTATTTTTTCTATCTTTTTTCTAAGATCGTTCATTCCTCATTCATGTGATCAAACCAATTAGGATTTGTACCTACAAAACAAATATGAAGCAATTACGTATCTAATCAAGATTTCATCCGTAAAAGATAAAATTTTAGGATTATAAACACGGAAAACATGTTTAATGTGGATTATATTTGTTTTGGTAATGTTTTAATTATTTTTTTTTTCTAAGAGAATGCTAGTTGATACATTTGTAATTATTTTGGTTTCTCGCAACTAGTTTCTGGCTAGTTGTGTTTCCGATTTTTAATAATATAACGAGCCGAGCCAAGCCCGAGCTCGTTTAACTTATGAAAGCTCGAGCTCAAGCTTGGCTCTATTCGAGCTTTATTTCTAAAGCTCGAGCTCAGCTCGAAGGTAATTTTTCAAGCTCAAGCTCGGCTCGGGCTCGACTCGTTTAATATTTATTAATTATAATTATTGTTATGCATATAATTTTGTTATTTTTTTATATTTATATAAATGGTAAATATTATTATTTAAATATAAGTTTAATATATTAATAAAAAGATATATAAAAAGAAAGCTCGTTAAGGCTCGCAAGCCGGCTCGAGATCGATAAGCGAAGCTCGGGCTCGGCTCGTTCGATAATTTTTTCGAGCCGAGCTCGAGTAGCTCGGCTCGTTTGCACCAAAGTTCAAAAAGAATATTGATTTACAATTTGTTAGAAAAATGTGTTATGGTTGGTTAGATCCATGTGACAGTGATACATGTTCTCTTACCCCATTAGTTTGCTAACACATATAAAAAGACCATTGCAATTATGTGTCCGGTCTATGATTTTACGAGATTACTGTTGCGGCTACAAAGGAGCGTGTTGAACAAAAGAGTTCTTATAATATATTATATGACTATCATATTGGTATCCAAAACTTTTTCCATAGAGGAATTTTAGTTATAGTTTACATTGTTTATACTATAAATAGAATTAGATTATATACCTGTGAGCATTATGGGTTAAGGGTTGTGTTAAAAAAAATCTATATCTATAAAAGTAATTTTTTTGTATGATTTATAAGTTGATATCTCTTCATAGTAAGACCTATGTTTGGCAAACCTTACCAAGAAGAAAAAAAACAGAAATTGAATTACTTAGGGCATTACTACTTCAATATGGCAATAAATAACAGAAATTGCAATACTATTAATTCTTCACAAAATATCTATTTAATTTCAGATGGACACGGGATCCGAATGAATATGAATCGGACCTTTTGATTCGGATCATCCAACTTGTACTAACGGATCTTCCTATATAATAAACATGTTGCAGCGGGTGTTCCGAAGTCGTTTGCCGGAGAAACTTTTAATATTCGTAAACAAAATTTACAAGCTGATTTCAAGTGAGCGTAGAGCCATTTGTACAGCGCTAATCCCATGTCAATACAATAAGTTGTTAAAAGAGTATCCAACAAGCTTTCTAACAACCATACTATTAAGTTTCTGTACTTGATTTTAATGTCAGCTAAAACTCAATGAACAAACCTCATCTCTTATAAGACCATGTGTAGTGGTGGAACAAAATAATGCCCCCACCATGGGGCATTATTCGACACGTGTCATCCCAGTCAGCATGGGGCATTATTGCAAAAATGGCGTAGTGGGGCATTATTCCAATAACGCCCATTCCAATCAATAAACAATTATTTTTTTATAGAGAAAAGAAAAAAAAAAAAAGAAATGACACCTTACACTTGGACCACTCCCATTGGCCACATCCAATTTGCATTTGACCACTTTAGCTGCATTTGACCACTTTAGCCTTTTTTTAAAAACGCCGGCTTGCAACATATTCAAATATAACGCCGGATAACGCCCGGTGTAGTGGGAGGGGGGCGTTTTGGGGCGTTTTTTTCAATTTTTTTTAAAAATCACGCCCCACTACGGGTGGTCTAATAATGTTTAGTAGACACTGGAGATATAAGAAGCATAATAACTAATAAGTCCTTTTTCACTACTCAATTTCTCAAACAATTCCGGATCACCATACTTACAATGACCATCTAAAAGAATATTATACGTAATGTCATCTGGAAGCACACCCAAATCAAGCATCGATCGCAACAACTTATTTGCATTTTTCAACTGCCCAAGTTTACACAACCCGATCATCAGCACGTTATATTACAACTCCTAGTATAACTCCATCCCGACGCATCTCCTTGAGCAAATGGAACCTCGTCTTAACGTCACCCTTCTTACAGAACCCGTAAATAACCATGGTGTAAATTGCCCACTTTACACCATTGTGTTACCCGTTGCCAAATGGATTGTGCGAACCCGCATGAAACAAAAATGTGATCTACAGTTTCCGGGAACGCGCCACAAATGGGACAAAACTCTGAACTCATACTGATTTTCCTCCTAGCCAAAGCGCACCTTGTCGGAATGTGATTCAAGCTTGCACGCCACGCCAAAAGTTCCACTTTATTAGGGCTTGACGATGTTCGATTCACGTTCAATTCTTCCTCTACGATCAAAACTCTCTCATCTCTCAACCTCTCAAATTTTCTGTTAAAATTGTGTAATTCTGTGCCTTTTAGAAATTGTGTACGAAAGTATGTGCCATCATATTACCACGTGTTTGGATCCGAAGCATAAAAAAATTCTCTTTTTAATTATGAAAAGAGCCCCAATTTTGGAATCCGCTTGAGGCCCCAAAAGGTTGAGCCGCCCTGCATATGCTTTTGAATAAATGAATGTAATGCTCATACAACAATCAACAAAGAATTGACTCACCTGGTCAAATAAGATTTGGGAATTGGTAAAAGCATATACCCTTTTGATGTTACGTCGAATTGCTTCAACTAAACCATCCATCAAAGCTAGATAATCATCAATGACAACTGGAATTCAAAGCTCCAAACACCAATAATTAGCAAAACTAAAAGAATTTGAACTTGTAAGTATAAAAAAAACTTAATTAATCATACATGTACATCAGAATTTGAACTTGTGTTTTTTTATCAAAGCTTCTAATAGTCGTTGATCCGGATATTGTTTCGGAAAAGTGCTGAATGACTGGCGCTTTGCATACTCCAACCAATCGTGCCAGTTCTCGTGCCGAAGGTATGTAATATTGCTTCAAGTTCAATACATACATGTAAAAACAGAAATCAGAATAAATGAATACTAATAATATTATCAACAAGTATTATTACCTGTAACCAGATGCAAATTCCAACGACAGGAAAGAAAACAAGGAACACGGGCCAAGCACCTAGTGACATAACTAAAACAATACCTAAAAGCTGTATGATAGCATAGGCAAATCACCTACTTGGTCCAAAAAAATAAACACCATATATTAAAGAGCCAAAAAAAAGTAAAAACCATAAAAATAAAAAATAGATATATAATAAAAAAGCTATCACTAACCAATTTCTCCATTTCATCAGATTTCTTTCCTCTAGCTAACCCGTCAGAAATCCCTCTAAGAACTGCGTATAACAAATAATGACAATAAACCTCTACAATGTTAAAACTTAAAACCAAAAAACTAATAAATGTGTTGAAACAAAAAACTTCCCCTTTCGATCTTCTCTTTTTTCGTGATATTATTGTTTCTATATACGTTCAGATTCAAAATTAGGGTTTTTACTTTTGTAAACTATAGGAATTCCTGATGGCTTCGAAACGGATCTTGAAAGAACTCAAGGATCCTCCTACCTCTTGCAGTGCAGGTATTGTTTTGATTTTGATCTGTTAGATCCTGATTTTTTTTTATTTTAGGGTTTTGTTTTTGATCTGTTATTTTCTAGGGTTATAACAAATATTACATTGCTAACTGAAGAGCTATAGATAATATCACAGTGTCACACATATGAATTACACTAAAAAATTTTGAAGTCATATGCACGATGCATTATATGCAAACACAACCTTGAAAATTAAAAACTCACACAACATATGAAATGATGTCTATCAGCTATAGATAATATACCAGTGAGTGCAAATTTTGGTGGTGTCGGGACGATAAGAGGCGACGGCCATCGACGGACTGCAAATTTCAAATCACGAGACAGAGGTGAGAATTCAACGAAATTGAAACAGAAATTATACACATAAAAGATGGAATTATAAAAGCCCTAAGATAGATAGATGAGAAAGACCTTGATTGGTTGTTGATTGGTGGATCGAAGACTTGAGGAAGAAAGTATTCCACTTTGGCTGGCGATTTTCTTGATAATTATTTATTTATTTATAGCAATAGCAATCATCTAGTTCCAAATTTAAGAGAAGCAATGGAAGTGAAGCCTGCTGCTATGGTGATAAACCCTAACTGGTTTTATTAGTGAAGAAGAAGATGGAAGATGAAGGCGGTTGGCTTTCTCTAACTTATCGGTGACATCTTATTTAATTGGTGATGAATGATGAGCAGAGATTTCGAATAGATAGAAACCGATGCATTAAATAGGATGGCTGAAATCCCTAAATTAACCCTATAGTGTCTTAAAACTTTGGGTGAACCCCTCTAAAATGGGCTTACACATCCTTGTATATGATGCTTTAAAATTGGTACGCGTGGCAAAATTACCATCTTGTACATCACTTCTCCTTTTTATAATAGTATAGATTTATAATAGTATAGATATCTCAATTATTGGCTTTCTTCATCATTAAAAACAATCTTCTCTCATAAGATTCTCTAAGCTAACCTCCTAAATCAACTGGATTCGCACGGCAGACGTAGAACTTTGTTAGGTATTTGATTTTTGATCTTATTTCTTGAGGGTTTTTTCTGATTTGGTACTTTATCCGTTTGATAAAACATTCATCTTAATCTTAGTGTCAGCAAACCAACTAATAAAGATCCGAACATAATAGTTTACTTCACGTGTTTGTGTTTGATGTTAAATATTAAGCCGACCCATTTACACATGAACGAATTGAGGTAATGTTTTATCACAAAAGGTCCAAAAATAGATAAATAAAAAATGGTCAAGCAAGCTTTTAATGAAGGAATATTGTTCCATTCTGATTTCCATGACGATGGTCATAAGAAACATTTTAACATTTGAATTTTCAAGCATTATAAGAGCATGTAAACGGATGTTGTGAGTGGCTCCTAATAGAACAAAAAAAAAGTTAAAACTATTTAAAAACCTTAATTAATAACCATTTTCTAAAACGACCGCTCCAACCCATCAACACAATTCCTCATCGACCACTATTGCTGCCTAAAACTTATGTACGTCTATAGCGGGTCAAAATAGGCAACAACATAACAAACAATGGGTCGAAATGGGCAGCCTAATACTATGCAGATTTAGAACGGGGTTCATTGATCCTTTCTCTCCTAACGTGAATGAACCAACTTCTATGAACTTAAAAATAGAAGGCATAAAACTATCAAACTTGTTTAAAAAGAGACAATGTTTACCCTTTTCTTCAAGACTGTGAGTGTTTGTAGCTGACGGCTTTTGGCCTTCGCATGAATGTAGTGTTCTTTAGGAGCACCTCCACTATTAGAATTGTCTTTAGCTTGTGTTCCCATGTATATGCCTCGTGAATCAACTCTCTGTTTCTTTTCTTCTTTCTCTCAACCTCAAGTAGTGTCAACAGACCCAACATTTCTTTGTTCTCTCTCACCACTCTATAGTTCAATTAAGAAACATACATTAATCAAACTTACACACATTAACAGGATCAAGATTTAATTTTCAAAAAACGCACTTCAAGAAACACAAAATTGTCGAAGTCACAAACATTAACAAGATTAAGATTCGGTTTTATTAAAATTGTTATAGTAAGATGTACCAAAATGGGATTGGGTTTAGCAAATGAGTTTGACTTTCAAAAGTTAACTGCCTTTTAACATATGAAATGCACAGTTAAGTTCAACAACTCATTTAGGCATTCCATCAATTACCCGGTAGGCGTTATTTTTAGGCCACCGTTTTAACTAAATTTCTAACTACGTTCAACTCATTTATGTCATTTTAACAAGTTCAAGAGATTTTTAATATCAAGTTGACTTAGCTCTCGATTATCAAAGTTAATTTATTCATTCATTATGCAAGAACTAAGGGTTTTCATCTATATGTAAAACCCGTTTCATCATATTACTAGGCATTCATCCGAATACCTAATATAATCAAGTTCTACATACAAACTAGTAGATAACATGATTTCAAGCATCTATTTACATGAACATAATCATTAATTTCGCCGTAACATACAAAAACCCATTTCATGGCAACTATGAACACATACCTAAACTCATAATTGTTCAAGTATCTTCCTATTACTACCATCCATGATGGTTTTAAACATAAGTTTACCATAAACTTAATCATATTATCAAAACCCACTTGATAATCTACTTGTTAATTACTTATAAGAAATCTTACATCAAATATTTCACAATTTCTTTATGTCTAACGAAATCAAGCAAACATATACACTTAATTTCATCTTTGGATCATAATCCAACAACCTAATTGCAAGTATTCTACTTGTCTGATATCATGACCTTCACCAAATCTAGGTTTTTAAACATACCTTATGATCCCCTCGTCTAGGTGATCTATAATACGTGTTCATGCATCAATTTGGGTCTTGAATTGATCTTCAATTTGATGATTCTTGATGAATAAGGGTTTGCCCCTTGTTTTTTGTCGCACCCTGACTTTTGCGGAAGCGTGATTATTGGTGTGACTTCTTAATACCATTGCATACGACCATAACAACACTATATGATAAAACCAGTAGATGTACATCCATTAATCTAAGTTTAAAAGTAGTACAACATAATTGTCTGAAATGTCGATACCAAATTTAAGTTACAAACCATAACATGTTTTAAGGAGTTCAAAAAGACTCAACAAAAGATTTTAAAACAAACCCGAGTTTAGGACCACGTATCTCGTCCAGGATTAAGATACGTCTCCTAAGCCCTAATGACTTGGATGACATCTTTATTCACAACGCAGCTTAAAACTCCAACGCCCGCCAGATCCATTTACTAATTCCCTGAAATACATGTAGTTTGAAAAGTCAACAAAAGTTGAGCGAGTTCATGTGTAAGTGAGTATGTATAAACCTTTGTAATGTGTCTGTATGTATGAAAATCCCTGGTATGTAGCAATTAAGGAAAAAGAGATCACTCACCATTGGGTTGCAAAGCCAATGAATGATATGTGTGAAGTGATGCAGGAAGACTCAAACCTAGCAGATTTTGGCGTCGGGCTCATAGTCACCTCATGGTCCACTCAGCGGACTCAGGAGTAGGGCTCGCTACACCCGAATAGATCTATCACTCATGACCCTCGGTCCTACGACGAGGATTAATGGCCTTAAGTTCCACCTACTCATTCACATGATCTGAACGTCCTAACCCTCCTTAAGCTAACCATACCATGTATAAAAATGTCCTTAATAATTGTATCATGTATTTCACCCCCGAAGTTATAAAACTGAAAACAGTTAAGAGAAAAGGGGGACATGAACTCACAGTATTGCGTCTTCGGTACTTGTAACCCAATTTTCCTCAGCCACACGACTACCTACAATGGTCTAACGTCTATTAGACGAACGGGTCGTGCCTTGTCTTAGTATTTATGTTTTTGAGTTACGTTTCTAACATTATTCCAAGTTATAATAATTATATTTAGTTTTGGAATAATTGTTTAATCCACAACTTTGGTATTAATACTTTCTCAAGTATTTTAGCTTCGTATTTCCTTCCCAAGGATGGGGTATCTTATACATGGTTATCCGTATTCATGTATTTGTCTATCTAGCCATGTGTGGCGTCGTATTCCGGTGTGTTAATCCAAAAGGATATATCTTTAAGTCCCACTTTTAGAAAATTTATAATAACTTATTTTGCCTCAAAAATAATGTATCGTCCAGAAAATATATGTTTCACCGTTTTCATGTATATAACCAACCTCCGATACTTTGTAATTTGTTACAAAAATTATGACGAGGTTTAAATTTGAAAAGCACAGTTCAAAACGTACTTGCAACACTTGTCAGAAAATATTTTCTAAGTGTTGGAATTTTTAGAAAATTTCGCCATAGTCTCCTTTGTAAATGGAGGTGCCCATGCTAAATAGCATATCATTTTCTTTAACATATAACACGTTAGATCATTCTCAAATTACCAACCCGACATTTAGACATGCAAAAGACTACTTATATCATTTCAGTTTTAATATACAAAACTGGGCTATTTTCGGGCATTTTAATAAAATAGTTATCTTATTCCAAAAATTCCCAAATTTTTACAGAACGTCTTACACGATCCAAATTTTATTGTGTAAAAATATCGGGGTCCAGTTCCTTACCAATATTTTATAAAAATTAATTTACCGGACTGCAATCAGATTTGTCGCTTTCTGACTGCAGTCAACGAAATAATTCATCTAAAATTTATCGTAAGTCCGATTGACGAAATTCCAGTGGGAGAATTACTACGACATCAGTGGTCATATACAGTACCATTTTGATGAGCTGATTCAACATAGATTTCAAGTTATGACTAGAAACATATCCCCCATTTACTGCAGTAAAAACTCAGCTTTAGCTGCTGTTACAAAACGGGTTTTTAAAAATAGTAAACGACCTCAGAAAAATATGATTCCAGTGCCATTTGCTTCGTTTTTCGAAAATACATAATTTAGGCTTCAGAAAATCAGTTTTTCGATTTATTATGATCTGTTTACAGCCGGTTGAAGTTGGCTGGAAAATTTACTCAGCTTGCTTTTTATAGTTTAAACGCCACTAAAATGTACCCATACGATCACCATTCTTTCTAATAGCGATTTATATCATATCATAAGTCCTTTACAGCAGGTTATTGCTAATTTAACTTAGATTTATCATGTATCATCATCTCTCATCATGATCTTTATGTAGAGCATTATGTTTAAATATTTTATGTTCAAGTTTCTTGTTTAAACTCTTCTAGTGTTCTTATAACATACATCATACTACAACTTGCAACTACAAAAACAAGATGATCAAGGGTTTAGCAAGGACTTACTACTAGCACAAGGCTAGGGTAGAATCTAGTGAAGAAGATGTTGTGAAAAGATGATGAAAAAGGCTAGAACCAAGCTCCTTTGAAGCTCCACAAGATGTAAGCCCCTATAACCCTTCTTCTACACTTGAATGAGACTTGTAAAATGGAGGATGGTGGTGGATTTATGGTGGTGATGGTGGCGGTTTGGGGTGGAACCGAAAAAGAGAGAAAGTGAGTGAGAAGTGAGGGTGTAAGATTGAGAATGATGAGTGAATCTTGAACTCCATACTTATAAGATCATCCATCATATTTTGGTTACTTACACAAGTAACAATCTAATTAAATAATAGAACAAATCAAGTGAGGAGATGTGAAGTATGGTGTGCAAATATGTGGGTCCACATGGGGACTGAAAATCGGTTTTATGGGGGGGGGGGTGTAACTTTGTGACTAAATGTAATAGTTAGTTAGTTTTCAAGTAATAAACTTATACTTGTTAGTTAGTTGATTTGTAGTGGGTGTTATGGTAGACGGGGACCACGACTAGCCAAAAATAATAAAACTATGTAACTGACAAAAATTTAGTGTCCCGGGTAATGTCCGGTTGTCCGGTTAGACACCGTTCCGTTAAAGTGTTTAACTAGTCCGAAAAATGTCTTTTATATATATATTTGTAACACAATTTATTCCCGGCACTTAGGAAAGCATACCGGACCATTCTGCCATATTTTTGCACTTTACTAGCATAATACAATGCTGAATTTTAATAATAAATGCAAAATTCTGCATTTATGGTGTGTTTTAGGCACTTCCCGGCACTATAACTATCACCTAGTGACGCAGTTTTATGGTCCTCACCTCCCTACACTCCGTACTAGTGTAATACCTTGTCCCTGGCTCATACTGGCCATAATAACATTGTCTGCCTATGTGCTGGTATTGTCAGCATGTTTCTGAATCAACCGCTCAGTGTGCTAACTGTGCTGTGTGTATCAAGTATGTCACTAATGTTTGTATGAAATAAATGAAGTGACAGTATGAAATGTGATGCGTATGTATGTGGGTAACAGAAAACAGAAAGTAGTTTAATCAACAGTTGTAATTAAGCACAGTCATTAAGCATAAATCAATATTAATTAAACATACGGATGCATGCAAATTTGACAGTTGTCACATTCTCCCCCTGTTAAGAAAATTTCGTCCTCGAAATTTGTACTACCTTAACTCCTTATGGTTACGTCACACGTGTATGTGTATGAATAATACCGAGGTGGAAAATCACCAAACCGAATCAAACCTTATTCACATCAGGTGAGTCCAAGAATATATAATAACACGAATCCAATAGTTAAAAGGTATGTGCTTTTAGCATTTGGTGTCGAAGGTACAAGGCGTATCGACGTGTAGTCTAGTGTAATCCAGTTACAGGGGTTCCACAAGAGGAGTTTTGTCCAATAGGATTCTTAAACGATTGGTCACAATGTGCCAACGAGTCTTCACAACCATAGCATCTGCTATACGAATTCAAAATCAACATCTCAAAAGTAATAGTAAAGTGATCTGTCAATATCCCGAACAAATAAATGGTAAGAATTAGTGCGTTGTCATTTTTGAATTGTGAAAATACACCGTATGAACTACAAGCGAATTTGGTGTATCATTGTCTTAATTCGTAGTTGCATCAAAATGTTTAGATAACCAGTCAATCAAAAGTGTATGTAGTTTCGTGTGAGACGGTTGATCATGATTAGCACAAGCTGCAAGTTTGTAATGACACCACAAGGTGTCGTAATGACATAATTCAAATATAGTGGTGACTGAACAAGTTCACCATGTTCGAAGTCAAATGAAGGTGTACCGAAACAAGCCTGAAGTTTTGATTTACACATTGTCATAGGGTTTTCAGTCGGATACGGAACATCAAGGTATTACTGTCCCTGTTTGAAAGTGGAAAACAATAAATACTACAAGGTATTTAATTTGTAATGAACGAACCGTTAGGAGGTACACCGTGCTATGAAATGAATCTATGTACCATTGCCTTAACACACAACTGTGTAGAGGCTGCTTTAATTGAAATAAACAAGACAGATTTAGAGAAAATTAGCAAATAATTTGAATCCGTGTATGAAGTGAGTAACCAAATTAGCGCAAGCTTCAATCTCGTGAAAGTATCACCGCAATGTATCGGAACCAATCAAATGATTTAGTGGAGTCGTAGACCAACCGAATCTACTACGACTCGTAATGAAAAGGTCTTGGCAAAAATATTTGAATATGATGCTCTCAACACATCATCGTACAGCGTTTCAAAACGAACATGCAAAGATGGATAAGTTCAAGCAGTTGAACTAGATTTCAACGTTATCTGACAATCAACATATGTATCAACAAGGGGAATCTCAGCATGGTTACAAAAATAAACCATGAATGTATCTTGAAAGAAAAGAAGTTTCAAGAAAGTGTGTTGACTTGATAACAACAGAGCCAACAATTACAATAATGTAGGTCATTCGAATCACAAACCAGTAATTTAGATTTAGCAACATAATATTTGAATTTCAATGAAGCGTTTGAAATGAAACCGCATGCGTAGCAGATGGTGCATGCGTAACATGTGAGCTTTGAAACAATGAGTGTTTGCTAAAATGGAGAAACGACCAAGTATTCGAAGTAATTGAGTGTTCGCTCTCAGCGAAGAAAATCAACGTGATGCAACTACCATTAAGGGGAGTAGAGATGCAAACATCTACTTGCTAGAAGCAAAAGTGAAGATTTCGACAAGAGAAATTTAAGTACTTTCTGTTTGGTTAACTGAAATAGCATGTATGTCAGGTTAATGGTGTTTGCTTGGGTTAACAAATGTGGTCCCTAGGTAACAACTTTTGCGAGTCTGGACCTGGGTTCCCAAAGGTCCTAAGTATATGTTTTCTAGATCCTCAAGGTTTCGTATTCTGTGTAGATCTGTTTTGTGCATTGCATAGGAAACACCATTTTTGTGTATGTTTAAAAACAAATTATTGTCCCACAATCTCCCCGGTATACTTTATTCCTGAATTTACAGCTAATGACACTCGATCGTCGATCAGTTGTGAAATAGTAGTTTAACCCTCATAGTCAGTTTAGTAAGAAATTTGTTGATCCTTACCAAGAGTTATCGACTCTCGTGGGTTAGCTCGTCCGGATCCTGGTTGTTTGATGTTCGTATGGAAGCTATCGTCCTTCTTATTGACAAGCAGAAAGGGGTTGCCAAAAAAGGGAATCTTGGTCTGTTATCTTCCTTCTCTATCAACTTCTGAAGCTTCACTGTCAATCCTTGCATCTCCGAAGGTGTAGTCGCTAAGGTGCATCGACTACAGGTGCGACGCCTGAAATCAAATTGATGCGAAATTCGACTAGTCGTTGAGGAGATAATTCTGGTAAGTCTTTGGGAAAGACTTCAAGATATTTCCTGATCACAGGGATATCTTCGAGTTTTGGTTCTTCGGCTCCCTTGTCCCCGACATGAGTCAAGAAAACAACACATCCTATTTACAACAACCTTCGTGCCTTCAAACAATTAGTAATTTGTAGAGGCGTATCCTGTTTCGTGGGTCACGATCGTTCCTTTATTTGCCATCGAGATGCGGACATCAATCTCCGCTTGATCACTTGGAAATTAATCCATCCCAATCACCTCGTCGAAGTTTCCCAACTCAACGGCAGCAGATCAAGCGTACACTTACGCTCTCCGGGTTCTATCTTGCCGTTTCTAGTTACTGCGTTGGCTTCCACTACCTCCACCTAGCTAGTTCCATCGAGTGCGAGTTATCTAACTTACTTGCTACTAAACCCAGTATACTCTCAAACTTTAGAGATGCAAAGTTTAAAAATTGCAACAGTATCTGGCAACACAGATGCATAACGTTGAGTAATATGGAACGTACCGATACTTGAATTCCTGGCGTGTCTCCCTAGCTCCGGTGTTGGGCTTTTCCTCCTTGTGCCTGGTTCTTCTTAGGACAGTATCTTCTGAAATGCTTTTTGCTTCCACAGTTAAGACAACCTTGAGCACGTTTCTATTTGTCACTCGTTCTGCCTTGGTAATTGTCACTGTCGTTGTTTCCTCCGTGATTCTTGCTACCATCTTGGCCTCTATTTCTACTTTCAGTATCTTACCTACAAGTTTCTTTAGGATGCCCTCTCTTGCCACAGTTATCACATTTTCCATATTTACATCGCCCGACATGATAACGTAGGCAATTGTCACACTTAGGTGGGAGACCCATGTAGTCCTTTCCCTTTTTGGCCTTCTTCTTGTTACTCACCCGAGTAACTTTCTTGAAATTCGTGAGCTTTCTCTTGTTATCTCCCGATGGCCCTACAGGAGTCTCCTCTTTTTCTTCCATACTGGAAAATTTTCCTAGTCTAACCGCTTCTTCAGTGAGCGCCATGCTTGTGTCGATAGCCTCGGTGATCGTTGAAGGTTTAGATGTTGTTACCAAGCTTAGAATCTGAGGTGCCAATCCCCCTATGAAACGTTCGACTCTCTTAAACTCTGGTCCCACCAGGAGCGTAGCAACTTGTGATAAATCGTTAAATCTCTGCACATACTCAGCTATCTTTGGTCCTTCCATTTTCAAGTTCCACAGTTCGGTTTCCAACTTCTGGACTTCTGCCCTCGAGCAATATCTCTTACGCATCAGTTCTTTCAGTTCGTCCCACGTCAAAGCATATGCAGCGGTCTCGCCCATTGTCTGAACCTGAAGGTTCCACCATGACAGAGCCCCATCTACAAACAGCCCTGCTATGTATGTAACCTGATGTTCTGGGGCGCATTTACTTAGTCACAAAACATAATCCGTCTTCTCAACCCAACGCACAAAAGCTAAGGCACCCCCGGTGCCGTCGAATTCTCGAGGTTTGTGGTCCAAGAACTGCTTGTAGGTGCAGCCTTCGCTGCATTCAGAGCGAAGGGCCTCGAGCTGTGCAATAGCCTGTGAGATGCGCTCTTGTAGTTCTGCCGCTGTTGTTGGCGGAGGGTTGTTGGTAGTGATGTTCCCTTGTATCGACATCTTCTAAGAAGAAGATTGGTTAGGTCAGGTCTTATTGTTCAGGGAGTGCATTTAGTTGTTTAGTGGTCATATGCACACACACAAAATAGGTTATCAACCAATCAAGCAGTAGTATAATCATAGCATACCCAAGTAATTTGGTAATTATGTTTAATGAGAGCATAGCAAGTAAGCACATAGTGTTATAATTACAGCACACATATATGGATCAACAATCGTGCTTAGCGAAGACATAGCGACTGAGCTTTCGTTGGTCATTGGCCACAAAGTATTGTCGCATGATGATTGGCTCTCATTATTCTCCGACCACAATTGTATTGTCCTTCACAATGTATCACATCAAGAGGGACACAGGGTCACCCTACCTTGTCCAACAAGTATATCAGTGTATCAAAATCACATAGTCTGAGGTGGTCTTTAAAAGTCTCCACAATCCCGGCTTATCATTAGTGTCTTTCCCCAAATGTAATGTAATCCACATAATCCAGAAATCACCATACCAGTGTCTGAGGTGGAGGAGGAAAGAAAAGTAAATTTTTTAACGTGCGTGAACTCCTCCTCGGGCTTGTGTACACGTCGAAGTAATTATCTGCTCTGCCGCTCGACAGTAAGGAAATGAGCATCCGCAACCTGGGAAAGGTGTAATAGCAACGGTTGGGAGTGCAAAAGGAACCTTGATAAATGTGGAGGATCAAAGTATGCTAGCAATAGACAGGGTGGAGGACGCAGTGTCTTATATAAACTTTTCGGACAATATGCTGTCTTGTGATGTAAATACTTAAATCATGTTTTCAGTTATGAAATGTTTTGCATTTGAAGTTACCAAATGTGGGGTCAGCTCAAGCTCCAACACTCTGCGACTCATATTCTCAAACTGTAGCTGATGTTACAGGAGCAACTCATCTCGTGTGTGGCCTCCATAATGTGAGGGTTGGTAAGGGTCTAAATTCAGTATAGTGCATGATAGGAATCATCGAAATGGCTCGTCCAACGCGGTAGAGTTGAAAGTAGCACATGGTGCAGTTTGCGAGGTCGTAGAAAATGCTGCTGTAGCAAAGGAGTCGTTACGCGGGTGCTGACCTGGAGTACCTTCCCGGGGTGCGGGTATGTTTTGAAAGAAAGCGATAGGCACGTCGGTGTAATTGGACGCCGGTCTTCACAGGAGCAACATCAGCGGTTATGGGTGCAAAAACAAACGTTTCAACCAATAAGGAGATTGTCAGGTGCTGGTACTGGGTCAGATAATATGGGCGCAATGTCTAGTAAACCAAAAGAAACAGGGTCATGACCAAGTAAGGGTGCAGGATCAGTAGGTGCAACATCAAGCTGACCCAAAAGGTGCAGAAGCCAACCCAGGAGCAGGCTTCGGGTCGTGTAACGGTGTGGTGCCTCGAGCAGGTGTTAGTGCAGCAGTCATAGTGGTGTCGTCGTCCTAGTTAGTAGCAAAAAGCGGTAACCTGACCGTCTGTAAGGCCGTAAATGATGCGGACTCAAAGGAGTCTGAAATCGGGAGTTTACTAGAATCAGAGTGTAGCTTGACAACAGGGGTCTCAAAAAGTGAAATTAGTAACAACGTGCTTGTCAAGCTTTCCATCATCATAGGTGTTATCAGAAGGACCACCAATAACATGCCAATGTCATCATCAATTATTCGTTGAGTAGCCCACCTTCGGAAGGAATGTCCACAGGAGGCGCATTGTCGAGGATTGGAGTCATGATGTGTTCACCTTCGGGATGACCGGTGATAACGTGGTCATGGATTGAAACAAGAGTGATAGGATGATTCTTGTCGGAGAAGCCATCATCAGGGGTAATTCATCACCAAAAATCTGGCAGCGCAGATGGTTGGTCGTCGTCCTCGGCCTTGGTTGGCATATCAGGATCACTTCTCAGTGTCTGACGTGAATATCTCTGGCGCAGAGGTAACCTCTTCATCTGTGGCGGTGGCCGTAGGGTTATCATTATTTGACAATTCGTTCCCTGAGGAAGGTGACGTGTGTGCCGGTACATAATAGTCATAGCATGCATATTTACAGTGATCTTTAACACTTTGTGTATTGCAAATAAAGACAATCCATAATGTAATCATGTATCCACATATTCGTCCTAGTCTTCCCAGACTATCCCACCCAGTCTCTCAGACTAAACTTCCTAGTCTCTCAGACTAACTCCCTGGTTTCTAAGACCAACTCCCTGGTCTCTAAGACCAAATCCCTGGTCACTAAGACCAACTCCCAGTCTCTAAGACTAATTATCCCCAGCCTCTAAGGCTGATCCTCCCTCAGCCTCTAAGACTGAACCTCCCTCAGCCTCTAAGACTGAACCTCCCTCAGCCTCTAAGACTAAATTATAACATGAATTTTGAAATGTGTATTTGTGCCTTTTGTTTGTAAAACGTTTGTGCCCCGGATCTGGACGTTTAGTGTATGCAATGTAAAAAGGTTTGAAAATGTTTTCGTGAGAGCCCTGATGATCATAGTCTAGACTCGAGAAGGAATCCTAGTTCGCTATGATCGAGGCTCTGATACCAAGCTGTCACACCCTGACTTTTGCGGAAGCGTGATTATTGGTGTGACTTCTTAATACCATTGCATACGACCATAACAACACTATATGATAAAACCAGTAGATGTACATCCATTAATTTAAGTTTAAAAGTAGTACAACATAATTGTCTGAAATGTCGATACCAAATTCAAGTTACAAACCATAACATGTTTTAAGGAGTTCAAAAAGACTCAACAAAAGATTTTAAAACAAACCCGAGTTTAGGACCACGTATCTCGTCCAGGATTAAGATAAGTCTCCTAAGCCCTAATGACTTGGATGACATCTTTATTCACAACGCAGCTTAAAACTCCAACGCCCGCCAGATCCATTTACTAATTCCCTGAAATACATGTAGTTTGAAAAGTCAACAAAAGTTGAGCGAGTTCATGTGTAAGTGAGTATGTATAAACCTTTGTAATGTGTCTGTATGTATGAAAATCCCTGGTATGTAGCAATTAAGGAAAAAGAGATCACCATTGGGTTGCAAAGCCAATGAATGATATGTGTGAAGTGATGCAGGAAGACTCAAACCTAGCAGATTTTGGCGTCGGGCTCATAGTCACCTCATGGTCCACTCAGCGGACTCAGGAGTGGGGTTCGCTACACCCGAATAGATCTATCACTCATGACCCTCGGTCCTACGACGAGGATTAATGGCCTTAAGTTCCACCTACTCATTCACATGATCTGAACGTCCTAACCCTCCTTAAGCTAACCATACCATGTATAAAAATGTCCTTAATAATTGTATCATGTATTTCACCCCCGAAGTTATAAAACTGAAAACAGTTAAGAGAAAAGGGGGACATGAACTCACAGTATTGCGTCTTCGGTACTTGTAACCCAATTTTCCTCAGCCACACGACTACCTACAATGGTCTAACGTCTATTAGACGAACGGGTCGTGCCTTGTCTTAGTATTTATGTTTTTGGGTTACGTTTCTAACATTATTCCAAGTTATAATAATTATATTTAGTTTTGGAATAATTGTTTAATCCACAACTTTGGTATTAATACTTTCTCAAGTATTTTAGCTTCGTATTTCCTTCCCAAGGATGGGGTATCTTATACATGGTTATCCGTATTCTTGTATTTGTCTATCTAGCCATGTGTGGCGTCGTATTCCGGTGTGTTAATCCAAAAGGATATATCTTTAAGTCCCACTTTTAGAAAAATTATAATAACTTATTTTGCCTCAAAAATAATGTATCATCCAGAAAATATATGTTTCCCTTTTTCATGTATATAACCAACCTCCGATACTTTGTAATTTGTTACAAAAATTATGGCGAGGTTTAAATTTGAAAAGCACAGTTCAAAACGTACTTGCAACACTTGTCAGAAAATATTTTCTAAGTGTTGGAATTTTTAGAAAATTTCGCCATAGTCTCCTTTATAAATGGAGGTGCCCATGCTAAATAGCATATCATTTTCTTTAACATATAACACGTTAGATCATTCTCAAATTACCAACCCGACATTTAGACATGCAAAAGACTACTTATATCATTTCAGTTTTAATATACAAAACTGGGCTATTTTCGGGCATTTTAATAAAATAGTTATCTTATTCCAAAAATTCCCAAACTTTTACAGAAAGTCTTATACGATCCAAATATTATTGTGTAAAAATATCGGGGTCCAGTTCATTACCAATATTTTATAAAAATTAATTTACCGGACTGTAATTAGATTTGTCGCTTTCTGACTGCAGTCTACGAAATAATTCATCTAAAATTTATCGTAAGTCCGATTGATGAAATTCCAGTGGGAGAATTACTAAGACATCAGTGGTCATCTCTCGTACCATTTTCATGAGCTGATTCAACATAGATTTCAAGTTATGACTAGAAACATATCCCCCATTTACTGCAGTAAAAACTCAGCTTTAGCTGCTGTTACAAAACGGGTCTTTAAAAATAGTAAACGACCTCAGAAAAATATGATTCTAGTGCCATTTGCTTCGTTTTTCGAAAATACATAATTTAGGCTTTAGAAAATTAGTTTTTCGATTTATTATGATCTGTTTACAGCCGGTTGAAGTTGGCTGGAAAATTTACTCAGCTTGCTTTTTATAGTTTAAACGCCACTAAAATGTACCCATACGATCACCATTCTTTCTAATAACGATTTATATCATATCATAAGTCCTTTACAGCAGGTTATTGCTAATTTAACTTAGATTTATCATGTATCATCATCTCTCATCATGATCTTTATGTAGAGCATTATGTTTAAATCTTTTATGTTCAAGTTTCTTGTTTAAACTCTTCTAGTGTTCTTATAACATACATCATACTACAACTTGCAACTACAAACACAAGCTGATCAAGGGTTTAGCAAGGACTTACTACTAGCACAAGGCTAGGGTAGAATCTAGTGAAGAAGATGTTGTGAAAAGATGATGAAAAATGCTAGAACCAAGCTCCTTTGAAGCTCCACAAGATGTAAGCTCCTATAACCCTTCTTCTACACTTGAATGAGATTTGTAAAATGGAGGATGGTGGTGGATTTATGGTGGTGATGGTGGCGGTTTGGGGTGGAGCCGAAAAAGAGAGAGAGTGAGTGAGAAGTGAGGGTGTAAGATTGAGAATGATGAGTGAATCTTGAACTCCATACTTATAAGATCATCCATCATATTTTGGTTACTTACACAAGTAACAATCTAATTAAATAATAGAACAAATCAAGTGAGGAGATGTGAAGTATGGTGTGCAAATATGTGGGTCCATATGGGGACCGAAAATCGGTTTTATGGGGGGGGGGGGGGGTTGGTGTAACTTTGTGACTAAATTTAATAGTTAGTTAGTTTTCAAGTAATATACTTATATTTGTTAGTTAGTTGATTTGTGGTGGGTGTTACGGTAGACGGGGACCACGACTAGCCAAAAATAATAAAACTATGTAACTGACAAAAATTTAGTGTCCCGGGTAATGTCCGGTTAGATACCGTTCCGTTAAAGTGTTTAACTAGTCTGAAAAATGTCTTTTATATATATATTTGTAACACAATTTATTCCCGGCACTTAGGAAAGCATACCGGACCATTCTGCCATATTTTTGCACTTTACTAGCATAATACAATGCCGAATTTTAATAATAAATGCAGAATTCTGCATTTATGGTGTGTTTTAGGCACTTTCCGGCACTATAACTATCACCTAGTGACGCAGTTTTATGATCCTCACCTCCCTACACTCCGTACTAGTGTAGTACCTTGTCCCTGGCTCATACTGGCCATAATAACATTGTCTGCCTATGTGCTGGTATTGTCAGCATGTTTCTGAATCAACCGCTCAGTGTGCTAACTGTGCTGTGTGCATCAAGTATGTCACTAATGTTTGTATGAAATAAATGAAGTGACAGTATGAAATGTGATGCGTATGTATGTGGGTAACAGAAAACAGAAAGCAGTTTAATCAACAGTTGTAATTAAGCACAGTTATTAAGCATAAATCAATATTAATTAAACGTACGGATGCATGCAAATTTGTCAGTTGTCACATTTCTCTAGCCGTGATCGATCACACACACACTCTCAGTGTGTGTGTTTTGTGTTTTAACCTTATTAATCCCAAGTTTTGAGATTTTAATTATAAATGGATATCATCCAATATTTACCACTAACGATACAAATAATCAACTTGGTTAATCATTTCTAGTTAATTTTGTTTACGATTTAACTTTTATCATTAACGGGTACTTTACCCGTTCCTTTATATTAGCCGGGTTTGAATTACCAAACCCGTTTTTGGGGTGTTGCAGAATTAAATAACCATATATATAATCTCATATTGTAAACATATGATGCTTAATGATAGATTTCACCCTGTCCAACGCTCTAAACTCGTTTTCCCCGAACCAAAATGACCACTTTTTGAAGTACTTTGATTTGACCCGTATCCAATTTGGTCCGAACCCACCCAGACCCGAATCCGTTCTAACCTAAACCAAACGACCACTTTCTAAAATATTTCCTTTCACCTGAACCAGTTTGGTTGGAACCTTATGACCCAAACCCGCTGGACCCATCGTAATTTTACTTTGGGAACTTCTTTGTATCATCCATCGGACCTGCAAGAATTCAAATAAATCATAAGGAACAAATCTAAACACTAAGTAGCTATGCATATATGAATTAAGAAAATGTAGTAGCTCTTCTACTTGTACTAACATCACAAGCAACATCACAAACACTATGTTAATAGGTAAATAAGAAAAGAGTACTATTCGCTTTTCTTACAAACTATCTAAGTAAATACAAAACCAATGTTCTTATTCATGACAGGTGCGGTTCGAGTGACCGGCTAAAACGGGTCACATTGTATGACAGGTTAATTTGGTTGATCTGAAACATTTTTTTTGTTGGTTTTTTAATAAATAACAATTGATAAAATATTACAAAAATATATTGTTACCATAGCTGATCTAATTTTCTTTCATTATGAGCTAAGAGTTTTTAATTTGACCCGTAAAAGATATCGACACCTTCAATAGTTGTAAATGGGTCAAAATCAACACAAACAATATGTAAAATAAACCAGGTTCTTGTATAAAGACTTGGTTATATACGGTTTAAAATTGCATTAAGGTCATTCTAAGATATGATACCTGGTACAATATTTGTGATTCCAACCAGAAAGCCGGCCTAAACAAAATCAAACCCGAGTTAGTGTGTGGATAAAAATCTAAAAGTTGAAGACAAGTCAACCCAACTACTTAAATCTGTACATAGTTGAAATTTGCTTTTCTTAACTATCACCGAATTAATAAAAAAACACATAATGAACAACGAATATGACTAGAAAACTTTATATAGTTTGGTGTCAGTTAGCTAACTCGTTAAGAGGATAAATGTCTTACCAAAAGGGAACAACTATTAATTATAAAATACAAAGAAATGAAGAATATTTTTCCTTGTCAATTCTAGCTGAAGAACTATCTTTCTCAACAAAATATCACTAATCGAGATCTGAAACAACAAATCCGAAACACATTCTCAAATAAAGTAAACAAAAGTGTACTAACTCACAGATTCATGGTGCCCTTGTAAACCGTCGTCACCGTCGCTAGCTTCTTCAACCATTCTCCTCCAAGAAAGTTCTTCGATTACAACTAAAAGAAACCTTCTAAACGTTTGATTACAGTTACCTTTCGGTCGGTGAAGGCCAGTTAGGTCTTCTTCTGCTTGACCCATTTTTGCATCAACAGAGGGTATGTTTAGGAGAACCAGCCATGATTTTGTCCTAAAACAACAAACCCTAGAAACTGTTCATAAACTTATTTGCTAAAACAAAGATAAATTAGAACGCACCCTCATAAAAGAACCAAAGCAAAATCATATGTGGAAAGAAGAATCGTAACTTACCTAGATCATCGGCTCTTTAAGAGAAAAAGATGGTTTCGATGGTCACTGGTGGTGTCATCAGTGGAGAGGATCGGGATGAGCTCTGTCTTTTCTCGTTCTCTCTCTTTATTTGTCTGCAAATTAAAAGAAAACTTGGGTATATGGGGAACTGGGGATGGGGATGAGCGGGAATTGAAAAGTTGAATGCAACATTTAGCCGCTTAAAAAGTTATGCTTAAAGATGTTGTATCTGATGCATCATAACTTGTACTTTGACTACGGTTTTTAAGAATTTACATTGGGCTTTTATTAAAAAAATCTATGAAAATTACACCTAGGATGTGTAGGTCCCTTAACCCGTGCGGATCGTAACAGAATCGTCGATCTAACCTAGAGTGCGGAATCCTCTAGATTAGATTTCACAGAAAACGAGTAGAAACAGAATCAAGAACACGATACACTTTCAATCCGGTCTTCTATTGATTATCCAACACGAAGTTTACAATCAACTCAAGACCCACAAGAAATATCTCAGCCACTCTCTGTAGATTTCTCTAACTCTCTCTATATTCCTCTAAGTGTGTCACTCAACTGGCTTACTAAACCCTTATGCCAAGCCTTGTTTATATAGGACAAGGTTTGCACATGGGCTTTGGTCTGGGCTAGGCCATTCTCCAAGCCCATTACACTAAATAACTCCCTAACCAATAATGCTAAGCCCAATACAAAATATCCAAAGACTAAATAATCAAACTATTAAGTTGTTGTCACAGAATATGCATCAACAAACTCCCCCTTAACAATAGCTTCATAGTGTAACCATGTCTTCAAACATCTTGTAGTCTTTTGGTCTTTGGATAGCGTCAGCTACACAGTTTCTGACATCAACAAACTCCCCTTTAGTTGATGCTTCCAATCTCCAAAACTTTCCTTCGTTGTAGATCAGTGAACTAGCAATCTTTGGTTAAGCAAGTATCTCCAAATTTTCCAAATCTCTCTCTGCAATGTAGTAGAAGGATCCTACCATGCATATTCACACGATCTTCACTTCACTCTCAATTTGCACTTTACTTGTATTCTGCACTTCATTTTGATAACCACATCAATCTGTTTAGCAACACAAGCAAGTATCTCGAAAAACCATTAGTCTTTTTCACATTTAAAGATAAACCAATATTTTATCTTAAATTGCAAAAACAACTACCTTTCAGTTCAAAATGGAAGTCTTTTTAAAAAAGAAATCTTTTTGGTATTTTTGATATTTTTCAACACTAACTAAACTAAACCCAAAAATATTTACAATACTTCTTTTTGTGAGAATCATGTGCAAGAAGATCATATCAACAAAATCAAACTGTTTTCACACTATTTGATAATTCTTTATGTAATTTTTCATGAAAAGCAGTTCAAGACGATTACCAGTATGTTTGTCCACCTAAACAAAATGCATGAACATTTCAAGTACCATTACCGTATGATACGTTAAGGTAATATTATTTCTGAAATACTAGTGTGTCCCACTTCAGGATATACCCCCGCGATCAATGTATGCACAAAGATTCATCGTAGTAGGTGAGTATACTGAATTCATCCGTTTTGTTTTTCAACGTTTAGATAATTGGTGATCAGGTCAGTACTTCCGTACAGCAAAGAGACCAAAATATCTAACGAGGGCTAAGACAAATACCATTTTTGGTATGATTTATGCATTTTGCACATTTGAATGACTCTCTAGGAGAGCTTCTTCATTTTCAGGGTTTTGGCATTTTTAGCTCTTTTAAGATATCCTGGTTGTGCCTAGGTCAGCATGTATCTGGATGCAGCAGAAGGACAACCCTGATATCCCCAGATGAAATAACAGTATAAAGACCCAAAACTTCAGATTTTGGCAATCTATCAACGCAAGAATTAAGGTCATTAAACCATACACCACTGATGTGTTCCCCACTCATACTCAGTGCATTTATGTTTATATCACATTGGTAAGTTGATTATTTCATGTTTTTGCCTACTGGTACATCATATGATGAAGCTGCTATCACACTTAAGCAATTCAATTCAGTTTGAGTGTGACAGTCTAACTTGCTGATGTACTATCATTTCTTCTTTTTCACACAGTGAAAACTCATTTTTGATTTTCTATTTTTTTTTATGTTTTTCATTTTTTTTAATTTTCTAACTTACTCCCCCTAAACACACGCACTATCTAAACTCTTTTTGGCTTAGGGTGATTTCTCCCCCTAAATTTTTGTTTTTATGGAGTAAGATTTAAAAACATAAAATTAAAAACACAAACAGACTCCCACTCTAAATCTGGCAAAAGTTTTTCAATGTTAAAGTAAATAGTTCGTTACCCATGTTAACCTACTATCCACCTTAGACACTTAACAACTCAGTTAGACTTAAGAACCCAAACCTTACCGGTTTTGGGTCGACCATGTAAATCCATATAAGATGCTTCTATCCAATATCCATCACTCCTGACTGGAGTCTTGGATTGCTTACCCATTGTTGAACAAGATTGAAAATTTTCACTAAGTCTTCGATTGCGAGAGTTCCAATAAACTCTCGGATTTTCTGACCTTTGAAAATTATTACCTTGATACCTTCTTCTCCCATTCTCATACCATGAATTTTGGAAAAAAATTGGATGTTGTTGAACATTTGAGTTACTAAAACCCCTATGTCCATTTCTTCTTTGAAAATTTCGATTACCAGATGTTTGGTATCGATTTTGATATCCAAATTTTTTATTTTGACTTTGAAACCGATTTGATTTACCACTATATTGACTAAATTGTGGAGAAATACTTCTTAGTCTATCAAATCTTTTCGAAGTTGAAGGTTTTGATTGAAATTCAGGTTTCTTTGTCTGGCAACTTGGTTTTACACTATTGCTTGACCCAACCTGATTCCCATCCTTAACCTCATCAACCGTTTGTTTACCTTTCTTCAAAGGACAACAACTCGCCACATGCCCTTTGTTGTGACATCTAAAACAGGATCTTTTCTTATAACTTTTCTTTTTATTTGATCCCTTTTTAAATGTTTTGACATTTCCGTCTTCAGTATCCTCATCCACTTTATGAGGTGTACCGTTAGACCGTATAGATTCTTTCAAAGAAACTGGACTATTTGGCAAGTCCACAGCTATCGGATCTACTACCTCTTATGCAGTGGTTACAAAATCAATTAGCTCTTCTTCATTTGGTAGAAAAGAGTAGTCTTGATTTTCAGAAGATGAAGCTTTACTAAACCCCACCCCTGTTTTATCATTACTCCTTTTTAAACCTTTTTGAATATGAGTCCTGACTAACGAAGAATTTCCAAATTTGTCTAACTTACCCTGAAGTTCTACAATTTTGGCTTGTGCATCAGCCAATTCTGTGCACTTTTCTGAAAGCTCGTTAGTCTTTTCTTTCACAGTTTCACGAAACAAATCAATGACCTGTAACTGTTCATTGACTTTGCTAGTTAAACTGCTAATTTCTTGTTCATTTGATTTGAGTTTATCTAAACAATTTGACTCTCTTTTAATCAAAAGAACATTTAACTCTTTTCGGTTTTCCAAATCAGCTAACAGAATTTTGTTTTGCTCCGATAGTCTGTTAACTTTACCCTGTAGTTCAGTGCAATTAAGACATGTATGACTTACAGATTCTGATGATACCTTTACCTCTGATGTAAGTCCATTCACATCCTTCAAGCCCTTTGAAACTTCTGCAGTCTTCTTCTCAGCATTTTCCTTATCAGCTTGCTTCTTCTCTTCCACCTCAGCAGCTACTTCTCCAATCTTCACCGCTGCAAGCTCAGCTACACATGCTTAATCACATGTATTCATTTTTGAAGGAATCTGATAACGTTTTTCTAAAGCTTCCCACAGCTCTTGAGAAGTCCCATACCTATTAAATAAGTGTTTTATTCCAATCGGAAAGGACATCTTTAATGCTGCTAAAGCTCGCTTTTCAGCATCAAACACAAGTTTCTCAGATTCATCCATCTTGTCATAAGAAATAACTTTAACCCTTCCTTCAACATGACGTGTAGGAGCAACATATCCATCTATCATACAACTCCACATTTTAGTATCTTCACTTTTCATAAACAACTCAAACTTCTCTTTCTAGTCAGCATATTCTTTGACGTTTGTAAGCTTTGGCCAATTCCTAACAGTCTCCCTGACCTTATCCATATTAGCCATCACGCAGCGTAAAAGTTTAAATGGATTTTGGTAACCTGTGTCAAAATCCAAATCTAACTTCTCTACTGGTCCTTGTTAAGCTTTTACCGTAAACGAACTGATAAAACCGTACAAAAATTATCGAAAAGCTGTTTTTACCAAATTATACCGTTAGATTCGTCTCGGAAAACTGTTTTTTTTTCAAACGGTGCAAACGGTTTACTGAGATGAGTTACGGATAATTTTCTAAACGCGAAACAGTGAAATTTTTCTTACGCAAGCCAAGAAAAATTCCACCCCTACCGAAATGATCCGAAATTGTCTGAAATGGCCCTAAATCCGAAATGAGCACCCTCTGGTCCGAAATGACCTAAGCTGATTCGAAATGAGACCTTTTTGTCCGAAATGAACACCTTTTTATCCGAAATGATCCGTAATCCTTCTGATTTATCCGAGATGCAAATTAACTGGTCCGAAATGCAACTGTTTTAATCCGAAATGATCTGAGATGCAACTTATCTATCCGAAATGGATCCGAAATCCTTGATTTCTGTCACACCCCGACCACGTAAAACAACAAAACGTGGCAGAAACGTCGGGGAGTGTTGTAACAGAATCATTGTTTCATAACACATGGAAACTGAAATATTGTTTTATTGATTAAAAGAGTTACAATGTCTTGACAATCAAAGAAACATAACATAAATAACTAGTCTTGCATCTTTTATTGTCGCTAAGGCCCAAGACCGCCTAAATGTATCTTGATAAATCCTAAGCATCATATCCTGAAACACATGTGAAAATAGGTACGTCAGCATAAAAATGCCTGTGAGATACATAGGTTTTGTGAAAATAGAATTCACGACTTATGTTTATGAAAATGTTTAGTCATGAACCTTGTAATTTGCTTTGTCTTGTAAATCATTTGAAAAGTGATAAATAAACCAAATGATATATATGTATAAAAGAATAATACATGGTTAAGTAAATAACCAAGTAAAATGAGTTTATATCAGATAAGTTGTTTGTAAAACAATGTATTGTGAAAAGTATGTTTTTTGTATAAAATGTTATATGTCTAAATTGAAATAATTCAAATAACGTTACGATATGTAATACCATACGAGCACTTATATATAGGAAGTACCAGCGGCGTATCCACCATGCTTGTATCATATTACACACGCCTCGTTACTTAAATCACTTACTCAAACCAAACCACCCAAGTAAAATGTTTATGTATAATCAAATGTCAAAATGTTTGTGTGAAAACCATGTCTAATGTCTATGTCTAATGTAAATCATGAATTGTGTATATCAATGTCAAAATGTTTATGTCTAATGTAAATCATGAATTGTGTATATCAATGTCAAAATGTTTATGTCTAATGTAAATCAAGAATTGTGTATATCAATGTTAAAATGTTTATGTCTAATGCAAATCATGTAATGTGTATCCAAAATATCGTGTATGGTAAGTGAAATATATCAACTAAACCATATGTAAAATGCACAAAAACAAGGTATTGAAGTAAAACATGGTTTAAATCAAAGTCATGTTTTGTGGAACAAATGCATGCTATACTGATATAAACATCTATGCGGTATTGTGAAAATGCATACATCCAAGCCTTGCGACTGTAGAATAAACCCTAGCACAAAGTCTAAGGTCCACCTAGAAATGTATTCGAATTCGGTCATTCCTTCCACCCAAACAAACCTAGGGTTTCAGGAATGGGAGTTGTCAAGTCCTATGGTACCATTACCTACTAACGAGCGGCGTAGCTAATGTTAATGAATGTATATTGTCCCATTTAAACAACCCAAATGTCATACCAAAATGTAAGCATGTGATGAAAAACAAATGTACTAAGTATGCAACAAATGAACATACATAGCATGTGATGTGATGTAATGTAAAACAATGTACTAAGTATGCACACAATGGACATACATAGCATAAAATGTAATGTAAAACGATGTACTAGGTATGCAACAAAGGACATACATAGCAAAAACACAATGAAATCATGTACTATAAGTGTACTATTGAACATAACAAGCATATGATATGAAAACATGGAAAGCATGAAAGTAACAAGTAGGCACATGTGTTTCACCCCAAAACAGTTTGAAAAACAGTAAAAGAGGGGTCTATGTACTCACTTGAGATTGCTCAATAGTCCTAGGATAACCACCAAGCAATGCTAGAAGATCACGGAATCAAACGGTACCTAATATAGGTAACTACATTAATAAACCGGACCTAAATCGGAGGGTCGGATAGAATGAGGGCTCGTAAACCAAATGAGTATGGGAACTCATGTAATATGGTTTAACAAATCCCACATACTAAAATGAAACCTAACCTAAGTGCTTACGACCCATTACGACCCGTTTAGGTAGCTTATGCTACTTTAACGCGTCGTTCGCGTAAAACACGTTCGGAACGCCTACTAGTCCTATGACAAGTAAAATATGCCTTGACATGTCTAATATTGTTGCCAAATCAGTTTAGATGTTAAAAGTTATGTTACATAAGCTTAAAATGAATTTTGGCGTAAAAAGGGCATTTTGGTAATTTACCTAAGGCATATAAACTACCTATCATACAACTACTTAACGAAGCGACCATAAGGTATAACCTCGGAAGGTTATTCCCTATATACTATGGTCACCTAATGTGTTTGGTCGGATCCTAATGATCGACCAAACGGGTCGGGTTCGAAAGTATAAGCGATTGTTTAGATCGCTTACCTTACGACCCTATATAAGCACTAAACTAAAAGTGACGAGCTAAGCATGTTAAAACATGCTTACCTAAGTTTAGAAAACAGGTTTGGTATCAAAACAAACGGTTTTGATACCTAAGAGTAGTTTGGTTACAAAATACGCAAGAATACGCATTTTGGCCGAAACTACGACTCGTCACTGAGCCTAGATAACGTGGTAATCAGTAGGTATAGCCACTAGGGACTATAACCATCGTGATTACGCTCACGTTAGGAAGTTCAAACGAACTTCGCGTTGACCATACACTGGTCAATGCAGAAAGTCAAACATAGTTTGACTTTCGGACTCGAAAAGCGATAAAAGAACGAAGGAAAACTTACAAAGGGTCCCCGCAAGCAATCTCGATCCAAATAGCTCAGGTATGAAGCAAAGGGTTCAACTTAGAGCACTTTAGATCTGATTTTGTGAGGAAGAAGTGAAACATAAGGTGGGTATTTATAGGAAATGGACCACCGTTAGGATCGTTTCTCGTAATCCGGGCTTTAATCTCACCCCTACACTTGTTGGAATTCCCATGGAACACCAAAATGGCCCCTCATTAACATGAAGAGGCAAGTGTAATTGGGTTTGGAAGAGTGTAACAACTGTTAACAGCTGTTTAAACAAGTTTCTGCTGTCTGACCCCTTCTTACGGACCGTAAGACTTAGAACCTTACGGTCCATAAGAATTAGAACCTTACGGTCCGTAAGGACCTTGCAGGTCTGATACTTTCAAAAATGGCAGAACAGGCCCCTGAAGCTCCAAACTTGCTATTTGATGCATTTTTGACATGTTTAAGCCATGTTAACCCCATTTCAAAGCTCTAAAATGAAGTTAAAGTATAGGGAACTTAAAATGTGCTCTAAAATATCTTGGATGTCGGTTCGTTTGGCCGTACGATTGCGTTGTTCGGTTAATTACGACGGAAGTCGTAACGGACGCAAAAACGGTCCAAATTGCTCGACAAATGAATTTTTCTTATGCCAAACACTAAAATAAAATATTTTAGTGCTTACATAAATTTTTGGATGTCCATATGTATTCAGAACGTAAGTTATGCGCGAAAATGCAAACTTGTGCACTTTTTGACGCTTTTAGTCCCTGAATGACCCAAAAGTTTATTTTAGCACACCGAACCCCTCAAAGCCTATTTCTAAGCTATGTAAAGGATATTTATGGTATGTTTAACTCATGGTCATGTTCCAGAATGTCTGTTACAGTTCAAATCGACATACTTTCGCAGTTTGTCAAATTTAGTCCTTGTAAGCGATTAAACTTTATTTTGTCATACCAAAGCCTTCAAAACTTATTTCTAAGTTATGTAAAGGTTATTTAAGGTATGTGAAGCCTATTTCACTATTCCGGAGTGTTCGTTGCATTAAACTGGTTATATTTACGCATCAGTGCGCGTATAACCTTCTAGAAAGCGATTTAGAGCCCGAAATCGAACAAGAATTGATATGTGCAAATGATACACATATTTGTACAAATCCCAAGTATGAAATACAATATTTCATTGGTTTGGTATTTTTTTGATGGTCGCAGTGACCCAGGTGTCACAATTTCTATCCGAAATGGTCCGAACTTGATGATGTTTTGTCCGAAATCCAAGCTGTTAATCCGAAATGACTGATTTCTTGTCCGAAACTGATCCGAAATACTTGATTTCAATCCGAAATGGATCTGAAATGCAATATTTGTATCCGAAATCCTTGCTGTTTGTCCGAAATCAGCAGCAGAACCCTAGAACAGCCGTAAAAAACGTCCAAAAGTTTGAATTTTCAGCAGAAACGATTCTGAACCAAGCCAAACAAGAGCCTAACGCTCTGATACCAATTGTAGGTCCCTTAACCCGTGCGGATCATAACAGAATCGTCGATCTATCCTAGAGTGCGGAATCCTCTAGATTAGATTTCACAGAAAACAAGTAGAAACAGAATCAAGAACACGATACACTTTCAATCCGGTCTTCTATTAATTATCCAACACGAAGTTTACAATCAACTCAAGACCCACAAGAAATCTCTCAGCCACTCTCTGTAGACTTCTCTAACTCTCTCTCTATTCCTCTAAGTGTGTCACTCAACTGGCTTACTAAACCCTTATGCCAAGCCTTGTTTATATAGGACAAGGTTTGCACATGGGCTTTGGTCTGGGCTAGGCCATTCTCCAAGCCCATTACACTAAATAACTCCCTAACCAATAATGCTAAGCCCAATACAAAATATCCAAAGACTAAATATTCAAACTATTAAGCTGTTGTCACAGAATATGCATCAATAGGATGATATTAACATGGGGGCTTAAGAGTGTGACACATAGGATTTGATAACTTTGCTTTATTATATAGGAAGATACGAAGATATCTAAGCACGCTTTATACAGTTACATAACGGATTTATTTGGTTAACAGAAATGGGTCCTCGAACATTCATAATATCAACAAGGGTAAATTACTTTTTGAGTCCCTGTGTTTTAGTGGTTTTAACCACTTGAGTCCAAAATCAAAATGTTTAACGCCCTGAGTCCCTACTGCCACTTTTCTTAACCATATGAGTTCTAATTTTTAACACCATCCACCAAATCTGTTAACTATGAGGGTAATTTGGTCATTTACACACAAAGTACATGTCTTATATGTACATGAGTATAAGTAACAAGTCTTTAATGCATAAGCTTTTAATTATTATTATTAATTTTATTTTCCAATTTTTGTAAAATTGTTTCACACACCCCCTCTTTACTCCCTGCTCATCTTCACACTAGCGTCAGAATTTGTTATCTGAATAATATTTAGGTGAATCTCCAACCGATGATCAAGATTTTGAACCATGTTAGTCGATTCCATCTGATATTTTCTTGTTTATTAATCAGAATATCTTATCTTGCTAAATCCTTACAGATAACTATTATAAATTAGAACCCATCTAACATAAGCCAAAATTGTGCATAAACCCACCCACAAGATTTGATCACCATATTAATTCCTACTATGTGTGATTGGTGTTTGTGTGAGTGAGATAGAGAGAGATGGGTGTGTGTGGATCGAAACCAAAAGGGTGTGTGCGTGTTGGGTTAGGTAACAGGAGGAAGCATGAAGATGGTGAAATAACACCGAAGATTAACGCAAGAACACATGGGAGAAGGCGAAAAAGACGAATCAGTAGGAAGTAAAAAATGGAAGCTGTTAATCAAACCTTTGATAAGCAAATAACGAATCTCTAACAAGTCCTTGAAGTATCCAAACTCAACTAGAACCGGAATATTATAATCTAGGGTTTTCGGATGATTGTTATGGTGCCAGATCGCTGCTGTATAGAAGCTCTGTTTGTCCGATTTGCCGGTGCCACGAACAGATATGAGGTTGTAGATGAGTTTGAGTGTTTTTATAGGATTGTGGCTCCATGCGAGATCTAGACGGTTGATTAGGTCTTCTGGTGATGTGCCAGATCGCTGTTGTTTTATAGGTGGTGAAGGTGGAAGTGCAGCGGTGGTGGGTGGTGTGGTGTTGATGGTGGAGGTGAGATGGTGGTGGGTGGTGTGGTGTTAACGGTGGAGAGTTTTCAATAGCGGTGGTAAGACGGTGGTGGGTGGTGTGGTGGTGACGGTGGTGGTGTTGATGGTGGTGAGGGGATGCAGGTGGTCTAGAGAGAGAAAGAAAGATGAGAGAGAAATGAAGGGTGCAGAATGTTTAGAGAGAGAGAAAAAGATAAGGGGGAGAGAGATATATAAAAGAGAGAGAAAGAGAGAGAAAAATCTAATAATAATTTATTTTTTTAATTATAAGGGTATTTTGGTTATTTAACAATAGTTAACCAAAAAATTCTAACAATGTTAAAAATTTGGACTCAAATGGATTAAAAATGTGGCTATAGAGACTCAGGGAATTAAACATTTTAATTTTGGACTCAAGTGGTTAAAAACCCTAAAACATAGGGGCTCAAAAAGTAATTTACCCTATCAACAATATTTTGGTTTGGTTTATTGGATTTTATCACCCTTAACTATTGGCTATTGGCCACTGCCACCCCAACTATCACTTTGACGTCCGCCACCCAGTGGCGGACCCAGGAATTTTTCCATTGGGGTGCGGAAAATTTTAGGCCTCTAGATATATACATAAAAAATCAGTTCGGGTCAAGTCAGTTCAGGTCGGGTCCGGTCATGTAAAAAAAGAACATCAAACTAAAATTTATATAATCATCAAAAACACGTTAAACATTGTCACAAACATATTTAAAATGTCGCCCTACGGGTTTTCATTTTTTTGAAACCTATCCAAAACATCATCTAGAGGTACTTTCTTAAGCAAGTCTTTCTCTATATAACATATACAACTATCACTTAAATTCTCATCGCCAATCCGATTACACAAGTCGGTCTGTAAATTCTTCATTTCCGAAAAACATATTTCAATGGTTGCGGTTGTGACGGGTAATACGAGAACAAGCTTCAATAAACGATATACCAATGTAAAATTTACGTGAATATTTGTTGAAACCAGTGTTGTAAAAGTCGGATTACTCGGCCGAGTACTCGGCGAGTACTCGGTCCTCGGACCCCCTCCGAGGCGACTTCCTCCTAGGCGGTCTCAATTAGTCGGCATCGGGATTACTCGGGAGTACTCGGTGCCTAGTCGGCCTAGTCGGCGCCTAGTCGGACGTAGTCGGCCTAGTCGGTCTAGGCGGTCAACGTGGTTTGTTGACTTTTAATCGGTCAAACTCGGTCAAAATCGGCCTACTCGGCCTTGTACTCGGACTACTCGGCCTTGTACTCAGACTAGTCGGACTTGTATTCAGAATATTTGAACTTTAAACATGTTTCATTTTAAATTATACTCAGTTGACATGAATTATGCTTATTTTAACACATAAATAATATATAACAATTAATTTTCTTTATATTTACCATGTCCGCGTACTCCCCGAGTACTCTCCGAGTACTCCGATTACTCCCAACTCCCCAGTCGGCTGACTAGGGACCGCCTAGCGACTTTTACAACACTGGTTGAAACCATTAACCTTACAAGACTCGACAAACCATCCAACTTGGCAAATCGTGTATCTTTTTTCACAAAACCAATGTAGTTTTCGAGTTGAACTGGAAGCCTTCTTTTTTTGGCTTCATCGAAATCATATGGATACTTTTCGGCTAGTTTTAGTATATTTGAAATGTTAAACGCACTAAAATTATCACACGGGCTCAAACAACTCATACAAAGAAGTAGTTCGGATGTTACCTCGTTAAAACGGTTCCCAAATTCTTGAATTTGCAAATCTAGAACCACATTGAAGCAATCATCTCGTTGATTCACGTTGTATGATGCAATCGGATTGCGATCATGAGGATCTGAGGGAAGATCATTCATATCAACAAAATCAGAAGATGATCCAATTTCAACCGCTTTTCTCTTGTTGAGAAATCGCGCCATAACATCCTTACTCATTGTGCCTATGTTGGTCCATGCATTCAAACCCAGAAGAACAGATGATAAGGAAAGCCAAAACTGGTTCAGAACAGTTGATCATCATAAGCAGAGCTTGTACAAGATTCTCCCCTTGACCGTGGTTTTCCAGCATGTAACACCCCGAAAAATGGGTTGGTAATTAACCCACGTTAATACTAAAAGACGGGTAAAATACCGTTAGTGGTAAAAGTAACCCGGTGAATATTAGGATTTTAAATAAATAAACCTAATATTATATAAAAGTAGAATAAAGGCTTTGGAGGAAATAAAGTTTATAGAAGGCCCGACCTAACGGGACTTAAAATAAACTTAGTCATAAATATTCCTGAACCCGCTAAGTTAACTAGGAATATTAAACCTAGTTAATAAGTGGGAATATTGTTAAAAATAAGTAGGTTGTGGCCTACTTAATAACGAACCAAACATGAGGGACCAAAGCCGGGTATCTTGCATAATGGAATTATAAACTTAAAACAAAACACAACACACACACTCTTGTGTGTGTGTGTGTGCGTGAACACGTCCAGGAGAAGGAGCAAGAGCTCCAAACCCTAGCTCATCCAAATTCATCAAATTGGAGAGCCAAACGACGCTTAAATTCATAACCGAACATGGATTAATGATCACCCGAACAAGAGGATCATAAGGTATGTAAAATCTTGATGTTTGGTGAAGTTGTAAAAATTGAGTAATCATCCTAATCGCGAATTAGGTATGGATTAGAGAAGCTATGGCTAGATTAGTGATGTATATTTACTTAGGAACAAAACCCTAAGTGAAAATCATACATAATATGCTATGGATTGAATGATTGAATGATTTACCACACTAGGTTAAGTGGGTTTTAATCATATGATGAATTTGATTATATGATTGTGATTAGGATCATCATGCATGTTAGTAGTCGGGAAATACTTAAACAATTTGCAAGTTTGAGTATTTGATCATAAGTAATAGTGGTGAATTTTGATGTTAATCTTGGTAAAATGACTAATAATGAACTAGTTAGCAAATGTGTAGAATTATGCCCATTAGGTGTTTGTTAAAATGCCTAAATGAGAAGTAAAGTGTTTAAATTCAAGTGAAACGCGTAATTGACAAGCTTGACTAATTACATGAGACATGGGATAAAACGGGTTCTAATCATAATGTTGATTTGCCTTAATCGTGCATATTATATGATTAAAAGTAGTTGACTTTAGAAAGTCAAACTAACTAGTGATGAAGTCGAATAAGTGGTTTCGACTAAGACAATAAGTAAGGTGGTATAGTCGTGATTGTTAATGACTAATCTAACCACCTTGTAAATGATGAACAATAGTTGGCGCTTAAGCAAGCTAGGTGAAGCTTGGAGTGAAAGCGGGTCAAACGAAGCAAGTATGAAGGAAAAAGCGTAATTCGGATGCAAGGTAAGTATATCTTACACTAGTCATATATTTATAATATTTTTTCGTCGTGTTAGTTACGAAAAAGAAAAATACCTAATTGAGATATGATGTTCCGACGTGTGGTCGTACGGAACAATATAATCAAACATGACAAGAAAACATAGTGATGGCTAAAAATGAGTTAAACCGGTAATTCGATCATACTATGACGAATGAAGCATGTGCTTTTAATGGTTATCATATGAGTTAAATCATAATAACCATTAAGGGCAAAATGGTAAAATTGACAATTCGACAATGGTAATTGGTCATTTAGGCCAAACGGGTCAAAAGGGTGAAATTATCACCCTTTGACAATATCGACTAATGGGTTGTCAAGTTTCATGATTCTAGGAAATGAATAGCACATGGATGCTTACATCGCTATCACTTAGTAGCCACTAAGGAAAGGTATTGAAACGGGTCAATATAATGATCCGAGCCAGGTATGTATAATAATACAACTCATCATGTAGAGCTTGGAGTTTTATAACAGTTAGACAAGGTTAAAATAAGATATTCGGTTATCTTTTAGGTAAAGCGAATAAATGGAGTTATGATTATGGTGTTTTAGAAACATATTGGTTTCTAAACAAGAATATGGTTAAAAGGTCAGATTTGGGGTCCAAACAAGCACTAATAGTCCTTCATCGTAAGAGAATGACTAAAATTGACTAAAACGCCCTTGTTGGCTAATTCTAATAAACAACCTTTAAAGGTAGTTTTGAAACGAGCTTTATGATCAAATAAATAATTGGAATAAGTGTAAGAAGAGAAAGATGTAAACCTTCGGTCAAATGAATCTATATGAGTCTTTGTCATAAATTAGCAATCAAACGGGAAAAACACGGATTTTTAGGTCACCTCATTAAGTCCACCACAAATATAGTTGTGGTGGAAGATTACTTGATAAGTAATGTCGTATTATAATGTTAGAACCAAATGAAAGCGTGACATGCTCAAAATATGTCTAAATACTCTTAACGGGTCAAAATACGCATATGAGCGTAAACAGGTTTAGGATATGTAAGAAACCCGTGACTTGAATCCAATATGATAGAAATTATGGAAATTATTAATATCATGAAAACAGGGATCAAACAAATAAGTTTGTTTGATAAATACATGAATGAGTTAAAATGGGTAAATCCTAGTTTAAGCCGAAGACTTAAAAGTCTTAAAATTTGTTAAGCCGAATGTCGGATTTTAACTCCATATGATGGAGAATCAAATTACAAACATGTAGGAAGAAACGGTAGGTCAAACGGATAAGCGGTTTGAAAGATACGAAAGATTTCGTGTCAAGTTGCGGCAAATTGGAGAAGCTGAATGCAGGTGCCACCGTAAATTACGGTGTCCACCGTAATTTACGGTGGAGTTGAAAAATGCTACGGTGGATCTCTTCTGATTTACGGTGAAAACAAATCAAAACAAGGACCACCGTAAATTACGGTGTCCACCGTAATTTACGGTGGACCCCTTACAAAAATGTATATTTTGATCAGTTTGTTTTCTGGACTCGTTTAAATGCGTTTTAAATACCGTATGACTAAAGCATTTCATGTTTATGAAATGTAGGTACTTTCTGGGATGCCGGAAGACGATCAAGCTCAGCGAAGAACCGAACACGACAAAGATACACGCTTCCGCACATTGCAACGTTGTAGATTTTAATCAACGAATTCGACCATGTTTTGTAGAATAACCTATGATTTATAAAAGTTTTAATAAACCTGTATTTTTATAGCATGTGAAGTCTTAACTACACATCTAATTGTTGGTATTTACATATTAAATAACTAGGGTGTTACAAGTTGGTATCAGAGCCATGGTTTAAGAGATTCGAGTATGGTGGGGAGGAACCATGCTCGGACTTAAACCTTATGCTCTTGACAAAGAATAGTGTTCGGTTCGAGGCTTGATCGCAATTCCGGTAAGTACATGTATGTTAATAAGTTTAAGCACGCTAAAGCGTTGTAAACAACACATAAGACTATCGTATGACACACGATACCTAAACTAAATGATGAATACAGTCGACGAAATTGCGCGCGTTGACGCGTATAATAGAAAAGCCTTGTATTACGATACGGGCATTTAGTAAAGTTGATATTACTAACTTTTGTGAATGTCTTGATTGAAGAACACTTGCATTCAAAGATGACAAGAGTTGAACAAATTAAGGATATGATAGAGGAGCGGTCCGAAGTATGACAAGAGGAGCATACTCATCAAGGACCTAAATTACGAGACGATCGCGAGCAAAGTTAACGACATAAAAAGCCCGTTAGGGCAAGCACTTACAGGTGCGCATTTTAAGTTATTACGTGAATAGTAATATGCAACAAATACGTAGAGGTTGAAAGTTGCATATGTAGATTAAAAAAAAAAAAACTTGGAAAGGCCCGAATAGAAAATCTATCCGGGATATTGATTCCAAGAGAAACCAAATAAAGGTGTTACTTACATAGGACGTGGTGTGAAAACTATAAAAAGGTCGTGTATGTCATGTGTTAACCGCTTACTCTGGCCAAGTAAGTAGTGACATATGATACCATGAGTTTCTTATAGCGGACACATTTACATCCGATGTAGTAAGGACGGGGTGAACGGGACTAATTAAAGAGTACCCAAATGAATCAGATAAGCAAAATATTTGATAATAATGTAAACGCTCAACCGAGTGACGGAAGCGTATTACATTAGGACAACGAGCCCGAGTAAAGGGACAAACAAGCATGTAAAATGATTTAGACAAGTATTGGGAGGGAGTGTACTTACACTCGAACCCATAAAACGCAAGCATGTAAAATGATTTAGACAAGTATTGGGAGGGAGTGTACTTACACTCGAACCCATAAAACACAAGCATGTAAAATGATTTAGACAAGTATTGGGAGGGAGTGTACTTACACTCGAACCCATAAAACGCAAGCATGTAAAATGATTTAGACAAGTATTGGGAGGGAGTGTACTCACACTCGAACCCATAAAACGCGAGCATGTAAAATGATTTAGACAAGTATTGGGAGGGAGTGTACTCACACTCGAACCCATAAAACGCGAGCATGTAAAATGATTTAGACAAGTATTGGGAGGGAGTGTACTTACACTCGAACCCAGAAAACGCAAACATGAAAAATGATTTAGACAAGCAATGGGAGGGAGTGTACTTACACTCGAACCTGGAAAATGCAAATATGTCCCTTAACGGGTCGTTTTTGTAAAACGTCAAACGTAAGGACAAAGTCAGAAAATTTCGCCAGAAATAAACAAATGAAGCCTTAGACTACGGTCAAGGTCAACTAAAGCTCATAAGCGAAAATATACGATTTTAAACATAGCAAGACATGCTTTGAAGCTATATATGAATATATATATACATTTGAATGTAGATACAAATAAAAGATGATTTACGGGATCATCATAACCTACGGGATTAAACACAGTGTTAAGGTCTGCGGGACCAAAATGACCCTTGGGTCACGAAAAGAAAAGGAAATAAACCTTAGTGTTTTCAGTAAAAAGGGGGTGAATACCTAAGGAAATAGCCTACGAGGCTACGTGAAAGAACCTACGGTTACTTAACAAAGCGAGAGAACCAGTTGAAAATCCCCGCATAAAAACTAAGACTGTAAAAGAATAAATTACAGACTGTCAATGTCCTGTTACGAAAAATTGACGAAAGATAAAGAGAAGATCCTAAACTAAAACCTTGGTTTTAGTAAGAAATAACGTTTCTACGAATGAGAATCCTGATAGGAAAATTTAAATTATAAGCATGAAAGATACAAGTCTTGACACAGATTGGCGCAAGACGATATATTCGAAAAGTGTTATTTTCGAAAATAAAAGGTTGATGCAAACTAAACACGATGTGACACGATCACGGTTAGGAAATGTAATGTGAAGTAAAATCACATTATAACCAAGCGAGCGGTGAAAAGTAACGGGACTAATAAGTCCAGTTAGTGAGACCGGTTAAGGTCAGCAATTCAAGTCAAGAAATTTGATTTGCTCGGAAACGGGGGATTCGGTATAACTGAGTCGAATCAATAAATCCGAAAACTAAAGAAATTATTGCTAAAAGCGAAATATTTCAATAAAGACCTTTAAACGGGTCAAGGTAACGGATTCACCAAGAGTTCGATAATATATAAAAGCGATGGAAATCGCTAAGTTGACTAAACTAGCAGAAATAACGGAATTACGTTATTTCAAGATACATTATGTCGTATGAGGTACGTAGGAGTTATGTAACCGAAAAGATATTACCATAATTTTTCTGGTAATGCAAACAATTGGTTAAAGTATGAATAATGCTTAAGAGATTACTCAGGTCAGATGCATTAAGTTCAGAACTCAATGAACTATGTAAGCAAGGTTTCGAGGACGAAACCTCTTTAAGGGGGGTAGACTTGTAACACCCCGAAAAATGGGTTGGTAATTAACCCACGTTAATACTAAAAGACGGGTAAAATACCGTTAGTGGTAAAAGTAACCCGGTGAATATTAGGATTTTAAATAAATAAACCTAATATTATATAAAAGTAGAATAAAGGCTTTGGAGGAAATAAAGTTTATAGAAGGCCCGACCTAACGGGACTTAAAATAAACTTAGTCATAAATATTCCTGAACCCGCTAAGTTAACTAGGAATATTAAACCTAGTTAATAAGTGGGAATATTGTTAAAAATAAGTAGGTTGTGGCCTACTTAATAACGAACCAAACATGAGGGACCAAAGCCGGGTATCTTGCATAATGGAATTATAAACTTAAAACAAAACACAACACACACACTCTTGTGTGTGTGTGTGTGCGTGAACACGTCCAGGAGAAGGAGCAAGAGCTCCAAACCCTAGCTCATCCAAATTCATCAAATTGGAGAGCCAAACGACGCTTAAATTCATAACCGAACATGGATTAATGATCACCCGAACAAGAGGATCATAAGGTATGTAAAATCTTGATGTTTGGTGAAGTTGTAAAAATTGAGTAATCATCCTAATCGCGAATTAGGTATGGATTAGAGAAGCTATGGCTAGATTAGTGATGTATATTTACTTAGGAACAAAACCCTAAGTGAAAATCATACATAATATGCTATGGATTGAATGATTGAATGATTTACCACACTAGGTTAAGTGGGTTTTAATCATATGATGAATTTGATTATATGATTGTGATTAGGATCATCATGCATGTTAGTAGTCGGGAAATACTTAAACAATTTGCAAGTTTGAGTATTTGATCATAAGTAATAGTGGTGAATTTTGATGTTAATCTTGGTAAAATGACTAATAATGAACTAGTTAGCAAATGTGTAGAATTATGCCCATTAGGTGTTTGTTAAAATGCCTAAATGAGAAGTAAAGTGTTTAAATTCAAGTGAAACGCGTAATTGACAAGCTTGACTAATTACATGAGACATGGGATAAAACGGGTTCTAATCATAATGTTGATTTGCCTTAATCGTGCATATTATATGATTAAAAGTAGTTGACTTTAGAAAGTCAAACTAACTAGTGATGAAGTCGAATAAGTGGTTTCGACTAAGACAATAAGTAAGGTGGTATAGTCGTGATTGTTAATGACTAATCTAACCACCTTGTAAATGATGAACAATAGTTGGCGCTTAAGCAAGCTAGGTGAAGCTTGGAGTGAAAGCGGGTCAAACGAAGCAAGTATGAAGGAAAAAGCGTAATTCGGATGCAAGGTAAGTATATCTTACACTAGTCATATATTTATAATATTTTTTCGTCGTGTTAGTTACGAAAAAGAAAAATACCTAATTGAGATATGATGTTCCGACGTGTGGTCGTACGGAACAATATAATCAAACATGACAAGAAAACATAGTGATGGCTAAAAATGAGTTAAACCGGTAATTCGATCATACTATGACGAATGAAGCATGTGCTTTTAATGGTTATCATATGAGTTAAATCATAATAACCATTAAGGGCAAAATGGTAAAATTGACAATTCGACAATGGTAATTGGTCATTTAGGCCAAACGGGTCAAAAGGGTGAAATTATCACCCTTTGACAATATCGACTAATGGGTTGTCAAGTTTCATGATTCTAGGAAATGAATAGCACATGGATGCTTACATCGCTATCACTTAGTAGCCACTAAGGAAAGGTATTGAAACGGGTCAATATAATGATCCGAGCCAGGTATGTATAATAATACAACTCATCATGTAGAGCTTGGAGTTTTATAACAGTTAGACAAGGTTAAAATAAGATATTCGGTTATCTTTTAGGTAAAGCGAATAAATGGAGTTATGATTATGGTGTTTTAGAAACATATTGGTTTCTAAACAAGAATATGGTTAAAAGGTCAGATTTGGGGTCCAAACAAGCACTAATAGTCCTTCATCGTAAGAGAATGACTAAAATTGACTAAAACGCCCTTGTTGGCTAATTCTAATAAACAACCTTTAAAGGTAGTTTTGAAACGAGCTTTATGATCAAATAAATAATTGGAATAAGTGTAAGAAGAGAAAGATGTAAACCTTCGGTCAAATGAATCTATATGAGTCTTTGTCATAAATTAGCAATCAAACGGGAAAAACACGGATTTTTAGGTCACCTCATTAAGTCCACCACAAATATAGTTGTGGTGGAAGATTACTTGATAAGTAATGTCGTATTATAATGTTAGAACCAAATGAAAGCGTGACATGCTCAAAATATGTCTAAATACTCTTAACGGGTCAAAATACGCATATGAGCGTAAACAGGTTTAGGATATGTAAGAAACCCGTGACTTGAATCCAATATGATAGAAATTATGGAAATTATTAATATCATGAAAACAGGGATCAAACAAATAAGTTTGTTTGATAAATACATGAATGAGTTAAAATGGGTAAATCCTAGTTTAAGCCGAAGACTTAAAAGTCTTAAAATTTGTTAAGCCGAATGTCGGATTTTAACTCCATATGATGGAGAATCAAATTACAAACATGTAGGAAGAAACGGTAGGTCAAACGGATAAGCGGTTTGAAAGATACGAAAGATTTCGTGTCAAGTTGCGGCAAATTGGAGAAGCTGAATGCAGGTGCCACCGTAAATTACGGTGTCCACCGTAATTTACGGTGGAGTTGAAAAATGCTACGGTGGATCTCTTCTGATTTACGGTGAAAACAAATCAAAACAAGGACCACCGTAAATTACGGTGTCCACCGTAATTTACGGTGGACCCCTTACAAAAATGTATATTTTGATCAGTTTGTTTTCTGGACTCGTTTAAATGCGTTTTAAATACCGTATGACTAAAGCATTTCATGTTTATGAAATGTAGGTACTTTCTGGGATGCCGGAAGACGATCAAGCTCAGCGAAGAACCGAACACGACAAAGATACACGCTTCCGCACATTGCAACGTTGTAGATTTTAATCAACGAATTCGACCATGTTTTGTAGAATAACCTATGATTTATAAAAGTTTTAATAAACCTGTATTTTTATAGCATGTGAAGTCTTAACTACACATCTAATTGTTGGTATTTACATATTAAATAACTAGGGTGTTACACAGCAACTGACAGACTCCAAGCACTGATCATCTCAAGTACTGTTATCCAAAGTACTGATGAATAATAAAGACTGAAGCTCTATCTACTAATGTTCTCCAAGCACTGTTGAAGACCATAGCACTTGTTGGTGCACAATGTCTATCGCCTACTGACGGGTAGTCCGTAGGACAACCCTTAAATGAGCTAAATACGTGCATATCCCATATTTTACACGGTTATGTATCGTGAATGTGATAGCTACGAGGTTGTGTGGGTTACAAAGAAATTAAACTAAAGTAATGGATTTGTGCTTTTATGGTCATTAATGGGAATTAAAATCTAAATGAATTTCAAATCAAGTTACTTACGTGAGTGTAGAAAACAAAATAAATCACAATGAAATCTCATTAATGCATGTTTTATGTAGTGGTATAAGTTTTTTTTTGAAGTCAATTTCTTTGATGTGGAGGTTTAATATTGGACAACTTTATTTAATTTGTATGGATTAAATAATGGCATGTGGGCTAAGTGGACTTATCTTTTGGCTGGCAACAAGAATACAAGATACAATCACATTATTGGAAAAAAAGAGAAGGGCCGACTTATTTATTTGGGGGCATTACGTGAATATTTGAGGAGATAAAATCCCATCATCATATTATTATTCGATCCAACAAGAGTGGCGGCAGACTTTTAGAGGAGATGTAACTTATCACATTTAATGTTTTTTTTATGGTTTTAAGGGGTCTTATGAGGGGTCTCGGTTACAGAATTCAGGTGTGAACGGATTGGGGAGCAACTTTTAGAGACTTGGGGAGGATGGTTGTTCAAGCCATGAATGGCTAAACTCTTGATGGTCATCTTTAGTTGAAGGTTTGTAGAGACAATTGTGCTTGATTTCATATTTCTAGAATGGTAAATTGAATTTATGTTTTATTTATCATGGTGTGTTCTTATTTGCTTGTAAATTGTTGATGTTTATGATTATTCTATTTTGAAACCATACGTTCTTGGTGCCGTTGGCAATCGAGATATCATGGGTAGAACTAGGATCGGGTAAGGGTCAATTCGTCATCGGGTAACAACCTCACGCTCTAGGAATCTGAGTACTTAGTTCCCTTTTATCACAACAAGTAATTGCACATGAATTATGTCTATGTAGTTCTTTCTAGTGAATGATAGCACAAATGTTGAAGCAAACCGGAAACTAAAGATGGTCTCTCGTCTCTAATTTGTTTACAACCAAAACTTTTCTTTTGCTATTTAATTAGTTAATCTTAGTTTTAAAAATCAACCAATCAAACCCACTCTTGAATTTATTTTTCTTTCAATTTAGTTTACTTTAGTGAAGTTAGACATACATCGAGATAGCACATATTCCACAAACTCCCTGTGTTCGATACCCACTTACCGCTATCTATTTAGTTGTATTTGGATTAAATTTGATTGTGACCGCGACATCACGTCAAATTTTGGCGCCGTTGCCGGGGAGTAGTGCGCAACGTGTGTTATCTTGTGTATTAGTTTGAAAAAAAAAATTAAAAAAAAAAAAAACCAAAAAGATTTCTTTTATGTTCATGATTTACACTTGGTAGTTGAGTTGTGTTGTGCAGGATGACAGGGCATTACACAAATTTCAGCTTATTTACGTGTAGATTGTGCGGGGGTCCACGACATCCATGTATTGGTTGCCACGAGGCTCACTACAGGAGGGCACATGGAAAACCGGTGTCTTATGTTTCACAGCTTCCACCTCCATCATACGTTGACGATTATGAATCAGAAATGGAGGATGACTATTATTCATATGGATACGATCGGGACGAGGAAGTTTATTATGAGGCAAGGATGGATGGTCTATGTTTTTGTTGCGGTCGCGATCACACTTATGATTATGATGTGTGCACGGTGTATTCGGAAAACCCGAAGTATTGGGATAAAAAGATGATGGATGCGCGCATCTATAGACCGTATCAGGGATATCGACAATATCATCCCGAAGAATATTCTGAGCCCGAGGGTGTTTATGTTTATGAGACCGAGGAGGAAAAAGAGCTTGCTGTATTGGAAGTAACTTTGTCCAAACTCGAGCAATATTTAGCAACACCCAACCTGTCCGATGAAGACCGAATCAGCTGCTTAGTTTCTAAGTGTCATACTTTAAAATTGAAGATAGAGATAGAAGAACGCCTCTCACCATTACCTGACGATATTAGAGATTATTCTCACATGAAGGAGGAGGTTGTGGAGGATAATACCACACCAATGAGTCCTTTATCTGATGAAGAGTCACTTGTAGATCAGATGATGTGTGCAGATTATGAGGTAGAGCAGGCTGATGGGATGGATATGTGTACCGAACCTCTTCCTATATCAATGATTCAAATTAACAAGTGTGGGGAAGAGGGTTCGAGGAACAAGATGAGAAGGGTGAAACTACCAGACATTAAGGTATATGTCATGAAGTGGACTAGCAAAGCCCGCAGGAGCAGCTTTAACATGCCAAATATACTGACAAATCTATGGAGATGGCATGTAAATTTTCGGGCATTTGTTGGAAATGCTGCGGGTAAGTGTGCATTAAGACCACCATAACGCATAGCAGGTATGGTCTGGCTGAAGACCTTTAAACTTAGCGCTCTCGGGAGGCAGCCCGAGGATGTAGAGTATTGTATTTGTGTTGTGTTTTGTTTTGTTTTGCTTTGTTTGGTTTTGTTTTGGTGTTGTGTTTGTGTTTTGGCAGGTTATTACGTTTCAACCCTCGCGGATGTAATGATTCAAGTGTGGGGATGTTTGGCAACATCCCTGTTGAGATATCGGCGAATCTAAGAGATGTTTTTGAACCGGTTCGATTACCGCAGCTGCATCACTACCAACACTGCTGATTTACTAATCAGGTCGTGTCTTGTTCTAATCTTTTGCACCTTTGTATATATTCATGTTTAAGTTTTTGGTTGGGCGGTTGGGTGGTGTTTTGATGTGTTTAGTTTATGGGTTGTGAAGGAATTGGTGGTGTTTTTAATAATTAGAATTAAAAAAAAAAAAAAAAAAATTGGGATTTGAGAGTATTAGCGAAAGCTAATGTTTTTGGTTAGAAGCGATATTTCTCTCAAAACCATACATTGGGACAATGTATCCCAAGTGTGGGGATGAGGGGAATTTTTTGAGAATTTTAAAAATTTTTGTGAAGCCAAGCGAAAATTGTCAAAATTTGAAAACTTGATATTGTTCCACTTGACACACCGATACCCATTCCTAGTCATTTCTTGGTGAGTGTTTGAGCCACATATGATTATTATAGATAGTTCTTTGTTTTGAGTGGCGGTGTGTGTTTTGTGTTAATAGAACTTGTGTACGAATTCTTGTTAAATCCTAAAGTTAGCATGCTTTTGAAAATGATAAGGGGCTTTTAGGTAACTTCGTCTAGAAGTGTGAGAGTGTGGGATTGGTGGGTTGGACCTCATACTTTACATATATGAGCTTGGTATTGTGAGGGGTGGGGGTTTGGTCTTTAGAAAGCCATGTTTGAGCCTTATACCATTCGGTTGTGACCCAAACCTATTTCCTACACAATTTTACCTATTGAGATGACCCGGTTTAGGAGATTTAGTATGTAGTATTGATGTTCTTGTATATATTGTTGAGTTTGATGTGTTATGAAAAAAAAATGAAAAAAAAATGATGAAAAAAAAAGAAAAAAAAAGAGAAAGAGAAAAATATGAAAAAAAAAAGTATTTAGTTGCAATAGTAGTTGAGAATGTTGAAGAAGTTGTGTATATATTTGATGGTTGCTTTGTTTAGTGGTAGAAATAAAAACCGGGTCAAATCAATTAGCTCTCGCATATATATTCCACCATTTTCCTACCTTTGCACCTAGCCCCGTTACAACCCGTAAGTTCTTTTGATTCATAAGCATGCTAAATACTCAATAGGAGGAGACTTGATTTTTATACAAGCTTAATGTCGCACAGACACACACATGCATTGAGTGGTTTATCATTATGTGCTAATATTTCTTGTCACCGAGAGTTTTTGTGAGGGGTGTGTCTTGTGGTATGATTGAAGGTTAGTAAAATGACGATACATTTTAGCTTGGTTTGCATCTTGATCGCTTGTGGTTTTGAAATAGTTTTTGAATGGGTTGCTTGGGACAAGCAACGGGTAAGTGTGGGGATGTGACGGGTAGTCCGTAGGACAACCCTTAAATGAGCTAAATACGTGCATATCCCATATTTTACACGGTTATGTATCGTGAATGTGATAGCTACGAGGTTGTGTGGGTTACAAAGAAATTAAACTAAAGTAATGGATTTGTGCTTTTATGGTCATTAATGGGAATTAAAATCTAAATGAATTTCAAATCAAGTTACTTACGTGAGTGTAGAAAACAAAATAAATCACAATGAAATCTCATTAATGCATGTTTTATGTAGTGGTATAAGTTTTTTTTGAAGTCAATTTCTTTGATGTGCAGGTTTAATATTGGACAACTTTATTTAATTTGTATGGATTAAATAATGGCATGTGGGCTAAGTGGACTTATCTTTTGGCTGGCAACAAGAATACAAGATACAATCACATTATTGGAAAAAAGAGAAGGGCCGACTTATTTATTTGGGGGCATTACGTGAATATTTGAGGAGATAAAATCCCATCATCATATTATTATTCGATCCAACAAGAGTGGCGGCAGACTTTTAGAGGAGATGTAACTTATCACATTTAATGTTTTTTTATGGTTTTAAGGGGTCTTATGAGGGGGTCTCGGTTACAGAATTCAGGTGTGAACGGATTGGGGAGCAACTTTTAGAGACTTGGGGAGGATGGTTGTTCAAGCCATGAATGGCTAAACTCTTGATGGTCATCTTTAGTTGAAGGTTTGTAGAGACAATTGTGCTTGATTTCATATTTCTAGAATGGTAAATTGAATTTATGTTTTATTTATCATGGTGTGTTCTTATTTGCTTGTAAATTATTGATGCTTATGATTATTCTATTTTGAAACCATACGTTCTTGGTGCCGTTGGCAATCGAGATATCATGGGTAGAACTAGGATCGGGTAAGGGTCAATTGGTCATCGGGTAACAACCTCACATTCTAGGAATCTGAGTACTTAGTTCCCTTTTATCACAACAAGTAATTGCACATGAATTATGTCTATGTAGTTCTTTCTAGTGAATGATAGCACAAATGTTGAAGCAAACCGGAAACTAAAGATGGTCACTCGTCTCTAATTTGTTTACAACCAAAACTTTTCTTTTGCAATTTAATTAGTTAATCTTAGTTTTAAAAATCAACCAATCAAACCCACCCTTGAATTTATTTTTCTTTCAATTTAGTTTACTTTAGTGAAGTTAGACATACATCGAGATAGCACATATTCCACAAACTCCCTGTGTTCGATACCCACTTACCGCTATCTATTTAGTTGTATTTGGATTAAATTTGATTGTGACCGCGACATCACGTCACCTACGTCATCAGTCAAGGTCGTGTCAATTACGTGTAATAGGGTTTAAAGTTAAGTTTTGTATGTATTATAACAGTGTTTAGAGTTTGTTAGGAGGTTAGAATCAGTGTTTTATGTAATCAGTGTCTATGTAATCAGTGTTTGTATATAACAGTGTTTAGAGTTTGTTAGGAGGTTAGATGTCACTTTCATGGTGACGTCAGCAAAGATGCTCAGTGGTTTCTTCTGTACTATAAATAGAACAATACTCTGTACTGTTCCATTAGCTCTTTCTTCACAAGTCATACTGTGCGAACAAATCACTGAGCTCGGGCTGAGGGTGAGTCTAGTGCATGCATGAAATTGTTTTGATTATTGTAATTTGATACAATCATTCGACTCAATGGAAAACATGGTTGCTTATAGCTATTATTCCTTGATTGTGTAATCAAAGTTTATTTCCATATTCCGCTGCACTTTAATTCTCTGTTTCATCTTCATTTCTAATTAAACTACACAATCTAAGAAACTCAGATCCTAACAATTGGTATCAGAGCCTTGGACAGTCAAAATTGATCTAACAATCATTTTGACATAAAAGTTCAACTCGAATTCATTGATACTTTCAGTTGTTCGTATTTAGTTGAAAAATAGAGTAAGGTATAATCACGTATAAAAGTTGATTATTCAAGACCTGTAAAACAACCAGAATGGCATCACAATCACACGACACTCACAACACCGGGACACTTTTCAAACCACCGATGTTGGTCAGATCTGAGTACAATATATGGCAAAGTCGGATGGGTCATGTCCTGGCACAACAAAATACCGGCTGTTGGAAGTCAGTCATCTATGGACCACATGTCCACAGGTTCCTAGTACTGAAGATCCCAAAGACTTTGTGCCTAAAAGCCCTGAAAACTATTCAGAACAAGATTTTCAAAATATTGAACTAGATGCAAAGGCTTTTAGCATAGTAGCCTCAGCTCTTCCTAATGACATTTATGCTGGACTGTTACACTGTAACAGTGCCAAAGAGCTGTGGGATGCCTTAAAGGAACAATTCGGTGGTACATAAGAGGTGATAGAAAATAACAGGGAGGTTTTGAATCAACAGTTTGAAACATTCTGCCATGTGAAAGGAGAATCACTAACACAACAGTTTGAACATTTTAGTTGTCTCATTAGTGAATTGAAACTTGTTAATGTTAAATTTGCAAAATCAACTCTAAATAGTATGTTTCTAAGGTCAATTCCTGAAAAATGGGACACAATTACTTTTGTAACCAGAAATTCTGTTGGGTTCAAAGAACTAAGTCTGACTCAACTTCATGGTCAACTCCTCACTTATGAGAGAGAGTTGAACCAGAAAAAGAAGTTACAAGAGTTTGGGAAGGTTGCTGATGACTATACATTTGGTAGCACATCACTTCTTGGTCAAGAGGATTCTGGTAGTAGTAAGGATCAGAGTTATGATCATTACATTGACATACCTGCTGGTGGAGCTTTAATAACTCCGATTCTTACTCAACTAACTATGCTTTCATAGCTAGTAGTGAAAACCAAAGTTCTGACAACTTATCCTTTGAACTCAATGATCTCCAGCACTTTGATCCAACTGATCTGGAGGAAATGGATATTTTGCACCAACTTGCACTGCTGAGTGTTAGAATCAGCAAGTTTTATAAGAGAACAAGGAGAAAATTTCCAGGGTTACATGGGAATTTAAAAGTAGGTTTGGATAAATCAAAGATAAAATGCTACAAGTGTAATAGGTTAGGTCATTTTGCTAGAGAGTGTAGGAGTCAAAATAATGGACCAATCATCACACATCCTAGCCCTAGACCTCAAAATGCCCAAAACACTGTGCATTATTCCCAATATGCCCCTGCTGCTCATGTAAATACTGCTCATTATGCACACCCTATAACACCTGTTCCTATTCAGTATGTCCAATCCCCTGTCCCACAGATACAGTATGTCCAGGACCCAGCTCCTCAGGTTCAGGTGCAACAAGCTGCACCTCAACAAGCTACCCAAACATCTGCTCAAACAGATCAGCAAAGCTTTTTTACCCAAGGCTTTGTAGATTGGAGTAGCTTGCCTGAAGATTTAGCTAATGAAAACTTTGCTCTATATGCTAAGAATGATGTTTCTAGTGATGAATTTTGTTTTGCAGCATTAGAGTCTATCCCATAAGGGCTGGAAACTGAAGAAGGAGAATCTAGTGCGGAAACAGTGGATACAATTGCTAAAGCAGTGGTTACTGCTGTAATTGGTGAACAACTGTTAGAAGACAAACCTGAACCACTAATGGAGCCACTATCTGACCCATGATCTGTTGAAGAAGAGGAGAAGGAGCCCAAAGAATGTGAGAGTGTCTGTGACTGTGCCATGATGGCAGCAGCTAAGGTATCATCTCAAGTTTTGAAAAACTTATGTTTAGACAAAGCATCATAGCATTTGCTAATGTTAAAGAGGTGAATGAAAACCTTAGAGACAAGATCTTAAAGGATGAAATACAATTTGAAAGATCTGTTAAAGAACTAAAAATCAAATTGTCAGAAAAGGATAAGGAAATTTGCAGCCTCAAGCATGAGTATAGCATAACCAAGGACTAACTCCAGGCCATGATAGAAAAATATCAAACCTGTAAAAAGGAGTTAGAATCCACCCAAATCACATGTGAAAAATGGGTGGAATCCTGCAAAGGTATGAAGTTATGCTAGAGAAACAGATCAAAAGCAATGTAAAATTTGGCATAGGTTTCAGGAAAAATGACCAAGTTGAAAACACTGCTGTAAATGAGCCTGTTCAAAACACTATTGAGATAATACCAACAAACAAGGATGGTCAAGAAATAAAAATACTTGATAAAAATGGTAACAAAATCACTCTTGAAAGACCAGAGGGGTCCTCAACCTTTTAGGAGATTGAAAAATACCAATTCAAACCTACTTGGTCAGATGAGTGTGACATCCTTGAGAATTTCAAACCCATGGATTTTTCCACAGTGGATGGTGTGAAAGCACCAAAGGCCAAGATAATTCCTTTTAAGGACATCCCAACAGTGGTTCAAAACTCTGTTTCAAAGGAGTATGAAAAGAAGAAAAAGAGAGAAAAAGTAAAAAAAATTGTTTTTTGACTTTTGTGAAAAGAAAAATCATTCAACAAAAGATTGTTTTTACTTAAAAGCCTATGACATTAACAAAACAAGCATCATTGAGCCTTCAAAAAGTTGCACCATCTGTGGAAAAACAAACCATCTCACTCATGAATGTGTGTACCTCAAAACCTTTGAGGTTAAGAGAAAATAGTACACCTAAAAAACATCCATGAGCTCATCTAAACAACCTGTCATGAAACAACCACCATTTGTGTCTGTCCAAACAGCTGAACAAAATCACTGCTCCAAGAGATGTGCAAGTGACAGATGCACCACCTGCCAACCAATTCCAAAGAGGAAAAAGGTCAACCTCCATACCAAAGGGTCCCATATGTTTATGAGGTTTACAAAAGACCTTCTAAACCAAAAGTGAACATGCATCCCTTTGGATATCAACATCTGATAGGAAATGGCCCACAACAGTGGTTAGAAAGAAATGCTTCAAAAGTTGTTCAAACCCCTGAGCTAACCACTGTCCATGTTCCTGGACTTGACTCTGACATTGTTGTGACCCCATCCAAAGCCTTATTGGCTTTGGAGACCCTCCTGAACTAATTATTTACTTGATGTGTAGGGAGCTTCTACATGCTTAGATAGTCTTTGGTATATAGATAGTGGAGGCTCCAGACACATGACTGGATGTAGAGCCCTACTCAAAGAATTCAAAAGTCATGGAGGGGGTGATATATCTTTTGGTAATAATAGTAAGGGAAAGGTGTTGGGGTCTGGAACAGTTCAGTCTGGAAAATTCAAGTTTGAAAATGTCAATCTCATTGACAATCTAAAATTCAACCTCCTTAGTGTCTCATAAATGAGTGACAAAGGTTACGGGTCATTATTTACTAAGGAGTGTTGCAAGATTGTTGGACCAGAAATGGTCAAAAAGATTGAAGAAACAATAAAAATTGGAAAAACTCAACTTGTTTCTCAAAGAAGTGGCAATGTTTATGTAGTTGATTTGTCAAAAGAGAGCCCTATGACTGATACCTGTCTGTTCTCAGCTGCCTCTAACAAAGAGACAGAACTATGGCACAAAATATTGGGGCACAAAATTCTCAAGACAATCACTGATTTGTCAAAACAAGGCCTTGTAAGAGGTCTTCCATAAAAATTGTTCACTTATCCTGAGCATTGTGTTTCCTGTTTAAAAGGAAAACAACTTAAAATCTCATTTAAGTCCATTGAAGAGTCCAAAACAACCAAGTGCTTGCAAATGTTGCACATGGATCTATTTGGCCTAGTGAAAATCATGAGCCTGAAAAAGAAAAGATACTCTTTAGTAATTGTAGATGATTTTTCTAGGTTTACATGGACTTATTTCTTACATTCTAAAGATGAGACTGCAGGCATTTTGCAAGACTTTGTCAAACAGGTTGAAAAGCAATTTTACTTGCCAGTAAAAGTCTTTATGAGTGACAATGGCACAGAATTCAGAAATAGGGAGTTGGATGAGTTTTGTGTGTCAAAAGGGATTGTAAGGCAGTACAGCATCCCAAGGACACCAGAACAAAATGGGGTGGTTGAAAGGAAGAACAAAACTTTAATTGAAGCAGCCAGAACCATGCTTGCAGATTCAGGTTTGCCATTAACTTTCTAGGCAGAGGCTGTAAACACTGTCTGCTATGTCCAGAACAGAGTTTTGATCAACCCCAGACATCAAAAGACTGCCTATGAAATTCTGTATAAAATCAAACCACTGATCTCATACTTTAAAGTATTTGGGTGCCCTTGTTTCATTTTAAACTTAAAGGATTCTATTTCAAAATTTGTAGCCAAAGTAGATTGTGGTTATCATTTGGGTACTCAACCACTGCCAAGGCCTACAAAGTGTTTAACACTTGGACTAGGTGTGTGGAAGAGACTTTGAATGTAAAGTTCAATGAACTTTCTTCACTGAAAATCCCTGCAAACCCTGCTGAGTTATTTGATCTTGATAAATTCACCTTTGAAAATGTTTCTGTTAAGACTAACAGTGCAGGTTCACCTCAACCTCCTCCACCAGACAATGGATATGAAGTTGTAATTCCACAACAAAAACTCACATCCATTTCCAGAGCAGCAGATGTTCAAAACAACTGTCAAAGCTCAGCCACTGGTACATCAACAGTTGTTGACGAAAGTAGCCCTTCAACCTCTGCCTCCACATCCTCAACCACTGTTGATAAAAATTTGCCAACAGTGGATAAAAATCAACATGGTGTCACACCAATTCCTCCTATCCCTCCACCTCTATTTCAAACAGTTGTTGGTTCACCAAAGTCACCAACAGTTGTTAGCTCAGATGATTCACATCTGTAGCTTTCACCCTTTAATGCCATTGTTCCATACAAGGGAGATTTAATCTTCCTGAAGTCTCATCCACCAGATCAAATTATTGGTAACATCAGTGAAGGGGTTCTCACCAGAAGTCAATCCCAAAACATCTGTCTTTTTGCTGGTTTTCTATCACTTCATCAACCTGTCAAGTACCAAGAGGCGCTGAAAGACAATAGTTGGGTAGAAGCTATGCAAGAAGAGCTTCTACAGTTTAAAAGGCAACATGTATGGGAACTTGTACCACTGCCAGAGGGTGTGAGTCCTATTGGCACAAAGTGGGTCTTCAAAAATAAAAATGATGAAAGGGGCATTGTTGTTAAAAATAAAGCAAGGCTTGTGGTTCAACGTTTCAGACAGGAAGAGGGTATTGATTATGATGAAACCTTTGCCCCTGTAGCAAGATTGGAAGCTATCAGACTATTCTTGGCCTTTGCTGTCAACCACAACATAAATGTGTTTCAAATGGATATCAACTGTTATGGCTTCAAAATCAACTGCTGGATTTTGGTATCACTGCTTTAAAGACACCCCTCATGCTGGATAGTCAAGCAGCAGAAAATATCATAAAAAATCCAGTTTCACATTCAACTACCAAACACATTGACAGCAGACATCACTTTATGAGGGATTGCTATGAAAAAAGGTTTGATTTCTCTGCATCATGTTCCAACTAAGGAACAGCTGGCAGATGTGCTAACCAAAGCATTAGACACATCCACCTTTGAAAGCTTGATCTCTAGAATTGGCATGCTTAACATGGAATAACAGGTAAAATCCTGTTTTTCTATGAATAAAGCATCAAAATGTTTTCAGAAAATAAAAAATCCATCCTTAAAAATAGTTTAAAATGAAAGTTTTCATTAATCCTTAAAAGTCTGTCATAACCACTGTTTAGTTCAAACATCTGATTTGTTGAAAATTATCCACTGCTGAAAGACAACCTCTGTTTCTTCATTATCATTGTTAATCACTGTTGATCAAACAAAATGTGCTTTAATCACTAATGGCTATCCACTGATAGTTAAAATCAACCACTGTTCTCATTTTTCACTATTGACAACCACTGATATTGTCCATCAGTGGTTTCCTAAACAACTGTCTTCCACCTTCTATCCGAGGTTGTCACGTGGACAATTCTTAGCCGTTCGATCTTTGTAACCGCTGCCACGTCAGCATTCACTTTTCACTCTTATAAAAACCCTGATAAACCCCCAAACAGAGTTTTCACTACCGTATCGAATTCAAAAATTCTTTCAAAAGCGGTTTCCATCTCATTCATTCATCTTCTTCCATTCGCAAATTACTTCAAATCACCATGGCACTCGCTCTCAAAAACCCCCATAACTACCTTTAGAAAACAAGTAAAAACAAAGATTTCCACTCCATCATCGATGCTCTTTCATCTTCAAAGTACAAAAGTTTGTTGACCTGCAACGCACCCATCTACCAGGAAACCCTACGAGATTTTTGGAAAAATGCAAAATTGGAAGTTCAAGACAAAAAGCCTTGGGCTATTACATCTAAAGTAGGAGAAATTCTGGTTTCAATCACACCCCAATCCATATCAGAAGTTTTTGAGATGAACGATCTCAAAGGTAAAAATTCTTTTCCTAAAGATGAGTATCAAACAGATTTGATCGAAAGAGGGTATGTGGGACAAATGACAAAAGCAACTTTACAAAAAGGGGATTTCCCACCTCCTATGAAGTTTTTATTTCATACCCTGCTCATCTGTGTTTCAAACAAAACAACAGCTTTCAATGAAATTCCATTGAAACTTCAATACTTGGGATATGCTATAATGGCAGTAGTTGATTACAATTACTCCCAAGAGATTTTCAATGATTTGGTTAAAAATGTAAATAATATCAAGGAAAAGAAGAAACCATTTTTGTTGTTTCCAAGGTTTTTGAGCTATTACTTACAGCAGAAAGTACCAAAAGACAGTGCACAAGTGCTTGTCCAAGGTGCTTCTTTTCAAATAAATAGCCTTTCTGCTGAAACATTTACAGGACTATCAGAGTCAAAACCTTCTAAAACACAAACAGAGGAGCCTGAGCAAAATTTGGATGAGTCTACATCTGCTCCTCAGGTTTCTGCTGTTGAGCCCACTGCTCATGGTGACCACAGTAGTACAACCACTGCTGTGCAACCCCCACCAACACTTCCTAAAAAGACCAAAAAGAGAATATCCAAAAAGCCCACCAAACCCTCTAAGAAGGACCTTCTGGAAAATGAGATCCCAGAAGTAAATCCAGTGACAACACAAAAGTCACCAATAACCACTGTTGCTACTTCCTCACAACAATTGGAAAGATCTCCACCCAAAGCCTTAACTCCTCCTGCTTCCTCACAAAAGGAACAGGTTGTAAGCACAGGGACACCACAAAATGAAACATATACTTCACTTGAGGATATGTTTAACAACCCTTCTCCCTGGGCAAACTCTCTTTTAACTCCTATCCCCTCATCACAATTACCACCATCCATCATACCTCTGTTTGATGCCATTGAGCTTCAGACACAAAACAGCCCCTCTCACCAACACATTACTGAGAGTACAACCACAACAATGGCTGTGTCTGAGATACCTCAATTAGTTATCCCATAAACAGTTGAGAAGGTTACACTACAGGAGTTTCATGAAATTCCTGTTAGTAGTTCAAGTGGAGCAGCTACTACAGGTGTTGGATCCACTGATCTACACCTGGCCAGTAGTTTCATCAGTCAGACCCCCTTGAAGGCAATTTCTTCTTTGGGAACCAAAGTATCCACTGCTGTGTTCAAGTTAACCACTGGTGTGATTACTAAGGTAATCACTCCTGAAGAAAGAAGTCTCCAGTACCAAGAAAACGGGGCATTAGTGGATGAACCATTGGAGACTTTTCCTGGTCCAACTGCTGATACAAACACTGCTGGTGGGAAATCAGATGATCCAATTAACTTGGGTGAAGGTTTAAGATATCAACAATTGACGGAGAGACTTGATACAATTGAAACAACTGTCAACAATTTGCAACATATGATTAAAAAGTTGGTAGAAGTTTCCAAAAGTCAACCCACTCCACAACAATATTCCCAAGAGCTATGGAATGCAGTTCAGCCAGTTATTACAGCTCAAAGGGAATTGGCAGAAACTCAGCACAACCATCAAATGGCACTACTCAGAAACATGGTTGATGCTAGATACAAGGATACTCAGGCTGATATCAAATCCATCAAAGAGGCCTTGGTTAATATTACTGGCACTACCCCTGTATCTATCTACAAAGACGATGCTGATCAAGAGGATGATGCCAAAAAGGGGGAGAAACATGATATGAAAAAGTTTGGCAGACCTACTCCAAAGCAAAAGCCAAATCAAAAGCCAGAAACTGAAAAGAAGTCTTCTGAAACCACTGCTGAAACACCTGTCAAAGAAAAGAAAAAGGGAGTTGATGAAACCCTTAATATTCTAGCAGATGAAGTGGAGAAAAACAGAAAGACAATTCAAAATCAGAATGAAACAAAGGAAAGCCAGTGGAGAAAGGAACACAATGCAAGAAAAGAATGGGAAATAAAAACTCAGAATGTTGGCACTTCTACCAGGAAGAAATCCTTTAAACACAACAAACCACCACTTGCCAAATTTTCAAAACCACCACCACAAAAACAAACACACAAAAAGCCAACCACTGCTGGTCTCAAAACCACTGGTGGATTAGAAAAACCAACCACTGACACACCCAAAACTGCACCTTCACCACAAAAGCCACCTGCCAAAAAGCAGAAGACCATTGTTGACGCTTCAACAGTTGTTATGACAATAGTGGTTGGGACACCAGTTGTCTCAACAGCTGTTAGTCAGCCATCCACCACTTCCAACATTCCTTCCCAAGCCATAACCATTACAGTTTCAAAAATCCCAAACAAAAATTCCTTCTCCTACAAAGGTTTAAACCAGAAAAAGGAAATTTCAGGTGCATGATGATGACATACCAGCACCTAGTCCTATATCTTTTGCACCTTTCAATCAAATCAAACCTCAACCATTCATTCCTCCAACATTATTAAACCCAATCACTGACCCAAAAACACTTGAAGGACATGATCCTGCAAGAGTCGTTCCATTAGCAGCAGACTATCCTCTGGAATTGCATGCAGTCAAAAATGAAATGAGGCAATTCTACACAGTGGATGATCCTTCAAAAAGAAAATTTCCTTCCCTTTGTGGTTTCAGACCTCCCAAGAACATGGAAGAATATCTGAAACTTAAAGCCAAACAAACTGATTTGCATGCCAAATATGAAGGTCAAGGGGAAAGTGATGGTAGAATCTCAAGTCGAATGCAGATTGCTCTTAGCAAAGTAAAGAAATTGGAAGATTATGCAAGAGACTTAAGCAAAGAGATGTCCAATCTACCACCAAATGCTGATCTACAAAAGGAAATGAGAAAAGTCTCTTAGAGCTAATCAAGAGAGACAAGTTCTATCCTGCCAAAGCTGAATAATTCAAAGACTGGCCACTCATTGCACTCAAAGATGAAGCCAACAGAATTGAAAGGGTAAGAAATGATCCCAGTATGAAAAGGTCTGCACCAGACTGGAATAAGTACAAAAAGACCATTGCAGAAGTTACCTTGGAATACAAAAGAAAGAAGGCTGAGTTGGTTGCAGCCAAATATGGTTCAGCAAAGTCCATATCAAAGTGGTCTAGGCAGTACACTGACATGGTGTATGAGAAGCTGAAAAACTAAGAGAGACAGATCCCAATGCTCCAAAGAAACAAGCATACGGGAACAAGAAAGCTGATGAGCCACAACAGCAGGCCCTCTCTTTAAAAACATTGTTCACATCATCTAACACCTCCATCATTGCCTTAAATAAAAGAAAAAGGCAAAAGCAGATTGATGAAGAAGAAGATGCACAAAGAGAAGCTGACATCATGAAAGTGGCCATTAAGCAAATGATACAAGAGAATCCAGACTCAGCAAAGTTAAATAAATAGCCAAAAAATTTATGAGCAGGCCTCCATCACCGAACTCATCAAAAATAAAAACTCTCCCTAGAAACCCACTGAACTAAAAAATACTAAAGTGGAAGTCTGATCAAAAGACCCATGTATTGACCTTGCTCAAGTTCAGTGGAGTAGCTGAACACATATCAAGGGAGGATGCACTAGGTCTGAGTGTAGCTGACCTCCAAGATCTATTAGAACTTCAACTTTGCAGGGATGAGAATGATGAAGATTCTCTTAACTTTGAAATTTAATTCAAAGGGCAAGTTAGGGAAATGTTGATGAGACAATAAAGATCATAAATAATGAAGTGTTTTGGCATCATCTATTTTAGGGAGAGATTATTGGTCCATGCATTCAAACCCAGAAGAACAGATGATAAGGAAATCCAAAACTGGTTCAGAACAGTTGATCATCATAAGCAAAGCTTGTACAAGATTCTCCCCTTGACAGTGGTTTTCCAGCAACTGACAGACTCCAAGCACTGATCATCTCAACTACTGTTATCCAAAGTACTGATGAAGAATAAAGACTGAAGCTCTATCTACTGATGTCCTCCAAGCACTGTTGAAGACCAAAGCACTGCCCATTCAAAGACTGATGACTCAATGAAGAAGGCACTGATGCTCATCATCAGTGCTTAGACTACAACAGTGGAAAGTAGAATCAGTGTTTTATGTAATCAGTGTCTATGTAATCAGTGTTTGTATATAACAGTGTTTAGAGTTTGTTAGGAGGTTAGATGTCACTTTCATGGTGATGTCAGCAAAGATGCTCAATGGTTTCGTCTGTACTATAAATAGAACAGTACTCTGTACTGTTCCATTAGCTCTTTCTTCACAAGTCATTCTGTACGAACAAATCACTGAGCTCAGGCTGAGGGAGAGTCTAGTGCATACATGCAATTGTTTTGATTATTGTAATTTGATACAATCATTCAACTCAATGGAAAACATGTTTGCTTATAGCTATTCTTCCTTGATTGTGTAATCAAAGTTTATTTCCATATTCCACTGCACTTTAATTCTCTATTTCATCTTCATTTCTAATTAAACTACACAATATAAGAAACTCAGATCCTAACAGCCTATCACATACAAAATAAAAAATGATCTTCGAGTGTTCAACCATCTCCCAATATTCCTTAATTTTCAATTAAAAGTTTTGAATTTCAACTTTTCAAACCTATACAAGAATCATATAATCAACTACAATCATATAATCAACTACAATCATACAATCAACAAACCCATCCTATAAAGACTAGAAAAACCCAAAAATACATCAAAACACATAAAAATTTAATCCTTTTTTAACAAATATATATGTCTATTATCTCTTGAAAAAACCACATAAACATCAAAATAACTAATAACAAATCAAGGTACCTTTATAAAATTCAAGAGTTCGGTACTGTGGTGGACTAGTGGCCGGAATTTTTGCGATTTCCGGCGATATTGTGGCCTTATCGAACTGGCAGGTTGTTCTGCTGTTATTTCGTTCGCTGACAGTAGTGGCAGTGGGCGGGAGGGATATGAATGGACATTAGGTAATTTGGGTTGGGCTTTGGACTTATTACTTATACAACTGGGCTTCATGTTGATTTACTTATTTGGGTTTTGTTGATTTACTTATTTGGGTTGGGCTTTAACTTGTTTACATTATTGGGTCAGGTTTAAATCTATGTTCATGATGTTTTTTATAAAAATTCCTAACATTTTTTTCTAAGGGGTGCGGTCGGGATTTTTCATGGAAATTAACACTAAATTTTTTTTTCAAGGGGTGCGGCCGCCCACCCACGGGCTAAGGTGGGTCCACTCCTGCCGCTACCCCCAACTTAACACTTAGTGTGTTCTATCACCACGTCGTTAACTGATCACTAACTTTTGATCCTATTACTATACATTTGGGGCGTCCTAAGATCCCTAAAACCTTCCTAAGATCCATATGACACCCCTAAAAGTATAGTAACAAGATCTAAAGTTAGTGATCAGTTAACGATGTGTTGATATAACACACTAAGTGTTAAGTTGGGGTTGACGGACATCAAAGTGATAGTTGGGGGTGACAGCGGCCAATAGCCAATAGTTTAGGGTGATAAAAGCCAATAACCCTTTTGGTTTTTATAACCCATGTGGATCTAATTCTCAAAAATTGTACTTATGTGATGTGACCATAGCTTATAACATTAATATAATTCATAGTTATAGTTTTACAAAATATTTAGAATAAATAATAAAAACTTACAATTGTGGGTAGCTCAATCTAATAATTCATGTTCTATTCTTTACTCACTTTTGCTACAACAAATATAAGACCAAGATAGTGACATGATTGGTTAGTCAAAAGGCTTCAAGGATTTCGGTTTGCCTAACGCAGGTTGTGGGGTCCCCCCAGGTATGCAATACGTAGGGTTGGATCACTTTGTTATTGTTTGTTTTGAATTCTGGATTGAAGAATATTCAACCTAGAATGTTTGTGTGTAATGTGATTGTTTTAAAGTGAGTGAAGAATGGAACATGCAAGGAGCAAGTTCTAGAGATTTCAGAGTGTTCAACTGAATGACAAGGTGTTGTCATTTATAGAGGAAGGGCTGGACACAAGAAGAAACCTTTGACTAGTGATCCGTGACTGCAGTGGAGGGCTTGCACTTTTTGGTAGGTAAAAGGCTTTGGACCTACGGGTAAAAAGATGTATTCTCCCACATGCTCCTTTTGCTGCTAAGTGGGAGAGTTCACACGTAAAGTGTGATGTGACCGGTCACTGTCTTGTGCTTTTTGCTATTCACGATAGTTGGTCAATTCCGAATCTTTTAGCTTTCAACCCTTTAAGCTGTTTTGCGTTCTAGCCAGTATATTAAGCTTGAGCTACCCACGTCATCAGCTCCCCAAGTCAGAGGTATTCGAGGTGTAAGCTCGGATGCTTCTGACTTTTGTGCAACATTTTTGTAGCTCAAAGGATTCGAGGCTCGAAGGGTTTTCGCTTCAAGGTTTTGGGCGGTAGCAATTCAGATTTGAATTTGAGGAGACAGTTGATGCGACCTACGACAGTTTTTTAGGCGGCAGTTCTTTTTCCCCCTAGGTCATAATAAAAAACGCTAGGCCTTATTAATTAATTTTTTAACACTATCATTCAAAATTCACAACTGCCATTTCACTTTTATCTTTCTGCAACAAGATTTCCTCCATTTCTCTCTATTCAATCTTCTAGGTTAGTTTCTTATTTTTTTCTTCTTTCTAATTCTCCTTGATCATCCTTCGGAGCAATGGGTGCAAAGAAGGATATGGGAGTAAGTTACTCTCGATTAACACAAGAGGAAGTCGATGCCTGTTGTGAACTTTGGGGTATTGATTCATCTGTCAATCCGGTCGCTCCGGGTTGTGATAAATCTATTGATTAGTGTCCACCGGGTTTCATCGTTTTGTATTGTCGCCATTTTGAGTTTTCTAACCTCTGTTACCCTTTATCCATCTTTGTCATCAACGTTTTGGAGTATTATCGTGTATCATTTGGGTAGTTGCACCCTCAAGGGGTTTCTAGGGTTTTATACTTTGAAGTTTTGTGTCGTGCATTGGGCTATGACCCATCGTTGTTCATGTTTCATTGCTTTTTCCGATTGGCTAAAAACGGTGACTGGTTCACGTTTAAAACATCTCAGATTGATGTTTCTTTAATCACATCGCTTGTGACTACTCTCGATTCTTGGAAGGACCGATTTTTCTGGGTTTCCGAGTCAGTTATTCCGTTTAAAATGGTTTAGGTGTCCAGATGCCATTCTAAATGAACTCAAACCCTCTGTGTCTGAATTAGATGAATGGTTGTTAAAAGCCCATAGGGGTTGTCCTTCACGGCTTCGTACTTTCCCTAAACATCTTCTAGTCTCGATTGGTGTAAGTTTTATGTGGGATAAGCCGGATCGAGACCCTATGTTCTTGAGGGGTGATCAGGGTATGTTATTTTTGCTTTCACATTTTTATTTTATTGCATGATCATGTTTTCTTATACTTTTGCTTCTTTGTTATAGTTATATCTGCCCTTGAATTCATCAAGTCCGATGATACCTCCGATATTGTTCTCGGAGATGCTGAAGTTGTTGAGGGAGAAGATGCTATTACTAGAACGGCGGAGGGTAGACTGGTTCCTGGTGGGAAATATGTCAATGTTCCGAATGTTAAAGGCTTTACAAAGGCTGGCTCTTCTAAGCCTTCAACCCGTTGTTCGTCTCGTCGTCTGAAGGGTCCAAACCAGTTATCTGCTACTGATCCTGTTAATCTTAGCGACGATATTGGGGCTTCTGAGGACCAAGGGGTTGAGGCTGAGGACAAGAAGGATAAGGAGTCACCAATGGTGGTTGTGGTGTCTGCAGCAAGGGGTTCCTTTGGAAAGGGTGGTGAAGGTTCAGTGGAGGTTAATGTTGGTGAGGTTTATATTCCCAACTTGAATGTTAAGGTTGGGGAAAACTTCAAGTCCTCTGCTATATGTGAGGATGTGTTGACTAATTTTGCCCCTCCGATGGTTCGGGGTTCCATAACAGCAATGGAAGATGTTATGATGATCTCTCAGATGACGCTGAGTGCCTACAATCTTGCTTCCATGCTTCCTGAAGGTGTTTCTTTCGCAAAAGGATGCATGAATACGAATAGTTTTCAAAGAAGAAAGATAAAATGAAAGCTTCGATGGCTACTATGAAGAAACAAAGTGAAGGGATTGCTGAGAAAGAGAAGGCTTGGGTGATGAAGGCTGGTGAACTCACCTCAAGGCATGAGGTGGAGATGAATGAGTTGAAGAAAAGGATGGAAGCATATAAGTTGCAACTGAAGGAAAACACGGAAACTTTGAACATCCAAAAGAAAGCCTTTTTAGAGGAGAAAGAAGGCTTAAAGGCTTCCTTGGCCCAGGTGACCAGTGATAACCAGTGGCATATTGAACATCGGTTCCAACAGGTAGTTACCTACCTTCTTCATTCAACGGAATTCAACTCAGCCCTTGCTGATGTTCACACAAAGCTTCTTAATTATGGCGAGCATCTTAGGTTCGTTGCTGGTTATAAGGCCCATGAATCTGGTCAGCCTCAAGAACGGTCTTCCTTCTATCAACCCCAAGCTTTTGCCACCTTCAAGGAATATGTTCTCAACATGGAGCGGCTAACTTACCCTTATGTGGGTGAGGTTTCCTCTTGCTTTGGTAAGCCTCTTTCTGTGTTGCAGGAATTGAAAGCTTCTAGCCTCAACGAGGTCATATACGCTGAAGTGTTGAAATCTCTGTACAAGAAGCGTTCACATTCAGGCGGTAGTGAAGAAACTTTTTTGGATGGCGCTGAGGGTTCCCTAGAGGCAAGCCTTGAAGGCTCTGAGGTGGCAGGTGACGGTGCTAGGAAGGTGAAAAAGGTGAAGAAGGCCAAGAAGGCTAAGGCTGGTGAAGCAGGAGCTGGAGCTTGTAAGCCTACTTCTGATGTTGCTTCTTAAACAATTAATTCATAGCTATCTTAGCATCTTGAACAATATTATGTGGTGTATGTTTGAAAATGTTTTCTTTTAAGGGAACCGTTTAGGTCCCTCTGATGGTTGAAGCCTTGAAGGCTTTTGGACAATGTGTAGGTTGGATGGCCCTTATGGTCGTTGTTATGTTTAAGTTTTATCTTCTATGTTATGTTGTTCTGTTATTCCCTTTTGTTTTTATTGGTTTTATGTGTTGTCCTTGTTTTTGGTTGTGCATCCTTTGCTATTTATACCTTGTAGGGTTCAGTGCTGTAGTCACTTAGTCTTAAAGTATTTTTAACAAGAAGATACATCACCTATCCTATTTGTAACACTCACTTGGTATCTTTTTGGTTCGTAAGCCATTGTTAAGGCTTAAGGAACATTTAATGTAGGCTGCTCAAACCCGTTTATGAGACATATTTAAAAAAAATTCTAAGTCTCATAGAGTTGTATTGATTTATGAACTCACCCCTTATATAGGTCCATTCAACCCTTGAACCTATTGAGCGATTTGGCCTGGGAGCTCATCCCCTTACACGGACCTTGCCATGGAGTTTTTTGCTAGGTTCTCAACCTGATTATAGGATAGAAAGACAAATTTTGATAAAAAAAACTTCGTCACTCATTTACGCAATAGTACTTTGATTACAAGGGAGGGTAGGACAATTCTTGAAATACTTTCTAAGACATTTTGACTAGACGTGGAACCTTTTAAGGTTTTTGTTGTTCCAGTGGCGGGGAAGCTTTTTACCTTCTGCATCAGCCACTTTGTACGATCCTCCCTTGTGGGCTTCAAGGATGGTGTATGACACTTCCCACTTTGGGCCAAGTGTTCCTTTACTCTCTTTCTTACTGGCTTCATTGTTTCGAAGTACAAGGTCCCCAGGCTTGAATCGTTCATGCTTCACCTGTGCATTGTAATAGGATTCCATCTTTTGTTTGTACTTAGCTTCCCATATAGCGGCTTGATTACGAGCTTCTTCGAGGAGTTCCAAATTCAACATGGTCTCCGTTTTATTTGACTCAAGATCAATGTTGAATGTTCATTGTGTTGTAACTCTGATCTCCACTGTGATTACGGCCTCCGATCCAAACACTAGATTATATGGTGTTTTCTTGTGGCTTGTCTTCTTAGTTATTCGGATTGCCCATAGGATATTGGGAAACTCTTCGATCCAGTTGTTATCATATCTTCCTAATCGGGCCTTAATCCCTTCTACAATGCTTCGATTTGTTCTTTCAACCTGTCCATTTGAGTGTGGGTAGGCAACCGTGCTAAATACTTGTGTTATCCTGAACTTTTTACACCCAGTGCTAAAAGGCTTCTCGGTAAACTGCTTTCCGTTGTCCATGACTAGTACCCCCGGGAACCCAAAACGACAGATTATGCTTTCCCAAACGAAATCAATGATTTGTTTCCCTGAAATTTTAGCCAGTTGTTTTACTTCTGGCCACTTGGTGAAGTAATCAATGGCTACCAACAAGAATTTGACTCCTCCTATGGCTGGTGGGAATGGACCAACAATATCCATACTCCATTTGTGAAACGGCCAAACCTAGGAGATGGGAACAAGGTCATGCTTAGGGTTTTTGGGCAGTGGAGCATGCAGCTTACAAACTTCACATTTTCGTTGCTGTTCAGAAGTGTCTCGGTGCATGGAAGGCCAAAAGTATCCAAGGTTCATCAATTTGAGACTACCGATCTTGGGCCATAGTGAGCCCCACACATTCCTTTGTGAACCTCCTTGATCAGATACTGGCTTTGTTCCGTGCCAACGCATCGAAGTAGTGGTGCAAGGTACCCTCTTTTATAAAGGATTTCTCCATGTAACACATACTGCTTTGACTTGATACGAAACCTTTTTGCCTCGATCTGATCATCCGGTAACTCACCATTCCTTAGGAACTTGATCAAAGGGGTCATCCAGTTTGGCCCTTCCTAAGTAATCACATCTTGTACTTCAAGCTCTTGAATGGATGGCGTTTTCAATACCTCAACTAACACTTTTTGGTGAGATGAGAAAATGTGAGGGATGCAAGCTTGCTTAATGCATTGGCTTTCTTGTTTTGTGACCTCAGAACCTGTTTGATAGTACAAGATTGGAATGTACTCATGAGTTCCTTTGCCTTCTCCTTGTACTTCTTCATGTTAGGCTCCTTGGCTATGTAGCTATCGTTCACTTGGTTTGAGACAAGCAAGGAATCTATGAAGACTTGAAGCTTTTGAACATCTATCCTCTTAGATAGCTTGAGTCTAGCAATTAGTGCTTCGTAGTTGGCTTCATTATTGGTTGTCTGAAATTCAAGCCGGAGAGCATATGTAAATTCTAATTCTTCGTGATTGATTAGGACTAGCCTAGCCCCTGACCCTTCAAGGCTGGAAGCTCCATCGGTAAAAAGCTTCCAAGTATCAGGGTCAGATGGTTCAGTTGTGGTAGTGTCAAGATTTGGGCTTTGACAACCTTCCTTGGAACATAGGTGATGTTGTGTGTCACACCCCAAAAACGTCGCAGCGGAATATTAAACGTAGTGGTGACGGAAGTTGGTGCCCATTTATATCTTGTTGGATGATGCACTCATTTGTTGGACATTTCGACATATTTAAAACATAAGTTATTAAACATTACATTTTAGAAACCACGACATAACCACATAAGTTAAGTTTTCTTGATCCTCACGAATCTTATTACAAACGTCCCAGAAAGTTTAAAAGTTGTCCAACATTTTCAAACAAAACAACATGCATCATCAAACACAAGATACACCATGATTCCCGAAGCCGAACTCAAGTACCTGTAGAACACGTTAAAATCAAGTGTCAACACAAAGGAAGGTGAGTTCACATTTTCACATACAAACAAATCATTTCAAGGAAAACTTTCTGATTATGTGTTTATTTGAAAACATCCATATAATTTTTAGAAAGTCCAACTTTACTTCCTTAATAAAATCCATGGGTCCTTCTGTCGCAGTTCAACCATCCGACAATAACATTCTGACCCAGGTTTTGTATATTAAATTATTGCGTCAATTTTCAGACTCGTAATGTTAGCTAGACAATACGAACTATATATTAACCATGCAGGGATAATCAATGCTAGACAATAATCAGAATCAAAATTCGTCGCTTGACATGACACAGGGCGACCGGTCACGACGGGGTTGTCAACCCGATAGATCTACCAACAATTCCTCGTGTGCAATACTTAAATGATTAAACGACATCATGGGCGCAGGGTCCTCTTCGAGAACAACATGATGTCTGCCTCACGTACAATATATATATATATCCTACTAATATGACAATTTAATACACGAAGTTGTACGAACCCCCTGGACCCTTTCCCTGGGACCAGGCTGGCATCCGTCCCAACTTTACGGTCTGTCTCGCATTGGAAACACCGTACCAATCCCGTTTCATCCCGAAACAAATATATTCAACAAAACTGTTTCATCCCCGAAACGTATATTCAACAGAAACCGTTTCATCCCCGAAACATATATTTTCACAAATCCATATATTTTCAACGAAAATATATAATTTATATCAAAAAGGTATGTTTTATTCCGAAAACATTATTAAACCCTTTTATTGGCGTGTTCTACCCCCAAAATATATATAAAGCAGTAAAAAGAGAGGTTTAGTGACACTCACCTTTGGGTGCGTATTTTAAATAGCGCAATCCCAGTGATTGATTTCTACACGTCCTAATATATATATATATAGGAACGATTTTTAAATCAATATTCATCATAAAATCCTAAGTTTCTCTGTTTTCTTAGAATTGTCATATAACTTTGAGATTTTCTCGAAAAGTTATCATTTTTGATTATGTTGGCACGTTAATATATATATGAGCCCATATATATATTTTTATGATTTTGCGACTTGAACGATTTTATTGGTGACCATTATTGTGTAAATCCGTTAACACTCCCGTTTATACGCAATATATCTACGATTTGTGCTTCATAATATATATACATAAACGTTCATATAATTTAACACCGAAACACGCGAAATCTTGTTAACTTATCTATTTTGTCATTTTTAAAGCAAATATACATAAAATATCTCACATGTATCAAATTTCATGCTCGATAAACAAGTTTCACGTTTAACGCAAATTTTTACCGTTTCTACCGCACAAAACGTACAAGCATACATGCGTAAGCTAGATTTCTAACATTATGTCAAAAACTTAACATATTTTCACATTCTCATGTTTATATCACATAACACATTTTAACACATAAGGTTTACCCAAAATTTTACCCACACTAGTGTACATTGAAAAAAGCGTATTTTAGCGATTCGGTAACATTTTCGAGCGTCGGAAGTCACGTATGACCAACAAAACACCAAGTAAACTTAAAATTAGTCAAAATACTTATTTTTAAACTAAAAACATCAGTTTACTTACTGATCTAAATCAGATTTATAAAAATCACTCGAAAAGCTGATTTTTGACCGTTTTAACGCATAGTTTTGCGTTAAACGTTACTATAATCATCCCAACTCGAAACGACTTGATATTTTAACACAATAAATGTTATTTACTGATTAAAATAGTGGTTATAATCAGATTAGTGCAGTTTTTGTATAAGTCACATAAATCATGCGATTTCACGTATTTTACAACTTTTAATGCACCAAGTACAACATGTAAAGCTAGCAAATATTATGACAAAGTTATAAGTCATTAATCATTTTAAAATGACTTCAGTTTAGTGTTTATAATCTGCTCATAACTGATTTTTACTAAATCATACTTAAATCACCTTTTTAAGATTACATATCCTCATGCATGTCTAAGTATATGCATCTAATACACCCATATCATAACATTATCATCTAACATGATCTTAATATGCATCCAAAAGACCATACTTATGTCATGTTCATATGAATCAAAACATATCCCTTTCATTATTACCAAATCTTTTTCATAAAAATGCAAACATTCCTTCATTTAAGTACATGTGACAAAACTAACATACATGCATGCATACATATATACATATATACGGCACACATATACACACATATGAACTTCCAAAAGTTCACTTTTCATCATATTCATTACCAATCACATGACCCTTTTTAGAACCTTCTTATATGATACCTTTTTAACACATGCATGTATCCATCTTTCAAGATTCAACTCAAATCAATCAAAGATCATTATACAAAAATCAAAAATCAACTAAACACATACACACTCAAAACTTTCGGCCATATACCCACACACGTACACACTTATTTTTACTTTGATTAAAATCTCATTCTTTGTTTGATTCAAGTTTGTGATTCATTCCAAGTTCAAGAGAAACCATCTAATATCTCTATCATCACTAAAAATAAGGAATGTAATTTTTAAAATAAGTTTATACCTTCAAGTTTTCAAAGTGGGTTTTTGAGAAAAGATGGTGATATGAGACTTGTTCTTGCTTGAATCTTGCTTGAAATCACTTCCAAACCTTCTTACAAGCTTAGAATCACCTTGATTAGCCCTTGAATCTTCATGATTTGATTTTGAAAATGAAATATGGATGTGTGATGGGGGTTTCGGCCATGAGGAATCAAGGAGAGAGAGAGAGAGAGAGAGAGAGAGAAGGTTTTGAATGTTTATCTTGTGAATTATGAGTGAATATGATGCATGAACCAAATAATGATTACTTATCATTCTCAAGAAAGGGACAATGTCCATATCACAACATTCAAGAGGATGTGGGCAGCCCACATTGCCGCCACCACCCCTTTTTCTCACAACACATATATATACATATATGTATTATATGTAAATTAGCTCAAAAACAGGTATTTTACTAAATACCGGGTATTTTATCTAGCGTTTTAATCCCATTTTAGTGCGTTTTAAATTATTTTTATCATTCTATAAAAATAATCACTTAAAATTATTACTGAAATAATTACCAGTTGCCTTGACTGGCTGCGTTGACGGTATTTTGTTTAATTCGCGTAGTATCGCGCGGTACGCGCTCAAACTCGAAAAATAGAGTTTCTTAGCGTTTTAAATTATTTTTCCACATGGATATGATTAAAATTAATATTCTAATCATAACAGACTATTTTTAGGATTTTAACACTGATCGGGTGATCACCGACGTTCGTTTCGCATTTTAAACGTTACGCGATAAGCGATAAGCGTTTGTTTTATCGTTTCCAACATAATTTTTATATACATCTAAATTTATCAACACATAAAATATCATATATTAACATCACAATTAGTCACAAACAGCCATTTTACATGTTCACTACACAGATTACTATTGTACGGTACGGCTTGAGAGCCGGGTGTCACATTGTGTTCACCTAATTCCACTGCCCATTTGATTAATCGCCCGGAAGTTTCAGGTTTTTCAAGCATAATTTTTATGGGTTGGTCATTGACCCCTTGTATTGGGTGTGCTTGAAAGTACCTTCGAAGCCTTCTGGCTGTTTTCACTAGGGCTAGGGCAAGTTTTTCCAATGGGGGATACTTGGTCTCTGCCAATTTTAGAGTTTTACTGAAGAAGTAAACGAGTACCTGAGCCTTGTTTCGTTCAATGGTCAGGACCACACTGATGGCTTCCTCAGCAACCGAAAGATAGACAGAGATTAGTTCACCTATTGTCGGAGCAACAATATCTGGTAGTGAGGCCAAGTGTTGCTTCATTTGGTTGAAGGCTTGTTGGGATTGAACCCTACCAGAGTTACAGATAATTAAAGCCAAAACCGGATCAGAGCAGTGGATCCAGAATAAGCAGATGTTATGCATACAAGTCTCTCCCCTTGAAAGTGGTTTCAACATTTGCTGACCTCCTATCTACTGATCGTACAAACTGCTGACCTACAAACTGTTGATCTAGTAAAAGCCTAATGGAAGACTAAAGCTCTGTTGTTCAATCTACTGCCTTGAGTCAAGCTCTGTTGATCCGGACAAGTACTGCTGGGTTCACATCAGTGGAAGGTTGCAGCAGTAGTTTAAATGTCTTTATGTAATGAAATGTAATAACAGTAGTTTAGCATAGCAGAGGTTGTATAGATCAGAGGTTAGAGTTTGTTAGGAGGTTAGTTGTCACTTTCATGGTGACGTCAGCTTAGGTGCTTCAGTGGTTTGCTCGTGTCTATAAATAGAACAGTGCTCTGTACTGTTCTATTAGCTCTTTGCAAAATCTTCTTCCTGCACGAACAAACACTGTGAGCTCAGGCTGAGGGGGAGTTTGTATTCATACATTGCATTGTAATCGTTATTGAAATAAATTCAATCTTTCGGTTCTTTGTGAAAAATGTTTGATTAAAGCAATACTCTCGTTTGATTGTGTGCAAAGTTTGTTTCCATATTAATTCCGCTGCACAACTCATCCATCTTCATCTTAATTCAAACGTAAAAACACAATCAAAACCAAACTCAGATCCTAACAATTGGTATCAAAGCTTGGACAGTCAAATTTGATTTAACAATCATTTTGACATAAATAGTTCAGCTCATAATCGTTGATAGTGATAGTTTGTTCGTTTGTGTTGAAAAACAGAGCAAGGTTTAATCACCATCAAAGTTGATTGACCAGTGCCTGTAAAACAACCAGGATGACGTCACAATCACAAGATGATAAGAATAACATTGGCTCGCTTTTTAAACCACCCATGCTTAAACGTAATGAATACAACATCTGGGAGAGAAGGATGGGTCACATCCTTGCTCAACAGAACACTGGATGTTGGAGGTCTGTTGTTTTTGGTCCCCATGTTCCTATGGTGCCAAGTGCTGAGGATGCAAAGAAGTTCGTTCCTAAACCAACTGAAAACTATACTGAAACTGATTTTCAAAAGTTCGAACACGATGCCAAAGAATTTAGCATCATAGCATCTGCATTACCCAATGAGATCTATGCTGGACTGTTACATTGTAACAGTGCCAAAGAGCTATGGGATGCACTGAAGGAACAGTTTGGGGGGACAGAAGAAGTCATTGAAAACAATAGGGAAATTCTGAATCAGCAGTATGAAACATTTTGTCACATCAAGGGTGAATCACTGACTCAGTAATTTGAGCGATTCAGTTGTCTCATTAGTGAACTAAGGCTTGTTAAAGTAACATTTCCAAATTCAACTCAAAATAGCAGGTTCCTTAGGTCACTACCAGAAAAATGGGATACCATAGTTTTTGTCACTAGAAACTCTGCTGAGTTCAAAGATCTGACCCTGACCTAACTTCATGGTAGACTCCTGACCTATGAAAGGGAGTTGAACCAGAAAAAGAAGTTGCAAGAGTCTGGCAAAGTTGCTGATGATTACTCATTCGGTAGCATAGCTCTTTTTGATCAGGAAGAATCTGGTAGCAGTGGTAAGGATCAGGGTTATGATCACTTCATTGATATAACTGCTGGTGGAAATTTTAACAACCCTGATCCTCACTCTGCAAATTATGCTTTTACTGCAAATTGTGAAAACCAGATGTCAGATAATTTGTGTTTTGAACTCAATGATTTGCAACACTTTGATCCCACTGACTTAGAAGAGATGGACATTTTGCATCAATTGGCTTTTCTTAGTGTAAGAACAAGCAAATTCTACAAAAGAACAGGGAGAAAATTCCCAGGGTTACATGGGAATTTAAGGGTGGGGTTGGATAAATCAAAAATCAAGTGTTACAAGTGCAATAGGCTAGGTCATTTTGCTAGGGAATGTAGGAGTCAAACTACTGGTCCTATAATCACTCATCCCAGCTCAAACCCTAGACCACAAAATCAAAGCACTGTTCACTATACCCAATATACCCCTGCAGCCCATGTTAACACTGCTCACTATGCTGCAACCCCTGTGCATGTGCATTATGTCCAAACCACTGTTCCACAAATTCAATATGTTCAAACCCCTGTCCCTCAGGCACAAGTGCAACCTGTTGCACCTCAAACAGCTGCTCCAGCAGTGGTACAACCAGATCAGCAAAGCTTTTTCACTCAAGGCTTTGTTGACTGGAGCAGCATGCCTGATGAGCTTGGTGATGAAAATTTTGCACTCTATGCTTTTAATGAACCTTCTAATGATGAATTTTTTTTGATGGCATTAGAGTCAATACCAGAGGGGGTAGAAACTGAAAGTGAACAGCTAAGTGCTGAAACAGTGGATGAGGTGACTGAAGCAGTGGTTACTGCAGTTGCTGGTGAACTGCTGCTGGGAGAAAATTCAGAAACCCTGATTGAACCACTGACAGACCCCTGGTCCAAAGAAGACAAGGAAGAAGAGGAAGAAAAGAGAGCAGGTGAGAAAGAAGTAAGAGCTGATGATGAAGAAAATCATCAATGTGATTGTGCCATGATGGCTGCTGCCAAGGTATCACCTCAAGTTCTTGAAAAACTGTGTTCAGACAAGTGCATTATTGCATTTGCTAACATCAAAGAGGTAAATGAAAACCTTAGGGATAAAATCTTAACTGATGAAGTCAAATTTGAAAAGTCATTAAAAGAGCTTAGAAACAAATTGGCTGAAAAAGATAAAGAGATCAGCAGTCTTAAAGAAGAGCAAAGCATAACCAAAACTCAACTCCAAACTATGGTAGAAAAATATCAAGTTTGCAAAAAGGAGTTAGAGTCCACCCAAATTACATGTGAGAGATGGGTGGAATCCTGTAAAGGGTATGAGGTTATGCTTGAGAAACAGCTTGAAAGCAATGTCAAGTTTGGTGTAGGATATAGAAAATATGATGATCTTGTAAACACTGCTGGTAAACAAGCTGGTTCATCTGAAATTAAACCAACAAACAAGAATGGCCAAGAAGTGAAAATCACTGATAAACTTGGTAACAAAATCACACTTGAGAGACCAGTGGGATCCTCTACTTTTGAGGAAATTGAGAAATACCAATTTAAACCCACATGGTCTGATGAGTGTGACATTCTTGAAAATTTTAAACCCATGGATTTCACAACCACTGATGGTGTTAAAGCTCCAAAAGCAAAAGTCATTCCTCTCAAGGACATCCCAGCAGAGGTTAAAAACTCTGTTGCAAAGGAGTCTGAAAAGAGAAAGAAGAGAGAAAAGATCAATAACTTGTTTTGTGAATTTTGTGAAAAGAGAAACCATCTAACAAAAGACTGTTTTCATCTAAAAGCATATGATCTAAACAAAACAAGTGTCATTGTTCCTGCTGAAAGCTGCACCATTTGTGGTAAAACAAACCACAAAACTCAAGCATGTGTGTATCTCAAAAATTTTGATGTGAAAAAGAATGAATACACTGCTAAAACATCCTTGAGTCCATCAACCTCATCTGTCAAATTCACCAAGAACCAACCACTGTTTGTGCCAGTTCAAACAACTGTCACAAAACAGCTGAACCAAACATCTGTCAAAAGAGATGTTCAGGTTACTGATGCACCCCCTGCCAACCAGTTCAGAAAAGGCAAGGAACAATCATCTTACCAAAGGATTCCACACGTTTATGAGACCTACAAAAGGCCCTCTAAACCCAGAGTGAACATGCATCCTTTTGGGTACCAACAGGTGATTGGGCTAAACCCACAACAGTGGTTAGAAAGAAAAAGTCCTAAAACTGTCCAAACCCCTGACCTAACCACTGTCCATCAATCTGCATCCATCCCAGACACTGTTGAGACCCCATCCAAAGCCTTATTGGCTTTGGAAACCCTAATGAACTAATCCTTTTACTTCATGTGCAGGGAGCTTCTGCATGCTTAGATAGCCTTTGGTATGTAGATAGTGGAGGCTCCAGGCACATGACATGATGTAAAGCCCTACTCAAAGATTTCAAAATTCATGGAGGGGGTGATATATCCTTTGGGAATAATAGTAAAGGGAAAGTTTTGGGGTCTGGTACAGTGCAGTCTGGAAAAGTAAAATTTGAAAATGTCAATCTGATAGACAATCTGAAATTCAACCTCTTGAGTGTTTCACAAATGAGTGATAAGGGGTATGGGTCATTCTTCACAAAGGAGTGTTGTAGGATTGTTGGACCAAAAATGGTTAAAAAGATTGAAGCAATAATAAAAACTGGAAAAACAAAACTTGTTGCTCAAAGAAGTGGCAATGTTTATGTTGTTGATATATCAAAAGAGTGTTCCAGAGCTGATGCCTGTCTGTTCTTAGCTGCCTCTAACAAAGAGACGGAACTTTGGCACAGGAGACTGGGGCACACAAATCTCAAGACAATCACTGAAATTTCAAAAAATGGCCTGGTAAGAGGTTTGCCACAAAAACTGTTTTCATGTCCTGAGCATTGTGTTTCCTGTTTAAAAGGAAAACAACATAAAAGCTCCTTTAAGTCCATTGAAGAGTCCAAAACAACCCAGTGTTTGCAAATGCTGCACATGGATTTGTTTGGCCCAGTTCAAGTCATGAGTCTCAAAAAGAAGAGATATTGTTTGGTTATTATTGATGACTTCTCTAGGTTTACATGGACTTTCTTTTTACACTCAAAAGATGAGACTGCAGGCATTTTGCAAGACTTTGTGACACAGGTTGAAAAGCAATTTGACCTTCCAGTAAAAGTCTTCAGGAGTGACAATGGCACTGAATTCAAAAATAAGGAGTTGGATGCCTTCTGTGTGAAGAAAGGGATTGTAAGGCAGTACAGCATCCCTAGAACACCAGAGCAAAATGGGGTAGTTGAAAGAAAGAACAGAACTTTAATTGAGGCTGCCAGAACCATGCTTGCTGATTCAGGTTTGCCATTAACTTTTTGGGCAGAGGCAGTAAACACTGCTTGCTATGTCCAAAACAGAGTTTTAATAAACCCCAGGCACAAAAAGACTGCCTATGAAATTCTGTATAAAATCAAACCACTGATCTCATACTTCAAGGTATTTGGCTGCCCATGTTTTATTTTGAACTTAAAAGATTCCATCTCAAAATTTGCAGCCAAAGTTGATTGTGGTTATCATCTGGGATACTCAACCACTGCTAAGGCCTACAAAGTGTTTAATACATGGACCAAAGCAGTGGAGGAGACCTTAAATGTAAAGTTCAATGAACTTTCATCAATGAAAATCCCAGCAAATCCTGCAGATTTGTTTGATCTTGATAAATTCACTTTTGAAAATACTGCTGTTAAGACTAACAGTGCAGGTCCATCAGAGGATTCATCACCAGACTATGGGTATCAAATCATCATCCCTCAAAAGTCTGCCACAATGGGAAAAGCATCAGTTGTTCAAAACAGCTGTCAAAGCTCAACCACTGCTACCTCAACAGTTGTTGACCAAAGTAGCCCATCAACCACTGCGTCCACATCATCAAACACTACTGACAAAAGTCCCCAAACAGTGGATAAGAGTCAGCATGTGTCCTCACCATTACCTCCTATTCCACCACCTTTTGAAGCCACTGCTGGGTCATCAAAGTCACCAGCAGTGGTTAGCTCAGATGATACACATTTGCAGCCTTCACCAATAAATTCCATCATACCATACCAAGGAGATTTAATCTTCTTGAGATCTCATCCACCTGATCAAATTATTGGCAACATCAATGAAGGGGTGCTCACAAGAAGCCAAACCCAAAACATTTGTCTTTTTGATGGTTTTCTATCACTCCATCAGCCAGTCAAGTACCAAGAGGCACTGAAAGACAACAGCTGGGTAGAAGCCATGCAAGAAGAGCTCCAACAGTTTAAAAGACAACAAGTATGGGAGCTTGTACCACTGCCAGAAGATGTAAGTCCCATTGGCACAAAGTGGGTCTTTAAAAACAAAACTGATGAAAGGGGCATTGTTGTCAAGAATAAAGCCAGGCTTGTGGTTCAAGGTTACAGACTGGAAGAGGGAATTGATTATGATGAAACATTCGCCCCTGTAGCAAGATTGGAAGCTATAAGACTGTTCCTGGCCTTTGCTGTCAACCACAACATGAAGGTGTTCCAAATGGATATCAAAAGTGCTTTCCTCTATGGTACAATTCAAGAAGAGGTGTATGTCTGTCAACCTCCAGGTTTTGAGGATCCATTTTATCCAGATCATGTCTACAGGCTAAACAAAGCCTTGTATGGCCTGAAACAAGCACCTAGGGCCTGGTATGAAACTCTTTCCACCTTTCTACTCTCAAATGGTTTCAAGAGAGGTACCATTGATAAAACACTGTTTCTAAAATGTAGAGGAAAGGATTTAATGATTGTCCAAATTTATGTGGATGACATTATTTTTGGAAGAACATGTAATAAAATGTGTGAAGAGTTTAGGGAACTCATGACAGCTGAGTTTGAAATGAGTGCAATGGGTGAGCTGCAATGCTTTCTTGGTCTCCAAGTTCAGCAAATGCAAAATGGAACTTTCATTCATCAAAGCAAATATGCTAAAGAACTTTTAAATAAATTTGATATAAATGATTGTAAACCATGCAGCACACCCATGGCAACAAATAAGCTTGTCATGTCTGATGAAAAGGATGAGCTGATTGACCAAACACTTTATAGAAGCATGATTGGGTCCTTACTGTACCTAACTGCATCTAGACCAGACATCATGTTTGCAACATGTGTCTGTGCAAGAAGTCAATCAGCTCCCAGAAAATCAAACCTCATTGCTGTAAAAAGGATCTTCAGATACATAAAAGGTGCTCCCACACTTGGTATCTAGTATCCAGCTAATGGGAATATCAAGCTTTCAGGTTTCTCAGACAGTGACTTTGCTGGATGTAACACCACAAGAAAGTCCACTTCAGGAGGGTGCCAGTTTCTAGGTGATTGCTTGGTCTCTTGGCAAAGCAAAAAGCAAAAAGCAAGCAGCTGTTTCAACATCCACTGCTGAAGCTGAATACATTGCTGCTGCAAGCTGTACAGCCCAACTCCTGTGGCTTCAAAATCAGTTGCTGGATTTTGGTATCACTGCCTTAAAGACACCACTCATGTTGGATAGTCAGGCAGCAGAAAATATCATCAAAAATCCAGTCTCCCATTCAACCACCAAGCACATCGACATCAGACATCACTTTGTGAGGGATTGCTATGAAAAAGGTTTGATTTCTCTGCATCATGTTCCAACTAAAGACCAGCTGGCAGATGTGCTCACAAAAGCATTAGATACAGCCACCTTTGAAAGTTTGGTCTCTAGGATTGGCATGCTAAACATGGAATAACAAGCAACATCTTGTTTTTCTATGAATAAAAGCATTAAAATGTTTTCAGAAAATCAAAAATCCATCCTTAAAAATAGTTAAAAATTAAGTTTTCATTAAAATCCTTAAAAGTCTGCCATAACCACTGCTTGTTCAAAAGTCTGCTCTACTTCAAAGTCTGTCCACTACTGAAAGTCAACCCCTGTTCTCTCATTTCCTTGATAAACACTGTTGTTCAAAAGCAGTGTCTTATCCACTGATATGATATCCACTGATAGTGAAAATCATCCACTGCTTCCATTTGTTACCGTTGTAACCACTGCCTTCTTCAGTAACTTTCATAAAAGTACTGTCCTTCATTTCATCAGAGGTTGGCATGTGGGCAGTACATAGTGGTCAGACCTTTTGTAACCGCTGCCACGTCAGCATTCACTTTTTCTCTATAAAACTCCCATTCAAAACACAAAACAGGGTTTTACTATCGAATTGAATTCTTAAAAATTCTCTTCTCAAAGCAGTTTTTCTTCAAATTCCTTCACAACCTTCTTCGATCATCATCTCCAAAATGACAAAATCGAAGTCATCTGCAAAACCCATTTCCAAATCATCATCAAAAGAAGCCTCTCAAAAGGCTAAACCCACTGAAATTCCACACAAACCGTCTCACAACCTTCTGGGTCTTCTCACAAAACCCGGCACCAGTAATATCTTCGACTCCATCATTGATATCATGTCTGCATCAAAGTATAAAACTTTGTTAACAGCAGATGCACCAATTTACTTGGCAACCCAAAGAGAGTTTTGGAAGAATGCAACCCTTGAAAAACAAGGAGAAACTGTAATAGCCATTAACTCTTCTCTAAAGGCTAAAGCTGTCAAGATTACACCACAATCCATCTCGGAGGTCTTTCAACTCGACGATCAGAAAGGTATAATTTCTTTCCCTAAAAACGAGTTAAAAATTGACTTCATTGAAAGAGGGTATGCAGATACAATGATGAAGAAGGATACCTTACAAAAAGGTTTCTTTCCTTCTGCAACAAGGTTTTTATTTCATACCCTCCTAATGTGTGTTTCAAACAAAACCACTGCTTTTAATGAAATACCATTAAAAATTCAAAACCTGGGATTTGCTATTCTTCAAGGAGAAAATTTCAAATATTCTCGGGAAATTTTTAATGATTTGGTTAAAAATGTTGAAACAAAGGCATTCTTACTGTTTCCAAGATTTCTAAGTTATTATTTTGAAAAGAAACTTGGTAAGAATGATCCTTCTGCAATAAAACAAGGTGAATCTCTTCAAATGCACAGTTTAACTGCTGAAACTTTTACACGAATGTCAACACCTTGCAAAACACAAGCAGAGGTGCCTGAGCAGAATTTAGCAGCTACCACTGCTCCTCAGGTATCTGCTGCTGAGCCCACTGCTCAAGGTGATCAAAGTAGCAGAACAACTACTTTGAAACCCACACCTACAATCACCAAAAAGCCAAACAAAAAGAAAACTCAAAAACCCCCCAAACCCATCAAAAAGGCAACTCTGGAGGATGAGATACCAGAGCTAATGCCAGTGACAGCACAAAAGTCATAAGAAACCACTGCTGCTACTTCCTCACAGCAGTTGGTACAAATATCTCAACCCATAACCGAAACTCCTCCTGCTTCTTCTCAAAAAGAACAGGTTGTACATATTGGGACACCACAATATGATGCTCTGGAATCACTTGTTTCCATCATCCACAGCCCAATGCCCGGGGCAAATTCTCTTCTAACACCAAACCTCACATTCACAATTCCTCCACCAACTAGACTTTTGTTGGAAGCAATTGATTTGAACCAGGCACAAACCAGTCCTTCTCAATCACCCATCAATGAGAACATGCCTCAACAAATGACTGGGTCTGATGTATCAATCTTTGCTAACCCACCAACACAACCTGAGGAGGTTACACCCCTTGAGTTACAAGTAACTCTTGGTGGTAATCCAAGTGAAGCAGCCACTACAATTGCTGAACCCACTGGTTTGCATTTGGACAGTGGTTACATTAATAAGACTTCCTTGGAGGCAATTCCTTCCATAGCACCTCTGACATCCACCAGTGGATTTGTTTTGACCACTGGCAACATCAAAAGGTTGTCAAGTGTTGAAGGAAGAAGACCCCAGTACCAAGAAAAAGGGGCATCAGTGGTTAATGTTTGGAGTACACTCCCTACCTCAACCACTGATAAAACCACTGCTAGTGGGAAATCAGATGATCCCATTAAATTGGGTGATGGTTTAAAATATCTGGATTTGACGGAACGAGTTGACAAACTGGATACAGCTGTTGCAGATATCAAAGACATGTTACAACAGTTGTTGACAGTACAAAAGATCCAATCCACTGCTGTTTCACCTCAAGCACCTGCTCCACCACAAGCACCTGCTGCAAATGAGCTCTGGAATCTCTTTCAACCTTTTCTCCAACAACAAAAACAAATGGTTGATCAGCAACATGCAATACATGTACAAGAGCTGAGAAACACAATGGAGTCTAGGTTCAAGAACACACAAGCAGACATCAAGGCACTCAAGGCCCACATATTGAAAACCACTGGCACTGCTCCTCCAACTGTTCTCTTCATTGATCAATTACCCTCAGATAATGCCAAAAAGGGGGAGAAAATTAAAGAATGGAAGAAGAAGGGAGTAGATGATGGTCTCTACATAGAACCAGAAATGGAGAATATGACCAAGCAGATACCTTTGCCAGATGGTAGTAAAAAGGTTGATGTTACCCAAAATGCACTTGATGAAGCTATATCAAGTGTAAAAAGGGACAGAGCGGCAAAGGATATGTCAAGGTGGAATAAGGAGAAGAGAGCTTACATGGAGCTGAATGCGCAGGGTTGTTCTGGGCTAAAGGATGTTCAAAATCCTGAGCTAAAAAGAAATCTCACTAGAAAAGTGAGGAAACCCAAGTCCACACCATCCAGACTCACAAAGCATACTCCAAAACCACCATCCAAAAGCCCCCAACATCAAACCTCCATCCAAACAGCTGTTGTAACTCCTACTGTATCAACTACTGCTGGTACTTCAGAGGTTTCAACAACTGTTATCACTTCAACACACACCACAACCACTGTCTTACCACCACCATCATCACTACCAAAAACAACATCACCACCATCGCCTCCTGCCAAAAAGCAGAAGACAGCAGATGTTACAACATCTGTTGTAATGACAACAGTGGTTGAAACACCAGTTGTTTCAACAGCTGTTAGTCAATCACAAATCACTGCTACTCAAATCACCACCACTGATCCACCCAAAACATCATCTGCCTCTCCTAAGATAAAAAGGAGAAGGATTTTCATACCAGATGATGATTCACCATCACCACCACCAACATCTTCAAAATCTCTATCACTTGTTACAATACCAAAGTCGGTTCCTCTCTCATCAGCTCCAGTACAACAATCAATCCCTGTCATTACTCCTGCAGGTGTCCAATTTCCTCTAGAACTTGAAGCAGTTAGAGAAGAGATCAAATCCTTCTACTATGAGGATGACCCTGCCAAAAGGAAGTTGCCATCAGTTAAAGGATATCCAAGGCCAAACAATATTGAAGAATATTTGAAAGTCAAAGCTAAACAAGCAGAGGATATCTCAAAAAGAAATGCACAAGGAAAATCTGATAGAGAAATTCAGCAGAATTACCAATTCTTGCTCACACAAGTCAGATCCTTAGAGCAATTTGCAAAAAAATGTATGTCAACAGATCTCAGAGAGAGCAGATGAAACTTTGAGAAAAGACTACATTGAAAGCATCATGGCAACCAAGAAGTACAAGGGAGAAAAGTATATGTACAAGGAGTGGACCATTCCTGAGCTTGAACAAGAAGCAGCCAGGATTCAAGAAATGATAAAGAATAAGGTCAAACATACTCCTCCAGATTGGGCAAAGTTCAAAAAGAATGTACCTGATAAAAAGGTAGAGCTGAGGAGAACGAAAGAGGAATTAGCTGTTGCTGATTATGGGTCTTTGAATCAAGTAATGAGATGGAAAGAAGATAAAGTCAGGGCTACCTATAAAAGTTTGGAGAAATTAAGAAAGACAGATCCTACTGCTCCACAAAAGCCTGACTATCCTGAAGCAGAGGTTTCAAAAAGACCATCAAAGCTGCAAATCAGGAGAGCCACTGCTCCAGCTGGTGCAGCCATCTTTAAAAGAAGGCCACAAAAACAACTGGTTACTGAAACAGTGGCAGAATTAAAGGCAGGAGATGAGTTTGTAAAAGAAGGCATTAAGCAGATGATAGCTAATACTCTTGGCCTGAATCAACCTGCAAGTACTGCTCAGACAGTCATCAATAGGCCGGCATCTCCAAACACCTCATCCAATAAAAATCTCCCAAGAAACCCACCAGGTTCAAAAGTACTAAAGTGGGAAACTGACAAACAGACCCATGTACTGACCATGTTCAGGTCTAGTGGAGAAGTGAAGAAAATATCAAGGGAACAAGCACTTGGCCTAAGTCTTGAAGATATGCAGGATCTCCTTGATCTTCCACTTGGTAGGGATGAAGATGACACAGATGCCCTAGACTTTGAGTTACAACTTAAACGTCAGATAAGGGAACTGTTGATGAGGCAATAAAGTTCCACAATAATGAAGGGTTTTGGCATTATCTGTTCCAGGGGGAGATTGTTGGGATTGAACCCTACCAGAGGAACAGATAATTAAAGCCAAAACTGGATCAGAGCAGTGGATCCAGAATAAGCAGATGTTATGCATACAAGTCTCTCCCCTTGAAAGTGGTTTCAACATCTGCTGACCTCCTATCTACTGATCGTACAAACTGCTGACCTACAAACTGCTGATCTAGTAAAAGCCTGATGGAAGACTAAAGCTCTGTTGTTCAATCTACTGCCTTGAGTCAAGCTCTGCTGATCCGGACAAGTACTGCTGGGTTCACATCAGTGGAAGGTTGCAGCAGTAGTTTAAATGTCTTTATGTAATGAAATGTAATAACAGTAGTTTAGCATAACAGAGGTTGTATAGATCAGAGGTTAGAGTTTGTTAGGAGGTTAGATGTCACTTTCATGGTGGCGTCAGCTTAGGTGCTTCAGTGGTTTGCTCGTGTCTATAAATAGAACAGTGCTCTGTACTGTTCTATTAGCTCTTTGCAAAATCTTCTTCCTGCACGAACAAACGCTGTGAGCTCAGGCTGAGGGGGAGTTTGTATTCATATATTGCATTGTAATCGTTATTGAAATAAATTCAATCTTTCGGTTCTTTGTGAAAAATGTTTGATTAAAGCAATACTCTCGTTTGATTGTGTGCAAAGTTTGTTTCCATATTAATTCCACTGCACAACTCATCCATCTTCATCTTAATTCAAACGTAAAAACACAATCAAAACCAAACTCAGATCCTAACAAGGCTTCCTCAGCTTCTTCAGTCCACCGGAAGTCCTTCTTGTTGATGCACCCTTGAAGGGTTTTGAAGAAAAGCAGGGACTTTTCTGCTAACTTGGATGTAAAACGCTTCAAGGATGCAAGCTTTCCGTTCAAGCTTTCCACCTCTTTCTTGCTTTGTGGGGACTTTGTGTCAAGGATGGCTTTAACCTTGTTAGGATTAGGCTTTATGCTTTGCTTTCCCACGATGTGCCCCAAGAATTTGCCTTTTTCAAAGCCAAATGAACACTTGACAAGATTAAGCTTCATGTAAATCTTTCTCAGATTCCAGAAAGTTTATTGTATATCATCAAGCATTTGACCTTCGGTTTTACTCTTGATCACCAAATCATCAACGTAGGCTTCCATGTTTCTGCCTATTTTCTTGACAAATGCTTTGTATACCAGACGTTTATAAGTAGCCCCTGCATTCTTTAAACTAAAAGACATTTTTTCTCTTCATCTAAGTCTGATGGTAACCCTTGTAAGCATCCAGGAAGCACTTGAAGGGGAAGCCTGTGAGTGAGTCAACCTTCAGGTCGATTTCTAGTAACGGATAGCAATCCTTTGGGCATGCTTTGTTTAGATCCTTGAAGTCAATGCACATCCTCCAGGACCCATCAGGTTTGCGGACCATTACCGGGTTGGCTATCCAAGAATTATACTTTACTTCTTGAGGGATTCCGGCCTGAACAAGCCCTTTTAACCTCCTAACAGGCTACAAGGCTTCTATCTGGGGCTAAGCTTCTCTTTTGTTGGACAACAGGTTTCACATCAGAGGGAATTTTGAGCTCATGCTCAGCTATATCTCGGGGGATACCGATCTGTCTTCGGGACACCATGCAAAGATGTCCATGTTGTTAAAGAGCAGCTTCTTGAGATAAGAGAAAGTGTCTTCGGTAAGGTTGGTATTTACCCTCATCCTTTGTTGAGGATATTTTGGGTTAATGATCCATCCTTGTTCATCTTCCTCGTTTTTCTTTGAACTTTCCCTTCGACCAGGAAGGCTTCCTAGGTAGGTTGAAGGGTTGCTATCCCTCTTTTGGTTGGGAACTTCATAGTGCCTTGGCCAACTGAAACTACCATTCTTAACACACTTTGCCCTAGCCTTCCTATGATGACATCATAGTTGGAGGGAATATTGATGACCACAAAGGTGAGTGGTTCGGTTCTTTCCATCTTTCCTTCACTAAAACAGACATTAAGGGTTATTTGGCCCATAGACTTCATGGGTATATCAGCGATACCTTTCATAGATGATTCAGATTGCTGAAGCCTTGAATGTTCGTCATTGCTAAGACGATTGAAACATTTCTCAAACATGATTTTCGTGGCTGCTCCAGTGTCAATGTAGGCTTTGTGTGTCTTGATGGTTCCCATTGTAGCTTCCACCACCAAAGGGTTCGAGAGCAAGTCCCCTTTGGGTGGTGGGAAGCAAACACATTGGCGTTCCCAAGCCTCCAAGCGTGGGTGTTTGTGGGAAGCTTTTCCATCAAAGCCTACCATGTTTACTTCCTTGCTCTTTCCTTCAGCCAACTTGTCCCTTACCCCTTTAACCAAGTGGGCAAGTTCTCCAGACTTGACAGCTTATTCGATTCTTTTCTTGAGCTGGAAGCAATCGTTGGTGTGGTGGTCTTTCTCTAAGTGAAACTCACAATATTGGGTTGAGTTTTCGTTTCTCTTACTCTTTGATAAGGGTCTAGGAGGTCGGAAGCTATGTTTTACTTCTTCGATGGCCAAGGTTTCTTGGGGGGTCTTGGTTAAAGTTGTGAAGCTTACAGACTTTTCCCGGCTTGTAGGGTTCCTACCTTCAGGCCTTCTCGGATCCGAACTTTTAGAGCGTTTGTCATAGGAACTAAAGTTTCCTCTTTTCCTGTTGGGACTATTGCTTCGCCAACTAGGAGCTCTTTTTCTTTGATCTTTGATGTCAACAGCTTCCTTCCCTCGAATGTGAGCTTCAGCCCTTTCGAGGGCCTCCTCAAGGGTTTTAAGTAGGCACTTATTGAAGCCCCTTGTAAGGTATTTGGAGGTGATGGCATTTGTTAATGCATATGTCTGTTGACTTAGTCTTGTATCGAGTCTTGTGTCTAGATAGGATAAACCAGTGCTCAGTATACTAGAAAATAGAGTTTTAGAGTGGTTGGTCCAGTTCACACGAACTGGCAAAGCTAGTTCGTACGAAATGGCCAAGTGACCATTTCACCTGAAATGGCAATGTCCAGTTCATGCGAAATGGGAACTCTATATATAGCTTAGCTTGTCATTTCATTTGGAACAGTTGTGATTCCAAAGCCGAGGTGCTGCTGAAGTGTCGTATGATCTGTAACGCTTTCAAATCAATATTCAAGACAGTTAAAGTGAATCCTAGTGTGAATCAAGCTGTAATCAAGTCTGAATCACTGAATTCCACCTTTGATTTGGATTAGAACTCATATAATAGACTCATTTAGATCGAATCTCGATCCTACAAGTGGTATCAGAGCTCAGGAGGAAGAGTTCTTACCAATTTCGGCTTGTTTTCACCGTTTTTCATCGAAATTTCTGACTTCTACTCATTCTTCTTCACATTTTTCAAAATTAACGGAGTTTTCATGGTTAAAATGGCCTGATTTTTTCACATAACAAGCGAAACATAGTTTTAATCAATCCTTGAAAGAATTAGACCTAAAATGGACCTAAATCTTGATCAATTTTATCAAAAACATACCGATCGTGTGACATCAGCATCAAATCATGTGAAATTACCTTCATTTCGCACGAAATAAACTTCCAGTTCATTTGAAAGTAGCTCCAGATCACATGAAATGTATCAATTCGCATGAAATTGCTCCAGTTCGTATGAAATGGATTTGCAATTCGCACCAAAGGTCCAATTCGTGTGAAACAGACTTCCAATTCGCACCAAAGTGTCCAATTCGTGTGAATAGTATTCCAATTCGCATGGATTGAACCTTAAGTTGTCCAATTCGCTTGAAATCGTTCCAGGTCGCACCAAATACTTCCAGTTCGTACGTATTGAACCCAGCTCGTTTGAAAAGAGGACCAGTTTGCACGGATTGGATTCTAAATCATCCAATTCGCATCAAAGTCAAACCGCATCAAGTTTGTTTGAAAATCTGTGTTTGTGAAATTGTTGATACCGAAACATGGATTCCGAGTTTTATAAAGCCTTTGGTTTTGATTTCAATGTCTTTGCTACTGCACCAGCTGCTTCAGTTACAGTTTCTGAAACTGTCAGTATCGAGAATGAAAAGGGAAGAGAATCAGTCAAATCCGATAATCGTCCTAAAAGAAAGAAGATTTTCAAGTCATCAGAAAGTGATGAAGACACTAATGATGAGGAAGAGTATATTAATAACGCTAGATTAGAATTGGATCCTTACAGTTTTAATTTGTTTTTTGCAGATAAGATTGAGATGCTGAATGAGAAAAAGGTTGCTAGACTGAAGAAAGAATTGGAAGAAAGAAAGGTTGCTGGAGAAAAGGCAAAAATGGAAGCTGAAAAAGAAAAAGTTGAAGAAAAACTGACAGAAAAGATTGAGGTTGAAGAGAGTGAAGTGATGATAGAAGTTGAGACAGAACGGAATGTGATTGAAAAGGTGGCGGAGAAGGTAGTTGAAAAAATCGTCGAAGTTGAAAAGATAGTCGAAGTTGAAAAGATTATTGAAGTTGAAAAGATTATCAAAGTTGAAAAGATTGTTGAGGTCACAAAACCTTGTCTAAAATGTTTGGAACCATGCAAACATTGTGAAGAGAAAGACAAGAAGTATAGTGAACTAGATGAGTTGAAAGAAAAATTGTTGTTTGATGTTAAGTACATAAAAGAATCGTATGATGTGCTGAACAGAACGGTTGATAGTTTGAACAAAACAAACTTAGAAGTAGAAGCTGCCTCGACGATGATGAGTTCAACATTAATGACTAAGTAGAAGGCCATCAATCACTATATTGAAGAGTGTGCAAAGCTGAAGCAGGATTTGGAAATCGAAAAGATTGAAAATGAAAGAATCAGACGATTGCTGCTGAGTTATTCAACTTGTGATTATTTGTTTGATAGAGTTTATCCTACTGTTGCAGGTCTTGAAGCTTTTCAAGATAAAAAGACGGAAGTTACGGATTCTGGTAAGAAACAAAGTGTCAAGTATAACAAGTGTCCGCCTCCGACCTGGGAAAGTTATTCTCCTAGAAAACCAAATGAGGAACAATTAAAAAAGGCAGTCAATATAAAGTTAAAGTCTGAAACAACTGATGAGTTACCAGACAACATTGACGTCACATTCACAGCGTCTGATACTGATCATGAGTCTGAGTTATTAAAGAAAGTGGTCGATCAGGTGTTGGATATGGTTGAAGAGTTAAAGTTGGAGTCCGAGTTCACCAATTAAAAGGGTTTATAATAAAGATTTTCTATTGTCAAAGAATAATTTGAATGACGAAACATTCAAAGTTGCATATACTTTGAATGATTCTGACAAATTATTTTTTGATGAAGAATTTCCAATAAGAAGTGTCAAAACTGAAATGATCAACAAGGTTTTCAAACTAACAGAAATTAATATTTATGAAATAAAAGATGTAAATCTTAATGAAAAACCTAAAAAGTACACTTCAAGAGTTCAACAAAGATTGAACAAGAAAAAAGGTTACAGTTCTGGTTCGGGTTATCGAAAGAGACCAAACCATAACAATAATTTCAAAACGAAAGGTTTAGGTTTTGTTCCACCAGAAAATCATAAAAATGAGAAAACGTATAAACCAAAAACTAAATTTGTTTCAGGAGGAAGTTCGGAAGAAGAGAATGAGAAACCGTTCAGGAGACAGTCAAACAAAGAGTTTCTTGCAGAAAAGAAAAAGAATATGGTAAAGTAATATGAACAGAGAGTTGAAAGACGAACCTATTTCAAATGTCAAGAGGTTGGACACATTGCTTGGAATTGCCCCAAGCAAACCAACACAAAACAGGGAGTTTCTTCTAACTCAAAATTGAAAGAAAAATGTGTTGACAATGAGAAACAACCAATAGAAAAGTTTAAAGAGTTCAAAAATTCGACTTTCAAGGTTGGTGAAAGTTCGAAACAGTTTTACAAAAGAAGAGCAAATTTAAACAAACAAAAATGGGTTGTTAAAAGTTCAGAAAGTTCTGGCGATGAATCTGACTCGTCAAAGTCAGAGGAGTCACATGTTGTGAAAAGTGGTGAGAATTCTGTTCCGACAATGGATGATGAAAACTTTCCACCATTGTCAAAAGGAAACTTGAAGTCAAAAAGTGGTAAGATTGAGATTTCAGATCAATTCTTCTCTGATGAGAAAGAATTTGATGCTGAAAAAGCTTTTAATGGAAAAGTGTTACATATTTTTGGGAAAATGGTTGATGGGAAGGTGAAAGGAGCAAAATAATTTTATAAATCAAAGAGGTGGAGTTACCCACAGAGTGAAAATAACTCGGATGCACCCAAGGCTGGTCAGGCTTGGGTGACAGCATTTTCTACTTAAAATCCTGACTTGCCGGAGCTCCCAAGTTGGTAATCGTGGAGCAGGAATCGGCATCATTCTTGAAAAAATGTTTTTGTGAACTCAAAATTGTTATATTTCATCTTACAAGTGGTATGGTTGATGAGAACCTACAAGTGGTTAATCAAGGTCATTAAGTTGAACTTGATTTAACTTTCATTCAAGTGGTTCAAAAAATGATAGTTTTTACAAGTGGTTGAAAGAACAAGGTGATGAATTAATCCCCGATCTTATAAATGGTATCAACAAAACTAATTTTCCGGAAAAACCATTTGATTAAAACAAACTTAAGTGTTTTGAAATCACAATGGGAAAATAGTTTGTTGATAGGGGGAGTTCTGATTGTTTACGCCAAGTGGACGGCGAATTGAAGCAATTCACATCAGTTTGTCAAATTTTTCGTTAAATGGTTTTGAATTTTAGGGGGAGTAAGAAATTTCAGAAAATCCAAAAACATTAGAAAATTTGAAAAAGCCAAAAACATGATAAAATCAAAAATGAGTTTTGTTGTGAAAAAGAGGAAATGATAGTACATCAGTAGACAATCAGAGCATGCTAAAAATTGAAAAGTTAAATGTGATAAACGGTCTCACTGATGATGTGCCAGTAGGTTTTTGCACATTCAGTAGATTGTTTTCGAGTTATAAACCTAAATATCTACGCTTACTTATCTCGTAGGGAACATCTATCGGATATATGGGTAACCCCCGAAATCTTGTTTAAAGGGCTTTCTATTTCTGACATACTAGGTCTTTGTGCGTGATGATATCTGGGGTATTATACCAGGACTTCTGATTTTGCGGGAGCAATAGCCTAGTCCTCGTATAATACTTTGCACTGCTTTAATCATTAAAGCCCACCCTCAGCATAAAAAATGATGAAACATTGAAAAATGTTAACCATGTGCTGTTGAAGAAAAGATTCTCTAAAGGGAACACACCTAAAGTCGAACCATCATCTCTCTGATTTTGCGGAAGCAATAGCCTGAGCTCTCATGGTCTCGCATTTACCCCTTACAGATATCATTAGTGTACATTCACCTATAAGACTGAATATAGGAGTCTGGATACGGGAGTATATTCTGAGGTGGGACACGCGAATAAGTTTAAGTCCATTAAAACACTAATCTCGTATCTCGAAACAGTTGAACTTTGTGTGAAAATTTAAGTGGATCGGTATACTGACAATCTAATTGAATCGTTTAGAACTTAAAGTGTTTAAAGCTCAACGGTGCTAGTGATTTGTCTCAAAAACTGATATGATCCTCTTACACAAACTCACAAAAATATTGTCTGTAAATATTTCTTTACTACTTTTCATTAAAAACAAAAACTAAAAAAATGTGTTTAGCATAAAATTTTGAAAAATCAAAAAGATTTTGTTTCATCTTATTTTCGACAACTGATGTTGAAAAGCTTATTTTCAAAATTCCAAGTGCTGAACATGATGAACAACAGGGTTGGGAGAGTTTGTTTGAAATGAGAAATGACTTTGAAATGATTAAATGATCAAATTTGAATGTTTCGAATACAAGTGATTAAGCAGAGATAATTTGAGAAATGTTATATGATTTCTACAAGTGGTGTCTAAAATTGTTAAATTTTTAATAATTGTGAAACTTACTTTTGGGTAGAGATTTATGCAGGTCCCCGTATCTAAGCCTGAACAGAGTTTGAGCCAGGTTACGATTCTAGAACGCGAGCTATGTCAGATTGCGATCCCGGAACAATTTAAGGGGGAGTATACTAGCAAAGGGGAGTCTGAAGACAGTAGAGCAAGTTTCTGATCCTAGATCTATGATCAAGATAGAAGCTGATGTTGCTGATGAGTGAGAGAAAGAGGAGATTGAAGATTATCAGATCAACATCCAAGGGGGAGGTTAGTTGTTGATGCTGAAAAGAAAGATGATAGAGATTGAAGGATGCTTACAGTGTTAGATACTTTGGAAAGAGTGAAAAGACTGATCAAGACAGAAGACATACTGAAGATGTGCCGGAGACTTCGTCAACATCCAAGTGGGAGTCTGTTGATGCATATGTCTGTTGACTTCGTCTTGTATTGAGTCTTGTGTCTAGATAGGATAAACCAGTGCTCAGTATACTAGAAAATAGAGTTTTAGAGTGGTTGGTCCAGTTCACACGAACTGGCAAAGCCAGTTCGTACGAAATGGCCAAGTGACCATTTCACATGAAATGGCAATGTCCAGTTCATGCGAAATTGGAACTCTATATATAGCTGAGCTTGTCATTTCATTTCATTTGGAACAGTTGTGATTCCAGAGCCGAGGTGCTGCTGAAGTGTCGTATGATATGTAACGCTTTCAAATCAATATACAAGACAGTTAAAGTGAATCCTAGTGTGAATCAAGCTGTAATCAAGTCCGAATCACTGAATTCCGTCTTTGATTTGGATTAGAACTCTTTTGATAGACTCATTTAGATCGAATCTCGATCCTACATCATTCATGAACACGGCCACCCTTATCTTTTCATTAGCACCCACGTAAGTCAACCCTTCCTTCTTGTACCTTTCGGTGAAATCTTTGAGACTTTCGTCATCTCGTTGCTTTATCTGGAAGATCACTCTAGCATCCTTGACATACCTTCGTTTGTGTGAAAAGTTGGCTAGAAAACCTTTGCTTAGATCGTCAAAGGTTCGAATGCTTCTTTCAGGAAGGCCATTAAACCATATCCTAGTAGACCCTACAAGGGTTTGCATGAACATGAGACAACATTTGCATTGGACCACTTTTCAATTCTTGCTGCCCTTGTAAAAATTTGGAGGTGGTCTTCAGGATCTTCAGTTCCATCATGGGTTCTTATGTGGGATGGCATCTTAATCCGGGTTTGAAAATCATAATCAACAATTTGCTAGGAGAAACAAGACAAATTGCAAGGCTTGTAGGGTTTGGCAAGATCTTCTTCTACTCTTGAGGCCGAATTATTATTCGTGGTTCCTTGGTGGGTGTTTAACACCTGGTTGATGAATTGTTTCCAAGGACAGTGTGCCATCATTTGAGCCTCATCTGCGACATCAGGTTTAAACCTTGAAAGCTTTCAGGTGTAGCCATGTAGTTTATTCCCATGGGGGTACTCATGGCTGCACTTCGAGCCATGGGGTGAACGACTAAGGCCTGTTCCCATGTTGTAGACACGGGAAGAGTAAGGCATGAAGTTGGTGATTGCAAAAGTTGATCTAGTGTTGTTTCATGCCCCATTGGTGCACCGGTTGCAATTGGTTGAGAGGTTAATAGGGGAAAAGCAACCGGATCCGGCCTTCCCACAGCATAAGGGCTTAGGTTAGGTGGAAGGTAACTAGGACCAGCTTTAAATAGGGACGTAGCCGGTTGTGAGCGACTAAAAGGAGGTGGTGGTGGTCCCGGTGACAACGAAGGTTCAGGCTTATCATAGTCCAGCCTTATTCTTACTCCTTTTTCTCTTTCCCTGCTCACATGTTGGTTAAGAAGAGATCTCAGATGTAAGAAGTTGGTTGCTACTCCTTCGGGTGTCAAATCGATGCGTTCTGGTGTACTTATAGCACCGATTTAAGGAGAAGTAACCCCTGAACGAGAAGGGGTTGGTGTCTGAAAAGAGGAGAACTTCAGGAACATGATTCCCGTTGGAGTGCCTCCCAGAGTAGAAAACAATGTAGATGTAGTTGGTGTTGCATGGCCAGCGTTAGGTGTTGAAGTACGAGGTACTTGATTCACCTTGCTAGGAGGCTCACTTTTAGACATGATAAACTTGATGGAATTGGAGCTACACTACTGGTCTTTTATGATAAACTTAGCGGCGTAGCCCCACGGTGGGCGACAACTTGTTGATACAACAAATATAAGACCAAGGATAGTGACTGGACTGGTTAGGAAAAAGGGTTCAAGGGTTTCGGTTTGTCTAACGCAGGTCGTGGGATCCCCCCATGTATGCAATACGTAGGGTTGGATCACATTGTTTGTTTTGAATTCTGGATTGAAGAATATTCAACCTAGAATGTTTGTGTGTAATGTGATTGTGTTAAAGTGAGTGAGGAATATAACATGCAAGGAGCAAGTTCTAGAGATAAGGAGAGAGATTTCAGAGTGTTCAGTTGAATGACAAGGTGTTGTCATTTATAGAGGAAGGGCTCGCCACAAGAAGAAACCTTTGACTAGTGATCCATGACTACAGTTAGGGGCAGACCCAAATGATAAAGGTCGGGGTCCACGGACCCCAATGTATTTTAAAAAAATAGTAGAACCGGTATGTTAATTTTTTTAAGGACCCCATTAAAGAAATTAGTTGGACCCCATAGTATTAAAAACAAAGATGGCGTGGTGGTAAATCCCTTGTATTCCAACAAATAGGTCTCAAGTTCAAGTCTTCCATCTCCTCTATTTAGTTTATTTTTTTTCATCAAAATTAAACTAGTGCTTTAAAACAACACAACCATCTATTAACCCTCTATTTTTGCTTCTTTAAAATGATAAATTTAATATCCCTGAATGATTTTATTTCGCATTTGATTACCTAATAAGACTTCCAACATATAGTGGCGTTCATAAAAAAAGCTTAAAAAAAACCTTAAACAAAATTTTTAAGTTATGTGAAGTAATTGTGTTGTTTAGGTATATTGGTTCCAAACAACTTATTAATCACCACTATGTGATAACTTGATGCTTAAATATGGTTCTTAATAATGTAGTGGTTTCATGTCCACTTAAAGCTTTTTCATTATTTCCTAGCCCGACCAGGGCCGACTACGATGACCGACCTGAAAATTTTAATGTTTATTTGTGAAAAAATTTTATAAAAAAAATGGACCCCAATAGAAAAAAATCTTGGGTCTGTCACTGACTGCAGTGGAGGACTTACTCTTTTTGGTAGGTAACAGGCTTTGGACCTGCGGGTAAAATGATGTATTCTCCCACATGCTCCTTTTGCGGCTGAGTGAGAGAGTTCACACGTAATGTGACCGGTCATTGTCTTGTGCTTTTTGTTGTTCACGACAGTTGGTCAATTCCGAACCATTTTAGCTTTCAACCCTTTAAACTGTATTGCGTTCTAGCCAGTTTGTTAAGCTTGAACTACTTACGTAATCAATAATTATATTCCATTTATATCGTTTGGACGAATGCATTTAAATACGAATCTGGGTTTGTTGTCGTACATTTCGTTGAAATTTCATCTAGGAATTGTCAACAACATCAATTATAACTTTTGAATACAATGTGTGTAGGATAAGATGCACGTGACCAAAAGTTCTGAAAACATGACATGTGGGCCACCCGGCCTCAACTTCCAAAAGCCACAGAACATAATTTTGACCAAAACGTTTCCAACAGGGTCTTTTTGTCATTTCATTTCATATTTACTATAATTAGAACGTGGGGTATGGTGGGGCGGGTGTTTGGAGCATGGGTTGACACGTGAACTTCGAGAAGCACCGTTGGTCACGTGTGGGTTGGGTCGGTATGGCGGGGCGTGGGTAGCCCGTGTGGGCTGACCACGTGTCAATTATTATAAAAAAATTGAAAAAAAGCCTAAAATTATTATAAAAATACACACAAAATTAAAAAAAAGCCTAAAATTATTATTAAAATTTCCTAAAAATTACAAAATTCTACAAAAAAAAGGATTACAAATCTAAAAAAAACATAATTAGACATATAAAAAAACCCTAATTAAGCGTTAGGTAGATTTCGAACAGGGCGAGCTTGTCAAACGGCTTCCGCTCCTTGCCCCGGAACTCGATGTTGATGTTGGTCACCGTCACCCGGTCTTCGTGACTTATATCACAGCCCGGAACGCTGTCGTAGTAGGCTTTAAAACGGTCGAGCTTCGATCGTAGTTCGCGCCACTTGTGTTGGCACGCGTTTAGATTGTGCCGGTCGTTCCCCACGTTGTGCCGGTAGCTAGCGTAAGCTTCCGGCCAGTAACGGGTCTCACCGGGTTGGCGGCCCCTCATCACGTCCACGACGCTCGTTACAAGTGCTATCTCTTCCTCATGCGTCCATGAGGCCATTTTTCAAGTGTGGGTAACCGGTTCGGGTAGGGGGAGTGAAGGGTTGGGGTAACGATGTGGAGAGGCGGTGGGGGGGGTTTTATAGTACTTGGGGTATCGGTTTGGCTTGGCCAAACAGTTATTTTTTAAAATTTAAATCCTACACCTATAGCCTAGCGTAGCCAACCCAACCAATGAGAGCCGGCCACGGAAGACGGCTAGGCCCGCCCAACGCCCGGGCTGAAACCCCCGCCCAAGGGGCCACGCCAAAACCCAAGTCCACCCGGGGTGGTGACTTAGGCGTTTGTACCCAACCCACGCCCCAACTCCCGTCCCATACCCCCATAGTCTTATGAACAAGTGTGAATACGTGAAAACGTATGTTTTCAGTAAAATTGGAGTTGATTGTTACCTTCTTAATAATTTCACTAATAGTTACCTTTGAATCAGTCAGAGATAAAATTTGTTTGATTCATTTAAAAAACATATTTTAATGGTTCATAAAGAATTTTAATTGGTAAGCTTTAAAAACATGTTAACCAATTCAGATATCATCTTTTATGCCAAACTAAAAATATGAATTAATAAATTTATGCCAAACACCCCCTTACTCTTATCAATCTCCAAACTAAAAATATGAGAATCGGACTAAAACTCCACAATTATAGATACATTATTCAAAAATAATACTTTAACATTTGTAAAAAAAACATTTAACACATTTAAGTTTTAGTTTTAAAGTTCATGTTTTGAATAAATATGTAGTAGTTATTTTGTAACATATTTGGGTCTAATATTAATCTCTACAAAAGAATATATCAAATTTTGAGTTAAATGTCTAATTAATCCCTATGGTTTACTATTTTTGCAGAGTTAGTCCTAATATTTAAAAATTTACACAGTTGGTCCCTGTTATTGCGATTTTTACACTCAGCCAATCCTTATCATTAACTCTATTAAACTTTCTAGTTAAGTCTGTTAAATGACTTAAATACCCTTACTCGTTAAGAAAAACAAAATAAAAAGATAAAACAACATATATTTGTGGGTCCCACCCAACCACCACTTCTATTTCTTCTACCCCAAACCACCACCACCACCACCATCTATCCTCCACTACCATCTCACCTCCACCCCGAAAACCTACCATCTCACAAACACGACTGAACACCTCCACCACTGAACATCTCCACCACTGAGCACCCACCATCTCACAACCACCACTGCTCACTCTGTTCCAGTGGTCAATGATTGAGTCCGAATTCATATAAGACGGCGTAGAAGGGCAAATCTACATAGTCAAAACTCTTGATTGCCTGAAAAAACAATCCTGCCATGCCATTACAGCCCTCATCAGCACCCTCAACTACCCGTCGCCCCACACATTACAACCAACAACCACAACCCACCACCCTCAACTACTCGCCGGAAAAACAAGTCTTGCCGGAAAAACTTATATTCCCGAAAAAAATGACACCACCAGCTAAATCCCTTGTTACCCTCAAAGTAAACCACCACACCAGCCGTCGCCCTACTGTTTCTGCCCTATAGAAGCTCTCTCGCCACCGTCGTGGCTCTGCTGCCCATGGTGGTGGTCGGTCGGTTCTTAGACAGAGGGGGAAAGGATAATGTTTGGTTGTAGGGTTTTTGAGAGAGGGGGAGAGATGAGGGGCGGGCCCATCTCTTGTTTGTTTTTTTATTTGTTTAATTGTTCATTGTTATTCTAGTTATTTCGCACACACTTAACTAAGAAATTTAACTTACATTAGTGATAAGGATCACCCGAGTGAAAAAATTACAACCACTAGGACCAACTCTGTAATAATTGAAGTATGTGACAAACTCTGTAGAAATGGCAAACAACAGGGACTAACCCGACATTTAACTCTTAAACTTTCATAAAATGAATTTTTACCATTCAACTTTAGAAAGAAAAAGCAGTGGAGAAATATAAATATAGATAAACCACCCTCACTCTCCCAACCTGACCCTAACATTTGTATCTCTTAGCCCTCTCAGTAGATCTATCCCTCTCGATTTGGGTCTCTATATCCCCCAACAAACTCCGCTCGATGTTAACGATTCTCCACTACCACCCCTCTCTCTTTCCCAATTTGTAAGTTGTCCATAACTCATTATGAACAAAAAAAATATTGTGAGAAGGTTGATTTGGCAGTCAACAGGAAGGATGATTTTGTATGAATTTTTCTAATTCATGAGAACAAAACCAGTTTTATATAAAAAAACCTACATTCTATGATAATGGGAACGAACAAGCATGGATTCAAACATGTGACAGCAGGAAAATTTCCATGATAATTCCGTACAACTTAATCACTATTTGTACAATTTAACTGCGTTCTTTTGAGTAAATTTATGAATGATTGATTCGTACAAAGCCTAGCAGTGATAGTCCATGTTAAACATTACAATTCATTTTGCCGATTCGCCGTGTCGCGAAAACAAACAACTATGTCCTAATATGTTGGCAAACAATGCTGAAAAACACTATTCACCTGAACACACTATTCATGACAAGAGAGTTCACAAACTTCCAGAAACGACTAACGAATGATATGAAAGCATATCATCATAAACGTACACACAAAAAACCCTAATTAAGGGCATCACTTGCAATAATACCTAAACTTTCCAGAAAAATACCTAAACACCTAAAATTGTCCGATCCAAATAACGAACTAATAAATCAACATCTCACAGCATTTTTCAGCATTCCGCAACATCAACAAAGCTTTTAGATAATGCTAATTATCTTAAACGATCTCTAGGATATCGAATAATTATTCAAGATATCCCTACCGGTATCATCGAACACCTTCCATATACTAACCGGTAAGAACCTGGTGTCGAATCTAGTGATATATTTTATATCTTAGCATTTAATTAACTAGTCTAGTGAACTAGTTAAAGTTTATTATCACCCTAAAACATCATTAACACCCTAATGATGCAAGGAACCACTAATGACTAAAACATCTAAAAGATTAAGCATTTTAAGCACATGTTATATTTATAAACAATTTCAAACTTACACTTTACCCCATGTGGGTCTCACTAGCACTTCTACATACTAGTGATGATGATGATGGATGTAAAGTATGGCCTATGAAGATCATATATTGACTTATGGAGATCTACACCTTATAAACAAATAACCATCTTTCATATATCATCCTACCACATTTCCTACAACTTTTAAACACCACTCTCACTCTCTCTTTCCCCTCTAACTTACGGCAACAACAACATCCATCACCACCTCCATTTTCTTCACCATAACACCATAAATACAAGCATATATGGGCCTTTTATGATGATCTAAAGTGATTCAAAGCTTGGGGAGTGCTCTAAGAGCCTTAATCTCACCATTGGAGCTTCAAGACCATCTTGTTATCTTCATCTTTTTCATCTAAGTATCATCCCTAGCTTAGAGCTAGTTGTGAGTCTTCAAACTTGTACTTTTATGCTTCTTATCTTATGTAGATTAAAGATGTACAGCTTGATCATCTTGAATCTAAAGATAAAATACAAGAAAACCCTAAATTAAACAAGATAATCTAACTTAACTATGTGTTTTTCTTGTTATTATTGATGTTTGTTTAGTGTAGATTATGTTAGATTGAAGGATCTTGTAGATGATGTTCAAAATTATGATCTAAGCATGTAGATGCTTAGATCTAGCAAAATCTACAAGCTTGAAGTATCATGAACTTTCTCTCCTCTTAAATATAGTTTTTGAAGATATAAAGTTTGTAAAGAAACTAAAGATATATGTCTAAAATGTAGATCTTGAAATTTAACATAAACAAGCTTATGGAAAATGTTAAAGTAAGAAGATGAACATAGAAGTGTTATTATTTTTAAAGATCTTAACAAAATATACATAAAAGTTCATGATACTAGAAGTTGTACTTATACAAAATTACGTGGAAATTGATCTTGTATGAACTTGTTTGAGTTTTGATGATCATGAGGAAGTGGAAAATTGATTCAAATACATTTTGAAAACGTGGAAAACGTCCATAGTATAGGGGAAACTATGGCAAAATTTTCTAAAAGTCTAATCATGATTAAGGTGTAATTAACAAGTGATTAACATGGCTAAATATGATTAGCAAGCTTAATCATGATTAGGGAAACTTTTGGTGGGAAAGTTTAAGTTCAAAACTTATAAATATTTTACTAAACTAAAAGATATATATATAGGGTCATGATTTAGAGAAAACAGTTAGAAGTGTGAGAACAGTGAGCGGTTATGGATCGTCAGATCAAAACAATTTATGGCTGAGATTGTACGGTGGCGTTTTCGTAAATAACATAAACTTTTTAAAGTGTACGCGCTTCAAATAAGGGCAAAGAGGTAAATGTACATCTACAAAAACACATCAAACGTGACCGAAACATATATGTTCTTCCCCAGAAACCTCCTCGACTCATACAAAAAATGCGAAAACCCTAGAAAACGTGAAACAACAAATATTATGGCGTCGAAAGATCAAACCAGATCTAGAGGCAAAAAACATAGTGAGTTAACTTCGATTTACATTGTGCTAGTTTTATGATGTTTTTGGCGTTCTAAATTTATCAATAAATGTGTAGTTTCTATGGGTGTGGAAGAGGAAGGGTCATCTGCTCCAAAACGCCAAAAACCCAACGAGCAACGAAAGAAGACAACAAGAGAACATGGTACAGATTGTTAATTTTCATGATGTTGTAATACACTTTGATACTTTGTTACTAAACGCCAAAATTTGTGTCGTTTGTTTAATAATGTTCAAATGTATGAGAACGAAATTTTACATATATAATTTGTGTTTATAAACGCCATGAATCATCTGTAATTGTCTTATTAAAAAACATATATCATTCGTGTGTTATTAAACGCCAAAACATGTATCAATTGATAGATTTTTACTAAACGCCAAAACATGTATGATTTGTGTTATAAACGCCATGAATCATCTGTTATTGTCTTGTTCAACGACATGTATAATATGTGATTGACTTATGAAAAACATGTATCATTTATGTTATTAAACGCTATAAAATAAAACGCCATGTAATCATGTTTTATAGGCGAGGAGAGGTTGAGAGTGAGAATAAATGTGCACACTGGAAAGGCCCAGAACGCCAATAAGAAGAACACATTAAGTCAAAATGTTGAAGTTGAGGAAGAACCATATTATGAGTTTAATGGGGCTAGGGTTTTGTCAAGAGTAAAACCTACAAACTTGACTGGTTGGTTTATAAATCTAAACCAAAATCAAAGACAGGCAGTAGAGCAAATGGGGTTTGGTGTTGCACTAAAGTTGAAAATAGACACCGTACCGACAATGCTTGGGTACTGGTTGGTTGAAAATTACAATGAAAAGACAAACAACCTAAATGTTGCCAACCATACCGTACATATCAATGAAGAATTGATAAACTCTTTAACGGGTATACCGAATGGAAGGGTGCCCATGCAGATGAAAAAAAGGCCAACAACTAAAGACCAGGTAGTGGCTGAGTGGATAGCACAGTTCGAAGGGTTTGACTGGGTTAACAGACCAAGTGTGAAGCTCTACTTTGAAGATATTTTGCCTATGATTCATAGATTCGGGAGAAACTTCTGCCTAAATTTCCTTGTAGCATTCTTCACTATAATAGAGCATGCAAGTGATAATGAAGTCGTTAACAAACAGTTCTTGCACAACGTTAAATCAAACATTCAACTAAACCAAATGAACTAGTGTGGTTATATCATCCAATGCTTGCAACACTCCAAAACCGCATGGTCTCCAACAAAGCATTACACAGGGCCGTTGATCATACTTGTGGTAAGAATAAAATTTCCCTATATAACATATATCATTTGTGTGTCATTAAAACGCCAAAAACATCTATCATTTGAAAATCTATTTTGTTATAGCTTGCCTTGATGAACGATGCTTGCAATAGAAAAAAATGGGACCGCAAAGAAGGATACCCAATTGAGTGGGTTACAACAAATACTCTTGACTTGTTTGAGGGTGCACTGGAAAAACGCCATGTTGGCAATGAAGTAAAAAAGGAAACCAGTTAAAAAAGCTAAGGAAGCCACACCAAAAAAAAATGCAGGTTGTTGTTGATTAAGAAGCTGATGGTGATGATGTTGAGAATGAAGATGATGTTGACAGTTTTGATGACCATGCTGATAATGATGATGATGATGATGGTTTTGATCATGATGATCATTATGATTATGCTGGGCTCCACCCTGATGTGCAAAACACCATGCACATCAATGACGAGGATGAGAATGAGAATGAAAAGAATGAGGATGAAGAGGCTTCGCTTCAAAGGATGATGAATGAGGATAGAGAAAGCCGGGAAATGATGTTTGAAGTTTCTGCATCAGGGAACCATGCTCTGGTCAGAGGAATAACACAAGATGATGACATTGTTGCTGATGAAGAAGAACAAAACAATGAAACTGAAGAGGTATGTTGTTCAAATAATAAATTTAATAAAAACACAAAACGCCATGATTAACAGGAAATGGCTGATAAATTGGATAGGGCATAAAAGAATTAGAAGACTGTTACAATAAAATGAGCACATTGTTAAAACAGTTAAGATTGAATATCCAAACAGCCTCCTGGTACATATTAAATACTCACAATGTCTGACATTGTTGGAGAACATGTCAAAATTTCTTGATGAAAACGCAAAGGAAGTGGCAGCTGAGAGAGAAAAAGGAAAAAATGAAGGTGAGGTTGAAAATGAAGTGGTACTAGAGGTGAAAATGAAGGAGAAGGGGAGAAGGAGATGGCTGGAATAGAAAACGTCATTGAAGTGGAAACAGTTGATGAAAACACCAATGAAGTTGAAAATGAAGAAGAAGGAGAAGGAAAAGGAGAAGGAGAAGGAAAAGGAGTAGGAGAAGGGGAAGGGGAAGGGGAAGGTGATGGAGAAGGGGAAGGGGAAGGGGAAGGGGAAGGAGGAGTAGAAAGAGAAAGGGATATGGACGGAGAACAAAACGCCGAACCCTCAACGGCTACAAAAGCCCCCATATATGATGATGATGAGGATACTATATTATCATATGAAGATATAATCGAAAAAGATATTGAAAGATGGGATTGTGATTTCAAGACACTTGAATATCACATTTCCAGATATAATGGGGAAAAATAATTAAAAGGAGTATTGCTGAGGTTTTGGAGCTGCCGGGACAAGATCTAAAACAAATGATTGAAATAAAAGAAGGTCTAGATTGTCCAAGGATGGTGGATGAGTGATTAAAGCAATAAAGAAACATCTGCAACCTGCTGAAGAGACCCTAAAAATGCCTATATTTGATAAGACACCAAACATCCCCCCAACAGAAACACAATAGAGTCAGGCGTTCATCACTCAACTAGAAAAAAACTGAAGGGGAGATGGTGAACAAAAGTGTTGACCAACAAGGTGCAGTGTTTGATAAAACGCCATGTGAGGAGCCACCATCTACAGCTGGGAAGAACCTCTTGGAAACTTTTGAAGAGGAAGAGACACCCAATAAACCCAAAGATGAAAACTCCATCAACACATCACCACTAAAAATGCCAAACAGGTCAGATGTGCAGGAGAATGGTGATGAGGACAAAACTCCAGACATCACAAAGTTGATGCAAGAAAATACAATTTTAAACCCTGAAGAGCTGCCTGGTGATGAAGAAGCTGATCAAGATGATGAAGAAGATGAAAATATAAACAAAAAGACTGTGGGTGAAAAGGAGAAGAGAGATACAAAATTGAGCAAGACATGTTTATCACCTTATGTAAGGAGACAAGTGGTTATACATGAACAAATGAAGAACCATGAAACCAATGTTGCCACATACATCTTCACTGGATGCGGTGAATACGAGTATGTACACTTCTCTCAAATAAAAACGCCAAACTTTCCATTTATCACGGTTACTTGAATATGCATGTAAAAAAGCTCAAAATTCCATGTCTTATAATAGAATGAGTTTGTATAACTAAAACGCCATATGATGTTTTTTTAGGACTGTCGTGTTCAAGATGGGAGGAGAGTTTACACTCAAGAAGGTGGTTTGTGAGAGCATGAGACCAGGATTTGATGCACACATCAGCATAATTCTATGTTGGGCACATATCCTGAACTGTGAAGAAAGATACAAGGCTCCAGAATCACCCTCAAGGTTAATTTGCACATAAATAAAGTTGGTATCTCTTTTTCTATATTTAATTGATGAAATTATATTAGGACTTTGTTTTGTTGTTTAAAATGTGGTACCTCAATATTACAGAATCGTCCCGCGTATGACAAAACGGCGAAAGCAATTTATCGATACAAAGAATTCAACAGAATCATGGAAACGGTTTTAAAAAGAGCCCGTTGCAAAGGAGACCAGAAAGATAGGAACATCACAGATTATGAACTGGTCTTCATGCCAATAATATGGGCAAGACATTTCTATGTTGTCTTTTTCAACATAAAACACGAAAGAGTTGATGTATTGGATAACAGCGCTGTAGGGGATGACCTCAGCATTAAAGACAAGTATGATGGATGGGTGGGAAAGTTGGTAAGTATCTTAAAAACTTTGTATATAGGAACTATGTTGACAAAATGACATACTAATATATGCAAAAAATGTGAAACTGCAGCACCTTGCTTTTGCAAACTACTTGCGTCTTAAAAAACACCCAAAGCATAAGATCATGTAGTCGGCACCCATTGTCAGACAACAGATGGAATGGAGTACAACATCTAACATGGTCGAATGTGGGGTTTTTGCAGTGAGGCATATGGAAACATACATCGGGGATATAGCTGGTTGGAGAAGTGGTTTGGCAAAAGAAGATGCCCCAAATCAACTACAGCAGAGACAACTAAATGAACTAAGGAGGAAATACATTGTAAAAATCCTGCTTCATAGCGAAAATGAAACCAGAACACAAGTGACAAAATCTGTAAGAAAATTCTTGGATTTAGGGGTGGAAAGAATACATGAATGTATCAAACAGGGGATAAGAGAATAAAAGAAAGGATGAATGAATATGTAGATTAGGTTAAACGCCATGGATTGTATAATTTTAATGTTGACTAATGTGTTTTGCTTTTTAGATTATTGCATCTACATGTTTCGTTGTGTGATTTTCGATAATATTTGTGCAAATATGTGAGAAATCAATGAAAACGCCATGATTTGAATAATTAACAAATAGTAACCATTGAAACATAAACAACATTAAAAAGGATAAAAAAAACTAAATTAAAACAAGTAAAAAAACACAAAAACGCCAAATCTGTTGGATATAAATAGAACGTCATTCAAAGATAAACGCCTTTCGAAAAAAAACACTTTAAAAAAACGCCATGGAAAACTAGAATAACGATGAAAACGCCATTTCTATTTAAATTTTTCTTGGAACGAAATCATAACGCCATTATTTAGCGGGACGTGGACAATGACAATCGTACCCCTGGACATAATTTAGCGCGCTATACCACGTGGCCGACCAGGATCCGTTCTCATCGTTTTCACACTTTTCCCCGTTTTCTCCGGATCCCGTACCTATATATATATATGGGGAGGGTTCACTTGAAAACCACTAGTAAGAGTGAAAACTCGAAAATTAACTAAAAAGCCTAAAAAACATACCAATTTTTTTTTTTGCAATTTTTTATTAAAAATCACTATTTTTTATATATAAAACACTTTTTTTCGAAAAAAATTGTAATGTACATGTGCAATAATACACATGTGTAGTACACATATATTGCACATGTGTAGTACAAGTTTTTTTTTTTGAAAAAAAAGTTTTTTTTATATAAAAAGTGTAGCGAAAATTTGTAAAAAAAAATTGTATGTTTTTTAGGCTTTTTTAGTTAGTTTTCCGGTTTTCACTCTAACTAGTGGTTTTTAATTGAACATTCCCCTATATATATATATAGGGTCAGGATTTAGGAAAAACGGTGAAAAGTGTGAGAACGTTTATGGATCATCAGATCAAAACAATCTATGGACGAGATTGACGCGGTGACGTTTTCATAAATAACATCAATTTTATTACTTGAACGTGCTTCATTAAGGATAAAAAGGGTAAGCACCCTTTCTTACATAAAAACGCCATTAAATATAAAACGCCAACTAAAACAAAACGCCAATTTTAGTTAATCTTAGCCTACAAAAACGCCATAAAATATAACGTCATAAAATATAAAACGCCATAAAATATAAACACCAAGCTTGAAAGATGGGACGTGTTACATACTTAAGAGATAAAGCTGAGCAAAATGGATACTTTATTTATTGCATTTACTCTTATAACAATATCCCGCCTAAACTACGGCCAAAAAATCCTATCAAGAGAACGTCTCAACATATTCCATTGATCACACCAAAAAAACAAAAACCATGGTTCCTAGAAACCACTCACTGTAAAACGCCAAAAAGTTAAAAAAAAATCAGCGATAGCAAACATCGTTTCTTGGATATTTAGTATTTTTCTGCGTGAAGATTCACTAAATGGTTTGCTAGATGAGAGGAGTAAGATTTTGCTGCATGAGATGGACAAATCTTCAAGAAAAAGAGACTGATGACAGTCATATGTCATTTTGTCTTCTTTGTTCTTGAAGAAGGCTTTGATGAGGAGAAGAAACCGATCCCAGTGTAAATGCTATTTTGGACTCCATGATGTTAATGAAGATGACGGACAAATAGCATCCACCCACACATCGTCTATCTATGTCTCCAACATCCACAAAGCCACTTCAACACACAAACAACAAAAAACCACACCAAAACCAAAACGCCATTTATTTGTGACAGTTTTTGTAGTTTCAAAAGAAGAAAGAGACTGATGACAGTGAAGATTTAGAAGATAAATTGGATTCGGATTTTTAATTTAATTTTTTTGCTTATATTTTTTTTTAATTTTTTTTCTGTGGTTTGTTATGTAACAGCTAAGAACAAATACATTAATTCTCTAAAAAATGCTTGTTAAACGCCATCATGCAACAAGCACCAAAACTCCCAAACTATAATAAAATTACTTTGGACAAGTATTATTATAAACTAAAAAAAAATGTGTAAAACAATGTGCAAGAAAATAGAACAAAGTGACATCTTTATCTAAACGCCATTAAAAATACAAAAACCCAAAATCTCACAAAGATGGGATGTGTTACAGCCATCAACAGATGAAGCTGAACAAACAGTAACTACAAACAGTAAACTGAAGCGAGGGAAACTTTATTTCTAACATTTATTATATTAAAAGCCACTCCATGGGTAATTGAATTTATTTATCTTTTCAAAACACCATAATTACCTATCATGTTATAGGACTGCATTCTACATGGCAACAAAAAAAAATCATTATAAAAATAGAACATGTAAACACAACTTAACACTCCACACATTATCTAAAACGCCACACATTGTTCAAAACTCCATACAACTAAAAAAAAAATGGCTAAGGTTATTGCATGGAGGTTTGAGAGGTCGGAGAGACGTTTCATCCTAAAATTCTCTGATAGGAGAAGAGTGAAGGTCAAGGCAATCAAGGCCATACTTTATATGGATGAAGCGGTTCAGAGGGATATTCTGGCCATTGGGATTCCAAGGGCCGACGATTGTGAAAGGACTTGAAAGATAATAAGAAGATTGACTAGAAAATCTCCAGCAAATGATGATGATGATATTGACGATACTCCTCTACCAAAAGTTAACAGTTGGGTGGTGGATGAAGAAGCAAGAACGGTTAAAGTGACTTATCGACACGAGGTGGAATATTTATTACCGATGGACGAAATGTTGAAGACAGAGAGACTACATCTTCTTGAACAACTCTGTGATTTTGCACATTCGAACGATGCAAGATCCAGGGTTGTAATGATATTTAAGTATAGGCTGCAACAAATAAGAGACGAGATGATAGCATTATACGCCAATGCAAAATATGATGATGAATCTGAAGAAATTGATGAACAAAGCGATGGGTACATCTCTGATGTAATCCCTTACGCAGAAGACTATTAGTTTGTTTTGATTTCGTCTTATTGTAATCTTATGAAATATTAATGAATGGTAATAAATTATTAACGCCATGAACGCCAAAAAATTTACCTTTATAACATATATGTGATTAATTCACCTGGGAACGCCATAACGCCAAAAAATAATCTCTGTGACACAAAAACAATTAATTTAACGAGACAGATCCAAAAAAAAACAAGTAAAACGCCAAGTAGTTATTGAATCTAACTAAACGCCAAAAAATCTTAGATGCCAAAAATGAAGCAGTATTGCGACACACGAATTGGGAAAAAAGAAGATTAAAAAGACAAAAAAGCCCCTCCCACCCTAATTATATCCCGCGCCACGTGTTCCACCAGGATGCGTTCTCACCGTCCTCACACTTTAGGGCGTTTTCCCCTGATCCCATATATATATATATATATATATATATATAGGAGAAGGATCCATTAGGAACCACCCTTTATTGCGAGAACCGCGAGAACCAGTGTGAACACAAACAGTAATAGCTAAAAAAATCTAAAAAACACCCAATTTTTTTTTGTTGGAAAAATTGCTATATTTCCTTAATAATAAAAAAAAATTCAAAAAAAAAAAAATTCCGAGTAACAGTTATCCATGCACATGTGCATATGTATCAATTCTTTGACAAATTCCGTAATTCATTACAAATATTAGACAATTGCACTTTCATTTACACTACCACGTGTAATACACTACTTTTTACGTTAACAATATTAGAAATGCACATGTGCATCTATAAGTATCAACATGAAATAAGGTGTTTTGGTACACTACTTTGAATACACTTTCTCTTTCATCTATCATTCCATCCATAATACACAAACATGCACATGTGCATATGTATCATTTCTTTGACAAATTCCGTAATTCATTACAAATATTAGAAAATTGCACTTTCATTTACACTACCATATGTAATACACTACTTTTTACATTACCAATATTAGAAATGCACATGTGCATCTATATGTATCAACATGAAATAAGGTGTTTTGGTACACTACTTTGAATACACTTTCCCTTTCATCTATCATACCATCCATAATACACTACCATTACCTCCTACCATCCATAATACAATAACATTACCTCCTACCATCCAAAATACAATACCATTACCAATATTTTCACTTTATTACATGTATATCAACATCATTTATACCATCCAATCAACATATTACATCATAAAGTAACAACTATAGCCAAAACATCTACCACTAGATATAACTAACCAAAAAACATATATATGGGCCTACTTCTCCATTCAAAATCACAAACTTTTTTGTACCAAAACACGTTATATCATGGTTATACTAGGGGTGTTCATGAGCCGATCCGATCCGATCGAGGGTCTGCTCATGCTCGGATTGAATTACAACCGATCCGATCCGATCTGATCGGATCGAATTTGCAAAACCGAGCACAAAAGTGATGCTCATGCTCGAATTGAATTTGAATCGAGCGGATCGTTTTCGCTCGGTTTTTCTCAAATCCTAACTAAAATTGAGCGGTTCATTTTCGCTCGGTTTCGCTCGATTGAATTATAAGCCTGCGTTCAACAAAATCAAATCCTAACTTAATTAAAACATGTCCAACACCTTACTAACAAAAGCAATACATAACTAAAATCATGATTCTAAAAATGTTCTTAACAATATCAAGAAGCACAAAATAAAGTGTGAAATACAAATTGTCATTTAGCTCAAAAGCCATAAACTTCTTCTTTAAGCTTGATCATATCCAACCACAAAATTCAACTTCAAATCAACATATAACCTATAAAAACAAACATTAAACAAAACCATTAAGTTCTACACATTACATAACAACTTTTATGGTTTGTTAATTAAAATATAATATATATATATATATATATACATATTATAATAAAAATAATTTGAGCGAAACCGAGCGATCGACGAGCAAGCGGACCTTTGCTCATGCTTGGATTGAATTTGAATCGAACCGATCCGAGCGGCTCATTTACAAACTGAGCAGGAATCGAATGAGCATTTTTCAAGCATTATTCGAGCGATCGTCTAGCGATCCTCGATCGTCGAGCAGTTTGGACAGCCCTAGGTTATACCTAATGATGTACATGTGCATTTTGAATATTGGTAATGTAGAAAGTATTGTATTACGGATGGTATTGTAAATTAAAGTGCATTTTGTATATTACGGAATTTGTCGAAGTAATGATACATATGCACATGTGCATGGATAACTGTTACTCCGAAAAAAAAGTTTTTTTTAGGGTAACGAAATATAGAGAATTTTTTTAAAAAGTATTAAAAAAAATTTTAGTGCTTTTTTGATTTTTTTTTAGATTTTAATTTGTGTTCACATTAGTTCTCGCAATAAGGGTGGTTCTCAAATGAACCTTACCCTATATATATATATGGAGGAGCTCATGCGAGAACCACCCTTATTGCGAGAACCGCGAGAACCAATGTGAACACAACCTAAAATAGCTAAAAAAAACCTAAAAAAAACCTAAAAAAACCTAACCCCCCCCCCCCCAAAAAAAACCTAAACCCCCCACCCCCCCCCCCCCCCCAAAAAAAAACCTAACCCCCCCCCCCAAGCTAAATGCTAAAAACTAAAACCCCAAAAAAACCTAAAAAAAACCTAACACCCCCCCCCCCAAAAAAAACCTAAACCCCCCTCCCCCACCCCCCAAAAACCTAAACCCCCCCCCCCCACAAGCTAAAATGCTAAAAACTAAACCCCCAAAAAACCTAAAAAAATCTAAAAAAATAAAAAAAAATCTAAAATTTTTTTTTTTAATATTTTTTATGCTCAAATCGCTACTTTTAGTGGCCAAATTTTTTTTTTGCCTTCGAAAAGTAGCGATTTTTATATAAAAATATTAAAAAAAAATATTTTTTTGTGTGATTTTTAGCTATTTTTAGGCATTTTTTGTTGTGTTCACATTGGTTCTCGCGGTTCTCGCAATAAGAGGTGGTTCTCGCATGATCTTCTCCCTATATATGTATATATATATGTATATATGTATATATATATATGCTGAGGTTCTTGTAAAAATGATGAAAATTGTGAGAAGTGTGAGAAATATTATCGAGATGACACATGACATTATTTAATGTTATGGATTAAGGGTAATAAGGTAATTAACTTCCAAAACTAATTTAATTATAAACTAGATTGTAACCGCTTTTGGAGTTATTTTAGAAGATAATCACTTTTTAGGTATCAATAACTGATCATGGTGTTTTAACATCGTGAATGTTCTTTTTGTTATTTTGTAGGTATAAAACACCATACAGATGTTAAAATACAATGACTTGAATAGCAATGCAATCATTTTCCAGATGTTAAAACATCATGACTTAAATCACAATACAATATTTCAAGATTTCAGATGTTAAAAGACCATGACTTGAATCACAATATAATGTTTCCAGATATTTAAAACATTCCGCCTTGAATCACAATACAATTAAAACACCATTGTATGAACATAGACAAAATACCATGGACTAAAACATCCGATTGAAAAATAAATTTTTTTGTATATGTATATCAATATGATGCTCATATTAAAGATAAAAAACGCTCGTAATAATGGTGGAATTTTTCTTAAATTACGTATAAAAAGTTATTGACGTTTAAAAAAGACTAGGGGAACCTTCATGTGCATTGAGGTTGATGGTAGTTTCTTTATTTAAACAATAAAATATAAAAAGACACTATTACCCCTAATCTAGCCAAATTAGTAAAAAAAAATTAAATAAATAAAATATAATTTACATACTTCTTACATTTGTCACAAAAAACCCCCCTTTTTACAATAATCTCACCATATATATATAAATTACTTTAAATGTGAAAACCAAAAAACTAACTAAAAAAGCCTAAAAAACATACCAATTTTTTTTTTATCAAAATTCGCTACTTTTTATGTGTAAAAAAATTTCAAAAAAAATTGTATTGCACATGTGCAATAATACGGAAAAGCCCAAACCACCTAACCCACCCCTCACCGACACCCCCCAAAAACCTAAACCCCACACCCTCGAAAAACCTAAATTCACCCTCCCATCAAAAGCCTAAGCCCCCGCCCTCCAAAAACCTAAACCCCCAACCCCCCCCCCCCCCAAAAAAAAACCTAAAACTAAACCCTAAACAGAAGCCCTCCAAAAACCTAACCCCCCCCCCCAGCACCCCCCAAAAACCTAAACCCCCCCCCCCCACACCCAAAACCCTAATCCTAATCCTAAACCTCGAAAAAACATAACCTTAAAAGATAAACTAAACTCAAAAGTTAACTTTTAGCATATAATGCCCATGTGCAGCAAAAGTTTTTTTTTTGAAAAAAAGTTTTTTATATATAAAAAGTAGCGAAATTTTATAAAAAAATTGTAAAAAAAAATTTGCATGCTTTTAGGTTTTTTAGTTAGTTTTTTAGTTTTCTCATTTATATGTAGTTTTCTCATGATCCTCTCCCTATATATAAGTTGACTCATGTGGACCCCGCCAAAAGAATAGATGATAGAAAGCCAAAGTGATCTACAAGTATTTGATCATCAATAACAGTGTTTGAAGATCAAACTACTCCCAATGGTAAAGGGATAAACATCTGCTACAACCAAAGGTCTGCTATAGCTAAAGTCTGTTGAAGAACAAAGTCTGCAGATACACAAGGTCTGCACCACTGATGAAGACTAAAGTCTGCTGAAAGCAAAGGTCTGATCACCATTTGATTGAAGAAGACAAAGTCCGATGAAAAAGTTCTGCTGAGGCTCAACAGAGGATAGGGCTCATCAGATGTTGAATCAACAAATGATATATAACATAGTTTTTCAACGTAACAGTGTATTAGTATTAGCAGATGTTAGAGGTTCTTAGAAGTTGTTAGATGTCATTGTCTAGGTGACGTCTACTTAGATTCCTTAGAGGTATGCATTGTACTATAAATAGAATAGTGCATGTACTGTTCTATTCATCACTCCACCTTGACATTTTTTGTATGAGCAAATGATCTTAGGCTGAGGGGGAGGTTGTAATTCATGCATACCTAAATTGTTGTAATACCAATCATTTAATTAAAAGTATTCATGATGAAAGAAAATCTCCCATTGTTTAGGATTTAAAGTTTATCTTCATTCCGCTGTATTATTTCCATCTTTGTTATTATCTTTCATCTTTCATCTTAAACATTCACAAACAATTCAAACTCGGATCCTAACAATTGGTATCAGAGCATAGGTCAATCATATTCGATTTAACAATCAATTTGATATAAAAGATCAGCTCATTTCATTGATATCGTTTGTTCTTAGGAAGTTAAAAAACAGAGTTAAAAGTTTAAATCACGTTCAAAGTAGTTTAAACAAAATCTTTGTAAAACAACCAAAATGTCTCAAAACACACAAGATCCTCATAACACTGGCACACTGTATAAACCACCTATGCTTGTCAGAGCTGAGTATAATATCTGGCAACGTAGGATGGGTCATGTACTTGAACAACAAAACACCGGATGCTGGAAATCGGTTATCTTCGGACCACATGTTCCGATGGTGCCGAGTGCAGAAGATCCCAAGGTCCAAGTACCTAAGAAACCTGAAAATTACTCCGAGCATTCAGTATAGTTGCTACAACACTACCCAATGACATCTATGCTGGCCTGTTACACTGTAACAGTGCTAAGGAGTTATGGGATGCACTAAAAGAGCAGTTTGGTGGTACAGAAGAGGTTATTGAGAACAAACGAAAGGTTTTGAACCAACAATATGAAACGTTTTGTCATGTCAAAGGAGAGTCATTAACCCAACAGTTTGAAAGGTTTAGTTGCCTGATTAGTGAGTTAAAACTGGTAAACGTAGAATATGCTAATTCAACTTTGAATAGTAGATTTCTTGGATCACTACCAGAAAAATGGGACACTATAGCCTTTGTTACTAGAAATTCTGTGGGTTTTAAGGAGATGAGTTTGACTCAACTTCATGGTAAGCTCCTCACTTATGAAAGAGAGCTTAACTAGAAAAAGAAGCTACATGAGTGAAGAAAGGTGGCTGATGACTACTCTTTTGGTAGCACAACACTTTTTGGTCAGGAAGATACATCTGGTAGCAGTAAGGATCAGAGTCATGATCATTTAATTGACATAACATCTGGTGGGGCATTCAACTCTGATTCTTACTCACCCAACTATGCTTTCACAACAAATGGGGAAAATCAGGTTTTGACAACTTGTTCTTTGAATTAAATGATCTCAAACATTTTGACCCCACAGATCTGGAAGAGATGGACATTTTACATCAACTTGCCTTGTTGAGTGTGAGAATAAGCAAGTTTTACAAAAGAACTGGTAGGAAGTTTCTAGGGTTGCATGGTAACTTAAAAGTTGGGTTGGATAAATCAAAGATAAAGTGTTATAAGTGTAATAGGCTTGGTCACTTTGCTAGGGAATGTAGGTGTCACACCCCGAAATATCAGAGCTGACGTGACTGGACCGGTATCTTTATTGCACAGCGGAAGTAAATAAGCTAAGACTTCTATAAATGAACGCCCGCTAAGTACTCGAATTCCCATGGATACTCCTATTCCAACCGCTCCATGATTTGAAAAAGTAACCTGAGAAAGAAACATGCGAAAAAATCAACATAAAGTTGAGCGAGTTCATAGTTTGTTTGCAAAAGATTTGGAATAAATCTTCTGGATAACCGGTTTTTGAAATATGTTTGAGAAAACAAAAGAAAAATCATTTTCTTGGCATGTTATATGAAAACTGTGAGTTTAGCCCACGAGAGTCTTTGTGCATTGCACGAGAGAGAATGGGCCGAGCCCAAAAGAGTCTTTGTAAGCAGGACCATCCTGTCCTCTTACTTATACATAAGTTGAAAAACGTTACCAAAGTTCGTAAATCCATGTATTTATAAGTTATCATCAAATGAATCTAAAAAAAAAATTTGAAAATTCGAGTATTAAAAACTAGTATGTAGCGTCTATGAACAGATCATTAATGTTTCGCAGGGACATTAATATATGCGGCAACATAGGAAGCACTCAACCCTAGCGAATTTCCTCCGGTCCACCCGGTTGGAATAACAAAAGCACTACATGGGCCACAGAAGGACCCAAGAGTGGGGCTCGCTACACCCGATAGATCTACCACTTCTGCCCCTCGGTCTATACAAGATTAATGGCACTTAAGAGAGATACTATTCGCTCACGTGATCTAACAGTTCATTTCCTAGCTAAACCATACCATTGAGAACTTGTATTTCCCCAGAAAGTTACAAATACAAAAACATTTAAAAGAGAAGGGGGACTTGAAATCACTGGGTGTCCCATTCTTCAAACGCAGACCAACCGAATCCCGATGTTATAACTAGGAAGATCCCGTCCTTAGTCATGAAAATCGTGCATGTTTTGAGAATACACATTTGTTTTGTAAAACTGGTATATTTAGTATAAATCGTTCGTAAACCATTTGAGTTCCTTGAAATCCATTCGTAACATGGTTTAGAAATATGAGTTTTTCGTTTATCGAAAAATTGTTTACTTTTGCAAAACTTGCATGTCTTTCCACCCCCGAAAACATTTATAAAAATGTAAAACAAAAAAAAGTGGGGATTATGAACTCACCTGGATATCCTTGTGCAAAGCTAGCTTAATACAACTCTGCGATGTCGTTTCCAAGACGTGACTCGCTAGCGTGCATTCTATAATATCCCTAACACGGAATATCTTATAAGTTTCTAAATAAATGTGGTAACTAAACTACGTGTCACCGAGCTCTACTGAATCGTTAACTGTATGATTCGATGGTAAGTTGTTAACTTAATGAAAACGATTAAGTTATACTTGTTAGTTCGTTTATTGTCAGTAATAACTAGTAAGTCTTGAAAAGACTTAGTTCTCGAAAGATTTAAAATATATAAATATTCATATAAAAATATATAAATATATCGATATAATCGCGTTAATCGTTTCGAGAAGTCGTAGGTTTATGTAAAGAATAGTTATATGAAAATAAAACAATATATAACCAACTCGTATTATGTATCGCGTCTTGTATGATAACTTAACAAAATATAGGTATATGTCGTTTAGGCGCTTGAAATAAATATAAAAAGTTGTATTTATTTTATAGAAGTATCATCGAGTTATTGGATGTTTGAAATAAATAGATAAACTACATCTATTTTTATAAAAGAATTCGTGTTGTACGATATTTGAAATAAATATATAAACTATATTTATTTTGTAAAACGAAATCGTGTTGTTTGATATTTGAAAAAAATATATAAATTATATTTATTTTTATAAAAAGAAGTCGTGTTGTTTGTTATTCGAAATAAATATATAAACTATATTTATTTTTATATAAGAATTGTCGAAATTTCGATGTTTAGAATAAATATAATAACTATATTTATTGTTGTGAATAGTATCCGAATCGTCGTTTTGTTTAAAACAATCATGATAAACATATTTGTTTCGTAATTTAATTCAAATCCGTAAAGTTTGCTTTATTATAAAATACATTTTGTTTACAGGTTTTCTTGAAAAACGGGCAGAGTTTCCTCTGTTTTTAGACGGCCCCGACAACATAGGTTTTCGTTATAATTTTCAAAATTCAACAAACAATTCAACCAATAATCATTTCAACAGTATATTTGTATGTGTAAGCGAGTTATATGATCAAATTTAATATACGAATCCGCAAAATTTATATATATATATATATAACACTATTTCATTAACCGATTCGATCCAAGAGCTCGTTTTCACGCGATAATAAATGAAACTATGTAAATAACGTTATAAGTTGCGCCGTAAATTCTTTATCCATTTTCGCGCCGAGTCGTTGACCATTTGACTGTGTTGATCGAGACTGAGTTGACCAGTTGACTGTGGGGCTCAGGGAGTCGAGTAACAGAATCATTGTTTCATAACACATGGAATTTAAAGTTTGGTTTTATTAATTAAAATGTTTACATTGTCTTATTTCAAACAGAAAACGAAACATAAATTAAACTTGTCTTGCTTGATTTTTAAGTCACTAAGGCCCAAGTCCGCCTAAGTGTATCATGATCATCCTCATATATTAGCTCTTGAAACACACGTGAAAATAGGTACGTCAGCATAAAAATACCTATGAGATACATAGGTTTTGTTGACGAGAATTCATGACTTGTAAGTTAAAAGAAGTGTTTAACAAAAAGTAGTCATGAATCTTGCAAAATGTTTTCATTTATAAAATCATGTTAAAATCGATATGAAAATCAGATGATATAAAAGAATGATAAATGGTTAAACAAATAACCAAGTGAAAATGAATTGTATAAAAAATGTCATTTTTAAAACAATGTCTTGTGAAAAATATGTCATTTGTATAAAATGTGTCATGTCTTTGTCTTTGTCGAAATGGTTTAGATAACGCTACGATATGTAATATCATAAAAACATTTATATATAGGAAGTACCAGTGGCGTATCCACCATGCTTTTATCATATTACACACGCCTCGTTATTTAAATCACTTACCAATAATCACCAAAAATGTCTTATTTAAACTAATGTCAAATGTCATGTGTAAACAATGTCCGATGTCAAGTATAAACCATATCTTGTATAATCAAATGTCAGATAACAACCAATGTCTTGTATGGTGAATAAAAAGTCTTTACTCAAACCATATGTATAATATCATGTATAATCAAATGTTATGTACAAAACAAGGTCTTTGAATAAACAAAAGTTTAAATCAAAAGTTATGTTTTGAAAACCAATGCTTTATTTGATATGAACATTTATATGGTTGTGTTTATCGCATACATTCAAGCCTTGAGACTGTCGGATAAACCCTTAACAAGTCAAAGGTTTATCAAAAATGTATTTGGATTCTGTCATTCCCTACTTCCAAACAAACCTAGGAAGCGGGGAACGGGATTTGTCAATTCCTGTGGTACCAATACATACTACCGAGCGGCGTGATAAATGTTAATGAATGTATGTTAAGTAAAAACGTACCAAATATCATAACCAATGTAAGCATGTCATGTAAAAACCATGTACTAAGTATGCTAAGTAAACATACGAAGTAGAAATGTCCATGAAATCAATGTGCTAGCATGCTCAGTCAACATACATAGCAAAAATGCAATGTAAATTAATGTGCTCATATGCTGAGTAAACATATGCCGTAAAAGTATCTTTGAAATCAATGTGCTAGCATGCTCAGTCAACATACATAGCAAAACATAATTGAAATCATGTACTATATGTGTACTAGATGAACATAGCATGTATATGTCATGAAAAGCAATGAAAGCATGAAAGTAACATATAGGCACAAGTTTCCACCCCAAAATATTTGCAAAAAGTAAAAGAGGGACTATTTACTCACATAGTTACCTCAAAACATTTGGAAAGCGTAAAAAGAAGGGGACTATGTACTCAATTGAGATTGCAAGTATCCTTGATCTAGTGAACTAACAAAGCTCGGGAAGTCAAGGAATCAAGTGGCACCTAGTATGGAATCACTATGTTAATAAATCGGAACCTAAATCGGAAGATCAGATAGAATGAGGTCTTGTAAACCAAATGAGTGTTGGAACTCATAGGATATGGTTTAACAAAGCCTACATTCTGATTTGAAAGCAATCCTAAGTAATTTTGACCTGTTACGACTCGTTAAGGTAGTTTACGCTACTTGAACGTGCCGTTTGCGCAAAAGCGCGTACAGATGGTCTAACTAGTCCTATGATAAGTCTTATATGCCTAAACATGTTTAATAATGTTGCACAATCAGTTTAAGTGTCAAAATTTAGGTTACATATGCTTAAATTGAATTCATGCGCAAAAAGGGCATTTTGGTGATTTTCCTAAGGCATATAAACTACCTATCATACAACTATTTAAAAGAAGTGACCATAAGGTATAACCCCTGGAGGTTATTCCCTATACAACTATGGTCATAATATATGTTTGGTTGGATCCTAATGATCGACCAAACGGGTCAGGTTTGAAAGTCTAAGCGGTTGTTGAGACTGCTTGACTTACGACACTAAATAAGCACTAAACTAAAAGTGACGAGTTAAACATGTTTAACTAAGTTAGAAAACTGGTTTGGTATCAAAACAAAGTGTTTTGATACCTGAAAATAGTTCCGTCGCAAAATGCACATAATCATGCATTTTAACCGAAACTTTGGCTTGTCACTTCGACTAGTGAACGTGGTAATCAGTAGGTATAGTCGCAAAGGACTATAACCATCGTGATTACGATCATGTTGCAACGTTCAAAAGAACTTTGTCTTGACCAATTCATGGTCAACGCTGAAAGTCAAACACTGTTTGACTTTTTAGCTTGAAATAGCTAAAAATAACTAAACAAGACTAGGAAGAACACTTACAAGTATTCTAGGAAGAACACTTACAAGTATTCTAGGAAGAAGATGAACTCAGGTGGGAGGCCTCCAACAATGTGGTAGCACTCTAATTAGAGCAGGTGTTAAGAAAGAAAAGAATTGAGCAATGAAGGATGGAAAGGAGTTGGATATTTATAGTGTTTGAGGATTTACAAGATCTTGCCAAGTGGATTGTGTGGTCTCCAAGGAATAATCTCTACCCTACAAGTGTGTGGACTGGAGTATAAACCTTGGAGAACACTTATCTTGCCCACAAGATCATAAAACTAGGCTTGAAAATAGCAGGAAACAGCTTAGGAAGCTGTTTTGAAGCTTCTGGTCTGATGGCTCTCGTGGGCCGCGACCCAGTTAGGAAATTTTCTCGCGGGCCGCCAGCCACCTCAGATCAGAACTTTCAAAAATTGGTAGAAATGGTCCCTCCAGCTCAAAAACTTGTTTTTTGACGCGTTTAACCCCCGTTAACCCATTTTCAAGGCTCTACAAGGATGTTAAGGCATAGGGGACTTGAAATATGCTTGGAAATATTGTGGATGTCGATTCGTTTGTTCGTACGATCGCGTTTTTTCGGTTAATTACGACGAAAACTCGAACGGACGCGAAAACGATCCAAATTGCGAAACGAAAGGTATTTTTGCATTCCCATCACTAAAATATAATATTTTAATGATTACAAAAATTTTTGGATGTCTGGATATGGTCAGAACGCAAAATATGCGTGAATTTGCATACTTTCACATTTTTTACGCTTTTAGTCCCTATGATCAAATAAGCATATTTTCGCATACCGAACCCCTCAAACTTATTTCTAAGCTATGTAAAGGGTATTTAGGGTATGTTTAGCTTATGACCTTGTTCCGGAGTGTACGTTGCTACGCGAATCGGCAGACTTTCGCAGTTTGTCGCAAATAGTCCCTGTGATCGAATAAACTTGTTTTTGCCATACCAAACCATTCTAAACTTATTTCTAAGTTATCTAAAGGTTATTTAAGGTATGTTAAGCTTATGTAACTATTCTGGAGTGTATTTCGCGTTAAACTGATTACGTTTACGTAACAGTTTGCGTATAACTTTCGAGAAAGTGTTTAAGAGTTTGAAATCGAACAAGAATCAAAACGTGCAAATGTCAAACATAAATAAAACAAATATTGGAATCAAAACTCATTGTTTTATTGATAATTGAATTGTTTGGAGTTATACAATGTTTACACAAGCACAAATGTCACAGTAGTCGCGTCTGGTGCGTTGGTTTGTCGTTTACGATAATAATCGCGAAAAATCACGTCGTTGCCTGTTTAATCCTTTTTCTGATCCGATTCCTACTGCGGTTACTAAAATTTTATTACGGAGCTAAATATTTCATAAAATTTAAGTTTTGGAGGTAGCACGCGTGTCCGATGCTCCCGTTTTGTTGACGGTGCGTTCCTACATTCGCGTTTTTCGTTCACGTTTACGCTTTGTGGAGTACGAAAGCACTATAAATTCGCGAAACTAAATTTGTAAGTATAAAATTATCATATAAAATTCTTATTTGTCGGTGTTTTCAGTATTTTATTCGGTTTCAATTCGTTATCGTTTAACGTTTAGCAGATTTTTCGCAAATCACCATTCGCGCACCGTAAAGCCGAATAGACGTTCCTAGGCACTCCAAAGGCCTAATTAAGTTAATCTACGTCTTAAACACTATTTATTATCATCCTAATGTTTGTTAATCATGTAATTAGGAGCCGTAAATCACTGGTTGTCACAGTAGGAGCCAACCAGTGGTCCTATAGTAACACACCCCAGTCCAAGACCTCAAAATACCCAAAACACTGTTCATTTTTCCCAATATACCCCTGCACCTCACATGCAAAGCACTACTCACTTTGCACACCCTGCTAACATTGTTCATGTCAAGTATGTCCAAACCACTATTCCTCAAGTTCAATATGTTCAAGCCCAAGCCCCCCATGTCCAAGTGCAACCTGCATCACAAGCTACACAAACATCTGCTCAGACAGAGACTAGTCAATAGAGCTTCTTTACACAAGGCTTTGTTGATTGGAGTAGCTTACTTGAGGATTTAACAGATGAAAACTTTGCTCTAGTTACTAATTCTGATAAAAAAAAACTAATGAATTCTATTTTATGGAACTAGGAACAATACAAGAAGGGCTTGAATCTGAGGAAGTGGAGTCCAAATCTAAGGTGGTGAAAGAGAATGCTGAAACAACCATTTCAGAAGAAAATATTGGTGAACAACTGTTAGAAGAAAAGGTTGCTGAACAGTTGTTGGAACCTCTGACTGACACATGGGATTCCAGTGTGTGTGATGATGAATGTGATTGTGCCATGATGGCTCCTACTAAGGTATCACCTCAAGTTCTCAAAGACTTATGTTCAGATAAATGCATTATTGCTTTTGCTAACATCAAAGAGGTGAATGAAAACCTTAGAAACAAGATCTTAAATAATGAAGTACAATTTGAGAAAACTTTTAAAGAGTTAAAATCAAAATTGTTTGAAAAAGAAAATGAAATCAGCAGCCTAAAACATGAATCAAGCATAACCAAAGATCAACTCCAAACAATGGTAGAAAAATACCAGAACTGCAAAAAGGAGCTTGAGTCTACCCAAATCACTTGTGAGAAATGGGTAGAATCTTGTAAAGGTTATGAGTTGATACTTGAGAAGCAGATCAAAAGCAATGTGAAATTTGGCATTGGGTTTAGAAAAAATGACCAAGTTTCTGAAAATACTGTTGTAAATGAATCTGGCTTAGTTGAAGTAATCCCCACAAATTTGGCTGGTCAAGAAATAAAAGTCACAAATCAAAATGGTAAGAAAATTGTTTTAGAAAAACCAGAGGGATCCTCAACCTTTGAGGAAATTGAAAAATATCAATTTAAACTCACCGGGTCTGATGTGTGTGATATTCTTGAAAATTTCAAGCCAATGGACTTCTCTACAATTGAGGGTGTCAAAGCACCCAAGGTTAAAATCATTCCCTTGAAAGACCTTCCAATAGAGGCTATAAATTCTGTTGAAAAGGAGGCTGAAAAAAGGAAGAAGAAAGAGGAAGTCAAAAACCTGTTTTGTGATTTCTGTGATAAGAAGAATCATGTCACTAAAGATTATTTTCTTCTAAAAGCATATGACATTAACAAAACAAGTGTGATTGTGCCTACACCCCATTGCACAATTTGTGGGAAAAAGAACCATCAAACTCAACAGTGTGTTTATCTCAAAAATTTTGAAGTCAAAAGAAAAGAGCTTAAATAAAAAACACTAGAGAGTCCACAAAAATCAACATCCAAAAACAAACAGACCTTTGTCCCTGTCCAAATGTCTTTTACAAAACAGTTGAACATAACCTCTGCTCCCATAGAGGTTCAACTAACAGATGCACCACCTGCAAACAATTCCCAAGGGGATATGGTGAACCACTGTACCAAAAGGTCCCTCATGGTTATGAAGCCTACAAAAGGCCATCTAAACCAAAAATGAATAGACATCCTTATGGTTATCATCATTTGACAGGAAATGGTCCCTAGTAGAAGTTACAAAAATCTGCCCAAACCACTGACCATTCTCCTGGACTTGAGGCTGACTTTTCTGTGACCCCATCCAAAGCCATCTTGGCTTTGGTGACTCACCTAAACTAATTTGTTACTTGATGTGCAGGGAGCTTTTGCATGCTTAGATAGTTTATGGTATATAGATAGTGGAGGCTCCAGGGACATGACTTGATGTAGAGCCCTACTCAAAGATTTCAAAAAACATGGAAGGGGTGATATATCCTTTGGTAACAATTCAAAAAGGAAGGTGTTGGGGTCAGGGACTGTTCAGGCTGGGAAACCCAAGTTTGAAAATGTCAATCTTAATGATAATATTAAATTTAATCTCCTTAGTGTGTCTCAAATGAGTGAGAAGGGCTATGGGTCATTCTTTATTAAGGAAACTTGTAAGATTGTTGGGCCAGAAGTGGTTAAAAAGATGAGGAAATCATAGCCGGGAGCAAAACACAACTTGTTGCTCACAAGAGTGGTAATGTGTATGTTATTGATATGTTGAAGGATAATCCAATGACTGGTGCTTGTCTGTTCTCAGTTGCCTCTACCAAAGAGACATAATTATGGCATAGGAGACTTGGGCACACAAATCTTAAAACTATCACCACACTCTCAAAACAAGGCCCTGTAAGAGGCCTTCCACTAAAACTTTTTACTTGTGATGCGCATTGTGTTCCCTGTTTAAAAGACAAACAACATAAAAGTTTATACAAGTCCATTGAAGAGTCCAAAACAAGCCAGTGTTTACAACTGTTGCACATGGATTTGTTTGGCCCTGTAAAAATCATGAGTTTGAAAAAGAAAAGATATTGTCTTGTTATTGTTGATGAATTTTCAAGGTTTAAATGGACTTAATTTTTACACTCCAAAGATGAGACTGCAGGTATTTTGTAGGACTTTGTGAAACAAGTTGAAAAGCAATTTGATTTGCCAGTAAAAATCTTTAGGAGTGACAATGAAACAGATTTTAGAAACAAGGAGTTATATGAGTTCTGTGTTTCAAAAGGGATTGTAAGGCAGTATAGCATCCCAAGAACACCAGAACAAAATGGGGTGGTTGAAAGAAAAAACAGAACATTGATAGAAGCTGCTAGAACAATGCTTGCAGATTCAGGTTTACCCTTAACCTTTTGTGCAGAGGCTCTAACACTGCTTGCTATGTACAGAACAGAGTTTTAATCAACCCCAGACATCAAAAGACTGCCTATGAAACTTTGTTCAAGATCGAACCACTGATCTCATACTTCAAAATCTTTGGCTGCCCATGCTTCATTTTAAATCTAAAAGATTCAATTTCAAAATTTGTAGCCAAAGTGGATTGTGTTTATTTTATGCGATACTCAACCACTACCAAGGCCTACAAAGTGTTTAACACAAGGACTAGGTGTGTGGAAGAGACATTGAATGTAAAGTTCAATGAACTTTCTTCACTAAAAATCCCAGCAAATCTTGTGGAACTGTTTAACCTTGATAAATTTACATTTGAAGATGTATCTGTCAACACTAACCCTGCAGGTACACCACAATCTTTCCTACAAGATCATGAAATTGACATTGTAATTCCACAATACAAAGTCACTTCCAGCACCAGAGAAGCAGATGTTCAAAACAGCTGCCAAAACTCTACCACTGTTGCATCAAAAGTTGTTGATCAAACCTCTGCCACTTCATCAAGTCCAACCTATGTTGACAAAAGTCCCTCATCTGTGGATAAAATTCAACACTGTGCCACACCCATTCCTCTTATTCCTCCACCTCCATCTCCAACAGATGTTGGCTCTTCAAAATTACCAACAGATGTATCCTCTGCTAAACTCAAAACCAAGTGCAACTCTCGAAAAATGGTCAAAAGTAGTCTATAACTCGTCCCCCATTGAGAAAACTTCAAAATTCACGACAGTCATAAGCAAGGGGCGTCGGCGACGTATGTGTATGTCTGGGTTCTTCCAAATGGCTTAATACACTGCCTACGCACTTGACTCTCAACGGAACACATCAGACGGCGTCGCCGACGGCCTAGGAGGGCGTCAGTGACGATGCTCGCTCCTGTTTTCTGTTTTCGCTATTTCTCGCTCCTGATTGACCTGTTTTCCATCCCGATGCTCCGTTTAGCTCCCGAATAGCTCCTTAAACTCCATTAGACCTGCAAAACACAACTCCAATCAAAAGTAGGCTATTCGAAACTAAAAAGTCACGTAAAAACATCAACTTAAATATAAACGAACACCGTTTTTCGACCACGCATTAGTGTTCACATTGGTTCTCGTGGTTCTCGCGATAAAGGGTGGTTGCTAATGGATCCTTCTCCTATATATAGGGTTAGGTTAACGTACAATGGCTCTTATCATACAATATGTACGCGATCATCTCAGCCGTACGATCTGGTGCGAATTCAATCTTGAACATGCGATTTGTGCTGAAAAACCAACATGCGAAATTGCTTTATATACCAACATGCGATTTCATCAAAAATACCAACATGTGATTTCATAAAAAAATACCAACATGCTTTTTTATAACATGCGATTTCACAATATCGTACGAGCGTACGATAAGCTCTAATTGTACGTTACACTTCTTATATATATATATAGGGACAGGATAAATCGAAAACCCACCTTAGGTAAAGAAACTCAGAAAACTTCATCTCCACCATCCATCTCATTTGATCAGTGGTGGATATTAAAAAGGTACAAAAAAGTTAATTTTTCATACTTTTTCAGACAAATGTTACAATCTGACAAAAAGTGTAAAGTGTTACACTTTTCTCTCTCCTTTCTCCTCTCTCATCTAACACAAAAAAAATGTGACAGCTGCATTGTTAGTTAAAAATATCGCTATAAAAAACGTAACAGGTTTTTACGCACATTACAAAATAAAAACTTCATAAATTATAAGTTCTAAAACCCATACACTTTTATATAATCTAAAAAATAGTTGTCAAAACACAATAAAAATGTGTTACAGATGGGTTACTGATGCGTGTGTAGAGTTATATATTTTTATTGATATTTTAAGCCCATTTTACACATTAGTCAAGTTTTAAATTTATAAAACACGATATTCTACTAACACTAAACACACATATGGGTAAGTGCACCCATCGTGAGCGTATTATAGCATTGGTAAGATACCGAGGTCGTCAAAGGACACAAGAGCTTTTAGTACCGGTTTATCCTCAACGTCTAATCAAATCAAAATTTTTAGAAGAGGTTTTAAACATGAAAAATAAAAAAAACTAAAATGCTGAAAATAAAAATAAAAGAAAAACAGATAGACAAGATGAATCACTTGGATCCGACTCGCCTTTAATATAACCTTTGATGATTTCCGCACTTTTGCACTTTTTAAGAGATTATCTTAGTTATAGTGGTAGGCCCCTTTTTGAAGGTGACCTTACCCTCAACCCAGTGTGACAACTGTGCTCTGTAAACGATGTACGATGTAAAACAATATTAATTATCAATAAAACGATGTGTTTTGGTGTTAATATTTGTGTATTTGTGTTTGACGATTTTACGATTTGATTCGAGTTTGATTTCAAGCTTTAAATCGCTTTCTGGAAAGTTATACACAAACTGATGCGTAAACGTAATCAGTTTAATGTGACAAACACTCTGGAGCAGTGTCATAGGCTTAACATACCTTAAATAACCTTTACATAACTTAGAAATAAGTTTTGGATGGTTTGGTGTGCCGATAACAAGTTTATTCGATCACAGGGACTATTTGTGTCAAACTGCGAAACTATACCGATTTGTATAGTAACGAGCTTTTCGGAAGTTGATCATAAGCTAAACATACCCTAAATATCCTTTACATATCTTAGAAATAGGCTTTGAGGGGTTCGATATGCGAAAATAAACTTATTGGATCAACAGGGACTAAAAGCGTCAAAAAGTGCATAAGTTTGCATTTACGCGCATATCTTATGTTCTGAACATATCCGGACATCCAAAAAATTTTTTAATCATTAAAATATTTTATTTTAGTGATTGGAATTCAAAAATACCATTCGTCGTGAATTTTGGATCGTTTTCGCATATGTTCGAGTTTTCGTTGTAATTAACCGAATAACATGACCATACCACCAAACGAACCGACATCCGTGATGTTTTCAAGCATATTTCATGTTCCCTATGCTTTAACTTCATTGTAGAGCTTTGAAATGGGGTTAACGGGCCATAAATGCATCAAAATCAAAGTTTTGGACATGCATGGACTAAAATTGACAACTTCTGATAGTTTCCTAGGCAGGGCGCGAAGACCTATGCTCCAGCCTTCGCGGGGCGCGACAAACCTACAGACAGAAACATTGAATCTGGCGTTTACAGCCTGTTCTAATGGTTTTAACCCCAGATTTTGGATACTATGGACTTGTTTTGAGATCCCATTGTATTCTAATCTATGTGCCACAAGTGTATGGCTTGGATCAAGCTTTGATTCTTGCAAAAACACTTGTAAAGATCTTAATGGGTCATGACTTTCTATAAATACCCATCTTGTTCAAGTTTCATTCCTCACACATTTGATCTAAATCTGCTCTAAGTTGAAGCTAAGGCTTCATACCTGAGTATTTTAGTTCAAATCTTCCTAGCTTGGACCTTTTGTAAGCTTCTTTCATGCTTGTTTATGCTTTTCAAGAATGAAAGTCAAACAGTGTTTGATTTTCTGGAACGTGAGCGTAATCATGATGGTTATAGTCCCTTGTGACTATACCTACTGATTTCCACGTTGATTAGTCGAAGTGACAGAGATGCAAGAGTTATCTTGTCTTGTACCTAATGCCAACCCGATTGCTAAAGCACCTTATCGTCTTGCACCGTCAGAGATGCAAAAGTTATCTAAACAACTTCAAGAGTTATCTGATCAAGGATTTATCCGACCGAGTTATTCACCTTGGGGCGCTCCAGTCCTGTTTGTGAAAAAGAAAGATGGGTCTTTCCGTATGTGTATCGATTATCGTGAGCTCAATAAGCTCACCATCAAGAATCAATATCCCCTACCACGAATATATGATCTTTTTGATCAGCTGCAAGGTGCTACATGTTTTTCCAAGATCGATTTACATTCTGGGTATCATCAGCTTCGTGTACTCTAAGAAGATATTCCCAAAACTGCTTTCCGCACGAGATATGGTCACTACGAGTTCACTGTCATGCCTTTTGGTTTGACGAATGCCCCAGCGATTTTCATGGATTTAATGAATAGGGTTTGTAAACCTTATTTAGACAAGTTCATCATTGTATTCATTGACGATATTCTTATTTATTCGAAGTCTCGAGCCGATCACGAACAACACCTTCGTCTGACGATGGAACTCCTAAAGAAGGAACAACTTTTCGCCAAATTCTCCAAGTGTGAATTATGGCTTAAGGAAGTTCAATTCTTAGGTCATATTGTTAACGAGCAGGCTATTCATGTGGATCCTTCCAAAATAGCTGCTATTAAAGATTGGAACACACCTACTACACCCACATAAGTTCGTTCTTTTCTTGGTCTTGCTGGTTACTATCGAAGATTTATTTCGAACTTCTCGAAGATCACGGTTCCTCTCACTACTTTGACTCAAAAGAATACGCCTTTTGAGTGGGGACCCAAACAAGAGGAAGCTTTCCAAACCTTGAAACGAAAACTCTGTGATGCTCCTATTCTATCTTTGCCCGAAGGAAACGATGATTTTGTTGGCTATTGTGAAGCGTCGAATCTAGGCCTTGGTTGTGTTCTTATGCAACGAGGTAAAGTTATAGCTTATGCGTCAAGACAATTGAAAATTCACGAGAAGAACTACACGTCTCCTTCAAATGACGATTCTTTCCACAAGTCTTTGGGAAAGACTTCAGGATATTCCCTTACAACTGGGATATCTTCCAGCTTCGGCTCAACGGCTTCCTTGTCCACGACGTGTGCTAAGAAGGCAACACATCCTTTCTGTAAATATCTTCGGGCTTTCAAAAAACTGATGATCCTTAGAGGCGTATCATGCTTCTCTCCATGTACTACAATCGTTTCTCCATTCGCCAACGGGATTCGGATTATCTTCTCATGGCATACGATCTCCGCTCGGTTGCTTGACAACCAATCCATTCTAACTACAACGTCAAAGCTTCCCAACTCGACTGGCAGATAATCAAGCATAAACTCATGCTCCCCAAGCTCTATTACACAACCTCTAATTACTTCGTTTGCCTCTACTAGCTTCCCATTAGCTAGTTCTATCGAGTACGGAATATCTAGCTTACTAGCTACCAACCCAAGCATTTTCTTAAATTCTAGGGATACAAAGCTATAATCGGCACCAGTATCAAACAGTACAGATGCAAAGTGTTGGTTGATAGGGAACGTACCCATAACTACGTTCGGATCTTGGCGAGCTTCCCTAGCTCCAATGTTAAAGACTCTCCCTTGAGCTTGATTGTTCTTTGGGCAATCTCTCTTGAAATGTCTAACATCACCGCAGTTAAAGCAACCTTGTCTATTCCCAGTACCGCCTTGATTGATGTTTGCTCCACGGTTTCTACTACCAGCTTGGTTTCCACAACCACCACGATTTCCATTTCCTCCTTGGTTGTTTCTATTACCATCACCATTTCCACCACAGTTTCCATTGCCATTTCCTCTCTGGCCACCATTCCCACGACTAGTACCAACCCAACACGTCTCCTTCAAATGACCATTCTTTCCACAAGTTTCGCACTTCTTAACTCTACACTGGCCGGCATGATGATACTGACATGTATTACATTTGAGCAAGGTGCCCAAGTATCCTTTCCGTTTGATCTCAATCCCAGCAGCAGCACCAGTAGCAGTAACTTGTGCTTCAACTGGCGGGTTAGCGTCCTTACGCTTGTTGGCATTGCTCGCACGAGTACCTTTCTTGAAGTTGGAGAATTTCCGCTTGTTCTCTCCAGATGACTCGACATGAGTCTCCTTTTTCTTTCCATCAGAGATTGAGAACTTGTTCAGCCTAATCGCTTCTTCCATTAATGCCACACTGTAACACCCCAAAAACGGGTTTATTAATTATAATAAAGTGACCGAAAATAAACGGGTAAAATACTGTAGTGGTAAAAATAAACCTGGTAAATATTAGGATCTAAATAAGTAAGCCTAATATTAACTAAAAAAAAGTGAATCAAAGCTTTAGAGGAAATAAAGCTTATAAAAGACCCGAGGTAACGGGGTATAACACCCCGAAAATATTAGAAAACGATAATTATTTACACATGGTAAATATATTGGTTCTACCGAATAATAATGTAACTAGGATTTACTAACCTAGTTAATCATAAATTGCTAAATAATAAGGAAGCTTGAAGCAAATTGGCCCAAATTATAAACCTATAAATGTTGAGGGACTAAACATGGGCAATTGGGATCAAGTTCTTTTATTAAAACAAAAATAAAAATAAAACACACATATGTGTGTGTGTCTGGCGAGTTCATCAGGAGCCAAAAAGGGGGGTCTTGTTCACAACCCTAAACCACAAGAAACTCAAGAAAACAAGAGCAATCAAGCCAAAAGAATTGGGGCTTTAACTAAAATCGTGATCACCTAAGTTAGTAGATCACAAGGTATGTTGAATTTAGTCTTTTGGTTTCGGTTTGATTTCTTGATGAACACATGAAGTAGAAATCTGAACTTGCATGTTTGATTATGGAATAAAGTTATGATAAATTCATGATTTAGAACAAACCCTTGTCAATAATTTGATGCATTAGTGTCAATAGATATGAGATTTATAATCACCCATTTATGTGTTAAATGGGTTTTGTAAAAAAGACGATGAACACTAGAATTATGATTATTAATCTAGTGTTATTTGAGCTCCATGAAATAAGTCTAGGTGTTGATGTATAACTAGGCACTTGAATTTGTGAAAAATGTTCAAAATTGGCTAAATGACTAGTTATGAGACTTGGTTATTGATTTAGCAAAACTATGCCCTTTAGGTGTTTGTTGAAATGCCTAAAAGAAAACTAGATGTTGAAATTTTGAGTAAAAACGCATTTTGAATGTTATGGTGAATTATGCGTTATATGAAATAATACGAGTTCTAAACAAGTCATTGATTGAACTCTATAGGCAAAGGAATTGAATCTTCAAGCGGACGAGCCGGAGTTGATGCGCGCTTGAAGGAAAAGCACTAAAGGTACGTAACTTCGGTTTCGTTACATTATGCATAAACAATAGTCTTAGAAATGTTAATGAGATTGTAGTGTCAATTGCGAGTTTGGTATGTCATAGAAGTGACGAAGTTCACTCGACAAACCAAACGGGTCAAAATAATTAATTAGAAATGTTGGTTGATAATATTGTTTAATTAGTCATGTATGGAATGTAAATAAAGTGATGTAACTCACTAGATAAAGAAACAAGTTAAAATATTGGGGGTAATGAGTTTGGTATGTTGATAAAATGGTGAATTCCATTAGACAACCAAATGGGTCAAATAATGGTCGAAATGGTAGTGTTCGAAGTGACTTAAACGTCACTCATTAAATTTGAGTTATAAAAGCGTAAACCATGGAATGGACGTGATACGCTAAGATTGACAAGCCCGGGAATGGGTAATTATGGTTAGAAACCAATGTTGATGAATTATGTAAGTATGTAACTTGTTTCGTTACATTATGATAATTTGATATTGTAGTTATTCAAAGTTGGGTTTTAGAATAAGGATTTGTATTAGTTAAAGTGGCGATGATCACTACTTAATTGAACGGTCAAAACTAGATTAGAAAACGTTTGGTTATTGTTGAAATGGTGGACTCCATAAATCAGCCAAACGGGTCAAATAAATGTGCGTTTAATCGATACTATGAAATTATTGAAAGATCCCTTGGCGATTGTAGATCATAAGAGCATAAACCATGGAATTGGTAATGAAACGCCAATGATCGTAAGCCCCGGAAGATGGGTAAAATCAGCCTTGTTGTCATAAAAATATTGATGATAGTTTTAGTGCAAAACTATGCGGGTCAAACAAATATATTAGGGATTTATAGACTTTCAGCCCGTAAACCAAATTTTTGGTATGATAATTGTAATAGACATGTCGGTAATTAAATTACAGACGTATAGGAAAAAGAATCACCTAAAACGGACCTACGGATAAAAAGTTATGGGCATTTGAAGTTAAAATTGGTGAATTTCGGAGCTGGCAGGAAATGCGGGTCAAAAACCTGCACCTGCTGGAAAATGGTTTCCCCCGCGCCACGCGACAGGATCCTTTGGATCTGGCGTGACACGCGGGAGTCCTCGCGACACGCGACAAGTCAAGGGAGTTCTGGCGCGACACGTGACAGGACCAAAACTGAAATTTTATTTTATTTTTGATGATTCGACACTAGAACTTGTTTATATGCATTATATCAATGTCAAAACTAACATTTTAAGTGGTTTTGACTCTAGGTGATGATGGGGTCTTTCCGGATGGCGATCAAGCATGTTTTGAAGAACCGAACACGAACTTTTGAAGCTTCCGCGTTAATTTAACTTTGTTTAGACAATGTTTATGATGAAATCAATTCACTAATCATGTTTGAATGTTTAAACTAGTTGGTATTTAACTAGTATGTGATCACTTTAAAACTTCGATTTTGTACTTGTGTTGAAGTAAAATACTTTTTATTTAAAATCATGCATTTTTTTTAAATTCAAATAGAAATTAGATGGTTGTTACAAGTTGGTAATCAGAGCCCAAGGTTGTCAACAAAGTGTTCGGTTCAAGCTTGATCAAACATCCGGTAAGAATTTATTATTTTAGTAAATTTATTGAAACATTAGAAAATGAATACGATTAGATGTGCATGGGAAGAGTGCGTAATACACTCAAACCCGGAAAGTGCACCAAACATGAATGGTCTAAGCAAGTTGTGAACTTGGCTAAACCAAAGCGAAAGATGCAAATGATATAAAATGAAATGTTTAACAACTAATATAAACATCCAGATTCAAGATGACTAATGAAAGAAATGATGATGATACGGTGCCGAAAGTCACCGAACAGATGAAAGAAATGTCCGGTGTAACCGGGGGCGAATTAGCATCTCAATTAACTGAAGAGATGGAAGCTAAAATTTCTGAGGAAGTCGGAAAGGCAGTAGAAGCCAGTCTACCGTAGTTCTTCGAGAGACTGCAAACCACAATTTTGCTAGTAGTGGAGGATATGATGACTGAATTAAAAGATAGTCTCTCACAAGAAAAAGATGATGAGAGAGAGTCGGATGTGGACCCAAGACCCGTAAAGAAATCAAAGCCTAATACCCCGAAAAAGAAGGCAAGGTCTTCCCACACGACAGCCGCAGAGGCTAAAGCTGAACCTGATATCGTTTCAGGTATGTTTCTTACAAATTTAGTTTCAGCATAGATTTTATTCGATACGAGTGCGAATAATAGTTGCATATGGGCATACATGAGTAGTAAAACGAGTAAATTACGTAAAAGGAATATATATACATATGTATAAGAAAATAAACAATGGTAAGCATGTGAAACCGGAGCAAAAGTAATCACGGTAGATATTCCTATGGGAAGGGGTGCCCGCACACTTGAACCCGAGAATGTAACGAAAGATAAGTGTCATAATAGGAAGGAATGCGTGTACACTCGAACCCGGGTACTTAGTAAAGTAAATAAATGATGTATTGAGAAGGAGTGTAATAACACCCGAACTCGGAAATTTGCAATAGTAAAGATGACAAGGGCAAGGTTATAGACATGCCCAAAACAAATAAAACATGTGGAAACTTCATTTATATAAATAAATGATGTGGATAACTTCCATACAGCGATATGGAATAATAAAATGAAATAAATTGATTTGGTTATTGTTAAAATGGATTAAGGCTAAAAAAAAGTGTTGGAACGAAAATGGGTAAACCCCAAAAGTTGTATAACAATAGCAGTGGTTTCACCAAATAAGGCTTAGGAAATGGACCTTAGGGACATTGATAAAAGAGACGAATCGAAGGGTCACTAATAAAAGAGAAATGGTGTTCGAATCAAATAAGTAAAAAAAAAGTGTATAAAAAGGAAAATGCAGACCAGACAACGGAAGCATTAAAACATTAGGATAAAGAACCCGGGTAACGGGTTGTAAATAAATAAATGTGTGAACCGGGTAACGGTAAGTGTAGGACAAACCGACGTGTAAATGACGTTAGAAGTCATAAAATCGGAAAAATAGTTCGAAGGAAAACAATTGTGGCCTTAGACTACGGTCAAGGTCAAATGAAGTTCAAAAGGCAAAAGTAAATAATTCTAAACATAAAAAGGGGAGCCTTGGCGCCATATACATATATAAATATATATATATATATATATATATACGTTTGAACAAAAAAAAAGCCTACGAGGCTAAGTAAAAGAACCTACGGGTCAGTAATGTAAAGCGAGGAAACTGGTCGTAACTCCCCGCGTGAAATAATAACGTAAGGTAAAATTTGCATAAAAGCGATGAGTTTCGCTAAGTTAACAGAATAGGTTAAAACTAAGAGATCATGAAAAGTCTGGTTGACAAAAGTGAAGGATTTCACTAAAAAAAAAAAATCTAAACGGGCAGGAATGATAAACGAATTCACAATTATTTAAATTGTGTTATTTCACAAAAAGGGCGAAGTCAGTACCGAGATAGCAACGGAAAGGAATAAATCCTTGGACGTAAATTCCTTGATATGGGTTAAAGAGAAAACGATAAACTAAAATTCGGTTTTAGTAAAAATAATTAACGTTTTAACAAATATAAATATTATGAGAGAAATTGGATAGCACTAAAATAATAGGTGCATGAAGACACATTCGAAAAGAAGATTTTCGATAATGAAAAGATTATCTAAACTTAAACATGACGTGATACGATCACGGTTAAGAAAAGTGATATAGAATATAATCATGTGTAGTGTGAGTTATGGGAATTGGAGTCATAAACTCACATAAGTTTGGTTATGGCAACAGGGTAGACCCAAAATTAACGGGGCATGAAGTGACGTTGACTAATCAGTCTAGCCGATGGGACCATTCAAAGTCAATTTTGTGACAACTGTGACAACTGTGCTCTGTGATCGATGTACAATGTAAAACAATGTTGGTTATCAATAAAACGATGTGTTTAGGTGTTATTATATGTGTTTTGGTGTTAATATATGTGCAATTGTGTTTAATGATTTTACAATTTGATTCGATTCCGATTTCAAGCTTTAAATCACTTTCTGGAAGGTTATACGCAAACTGGTGCTTAAACGCAACCAGTTTAACGCGACATACACTCCGGAACTGTGACGTAAGCCAAACATACCCTAAATATCCCTTATATAACTTAGAAATAAGTTTCGAAGGATTCGGTATGGCGAAAACACGTTTATTTTTGAACTAAAGAACTAATTACGACAAAACTGCGAAACGAACGTTGGTGACCGCCCGGATAATATTTAAATCCCACAAATATTCTGTTATGATTAAAATCTTATTTTAATCAGGTTCGTGTTGAAAAATAAATCAGAACGCCATAAATCGGGATTTGAACGCTAGATATAATACCCGGTACATAATTAAACACTTTAACGAAACGATACCCAACCAAACAACCGGACATTACCCGGAACACAAAAATATGGTCAAACATATTGTTCATACTTTTCTGAGCCAGTTAGGGTCCCCGAATACTCTAACCCACTTTATATTGATTAACACACTAATATACACCAACTAAGCACATTAGAATCTAACTAGATTAGTAACCTTACCATTCAAACCCAACTAGACCCCCCCTGTCACACCCCAACCGATGGCGGAATCATCGGGGCGCGGCACTAGGCGAATCAGATTGCTCAAGAGAATCCATAACAACTATATTGCGATAATGTTTAATACATTCGTTATCCCATACTAACAAATAATACAATCACATAAGTTATCACAGATTTCTTGTCCTCTCGAACAATACAAATCCGACAACCTAGATTTTAGTTGAGTTTCTAGACTTCCTAGCTTGATTTGATATAGTCTGCGATCTAACCTGCAACATACGTTAAAATGTTTGTCAATACAAAAGTATTGGCGAGTATACAGGTTTGATAAGTAGTAGCATAATAGATTAAAAGTGCTGCGAATTTCCACATGCATAAACGTAATACAAGACATATATACTCACAAAACTGATACTACCAACTAAGTCCTCGATGCTCGAATGTACGATGGCATAACTAGACCCCGTCGGGCGCAATAGTACTATACTAGTCGTGGTGGGACGTCGCGAGTATAAGCCCTAGCACATATGCAACTAGCATCACGTATATCTATGCATAACAGTTATTCGCAAGTGATAATTCGATTGATTGAATATTTCGTTTGATAAGTTCGATTTGTTAGAAACGTATGTTACACCCAAAATGCGATTAAAAAGGGTTCAAGTATACTCACAATGCGTATTTAGCGAGAATACAACTTGACTGAGTCGGTCGCGAGTACGTTTGCGTTAATCATTGAAGGATATAGTAAACGATGCACGGTTAAGCGAGAATAGCATTGAAAAGTCAGTCATCTGGTCGGATGGCGCTCACCCATTCGGATGGGCCCATCCGATCGGATGACATATGGATCTGAGTCGGATGGCTGTCATCCGGTCGGATGACAGGCTATCCGGTCGGATTAGTGTTGACTCGTGCGGATTGTCATCCGTTTGAACAAGTGTAACTCGTGCGGATTGTCATCCGTTCGAACAAGTGTAACTCGTGCGGATTGTAAGTGTTATCCGTGTGGACAACAGGTTATCCGTGCGGGCGACAGGTTATCCGTGCGGATTGACATGTATTCCGTCCGGATGACATGTATTCCGTCCGGATGACATGTATCCGTCCGGATGACATGCTATCCGTGCGGATTACATGTGATCCGTGCGGACGACATGTGATCCGTGCGGGTTACATGTGATCCGTGCGGTTAACACGTCTGTTTCGCATTCTAAATATTGTTTCTGAGTGTTCATCGGAAGGAATACGTGTAGAGTTACCGGGACAGTGTAATCTCGCACTAACCACTTGAATTTCCATCAATTCCGACCCGCTCTAACTGCCGGGAACCACCCCACTCCATCAGAACTGGCCGTTCTTGACGGTTTCTTGTGGTTAACTCGAAATCGCATGGTTCCTTCGCTAGGTACACAGATCTAGATGAGATTTGCTATCAAAATATGTGGAAATCACCCTGATCTGAGTCGTTTATGGTGGGATAAGGTCACAATCTTGAAGTTCATAAGAACTCTTGGTGACATCACCTCAAAACGCCTTAAATCAGCCGATTTCATGGTTAGAAATTGAGTTTTAAAAGATAGAATGATGTAGAATTGAGTGTAGATCATAGAAGTACGAGTTTCTAGATTGAAATCTTACCGGAATCGCGAGGAATCGAGAGAAAAGGGTCTTGAAGCGTGTCTGGTCGAGTGGGAGCTGTCACATCACTTGAACAGTGGTGTGGCAGGCTATTTATAGGCGAAAAAGAGGAGAAGGGAGTCACTGGTCCGGATTGCCCATCCGTCCGGATTGCTACCCGTCCGGATTGCTATCCGTCCGGATGGCCCATCCGTCCGGATGGCTATCCTGACGAGATGGATTTCTCTGTTTTCGATCGTTTTGACAGTTTTTCAAAGTGCGCGCTTTTCATAGTAAATTTATATTATTATTATATATGTATATATATCACTAAGGGTCGTATTTACGTATCCATATTCCAAAGTTTTGATTAAACCTTCGGTTTCCGATTCGAGTATGCGATTATTAGCGACGTTTCACGGTCATCAAGGAGGGTAGAATAGGTCCTCTCTCGACGTCATCGGGAACGTTATTGCGAGTTGTGCCACAATGACTGATGGGGTACCATTCACTCGTATTGTCATCATCGTCACGACGACTGGAGCTATAGCACTCACCCGAGAGTCCTTGTTAGCGTTAGTTGTTTGCGTTCGACACACCACGGCCACTGAGGAGGGTAGAATAGGTCCTCACTCAATGCCTTCGTGAGTGTTAGTGTTCGTGATAATAGTGTATAGTATAGCAATATTGTCTTTCGAGAATATGCGATTATCCTTCGAATAGCGATATATACGATATAGTTACATTATGATCCGAATCTCTGGTGCTAGGCGTAACGAGTATAACGAGTAGTAACAACGCACAAAAGTGCGGGTTGTTACACCCCCCCTTCCTCCATACGGTTACATGGGGACTTCCACCCCATGATTTTCTTGAATAAAATATTAGATCATGTTATGGGTTAGGGAGCACATTATACCATGGATAAAGAAGTGTTGGAGCTTATAAGTAATGACTCCTAGTCCACCACTCTCTTACTTCACAACACATCTTCAACTCATACTTCCTACTCCTCTCTTCTTCATTTCGGCAGCCACACATCACCACCATACACCCACCATCAAGTCACTTTCTAGCCATTTTCCATACATCCAAAGGTGCAAGGAGGTGAACAACGAAGCTCGGTGCGTTCGGAAGTTGAAGGACCGCTCTCATTTTCTTTTATCCACCACTTTTCTACACTCGAACTCCCCTAGCCTTGTGCTAGTAGTAAGTGCCTTAGATCTTCATCTTGTTCATGCTTTTATGTGGTTAATGATGTTTAAAGATAAAAAAGATAGAAAGTTTAAAGAACTTAAACAAGTCTTGAAGTATAACTAACTAAAGATGAAGTATGGTTAAAGTAGTGTTAATATGATGATGAGATATGATAATGTATGATAAATCTGAAATATATAAGTAATAATCTGCTGTAAGTATTATTGTGATCGCTAAACACGTTAACGGAATCAATCGAACACACTTTATAATGTTAAAAGACCGAAAACAGCTTGCTGATCTGCATTTCCAGCCGCCTTTAACTGGCTGTAACCAGACCGTAGCTTAACGAAAAATGTAATTTCTTAAGTCTATAATGTGTTATTATAAAATACGGTTCTAATGACACCGGAATCATAATTTTTGGACTCCGTTTACTATTTTTAAAGTGTCTTTTCGTAACAGCAGCTGGATCTGCATTTTTCTGCTGAAAATATGCGTCCTGTTTTCAGTCATAACTTGAATTCTGTGTAAAGTTAGATCATGAAATTTGTACTGTAAATGACCACCGATGTATTTGAAATACCCTCACTAGAATTTCGTAAATCGGACTTACGATTAATTTTTAGTGAATTATTCCGTAGACTGCGATCAGAAAGTAGCAAATCTGATTGCAGTCGGGAAAATGAATTTTTATAAAATATTGGTAATGAACTAGACCTCGATATTTTTATACAATAATATCTGGATCGTTTAAGACATTCTGTAAAAATTTGGGAATTTTTGGAATAGGTTAACTATTTTATTTAAATGTCCGAAAACAGTCCAGTTCCATATATATTAAAACAGGAATGACATAAGTAATATTTTGCATGTCAAAGTGTGGTTTTGATTATTAAAATCATTCTTATTTAATTTAGGGCGGATAAACAATTTGAGGAATTGTGTTAACATTTAAAAACGCACCCGAAGGTGAGTACATAGATCCCCTATTTTACTGTTTTCGATTGTTTTGGGGTGATTCATATGTATCAAAAGGATTTCAATATTCTAACGATGGTTTCAAAACGATTGAAATGGTTTATACAAAACTAATAACGATTTCGATAATGTGGACGAACTTGTTGGTTGTAGTTACATAACGAATGACATTCATTAGCATTGATCAAGCCGACCAGTATTAGGTTATGGTACCATAGAATCCGACAAATCCCGTTATCAGACCGGACCCATGGTTATGTGTGGGTTAGGTGGGTAACGACCGAATCTGATGATTGTTAACTTACCCTTTGGAGGTTTGTTAATGCGAAAACGAGTTGAACAATATACGAGTCACACAGGTTTGAATGTTATTAGCGAGACGACCAAAAGTAGTTTCACGATCTAAAACGAGAATGATTTAAACGACTAAAGCGATTATTGACGAATTAAACGATTTGGGTAAACAATTGGAAGCGATGTCACGCAAACGAGGTTTTCGAAATGATATAAACCATACGAGTTTTGTTACGATAATGATTTACGATTTGGTTTATGAAAACAAATGTTTTGGGTTAAGATTCATGGCATCGAGGTTTATAAATTATAACCAATCTGTTTTAATTTGGTTATCCATTTTACGATACAAACATTTTACAAAACAAGGTTTTCTAATAACCATTAACGAAGTTGTACAAGATATTTCAACGTATAAACGAGCCATGAATCTGACACTCTCACAAAACCTATGTACTCGCCAGCATTTCTTTGCTGACTTTGTTTTTACATATGTTTCAGGTGAAGTTGCTTAGTGTTGATTGCAAGTAGGATGCATGCTCACTTAGGACCGGACGAGGCCTTAGTGATTTAACAACGATAATAGACTGTGTTTGACTTTTTTGCTTAACTTAAGACAATGTTTAATATGTAATAAAATGAAACTCTTTGCATCCATGGTTTGAAATAATAATTCTGTTACAACACTCCCCGATGTTTCCGCCACGGTTTGTTGTTTTACGTGGTCGGGGTGTGACAGAAGAGTTGGTATCAGAGCCAATGGTTATAGGGAATTAGGTTGTTAGTAAAATTTTGACCTAGACTATAACTCTCTAGGACCCCAACGCAAGTTTATTTGCGTTTAGAATTTTTTTTTATTTAAAAACAAAATCCGAATCTACTTCGAAAATTAATCATCTATTCTAGGATGATTGATTACTAGGTTGTGAACCCTCTGTTGCAAGGTTTTGAACCTTTCCAGTTTGACTCATTTTTGGCTTAGTGCCTTTTGAGTTTCCAAAATCTCGTCAAAGTTTGGGTCTAAATAATGTGAACACGTGCAAACTGGAAGAGTGAATGCCTGTACCCTGAGTTTTCTGTCTAAGGCTAGAGTGTTCGTACAAATCCACATAATCGGACCAGTCACTCTTACCTGGGAACTCTTGGGGTGAGTGTTCACTTATAGGCGAGCATGTCTTCGCGATACATTATTTTGATTCATTACCTTGATTAGTCACCGCGTGTCGTTTGTTTGTTCGAGGTAACGAACAAATGATCGCCTTCCTTATATTTCATCGATATTTTCAATACCTCTCTCGCTTTTCCTAATTGTCGACCTCACTTGTTTCTCATATTTCCTTGTTAGACAATGCCTCCTCGACGTGATGCACAATCTTTTACTGCTGAAGAACTCGCAGCCCTTGTCACTCAACAAATGGCTGCTGTGATTCCAGGCGTTGTGACCGAAATCCATGAGCTGTACAACAATAACAATAACAATAACAATGCACAATGTAATTTCAAGAGTTTCAATTCTGCTAAGCCGTTAAAGTTTTCTGGGTCACAAGGAGCGACTGCACTCCTTCAATGGTTTGAAAGTATCGAGAACACATTCAGACATGTGCAATGTCCGAATGGGCGTAAGGTTGAATTTGCATCAAGTGTGTTCGAGAAGCGTGCTCTTACTTGGTGGAACGGAGTGATGCGCGATAGGGGTGCCGAAGTGGCATTGGGACAAACATGGGAAGAGCTTCGAGCTCTCATGATGAGAGAGTTCTGTCCCCGTCACGAAATTCGAGCTTTGGAACGAGAGTTTGATGATCTGAAACAAGATGGGGGAGAACACCGTGCGTATACGGATCAATTTGAGGAGCTCAGTCTTTTGTGTCCTACTATGGTTACCCCGTTGGAGAAAGCGATAGAGAGGTATATCGATGGTCTACCCGATTCCATACAGGATATTGTGACTGGCATCAATCCTGCTACTGTTCGTCAAGCGATCGAGTTATCTGCTACCCTGACTGAGTCGCAAGTCAGGAAGGGTAAACTTACCTGCAAGGGTGATAAGAAGAAGTCAACCGATTCTGCTAAAGACAAGGAAAAGGGTAAGGGTAAGAAGGGTGAGTCTTCGAAGAAGTCGAGAAAGCGAAAGGGTGCTCAGAACTTTGCAGTAACTGCACAAACTACTCAGAACCCTCAGAACCCACCAGCTCAACCTCCTGCGAAGAAAGTGTATGCTGGTACCGCACCTCATTGTGCTCGCTGCAACGGTCATCATGTTGCACAAAAAGCTTGTAGACAATGCACAACGTGTGGTAAGCTTGGGCATCTGGCCAACGTCTGTCGTTCGGGTCAGAATCAGATTGTTCAGAATCAAGCTGCTCAGGTTCAAGCCCCAGTTCAGGGGAATGCTGCTAGATTCCCACTGGGTTCATGCTTCAATTGTGGAGAGTATGGTCACTTCCGCAACAACTGTCCGAGGTTGGCAAATGCGAATGCAAATCCGAACGTGAATGTCAATGTCAATGCGAATGCGAATCCCGCTCGTGGACGAGTATTCAACCTAAATGCAAACGAGGCGCGAGCTGACAACCTCGTCGTCAATGGTACGTTTCTTGTTAACAATCGACCTGCATCCATTCTTTTTTATTCTGGTGCCGATAGAAGCTTTGTTTCACTATCTTTTGAGCCTTTGCTTGCAATACCTAGAACTAAATTGAGGAAACCCTTGTCTGTCGAAGTTGCTACTGGTAAACCCTTTGTCCTCGATTCTGTTATTCGTGATTGTCAGTTAAACCTTGATAACTATCTTTTTCCCATTGACCTCACACCGATGCAACTTGGGAGTTTTGATATTATCGTGGGGATGGATTGGTTAACCAAACATCATGCTGAGGTGGTTTGTTTCGATAAGATTGTTCGTATTCCTCTTCCGTCTGGCGATATTCTGGAAGTTCGTGGCGAGAAACCATCTGGTGGATTGAAGCTTATGTCGTGTACAAAGGCCCAAAGATATTTGCAAAAAGGATATGTTGCTTTTATGGCACATGTCACCGAGGAGAAAGGCAAGAGCAAGAGTATTCAGGATATTTCGATTGTTCGGGATTATCCGGAGGTGTTTCCCGATGAACTGCCTGGTTTGCCTCCAGTTCGTCAAGTCGAGTTTCATATTGACCTTGTACCCAATGCTAACCCGATTGCGAAAGCGCCTTATCGTCTTGCACCATCGGAGATGCAAGAGTTATCGAAACAGCTTCAAGAGTTGTCTGATAAAGGATTCATCCGTCCGAGCTTTTCGCCTTGGGGAGCTCCTGTTCTCTTTGTGAAAAAGAAAGATGGATCTTTTCGAATGTGTATCGATTATCGTGAGCTTAATAAGCTTACCATCAAGAATCGATATCCCCTACCTAGAATTGATGATCTCTTCGACCAGCTGCAAGGTGCTTCATGTTTTTCCAAAATCGATCTGCGTTCTAGGTATCATCAACTGCGTGTTTTCGAAGAGGATATTCCCAAAACCGCTTTCCGTACAAGATATGGGCACTACGAGTTCACTGTCATGCCTTTTGGTTTGACGAATGCCCCAGCTATCTTCATGGACTTAATGAATAGGGTTTGTAAACCTTATTTAGATAAGTTCATCATTGTGTTCATCGACGATATTCTCATCTATTCAAAGTCCCAAGCAGAGAACGAGCAACACCTTCGTTTGACATTGGAACTCCTAAAGAAGGAACAACTTTTTGCAAAATTCTCCAAGTGTGAATTCTGGCTTAAAGAAGTTCAGTTCTTGGGTCATATTGTCAATGAGCAGGGTATTCATGTAGATCCATCCAAGATTGTTGCAATTAGGGATTGGAATACACCGACGACACCTACAGAAGTTCGTTCTTTTCTTGGTCTTGCTGGTTATTATCGACGGTTTATTTCTAACTTCTCAAAGATCGCGGTTCCACTCACTGCTTTGACTCAGAAGAATAGGCCTTTTGAGTGGGGACCTAAGCAAGAAGAAGCGTTCCAAACGTTGAAACGGAAGCTCTGTGATGCTCCTGTTCTATCTCTACCAGAGGGAAATGATGATTTTGTTGTCTATTGTGATGCGTCGAATCTAGGACTTGGTTGCGTTCTTATGCAACGTGGTAAAGTCATCGCTTATGCGTCTAGACAGTTGAAAATTCACGAGAAGAACTATACGACTCATGATCTTGAGTTAGGAGCTGTAGTTTTTGCACTTAAAATCTGGAGACACTACCTCTATGGAACGAAGTGTGTGGTTTTCACAGACCACAAAAGTCTCCAGCATATTCTCAATCAGAAGGAGCTGAACATGAGGCAACGACGTTGGGTTGAACTCTTAAACGATTATGATTGCGAGATCCGCTACCATCCTGGTAAAGCGAATGTCGTGGTCGATGCGCTTAGCCGAAAGGAACGAGTCAAGCTTCATTCTGTTTGAACTCTATCTGATATTCAATCTCGTGTTCTTCAAACTCAGCGATCTTGTGTGATCAATGACTTATTGAAATATGAGCTACCACTTCAACTTGAGCTTAAACTCGAAAGGAAAGACGATGGTTTACTCTATTTTGAGAATCGTTTGTGGATTCCGAATCAGGACGATCTTCGCACCTTAGTAATGGACGAATCTCACAAGTCTCGATATTCTATCCATCCTGGTGCTGATAAAATGTACAAGGATCTTCGTACCCAGTATTGGTGGCCTGGTATGAAGAAGGATGTTGCCTTGTATGTATCGAAATGCCTAACTTGTCTCAAAGTCAAGGCCGAACATCAACGACCTTCTGGTTTGCTTGTACAACCAGAGATACCGGTTTGGAAATGGGAGAACATTGCAATGGATCTTATTACTAAGTTACCACGTACGTCTAAAGGTCACGATGCTATTTGGGTTGTAGTTGATCGTTTGACAAAATCTGCTCACTTCTTACCAATTCGTGAGGATTTCTCTGCTGAGAAGCTTGCCAAGATCTATGTAGACGAGATTGTATCACGACATGGTGTTCCTTTGGATATCATTTCTGATCGTGATGCTCGATTTTCATCTCATTTTTGGAAGACCATGCAATCTGCTTTGGGAACCCAACTGAATCTAAGCACTGCTTATCATCCCCAAACAGATGGTCAATCTGAGAGGACGGTTCAAACTTTGGAGGATATGCTTAGAACATGCGTGATAGACTTTGGTGGTAACTGGGATTCTCATCTGCCATTGATCGAGTTCTCATACAATAATAGTTATCATGCTAGCATTAAGATGGCACCATTCGAAGCTCTCTATGGTCAAAAATGTCGTTCACCTGTCTGTTGGAATGAGATCGGTGAAGCTCAGCTTACTGGACCTGAGCTCATTCTGGAAACAACAGACAAAATCAAGAAAATCCGCGATAATCTTGTGACCGCTAGAAGCTGTCAAAAGAGTTATGCAGATTTGGGACGCAAGCCCATGGAATTTCAAATCGGAGACCATGTCCTACTCAAGGTTTCACCTTGGAAGGGAGTGGTGAAATTTGGAAAGAAAGGAAAACTTGCACCACGATATGTTGGACCATTTAAGATTGTTGAAAGAATTGGAAAAGTTGCCTATCGACTAGAGCTACCTCCAGAGCTTGGAAATGTTCATCCGACTTTTCACGTGTCCAATTTGCGAAAGTGTTTAGCAGACGCTGATATTCACATTCCTCTCGACGAGATTCAAATTGATGAGACGATGCACTTTGTCGAGAAACCTGTGGAGATAGTGGAATGTACATACAAACAGTTGAAGAACAAACGGATTCATTTAGTCAAGGTTCGCTGGGAATCCAAACGTGGCCCCGAGTTTACTTGGGAACGTAAGGACCAGATGAAGGCGAAATATCCGCATTTGTTTTCACAAGAATCCTCTAAATAAAATTTCGGGATGAAATTTCCTAAAGTAGGGGAGACTGTGACAACTGTGCTCTGTGATCGATGTACAATGTAAAACAATGTTGGTTATCAATAAAACGATGTGTTTAGGTGTTATTATATGTGTTTTGGTGTTAATATATGTGCAATTGTGTTTAATGATTTTACAATTTGATTCGATTCTGATTTCAAGCTTTAAATCACTTTCTGGAAGGTTATACGCAAACTGGTGCTTAAACGCAATCAGTTTAACGCGACATACACTCCGGAACTGTGACGTAAGCCAAACATACCCTAAGTATCCCTTATATAACTTAGAAATAAGTTTCGAAGGATTCGGTATGGCGAAAACACGTTTATTTTTGAACTAAAGAACTAATTACGACAAAACTGCGAAACGAACGTTGGTGACCGCCCGGATAATATTTAAATCCCACAAATATTCTGTTATGATTAAAATCATATTTTAATCAGGTTCGTGTTGAAAAATAAATCAGAACGCCATAAATCGGGATTTGAACGCTAGATATAATACCCGGTACATAATTAAACACTTTAACGAAACGATACCCAACCAAACAACCGGACATTACCCGGAACACAAAAATATGGTCAAACGTATTGTTCATACTTTTCTGAGCCAGTTAGGGTCCCCGAATACTCTAACCCACTTTATATTGATTAACACACTAATATACACCAACTAAGCACATTAGAATCTAACTAGATTAGTAACCTTACCATTCAAACCCAACTAGACCCTCCCCCCTTCCTCCATACGGTTACATGGGGACTTTCACCCCATGATTTTCTTGAATAAAATATTAGATCATGTTATGGGTTAGGGAGCACATTATACCATGGATAAAGAAGTGTTGGAGCTTATAAGTAATGACTCCTAGTCCACCACTCTCTTACTTCACAACACATCTTCAACTCATACTTCCTCCTCCTCTCTTCTTCATTTCGGCAGCCACACATAACCACCATACACCCACCATCAAGTCACTTTCTAGCCATTTTCCATACATCCAAAGGTGCAAGGAGGTGAACAACGAAGCTCGGTGCGTTCGGAAGTTGAAGGACCGCTCTCGTTTTCTTTTATCCACCACTTTTCTACACTCGAACTCCCCTAGCCTTGTGCTAGTAGTAAGTGCCTTAGATCTTCATCTTGTTCATGCTTTTATGTGGTTAATGATGTTTAAAGATCAAAAAGATAGAAAGTTTAAAGAACTTAAACAAGTCTTGAAGTATAACTAACTAAAGATGAAGTATGGTTAAAGTAGTGTTAATATGATGATGAGATATGATAATGTATGATAAATCTGAAATATATAAGTAATAATCTGCTGTAAGTATTATTGTGATCGCTAAACACGTTAACGGAATCAATCGAACACACTTTATAATGTTAAAAGACCGAAAACAGCTTGCTGATCTGCATTTCCAGCCGCCTTTAACTGGCTGTAACCAGACTGTAACTTAACGAAAAATGTATTTTCTTAAATAATGTGTTATTATAAAATACGGTTCTAATGACACCGGAATCATAATTTTTGGACTCCGTTTACTATTTTTAAAGTGTCTTTTCGTAACAGCAGCTGGAGCTGCATTTTTCTGCTGAAAATCTGCGTCCTGTTTTCAGTCATAACTTGAATTCTGTGTAAACTTAGATCATGAAATTTGTACTGTAAATGACCACCGATGTATTTGAAATACCCTCACTGGAATTTCGTAAATCGGACTTACGATTAATTTTTGGTGAATTATTCCGTAGACTGCGATCAGAAAGTAGCAAATCTGATTGCAGTCGGGAAAATGAATTTTTATAAAATATTGGTAATGAACTAGACCCCGATATTTTTACACAATAATATCTGGATCGTTTAAGACATTCTGTAAAAATTTGGAAATTTTTGGAATAGGTTAACTATTTTATTTAAATGTCCGAAAACAGTCCAGTTCCATATATATTAAAACAGGAATGACATAAGTAGTATTTTGCATGTCAAAGTGTGGTTTTGATTATTAAAATCATTCTTATTTAATTTAGGGCGGATAAACAATTGGAGGAATTGTGTTAACATTTAAAAACGCACCCGAAGGTGAGTACATAGATCCCCTCTTTTACTGTTTTCGATTGTTTTGGGGTGATTCATATGTATCAAAAGGATTTCAATATTCTAACGATGGTTTCAAAACGATTGAAATGGTTTATACAAAACTAATAACGATTTCGATAATGTGGACGAACTTGTTGGTTGTAGTTACATAACGAATGACATTCATTAGCATTGATCAAGCCGACCAGTATTAGGTTATGGTACCATAGGATCCGACAAATCCCGTTATCAGACCGGACCCATGGTTATGTGTGGGTTAGGTGGGTAACGACCGAATCTGATGATTGTTAACTTACCCTTTGGAGGTTTGTTAATGCGAAAACGAGTTGAACAATATACGAGTCACACAGGTTTGAATGTTATTAGCGAGACGACCAAGAGTAGTTTCACGATCTAAAACGAGAATGATTTAAACGACTAAAGCGATTAATAACGAATTAAACGATTTGGGTAAACAATTGGAAGCGATGTCACGCAAACGAGGTTTTCGAAATGATATAAACCATACGAGTTTTACTACAACAACGATTTATGATTTGGTTTACATAAACAAATGATTTGGGTTAAGATTCATGGCATCGAGGTTTATAAATTATGACCATTCTATTTTGACTTGGTTATTCATTTGCAATACAAATATTTTACCAAACAAGGTTTTTCTAATATCAATTAACAAAGCCATACAAGTTGTTTCAACATACAAACGAGCCATGAATATGATACTCACGCAAAAACTATGTACTCGCCAGCATTTCATTGCTGACTTTGTTTTTACATATGTTTCAGGTGAAGTTGCTTAGTGTTGATTGCAAGTAGGATGCATGCTCACTTAGGACCGGACGAGGCCTTAGTGATTTAATAATCGATAATAGACTGTGTTTGACTTGTTTGTTTAACTTAAGACAATGTTTAATATATAATAAAACGAAACTCTTTGCATCCATGGTTTGAAACAATAATTCTGTTACAACACTCCCCGACGTTTCCGCCACGGTTTGTTGTTTTACGTGGTCGGGGTGTGACAAATTTAGTGTTGGGATTTATACAAAACACTTGTCAATATAGAGTTAGTGTCGAATAAACATGTTGGCAAGTCATACTATTGAGTGGTCAAATGACAATTAGGACAAATAGGCGACAAGATAAGAAATACAAAACACAAGTTAAAGTCCATGAGGACTTACATGTGGAAGACGCATGCGTCAAGGCAAATGATAACTTTTGACTAAAAGAAATAAAGGCTGAAAAAAAAAACGAAACTAAGTTAGTTTGGAACCAAAGAACGACTTAAAGAAGGTTTCGGGGACGAAACCTCTTTAAGGGGGGTAGAATTGTAACACCCAAAAAACGGGTTTATTAATTATAATAAAGTGACCGAAAATAAACGGGTAAAATACTGTAGTGGTAAAAATAAACCCGGTAAATATTAGGATCTAAATAAGTAAGCCTAATATTAACTAAAAAAAAAGTGAATCAAAGCTTTGGAGGAAATAAAGCTTATAAAAGACCCGAGGTAACGGGGTATAACACCCCGAAAATATTAGAAAACGATAATTATTTACACATGGTAAATATATTGGTTCTACCGAATAATAATGTAACTAGGATTTACTAACCTAGTTAATCATAAATTGCTAAACAATAAGGAAGCTTGAAGCAAATTGGCCCAAATTATAAACCTATAAATGTTGAGGGACTAAACATGGGCAATTGGGATCAAGTTCTTTTATTAAAACAAAAATAAAAATAAAACACACATATGTGTGTGTGTCTGGCGAGTTCATCAGGAGCCAAAAAGGGGGGTCTTGTTCACAACCCTAAACCACAAGAAACTCAAGAAAACAAGAGCAATCAAGCCAAAAGAATTGGGGCTTTAACTAAAATCGTGATCACCTAAGTTAGTAGATCACAAGGTATGTTGAATTTAGTCTTTTGGTTTCGGTTTGATTTCTTGATGAACACATGAAGTAGAAATCTGAACTTGCATGTTTGATTATGGAATAAAGTTATGATAAATTCATGATTTAGAACAAACCCTAGTCAATAATTTGATGCATTAGTGTCAATAGATATGAGATTTATAATCACCCATTTATATGTTAAATGGGTTTTGTAAAAAAGATGGCGAACACTAGAATTATGATTATTAATCTAGTGTTATTTGAGCTCCATGAAATAAGTCTAGGTGTTGATGTATAACTAGACATTTGAATTTGTGAAAAATGTTCAAAATTGGCTAAATGACTAGTTATGAGACTTGGTTATTGATTTAGCAAAACTATGCCCTTTAGGTGTTTGTTGAAATGCCTAAAAGAAAACTAGATGTTGAAATTTTGAGTAAAAACGCATTTTGAATGTTATGGTGAATTATGCGTTATATGAAATAATACGAGTTCTAAACAAGTCATTGATTGAACTCTATAGGCAAAGGAATTGAATCTTCAAGCGGACGAGCCGGAGTTGATGCGCGCTTGAAGGAAAAGCACTAAAGGTACGTAACTTCGGTTTCATTACATTATGCATAAACAATAGTCTTAGAAATGTTAATGAGATTGTAGTGTCAATTGCGAGTTTGGTATGTCATAGAAGTGACGAAGTTCACTCGACAAACCAAACGGGTCAAAATAATTAATTAGAAATGTTGGTTGATAATATTGTTTAATTAGTCATGTATGGAATGTAAATAAAGTGATGTAACTCACTAGATAAAGAAACAAGTTAAAATATTGGGGGTAATGAGTTTGGTATGTTGATAAAATGGTGAATTCCATTAGACAACCAAATGGGTCAAATAATGGTCGAAATGGTAGTGTTCGAAGTGACTTAAACGTCACTCATTAAATTTGAATTATAAAAGCGTAAACCATGGAATGGACGTGATACGCTAAGATTGACAAGCCCGGGAATGGGTAATTATGGTTAGAAACCAATGTTGATGAATTATGTAAGTATGTAACTTGTTTCGTTACATTATGATAATTTGATATTGTAGTTATTCAAAGTTGGGTTTTAGAATAAGGATTTGTATTAGTTAAAGTAGCGATGATCACTACTTAATTGAACTGTCAAAACTAGATTAGAAAACGTTTGGTTATTGTTGAAATGGTGGACTCCATAAATCAGCCAAACGGGTCAAATAAATGTGCGTTTAATCGATACTATGAAATTATTGAAAGATCCCTTGGCGATTGTAGATCATAAGAGCATAAACCATGGAATTGGTAATGAAACGCCAATGATCGTAAGCCCCGGAAGATGGGTAAAATAAGCCTTGTTGTCATAAAAATATTGATGATAGTTTTAGTGCAAAACTATGCGGGTCGAACAAATGTATTAGGGATTTATAGACTTTCAGCCCGTAAACCAAATTTTTGGTATGATAATTGTAATAGACACGTCGGTAATTAAATTACAGACGTATAGGAAAAAGAATCACCTAAAACGGACCTACGGATCAAAAGTTATGGGCATTTGAAGTTAAAATTGGTGAATTTCGGAGCTGGCAGGAAATGCAGGTCAAAAACCTGCACCTGCTGAAAAATGGTTTCCCCCGCGCCACGCGACAGGATCCTTTGGATCTGGCGCGACACGCGGGAGTCCTCGCGACACGCGATAAGTCAAGGGAGTTCTGGCGCGACACGCGACAGGACCAAAACTGAAATTTTATTTTATTTTTGATGATTCGACACTAGAACTTGTTTGTATGCATTATATCAATGTCAAAACTAACATTTTAAGTGGTTTTGACTCTAGGTGATGATGGGGTCTTTCCGGATGGCGATCAAGCATGTTTTGAAGAACCGAACATGAACTTTTGAAGCTTCCGCGTTAATTTAACTTTGTTTAGACAATGTTTATGATGAAATTAATTCACTAATCATGTTTGAATGTTTAAACTAGTTGGTATTTAACTAGTATGTGATCACTTTAAAACTTCGATTTTGTACTTGTGTTGAAGTAAAATACTTTTTATTTAAAATCATGCATTTTTTTATTAAATTCAAATAGAAATTAGATGGTTGTTACACACACTCAGATCAATAGCCTAAGTGATTGTTGGAGGCTTGGAGGTGGTCACCATGCTCATGATTTGGGGTGCCAATCCCCAGATAAAATGCTCGCTTTGCTTGAACTCCGGTTCAACCATGTAAGGAACAACACGAGATAAGTCATGAAATCTCCGTACGTACTCAGCAATCTTCGAACCATCCATCTTGAGATTCCAGAACTCAGTTTCTAGCTTCTGAATCTCTGCCCTGGAATAGTACTTCTTGCGCATGAGTTCCTTCATCTCATCCCAAGTCAAAGCATATGCAGCTTCCTCTCCCAGAGTCTGATCCTGAAGGTTCCACCATGATAGAGCTCCGTCTAGGAAAAGTCCAGAAATGTAGGTGACCTGGTGCTCCGGCGCACACTTGTTCATTCTCAGCACAGAATCAGTTTTCTCAACCCATCTAACGAAAGCTACAGCACCTCCGGTGCCATCAAAGTTTAGTGGCTTGCAGTCCAAGAACTGCTTATAGGTACAGCCTGTACAAGCAACATCATTCACAGAAAACATTATCAAACGCTCATAGAATATCCAATTGTAACATAATGTGTCTTTAGTGACTTAAACATTACCATGAGGTGGGTTATTTCCTGAGGTACCTCCGCTGTGTTCAGAGCGCAAGGCCTCGTGTTGTGCTATTGCTTGTGAAATCTGTTCTTGTAGCTCAGCCTCTGTTGTGGGCAACTGATTGTTTCTTCGAGGAGGCATCTTCTAAAGAAGATTGTATAGGTTAGGTCTTATGTATATAAGTATGTTAAGTAAGTAGTATGCGTATGTAGTAGCATTTATCAACGCATGCAAGCATATAACATCACATTCATGTTACCAATATATAATTCAACAGTGTATATAATGAGAACATCGCGATTGAGCTTTCATAAATCATCGACCACGAATACAGTTACATGTTCTACAAATGTATCGTATCCCATCAAAAGGGACTACATGGTCACGCTACCCTTGTCCAAAATGTCTATCAGTCTACAACAGTCATATACTCAAAAAGTGGTCTTCAAAAGGCTGTGCAGGCTAGGCTCAATAGCGATACTCTCATCAAAAGCAAGCTACCTACATAAAACCAAAAACCGGCTATGCTGATGGTGGTGGAGGAGGAGGTGGAGGAAGAGGAAGCAAACTGCGCACATGCGCGAGCTCCTCCTCAAGATCGTAAACGTGTCACAACAGATAGCTGATCTGCTGCTCCATAGTGAGAAATCGAACATCAAAATCTGGATAAGGCAAAAGAGGGGCAGGTGGAGTCGCAAAAGGTGACTGACATGAACAAGATGGAGGACGTGGAATCCTCTCAAGCTCCATAACTCTACGACACAAGATCTCCTGCTGAAGCTGCAATGACAAAAGTAACTCATCCCTCGTGTAACCAATAAAGTGGGAGGGATGATATGGATCAGAAACTGGCATAGTGTTCGGCGGAAACCATATGAGTGGCTCGCCTGGCGGTGCAGAAGTAAAATGAGCGGTCGGTGTAAACTGAGGCATGTGGGGAAAAACTGCTGACACGTGTGGAACATGGCTAGGCTGCTGACTGGACGGGCCTTCCCCTGGACGGGGTGCAGGAATGTCCTTTAAGAAAGTGACAGGCAGGTCTGTGTGGTGAACATCGGACACAATCGGGTGAAAAGGGGCGACATCAACAGGTGCATGTGTAGGTGCAGGTGGGGGAGTAACGGGCTCAACAAAAGGGGGTACATCATCATGATCCTCTATCCGCCCATTGCTGGTGAACGCGTATCGAGGGTCGATCTGTCCGACAAAAGTAGCAGGGTCAGCGGGTGCCGGAATCAGGTCTGGTATAAGTGGGGCAACATCAGGTATGCCAAATGGTACGGGATCATGACCAGGTAAAGGCTCAGGAGCTGGTATCGGCTCAGGATCAGCGGGTACATCAACATGCTGATTGTCAGGGGCAATGTCTAGCTCAAGGTCAAGATCAAATTCATATGGAGGAGTAGGTGCAATAGACAGGGCCGTGTCAGTATCAGAATCAGTGGGTTAATGCTGCAATCCCAATGCATGAAAAGTGGATGATGAAACAGACTCAAATGAATCTGGAACAGGATGATCAGAGGAAACCTTAATGATAGGAATCTCAACGAGTGGAACAACAATGGCATCATCAGCTGGAACTCCATCAGCCTGGGCATCATCAAGGGGACCATCAATAAAAAGATCGACATCATCATCAGACAAGTCATCAAAAGGCAAGTCCTCGAAAGGAAAGGCCGCAAGAGGCAAAAGGGGCGAGGATCAAAGCCACGACGTGCTCACCATCGGGATGTCCGAGGATGAGGTGGTCCTGGTCAGGAATAGGAATAAGAAAGGGATCCTCGTCGGGTAAAACATCAGCATGCGGTACATCGTTGCCAAAATCGGGTAATGCAAAAGGCTGGAAATCATCGTCATCATCTGACATCATCTCCGGATCACTCTCAGTGTCGGAGGTAAAAATATTAGGCTCTGGGACAATCTCATCGTCCGAAACGATAGCCATAGGGTCGACAGTATCAGATAGTCCACTATCAGACGAAGACATAGTGCTGTAACAAAACAATCACAACATATGCACATATATCAACAATCATCAATAAGCATGTAAGTAATAACAATGTAAGCACGTATCCGTCCTTGTCTTCCCAGACTACCCACTTAGTCTCCCAGACTAAACCCCCAGTCTCCCAGACTGAACAACCTAGCCTCTCAGACTAAACTTCCCCAGTCTCTCAGACTGAACTACCCAACCTCTCAGACTGAACCTTCCCTAGTCTCTCAGATTGAACTACCCAGCCTCTCAAACTGAACCACCCAGTCTCTCAGACTGAATCATAAACATAAACTTTGAAAAGTGTTTCGTGTCTTTTGTTTGTAAAAATGTTTGTCTTTCTAGATCTGGGCGTTGTATGCAATGAAGTTATGTTGTGAAAACATTTTCGTGAGAGCCCTAAGGATTGTAGTCTAGACTCGAGAAGGAATCCTAGTTCGCTACAATCGAAGCTCAGATACCAAGCTGTCACACCCTGACTTTTGTGGAAGCGTGATTATGGTGTGACTTTCTTAATACCATTGCATTCAATCATAACAACAACTATATGATAAATACCGTAGAGTGGTCATCCATTAAATAAGCTTAAACATAACGACATTGTCTTAAAACGTAGACTTCAAACACAAGTTCTACAAACCATACGAATTGTTTTAAGAGTTCACTAAGGACTCATCAAAAGACATTAAATAAAACCAAGGTTTGGAAGACGTGTCTCGTCCAGGAATAAGACACACTGCCCAACCCAAAGACCATGGATGACATCTTTATTCACAACACAGCATGAAACTTCCAACGCCCGCCAGATCCACTTACTAATTCCCTGAAATACATGTATTTTGAAAACATCAACAAAAGTTGAGCGAGTTCATGTGTCTGTTTGTGTGTATGTATAAACCTTTGAAAGTATGCCTTTATATATGTAAATCCTGGTATGAAAGCAACAAGGAGAACATATCACCAATGGGTTGCAAAGCCATTGATATGTGTGAAGTGATGCAGGAAAACTCAAACCTAGCAGATTTGTCTCCGGGAATAAGACATAGTCACCACATGGGCCACCCTGGTCCGCATGGGTGTGGGCTCGCTACACCCAAATAGATCTATCACTCATGTCCCTCGGTCCTACAACGAGGATTAATGGCCTTAAGTGTTGTACCCACCACTCACATGATCAAGTAGTACCCTTCCTTAGCTAACCATACCATGTATAAAACATTTGTAAACAGTTGTAACATGTATTTCACCCCCGAGGTTATAAAACTGAAAATAGTTAAACGAAAAGGGGGACATGAAACTCACAGTCTTGCGTCTTCAACAATCGTAACTCGTACTTCTCCGGTGAACACGACTACCTACAACGTACTAATGTCTATTAGAAGAACGGGTCGTGCCTTGACTTAGTGTTAATGTTTCAGAGTTACGTTTCTTTTACGTTTCTGATATTATCCCAAGTATAGGTTCTTGTATTTCCTTCCCAAGGATGGGGGTATCTTATGCATGTGTATTCGTATTCTTGTACTTGTATATTTTGCCATGTATTGGTGCCGTATTCCGATGTGTATTTTATACGCGTGAGAATACGTATTTTATGGTATTCATTAAGTATTCATATACTTAAATTTGTAGTAAACCTTCCGGAATATTATTTCTAATAAAAGACCACCAATCTATATATTTCCAAAAAATATATATATTTAAGAAATATTACTTAGAAAAATTATAAATAATTTTTCTCTCGGCAAAATATTTATAGTTCCAAAATAATATATTTTCAAGTCTAACTTTAGAAAATATATATATAAACTTACTTTTTCCAAATATAATGTATTTCATGTTTATTCAAGAAAATATATATTTTTCCCAAAAACAATATATTTTCTAATAATTCCAAGGAAAATGTATATATATTTATATTTGTCGAAAACGCTAAATTTTCCTTTGTCAAAATAGGATATAACTTTGTGATAACCATAAAAATCATATTTTCGTTTCCTTGTGTCCAAAATATTATTTACCAAAATATACTTGTGAATTTAGTTCCGGAATATTTTGTAAGTTACATTTCTTGTTCGGTTTTGCTAATACTTTTGTGTGTGTAACTTGTATATTTATTCCTTGACATTTTGGTAATATTTTAGATTGTAATCCTTGGTATATTGATGTGTTATATTATTTCAAGTACTAAAATAATATAACTATTACACAAAGTATACAAATAATCACACATGTGTGTCTTTAATGTATATACATATTCTAAATATATATATATCTAGCCACTTTTATTTATAAAAACTAACCTCCAATATTTGTATTTTTGTAACAAAAAATTATGGCAAAGTTTATATAACCATTTATTGTTGAAAATACACTTGTAAGTGTAGGTTTATAAATATTTTCAAAGTGTTTATATTTTTAGAAAATTTTGCCATAGTTTCCCCTAAAAATGGAGGTTTCCATGCTTCAAGCATATCATTTTCTTTTGTAAAATCATCATAATCAATTCACAATCAACTCTACATAACTTATACTTACCAATCTTGCCAAACTCATGCTTATTCTACTACTTCATGAACTTGAAAGTTTATTAAAACTTGTAGTAACTTGGTAGTGTGTTTAGTTACCCTTTAAAGTGTGGTTGTTTATATCAAAACATCATTCTTGAATGATTTAGATGTTTACAAATTGTAATCATAATTTATAAAAATGTTTCTTCATGAAATTTTCTTGTTACACTAGTGTTTCTAGACTTGTTTAACCATTAAAAATAGTGTTTATCTATGTAAGAACCAAGATCCACTAAAACTCATATTTTAAGCTTGGTTCTTTTGAAAAACCATTCATAAATTTTAGATCTCTATGATTAATAACTCACTTTGATTATTATTTTACAAGAAACCAAAGTATCCTTTTCAAGTTCATGATTCAAGTGTGGATGATCATTCATCCTACAACCTTCTTACTTTCTCATCTTGCTAAAATGTGTTTCTAATCATGGTTTAGCAAGATGTTATGATGATCAACATCATCTTTACAAACAATCAATGATCAACAAGCATTCATCTCATAAACAACTTAGTTTTATCAAGATTACTTCATAAATCAAGCTTATGTTCAAGTTACATGCTTATGTTCTTTAGTGTTCTCGATGCTCTTCATAATAATCAACATGTATCATCTTTTAACCTACTAAAATAGAAGTAATATGGAGTGTTCAAGGATCTTACCACTAGCTCAAGGCTAGAGATGAATCAAGTGAAGAAAATGAGTGGATAAAAGCAATAAGTGAAGAAAATGAGTGGATAAAAGCAATGAGAGAAGGTCCTTGAAGTTCCAAAGCCACCAAACTTCCTTATACACCTTTTAACACCTTTGTATGATCTTGGAATGGATGATGAAGATTGAATGATGATGGTGGTGGTGTGGTTAGTGTTCAGCCGAGAGGGAGAGCAAGAGAGGGAGAAAGGTGAGTGTGTGTTAGTGTGTGAAATGTAATAACCCTTTAACCTCTCATATGTTACTTATAACCATCATCCTTATTATCTCATGTATAATATGCCATAAAAAGCAAGAACAAGATCCATTAAAATAAGGAAATCAAATCTTGAAGTATGGTGGTGGTGGTATGGCCGATTGTAGGTGGGGGGGGGTATGTAGAGTAGGTTCAATCATTTGGTTGCAATTTAGTTCAATTTCAAGTGTAGGTTAAGTGTTTTAGTTACTAGATATTTTGTATGGGGTGTTATGACGTTCGGGGACCATAACTAGCTTGGAAACATTAAAACAATGCTTCTAGTGTAAATCTGGTGTTTCGGGTAGTATCTGGTTGTTCGGTTAGATACTGATTCGTTAAAGTGCTAAACCTTACAGTTTAGTGTCCTTTATGTATCTTTTGGTGACACTTTTAATTCCCGACACTTAGGAAAGCATTCAGGATCATTTTACCATGTTTCTGCCTAAAATTTAGTATGTTAAAATGCTGATTTATGCTGAATTTTGCTAAATTCAGCACTTTGGGTGAGTTTTAGGCACTTTCCGGCACTTAAACTATCACCTAGAAAAGCAGTTTTGTGATCCTTACTTCCCTACACTCTACACTAGTGTAGTTCTTAATTTCTGACTCATACTGGGTCTCAAAACACTGTCTGTCTATGTACTGAACTACGTCAGCATTTTCCTGGTTTGTCTGTTAACTGTGCTAACTGTGCTAACTGTGCTTTGTGCATCTCTTATGTCAATAAAGTCCTCATGCAATCAATGATATGTCATTTGCAATATGTGACGCACATGTGTGTATAAAGCAATAATCAGAAAGCAGTTAATTGTAATTCAGAACAGTCATTAAGCACTAATCAAGATTAATTAATTGTACGGATACCTGGATTTTTGACGTTTGTCACATTCTCCCCCTATTAAGAAAATTTTGTCCCGAAATTTTAAGCTTCACTATTAGCAGCAGGTGTGGTAGGGAATAAGTGCGGGTATTTAGCTTTCATACGGTCCTCACGCTCCCAAGTAAACTCTGGGCCGTGACGTGCGTTCCATCTAACCTTAACAAGTTTAACACTACTCCTTCTAGTCTTGTTAACTTTCCAATCCGTAACCTCAACGGGTTCCTCTGTAAAATGGAGTGTGTCGTCAATGTGAACTTCGTCAGCCGGAATAACAACCGTTTCCTGTGTTGGACTCTTCTTCAGGTTGGATACATGGAATGTATCATGAACACCATTAAGTTCCACAGGTAGGTCCAACTTGTAAGCCACAAGACCAATCCTTTCCAGGATTTTGAACGGTCCAATGAATCGTGGGTTTAACTTTCCATGCTTCCCAAAGTGTGCCACACCTTTCCAAGGTGAAACTTCCAACAAAACCATATCGCCCACTTCGAACTCCAAAGGTTTCCTTCTTTGGTCCACATAGCTCTTTTGTTGGTCAGGAGCCGCCTTAATGCGCTCTTGGATCTGTATGATCTTATCTGTCATTTCTTGAACCAATTCAGGACCAACTAGCTGTCTATCGCCCGCATTTGCCCAGCATAACGACGATCGACACTTGCGTCCGTACAGAGCTTCAAACGGTGCAGCTTGAATGCTTGTATGGTAGCTTTTGTTATAGGAGAACTCAACCAAAGGTAGGTGAGTGTCCCAACTGCCACCCAAGTCCATTACACAAGCTCGCAGCATGTCTTCAAGTGTCTGAATTGTTCTCTCGCTTTGACCATCCGTCTGTGGATGAAAAGCAGTGCTCAAATTCAACTGTGAACCAAACGCTTCTTGGAAAGATTGCCAAATCCTTGACACAAATCTTCCGTCCCTATCAGATATAATCGAGATAGGCACTCCATGACGTGCAACTATCTCCCTTAGGTATAGCTCAGCTAGCTTACCAGTGTTATCCTTTTCCCTGATCGGCAGAAAGTGCACAGATTTTGTCAAGCGGTCTATGATTACCCAAATCGTGTCATGACCTCTGGGTGTCTTTGGTAACTTGGTTATAAAATCCATTGAGATTTGCTCCCATTTCCACATGGGTATCTCGGGTTGCTGCAGAAGACCTGAAGGCTTCTGATATTCGGCTTTTACCTTAGCACAGGTTAAGCACTTTCCAACATAAGTTGCAACATCACCTTTCAATCTCGGCCACCAGTAGAAATCCTTCAAATCTTGGTACATCTTGCCCGATCCAGGATGGATCGAGTACCTCGATTTATGGGCTTCATAAAAAATTACGTCTCTAAGACCATCAAAGAGGGGAACCCAAATTCGTCCCATGAAACACAATGTTCCTTCCCCATTGGGTACCAATTGTTTCTCCATTCCACGGAGATATTCATCCTTAAGATTCTCCTTCTTAAGAGCTTCTCTCTGCGCAGCACGAATGCGTAACGAGAGGTCTGTTTGTATAATCATCTCCAAAGCACTAACCCTTATGGGCTTAATCCTCTCTTTTCGACTCAAGGCGTCTGCCACCACATTCGCCTTTCCTGGGTGATACTTGATTTCACAATCATAATCGTTTAATAACTCAACCCATCGTCGCTGTCTCATATTAAGCTCCTTCTGATCAAATATATGTTGTAGGCTCTTGTGATCTGTAAAGATCGTGCATCGGGTGCCATACAAGTAATGTCGCCAAATCTTTAATGCAAACACCACTGCGCCTAATTCCAAATCGTGCGTGGTGTAGTTCTTCTCATGAACCTTTAACTGGCGTGAAGCATAAGCGATAACCTTCTGTCGCTGCATCAGCACGCATCCTAATCCCTGACGTGAGGCATCGCAGCACACCACGAAGACATCGGTGCCTTCGGGTAGGGATAAAATAGGTGCATCGCAAAGCTTGTTCTTCAGCAACTGAAATGCTTCTTCTTGTTTATCTCCCCACTCGTACTTCTTGTCCTTTTGAGTAAGGGAGGTCAACGGTTGAGCGATTTTAGAAAAATCTTCAATGAATCTGTGATAATACCCAGCTAAACCGAGAAACTCGCGGATCTCTGTTGGCGTCTTCGGAGTTTCCTAGTTCTTAATCGCCTCGATCTTGGTGGGATCCACATGGATTCCATCTTTGTTTACCATGTGACCAAGGAACTGAACCTCACGCAACCAGAACTCGCACTTTGAGAACTTTACGTATAATTTCTCTTTCTTGAGCAGCTCTAAGATGGTTCTCAGGTGTTGTTCATGCTCTTCCTTCGTCCTTGAATAAATAAAAATATCGTCGATAAACACAATCACGAATTTATCGAGATATGGCTTGCAGACTCTATTCATCAAATCCATAAACACTGCTGGCGTGTTTGTCAAACCAAACAGCATCACCAGGAACTCGTAATGTCCATATCGAGTTCTAAAGGCAGTCTTCGGAATACTCTCCTCTTGAATTCTTAGCTGGTGATATCCTGATCGAAGATCGATCTTGGAGTAGTAGCTCGAACCTTGCAGTTGATCGAAAAGGTCATCAATCCTCGGAAAGGGATACCGATTCTTAATGGTTAACTTGTTTAGCTCTCGGTAGTCGATACACATGCGAAAACTACCGTCCTTCTTCTTGACAAATAGTACCGGAGCTCCCCAAGGAGAGAAGCTTGGTCTAATGAATCCCTTGTCCAAAAGCTCTTGGAGTTGCGTCGACAACTCTTGCATTTCTGAGGGTGCAAGTCGATAAGGTGCCTTAGCTACGGGCGCGGCGCCTGGAACCAGGTCAATATGAAATTCGACTTGCCCTTGAGGCGACAATCCTGGCAAGTCTTTGGGAAAGACTTCAGGATATTCCCTTACAACTGGGATATCTTCCAGCTTCGGCACAGCGGCTTCCTTGTCCACGACGTGTGCCAAGAAGGCAACACATCCTTTCTGTAAACATCTTCGGGCTTTCAAACAACTGATGATTCTTAGAGGCATATCATGCTTCTCTCCATGTACTACAATCGTTTCTCCATTCGCCAACGGGATTCGGATTATCTTCTCATGGAATACGATCTCCGCTCGGTTGCTTGACAACCAATCCATTCCAACTACCACGTCAAAGCTTCCCAACTCAACTGGCAGAAGATCAAGCATAAACTCATGCTCCCCAAGCTCTATTACACAGCCTCTAATTACTTCGTTTGCCTCTACTAGCTTCCCATTAGCTAGTTCTATCGAGTACGGAATATCTAGCTTACTAGCTACCAACCCAAGCATTTTCTTAAATTCTAGGGATACAAAGCTATAATCGGCACCAGTATCAAACAGTACAGATGCAAAGTGTTGGTTGATAGGGAACGTACCCATAACTACGTTCGGATCTTGGCGAGCTTCCCTAGCTCCAATGTTAAAGACTCTCCCTTGAGCTTGATTGTTGTTTGGGCAATCTCTCTTAAAATGCCCAACATCACCGAAGTTAAAGCAACCTTGTCTATTCCCAGTACCTCCTTGATTGATGTTTGCTCCACGGTTTCCACTACCAGCTTGGTTTCCACAACCACCACGATTTCCATTTCCTCCTTGGTTGTTTCTATTACCATCACCGTCTCCACCACGGTTTCCATTGCCATTTCCTCTCTGGCCACCATTACCACAACTAGTACCAACCCAACACGTCTCCTTCAAATGACCATTCTTTCCACAAGTTTCGCACTTCTTAACTCTACACTGGCCATCATGATGATACTGACATGTATTACATTTGGGCAAGGTGCCCAAGTATACTTTCCCTTTGATCTCAATCCCAGCAGCAGCACCAGTAGCAGCAACTTGTGCTTCAACTGGCGGGTTAGCGTCCTTACGCTTGTTGGCATTGCTCGCACGAGTACCTTTCTTGAAGTAGGAGAATTTCCGCTTGTTCTCTCCAGATGACTCGACATGAGTCTCATTTTTCTTTCCATCAGAGATTGAGAACTTGTTCAGCCTAATCGCTTCTTCCGTTAATGCCACACTCAGATCAATAGCCTCAGTGATTGTTGGAGGCTTGGAGGTGGTCACCATGCTCATGATTTGGGGTGCCAATCCCCAGATAAAATGTTCGATTCGCTTGAACTCCGGTTCAACCATGTAAGGAACAACACGAGATAAGTCATGAAATCTCTGTACGTACTCAGCAATCTTTGGACCATCCATCTTGAGATTCCAGAACTCAGTTTCTAGCTACTGAATCTCTGCCCTGGAACAGTACTTCTTGCGCATGAGTTCCTTCATCTCATCCCAAGTCAAAGCATATGCAGCTTCCTCTCCCAGAGTCTGAACCTGAAGGTTCCACCACGATAGAGCTCCGTCTAGGAAAAGTCCAGAAATGTAGGTGACCTGGTGCTCTGGTGCACACTTGCTCATTCTTAGCACAGAATCAGTTTTCTCAACCCATCTAACGAAAGCTACAGAAACTCCGGTGCCGTCAAAGTTTAGTGGCTTGCAGTCCAAGAACTGCTTATAGGTACAGCCTGTACAAGCAACATCATTCATAGCAAGCAATAGCAAACGCTCATGGAATATCCAATTGTAATGTAATGTGTCTTTAGTGACTTAAACATTACCATGAGGTGGGTTATTTCATGAGGTACCTCCGCTGTGTTCAGAGCGCAAGGCCTCGTGTTGTGCTATTGCTTGTGAAATTCGTTCTTGTAGCTCAGCTTCTGTTGTGGGCAGTTTATTGTTTCTTCGAGGAGGCATCTTCTAAAGAAGATTGTATAGGTCAGGTCATATGTATATAAGTATGTTAAGTAAGTAGTATGCGTATGTAGTAGCATTTATCAACGCATGCAAGCATATAACATCACATTCATGTTACCAATGTATAATTCAACAGTGTATATAATGAGAACATTGCGATTGAGCTTTCATAAATCATCGACCACGAATACAGTTACATGTTCTACAAATGTATCGTATCACATCAAAAGGGACTACATGGTCACACTACCCTTGTCCAAAATGTCTATCAGTCTACAACAGTCATATACTCAAAAAGTGGTCTTCAAAAGGCTGTGCAGGCTAGGCTCAATAGCGATACTCTCATCAAAAGCAAGCTACCTACATAAAACCAAAAACCGGCTATGCTGATGGTGGTGGAGGAAGAGGAAGAAAACTGTGCACATGCGTGAGCTCTTCCTCAAGATCGTAAACGTGTCGCAACAGATAGCTGATCTGCTGCTCCATAGTGAGAAATCGAACATCAAAATCTGGATAAGGCAAAAGAGGGGCAGATGGAGTTGCAAAAGGTGACTGACATGAACAAGATGGAGGACGTGGAATCCTCTCAAGCTCCATAACTCTACGACACAAGATCTCCTGCTGAAGCTGCAATAACAATAGTAACTCATCCCTCGTGTAACCAATAAAGTGGGAGGGATGATATGGATCAGAAACTGGCATAGTGTTCGGTGGAAACCATATGAGTGGCTCGCCTGGGGGTGCAGATGTAAAATGGTCGGTGTATACTGAGGCATGTGGGGAAAAGCTGCTGACACGTGTGGAACATGGCTAGGCTGCTGACTGGACGGGCCTTCCCCTGGACGGGGTGCGGGAATGTGCTGTAAGAAAGTGACAGGCAGGTCTGTGCGGTGAACATCGGACACAATCGGGTGAAAAGGGGCGGCATCAAAAGGTGCATGTGTAGGTGCAGGTGGGGGAGTAACGGGCTCAACAAAAGGGGGTGCATCATCATCATCATCCTCTATCCGCCCATTGCTGGTGAACGCGTATCGAGGGTCGATCTGTCCGGCAAAAGCAGTAGGGTCAGCGGGTGCAGGAATCGGGTCTGGTATAAGAGGGGCAACATCAGGTATGCCAAATGGTACGGGATCATGACCATGTAAAGGGTCACGTGCAGGTATCGGCACAGGAGCTGGTATCGGCTCAGGATCAGTGGGTACATCAACAAGCTGATTGTCAGGGGCAATGTCTAGCTCAAGGTCAAGATCAAAGTCGTGTGGAGGAGTAGGTGCAACAGACAGGGCCGTGTCAGTATCAGAATCAGTGGGGTAACGCTGCAATCCCACTGCATGCAAAGTGGATGATGAAACAGACTCAAATGAATCTGGAACAGAATGATCAGAGGAAACCTCAATGATAGGAATCTCAACGAGTGGAACAACAATGGCATCATCAGCTGGAACTCCATCACCCTGGGCATCATCAGGGGGACCATCAATAAAAAGACCGACATCATCATCAGACAAGTCATCAAAAGGCAAGTCCTCGAAAGGAAAGGCCGCAAGAGGCAAAATGGGCGAGGATCGGAGCCACGACATGCTCACCATCGGGATGTCCGAGGATGAGGTGGTCCTGGTCAGGAATAGGAATAAGAAAGGGATCCTCATCGGGTAAACCATCAGCATGCGGTACATCATCGCCAAAATCGGGTAATGCAAAAGGCTGGAAATCATCGTCATCATCTGACATCATCTCCAGATCACTCTCAGTGTCGGAGGTAAAAATATTAGGCTCTGGGACAATCTCATCGTCCGAAACGATAGCCATAGGGTCGACAGTATCAGATAGTCCACTCTCAGACGAAGACATAGTGTCTGTAACAAAACAATCACAACATATGCATATATATCAACAATCATCAATAAGCATGTAAGTAATAAGAATGTAAGCACGTATCCGTCCTAGTCTTCCCAGACTACCCACTTAGTCTCCCAGACTAAAACCCCAGTCTCCCAGACTGAACTACCTAGCCTCTCAGACTAAACTTCCCCAGTCTCTCAGACTGAACTACCCAGCCTCTCAGACTGAACCTTCCCAAGTCTCTCAGACTGAACTACCCAGCCTCTCAGACTGAACCACCCAGTCTCCCAGACTGTACCAACCAGTCTCTTAGACTGAATCATAAACATAAACTTTGAAAAGTGTTTCGTGTCTTTTGTTTGTAAAAATGTTTGTCTTCCTGGATCTGGGCGTTGTATGCAATGAAATTATGTTGTGAAAACATTTTCGTCAGAGCCCTGAGGATTGTAGTCTAGACTCGAGAAGGAATCCTAGTTCGCTAAAATCGAAGCTCTGATACCAAGCTGTCACACCCTGACTTTTGCGGAAGCGTGATTATGGTGTGACTTTCTTAATACCATTGCATTCAATCATAACAACAACTATATGATAAATACCGTAGAGTGGTCATCCATTAAATAAGTTTAAACATAACGACATTGTCTTAAAACGTAGACTTCAAACACAAGTTCTACAAACCATACGAATTGTTTTAAGAGTTCACTAAGGACTCATCAAAAGACATTAAATAAAACCAAGGTTTGGAAGACATGTCTCGTCCAGGAATAAGACACACTGCCCAACCCAAAGACCATGGATGACATCTTTATTCACAACGCAACATGAAACTTCCAACGCCCGCCAGATCCACTTACTAATTCCCGAAAATACATGTATTTTGAAAACATCAACAAAAGTTGAGCGAGTTCATGTGTCTGTTTGTGTGTATGTATAAACCTTTGAAAGTATGTCTGTATGTATGTAAATCCTAGTATGAAAGCAACAAGGAGAACAGATCACCAATGGGTTGCAAAGCCATTGATATGTGTGAAGTGATGCAGGAAAACTCAAACCTAGCAGATTGGTCTCCGGGAATAAGACATAGTCACCACATGGGCCACCCTGGTCCGCATGGGTGTGGGCTCGCTACACCCAAATAGATTTATCACTCATGTCCCTCGGTCCTACAACGAGGATTAATGGCCTTAAGTGTTGTACCCACCACTCACATGATCAAGTAGTACCCTTCCTTAGCTAACCATACCATGTATAAAACGTTTGTAAACAGTTGTAACATGTATTTCACCCCCGAGGTTATAAAACTGAAAACAGTTAAAAGAAAAGGGGGACATGAAACTCACAGCCTTGCGTCTTCAACAATCGTAACTCGTACTTCTCCGGTGAACACGACTACCTACAACGTACTAATGTCTATTAGATGAACGGGTCGTGCCTTGACTTAGTGTTAATGTTTCAGAGTTACGTTTCTTTTACGCTTCTGATATTATCCCAAGTATTGGTTCTTGTATTTCCTTCCCAAGGATGGGGGTATCTTATGCATGTGTATTCGTATTCTTGTACTTGTATATTTTGCCATGTATTGGTGTCGTATTCCGGTGTGTATTTTATACGCGTGAGAATACGTATTTTATGGTATTCATTAAGTATTCATATACTTAAATTTGTAGTAAACCTTCCGGAATATTATTTCTAATAAAAGTCCACCAATATATATATTTCCAAAATATATATATATTTAAGAAATATTACTTAGAAAAATTATATATTTTTAAGAAATATTACTAAGAAATATATATATTTCTCTCGGCAAAATATTTATAGTTCCAAAATAATATATTTTCAAGTCTAACTTTAGAAAATATATATATAAACTTACTTTTAACCAAATATAATGTATTTCATGTTTATTCAAGAAAATATATATTTTTCCCAAAAACAATATATTTTCTAATAATACCAAGGAAAATGTATATATATTTATATTTGTCGAAAACGCTATATTTTCCTTTGTCAAAATAGGATATAACTTTGTGATAACCATAAAAATCGTATTTTCATTTACTTGTGTCCAAAATATTATTTACCAAAATATACTTGTGAATTTAGTTCTGGAATATTTTGTAAGTTACATTTCTTGTTCGGTTTTGCTAATACTTTTGTGTGTGTAACTTGTATATTTATTCCTTGACATTTTGGTAATATTTTGGATTGTAATCCTTGGTATATTGATGTGTTATATTATTTCAAGTCCTAAAATAATATGACTATTACACAAAGTATACAAATAATTACACATGTGTGTCTTTAATGTATATACATATTCTAAATATATATATCTAGCCACTTTTGTTTATAAAAAATAACCTCCAATATTTGTATTTTTGTAACAAAAAATTATGGCAAAGTTTATATAACCATTTATTGTTGAAAATACACTTGTAAGTGTAGGTTTATAAATATTTTCTAAGTGTTTATATTTTTAGAAAATTTTGCCATAGTTTCCCCTAAAAATGAGGTTTCCTAGCTTCAAGCATATCATTTTCTTTTGTAAAATCATCATAATCAATTCACAATCAACTCTACACAACTTATACTTACCAATCTTGCCAAACTCATGCTTATTCTACTACTTCATGAACTTGAAAGTTTATGAAAACTTGTAGTAACTTGGTAGTGTGTTTAGTGAGTTTAGTTACGCTTTAAAGTGTGGTTGTTTATATCAAAACATCATTCTTGAATTATTTGGATGTTTACAACTTGTAATCATAATTTACAAAAATGTTTCTTCATGAAATTTTCTTGTTACACAAGTGTTTCTACACTTGTATAACCATTAAAAATAGTGTTTGTTTATGTAAGAACGAAGATCCACTAAAACTCATATTTTAAGCTTGGTTCTTTTGAAAAACCATTCATAAATTTTAGATCTCTATGATTAATAACTCACTTTGATTATTATTTTTCAAGAAACCAAAGTATCCTTTTCAAGTTCATGATTCATGTGTGGATGATCATTCATCCTACAACCTTCTTACTTTCTCATCTTGCTAAACTGTGTTTCTAATCATGGTTTAGCAAGATGTTATGATGATCAACATCATCTTTACAAACAATCAATGATCAACAAGCATTCATCTCATAAACAACTTAGTTTTATCAAGATTACTTCATAAATCAAGCTTATGTTCAAGTTACATGCTTATGTTCTTTATAGTTCTTGATGCTCTTCATAATAATCAACATGTATCATCTTTTAACCTACTAAAATAGAAGTAATATGGAGTGTTCAAGAATCTTACCACTAGCTCAAGGCTAGGGATGAATCAAGTGAAGAAAATGAGTGGATAAAAGCAATGAGAGAAGGTCCTTGAAGTTCCAAAGCCACCAAACTTCCTTATACACCCTTTACCACCTTTGTATGATCTTGGAATGGATGATGAAGATTGAATGATGATGGTGGTGGTGGTGGTGTGGTTAGTGTTCGGCTGAGAGGGAGAGCAAGAGAGGGAGAAACGTGAGTGTGTGTTAGTGTGTGAAATGTAATAACCCTTTAACCTCTCATATGTTACTTATAACCATCATCCTTATTATCTCATGTATAATATGCCATAAAAAGCAAGAACAAGATCCATTAAAATAAGGAAATCAAATCTTGAAGTATGGTGGTGGTGGTATGGCCGATTGTAGGTGGGGGGGGGGTATGTAGAGTAGGTTCAATCATTTGGTTGCAATTTAGTTCAATTTCAAGTGTAGGTTAAGTGTTTTAGTTACTAGATATTTTGTATGGGGTGTTATGATGTTCGGGGACCATAACTAGCTTAGAAACATTAAAACAATGCTTCTAGTATAAATCTGGTGTTTCAGGTAGTGTCCGGTTGTTCGGTTAGATACTGATTCATTAAAGTGCTAAACCTTACAGTTTAGTGTCCTTTATGTATATTTTGGTGACACTTTTAATTCCCGACACTTAGGAAAGCATTCAGGATCATTTTACCATGTTTCTGCATAAAATTTAGTATGTTAAAATGCTGATTTATGCTGAATTTTGCTAAATTCAGCACTTTGGGTGAGTTTTAGGCACTTTCCGGCACTTAAACTATCACCTAGAAAAGCAGTTTTGTGATCCTCACTTCCCTACACTCAACACTAGTGTAGTTCTTAATTTCTGACTCATACTGGGTCTCAAAACACTGTCTGTCTATGTACTGAACTACGTCAGCATTTTCCCGGTTTGTCTGTTAAATGTGCTAACTGTGCTTTGTGCATCTCTTATGTCAATAAAGTCCTCTTGCAATCAATGATATGTCATTTGCAATATGTGATGCACATGTGTGTATAAAACAATAATCAAAAAGCAGTTAATTGTAATTCAGCACAGTCATTAAGCACTAATCAAGATTAATTAATTGTACGGATACCTGGATTTTTGACGTTTGTCACAAAATGTCGTTCACCTGTCTGTTGGAATGAGATCAGTGAAGCTCAGCTTACTGGACCTGAGCTCATTCTGGAAACAACAGATAAAATCAAGAAAATTCACGATAATCTTCTGACAGCTAGAAGCCATCAAAAGAGTTATGCGGATATGCGACGCAAGCCCTTGGAATTTCAAGTCGGAGACCGTGTCCTACTCAAGGTATCTCCTTAGAAGGGAGTGGTGAGATTTGGAAAGAAAGGAAAACTTGCACCTCGATATGTTGGATCATTTAAGATTGTTGAAAGAATCGGAAAGGTTGCCAATCGACTAGAGCTACCTCCTGAACTTGGGAATATTCACCCAACATTCCACGTGTCCAATTTACGAAAGTGTTTAGCCGATACTGATCTTCATATTGCACTCGACGAAATTCAAGTTGATGACACAATGCACTTTTTTCGAGAAACCTATGGAGATAATGGACCGTGAAATCAAGCGACTGAAGAACAATCGAATACGATTGGTCAAGGTTTGCTGGGAGTCCAAACATGGCCCCGAGTTTACTTGGGAGCGTGAGGACCAAATGAAGGCGAAATATCCACAATTGTTTTCACAAGTTTCCTCTAGTTAAAATTTCAGGACGAAATTTCCTAAAGTAGGGGAGACTGTGACAACTGTGCTCTGTAAACGATGTATGATGTAAAACAATATCAATTATCAATAAAACGATGTGTTTTGGTGTTAATATTTGTGTATTTGTGTTTGACGATTTTACGATTTGATTCGAGTTTGATTTCAAGCTTTAAATCGCTTTCTAGAAAGTTATACGCAAACTGATGCGTAAACGTAATCAGTTTAATGCGAAAAACACTCTGGAGTAGTGTCATAGGCTTAACATACCTTAAATAACCTTTACATAATTTATAAATAAGTTTTGGATGGTTTGGTGTGTCAAAAACAAGTTTATTTGACCGCAGGGACTATTTGTGTCAAACTGCGAAACTATACCGATTTGTATAGTAACGAACAATCCGAAACTTGATCATAAGCTAAACATACCCTAAATATACTTTACATAGCTTAGAAATAGGCTTTGAGAGGTTCGGTATGCGAAAATAAACTTATTGGATCAGCAGAGACTAAATGCTTCAAAAAGTGAACAAGTTTGCATTTACGTGCATATCTTACGTTCTGGACATCCAAAAATTTTTTAATCCTTAAAATATTTTATTTTAGTGATTGGAATGCAAAAATACCATTCGTCGTGAAATTTGGATCGTTTTCGCGTCCGTTCGAGTTTTCATTGTAATTAACCGAATAACATGACCGTACGACCAAACGAACCGACATCCGAGATGTTTTCAAGCATATTTCATGTTCCCTATGCTTTAACTTCATTGTATAGCTTTGAAATGGGGTTAACGGGCCTTAAATGCATCAAAATCAAAGTTTTGGACATGCAGGGACTAAAATTGACAACTTCTGATAGTTACCTAGGCGGGGAGCGAAGACCTATGCTCCAGTCTTCGCGGGGCGCGACCAACCTGTAGATAGAAACATTGAATCTGGCCTTTACAGCCTGTTTTAATGGTTTTTAACCCCAGATTTTGGATACTATGGACTTGTTTTGAGATCCCATTGTATTCTAATCTATGTGCCACAAGTGTATGGCTTGGATCAAGCTTTGATTCTTGCAAAAACACTTGTAAAGATCTTGATGGGTCATGACTTTCTATAAATACCCATCTTGTTCAAGCTTCATTCCTCACACATTTGATCTAAATCTGCTCTAAGTTGAAGCTAAGGCTTCATACCTGAGTATTTTAGTTCAAATCTTCCTAGCTTGGACCTTTTGTAAGCTTCTTTCATACTTGTTTATGCTTTTCAAGCATGAAAGTCAAACAGTGTTTGACTTTCTGCATTGACCATGATTTGGTCAATACGAAGTTCGTTTGAACTTTGCAACGTGAGCGTAATCACGATGGTTATAGTCCCTTGTGACTATACCTACTGATTTCCACGTTGATTAGTCGAAGTGACGAGTCAAAGTTTCGGTCAAAATGCCGATTATGCGCATTTTGCGAGAAGCTATTTTCGGGTATCAAAATACTTTGTTTTGATATCAAACTTGTTTTCTAACTTAGTTAAACATGTTTAACCCGTCACTTTTAGTCTAGTGCTTGTATGGGGTCGTAAGTCAAGCGGTCTTGACAACCTCTTAGACTTCTGAACCCGACCCATTTGGTCGATCGTTAGGATCCGACCAAGCATATTTTGTTACCATAGTTGTATAGGGAATAACCTTCTGAGGTTATACCTTATGGTCACTTAGTTTGATTAGTTGTATGATAGGTAGTTTATATGCCTTAGGAAAATGACCAAAATACCCTTTTCATGCATAATTTGAATTTAAGCATATGTAACTTAAATTTTGTCACTTAAACTTATTATGAAACATATTTAGACATGTTAGGGCCTATAATACTTTTCATAGGACTAGTTAAGCGCCTCGAATGCGCATTTATGCGAACGACGCATTAAAGTTGCATAAGCTACCTTAATAGGTCGTAACGGGTCATAAGCACTTAGGATAGGTTCCGATTTAGACTGTAGACTTTGTTAAACCATATCATGAGTTCCAATACTCATTTGGTTTACGAAACCTCATTCTACCCGATCTTCCGATTTAGGTGTCGATTTATTAAGTATCGATCCGATTACTAGGTACTACTTGATTCCTTGGTTTGCCCGAGCTTTGTTAGTTCATTAGATCAAGGATACTTGCAATTCAATGTGAGTACATAGTTCCCCTATTATACTGTTTTCAATTGTTTTGGGGTGATTCATATGTGCTAAACGATTTCGATGTTTTCAAAAACGAATACTATGGTTTATATTAAACACAACGATTTCGATAATGTGAACGAACTTGTTGGGACGTAATTACATATCGAATGACATTCATTAGCTTTGGCCGAGCCAACCAGTACTAGGTTATGGTACCATAGGATCGGATAAATCCCGTTATCGGACTGCCACCATGGTTATGTATGGGGGTTATGTGGGTAACGACTGAATGATGGATGAGTTACGAAGGTTTGAATGTATTCACAAGACAACCAAAAGTTAGTTTTCATAATTAAAACGAGAACGACTTGAACGATTGAATGATTTCGAACGATTGAACGATTTTGAAAGATTGAACGATTATGAATGATTTGAACGATTGAACGATTTGAACGATTTAAACAAATAAACGATGGTCTATTACATGAACGAGTTAAACGATGTAAACGATAGGTTTTTGTTATGTGATTAAATAACGGGACGGGTGTAATGTGATAAAAGCATGGTAGATACGCCACTTGTACTTCTTACATATAAGTGCTTCTATCATATTACATACCGTGGCGTTATTTAGTTCACTTGGATGAACGATTTTAAACGATGTCACACAAAGATGTTTACTATACGATATAAACCATACGAGTTTTATTACGAGAACGATTTACAATTCGATTTACATAAACAAATATTTTGGGTTAAGATTCATGGCATCGAGATTTTATAAACTATAACCAACTTATTTTGAGCTGGTTATTCATATTGCAATACCAAACTCTTTTCAAAACAAGGTTTTCATATATCGACTTTTGTAGTCAAACGAGGTATTGCAACATGTAAACGAGCCATGAATCTGACACTCTCACAAAACCTATGTGCTCGCCGGCATTTCTTTGCTGCCTTTATTTTCACATATGTTTCAGGTGGTGTTGAATGATGTTGATTGCGACTAGGATGCATGCTCACTTAGGACTGGACGAGGCCTTAGTGACTAAATAACAAATGATAGACAATGTGGTTGTGTTTTAACTTTAATTTCAAGACAATGTAAATGGTTAATATTTGAATAAAATGAAACTTTTGAATCCATTGTTGTGAAACAATATTTCTGTCGCTCCACTCCCCGATGTTTCCGCTGCGATTTCGTTGTTTTATGTGGTCGGGGTGTGACATCCAGTGGTTTGAGTCAGCAAGGATACAATCCCAAAGGGTCGGAATATTGAAAGATAATTAATTAAGTTATTAATGCGTAAAGTGGTAGGCCCCTCTTTTGAAGGCGACGTTACCCTCGGCTAAGTGGTTTGAGTCAGCGGGGATACAATCCCAAGTAGCCGGGTTAATGTATTAATAGTAGTTTACATATGAGGGGATCAAGCCATTCGCACCCCCGCCATCCAATACTAGTGGTTATTGAAGGAGGTCCTGGTAAGCTTGACCCAGGTCCTTGCAGGATCTATACACTGAACAAGGCATGAACCTTACCAAACCATTCCCTTAACCCCCGACCAGGTAGGCAACATACCTCTATATAGACCGTAGAGATATGAATGGTGAAAATATTTTATTTTATATAGACAGTAAAATAACGCCAAGACACCACGGACAAATGATAAGGAAGTTTCACCTTCAACATAAGAAACTAGTTATTAAAGTCATTAATACAAAACAAAATAAAAAGTGTGATAAAATTAAAAATCAAAAGTATTACATTAAATGCTTGTCTTCACCAAGTGATGTAAGAGACTTAGCCAAACATGGCCTTTGATTGACAAGAACTCTTACTATCAATCTTGGATCCCGAGACTACTACACACATTCTATGGTGGATGATGGATGATGGTGGTGGATGTGGGTGTTGTAGTGGTGGTGAAGTGGGAGAGAGGTGGTTTGCCAAGGGATGCCTTTGAAGTGAACCAAGCACCCCTATTTATAGCCTCTACAAAAGCCCGGACACGGCCCTGTGTCCGCTGGACACATCCCCGTGGCCATCCTCTTTCTTTTTCTTCATTAATTACAATTGTCTGCATTAGGCTCCACACGCCCCCGTATTCGCTGGGCATGGCCCCGTGTTCGGGGTGTGACAGAAGAGTTGGTATCAGAGCTCATGGTTATAGGGAATTTGGTTATTAGTAATGCTTTGACCTAGACTATAACTTTTCTAGGACCCTAACGTGAGTTTCTTGCATTTAGATTTTAAAACAATACCGTCACCTATCTTTAGGTGATAACCACAATGAGAACACAATAACAAATCCGATTTGAAAACCAATCATCTCTTTGTAGATGATTTATTATAAGGTTTTGAACCTTCAATGTTTTCAAAAATCTTGTCAAAGATTGGGTCTTATAATGTGAACACGTGCAATCTGGAAGGGTGGGTGTCTGTATCCTGAGTTTTCTGTCTAAGGCTAGAGTGTTCATACAAATCCACATAATCAGACAAGTCACTCTTACCTGGGAACTCTTGGGGTGAGTGTCCACTTATAGGCTAAAGCATGTCTTCGCGATACATTATATTGACCCATTTACTTTGATTAGTCACTGTGTATCGTCTGTTTGTTAGAGGTAACGAACGAATGATCACCTTCCTTATGTTTTGTCGATGTTTTCAATACCTCTTTTTTTTTATCCAATTGTCAATCTCACTCGTTTCTGATGTTTCCTTGTTCTTATTAGAATATGCCTCCTCGACGAGATGCACAACCGCAAACTTACACCGAAATCGCAGCCCTTGTCGCTCAGCAAATGGCTGCCGTGATTCTGAACCTAATAACTCAGATTAATCAAGTGAACAACAATAACAACAACAATGCTCAGTGTAGTTTCAAAACGTTTAATTCGGCTAAACCACTAAAGTTTTCTAGGTCTCAAGGAGCAACTGCGCTCCTACAATGGTTCGAGAGTCTGGAGAACACATTTAGACATGTTCAGTGTCCGAATGAACGAAAGGTTGAGTTTGCATCCAGTGTTTTCGAGAAGCGTGCTCTTACATGGTGGAACAGTGTGATGCGTGATATGGGTGCCGATGTGGCAATGGCACAAACTTGGGAAGAGCTTCGAGCTCTCATGATGAAAGAGTTCCATCCCCATCATGAGATAAGGGCTTTGGAACGAGAGTTCGATGATTTGAAACAAGATGGGGGAGAACACTGTGCTTACATGGATCGTTATAAGGAGTTAAGTTTGTTGTGTCCTACTATGGTTACCCCGTTGGAGAAAGCGATTGATAGGTATATCGATGGTCTTCCTGATTCTGTGCAAGACATTGTAACTGGTAGTAACCCTACCACTGTTCGTCAGGCAATCGAATTGGCTGTAACTTTGACTGAGTCTCAAGTCAGAAAAGGAAAACTGACCCACGAGGGTGACAAAAAGCAGTCAGCCAATGCTGTTCAAGACAAGGGTAAGGGCAAGAAGAAGGGCGAGTCGTCAAGGAGGTCGAGGAAGCGCAAGGCTTCCCAAAACTTTGCTGTTACCAATCAGAATGCCCAGAACCCACCAGCTCAACCTCCTGCAAAGAAACAGTATGCTGGTACCGCACCTCACTGCAATCGGTGAAATGGTCATCATGCGACCCAACAAGCTTGTAAGCAGTGCACCACTTGTGGTAAACTTGGGCACACGGCCAACATATGTCGATTGGGCCAGAATCAAGCTGCTTAGAATCCAGCACAGGTTCAGGGAAATGCTGCTAGATTTCCACCTGGTTCATGTTATAATTGCGGAGAGATGGGTCACTTTCACAACAACTGCCCGAAATTGGTAAACGCAAATGCAAATCCCGCTCGTGGACGAGCGTACAACTTGAACGCCAACGAGGCTCGTGCTGACAATGAGGTTGTTAATGGTACGTTCCTTGTTAACCATCAACCTGCATCTGTTCTTTTCGATTCTGGTGCTGATAGAAGTTTTGTTTCGTTATCATTTGAGCCTTACTTGCGATACCTAGAACTAAACTGAGGAAACCCTTATCTGTTGAAGTTGCTACTGGTAAACCTCTTGTAATCGATTCTGTTATTCGCGATTGTTAATTGAACCTCGATAACCATCTTTTTCCTATTGACCTCACACCGATGCAACTTGGGAGTTTCGACATTATCGTAGGGATGGATTGGTTAACTAAGTTTCATGCTGAGGTGGTTTACTTCGATAAGATTGTTCGTATTCCTCTTTCGTCTGGTGAAGTCCTAGAAGTTCGTGGCAAGAAACCATCTGGAGGTTTGAAACTCATGTCGTGTACGAAAGCCCAAAGTTATTTACGAAAAGGATATGTGTCCTTCCTGGCACATGTCACAGAGGAGAAAGGCAAGATAAAGTGTATCCAAGATATTCCAATTGTTCGCGATTATCCAGAGGTGTTTCCTGATGAACTGCCTGGTTTGCCTCCAGTTCGTCAAATCGAATTTCATATTGATATTGTACCCAATGCCAACCCGATTGCTAAAGCACCTTATCGTCTTGCACTGTCAAAGATGCAAGAGTTATCTAAACAGCTTCAAGAGTTATCTGATAAAGGATTCATCCTACCGAGTTATTCACTTTGGGGCGCTCCAATCCTGTTTGTGAAAAAGAAAGATGGATCTTTCCGTATGTGTATCGATTATCATGAGCTCAATAAGCTCACCATCAAGAATCGATATCCCCTACCACGAATAGATGATCTTTTTGATCAGCTGCAAGGTGATACATGTTTTTCCAAGATCGATTTGCATTCTGGGTATCATCAGCTTCGTGTACTCGAAGAAGATATTCCCAAAACTGCTTTTCGCACGAGATATGGTCACTAAGAGTTCACTGTCATGCCTTTTGGTTTGACGAATGCCCCAACTATTATCATGGATTTAATGAATAGGGTCTGTAAACCTTATTTAGATAAGTTCATCATTGTATTTATTGACGATATTCTTATTTATTCGAAGTCTCGAGCCGATCATGAACAACGCCTTCTTCTGACGATGGTGTCACACCCTGACTTTTGCGGAAGCGTGATTTGGTGTGACTTGCTTAATATCATTGCATTCAACCATAACAAACGACTATATGATAAAACCAAGATGTTCATCCATAGATAGTTTTAAAACCTTACAAGCAACATTGTTTTAAATCCCAAAATACATATTTCATAATACAATACCAGCAAGTTTTAGATCCATAAGGACTTCACAAAAGACACAAACAAACTAGGTCGCGAGCCATGTATCTTATCCACGATAAAATACATAACCCAAACCCTTCGACTTCGGATGACACCTTTTATTAGAGACATGAGTTGTAACTTCAACGCCCGCCAGATCCATACTTAATTTCCTGAAATACATGTAGTTTGAAAACATCAACAAAAGTTGAGCGAGTTCATGTGTTTTGTATGTGTGCGCGAACAACCTTGAAAACATTTGTAAGTATGTATGTATGTACTTGTAAACTGGTATGAAGCAACAAGGAAACAGATCAATTAATGTGTAGCTAATACATTAATATGTGTGACATGGTATAGGAAACACTCAACACTTTATGCGTATTTCGTATCGGGCCCTCCGGCGGAACGACATAGTCACCACATGCGGCCAACTCGCAGGCCCATGGGTGGGGCTCGCAACACCAAATAGATCTATCACTCATGCCCCTCGGTCCTTATACAATGATTAATGGTCTTAAGTTAATCGACTACCCATTCACATGATCTAGCAGTTCATTCCTTAGCTAAACATACCATTTGTAATCATCGAAACATTTGTAACATGTATTTCACCCCCGAAGTTGTAAAGCTGAAAAAAGGTAAAAGAAAAGGGAGACATGAACTCACAGTTTTGCGTTCTTCGTATCCAATGTAACTCAAAGCTTCCTCTAGAACGCACGACTACCTACATGCGTACTACGGTTCATTAGATGGGTGGGTCGTGCCTTGACCTCGGTCTTATTTAGTAATTTCTGAGTTATGTTTCTTTGTGTCATCAATGTTATTCCAAGTATATAATTATTTGTTAAAATAATAATATTTTAACTTAAATTATATTTATTAAATAGTATATTTTAACTTGACACATAAGTGTATTTGTACATGTATATCCTTCCCAAGGATGGGTGTAATTGTATTCGTATTCTTATACTTGTATATTTTTGCCATTTATCGGTGTCGTATTCCGATGTGTATTTATACGTACGAGAATACGCATTTTTTATTGTGTTTATTAAGTATTCTTATACTTAATTTTTTGTATCAACTTTGTCCGGAGTAATATCTTTAATAAAAATACATCAATATATATTTCCGAAATATATATTTTGAGAAATATTACTAAGAAAAATTATTCATAATTTTTCCCTTGGAAAAAATATTTATAAACCTCATACAAGTCTCAAAACTAATATATTTCCAAGTCTAACTTAGAAATATACATAAATCCATTTTTCTTCCAAAAATAATATGTTCAAAGTTTATTTAAGAAAATATATTTTCTTCCAAAAATAATGTATCTTCGAATAATTCCAAGAAAGATTTATATACTTTTAGTTGCCAAAAATAATATATTTTTTTCCTTGTAAAAAATATGATATATTTTGTTGTAATTATGAAAATCCCATTTTCATTCCCTTGGTGTTCAAAATACCAATTACCAAAATATACTTGTAAATAATTTTCCGGAATATTTTGTAAGTTATATTATTTTGTTCGGTTTGTCCAATATTTTGGGTATACTTTATTTGTTCATTCCCTTGGAATTTTGGTAATATTTTGGATTGAAATTTCTTGGTATTTTGATTAGTTATATTATTTCAAATCCTAAAATAATATAACTAATACACATAATATACAAATAATCACACACATAGTGACATCTAAATATATATTTCCCTAAATACATATTTAGTCACTTTTGTTTATAAAAACAACCTCCAATATTTGTAATTTTTGTAACAAAATTTATGGCAAACTTTATGTGAAAATCCATGGTTTGAAATATAATTGTAAATATTTGTTTAGAAATATTTTTCTAAGTGTTTAATTTTTAGAAAATTTTTGCCATAGTTTCCCCTAAAAATAGAGGTTTTCATGCCTTGAAGGCATATCATTTTCTTTGGTAAATTAACACAATCAATCCACAATAAAAAATAAACAATCTATACTTACCAATTTTGCCAAAAACAAGCATAAACTACCATTTCATGAACTTGAAAATTTATAAAAATTTGTAGTAACTTACTAGTGTATTTAGTAAGTCTTGTTACCCATTAAAGTGTGGTTGATTCTTCAAAAACATCATTTTTAAAGGATTTAGATCTTTACAACTTATAATCATATTTTCTAAAAATGTTTCTTCTTGGATGTCTCTTGTTACATAAGTGTTTCTACACTTGTTTAACCCTTAAAAATGAGGTTTATTTATGTAAGAACCAAGATTAAGTAAAACTTGTATTTTTAACTTGGTTCCATGAAAAATCATTCTTGAAATCTTAGATTTACAAGACTTACAACTCACTTTAATCATCATTTTACAAGAAAACATTATATCCTTTCAAGTTCATGTCTTTCAAGAGGATGATCAAGTTTCATTCTCTTGATTCTTACTGTTCTTCAAGTTTATCATCATGTATCTCTCTTTAACCACTTATATAAGATGTAAAATGGAAAAATTAGTGTTCTTCCACTAGCTCAAGGCTAGGGATGATCAAGAGAAGAAATATAGTGGATAAAAGCAAATAGAGAAGGTCCTTGAACTTCCGAAGGCTCCTAGCTTCCTTATGTACCTTCTAACACTCTTGTATTTGCTTGGAATTGTATGAAGATGAGTGAATGATGGTGGTTATGGGGTTGTTGGTTACGACCGAGAGCAAGCAAGGAAGGAGGAAGAAGTGAAGTGTTGTTTTGAGAAAATGAAAGATGAGTATGAACTTATGGGTTTTATAAACTTTCATCCAACATGATTTAATCCATGGTGTAATGTGTCTTTAAAAGCTTAAACAAGATCAAATAAACAAAGCTAAGAAAATCAAGGAGTGGGGCCAATAGTGACCGTCCACTAGGTGTGGGGGGGGGGGGGGTAGAAGACTAGGTTTAAACCATGTAGTTAGGTATTTAGTTGAAAATCAAGTATATAGTTAGGTGTTTAGTTATAAAATATTTATATAGTGTGTTATGATGTTCGGGGACCATAACTAGCTTGGTAATGTTAAAACAGTGCTTCTAGTGTAAGTTTGGTGTTTCGGGTAGTGTCCGGTTGGTTACCGGTTCGTTAAGGTGCTAAACTTTGCAGTTTAGTGTGCTTTATGTACCCTTTTGTGACAGTTTCAATTCCCGACACTTAGGAAAGCATTCAGGACCATTTAAGCATATCTCTGCATGATATAAATGTGTTAAAATGCTGAATTTTGCTGGATTCTGCAGAATTCTGCAGTTTATGTAAGTTTTAGGCACTTTCCGGCACTTAAACTATCACTAGGAAGGCAGTTTTATGATCCTTACTTTCCTACACACTATACTAGTGTAACTCTTGGTTTCTGGCCCATTTTGTATCTCAATACCATGTCTGTCTATGTACTGAACTCCGTCAGCATTTCTCTGATTTGTCTAATAACTGTGTTATCTTTGTTTCGTGCATCATTTGAATCAATACGGTTTGCAGGCAATAATGTTCTGTCATTTGTAATATAGGATGCACATGTATGTACAACAAAAGAAATCATAAAGCAATTCATGTCATAAATTGTGGATCAGCACAGTCATTAAGCATTAATCATTGTCTAATAATTGTACGGATGCATGCAAATTTGACAGTTGTCAGATTCTCCCCCTGTTAAGAAAATTTCGTCCTCGAAATTTAGACTACGTTATCTTCTTAGAGTTACGTTATGTGTGTATAGGTATGAATAATACCGAAGTGAATAACCACGGAACTGAACCAAGACTTATTCGAATCAAGTGAATTCAGAATCGTATTACAACAATAAGAACCCAGCAGTTAAAAGCTATGTGTTTTCAGAATTTTATGTCAAAGGATTCGAGACGTATAGATGTATAATCTAGTGTAACTTAGTTAACAGGGGCTCAGCAAAAGAGGAGTTTCGACCAATATAACTTCGAACGATTGTTCACAATATGCAAATGAGTTTTCAGAAACAATAGTATCCGCTAGATGAACTCAAAATCAGCAAACTCAAATGTGGTAGTAACATGAAAATGATCTGTCAACTTTCGAGCAAATAATCAATAAAATTAGTATGTTGACATTATTGAATTGCGAGAATACACCGAAATGAAATGAAATATAATCGAATCTGGTGTATCATTGTCTTAATTTGTAGTTGCGATAAGAATGTTTAAATGTCAAGTTCAAACAAGAGTATGTGTAGTTTCGTGTGAAACGGTTGACCATGATTAGCACAAGCTACAAGTTTGTACCGACACCACAAGGTGTCGTAATGACAAAATTCAATAATAGCGGTGACCGAACAAGTTCACCATGTTTGAAATCAAATGAAGAAGCAAACCCGAAAATTTGGTTCAAACGGCATCGTAGGATTTTTCAATTGAATATAGAATACCGAAGAACTACTGTTTCCGATCAAAGATGAAAAAGCAATAAATACCGCAAAGCATTCGATCGATAATGAAAGAACCGTTAGGAGGTACACTGGGATATAAAATGAATTTATGTACCATTGTCTTAACACACGATTGTGTTAAGACTGCTTTAATCATGATAAAACAAAATGGATTTAGAGCAAGTCGATAAATAAACAATCAAATCCGTGCATGAGATGCGTAAACGAGATTAGCGCAGGCTTCAAATTAACGAGACACCATCACAAGGTGTGGGAACCAACAGACGACTTAATGGAGTCGTAGACCAAACGAGTCTACTACGTCTCGGAACAAAGAAACGCTTGCAAAAATAAATTTGAATATGACGCGCTCAATACATCTTATGGTGTTTTGAATTGAATATGTGAAATGGACAAGTTCAAGCAATTGAACTTGGTCTCAGTGCAATCTGACAATAAATGTATGTATCGACAAGGAGATTTCGGCATGGTTACAATGATAAACCATGTATGTAATTGAAAAGAAATGAAATCTCAAGAAGGTTTTGTTGACTCAATATCAAGGAGTTGATATTTACCGTAATGCAGAATATCCGAGTCACAAGGAAATAATCGGATATAACGAAATAATATTTGTAACTTTGATGAAAACGATCATTAGAAAGGAAGCTACATGCGTGACAAACGATTGCATGTGTGTCGTATGAAATGATCAAGTACTGAAGCAAATAAGTGTTCGCTCAAATGAAGAAAATTGTCATGATGCAACTACCATTAAGAGGAGTAGGAATGGGAAAATCTACTCATTAGATGCAAAAGTGGGAATTTTAATAAAAGAAATTCGAGTACTTTACCCGTTCGGTTAACAAAATAGCTTGCATAACAAAATAATAGTGTTTGCCCGAGTTAATAGACGTGGTTCTTACGTGACACCTTCTAGTGGACTTTGACATGAGTCCCCGATGGTCCTAAATGCATGTTTTCATAAGCCCTCATAGCGTTGTGCTCTGTGTGTAACTGTTTTGTGTATCGTGTATAAAACACAGTATTAGTGCACGTTTAAAACAACTTGTTGACTCACGGTACCTTGGTATACTTTCTTCCTAAATTCACAGCTAATGATACTCGATCAACGTTCAATCTTAGAATAGTAGTTGGATCCTTGCAGTTAGTTAAATAAATCGTTAATCCTAGGCATGGGATTCCGGTTCTTGAGGGTTGACTAGTTCAGCTCTTGGTAGTCGATACTCATTCGAAAGTTGCCACCCTTGTTTTCGACGTGCAACACTGGAGCTCCCCAAAGCGAGAAGCTTGGTCTTATAAACCCCTTATCTAACAGTTCCTGAAACTGCGTTGACGACTCTTGCATTTCTGAAGGCGCAAGTCGATAAGGTGCTTTGGCTACAGGCGCAGCGTCTAGAACCATGTCAATGTGGAACTCGACTTGTCGTTGAGGGGGGTAACCCTGGCAAGTCTTCGGGGATGACTTCAGGATATTCCCATACCACAGGGATATCTTTGTGCTTCGGTTCTTCGGCCTCTTTGTCCACGACATGAGCTAAGAAGGCAATACACCTTTTACGCAAAAACTTTTGTGCCTTCAAACAACTAATAATCAGTAGAGGCGTATCATGCTTCTCCCCATGAATCACAATCGTCTCTCCATTCGCCAATGGGGTACGGATAGTCTTCTCATGGCATACGATCTCAGCTCAATTACTTGACAACCAATCCATCCCAACTACTACGCCGAAGCTTCCCATTAGCTAGTTCTATCGAGTACGGGATATCTAACTTACTAGCTATTGAACCAAGTATATTCTTAAACTCTGGAGATATGAAGCTATAGTTGGTACTAGTATCGAATAACATAGATGCAAAGTGTTGATTAGCAGGGAATGTAACAGTGACTTTGTTCGGACCCTGGCATGCTTCACGAGCTCCAATGTTGAACGCTCTTCCACGGTCTTGGTTAATCCCCCTTGGGCAATCTTTCCTAAAGTGCCCCACGTCACCGCAATTAAAACACCCTTGACCTCCCTTTCCACGTCCCGTCCCATGCCAACACGTCTCCTTGCAATGCCCCACTTTGCCACAGTTATCACACTTTCCATTTCTACATCACCCGGTATGATGACGTCGACAATTGTCGTACTTAGGTAGTTTACCCATGTACTCTTTTCCCTTTTTGGCATTGTTGTTGTTTTTCGCCCGAGTACCCTTCTTGAAGTTTGCGAATTTTCTCTTGTTATCTCTCTAGATGGCTCCACAGGAGTCTCCTTCTTCTCTTCAGAGATTGAAAATTTTCCTAGTCTAACCGCTTCTTCAGTGAGTGCCACACTTAAGTCAATAGCATCGGTAATTGTTGGAGGCTTCGATGTTGTCACTGTAACGCCCTAACACGTTTTAACCAAATTTTGACGCAGCGGAAAATACATACTAAAAATTTCTTTATAAGTTATTCTTTCTTTCACTTAAATACATTAATCCCTTTTCATAAATTAATTAAAAACTAACATACGTATATCGAATTAAGTGACCACATACACACCCAAGTACAACCTATGTCTTGACTCGATCTTCAACCGCTTACACATCTTGAACAAACATTCATAAACCTGTACAACCTGCAGTCACCACAACCAATTACTTCATTAGCAACCAGTGACATAATATATATACTTTAAAACGTGCATAATCAAACATCAACATCTCTTATTCTCGTTCATATAAGTCCATTCGTCCATCCATTCGGACACTCTCGTACGACTTCCATACTTAACCTTCACTCTCCATTATTAGTATACCTGCACTTTCATTTCATTCTTAACAGAAAACAATTAGCATCATTATACTTTCCTATTCACTTTCGACTTCTTTTTCCGTAAACTTACCTATTTACTTCCATTGTTTAATACTTTCACATGTATCACAATAATGATCAAAGTACAATATATTTTACATCTAAAGTGTAATTCCGGGATTTACTTACTTTACTCGTCCGTATTTGTATTCGCTTACTTGAGTCTTCTTGTCCCGTTAGCCTTCCACGCTCCCATCCATCTTGACATGATTCCTATACTTTCATGTCATTACATTAACATCCTTATTAGCATACATGATTATTCATATGAACGATCATATCAAGTTCATATCTCACATATGTATTCCATTAGCTGATTCAAACAAGCATATAGCATACTCAACATCATCATAACACAACCTTCACATATATTGTCATTTAGACATTTCATCAAACACGTGGCGTGCGTACTACTTCCTAGGCACCATGTACAACTAGTTTATGCATAATCTTCCTAGTTCATTCATATTTCATCAAATCTTCTTACTAATCAACAAGTATCATTAGCACATAAACATCAAGCATAGCATCATCATATTTCTCCTAATTCATCTAACAAGAATTCATCATACCCACATAATACATCAATCTTTCCACAAGACTTGGACATAGATGGTGACTCTAGTCATCATCTTCACCATAACTAACGAGTTTCACTTCTAATCATCAAATTAGCACTAACCATACGTAACCGATGTTCTATACGAGGGTTCTAACCCTTGTACATGATTAATTTCATATTAACTCACGGATTAGAACATAACCCACTTCACCCATGATCACCAATCTTAAATTTAAGACATACCTTATGATCCCCTCGTGATAGTGATCATTTATCCATGCTCGGTTATGATTTTAGACTTCATTCCACCCTTCAATTTGAAGATTTATCAAGAACTAAGGTTTGAACCCTTGTTCTTCTTCTTCCTGATCGTCTCACACACACGAAGTGTGTGTGTGTGTGTGTGGGTTTTCCTTTATTTAATAAATCATGTTTCCTTTTTAACGGTTTTGGTCCCTCAACTTCGTTTCAATTAATAAAGAGACTAACACTCATTATCTTGTTACTTACATATACATGTCACCACTCGGTAAATTATTCCTAGTCAACTTTTATTTACGGGTCACTTTTACCCCAAACGGTAATTTACCCGTTCCTTTATATTAACCGGGTTTAAATTATCAAACCCCATTTTTGGGGTGTTACAGTCACCATGATCAGAATCTGAGGTGCCAATCCCCAGATGAAACGTTCGATCCTCTTAAACTCTGGTTCCACCAGATATGGAACAACTCGCGATAAATCATGAAATCTCTGCACATACTCAGCTATCTTTGGACCTTCCATCTTCAAGTTCCAGAACTCAGTTTCCAAATTTCTGGATTTCTGCTCTCAAACAATACTTCTTATGCATCAGATCTTTCAGTTCGTCCCATGTCAAAGCATACGCAACAGCCTTGCCCAACGTCTGAACCTGAAGGTTCCACCATGACAGAGCCCCATCCAGAAACAGTCTAGAAATGTACGTGACCTGATGCTCTGTTGCACATTTTCTCAAACGCAAAACATAATTCGTCTTCTCAACCCAACGCACAAAAACTACGGCACCCCCAGTGTCGTCGAAATCCAGGGGCTTGCAGCCCAAGAACTGCTTGTAGGTGCAGCCTGTGACATAAGCAAAATCATTCACATAAGGCATTAGCAAAGCACACTTGGAAATGTCCAAACGTGTTGTAATGTGTCTTAAGTGACTAAACATTACCGTTGGGTGGGTTATTTCCTGAGGTACCTCCGCTGCGTTCGGGGCGAAGGGCCTCGTGCTGTGCGATGGCCTATGAGATGCGCTCTTGTAATTCTGCCTCTGTCGTCGGCAGAGGGTTGTTGGTATCGGTGTTCCTTCGAGGAGACATCTTCTAAGAAGAAGATCAGATAGGTCAGGTCTTATTAAGGATATAAGCACGTAAGCATATACTTAACGACTAAGACCTAGAAGGTGTATATAAATATGTATATAAGCTATCGTCATAGTAAGTAATCATATAACATCACAATTATAGCACAAACATGTAAATCAACAACGTGTTTAATGGGAACATGACGACTGGGCTTTCATTATTTACCGACCACAATCACATTATCTACAAAGTGTATCACATCAAAAGGGACACAGGGTCGCACTACCCTTGTCCAATAAATCTATCAATATACCAAAATTCACGTGGTCAAAAGTGGTTTTCAGAGGTCTTCACAATCTCGGCTCGATAGTGGTGCCCTCACCAAAAGTAATGCAATCTGCATAAAACCAAAAACCAACTATGCTGATGGTGGAGGAGGAGGAGGAGGAGGAGGGAGGAAAAGCAAAATGCGAACGTGTGCGAGCTCCTCCTCGAGCTTGTATACATGGCAAAGTAAGTAACTAATCTGCTGCTCGATAGTAGAGAAACGAGCATCAAAACCTGGGAAAGGTGTAAGAGCAGCAGGTGGGAGTGCAAAAGGAAACAGTGATGAATGTGGAGGATCAAAAATATACTTGCATAGACAGGGTGGAGGACGTGGTGTCAGCTCAAGCTCCAAAACTCTACGACTCAAAACCTCAAACTGTAGTTGAAGTGACAGGAGCAACTCATCCCGTGTGTAGCCTCCATGATGTGAAGAATGATAGGGGTCTGAAATCGGCATATTGCATGGTAGGAACTATCGGAATGGCTCGTCCCGCGGTGAAGAAGTGAAGGGAGCAATCGGTGCAGCCTGAGGGATCCATGGAAAAGCTGCTGAAACAAAAGGATCGTCACATGGATGCTGACCAAAAGTACCTTCTCTTGGACGGGGTGCGGGCATGTCCTGAAAGAAAACGATAGGCAAACCAGTGCGATGGACGTCGTACTCCACAGGAGGAAAGGAGCAACATCAGCGGGTGCGGGTGCAGGAACAAATGTCTCAACAAAAGGAAGATCAACAGGTGCAGGTACTGGGTCAGGTATAAAGGGTGCAAGTTCTTGTAAACCAAAAATGAACATGGTCAGGATCAGGAATCGGCCCAAGATCAGCAGGTGCAACATCAGGCTGATCAAAAGGGGCAAGAGCTAGCTCAGGAGCAGGCTCTGGGTCGTGTGGTGGTGTGGGATCTCAAGCAGGTGATAGTGTGGCAGACGTAGTGGTGTCGTCATCTGAGTCAGTAGCAAAAAGCTGCAATCCGGTCGTCTGTAAAGCTGAAGATGCCACAGACTCAAAGGAGTTTGAAATTGAGTGTAAACTGGAAGCAGAGGATACTTCAATGGCAGGAACCTCAGGAGGTGGGACAACAACAACATCCTCATCTATCTCTCCATCACCCTGGGCGTCAACAGGAGGACTGTCTACGAACAAATTGGCGTCATCATCAAACAAATCATCAAATGGCCAAGTCTCGGGAGGAATGACCACAAGAGGTACGGCATCGAGGATCGGAGCCACAATGTGCTCGCCATCGGGGTGACCAATGATAAGGTGATCATGGACTGGAACAGGAATGGCAAAATAATCCTCGTCAGGGAAACCACCAGCAAGGGTAAATCATCGCCATAGTTTCGTAGCGCGAATGGTTGGAAGTCGTCCTCGTCCTTGGACAACATGTCAGCATCACTCTCAGTGTCTGACGTATTCATTGACGATATTCTTATTTATTCGAAGTCTCGAGCCGATCACGAACAACATCTTCGTCTGACGATGGTGTCACTCCCTGACTTTTACGGAAGCGTGATTTGGTGTGACTTACTTAATATCATTGCATTCAACCATAACAAATGACTATATGATAAAACCAAGATGTTCATCCATAGATAGTTTTAAAACGTTACAAGCAACATTGTTTTAAATCCCAAAACACAGACTTCATAATACAATACCAGCAAGTTTTAGATCCATAAGGACTTCACAAAAGACACAAACAAACTAGGTCGCGAGCCATGTATCTTATCCAAGATAAAATACATAACCCAAACCCTTCGACTTCAGATGACACCTTTTATTAGAGACATGACTTGTAACTTCAATGCCCGCCAGATCCATACTAAATTTCCTGAAATACATGTAGTTTGAAAACATCAACAAAAGTTGAGCGAGTTCATGTGTTTTGTATGTGTACGCGAACAACCTTGAAAACATTTGTAAGTATGTATGTATGTACTTGTAAACTGGTATGAAGCAACAAGGAAACAGATCAATTAATGTGTAGCTAATACATTAATATGTGTGACATGGTATAGGAAGCACTCAACCCTTTATGCGTATTTCGTACCTGGCCCTCCGGCGGAACGACATAGTCACCACATGCGGCCAACTCGCAGGCCCATGGGAGGGGCTCGCAACACCCAATAGATCTATCACTCATGCCCCTCGGTCCTTATACAAGGATTAAGGGTCTTAAGTTAATCGCCTACCCATTCACATGATCTAGCAGTTCATTCCATAGCTAACCATACCATTTGTAATCATCGAAAGATTTGTAACATGTATTTCACCCCCGAAGTTGTAAAGCTAAAAAGAGTTAAAAGAAAAGGGGGACATGAACTCACAGTTTTGCGTTGTTCGTATCCAATGTAACTCAAAGCTTCCTGTAGAACGCACGACTACCTACATGCGTACTATGGTTCATTAGACGGGTGGGTCGTGCCTTGACCTCGTTCTTATTTAGTAATTTCCGAGTTATGTTTCTTTGTGTCATCAATGTTATTCCAAGTATATAATTATTTGTTAAAATAATAATATTTTAACTTAAATTATATTTATTAAATTTTGGAGTATTAGTTAAAATAGGATATTTTAACTTGACACATAAGTGTATTTGTACATTTATATCCTTCCCAAGGATGGGTGTAATTGTATTCGTATTCTTATACTTGTATATTTTTGCCATGTATCGGTGTCGTATTCCGGTGTGTATTTATACGTACGAGAATACGCATTTTTATTGTGTTTATTAAGTATTCTTATACTTAATTTTTGTATCAACTTTGTCCGGAGTAATATCTTTAATAAAAATACATCAATATATATTTCCGAAATATATATCTTGAGAAATATTACTTAGAAAAATTATTCATAATTTTTCTCTTTGCAAAAATATTTATAAACCTCATACAAGTATCAAAACTAATATATTTCCAAGTCTAACTTAGAAATATACATAAATCCATTTTTCTTCCAAAAATAATATGTTCAAAGTTTATTTAAGAAAATATATTTTCTTCCAAAAATAATGTATCTTCGAATAATTCCAATAAAGATTTATATACTTTTACTTGCCAAAAATAATATTTTTTTCTCTTTGTAAAAAATATGATACATTTTTGTAGTGCTTCTAGTGTAAGTTTGGTGTTTCGGGTAGTGTCTGGTTGTTCGGTTGGTTACTGGTTCGTTAAGGTGCTAAACTTTGCAGTTTAGTGTGCTTTATGTACCCTTTTGTGACAGTTTCGATTCCCGACACTTAGGAAAGCATTCAGGACCATTTAAGCATATTTCTGCATGATATAAATGTGTTTAAATGCTGAATTTTGCTGGATTCTGCAGAATTCTGCAGTTTATGTAAGTTTTAGGCACTTTTCGGCACTTAAACTATCACTAGGAAGGCAGTTTTATGATCCTTACTTTCCTACACACTATACTAGTGTAACTCTTGGTTTCTGGCCCATTCTGTATCTCAATACCATGTCTGTCTATGTACTGAACTCCGTCAGCATTTCTCTGATTTGTCTGATAACTGTGCTATCTTTGTTTCGTGCATCATTTGAATCAATACGGTTTGCATGCAATAATGTTCTGTCATTTGTAATATAGGATGCACATGTATGTACAACAAAAGAAATCAGAAAGCAATTCATGTCATAAATTGTGGATCAGCACAGTCATTAAGCATTAATCATTGTCTAATAATTGTACGGATGCATGCAAATTTGACACTTGTCACAGATGGAACTCCTAAAGAAGGAACAACTTTTCGCCAAATTCTCCAAGTGTGAATTTTGGCTTAAGGAAGTTCAGTTCTTAGGTCATATTGTTAACGAGCAGGGTATTCATGTGGATCCTTCCAAAATAGCTGCTATTAAGGATTGGAACACACCTACTACACCCACAAAAGTTCGTTCTTTTCTTGGTCTTGCTGGTTACTATCGATGATTTATTTCGAACTTCTCGAAGATCACGGTTCCTCTCACTTCTTTGACTCAAAAGAATAAGCCTTTTGAGTGGGGACCCAAACAAGAGGAAGTTTTCCAAACCTTGAAACGAAAACTCTGTGATGCTCCTATTCTATCTTTGCCCGAAGGAAACGATGATTTTGTTGTCTATTGTGACGCGTCGAATCTAGGCCTTGGTTGTGTTCTTATGCAACGAGGTAAAGTTATAGCTTATGCGTCAAGACAATTGAAAATTCTCGAGAAGAACTACACGACTCATGATCTTGAGTTGGGTGCTGTGGTTTTTGCACTCAAAATCTAGAGACACTATCTTTATGGCACGAAATGTGTGGTTTTCACAGACCACAAAAGTCTCCAACACATTCTCAATCAGAAGGAGCTAAACATGAGACAACCACGCTGGGTTGAACTCTTGAACGATTACGATTGCGAGATTCGCTACCATGTTGGTAAGGCGAATGTCGTAGCCGATGCGCTAAGTCGAAAGGAACGAGCCAAGCTTCATTTTGTTCGCACTCTATCTGATATCCAAACGCTTGTCTCTCAAGCTCAACGTACTTGTGTTTTACAAAACTTGATGGGTAAGGAATTACCACGTCAACTTGAGCTTAAACTCGAAATGAAAGACGATGGGTTACTCTATTTCAAGGATCGGGTGTGGATTCCGAAACAAGACGATCTTCGCACTTTAGTGATGAAAGAATCTCATAAGTCTCGATATTCCATCCATCCTGGTGCTGAAAAAATGTACAAGGATCTTCGTACTCAGTACTGGTGGCCTGGTTTGAAGAAGGATGTAGCCTTGTATGTATCAAAATGCCTAACTTGTCTCAAAGTCAAGACCGAACATCAACGACCGTCTAGTTTGCTTGTACAACCAGAGTTACCGGTATGGAAGTGGGAGAACATTGCGATGGATCTCATCACTAAGTTACCGCGCACAACTAGAGGTCACGATGCTATTTGGGTTATCATTGATCGATTAACGATGTCATCTCATTTTATACCGATTCGCGAGGATCTATCTGCTGATAAACTTGCCAAGATTTATGTTGATGAGATTGTGTATCGACATGGTGTTCCTTTGGATATCATATCTGATCGTGATGCTCGATTTTCATCTCATTTTTGGAAGACCATGCAATCTGCTATGGGAACCCAACTAAATCTAAGCACTGCTTATCATCCCCAAACAGATGGACAATCCGGGAGGACGATACAAACATTGGAGGATATGCTTAGAGCATGTGTGATAGACTTTGGTGGTAATTGGGACTCTCATCTTCCGTTGATCGAGTTCTCTTACAACAACAGTTATCATGCTAGCATCAATATGGCACCGTTTGAAGCTTTATACGGTCGAAAATGTCGTTCACCTGTCTGTTGGAATAAGATCGGTGAAGCTCAGCTTACTGGACCTGAGCTCATTCTGGAAACAACAGATAAAATCAAGAAAATTCGCGATAATCTTCAGACAGCTAGAAGCCGTCAAAAGAGTTATGCGGATATGCGATGCAAGCCCTTGGAATTTCAAGTCAGAGACCGTGTCCTACTCAAGGTATCTCCTTGGAAGGGAGTGGTGAGATTTGAAAAGAAAGGAAAACTTGCACCTCGATATGCTGGACCATTTAAGATTGTCGAAAGAATCGGAAATGTTGCCTATCGACTAGAGCTACCTCCTGAACTTGGGAATATTCACCCAACATTCCACGTGACCAATTTACGAAAGTGTTTAGCCGATACTGATCTTCATATTCCACTCGACGAAATTCAAGTTGATGACACAATGCACTTTGTCGAGAAACCTGTGGAGATAATGGACCGTGAAATCAAGCGAATACGATTGGTCAAGGTTCGCTGGGAGTCCAAACGTGGCCTCGAGTTTACTTGGGAGTGTGAGGACCAAATGAAGGCGAAATATCCACAATTATTTTTACAAGTTTCCTCTAGTTAAAATTTCGGGACGAAATTTCCTAAAGTAGGGGAGACTGTGACAACTGTGCTCTGTCAACGATGTATGATGTAAAACAATATCAATTATCAATAAAACTATGTGTTTTGGTGTTAATATTTGTGTATTTATGTTTGACGGTTTTACGATTTGATTCAAGTTCGATTTCAAGCTTTAAATCGCTTTATGGAAAGTTATACGCACACTGATGCGTAAACGTAATCAGTTTAATGCGACAAACACTCCGGAGTAGTGTCATAGGCTTAACATACCTTAAATAACCTTTACATAACTTAGAAAAAAGTTTTGGATGGTTTGGTGTGTCGAAAACAAGTTTATTCGATCGTAGGGACTATTTGTGTCAAACTGTGAAACTATAATGATTTGTATAGTAACGAACATTCTGGAACTTGATCATAATCTAAACATACCCTAAATATCCTTTACATAGATTAGAAATAGGCTTTGAGGGGTTCGGTATGCGAAAATAAACTAATTGGATCAACAGGGACTAAAAGCGTCAAAACGTGCATATGTTTGCATTTACGTGCATATCTTACGTTCTGAACATATCCGGACATCCAAAAATTTTTGTAATAATTAAAATATTTTATTTTAGTGATTGGAATGCAAAAATACCATTCGTCGTGAAATTTGGATCGTTTTCGCGTCCGTTCGAGTTTTCGTCGTAATTAACCGAATAACGTGACCGTACGACCCAAACGAACCAAAATCCGAGATGCTTTCAAGCATATTTCATGTTCCCTATGATTTAACTTCATCGTATAGCTTTGAAATGGGGTTAACGGGCCATAAATGCATCAAAATCAAAGTTTTGGACATGCAGGGACTAAAATTGACAACTTCTGATAGTTGCCTAGGCGGGGCGCGAAGACCAATGCTCCAGCCTTCGCGGGTCGCGACCAACCTGTAGAAAGAAACATTGAATCTAGCCTTTACAGCCTGTTCTAATGGTTTTTAACACCAGATTTTGGATACTATGGACTTGTTTTGAGATCCGATTGTATTCTAATCTATGTGCCACAAGTGTATGGCTTGGATCAAGCTTTGATTCTTGCAAAAACACTTTTAAAGATCTTGATGGGTCATGACTTTCTATAAATACCCATCTTGTTCAAGCTTCATTCCTCACACATTTGATCTAAATCTGCTCTAAGTTGAAGCTAAGGCTTCATACTTGAGTATTTTAGTTCAAATCTTCCTAGCTTGGACCTTTTGTAAGCTTCTTTCATGCTTGTTTATGCTTTTCAAGCATGAAAGTCAAACAATGTTTGACTTTCTGCTTTGACCTTGATTTGGTCAACACAAAGGTCGTTTGAACTTTGCAACGTGAGCGTAATCACGATGGTTATAATCCCTTGTAACTGTACCTACTGATTTCCACGTTGATTAGTCGAAGTGAGGAGTCAAAGTTTAGGTCAAAATGCCGATTATGCGCATTTTGCGACGAAGCTATTTTCGGGTATCAAAACACTTTGTTTTGATATCAAACTTGTTTTCTAACGTAGTTAAACATGTTTTAACATGTTTAACTCGTTACTTTTAGTCTAGTGCTTGTATGGGGTCGGAAGTCAAGCGGTCTTGACAACCGCTTAGACTTTCGAACCCTACCCATTTGGTCGATCGTTAGGATCCGACCAAGCATATTTTGTGACCATAGTTGTATAGGGAATAACCTTCTGAGGTTATACCTTATGGTCACTTAGTTTGATTAGTTGTATGATAGGTAGTTTATATGCCTTACGAAAATGACCAAAATACCCTTTTCATGCCTAATTTGAATTTAAGCATGTGTAACTTAAATTTTGTCACTTAAACTGATTATGCAACATATTTAGACATGTTAGGGCATATAATACTTGTCATAGGACTAGTTAGGCGCCTCGAATGCGCATTTGCGCGAACGACGAGTTAAAGTAGCATAAGCTACCTTAATGGGTCGTAACGGGTCGTAAGCACTTAGGATAGGTTCCGATTTAGAATGTAGGCTTTGTTAAACCATAACATGAGTTCCAATACTCATTTGGTTTACGAACCCTCATTCTACCCGATCTTCCGATTTAGGTGTCGATTTATTAACTAGCGATCCGATTACTAGGTACTACTTGATTTCCTTGGTTTGTCCGAGCTTTGTTAGTTCATTAGATCAAGGATACTTGCAATTCAATGTGAGTACATAGTTCCCCTATTTTACTGTTTTCAATTGTTTTGGGGTGATTCATATATGCTAAACGATTTCGATGTTTTCAAAAACGAATATTATGGTTTATATTAAACACAACTATTTCGATAATGTGAACGAACTTGTTGGGACATAATTACATAATGAATGACATTCATAAGCTTTGTCCGAGCCGACCAGTACTAGGTTATGGTACCATAGGATCTGATAAATCCCGTTATCGGACTGCCACCATGGTTATGTATGGGGGTTATGTGGGTAACGACTGAACCTGATGATTGTTAACTTACACTTTGGTGGTTTGTTAATACGAGTTGAACGATGGACGATAATTCTGTCGCTCCACTCCCCGACGTTTCCGCCGCGGTTTTGTTGTTTTACGTGGTCGGGGTGTGACACCCAGTGGTTTGAGTCAGCAACGATACAATCCCCAAGGGTCGGAATATTGAAAGATAATTAATTAAGTTATTAATGCGTAAAGTGGTAGGCCCCTCTTTTGAAGGTGACGTTATCCTCGGCTAAGTGGTTTGAGTCAGCAGAGATACAATCCCAAGTAGCCGGGTTAATGTATTAATAGTAGTTTACATATGAGGGGATCAAGCCATTCGCACCCCCGCCATCCAATACCAGTGGTTATTGAAGGAGGTCCTAGTAAGATTGACCCAGGTCCTTGCAGGATCTATATACTGAACAAGGCAAGAACCTTACCAAACCATTCCCTTAACCCCCGACCAGGTAGCCAACATATCTCTATATAGACCGTAGAGATATGAATGGTGAAAATCTTTTATTTTATATAGACAGTAAAATAACGCCAAGACACCACGGACAAATGATAAGGAAGTTTCACCTTCAACATAAGAAACTAGTTATTAAAGTCATTAATACAAGCACCCCTATTTATAGCCTGTACAAAAGCCCGGACACGGCCCCGTGTCCGCTGGACACGTCCCCGTGGCCATCCTCTTTCTCTTTCTTCATTAATTACAATTGTCTGCATTAGGCTCCACACGTCGTCGTGTTCGCTGGGCACAGGCCCGTGTGCAGAAGCGTATCTGTACTATCAAGATTTACAAGATTCTGCGAATCTTAGCGTTGACCACGGCCAGTGTTGAGCTGGGCACGCCTCCGTGCTGGGAATAGAAGCTTCTATAGTTTTGTCCTTTCTACAGACATCTGACCATGCCCCCGTGTCCACTGGGCACGGGGCCGTGGTCTGCCTGATGTTTCTTGTTTTTGCTTGGGAAGATGCTATCGAGGGGTCGGGCATGCCAGGTTTATTCATTTTCTTTGTATTTATGTTAGTTTTTGCTGCATATTTGTTCCTTTTCTTCATTTAAGCTCATTAGGTCCTGAAAATACAAAAAGAAGACAAAAGCACACTTTTTTCCAACATTAGTACTAAAAAAGGGTTAGTTTTATGCCTCGTTTGATGTAATTTATATGTTGCATTTTACACACATGAAATACCCCCACACTTGAATATTTGCTTGTCCTCAAGCAAAACTCTTTATTATGTGGCTTACACACCCAAATGGAATGGGTAGAAGAGAAGTTTTTGGGCTTGTCTTGAGTGTCGGGAATCCAAGATCTTTATTGGGTTTTATTTTTATGCTATTTACAATCCTATTCGTTATGATTTATTTAGAACGTTTCATAAGGGAAATTACTTATTTGGGCAAAACATGTCTCTTTAAAATTCCATTTATATACAAGTTCACACACCTCATGGGAGATCACTCAACACTCGGCCAAAGATGTATTTTTGTGAAACACTCAAGACCGGCATGGAACTTACTTCTACCATATGCTTGCCAAGCAATCAATCCTCCTCCTTTTTAACTATAAACCTTTGTAAATATCAAGAGGACTTGGGGAAGGGTTAGGCTTGGGTTAAAGGTAGGTGGTTTTGGGTTAGTGGTTAGTAAAAAGGGCTAAAAGCGTAAAAAGCATCGGCCATCGTAAAACTTTTTGTTTTATTACTTTTATTTAAACTAAACACTTTCAAACAAAGTTTCTTTGAGGAACTTGTTTGTTTATTGCTAGACTTCATTTTTTATAAGGAACGTCACAAGAAAACCGAGCTTTTTACTAAAATAAAGGGTTTAAGAGAAAAACGGTTTTGGTGGGTAAAGGGTGTTTGTTTTGTGGGTTTAGAAATGAAAAGGTTTAGGCTCAAAGGGGTTAACTAGGGGGATTTTGGGTAGGTGAAAAAATGAAAAATAATAGTGTTGAAAGAAAAATGGGTTAGTCCTAATGCCTCTATCATTTACTTACTTGGGTTTAAGTTGGTAAGGACCGGGAATGTATTGCCGTGGCAAGTTCTAGAGTCGTGAGAAACCAAGCGGTTATTCACACAAGAAAAGAAAAATGAGCATTTAGTTTAAAGATGTATGATTGTATGCTCAATAAAGGCTCAAAACTCACTTTTTGTGGGAATGGGTTTATAATGTGATCAAGTATATATAATCAAATTTTAACTAGATTTGTCATGTCGTTTCATAATTTTCTTATGTTGGTTCTTTTTATCACGACGCTATCGGTTGTAAATTTGTAAAAATATAACCTTTTTAGAACTTGTTATTCCCAAATTAAACCAAGACAAGTAAGAAAAATGAAAAGTTTTTGAAAAAAAATTGGGGTGATTAGCGGTTCCAATAGAATTTTGTGTAAGGCTTGTTATTAGGACTTGCAAAATTCAAGGTTTAGCATCCCCCCCCCCCCCCCACACTTAAATTACACATTGTCCTCAATGTGTCCCAAAAATAAGTTTTTAGGTTGATTGAATGTGTAAAAAGGTGTTTAAAAACAAAATTTTATGTTACTGGGCGTCTGAGCATGGGCCCGTGTTGGTCTGGGCACGGCCCCGTGTTAAGATCGCCAGTATCATATTTAACAGAAGGCTGGGCAGATCCTTGGGCACGGGGGCGTGTTGGGTTGAGCACGGCCCCATGCTGAACTTGCTGTAATGAAGAAAAATTGTTGGGAGGCTCTGTTTTTGTGCATGGGGTGTGGGTTCAAGTTTCCCTTAGTAACCTCCACTATTTTGAATGTGTTTTATTCCTGAAAATTAAAACTAAACTAGAAAACATAAAAGTTAATCTAAACTAAAACTAGGGAAATTTCCGCGGAATGCCTCCGTGGTGCGCCAAGTTTATAAGGGTCCTTGGCTAGACCCAAAGTCAGTCATATGTTACCCAAGTGAGATGTTTTGCATCCCATGTTGCACCGTCGGAGAGCATCATCCAAGCTTAAGTCTATGACATTCATGTAGTTGACCGGGTTGTGTCTTCTACTCTTTTTCCAACCCCGAACTCCATCTCTTTGTCCCCAACCCTCAATGTTAATTTCCCACCATTCATGTCTACCATTGCGTGAGCGGTGGCTAGGAATGGTCTTCCTAGAATAAGTGGCACTTCGGTATCTTCCTCCATATCAAGTATAACAAAGTCGGCCGGGAAGACAAAGTCTCCGACTTTTACCAATAGATTTTCGGCGACACCTTGTTGATATTTGATAGACCTATCGTCGAGTTGTATGCACATCTTTGTGGGGCTTGTTTTAGCTAGTCCGAGTTGGTCAAACATTGATGCGGGCATGAGATTGATGCTAGCCCCAAGATCGGCTAGCACATTGCGTACGGGTGATCCCCCAATGGAACAGGGGATGGTGAAGCTTCCGGGGTCGATTTTCTTTTGTGGGAGTTTATTAAGTAGAACGGCAGAGCATTTTTCACTTAAGTTAACTAATTGCAGTGTTTCAATTTTCCTTTTGTGAGTGAGAAAGTCTCTCATAAATTTTGAATATTTAGGCATTTGAGTGAGGACTTCCGCAAATGGTAGATTGATGTGCAATTGTTTTAGTAAGTTTACGAATTTTGTGAATTGTTCATCGGTCTTTTGGTGAAGTAACCGACCGGGGTAAGGCACCAGGGGGTTCTTGGTAGGTTCTTGATTTGGCGGAGGAGTTGTCTCTTTTATGGGTATTGGTGAATCTATGGTTTGGTTAGACGGACTCTTTTCAGTTGGAGGTAGCGGAGCCTCCTGGGGACCTACGGTATGGTTTCTCAATGTAATTAGATGCACTTGCGCCTTTGGGTTGGTTTCGGTATTGCTGGGTAACGCGCCTTGTGGTCTCTCGGAGAAATTTTGAGCTAGTTGATTTAGTTTTTTTTTTCAATGTTTTGAATACTAGCTTGTTGATTTCTAAAGCTTGATTCCATTTGTTGGAATCGATCTGAGTTTTTCTTTTCGGTGTCGGAGATGAGGCGTGAGATAGTATCTTCAAGCCTCTCTCGTCCCCCTTGTTGTTGTTAAGAGAAATTTGGTGACTCATTTCTTGGTTATTGAAAGTTTGTTCGTTGGTATTGATTTTGTTGGTTACTACTATTGCCGAGTTCTCTCCAACCAAGGTTAGGGTGGTTACGCCATCCTTGGTTGTAGGTACCCGTCGGGGGACCTGACGTCCTAGGTCTATTATCAATATAGTTTACCGTTTCCGTTTGATTATCCATTTCTTTCATACAACTCCAATTTTCATGTGGCCCACCACACCCTTCGCAAGCCATAACCGAGGCCGTTTTTGCCATTTCTAACTTTTTGATTTTCGAAGAGAGGGCCTCGATTTGGGCTTGTAAAGAAGTGCTTTCGTCTACCTTATGGGCGCCCGAGGTAATAGATTTTGTGCCTCGGTGAGTGTGCCACTGAAAATTTATTTTGAGCAATTTCCTCAATTTGATTATAAGTTTCATTTGGGCGACGATTACCTAGAAGTCCCCCGGAGCTAGAGTCGAGTGTTTGTCTTGTGTGTGGCAACAACCCATTGTAGAAGGTGGATACTTGTTGCCATACCGCAAGACCATGATGAGGGCACTTTCTTAGTAGCTACTTGAACCTTTCCCAAGTTTCATATAAGGATTCCCCATCCTCTTATGAGTATGTATTAATTTCAGTCATTAATTTAGCCATTTTAGAAGGAGGGAAATACTTATATAAGAACTTTTGGGCTAGTTCATCCCAAGTGTTTACTAAACCACTTGGGAGGGTGTTAAGCCAAGCCTTAGCTGGTCTTTTAGTGAAAACGGGAACATTCAGAGACGGATTGCATCGTTTGATGCCCCATTGATTCGAAAAGTATCACATATTTCCAAAAAGTTGGTAATATGTAAGTGGGGATCTTCATCCGCAAGACCATGGAAAGTTGCGGAGTTTTGGAGCATTTGAATCAAATGCGGCCGAAGTTCGAAGTTGTTGGCATCGACATTCGATGCATTGATAGTGGCGCCGAGAATACCTACCATGGGCCGTAGGTAATCCATTAGGGTACGTTGATCCGCCATTGGGAGTGGGTCCCCCTAAACTTTCTCTTGGATTTTAGCTTTAAGTCTTTTTCTTAGAAAGCATTCGGGTTCGTCTAGAGGTTCTTTTAAGTCTTTATTGGAACTGGAGCTCATGCACTGCGTAGGAAGTTCAGGTGCGGCACCGGGGTTCCAAGTCCTGCGATAAAAAACAAAAAAGATCGCTGGTCAGAAGTCTCACCACGGCCCCGTGGTCGCTGACCACGGCCCCGTGGTCAGGGTTACAGTGATTGTTTTCCGGATCCCTGTTACTGGAGAGTTCAACACGGCCCCGTGCTGCACCAACACGGCCACGTGCTCACCTCTCTGTAACTCAAAAAACAAAAACTGCCAGTAAGTATGCTGGCACGGCCCAGTGCTGCAGTCTGCAGAAGCTAAAAAATTTAGAAAAATCCTAAAAAACAGAAAAATAAGAAAAGCGATTAGGCCGTTGATTCCTAACTTTCTAAAAAGCCTTGTGTCTCCGGCAGCGGAGCCAAAAACTTGATGCGTGTGTAGTGTTATATATTTTTATTGATATTTTAAGCCCATTTTACACATTAGTCAAGTTTTAAATTTATAAAACACGATATTCTACTAACACTAAACACACATATAGGCAACCCATCGTGAGCGTAGTATAGCTTGGTAAGATACCGAGGTCGTCCAAGGACACAAGAGCTTTTAGTACCGGTTTATCCTCAACGTCTTATCAAATCAAAATTTTTAGAAAAGGTTTTAAACATGAAAAATAAAAAATAAAAAATGCTGAAAATAAAAATAAAAGAAAAACAGATAGACAAGATGAATCACTTGGATCCGACTCGCCTTTAATGTAACCTTTGATGATTTCCTCACTTTTGCACTTTTTAAGAGATTATCTTAGTTATAGTGGTAGGCCCCTCTTTTGATGGTGACGTTACCCTCAACCCGGTGGTTTGAGTCAGCAAGGATACAATCCCAAAGGGTCGGAATATTGAAAGATAATTAATTAAGTTATTAATGCGTAAAGTGGTAGGCCCCTCTTTTGAAGGCGACGTTACCCTCGGCTAACTGGTTTGAGTCAGCAGGGATACAATCCCAAGTAGCTGGGATAATGTATTAATATTAGTTTACATATGAGGGGATCAAGCCATTCGCACCCCTGCCATCCAATACCAGTGGGTATTGAAGGAGGTCCTAGTAAGCTTGACCCAGGTCCTTGCCTGAACTGGCCGTTTTCAGTGAACACGGCCTCGTGTCCAGTTACCTGAACTGGGCGTTTTCTGCAGATCCTTGGGCACGGGGGCGTGTTGTTTCTTTTTTGGGTGTTGGTGAAGTTGGGGTTTGGTTAGACGGACTTTTTTCAGATGGAGGTAGCGGAGCCTCCTCGGGACCTACGGTACGATTTCTCAATGTGATGAGATGCACTTGCGCCTTTGGATTGGTTTCGGTATTACTGGGTAACGCGCCTTGTGTTCTCTCGGAAAAATTTTGAGCTAGTTGATTTAGTTGTTTTTCAATGTTTTGAATACTAGCTTGTTGATTTCTAAAGCTTGATTCCATTTGTTGGGAGTTGGTCCCCCGAAACTTTCTCTTGGATTTTAGCTTTAATTCTTTTTCTTAGAAAGCATTCGGGTTCGTCTAGAGGTTCTTTTAAGTCTTTATTGGAACTGGAGCTCATGCACTGCGTAGGAAGTTCAGGTGCGGCGCCTGGGTTCCAAGTCCTGTGGTAAAAACAAAAAGATCGCTGGTCAGAAGTCTCATCACGGCCCTGTGGTCGCTGACCATGGCCCCGTGGTCGTGGTTACAGTGATTGTTTTCCGGATCCCTGTTACTGGAGAGTTCCACACGACCCCGTGCTGCACCAACACGGCCCCGTGCTCACCTCTCTGTAACTCAGAAAACAAAAACTGCCAGTAAGTATGCTGGGCACGGCCTGTGTCCAACCAAGCACGACCTGTGTCCAACCAGGCACGGCCCCGTTCTGCAGTCTGCAGACGCTGAAAAATTTAGAAAAAATCCTAAAAAAACAGAAAAATAGCGATTAGGCCGTTGATTCCTAACTTTCTTAAAATCCTTGTGTCCCCCGCTGCGGCACCAAAAACTTGATGCGTGTGTAGCGTTATATATTTTTATTAATATTTTAAGTCCATTTTACACATTACTCAAATTTTAAATTTATAAAACACGATATTCAACTAACACTAAACAAAAATATGGGCAAGTGCACCCACCGTGAGCGTAGTATAGCGTTGGTAAGATACCGAGGTCGTCCAAGGACACAAGAGCTTTTAGTACCGGTTTATGCTGAACGTCTAATCAAATCAAAATTTTTAGAAAAGGTTTTAAACATGAAAAATAAAAAAACTATAATGCTGAAAATAAAAATAAAAGAAAAACAGATAGACAAGATGAATCACTTGGATCCGACTCGCCTTTAATGTAACCTTTGAAGATTTCCACACTTTTGCACTTTTTAAGAGATTATCTTAGTTATAGTGGTAGGCCCCTCTTTTGAAAGTGACATTACCCTCAACCCAGTGATTTGAGTCAGCAAGGATACAATCCCAAAGGGTCAGAATATTGAAAGATAATTAATTAAGTTATTAATGCGTAAAGTGGTAGGCCCCTCTTTTGAAGGCGACGTTACCCTCGGCTAAGTGGTTTGAGTCAGCAGGGACACAATCCCAAGTAGCCGGGTTAGTGTATTAATAGTAGTTTACATATGAGGGGATCAAGCCATTCGCACCCCTGCCATCCAATGCCAGTGGGTATTGAAGGAGGTCCTAGTAAGCTTGACCCAGGTCCTTGCAGGATCTATACACTGAACAAGGCAAGAACCTTACCAAACCAGGCCCTTAACCCCCGACCAGGTAGCCAACATATCTCTAAATAGACCATAGAGATATGAATGGTGAAAATCTTTTATTTTATATAGACAGTAAAATAACGCGAAGACACCACAGATAAATGATAAGGAAGTTTCACCTTCAATATAAGAAACTAGTTATTAAAGTCATTAATACAAAACCAAATAAAAAGTGTGAAAATATTAAAAATCAAAAGTATTACATTAAATGCTTGTCTTCACCAAGTGATGTAAGAGACTTAGCCAAACATGGCCTTTGATTGACAAGAACTCTTACTATCAATCTTGGATCCCGAGACTACTACACACACTCTAAGGTGGATGATGGATGATGGTGGTGGATGTGGGTGTTGTAGTGGTAATGGAGTGGTGGTGAAGTGGGAGAGAGGTGGTTTGCCAAGGGATGCCTTTGAAGTGAACCAAGCACCCCTATTTATAGCCTGTACAGAAGTCTGGACACGGCCCCGTGTCCGCTGGACACGGCCCCGTGGCCATCCTCTTTCCCTTTCTTCATTAATTACAATTGTCTGCATTAGGCTCCACACGCCCCCCGTGTTTGCTGGGCACGGCCCCGTGTGCAGAAGCGTATCTGTACTATCAAGATTTGCAAGATTCTGCGAATCTTAGCGTTGACCACGGCCCGTGTTGAGCTGGGCATGGCCCGTGCTGGGAATAGAAGTTTCTATAGTTTTGTCATTTTCTACAGTGCTGGGAATAGAAGTTTCTATAGTTTTGTCATTTTCTACAGACATCTGACCACGCCCCTGTGTTCGCTGGGCACGGGGCCGTGGGCAGCCTTCTGTTTATTGTTTTTGCTTGAGAAGATGTTGTCGAGGTGTCACACCCCAACCGCGTTAAAACAACAAACCGCGGCGGAAACGTCGGGGAGTCGAGCAACAGAATTATTGTTTCACAACCATGGTATTTAAAGTTTTGTTTTATTTATTAACAGAGTGGTTACATTGTCTTAAAACAAGGAAACAAAGAGTACATAACATAGTTAAGCTATTCTAGCTTCATTTTATGTCACTAAGGCACAGGTCCGCCTAAGTGTATCTTGACCAATCCTATGCATCAGCTCCTGAAAACACATGTGAAAATAGGTACGTCAGCATAAAAATGCCTGTGAGATACATAGGTTTATTGATTTAGGATTCATGACTTGTAAGTTTAAAGAATTGTTTAACAAAAATTAGTCATGAACCTTGTAAAGTGTTTTTCTTTGTAAATCATATGAAAAATCGATAAAAATAAGATGATATAAAAGAAAGATGTGTGGTTAAATAAATAACCAAGTAAAATGAATTTGTATAAGATATGTTGTGTGTAAAACAATGTTTTGTGAAGTTATGTTCTTTGTATAAAATGTAATGTGTCTAAATTGAAATGGTTTAAATAACGCTACTATATGTAATATCATAAAAGCACTTATATATAGGAAGTACCAGCGGCGTATCCACCATGCTTTTATCATATTACACACGCCTCATTCTTTAAATCACTTACCCAAACAAACCACCAAAATGTCTTGTTTAAACAAATGTCAAAATGTTCATGTATAATCAATTGTTATGTATGGCAAATAAAAAGTATCTACTCAAACCATATGTAAAATGTACAAAACAATGTATTTGAATAAATCATAGTTTAAATCAAAAGTTATGTTTTGTAAAATTAATGCTTTATTGATACAAACATCTATGCGGAAATGTTAAAACGCATACATTCAAGCCTTGCGACTGTGGAGACAAACCCTTAAACAAATTAAAGGTTTATCAAAATTTATGAATATCGGATTCAGTCATTTCCTACTTCCAAACAAACCTAGGAAGCCAGAAATGGGAGTTGTCAATTCCTATTGTACCACTACTTACTACCGAGCGGCGTGGCCAATGTTAATGAACGTACTTTTGTCCCGTTAAACAAACCAAATGTCATACCAAATGTAAGCATGTTATGTGAAAATAATGTACTAAGTACGCAAAAATGAACATACATAGCATCAATATGATGTAAATCAATGTGTACATATGCTGAAATGAACATATGAAACAAATATTTTTATGAAATCAATGTACTAGCATGTTAATAAAACATACATAGCAAAAACATGGATGAAATCGTGTACTATACATGTACTATATGAACATAGCAAGCATATGATATAAAATCATGAAAACCACAAAAGTAACAAGTAGGCACATGTGTTTCACCCCAAAATGTTTGAAAACAGTAAAAGAGGGGTCTATGTACTCACTTGAGAATGCTTAGAAGTCTTTGAATAACAACCAAGCAATGCTAGAGAGATCACGGAATCAAACGGCACCTAATATAGGTAACTATGTTAATAAACCGGACCTAAATCGGAAGATTGGATAGAATGAGGTTTCGTAAACCAAGTGAGTATTGGAACTCATATGATATGGTTTAACAAAGCCTACATACTAAATTGGAACCTATCCTAAGTGCTTATGACCCATCACGACCCGTTTAGGTAACTTACGCTACTTTAACGCGTCGTTCGCGTAAAACGCGTTCGGACCGCCTAACTAGTCCTATGACAAGCATTATATGCCTTAACAAGTCTAATAATGTTTCCTAATCAGTTTAGATGTCAAAATTTAAGTTACATATGCTTAGAATGAATTTATGCGCAAAAAGGGCATTTTGGTCATTTTCCTAAGGCATATAAACTACCTATCATACAACTAAGTAAACGAAGTGACCATAAGGTATAACCTCGGAAGGTTATTCCCTATACAACTATGGTCACAAAATATGTTTGGTCGGATCCTAATGATCGACCAAACGGGTCGGGTTTGAAAGTCTATGCGGTTGTTTAGACCGCTTATCTTACGACCCTATATAAGCACTAAACTAAAAGTGACGAGTTAAACATGTTAACACATGTTTAACGAAGTTAGAAAACAAGTTTGATATCAAAACAAAGGGTTTTGATACCCAAGAATAGTTTGGCTGCAAAATATGCATAAACGCGTATTTTGACCGAAACTATGACTCGTCACTATGCCTAAATAACGTGGTAATCAATAGGTATAGTCACAAAGGACTATGACCATCGTGATTACGCTCACGTTGCGAAGTTCAAACGAACTTCATGTTGACCATTGACTGGTCAAAGCAGAAAGTCAAACAATGTTTGACTTTCGTGCTTAAAGCGCATAAAAGCATTAAAGAAACTTACAAAAGGTCCAAGCGATGAAGATATTGATCTAAAATACTAAGGTATGAAGCATAAGGCTTCAACTTAGAGTATAAATCAGATCAAGTGTGAGGATGCAAGTGAATTCAAGGTGGGTATTTATAGAGTTTGGACAACCATTAGGATCGTTTCTTGGATTACGAACTTCAATCTTGGCCCTCCATGTGTTGCCCACTGAAATACAATACTATGGGTGCCCAAAACAAGCTCATAGAGTTGAAAAACCATGTGCAAAAGCCTGAAACCATTTGCTGATTGCAGAAAGCTGGTTTGGCTGATCTGGGCAGCTCTCGCGCCCTGCGTATGAGAGAGAGCTGGCCTACGCGGCCCGTGACCGCTGAATAATTCAGAAACAGTTTCAATATTTACAGAAACAGTCCCTGCACATGTTTAATGCCATTTTTGACACGTTTAAGGCCCGTTAAACCATTTTCAAGGCTCTACAATGATGCCTAAGCATAGGGAACATGAAATATGCTCGAAAAGGTGTCGGATGTTAGTTAGTTTGGTCGTACGGTTGCGTTATTCGGTTAATTACGACGAAACACGAACGGACGTGAAAACGATCCAAATTGCACGATGAATGGAATTTTAGCATGCCAATCACCAAAATAAAATATTTTAATGATTACAAAAATTTTTGGATGTCCGGATATGTTCAGAACGTAAGATATGCGCGTAAATGCAAACTTATGCACTTTTTGATGCTTTTAGTCCCTGATTGACCAAAAAGTTTATTTTTGCACACCGAACCCCTCAAAGCCTATTTCTAAGCTATGTGAAGGACTTTTAGGGTATGTTTAACTTATGATCATGTACCGGAATGTTCGTTACTATACGAATCGGCATAGTTTCACAGTTTGACACAAATAGTCCCTGCGATCGAATAAACTTGATTTTGTCATACCAAAGCCTTCAAAGCTTATTTCTAAGTTATGTAAAGGTTATTTAAGGTATGTTAAGCATATATTGATCGTCCAGAGTGTTTTTCATGTTAAACTGATTACGTTTACGCATAAGTTTGCGTATAACTTTCCAGAAAGCGATATAGAGTTTAAAATTGAACAAAAATCGAAACGTGCCAAATGTCAAACATAAATAAACAAACATTGGGGTCAAAATACATTGTTTTATTGATAACTGAACAGATTAGAGTTTATACAATGATTACAAGCACAGATGTCACAGTCTCCCCTACTTGTGGAAATTTCGTCCCGAAATTTATTTAGAGGAAACTTATGAGAATAGATGTGGATATTTCGACTTCATTTGATATTCACGTTCCCAAGTAAATTTTGGTCAACGTTTAGATTCCCAGCGAACTTTGACAAGTGGAATGTGCTTGCGTTTGAGCCATTTGACTTCACGTTCCATGATTTCCACAGGTTTCTCAACAAAATGCATCGTGTCATCAACACGAATTTCATCAAGTGGTATGTGGAGGTTCTCATCAGCTAAACACTTCTTGAGATTAGACACGTGAAAGGTTGGATGAACGTTTCCAAGTTCAGGAGGTAACTCAAGTTTGTAGGCTACCTTTCCGATTCTTTCAACGATCTTGAATGGTCCAACATATCTAGGTGCAAGTTTTCCTGTCTTTCCAAATCTGATCACACCTTTCCAAGGTGAAACCTTAAGTAAGACGCGATCACCGACTTGAAATTCCAAGGGCTTGCATCATCGATCCGCGTAACTCTTTTGATAGGTTCTAGCTGTCTGAAGGTTATCGCGAACTTTCTTAACCTTATTTGTTGTCTCTAGAATGAGGTCAGGTCCAGTAAGCTGAGCCTCACCAATCTCATTCCAGCAAACTGGTGAACGACATTTTCGATCGTAAAGTGCCTCGAAAGGAGCCATGTTGATGCTGAAGTGATAGCTATTGTTGTAGGAGAATTCAATTAACGGAAGGTACGAACCCTAACTACCACCAAAATCGATCACACAAGCTCTAAGCATATCCTCCAGTGTCTGGATTGTTCTTTCAGATTGACCATCTGATTGCGGATGATAAGCTGTGCTCAAATTAAGTTGGGTCCTTATAGCAGATTGCATGGTTCTCCAAAAACGAGACGAGAATCGAGCATCGCTGTCAGAAATAATGTTCAAAGGAATGCCATGACGGGATACAATCTCATCCACATAGATTTTAGCCAGCTTGTCAGCAGACATATCCTCACGGATTGGCAAGAAATGTGCCGACTTTGTAAGACGATCAACAACTACCCAGATAGTGTTATGACCTCTTTTAGGGCGCGGAAGTTTGTTAATAAGATCCATAGCAATGTTTTCCCATTTCCAAACTGGAATCTCTGGTTGCTCCAATAATCCAGAGGGATGTTGATGCTCAGCCTTAACCTTAAGACAAGTAAGGCATTTGGATACATATAAGGCAATGTCTTTCTTCATACCAGGCCACCAAAACTGGGGGCGAAGATCCTTATACATTTTGTCTGAGCCAGGATGAATTGAATAACGAGACTTATGAGCTTCATCCATAAGCAAGGTGCGAAGATTATATTGACTTGGGACCCACAAACGGTCTATGAAATAATACAATCCATTGTCTTTAAGCTCGAGATCGAGCTTAATATGAAATGGTAATTCCTTACCCATCAAATCTTGTGAAACACAAGTATGTTGAGCCTGAGAAATGCGGGTTTGAATATCAGATCGAACTCGAACACAATGAAGCTTGACATGCTCTTTACGACTCAAAGCTTCAGCTACGACATTCGCCTTACCATGATGGTAGCGAATTTCGCACTCATAGTCGTTTAGAAGTTCAACCCAACGTCGTTGCCTCATGTTAAGTTCTTTCTGATTGAAAATATGCTGAAGACTTTTGTGGTCAGTGAAAACCACACATTTAGTACCATACAGATAGTGTCTCCAGATTTTGAGAGCGAATACAACTGCACCTAACTCAAACAAACAGAGGAACCTGAGCAGAATTTAGCTGATACATCTGATCCTCAGGTTTCTGCTGTTGAGCCCACTGCTCTTGGTGATCACAGTAGCACAACCACTGCTGTGACACCAAAACCCACCAAAACCCACCAAAAAGCCCAAAAAGAAAATTACCAAAAAGCCCACAAACCCATCCAAAAAGGATCTTCTGGAAGATGAGATCCTAGAAGTAACTCCTGTGACAACACAAAAGTCACCTATAACCACTGCTGCTACTTCCTCACAGCAGTTGGAAGAAAGATCTCAACCTGAGCCTAAAACTTCTCCTGCATCCTCACAAAAGGATCAAGTTGTATACACAGGGACACCATATTATGAAGATATGGATCCACTTGAATCCATCTTCCACAGCCCTGCTCCCGGGGCAAATTCTCTTTCTACAACCATCCCCACTTCACAAATTCCACCATCTTTGTTACCCTTATTGAATGCATTGGATATGGATCAGACAAAAATCAGTTCTTCTCAATAACCTATCACTGAGAAAATACTCCAACAAGTGACTGAGTCTGATTCCTCTATCATTGCTAACCCATCAACAGCTGAGGAGGTTACACTGCAGGAGTTACAAGTAAGTCATGTCAGTAGTTCAAGTAGAGCAGCTACTACAGGTATTGAATCCACTGATTTATACCTGGACAGTAGTTTCATCAGTATGCCTCCCTTGAAGGCAACCATTTCTGATGCTATCAAAATTACCAGTGGTGTGTTTGAATTACCCACTGGTGTGTTAAACAAGATAGTTAAAGAAAAGGGAAGTCCCCAATACCAAGAACAAGGGGCATCAGCGGATGATCCATGGGAAACTTCTCATGGACCAACTACTGATACAACCACTGCTGGTGGGAAATCAGATGATCCCATTCACTTTGGTAATGGTTTAAAATACCAAGAATTGACGGAACGAGTAGACAAAACTGAAACATCTATTGTAGATATCAAAAATATGTTGCAACAGTTGTTACAATCTCAAAAAGTTCCATCCACTGCTTCAACATCTGCTTCATCCCCCACTGAGCTATGGAAAATGTTTCAACCTATTCTTCATCAACAGAGACAATATGTTGATCAACAACATGAAATTCAGCTTCAAATGTTCAGAAATGTGATGGAAGCTAGGTATAAAGATACACAAGCTGATATAAAGGCCATCAAAGCTCATCTGCTTCAAACCACTAGCACTTCTCCTCCTACCATTATTTATGTGGAAAACCCTGATGATGCCAAAAAAGGGGAGAAAGGAAAGAAAGAAGGTTTGCATCTACCACCAGATCCAATGGCTAAACCTGTGGTAGAAATTCCAAAGCCAGATGGTTCAAAGAAAATTGATGTAACTCTCAATGCTTTTGCTGAAGAAAAAGCAAAGAAAAAAGAGAGAATGGAAACAAAGGGAGATAAAAGATTTCAGGAGGAAAAGAAAGTTTTGATGGAAAGGGAAGAGCAGGATACTTCATACAGAAGAAAGACTATCAGAAAGGTCAGCCAACCCAAAACCACACCTTCCAAAACCACTAAACCTACTCCCAAAATCCCCAAAAGTTCCTCACATCAAACCACAAAATCAACAGATGTTGAGACACCTGTTGTATCAACAGTTGTTGATACTTCGGTGGTTTCAACAAATGTTGTTTCATGCACTGGCCTCATCATTTCACCAACCATTACTCAATCCACTACCTCACCAAAAACAACATCACCATCACAAAAACCACCTGCCATAAAGCAGAAGACAACAGTTGTAGTGACAACAGTGGTTGAGACACCAGTTGTTTCAACAGTTGTTAGTCAGTCACCCATCACTTCAAACACCACTTCTCAACCCACAAATACACCACCAACCACTCCAAAACCCAAAAGAAGAAGGATAACCAATGTCATACTTGAAGATGACACTGTACCTTCTCCACTTCCAATTTCTTCACAACCTCTGGTCCTATCCACTATGCAAAAACCTATTCCAATTTCTTCAATTCAAGCCCCTGACCCGAACACTGCCTTGGTTCCCTTAGGAGTAAAATATCCTTTGGATCTTCTAGCAGTAAGGGAGGAGATCAAATCCTTCTACTCTGAAGATGATCCTGAAAAGAGGAATCTCCCATCTCTTCAAGGTTATCCTTTGCCAAGAAACATAGAAGAGTATCTTCAACTAAAGGCCAAACAAGCAGAGGATATATCTAAAAGAGACACAAAGGGAAAATCTGATAAAGAAATTCAAAGGAGTCTGCAATATCTGCTTACCCAAGTCAAAACTTTAGAACAGTTTTCAAAAGACCTTTGTCAGAAGTTGTCAGAAAAGGATGATGAAAGCTTAAAACAAGACTACATTAAGCACATCATGACATACAAGAAATACAAGGCTGAAAAGCATCAATTCAAGAACTGGACCATAACTGAGCTCAAGCAAGAAACTACAAGAATAGAAAAGATGCTTGAAGACAAAGTAAAACAGACCCCACCAGTTTGGTCACAGTATAAAAAGAATGTACCTGAAAGGGCCTTGAAGATGAAAAGAATGAAGGAAGAGCTTATATCTGCAAACTATGGCTCAAGGAATCCGGTCACAAGGTGGACAAAGGTGAAAGTGTTAGAAACCTACAAAAGGTTGGAATAAATAATAAAGAAAGATCCCACTGCTCCCAAAAAGCTAGATTATCCAGAAGTAGTGGTTCCAGTCAAACAGGCCCTGCCAATCAAAAGAACTGTCAAACCCACTGTTCCAATTGTTGTTGTCTTTTATCAAAGAAAGAAGCAAAAGAAGATGGATGAACAAGCAGACAAGGCTCAAGAAGATTACATCATGAAGATGGTCCTTCAGCAGATGTTGGCAGATAATCCTGACTTAGCAAAATCTCAAGACCCTTCTAAAGGAGTCATAACCAGTCCTCCATCACCAAACTTATCAAAAATAAAGACTCTCCCAAGAAACCCACTGGACTCAAAAATACTAAACTGGAAGTTTGATCAAAAGACCCACGTATTGACTATGCTCAAGTCCAGTGGTGAGGTTAAGCACATATCTAGGGGAAATGCACTAGGCCTGAGTGTAGAAGATTTACAAGATCTCCTAGAGCTTCAACTGTGCAGGGATGAGAATGATGAAGATTCCATGAACTTTGAATTACAATTCAAAGGGCAAGTTAGGGAATTATTGATGAGGCAATAAAGATCCTAAAATAATGAAGTGTTTTGGCAACATCTGTTCCAGGGGGAAATTGTTGGGATTGAACCCTACAAAGGAACAGTTGATAAAGCCAAAACTGGTTCAGAACAGTGGATTAATAATAAGCAGTTGTTTGTAATTAATCTTTCCCCTTGACAGTGATCCTAACATCTGATGACTCAAAGTACTGCCCTTCACAACTACTGCTGATCTAAAGAACTGATGAAGATAAAGTACTGAAGCTCAATCTACTGATGTGTCTCAAGACTGCTGAAGACCAAAGCACTGCTGGAGCTATAACAGTGGAATGAAGAATCAGTAGTTTAGTTATACATTGTATTGTTCTATGTAAATCAGTAGTTTAGTATCAGTGGTTGTATAGATCAGTGGTTGTAGGTTGTTAGGAGGTTAGATGTCACTTTCATGGTGACGTCAGCAAAATATGCTCAGTGGTTGTTCTGTACTATAAATCAAACAGTATCCTTTACTGTTCTATTAGCTCTCTTTCACCAAGTCATTCTGTATGAACGATCAAGTGAGCTCAGGCTGAGGGGAGATCTGTGCATGCATGCATTTAGTTTGTTTATTGTAATCAAATCAATTAAATGTTAAACATGTTTGCTGAAACTTTTCTTCCATTGATTGTGTGTTAAAAGTTTATTTCATTTATTACGCTGCAATTCATCTTTGTTTCATCTTCATTCTTATTAAACAAACACAATCTAAGAAACTCAGATCCTAACATATATATATATATATATATATATATATATATATATATATATATGGGATTTGGGTTCTCTCATTTGGAGGTTTTTGGTTTTCCCAGAGGGGAAACGCTGGCGAAATTTCTCCATAATTTCGCCAGCTTGTAAAAGATATAAACTCTTTCAGTATGAATGAAGCATTCAACTTATGACGTATCTTTCTACTTCTACTCCGTTCTTAGTAATAATATTCTATCGAATTAGTATCGGGGTCAAAACTCCATCTAATCCGCCGAATCCTAGACTCTCAGCAACATTATGTCCATCCATTAGTTTTTCAGAGTTTTTGCAACTCATATGACATTTCTTCCTATAATTTACCTATATATATATATATATATATATATATATAGGGTTAGGGTAAAATGAAAACTTATACGAGTTGTGAGAACTTAGAGAACTCGGCCTTACGAAATATTTTTTACCAAGAATCCTAAAAAAATCAACTTTTCCAAAGAAATAAAAAAATAGTTTTTTTTCATAGACGTAAATGTTATAAAAGGTGATGTCATGCTTATGTCATCAACTTTTTACCATTCTTCGAGCCGATGTATAGTTGTTTTTCGGACGCAAGTGTCAAAAAGGTTAATCTCCGAGCAGATGAATTGTTTTTTCGGACTAACCGCTGGGGAATGATGATGTTTGTTGATTAAGTTGCTGTCGAAACTAGCGGAGAAGACTGTACATCTATTATCATGACTGAAGAGGAAGAATGTGAATTTGATCGTGGAAGAATGTTTTGAAGATCTGAATGTGTTACCAGATGATTTGTTATCCGATGAAGATGTGTTGTTTGTGGATATTACCGTTTACACTGATCAATCATTCAGGAATGTGCTTAAAGGTGATTACGAAAAATGGTATTTCAGATTTTCATGGGTATTCATAGACTTGAAGTTTACCGGTGTGGTGATTCAAAGTTTCTATCAATTGCCGGTTGGGTTTTAAAGATTTAGAGATGGAGCTAAAATGGTAAATCAAAAACCAAACGCGGAGGTGGTTAATGCCGAAATAGAGAATCTGCATTGATCAGTTTCAAGTTGATGATTATTCGTGAAGATTGAAGTACAACAAATTAGAGGAGGTTGGGAATCGTGCAAACAAAGACCTGAAGATTAATTTCAGGGGGAATGTGTGCATAATGAAGATAATGCAAGCCCGAATTATCAATCAAGGGGGGATCAATTGAAGATTTCAAGATGCCTGATTGAAGTTGCAGAATATTCAAAACACGGCTCTCGTTTTCAAAGATCAAGATTCGACAGTGACGGCCAAGGGGGAATTTGTTGGTGCATATTTTGTATGTCCGCCACTGTGCGAATAGGCTAGATAGAGCGTGTGTTGAATATTGTTTAGATTAGTGTGAAAAGCGGGACGGAACGTATGTTTTGAAGCTCGTTCGCATGAAAGAGCCTTTCGTGCGAAAGGAGCCAATTGCCATTTCGTGCGAGAGAGTCCTCTCGTCCCTGGTGCATTTGTGCGACAAGCACTGCCTATATATATGGGACTTTGGTTCTCTCATTTGGAGGTTTTTTGTTTTCCCGGAAGGGAAACGCTGGCGAAATTAGCTTGCAAAAGATGTAAACTCATTCGGTATGAACGAAGCATTCAACTTATGATGTATCTTTCTGCTTCTACTCCATTCTTTGTAATAATATTCTGCCGAAGTAGTTTTATCGGGGCCAAAACTCCGTCTAATCCGCCGGATCCTGAACTCTCAGTAACATTATGTCCATCCATTAGTTTTTCAGAGTTTTTGCAACTTATATGAGATTTCTCCCTATAATTCACCTATATATATAGGGTTAGGGTGAAATGAAAACTTATACGAGTTGTGGGAATTTTGAGAACTCAGCCTTACGAAAGATTTTTTTCAAATCTTTTTTACTAAAAATGCTAAAAAATCAACTTTTCCAAAGAAATAAAAAAAACTACTTTTTTTTTCATTTACGCAGCCGTAAATGTTATAAAAGTTGATGTCATGCTTTTGTCATCAACATTTTACATCTGTTGTAAGGGGCCAAAAACACCACTTCGAAATTTTTTTTACGGCAGTCTTTTTTTACACTTTAATCTAGGGGTGTGACAAAAATGGGGGCAAAACTTGCACGGGAAGACCGAGTTCTATAATTTCTCACAACTTGGTAGGGTTTTCCTTGATATATATATATATATATGATTTGGTTCAAGAGTGAACACTAGTGTATTTGCGAACTGAGTGAACTAATCATGGCTATACACGTGTGTAAATCAATGGCCAGGATTTGTTCACTCAGTTCGCAAATACACTAGTATTCACTCTATAACCCATATATATATAAGATAAAACGAAATCTCACTTGAGTTGAGAAAACTCAAAACACCTTTTGTAAAAACCCCATTTAACATTTTTTTTTTCTAAAAAAATAGGAAATGTAACATACATATATTTGAATATTTTTATGAAAAAACAAAAAAGCGCCGAGTAGTTTGTTAATATATATAAAAAATGTAACATGCAAATTTTGAACATTTAAAAAAAACTAGTAGACGCTTTTTACATTTATTTTAAAAATGTTCAAATACATTTATGTTACATTCCCTGTTTTTTTAGAAAAAAATAAAAATGTTACGTAGGATTTTCTTGAGTTTTCCCAACTTAATTGAGTTTTGGTTTTATCTTTCACCTGTATATATATATATATATATATATATATATATATATATATATATATATATATAGGGTAAGGTTATTGTAAAAAAGGTTAAAAGTGTGAGAAAGATGAGAAATATTGTGGAGATGACATGTGTCCTAAATCTAAATTAATTCAAAAGGGTAAACATGTAATTTTATCATTAATTCAATTAATTAAAAATTTCCCATAACCGCCACCTTAATTATAGGAATTGGATTTTTTTTAAAAGATCTCTATAAACACCATTCAGCACATATATAACACCATACAGTAAAGTATATAACACCATTCAGTAAGTATATAGTACCATACAGTAAGTATATAACACCATTCAGCAAGTATATAACACCGTACAGTAAATATATAACACCATTCGGTAAGTATATAACACCATTCAGCACATATATAACACCATTCAATAAAGTATATAACACCATACGATAAAGTATATAACACCATTCAGCACAAATATAACACCATTCAAAAAAGTATATAACACCATTCAGCACATATATAACACCATTCAATAATCATTACATCTCTGTATCATCTTATCCACTACCGGCACCACCACTGTCGCTCCGCCGCCGCTGTCGTGTAGAGGTGGTCGGCACTACCGCTACCGTTAACATTAACCGCTGCACCGCCGCTAACCGCTGTTGCTCCGCCGCTAACCGCTGCACCGCCGGAGATGATGAACTGGTGCTGCTGGAACCGCCGCTCCACTGCGATGTAGAGAGAGAGATCAAAATTGTAGAGAGAGAGATCGAAATTGTAGAGAGAGATCATCTGGTCGTGCGATGTAGAGAGAGAGATCGAAATTGTAGGGATTTTGATTTACAGTTTCCTATTTTGAATGGATATAAAGACTTTATTACCCTTACAATTTTCAATTCAGTCCAAAAAAATAAAACAAATTTTACAATTTGGTCCCTATTAATCTCAACCATTAGATCAAAGATCTAATGGTGTAGATTCTTTCTTACCCTTTTCACACTTTTGGTCTTTTTTACAGGAAACTCAATATATATATATATATATATATAGGGATGGGTTAAAATGAGAACCACTACGAGTTGTGAGAACCGTGAGAACTTTTTGATCACACGCAAGTTGGGCCAAAAATTTTTTGCACAAACGTAGATGAAAACATTATAAACATATCTGTAAAAAAAGTAAAAAAAAATGTTGAGTTGTTAGTTTTGACTGATCCAAGTTTTTTTACGCCCTGATAAAAAAAATAGTTATCAACTGTAAAACCTTACACCAGCGCGTAAAAAAAACTTGCATCAGTCAAAACTAACGTCTCGACAATTTTTTTTTTACTTTTTTTACAGCTGTGTTTATAATGTTCTCATCTACGTTTGTGAAAAAAAAATTGGCCCAACTTGGGCAGGAATAAAAAGTTCTCACGGTTCTCACAACTCGTGGTGGTTTTCATTTGAACCGAATTATATATATATATATATATATATATATACATATATAGAGAAAGTATAATGTACAAAAGGCCTTATCGTACATTATCGTACGCGACCAGATACATAATATATATATATATATACATATATATATATACATATATATACATATACATATATAGAGAAAGTATAATGTACAAAAGGCCTTATCGTACATTATCGTACGCGAGCAGATACATAACGTGCGTGATTATTTTTTTGACCATCTCAACGTGCGTGATTATACTTTCCATGCGTGATTATCACTTCTCATGCGTGATTATCACCAAAAATCTGATCCCATGCGTTATTTTGTGTCCCATGCGTGATTATTGCCTGATCCGACGGTTAACAGCGTCGCGTACGTGATGTACGATAACGCGTAATGTATGTTAACCGCACTCTACATATATATACATATACATATATATATATATATATATATATATATATATATATAGGGAGAGAATCATGATAAAACTACATATAAATTAGAAAACTAGAAAACTAACTAAAAAAAAAGCTAAAAAACATACCAAATTTTTTTTTACAATTTTTTTATAAAAAAATCGGTAGTTTTTATATATAAAAAAAATTTCAAGATTTTTTTTTGTTGTACTGCACATGTGCATTAGATGTGTACTACACATGTGCACTATATCCGTAATAGTGCACATGTGCAATACAACAAAAAAAATTATATTTTTTTTTTGAAAAATTTTTTCCAGGTATAAAAACCTGCGATTTTTTTATATAAATATAAAAAAATAATTTGGTATGTTTTTTAGGCTTTTTTAGTTAGTTTTTTGGTTTTCTCATTTAAACTAGTTTTCTCATGATCCATCCCCTATATATATATATATATATATATATGAGAAGGATCCGTTATGAATCACCCTTTATTGCGAGAACCAAGTGTGAACAGAACCAAAAAATACCTAAAAAAATCAAAAAACACTCAAAAAAAATTTTTTTTACTATTTTTTTATACAAAATCGTTATATTTTGTAAAAAAAAAAGTTTCGAGTAACAATTATCCATGCATTTGTGCATATGCATCATTTCTTTGACAAATTCTGTAATACATTACTAATATCAGACAATTGCACTTTCATTTTCACTACCATTCATAATACACTACTTTTTGCATTAACAATATTATAAATGCACATGTGCATCTATATGCATGAACTTGTTATAACATTAACTACATTAGAAATGCATATGTGCATATATATGTATAAACATGTTATAACGTGTTTTAGTACACAACTTTGAATACACCTTCCCTTTCATCTATCATACCATCCATAATACACTATAATTACCTCCTACCATCCGTAATACAATACCATTGCCCCCTACCATCCATAATGTAGGATCGATGATTCGTCCAAACGAGTCACTCAGAGTCAGATCTAGTTTCTAGAAAGGCGGAACCAGACTAGAAACCGTCAATCAGTGTTAGAACAGGAGTAGAAGAGTAGAAAGTCACTTTAAACATGTTCTACATTGATTTTAGACGTTTTGGTACAGAGAGAATCGGACAGCACTTCGGTACAAAATTCTCCAGAAAATTACAAATGAAGAACACTATTGGCCTATTTATAGACCTGCCAGACCGCACGGGATAACACATCCAGACCGCACGAGTTAGACAACTCACTTCGTGCGACCTGACCATTCAGGTCGTGCGACCTGGCCAAAATACACATAAATTTTATCATTTAAAACCTATTACATACTAATGACACGACGTAGACTGATGACGCAGGCGATAGACATTATGCATCAACAAACTCCCCCTTGGATATTGCCGCAGTCTTCAGTCGGCTGGTCTTCAAAACATTCTTCACAAAGACTTGAAAAATTCTTCCCTTTGCTTTGGCTTTTTCAACAACGCTTTCCTGAGCTGTTCCTTTTCTTTGGCAGCTCTCTTTTCTTCCTCGGCTAGCTTTTGCCTCCAAGTAGCTCGAGCGATTCTGTCTTTCTCTTCACGCTCTTCTCTCTCCTTCTCTGCTTTCAAAAACTCTTCTCTTTCAATCTCTCTCCAACTTGTTAACCACATATTTTCAGAATTTATACCCTTCTGAAAACATACTGTAGCTACCTTCTGAAACTGCAGAGCTTGTTCTCTATCTTCTGCTTTATATCCAATCTTGTTCACAAACAGACATTCAATATCCTTTGCAGAACAATTTACTATCCACATCGGATCATATAGATGAATATATCTGAGTTCATTCTCAACTCTGTACACAAATACTGCTTCGGTCGTCATGTAACTATAAACCCAGCATACAAACCCTTCACAAAAATTCTGTTCCGTCTTTGGCAATGGAATATTCTTCATAACCCTGGGCTTCTTGATCTTCAGAATTGTTTCCACAACACCTGTAACAGGATCCTTCCTCTTGACTTTCTTAGGATAATGTGGCTTCCAGTGACGAAATTCTCTGAATGCTTCAAATTTCATCAAGCCACACGTTGGCATATCATGAACTCTGACTGGATATGATAATGTTCTGACTTGGGACAACTTTTCAACATCCCACCAAGGTAGAGACATTATATCTTGAATATATTGAAAATATTGAACACCAAATTCTCTTCTAATAGCATAAGCGTTGACTTGTGGCAAATACCCCCAGCTTATGATATCACCCAAAGAAACATCTCGATCCCTTCTGTAATACTGTAGTGGTCTTTTGAATTTTCTTTCCGTATCCTTCCTGAACCACTTCTTTCGTTCTTCACGTTGTTCTTCTTTAGACATTTCTCTAAAACTCTTACTCTTAACACTTTCAGCAACTTTTCTTCTCAATTCATCCTCATTTGCTTGACTGAATAACTCAGCACGAGTTGGAAAGCTAGAAGTATCAACATTAACATTCTCAGACCGATCATCGTCGCTCCAGTCTTCTACTTCCACTTTATCATAATTATCAGCTTCTTCAACATACTTGTACTGATATGCAGGTTGATGATTGATATCAAATTCGTTCAACTCCTCTTCAAAATCGAAGTTAAACTCACCTTCTTCAACATCCATAATCTTAATAATCTCAGCTCTAGTGTAAGTATGCAATAACTCACCTTCCTCTACATCATGTTCAAGACGTAGAATCAAACCTGCTCCCTGATCAACAATCTCATCAACATTTTCAGCATCACCATGCTCCCCCTCTCCTCCTTCATTTTCTGGTTCTTCGTTTGCATCATCATGAAGATACTTGTCAATATTCTCTTCTTGTGACGCTTCAGTTACTTTTATACCAGAATTACCTTGATCAGCATCATCATTTCCATCATCATCATCGCTATGAACAGAATATACTTCATCTGCATCATCTTTCAGATTATCATCTTCGTCTTCTTCATCATCTTCGATCTTAATCATATCAGATACTGAAGTTAATGGACAAGGATCTGGAATAGACAATTCTGGAACTTTTTTCGGGGATTTCGGCTCAATCAGAACAATTTCCCTTTCAGTCACTTGAACATCCTCTTCAACTTGAACATTTTTACCCTTATCTTTCATTCCAGCTTCTATTTCAGCTTCACGTCTTGCTCTAACTTCCACAAGTTTTATCTCTTCAAACCTTTGTTCAATAGGCTTACCAATCAAATCTTCCAACACTTTCTTTAACACATACTCTTCATGTTCCTTTTTAGCATTCTTGGCTTCTAACTCTTGATTTTTCAACTTGAAGTACTCATTCTGCTCATCCCTTCGAGACTTTTCTTCTTCCAAGACAGCTATTCAAACTTTCAGAATGTCTATGTCGACTTGATCAACTTCAATCTTTTTCAACAAAGATGAATTCTCAGATTCAACAGACTTGACACGTTCCTCTAACTTCTTTTTCTCACTTAACACCTCATTCACCTTCTTTTGCAACTTCTTCACAAGATCATCATTCACAAAGCTAAAATCAGCAAGCTCTTCAAGAACTGTACCCTCTAGAATATGTGGAAAATTTTTAAAACCAGACGATCCAGGAGTAGTATGAACTGATGGTTGTGTGGTTGGTGGTGTTTGTTGGATGTGTGGTGAAGTTATTGGTGGTTGTTCATGAATGGGTAATGAAATATGATGTTGTGGTGGTGATTGTGGTGATTGTAAAGGATCAGGTAATGGTTGTTGTGGTGGTGGTGATATTGGTTGATTTTGTGGTGGTGATGGTGGTTTAGTTTGTGGTTCTGGTGGTGGATTTAGTTTCAGCTTGAATTTTAACTTTCGCCCTGCTGGAGTTCCAACACGTTTTCTTGATGCTGATTTCTTTCTACCTCCTGAAGATGGTGAATTCACAACCTGAACATTCTCTGGTGGAACATATGTTTCATCATCATCATCCGAACTCCTCTTTCTCTTCTTTTATTTCTCTCTATCTTTTGGATCATAGTTTTCTCTGATCCAACGTTCAACTTGAGCATCAATATCACTTTCTGAACCAGATTAACTCTCCTTTTCATCATCAACTGCTATCTTACTAGCTTCTGCAGTATCATCAATATCTTTCAACAACTGCTCAGTTTCAGGAGTTAACGGTTCTTGATCTTTTTCAACATCAGCTTCTGTCTCATCTACTTCTGGTTCATCAACCAGCAATGTTTCAACTGCTTTCTTTTTACGTTTCTTCTGTGGTTGAGAAGATGATCCTTCTTCAGCTTGGACTTTCGGTGTAGGATCTCTCTTTCCACCTTTTTTCTTCTTTTCTTTTTCTATTTTTGTATACCAACCATTTCGAGTTTCACAGAAATCTTCTAACTTCTTTAATTCATCAATTGCACTCTGTTCTTTCATTTCAGCATCATTCCTCCACTTTAAATGATTTACTGGATCTGGATCCTCATACTTTTCACTTTTGATAACCCGAAAAAATCTGTCTTCTTCAGTTCAGGCCAATTCTTTGTATACTTGGATAATCGGATTAACGTTTCATTATCCATGTGATGCAACAGCATTAGATCATTTTGTTCATCTTTCTTCAGATTTGGATACGCATGATCCAACATCATCTGCACAAACCTTAGATACACCCAACTTCAACTACCAGAAGTAATATTATCTTTCATGTAATGAAAAACAATTCTAGAAAAGTTGTATTTCTTGTTTAGCACCAACGCCGTCACCATACACATTTGATAGTCTTTCATAACATCATATCCACCTTTCCTGTGACTTAACGCTTGAATCACTGAGTGAATGAAAAATTTGTACGGCTTCATAAAACAGGCTTTCAAATAATTTGCTTTATTCAACGGGCCGTTATAACCCATTCTAAGCATACATCCTTTGACCATCCTTTCCGGAAACCCTGTTGGCGAATTATCATCATCTGGAAACTCTAATACTTCTTGTACAAGCTGTTATGTGATTATGATTTCTTTATCTTCATCATCTATACTCACACTTGAATTAATAACATCATTCACTTCATCATAACTAGCATTCTTCCAAAAATGATGAACATGAGATTTGAATACTTTGTGGTGATCCGTTAAAGCTTTCTGAATTGGTAAACGTCTCATGAATGGCAAAATCTCCTTAAACACACTCATCTTTGGTAGTGTTTCATCGTAAACACAACAAATATTGTGCGATGGATCAAACAACACAATCGATGCGTGAAAAACAAACAAAAACACACAAGTTAAACAATTTGCACAATTTTCAAGACAACACTAACATTCACACGATCTGGCCTCAAGCGATGTGGCCAGTTCATGCGACCTCGTGCCAAACTGATTAAACTGTTCAAAACGATCTGGTTTCATACGATCTGACCACACATACGGTCTGATGATTAAACGAACTGACCAAACCAAACGACCTGGAATCAAACGAACTGGCCAATCTCAAATGGTCTGGAAAATTCAAACGATCTGGCCATCTCGTGCGGTCTGAATCAAAATATCAGCCACATCGTGTGGACTTGGTCCACCTCGTTTGAACACACATGAATGAACAGTAAATTTGCAGGTTTTCAAATCTTGTTTCTATCATGAAGTTGATACCCTAGATCTGTTCTACAACACAATCCGAGCATGTTGATATGATTTTTATTTAATTTAATCAACTACATAAGCCTAGATCTAAGTTCAAACATTACGTTCATTCGATTTCATACGAGTTCATGAAATTTGGTTCAATTTAAAAACAATTTGTACCTTTCCCATGATATAAGTTGTGCGAACCAACTTATACAAGGAATCCGAACACAAAATCACAAGATTACAGCTCGAAAACACTGAAATCGTTTAAATCGCTTGAAAGGTGTGTGTTTGATGCGGTGTGAGAACTGAAAGCTGTTCACGCGATCTGGGCTCTCCTTTATATAGAGGATGCTAGGTCGTGCGAGTTGGATGTTGAGGCGGTTTGAGGTGTTCATGCGGTCTGGCCAGTATTTGACACGGTTTGGCCAGCTCGCACGAGTTGGCACCTCGTGTGAAACTTTTATGTTTTTCAAATTTTTGAAATTTTAATTTTTAACTTTTTACCAACACACTCAGTTAACCAAGTCCAATTTAATGACCCTGGTCAACTATTTAGCCTGCCAAATCCAAATTAATGACTTTGGCCGACCAAATTATGATCTCGCTGACAATTTTGAAACATTTTAAGTTCAAATTATTGAACTTTTAATCATTTTGAGCAATTACCAACACTGTTCTCAAAATTTTCTTATCCAACCCAAATGATCCAACTTGTTTAGCGATTTTGGACTTTGATCATCAGATCCCCAACATCTGTTGTCGAAAATAAGATGAAATGACAAATCTTTTTGAATTTTTCAACATTTTGGCTAAACAAACAGAACAACTTTTTGGATTAGAAGAAACTGGAAACTGTACAAACATATTTACAGACAATTTTTGTGAGTTTGTGTAAGAGGATCATATCAGTTTTTGAGACTTATCACCAACACCGTTGATCTTGATTTAACTTTAATTCTTAAACAAATTCACTTCTGATTGTCAGTATTGTTGTCCACTTAAACTTCTACACAAATTTCAATTGATTCAAGATACGAATTAGTGTTTTAAGAACATAACTTATACGAGTGTACCACCTCAGAATATACTCCTGTATCCAGACTTCTATATTCAGTCTTACAGGTGAGTGCACACTAATGATATCTGTAAGGGGTAAATGCGAGGCCATGAGAGCTCAGGCTAGAACTTCCGTTCAATTAGAGAGATGATGGCTCGACTTTAGGTGGGTCCCCCTTGGGGATCTTCTTTTCAACAGCACATGATTAGCATTTTTCAATGTTTCATCATTTTTTATGCTGGGGGTAGGCTTTATGATTTAAAGCAGTGCAGAGTATTATACGAGGACTAGGCTATTGCTCCCGCAAAATCAGAAGTCCCGGTATAATACCCCAGATATCATCACATACAAAGACGTAGTATGTCAGAAATAGAAAGCCCTTCAAACAAGATTTCGGGGGTTACCCATATATCCTAGAGATGTTCCCCACGAGATAAGCAGTTATTCGTTATGTTTATATCTCGAACTCAATCTACTAATCGTGTGAAGTCTACTGGCACATCATTAGTGAGACTCGTTTAAAAACATTTTGACTTTCCATTTCTTTAGCATGTTGTGATAGTCCACTGATGTACTATCATTTCCTCTTTTTACACAAACCTCTTTTTGATTTTTTTCAATGTTTTTGTATTTTCTATAAACTTTCTCCCCCTAAAATCAAAAACATATTTTTGTATTTTTGATTTTATCAAAAGTATTAAAGAAACTGTACAGAAAACATGACAACTAGACGCATATCACTTCTGATCGCCGTCTGCCTCAGCCACACACTCTACCACCCTCCCAGAAAACAAATTCTTTAACCCGTTCAATTTTAAAAGATAATTAAATCTTGTTTTATCAAAGGGTTTAGTGTAAAAATCAGCTCTCTGATCATCGGTGTGAATATAATCAATTCGAATCAATTTTTTTCTCGTAGCAATCACGAATAAAATGATGTCGAATCTCAATATGTTTTGTTTTTTAGTGTTGAACCGGATTTTTAGTGATATTAATGGCTGCCTCATTGTCCACAAAAATTGGTGTGTCTAAGAATTGCAAACCATACTCCCTCATTTGCTGTTGAATCCAGAGAATCTGGGAACAACAGCTGGAAGCCGAAACGTATTCAGCCTCACAAGTCGAGAGAGCGACTGTGGTCTGTTTTTTACACTGCCAAGTGATTAACCGAGTTCCGAAGAACTGGCAACCAGCAGTTGTGTACTTAGCGTTCAACTTACAGCACCCGAAGTCAGAGTCAGAATATCCAGTTAGAGAGAAGTCACCGGATCGGAGATAACACAAGCCGGTGCTTGGGTAACCTTTAAGATACCGTAAGATCCTCTTCACTATCGTCATGTGTGATGCTCTGAGACTTGACTGGTACCGGGCGCTGAGGCAGGTTGGATACATGATATCCGGTCGTGATGCTGTCAGATACATTAGCAATCCTATGATTGACCGATAATGCGTTTCATCCACTTTCCCACCACTTTCATCCGGTCATATGCCATGATTCATAGCCAGGGGGTTGATATGGGAGATGATTAGGACATATTGAATTTGTCCAACAGATCATTCACATACTTGGTCTGGTGTATGAAGATTCCATCAGGCAGTTGCTCAACTTGAAGCCCGAGAAAGAACTTCATCTCCCACATTGAACTCATTTCAAACTTCTGCTTCATGACCTTCTCAAACTCCTTACACAACTCATCATTCATTGATCCGAAAATTATATCATCAACATATATTTGCACGATCAATAGATGTCCTGCAACCTCTTTAGTGAACATGGTACTATCGACAGTCCCTCTGGTGAACCCGTTGGTCAGCAGATGCTGGGAAAGCATCTCGTACCAGGCTCTCGGGGCCTGGTGTAATCCGTATAACGCCTTGTTGAGTAAATACACCTTGTCCTTGTGTACAGGATCAGTAAAACCCGGTTGTTGACCGACGTACACCTCTTCTTTAATCTTGTCGTAGAGGAATGCAGATTTGACATCCAATTGATAGACCTTGAACCCCTTCCATGACGCGAACGCCAAGAAGATTCTGATTGCCTCAAGTAGAGCAACGGGAGCATATACTTCAGTAAAATCAATCCCTTCTTGCTGACTAAATCCTTGGACTACCAACCGTGCTTTGTTCCTTACTATAACCCCTCTATCATCTCTCTTACATTTGAAGACCCACTTGGTCTTGATCAACTTCTGATCTTTCGGGAGATCAACCAACCTCCACACTCTAAGCTTTTCAAATTGTTGTAACTCTTCTTGCATTGCATCTACCCAACTCTCTTCGGTCAATGCTTCTTTATACGTTTTCGGCTCTACCTATGAGATAAAACATTTTAATGAGAAGTCTACTTGTAAAGGTGCTACAGATGAGTAAAAACATGTAAGCCCTTTGTTTATTTGTTCACGGGTTTTCACGCCGCTTTGAAGGTCACCAATGATTTGCTCCGACGGATGGTAAGATAACGTTCTTGGCATGACCGTATCCTGTATGCTCACTTCCGATTGCAAATTTGTTATATTCTGATCACCCGTGTGATCAATAGCATTTGAAGTCGCAATATTTGGTTCCTCATCATAAATCGGATCGGATTCCGATTCTGAGTCGACAGAATGGTCAAATATTGGAGCTGTTTCTTCTGGGGTTACATGTGCAGTTCCACTAGGACCAGCCTCATGATCATTTGAACCCACGGTGGGTGAAGAAACCACCAACGGTCTCGGCACTTGTTCTTGTGAAAGAGACTGCTGTTGTTGGTATAAGAACGCCAGTTCCTCCTCATTCGGCTCTATCGGTAAATGGAATGACTCCTAGAGATTGTCGTAATCAAATAGCAACCTGTTTCCGGGAAGTTGATTTGGAGCGGTAAACCGTTGACAGTCAACGTGTTGAACTTGTATGATCTTTCCCAAACTCGGAACAAAAACTCTCTTCAACGGACTAGCATATCCTACAAAAAAACCTTCATTAGCTTTCGAACCAAATTTACCGTCTGGATCAACGAATGTGCATGGTGATCCGAATGGTTCTAAAAATTTCAGGTTCGGTTTGTAAAGATGAAGCAATTCAAAACAAGTTTTCTTGTACTTCTTCACCGTAAGAACCCAGTTGAGCGTGTAACATGCTGTGGCAACCGCTTCACTCCAAAAAATATATCGGTAATTTCGAATCTGCTAACATGGTACGAGCCGTTTCAATCAACGTACGATTTTTCCGTTCTGCGACACCGTTTTGTTGAGGAGTATACGTTGTGCTGAACTCATGAAGAATGCCCTAAGCGTTGCAGAATTCGAGCATACGGTTGTTCTTGAATTTCGTGCCATTGTCGCTTCGAATACGTCTAATCGGCAGTTTGTAAACATTTTCCATCTTTTTGAATAGCCTCATCAAAGAATCATACGTTTCCTTTTTTTTCTCTAGAAACATCACCCAGGAGAATCTTGTAAAGTCGTCAGTAACAACTAAACAATATAGATCTCCACTTATGCTTTTCACATTTACCGGTCCGAAAAGATCCATATGGAGTCTTTCGAGCGGTAATCTGATGGAGTTCAAGAGCTTTTTCGGGTGTGATTTCTTCGTCTGCTTCCCTTTCTTACATTCAATACAGTCATCGTTAAGATGGAAGCTTTTCAAATTAACACCGTCTACAAGATCATTATGAACTAAAAAGTTCATCTTTCTCAAGTGAATATGACCCATTTTACGATGCCACATGATGGATTCTTTTTCAGTCGCCTTCGTCTTACTCACAAAGCATTGTGCCTTTTTATCTGTCGTTGTTGCAACGCTCATGTCTAGTATATAGAGATCGTTTTCACGAGGAGCGCGCATCAACACCATTTCTTCTGGTATTTTAAACCCTGGTTTAAGAATCAGACATTCATCTTTTGTAAAATGAACAGTAAATGACTTGTCACAAATCTGAGAAATGCTAAACAGATTGTTTTCTAACTCAGCAATGTAGTTCACTTTATCGAATGTTACGATCCCATTAGTAAGTATTCCTTCTCCAACAATTCTTCCACCTTGAGTTCCAGCAAACCCGACATAACCTCCATTGATTGATTTGACATCGTATAGCAGTGCTAACATCCCTGTCATGTGCCGTGAGGCACCGCTATCCATTATCCATTTAGAAATGATAGACCCTGGAAGCCCCTACACACATCAAAAGACATTTACTTAAACAATGATACCCAAGATTTTTAAACATTTGGTACACTACTGATGTGTTCAAAATGCAACATATAAATTTCATCAATTGAGGCATAAAACTAACCCTTTTTAGTACTAATGTTGGAAAAAGTGTGCTTTTGTCTTCCTTTTGTATTTTCAGGATTAAATGAGCTCAAATTAACAAAAGAAGCAAAAAGACATCAAAATCTAACATAAATACAAGAAAAGGAACAAGACGTGACATGCCCGACCCCACGACAGCATCTTCCCAAGCAAAACAAGAGATCAGAAGCCTGAACACGCCCCGTGCTCAGCCAGCACGGGGGCGTGCCCAAGTGTCAGCAGAAAAGACAAAGTGGTAGAAGCTTCTATTGCCCACCACGGGGCCGTGCTCAGCAGACACGGGGCCGTGGTCAACTATAAGATTCGCACAATCCAGCAAATCTGCATAGGACAAAGATTCTTCTGCACCACGGGGTCGTGCTCAGCGGACACGGGGGCGTGGTCAACTAATAAGACAAAGCTGCATTAAATGAAGAAAGAGAGGATGTGGACACGGGGCCGTGCCCACTGGACACGGGGCCGTGCCCGAGCTTCTGTTCAGCCTATAAATAGAAGTGCTTGGCTCAAGCTCAAACCATCCCTTGGCACACCACCTCTCTCACACTTCACCCACCACCACCATAACACCATCATCCACCACCATCATCCATTGTCCATCGTAGAGTGTGTGAGTCGTCTCGGGATCCAAGATTGATCGTAAGAGTTCTTGACAATCAAGGCCATGTTTGCCTAAGTCTCTTACATCACTTGGTGAAGACAAAGTGTCTAGTATAATACTTTTTATTTCTAATCTTTTGCACTTTTTACTTGGTTTTGTATTAATGACTTTAATAACTAGTTGCTTATGTTGAAGGTGATCTTTCCTTATCGTTTGTCCGTGGTGTCTTGGCATTATTTTACTGTCTATATAAAATAAAAGATTTTCACCATTCATATCTCCACGGTCTATATGGAGGTATGTTGGCTACCTGGTCGGGGGTTAAGGGAGCGGTTTGGTAAAGGTCTTGCCATTGTTCAGCGTTTAGAGGTCCTGCAATGGACCTGGGTCAAATTTAGTAGGACCTCCTTCAATACTTAACGGTATTGGATGGCGGGGGTCGAAACTCTTTGATCCCCTCATAAGTTAACTACTATTAATACTATAACCCAGCTATTTAGGACTGTATCCCTGCTGACTCAGACTACTTAGTCGAGGGTAACGTCACCTCCAAAAGAGGGGCCTACCATAATTTGCATTAATAACTTAATTAATTATCTTCCAATAATCCACTCTTTTAGGATTGTATCCTTGCTGACTCAAACTACTGGGGTGAGGGTAACGTCACCTTCAAAAGAGGGGCCTACTACAATAGCTAAGATAATCTCTTAAAATAGTGCAAAAGTGCGGAAATATTCAAAGGTTACACTAGATACGAGTCGGAACCAAGTGATTCATCTTGTCTATCTGTTTTTTCTTTTTATTTTTATTTTCAGCATTTTAGTTAGTTTTTATTTTTCTTAGTTTAAAACATTTTTCTAATTTTTATTTTGATTAGACGTTGAGGATAAACCGGTACTAAAAGCTCTTGTGTCCTTGGACGACCTCGGTATCTTGCCAACACTATACTACGCTCACGATGGGTGCACTTGCCCATATATGTGTTTAGTGTTAGTAAAATATCGTGTTTTATAAATTTAAAACTTGGCTAAAAATAAGTGTTAAAGGGGCTTAAAATATACACCTAATATATATAACACTTCACACGCATCAAGTTTTTGGCGCCGCTGCCGGGGACACAAGGATTTTAAGAAAGTTAGGAATCAACGGCCTAATCGTTTTTCTTATTTTTCATTTTTTTAGGATTTTTTTTTTTAGTTTTTCAGCTTCTGCAGAACCCAGCACGGGCCGTGCCCGCTGAACACGCCCCGTGCCCAATCATTGGAACTGGCAATCTTGTTTTAAGTCAGACAGTAAGCTGAACACGGGGCCGTGCCCACTCAACACGCCCCCGTGCCCAAGTTTCAGCTACTGAAAACAGAACCGTAAGATCCCGACGGTTGGTAATTTCTGACACAAACATGAGTGATACTGATAATTTTTACTTTCGGCACTCTTATGGTACTATGTGGTGTCAATTATGTGGTGGTAACCATAAAGAATTAAAATGCTTTTTTCTAAATTACAAACCCCACTATATAGACCCATCATTTCCTAGTATCCTTAAGAGGGGCGAAAGTAAAAATAATCCCTATCTCTCCCTCGAATGCGCCCAACCAGATATTCTAGGAGAAATGCTTCTCGATGAATTATTTCAACTAGAAGATCTAATTATTAATTGGTTAAAAGAACTTAGGGAAGATTTCAATAATCTTTTCCAAGACGATAACCAAGAAAAGAGGTTAGAAACGCATTCAAACAACTTCATTGTTTCCAATGATACTTCTAACTCTAGTGAGGACTTGAGCGATAGTCGTCCCTGTGTCGATTGTGCCGTGAAGGACTCCCCATCAACTTCGTTTGATGCATACATAGACCTGAGCGATTCGACATACACCTTCTTTAACGAGAGCCCGGGAAAGGGTTGGACTTGTCCACCTACATATAGCATAGGAATCACCCTCACCGACAACCTCTTGCGTTCTCGTCTTAATCTAGAACAATTAAGGTATCTTAGGCACTTTGGGGTTGTTCCATCCAGTAAGGAACCGCCCGATCCGGAAAAGTTCCTTGAAAATAGACGCACTTCATAAAACAGCCTTCCGACACGGGGCCGTGCCCAGGTCAACACGCCCCCGTGTCCACCAAAAGATTCCCTTCTGACTTTTGTCAGAATACGGACAAAACGTGTCAGGATCTTGCCTGCACACGGGGCCGTGTTCAGCCGACACGGGGCCGTGTCCAGCACGCTGTCATTTTCTATAAATGCAGCCAAGAACCCTGCACATTTGGACCATCCAGGGACAGAGATTTGAAAGGATTTTCTGACTTACCATCCTAGGTATGTTCTAAAAGAAGGTTCTTACAAGCATCTTGTCCTTTCCTCTTTTATCTATTGCTTTCTTCTTCATCTTTCTTGCACCAAGAACTCCATTAAAGCTTGATTTCAAGCTTTGTTGTGATGTTCATTGAATTTTTGTTCAAGGAATCTTGTTAAAAATAAGTTACACAACATTGTTTTAAGTTATTTCTGCTCAAAAAGCTTCATAAGTCAAGAAAATAATTTGAAACCCCAAGATTCCTTGTTCTAAAAATCTGCAGAAAATTGAACACGGGGCCGTGCTCATTGAGCACGGGGCCGTGCCCGTGTTACTGTTTCATTAAAACGAACTGTTTCTGGTTTGTTTTCGTAGAATGTCTAGCCAAAACAGCGGAACCTCTTCTGCACACTCAAGGAACAGTCGACGGGAAAGGAGGCCATCGATTGAAGCAACTCTCGTAAGATACGTAATGGCACTACGTGAAGCACTTGACGAGATGACTTCAGTGGAGGAGGTCCTCATTGACCGTATAAACTATCTCTCGGTGGGGTTGGAAAACAGTTTCCAGGAAATAAACCTCTTGCACCAGAGGTTAAACATTCTGGTAACACCTCCTATGGAACCAATCCTCCCTCAAGAGGATTGGAACCTCACACTTGGAATCCAAAATCCTACCGGTTGGGACGACATTCCGGCGGAGCCTCCTCGTGAAGAACTCCAAGAAATCCCGGTGGAAGTTACACCTCCTCAACCCAATGCTCATGAGCCCGCTTTTCTTCTCCCTAGGGAGATCGAAGAGTGGCTTGCCGATGTATGAGGAGCCCATAACCGGAGGAAGAAGTTGTCAAGCCACTTTTAACCGAGAGATCTATCTTTTATGAAATTTTGCTAGTAGAATAAATAGTAGGCTAGAAACTTCTGGGATTTGATTTCTTGTGTTTCGTTGACCTAACTAGCTAATATTTTAATTTTTAGGACTAGTATGTAATTCTCTCTATGATTAATGAATTATGGTTTTAGTTAATTTGGTGTTTTGGATGGTGTTGAAATGAATAAAACACACTTGAGATGGCAAAGGATGCAAGGGAAACTTGAACCAGCACTCCATGCAGGAAAACAGAACCGTCCGACAAATTTCTTCGTTTACAGTAAGTTCGGCTCGGGCCGTGTCCACCCAACACGGCCCCGTGCTGCACAGTCTGCAGCAAAAGACCCAGTTCAAGTAGCTGGACACGGGCCGTGTTCACCCAACACGCCCCCATGTCCAGACTTCTGTTTCTCTTGTTTTAATTTTGTTACTGGCACTTGTACACGGGGCCGTGCCCGGACAACACGGGGCCGTGTTCAGCGCCCAGTAACACAAAAATTTCGCTTTTTACACCTTTTTACACATTCAATCAACCTAAAAACTTATTTTTGGGACACATTGAGGACAATGTGTAATTTAAGTGTGGGGGGGATGCTAAAACCTTGAATCTTGCAAGTCCTAAATACAAGCCTTACACAAAACTCTATTGGAACCGCTAGTCACCCCAAATTTTTTCAAAAATTTTGATTTTTTTTACTTGTCTAGGTTTAACTCGGGAAATTCAAGTTCTCAAAAAGGTTATATTTTTACAAATTTACAACCGATAGCGTCGTGATAAAAAGAACCAACATAAGAAAATTATGAAAATGCATGACAAGCTTAGTTAAAATTTAATTATATATACTTGATCACATAAAAACACATTCCCACAAAAGTGAGTTTTGAGCCTTTATTGAGCAAACACTTACATATCATTTGACTAAATGCTCATTTTCGTTTCTTGTGTGAATAGCCGCTTGGTTCTTACGACTCTAGAACTTGCCATGACGATTCATTCCCGGTCCTTACCAACTTAAACCCGAGTAAGTAAATGATGGAGGCATTAGGACTAACCCTTTTTATTTCTACACCATTATTTTTCTTTTTTTTTTACCACATACCCAAAATCCCCCTAGTTAGCCCCTTTGAGCCTAAACCTTTTCATTTCATAACCCAAACCAAACACCCTTTTTACCCACCAAAACCTTTTTATTTTTTTTACCCCTTTGTTTTAGTAACAAGTTCGATTTTTCGTATGACTTTTCAAAAAAAAAAAATATATTTGTGTTGATGATGAAGCAAAAGAAAATAAACAAACAAGTTCATCAAAAATAACTTTGTTTGAATAAATAGCTTCATCAAAATAAAAGATACAAAAATAGAAAGTCTTACGAAAACCGAAACTTGTTACGCTTTTCGCCCTTTTTCTACTAACCACTAACCACCAACCCAACCACCTACCTTTAACCCAAGCCTAACCCTTCACCCACAAAGTCCTCTTGATATTTACAAAGGTATATAAGTTAAAAAGGAGGAGGATTGATTGCTTGGCAAGCCTATGGTAGGAGAAAGTTCCATGCCGCTCTCGAGTGATCCACAAAAATACATTGTCGGCCGAGTGTTGAGTGATCCCCGTGAGGTATGTGAACTTGTATATAAATAGAATTATAAAGAGGCATGTTATGCCCTAATAAGTAATTTATCTTATGAAAAGTTTTAAATAAATCATGACGAATAGGATTGTAAATAAATAAAAATAAAATTAAATAAAGAATCTTGGAAATCCCGACACTCTACGACAAGCCCAAAAACCTTCTTCTCTACCCATTCCATTTGGGAGTGTAATAGCCACATATTAAAGAGTTTTTCTTGAGGACAAGCAAAGATTCAAGTGTGGGGGTATTTGATGTGTTCAAAATGCAACATATAAATTTCATCAATTGAGGCATAAAACTAACCCTTTTTTAGTACTAATGCTGGAAAAAGTGTGCTTTTGTCTTCCTTTTGTATTTTCAGGATTAAATGAGCTCAAATTAACAAAAGAAGCAAAAAGACATAAAAATCTAACATAAATACAAGAAAAGGAACAAGACGTGACATGCCCGACCCCACGACAGCATCTTCCCAAGCAAAACAAGAGATCAGAAGCCTGAACACGCCCCGTGCTCAGCCAGCACGGGGTCGTGCCCAAGTGTCAGCAGAAAAGACAAAGTGGTAGAAGCTTCTATTGCCCACCACGGGGCCGTGCTCAGCGGACACGGGGCCGTGGTCAACTATAAGATTCGCACAATCCAGCAAATCTGCATAGTACAAAGATTCTTCTGCACCACGGGGTCGTGCTCAGCGGACACGGGGGCGTGGTCAACTAATAAGACAAAGCTGCATTAAATGAAGAAAGAGAGGATGTGGACACGGGGCCGTGCCCGAGCTTCTGTTCAGCCTATAAATAGAAGTGCTTGGCTCAAGCTCAAACCATCCCTTGGCACACCACCTCTCTCACACTTCACCCACCACCCACCACCACCATAACACCATCATCCACCACCATCATCCATTGTCCATCGTAGAGTGTGTGAGTCGTCTCGGGATCCAAGATTGATCGTAAGAGTTCTTGACAATCAAGGCCATGTTTGCCTAAGTCTCTTACATCACTTGGTGAAGACAAAGTGTCTAGTATAATACTTTTTATTTCTAATCTTTTGCACTTTTTACTTGATTTTGTATTAATGACTTTAATAACTAGTTGCTTATGTTGAAGGTGATCTTTCCTTATCGTTTGTCCGTGGTGTCTTGGCATTATTTTACTGTCTATATAAAATAAAAGATTTTCACCATTCATATCTCCACGGTCTATATGGAGGTATGTTGGCTACCTGGTCGGGGGTTAAGGGAACGGTTTGGTAAAGGTCTTGCCATTGTTCAGCGTTTAGAGGTCCTACAATGGACCTGGGTCAAATTTAGTAGGACCTCCTTCAATACTTAACGGTATTGGATGGCGGGGGTCCAAACTCTTTGATCCCCTCATAAGTTAACTACTATTAATACTATAACCCGGCTATTTAGGACTGTATCCCTGCTGACTCAGACTACTTAGTCGAGGGTAACGTCACCTCCAAAAGAGGGGCCTACCATAATTTGCATTAATAACTTAATTAATTATCTTCCAATAATCCACCCTTTTAGGATTGTATCCTTGCTGACTCAAACTACTGGGGTGAGGGTAACGTCACCTTCAAAAGAGGGGCCTACTACAATAACTAAGATAATCTCTTAAAATAGTGCAAAAGTGCGGAAATAATCAAAGGTTACACTAGATACGAGTCGGAACCAAGTGATTCATCTTGTCTATCTGTTTTTTCTTTTTATTTTTATTTTCAGCATTTTAGTTAGTTTTTATTTTTCTTAGTTTAAAACATTTTTCTAATTTTTATTTTGATTAGAGGTTGAGGATAAACCGGTACTAAAAGCTCTTGTGTCCTTGGACGACCTCGGTATCTTGCCAACACTATACTACGCTCACGATGGGTGCACTTGCCCATATGTGTGTTTAGTGTTAGTAAAATATCGTGTTTTATAAATTTAAAACTTGGCTAAAAATAAGTGTTAAAGGGGCTTAAAATATACACCTAATATATATAACACTTCACACGCATCACTACCAAAGACAATATCATAAGCTACTCTGTCAACTTTTGGAATGTTAAAAACAACATTTGGAACATCAGATTCTGGTTTTGATTTTAGAGCTCCTTCCTTGATAGGTGGGAATTCTTCAATCAACTTATCTAACTCAAACTCAATTTTCTCATCAGAGGTTGCAAAGATTTTCGGTTCAGATTTTAAAACTTCTTCCATTTTCTTTTCTTCAAAAGAATGTTTAGGTTTCTCCACCCATGATTGACTTTGGGAAGTCTTTGTTTTAGAATAAACCTTTGAAGTCTTTTGTAATTTTGAAGATTCACCAATTTCAATAGTTGATTTTGGTTTGTCCTCTGACTTCAACGATTCATCGCATTTAAGAATACGCACGGGGGATACCATCGGTGATTTTCCCTTAACATCCTTTGAAATTTTTGGTTTTGGTTTATGGAAAACTGGTTTTATTATCTTTTTGACACATTGTTTGGCCATGTGACCGATTTTATTGCATCGATAATAGATTCTTTTGTCATATTCAACAAAAGTGGATCTGTTGGTCTCGTCTCTTATCTTTTTGGCCGCAATAAAATCGTCAATTGCTTGCTTACTAAAGATATAATCCTTTTCGACTTCTGTATTATTACCAGACACAAACACTTCACTCAATTTTTCTTTTGGCTTAACTGCTTTCTTAGCCATTTTCATCTCAAAACCAACACCTTTCTTTTTGTAATTATTACCATGTCTCTTGTTATTACCATTGTTACCCACCCATTCATTTTTCTTTCCCGGGTTGTTTGTCGGTTGTTGTTTAACAAAAGATTTTTTCGGTTTTGATAAAAACGAATTGTTGTTAACTTCTGAGATATCAATTTCCACGAGTTTAAAAACTTTTTCAACCTTTTCCAGGTTCGCATTCTAAATCGGGTACTCAAAATCAGTGTACAGTTTGTCAGTTCCGGTCATCGTGTAAACCACAATGATCGAATCGTCATCCAGAACTTTATCTGACTTTGGGATAAACTTATCAAGAAAGTTTCCGTCATCTTCAGAATCTAAACTGGAATTCTCAAAATGAGTTTTAACCGTTTTGAAATCAGTGTTATCACTCTCTTCATCCAACACTTGGTCTACAACTGTTTTAACCAGTTGTGACTCGTTGTCGGTGTCAGACGGAGAGAATGTAACATCTATGTTTTCTGGTAACTCATTCTCTTTTGTTCTCAGTTTGAGATTCAATGCCTCCTCCACGCCGTCTGGATATTTCTGAGTATAATGATTCCACATTGGGGGTGGAACATTTTTGAAAGCTGATTTAACTTCAGTTTGTTGGGGAACGATCTGATCAATCACATATGAAGATGAAAGATAACTCATCAACTTTTTGTCGACTCTTTCTGTCTCAATGCGCATCAATTCAAGTTCCTTCTTTAGAGATGCGATTTTGTCCAGATGGATGTTAATCGACATTTGCTTTTCCATGACCGTAGCTTTGAGCAAATTAGCAATTTTATCATTTTTTTTACTCTCAGTGTGAATCATTTTAATTAATCGTGACAGAGTGTCATAAGCTTCTTTAACATCATTAAATCAAATTTTAATTTGTTGTTAAACTTTTTTCAACTTTTTCAACTCTTGAAACTGTTTGTCTTTCTCAAGACAATCCATGCATGGTTTCAAACAGTTTTCGCATGGCTTTTCAAGAATTGGATCAACTTTTTCAAAAACATTTTCTTGTTTATCATTTTTACTTTCCGATTTACCAAACTGTCTGGACTCAGACTCAGATTTCTCTTTGGATTCGGACTTCACATTTTCTGATTTGTCATCGGACTCGGACTTCTCTCCTGACTCATACGTATCACAAGTCTCGATAATTGACTCCTTTTCAACTGACACTGACTCTTGAGTTGCATCTTTGGTCTCATTGTTATCAGAAGGTGTTTTAGTTTGTTCTACCTCTTGCAGCTTGACCATAAGAGCTTTGTCTGCTATTTCTTTCAAAGTCTCTTCATTCAATTCCTTTGAGACATCAATGATCTCTTGAACCGGAATTTATTCAACTTCGTACTGTGGGCAGAAACCTGTAGTCGGTTCACTAAAGAAACCTGCAAAAGAATCAAACACATTAGCTGGCATTATAGAGTTGAATGCATTAGTAATAACCTCCTGTTCAGACTGATAATAGTAGACCGCTGCTGCCTCCTCTTCTAGATCTGCAAAACTTTCTTCATTCACCACTTCATTGACTTCTTCAACTTCAGGAATACTTTCCTCGATTTCCGGTTCCGACTCTTCAATAATTTCAGCCATCATTGCAAGACCCCCTCCTGGAACGTACTTATCCCAACTGAAACCTTCTGGAATCTTTTCGTCATCTTGATTCACCAAAAGAGCTTTTTCTGTTTGTTTGGATGGATTGTTCTCGATTTGAGGTCGTGGAATGAATGGTTGTTGACTGTTTTTATGATAGATGGCATGTCGGTAATAATCGTTGGCGAATGGATTCTGGTGGTTATTAACTTCTCTGTTCGGGCATTCGCGCTTGAAGTGTCCCTTCTCTTTACACTTGAAGCAAGTCACCTTCGATTTGTCGAATCCAATTTTAGAATCAGGACCTGCGAGACTACTTCTTCCGGTAATTTCCATGAACCTCTGAGCTCTTCTCACAATGCTCGCCATACCCCATTTTATGTCGATGAGTTCTAGTTCCTCCGGATCAATTTGATCGTAATCTTCTTTAGTCATGTCTGGGTTACCAATTCGTCCGGCTACTAGGCTCTCGTAAGACTCAAGTACAGAAGCTAGAAGTGCTATATGCTGCTTTGCGGCTGTCTCGGTAAGATCTTGACCGTTTTTTATATTAACAGCGATATTGCACTGTATCCCTTGACTATAACTCTGATTGTTCGATCCTGAAGAACTTTGAGGAGAAACCTGTTCTTGTAAACTCTGAACCTTAGGATTCGGTTCATAATTTGAAAACGGTGAAAAGTTGTTGTTAGGCATGCTTTGAGAAGTTACTCCCGATGAAGAATCTGCACTGAATGCCGTTTAAATCTTTGGACTCGGAGCAGATGTGGCAGATGAGTTTCCTTTATAATAAAGCTGAACATCTTGCTATACGTTTGCAGATTTCATTTTCCTCATCTTCCGAAGTTCAAGCTCATGAGCTTCAATTCTGTCGATAAACGTACTCAAATTGAAACCCATGTATTCCAAATTGTTCTTCAACACCAATAAGAACGTACCCCACTCTTCTTGTGGTAGTGCGTCAGCCAACTTATCAACCCACTCTTCGTCTGATTTATCTATATTCAAACGTTTCATCTCCACTACCAAGTGACAGTACCTCTCAATCAACTCTTTCGTTGATTCTCCTCTGATAGCAGTAAATATGTCAAATTCTTTTTTCAGTAGCGCCTTTTTGCTTTTGATCATTGAAACACTTCCAAGAAATTTGATTTTAAGAGCGTTCCAAATAGATTGCGCATCACCCTGATGCTGTAACAGTACCAAAATGTCTTCCTTAATTGCCTGTTGCAATATACTGACCATCTTCTTCTCGGCTTTAAAGTTTTCTTGTTCAGCCGGAGTTAATGTGTTAAGTGTTTTCGGAAGACCAGCATCATGCATAGGAACTACATATTTCGTTTCAACTTTCAGCCAGCATTCGAGGTGATTCGCCTGAACCCACGTGCGAAATCTATCCTGCCACCCCGAATAATCTTCAATGTTGAGCAGTTTCGGTGGTTTTTGCATGGTTCCTAGCTCGTTCTCCATATTCACATTCTGGGCTATACTTGCTGGAGTTTGAACAGTCGTACCTCCTCCAAAAAATGCATTGTAAAACTCTTGATTGTCCATTTTTATATTTTGAAAAATGTTTTGAAAAATTTCTAAGTTTTGAAAAATTTCAATTTCAAGCGACCTGGACTTTCAGACGACCTGGACTTCAAATGACCTGATTTCAAACGACCTGTATTTCAAATGACCTGAATTTCAAACGACCTGAATTTCAAACGACCTGGACTATCCAAACCGTGCGAGGTGACAAATACCAGTTAAAAATTTTCAGTTCGTGCGGTCTGACCACTCAAGTCGCACGAGTTGGTCACAATGTCTGAAACTTTCAAACGATCTGGTCCAATCCGTGCGATCTGGACAAGAATTTCATACGATTTGATAAAAACTCAAACGATCTGGTTCATTTTACACGATTTGAACATCATTTTCATACGATTTGGACAGTTTCACTTTGTTTGAAGAATTACCTTATCAAAATTTCAAGTTTTTGACATTTTTGGATCAGTTTTAGTTCGATTTATGGTCTGCAACTTTGTACAATTGTTCAAAATGATGTTTTACACATAATATCTAAAATTTAGTCCATTTTATCCGTGAATTCGTCTGAAAATCCAAGAAAGAGTAGAAGTATATGGTTCTAAACTGTTCAAAACACTGATATCAACATATTTGACTCATCCTGAGCTCAGATACCACTTGTAGGATCGATGATTCGTCCAAACGAGTCAATCTGAGTCAGATCTAGTTTCTAGAAAGGCGGAATCAGACTAGAAACCGTCAATCAGTGTTAGAACAGGAGTAGAAGAGTAGAAAGTCACTTTAAACATGTTCTTCATTGATTTTAGACGTTTTGGTACAGAGAGAATCGGACAGCACTTCGGTACAAAATTCTCCAGAAAATTACAAATGAAGAACACTATTGGCCTATTTATAGACCTGCCAGACCGCACGGGATAACACATCCAGACCGCACGAGTTGGACTACTCACTTCGTGCGATCTGACCATTCAGGTCGTGCGACCTAGCCAAAATACACATAAACTTTATCATTTAAAACCTATTACATACTAATGACACGACATAGACTGATGACGCAGGCGATAGACATTATGCATCAACACATAATACAATACTATTACCAATATTTCACTATATTACATGTATATCAACACCCTTTATACCATCCAAACAATATATTACATCATAAAGTGACAAATATAATAAAACCATCAACCACTAGATATAACTAACCAAAACACTCGGCCTTACGAAAGATTTTTTCGATTTTTTTTTTACCAAGAATCCTAAAAAATTCAACTTTTCCAAAGAAATAAAAAATAGTTTTTTTTTCATTTAAGCAACCGTAAATGTTATAAAAGGTGATGTCATGCTTATGTCATCAACTTTTTACCATTCTTCGAACAGATTTATAGTTGTTTTTCGGACGTAAATCACAAACTTTTGGTAACAAAACACGTTATATGATGGTTATACATAATGATGCACATGTGCATTCTTAATATTGGTAATGTAAAAATTAGTGTATTGCGGATTGTAATAATGTAAATGAAAGTTCATTTTTCTACTACTAGTAATATATTACGGAATTTGTCAAAGGAATGATACAAATGCACATATGCATATTTGTGTATTATGGATGGAATGATAGATGAAAGAGAAAGTGTATTCAAAGTAGTATACCAAAAAAAATTTTTTTTGTATTTTTTAGATTTTTTTTGGTTTACTATTTGTATTCACACTGGTTCTCACAATAAAGGATGATTCCTAACGGATCCTTAACGTATATATATATATAAACTAGGAATCCATTTCTTACCACTAAAATCCAAGTCGATAACCTCTAGATACCTAACAAAATTGGGAATATAGTACATGATGTGATTAGGTTGATAACAATCTTATTATTTAAAAATAAAGGTAGGAAGAAACAGTAGTATATTATGGTATTGACTATGAAGACACATGTTTTGTTATCTTGTTTCTTGTTCCAAGACCCTCTTTTCTCCTTCACCTTCTTTCTGTCATCCACACTTAGACAAACTAAGAGTTCATCGGTGTTTTGTCTTTGGGTTATAACATCAAATCCCATGTTGTGTCCACTATGAGCAACCAATGAGACCAAAAACAAAGAATCAAGAATAATCCCCATTAGCATAGATTCTACCAATCAACAAGAATACATATTACTTATATACAGTTCAAAACAGTTGAATATCTCTGTGTCTTAAACATGTCAAATATCTCAGGAGATGAAGGAGGAAGCTTCTCTTCAGGCAATACTGGTGGTGGTGTTGACGAAGGTCAACAAAGACCGCCACCAACAGTCAACTCTTCAGATTTTAGATCCACTTCTCAAGAACTTGTTCCAGATTCATCTAAAAAAAAGAAAAGATCCCTACCAGGAACTCCTGGTAAAATTACTTACCCTATTTATTTCTAATAATATATGTGTGTGTGCGTATTAAAATAAAAATAGTAACAGTTTATTTCGAGGGTTGTTTTTTTTATATATATATTCAAAATTTATATTGATTATCTGCCTATGATTTTAATGCTGATCAGAAATGAATTATTGGTTTATGGATTGCAATAATTGAATGTTCTTTAATTCTCTGTTTTTTTTTTTTTTTTTTTTTTTTTTTTTTGCTGCTGCTAAGTAAACATACATGTGTACACTTTTGTTTTCATATATACTTATCCAAGATCATTTTTTTATTAAGTGATGTTGTACTAAAGATATTTGTTAATGATCAAACATAGATTGGTTGTTAAGACCAAGTTGTACGATTAATATTGTTGTCGTGTTGCAGATCCAAATGCCCAAGTCGTCGCTTTATCGCCTACAAGTCTAATGGCAAAGAACAAATACATATGTGAAATCTGCAACAAGGGTTTCCAAAGGGATCAAAACCTCCAACTCCACAGAAGAGGTCATAACCTACCATGGAAACTTAAGCAACGAACAAGCACCGAAATAATTAAACGTGTGTACATATGTCCTGAACCAACATGTGTCCACCACAACCCGGCTCGTGCGTTAGGTGATCTAACCGGAATCAAGAAACATTATAGTCGAAAACACGGCGAAAAGAAATGGAAATGTGAGAAATGCTCCAAAAGATATGCTGTACAATGTGACTGGAAGGCTCATTCCAAAATTTGTGGCACCAAAGAATACAAGTGTGACTGTGGTACCATCTTTTCCAGGTTTGCTTATCTCTCCCTGACTATGCGTATTACCCCTTTAACTTTTAATCTGAAATCATATTTTTTTAAATTCGGATATTTAGTTATATGATCAAATAAATACGCAAAAGGTCGCGGGTTCGATTCCGATCCTAAACGCCAATCGCCTTGCCGCTGAATTAGGCTGATTTACCTCTCACATGTTGGGCCTGGAGCGGCCTGGTGTGGGCCGGTTAGCGTGTCCGGGCATATACGTTTTGCACAATCAAATAAATAAGCTATATTTGTTAGTATAATCCTTAACTAGGTCCTTTATTTTATTATAAATTATGTGTTAGGTAGGATGAAAAACATATAGGTTTTAACATACAAATCATATGATGTGATAAAAATAAAGATGTGGCATTTCTGTATATATCATAATAATGTTATTTGGCAGATAATTACGCAACATAATTGAACCAGAGTAATAATATTATCACACAACAAAATTGGAATAACGTAATAATCGTTACCCCATGTCAGTTGTTATAGAGAAATGGTTATCACGTTAATCCAGTTTTGTTGTAGATTAATAATATTACACTAAGTAGCATAATAATATTACCATACTTTAGTTATAGTATAATAATAGTTACTCTAGTTCAATCATATTGTATGGTAATTATTTGCTAAATATAATATTCACGAAAAAAATTACCACTTCCTTTATCTCTTCATTTTGTGAACTTCGCATGGAAAAAAGTTACTTGTACCTAATGTTAACCCCTATAGAAAAGCCTTTATATAGTTTTAAAATTGTTTAAGTCAGAACTTGGCTGGAGTACATTATTTTATTTGTAGTTTTCTTATTTTTTTTCTCCTTTTAGTTTTAGGAAGACATGTGAAATTTTTAGGGTTTAATCCTGGACAAGCGTTATCATTAAAAGGAAAATTTGAAAATTTTAATTAGGCAATTATCAAATTATTTTCTATGGTTATATGTTAATGATTGGTATTGTCAACTGCCTATCGAAATTGAAGTCCAATTTTAGTATTCATTTTCATATTAATAATAAATATATCTGTTGATCTTAGTTTACTACGTCATTTTCTCTACCTGCTCACAATAGGCCAACTAGACTCATTATTGTTGCAAAGCTTGTATATTTTTTGTAGTTTTATGGGAAAAAAATAGTATGTGGTGGAGGGTGAGCTATCTTAACTCTTTTATATTAAAATAAGAAATTGTTAATTGAGTTTTTTTTTATTTTTACTCCAAGCGTTACACCATATTTTTTATATTATTTTATAAATAATGTTTTCAAATTATTTTAACAATATTGTTTCATTTGTTCAGTATATTTCACAATGGTTCTATACAACAATCTTTAAATATATACATAAATGATTTAAACCTGAAAATATGTATGAGGGTGAAGGGAGTGGAAAGTGGTAAACCCACTTTACCACTTGGCAAACCAATGCCAACTTGTTTGCCGAACACCATTTGCCGAAAAGGGGGGCAAAATCGGTGAGTGGATGCCGATTCGTGAAGAGGGAGGGATGTGAGAGAGAGGGTATTGTGGGGTGGGGTCCAATCCAATCTCAACCAATCACACCTTTTTCTTTTTTTTTTTTTAAAATAGTTTACCACTTCACCAAGTGTCTAAACCATTGCCAACATTTTGAGCATAGTTTACCACTTTGACATGGCACACTCTCATTGGTTGATTTTTTAGTTTGCCACTCAAAGTGTTTAACCACTCCCTTCACCCTGAAAAAAATAAGTCACAGAATTTATCATTAGTCAGAAAGCTATGACGCCCATAAAGTGAGCTTCCATCTTAAAATTGTCATAGAACAAAATTGTTTTAGCAAAGTACCTCTAGAGTTAGGGTGGTCCACCTTATGCTTACAGAGACGTATGCTTACGCACAACCTATTTATCTATAATAAGACCATGTGTAGTGGTAGAAGGTTATAAAGCCCCCACCATGGGGCATTATACGACACGTGGCGTCCTAGTCAGCAAGGGGGCATTATAGCAAAAGTGGTGTAGTGGGTATAATGCCCCATAATGCCCCATTCAATCATTTGAAAAAAAAAAAATAATAAAGCAAACACCCCCATGTAAATAAGTCAAACATGGCAGACTTCTTAAAGCCATCCCATTGGCCACATGGCCCTTCAAGTCAAAGATTGCAGACTTCTTAAGCGTTTTAATTAAAACGCCACTCACCATTTTTTTCAAAATTTTTTAAATATAACGCCCCATGTAATGGAGGGGTGGGCGTTTTCGGGCGTTATTTTTGAATTTTTTTTAAAAAAAACGCCCCACTACACATGGTCTAAGATAAGGTTATGTGTAAATGACAACAAATTATGTTTAACCAAATAAATCTCGGGCACATGCATTGTACCCAATATAACAACAATGTGAGAATCAATATTCTTAATGCTAACAACGTAAAGAATAATAGTTTCCAATGGCTAATTTAATTTACCAATCTCAATATAGTATTTACCAAGATCTTAGCCTACATAAATTAAGCTGGAAAGTAACTAATTTAAAAGCCACATAGATGTTATATTCCAATTTGACCCTTTGTGAAAATCTTTGTTTTTCATGTCTAGTTCTTAGTTGTAAGACCCCCTTCTTGTAATCATAGTACCTAAACTATGGATGCCAAATATAACTCTTATATCAATAGTGGAGGGTTCAAATGAGAAGAAATTTTTTGTAAGAATAAAAAAGAATAAATTTCAACCAATAAGAAACGTTCATTTTACTTCATTTAATTTTTGCATTTAATATAAGTGTAAGGGTATATTGGTAAACTTAAATAGATCATTAATTGGTAGTCTTTCTTTTTAATAACAAACTACATTAAATGTGTAACTTATTTTCAAAAAATATATTTTTTCATAGAACAAAAGAAAATTAATTTAAAGTGTAGGATGAATTACGAGATGTGTATGATGAATTACGAGGTGTGTAGGATAAATTTAATATGTGTAGGATAAATTTCAAAACTTGCAGGATAAATTTTGATGCGTGTAGGCAAAAAATTTAGTGTGGAGGATGATAGTCTTTATGACTAATTAATTAGTCAAAAAACAATCATAAATGAGATGAGAAAAAAACTATTTAATGTTTTACAATTGTACCCTTTGTTCTTTTTCTTCTCAAATTAATTTTCTTCTCAAATGAACCTTCCCCTATATCAATAAACCACTTATAGTGAGGTTCACAACCCATTTGAAAACCTCTACAAATGAACGGAGAGGTTATAAGACGCACACTAAATTGGTCTAAATTGATTCTAATCATTTGAGAATGCTGAAATAAAGTTTGGATTATGGTTTGCACTCTTAAATTTTTATTTTTTATTTTCTGGATTTTCTTGGAGTAGTTTTTTTTTTCTCTTATAACAACTAATTTAAACACTCCCTAAATCTATTCTTAGATCTAAACTAATATTGATCATGAGACTAGAACATCCTTAACTACTTAGGAAGTAATATATTTGCGGAAATCTTGATACACTAAACTATAAGCCATTTGTTTTCTTTAAGAGTAGATGCTTTGGTAGTTTGGCACATAAGACAACTACTAGGTAGTTGTTTAGGGTGGTGGTCCAATAAAATATATTTATTGGATTTAAGTTTGCCATTATAGCTACTAAACTCCCTTAAAAATGGCAAATACTGGAATTTTATTTTCACCCTCCTTTAAGTTTTATCAAGTCTCTGGTCTAATAACTATCATAATAACTAGAGTGAAGTCATACCAACCTAGTTTGAATGAAATTTTTTCATTTGTCATCGAAAATATAATATATAATATCCAAAATTTGGGATAAAAATAAGATTAACTAAGGGGTTGTTTGTTTACCTCTTAATGAGGCTCTTAATGGTTCAGACATCTTACTGGTTCAACACTTAATGGTTCAGACTGTTTGTTTCATGAGCAGATGTCTGAATGGTTTAGACATTTGCCTTTGAATGGTTAAGGATTATACAGAGTCTGAATGGCTACGACCACTAATCTGAATTGGTCAGATATTTGACTCTGAACAGTTAAGCATTATACATGCTTTTAATGGTTCAGACCACTTACTGGTTCAGCAATTAATGGTTCAGACCTCTTACTGGTTCAACACTTAACCATTCAGATGTTGCCAAACAACCACTAAGTGTAAATTAAGATTCTTATTGTAATAACTTGCTTAATTATGTGATTAGCTTTTGGTATTAGTTATTTCGTGTGAGATTCAATGAGGAATACTAAAAAGTAGAAATTGGGGAACAATGTAGTTAACATGTTAAATATATCTAAAAAATTAAATTTAAAATGCTTAAATTAATTTTTTTAAATCGATGTTTTTGCATATAAATTTGTGTAGAAGATAAAACAATTATTTACGTTTTTAAGGATTTTTTTTAATTTTTTTTTTCGTTTTTGAATTTCTTTTTGTTAAAAAAGCTTCTATATGTATTTAAACTAGTTAATACCCCGCCCGCGTTGCGGGGCGATGGCCGAATAATGAGCGAGTGTTAGGCAGCTCGTTGACACGGAAAACAATTAAATCGAGTCAACCAATTAAAACAAAACACTTTTATAGTTTTGATAAAAAAAACTAAAACAATGGCAATATTGTAATTTTTAACTGAAGGAAAGTTGTATTTTTTTTCTAGGGTAAAATCGTAATTTGCGAAAAGCTAAAGTGATGATAGTACTGTAAATTTGAACCAGGGGCAAAATTGTAAATTTTCACAGGGACAAATTTGTAATTTTGAACTTGGGGTAACAGCGTAATATAAATTTGAACTAAGAGCACAATCGTAATTTTAAACTGGAGACAAAATCACAATTTTATTTTGAACAGAGGGCAAAATTATAAATTTGAGTTGAGGGCAAAAGCATAATTTTATTTTGAACTGGAGAAAAACGTAATTTTAAACTGAGGGCGAAATCATAATTTTTTAAACGGGGAAAGATCACATTTTTAAACAGAGTGCGAAATCGTAATTTTTTGCTGGGGCAAAAACAAAATTTTATTTTGAACTGAGGGCGAAAAGGTAATTCTGAGCTGAGGGCGAAACCACAATTTTATTTTTAATCGGGGAAAAATCGTAATTTCGAGCTGGGGACAAAAACGTAATTTTATTTTGAGCTGGGGGCATAACCGTAATTTTAAAGAGGGGCAAAAACGTAATTTGAAAATGGATATAAAATAATAAACTGGTTGGTCCAATAGGGGAGTGCCAGGCAAAATCGTAATTTTGAGATGGAGACAAAAGCGTAATTTTATTTTTAGCTGGGGGGTATGTAACTAGATATAATATAAAAAACCGGTTGGTCCAATTGGGGAGTGCCAGGCACTATTCCCCCATTTGGTAAATGTATGTATAGGAAATGCAAAAGTTTTAAAAATTATAAAAATTTGATTTTTAACATATTTAATTGAATTTTTAACATGTTAAATGTCTAGTTCCCTGTTTTCCAACTTTTTTGTATTCCCTAATAAACCCTCCTCTATTTATTTATACACTAAATATACATATTTATTTATAGTATGTAACTAGTAAATTTTCTCACGCGTTTTAGCGACGTCGAAACATAAAATAGCTCGAATTTATACCGTCTGTTGAAAATTTATTTATAATTAACATATATATATATATACACATCTCTATTCAAATCTTCATCGTGTAACTCAGATTAAAATTTATACTTCTAAACATCTCAAATGCAAAGAGGTAAATATTGTTTCATGCGTTGCCATTGAGGTCCGTAAGGATTACAAATATGGACAGGTATGAAAACTTTGAGCATCCTTTTACGACCCAGGTCTTCAACAACTTTGAATAATAATAAGAAATGATTATTAAATTTCGGATCATAAATGATTGGGAAATAATACAGTCCACTTCAATACTAAGGGTGAGAGGGGCACTCCCCTAAGAGGGGAGTCCCCTCTCTTACGCACCACCAACCAGCTAGTGCCACGTCAACTCCCCTCTTAAACTCCCCTAACACCCCATTTTGATGGCGGCACTCCCCTATTAGGGGACTTGGTTTTTTTTTTTTTTTTTGTTTTAATTATGCATGTTTATAAAAAAATATTAATAAAAATTAAATAAAATTTAACAAAAGACATTTCAAAGTAGAAAATAAAAATAAAAATAAAAATTAAATTCAAACTAGAAAATTAAAATTACATTCAAACTAGAAAATAAAAATTACATTAAAACTAGAAAATAATAATTTTAGAAATCGCACGGCCACCCGTACTTGTTAGCGATGTCGCGTTTTCGGGCGAGGATGAACGGCAACATATTTGGCGGAGCATCGTCGTGCGGCTTGATGAATGTTTCCATATCTCGATCGTAATTGTAGTTTTTCATCGTCTCGCGTTGTTCCGATATGAGCTCGAGAGCCTGCGCCTCTCTTTTCTTCCTCAATTCAATCGCCTCCAATTCAATCGTGTGCTTCCTTTCTTTCATGGCGGTGTACTCTTTGAATTGTTCCGCCAACTCGGCCGAGCTTCCCTCGGACGATGTCGCTTGACGCTTGTCTCGCCGTTGTGCTCTTTGTGGCGAGGGGTCTTTGTTCATATCGGGTATGGAAGGGTCCACCTCAACGGGCTTTCTTTTATTTCCCGAACCTTCCCCTTCCTCACCCAACAATGGGACTTGGGCCCATTTGTCGTGTTTTCGAAGGACCTCCCACGCCTCGACATGTTGAAAACCGTTCGGAAATCTCTCTTTAAATTCTGTTAAAGCGACTTTCATCACTTCGAGATCCTTGACTCCGCTTCCTCGTGTGCGACCCTACATATTATAAAATAATAAGTGTTAAAAAAATATGAACTTAGTAAAGAAAATTAAAAAATATACAATGTTAAAAAATATAACTTTTACCGCTTGTTGGTATAGGCCGTTGAAAAAGTTTATTTTCGTGTGCATTGGGCCCCATTTAGACCGTACTTGATGCACGGTCCGGTTACTTCCACCGACGGTGGCGTTAAAATGATTTAAAATCTTACGCCAAAAACTATCGCGGTTTTGTTGATTGCCCTTCTTTTTGTTGGTAGAGCAATGTACCCACGCCTTCGCCAACGCCTCTTCTTGGACCTTTGTCCATTTTTCGCTCGTCATTTTTCCCCTTTTATCCCGAGCGTCATCTTCTTCGTTGCCCGCGTCTTCATCCACATTATATTCATCGTCCTCGTCGCCCAAATTTTGAGTTTCGGGCACTACCTCATCGTCCTCGTCGTCCCAAATAGGTAGAGGACGTTCAACATTTTCTTGGACCGATGGAACTTGTGGGGAACGAAAACCATATGGGTCGAAGGCGGGGGATTGAGGAGGAGCATCCATTGATAACAAATTTTGAAAACCATAGCCGAAATTGAGTTGAAGGTTGGTTGCTTGCTTGAGTGTTGTAAAAGGAGGGGTGTGAAGGTTGTTGGAAAAAAAACGGGGGTTGTGGAGTATATCCGAAAGGGGGTTGTGATTGTGCACTTGCACCGCTCGAACCACCACGAGACGGTTGCTTGCCCCGTCCCTTAGTTTTTTTCTTGGCTTCGCGGGGTTGGTTCTCCATTGCTCGGTTTGAAGTGGGTGTGGTTTGAGAGTATAAAAAATTAGTGAAGTGGGTGTGGTTTGAGAGTATAAAAAATGTGTGAAATTGTTGTGGTTTGGAGAGTATAAAAAATGAGTGAATGGTGTGGTTATTTATATATGTTTCTAAAAAATAAGTGATTTTTTTTTTTTTTAAATCCGACCGTTGCCAACTCGACCGTTCCTCAACATTCGTGCCATTCAACGCGGTGCCTCCACACCGAATCCACTCCCCGATTCGGGTCCCCGCACCGATGGCGGCGGTGTTCCCGATCGGTGGATGTGGTCACCGAATTGGTCCCCGCTGTACGCCCCGGACACCCTAAAAAAATGATTAAATGCGCACTTACTTTAAATAAATTAATATGTTTCATTTTTGTCATTATTGGCTTTCCACGAATGCTATCAACTGTGTTGTCAATATTTTTTTCTAGTTTATTCTGTAAAGAAGGCTCCAATATTATATACATTGAACTTGATATTTTTTATTAGCATTCAAGAGGGTAGTGACAAGTTTATTCGAATAGTGACACATTTTTTCCACTATAAAAGTCTTTCATTTGGCAAACTTTCAACGAATCAAAGTCAATTTCATCGGCCAAGTGGGGTACTAAAACATGTTCACTTATTCAGTAAATAATTTAACAATTTAATTAAAAATTTACGCATATGTAATATGGATTACGATAATAAAACAAAACAAAACAAAAAATACTAGCAGAAATATACTTTGAGAAAATCACGAAATGATCGTTTGCTAAACATATTGCAATTTTCTTTTTTTTCACCATGTACATGTATAATATGTAATAATGACTACGATAACCAAAGGGTGCTACTATACGCACCCCCCTATTTACTTTTTTCACCCCCTCCTCTCACATACTTACAGGTGGGGCCTGCGTGGGACCGGCAGTTTTCCTCTCACAAGGGGGGGTGTAATCAGGAAATAGGGGGGGTGCGTATAGAATGAGCCTAACCAAATTATCTCAAAATCCAACTTTTGTTTGAAGTCTAAAAGAATTTAATGTTTGTTTCAATTCTTTTTTAATTATTCTTCGAGCTTATTTATTATTATTATTATTATTATTTTTTCTAAATTTTCCCCACATACATGTGTAATATGTAATATTGACTACGATATGTGTACTACGTAATATTACCGACCATAACCAAATTATCTCAAGTTCCAACTTTTGTTTTATTCTATTTTGAAATTTCAGAAGTCTAAAAGAATTTAATGTTTGTTTTAATTCTTTTTAGTTATTCTACGAGCTTTTTTTTTCTTATTATTTTTTTTTAAATTAATTGATACGGGATAATTTTAAGATATTTGTTGTAATAAATAAATGTATTTTAATATTTTGTCGTCTATGTTTTTATTTTGGTCTTCTTATTATTTCTTGAACTTCTAATTCCTCGTTTTAACATTTTCACCTAGGTTTTTATATTAAATTTTTAAATATATTCTCTGATCCAATTTCTTTTAAAAAGTTTATTTGAAAAGTGTCACACCTTAATATTTATTTTAACTATTTTTACTTTTTTAGTTTTTATTCAAATGTTTTTTTTTTTATTTTGAATTTTTTGGTTGCAAGATATACATTGTTTTTACTTTTTTTAGTTTTTGGTCAAAGGTTTTTTTTTTTTTTTTTTGCAAGATACCCATCTTCTTATGTGGTGCGAGGTCGCAAGCAGATTCCTTTAGTATAGCGCTGACAATGTTTTAGTCGGTGAATGTTTTTTTTTTCTTTTTTTTTTTTTTTTTTGTAAAATGTTACTTATGGCTATTTTGTCAAAATGATTTGGTCAAATGTATATTTTGGTGATCTTCCAGATTAATACAATTGGCACCTAAATATATTTGATTTTATAAGTTTAAATACATTTATAAACTCCTATAATCTGTATAGTTATAGATTTTTAGACTTATCTCGTTTCACGAACAAGAGGATAAGATATAATTCACATCAATCTATATCAGTCAGTACGTATGTAAATATCGACAATTCCTACTAATATGAATAATAATTTTACCAAAATCGTAGCTATAATATATAGATGATTTTGTTTAATATGTTTAATAAATAGATTTTTAATCTGTTTTAAACAAAAAAATTGTGTGTTGGCTTTCATTATGTCCTTTAATTGTCTTTACTTTAATAGATGATTCACTATCTTTTTTTGTTATCTGAAACTATATGCAGAAGGGATAGCTTCATAACTCATAGAGCCTTTTGTGATGCATTAGCTGAAGAGAACAACAAACTAACCCAAACCATGCAACAAGACCACCTCAATGTCCCTAATCATCATCCCACACCCTCCATCACTTCACCTGAATTTAGCCATGGTAGCATGCAAGATTCCAGAACCCCATCCGAATTACTACCTTTCAACATCATGCAAGGTGGTCATGGAAGCCTATTTGGCATGAGTAGCCCTAGAACCGCCTCGCCTTCTTCCCTGCAGCTCGGCGGCACCACCCTCTCCTCTCCCATGACTTCGGCCACTGCCTTGTTACAAAAAGCGGCACAAATGGGAGCAACGTCTAGCAACAACAACAACAATAACAATAATTATGGCATCATGAACAATATTATTACTACTATGGCACCACCATCCTATGGAGGCAGTGGTGCATACAATAATACTGAGACCTTGGTTGACCAGTATCACCCTCATCAATCACAACTAGCCGCGATTATCAGTCAAGGATTCTCAACCCAATTTCAAGAAAGCACGATGTCACACTTTTTTAACCCAAGTGTTAATGGAGGGGGGAATAGTGATGGAATAGGAGGATACTGGTCCATGAACCATGGGAAAGAGGTCATTGTGGACAATAACAACAATAATGTCGGTCATAATGCAAATTCAGGAGTTAGTGATCCCAAAAATGGTGATAACACGACGGTTGATTTCATGGGTGTGGGCGGAATGAGCCTCATGAGTTTCAGTGAACAACATCATCAGGAAATGGAAATTTGAAACATGTGATTTTGCTAATAATAGACCACATACATTGAGAGCATTTTCAAGTGTACAGACTATATCGAGCTTGTTATGTAATATATTGCACTCTTCATGAGTTTTTAATATGAAGCATAATGTGCTTATAAATAGCGTTCATTCTATCATTGTAGAAGGAACTTGCCCGCTAACTTAACAAAGTTTAAAGGCATGCTACGGAATAAAGAATCACTGACATATAACATATGAGTTTTAACCTTTGAGTTCACATGATTCATTCATTAAACATATATACAAAAATCAAGTAATTAAAATGAAGGAACCCCCCTCATCAATCAGTGGCAGACCCAGGAATTTTTCCATGGGGGTGCGTAACATTTTTAAAAATTTTAAGCCCCAAGGTATATAAGTAAAAAATTGGTTCTTATCGGGTCGGGTCATGTTAAACAAAAGAACATCGAACTAAATTTATATAATCATCAAAAATATGTCAAACATTGTTACAAACATAATTAAAACGTCACCCTACGGGTTTTCATTTTTTGAAATCTATCCAAAACATGGCTCCATAACATATTACATAATATATCAACTATTCAAGCCTTAGAAATCATAATGTAAATAACCCTAAAAATCATCTAAAGAACATATACACCATAAAAAGAAAAAACCAAACATTCTTTGTAAGATTAAATATATTATATATTAATATTTAATCTATAGCCATTATAATCATTTACATAATATAGATCAAAATATATAATAACCTATTAAATAATTAGTTGGTAATTGTTGATGGACCATATTACCCTTATTAACTAATTAGGTTTCCTCCTGGGTGCTTATATAAGGGAGACTTATGTGGAGGTTAAGGGGTTAGACAGTTACACAATTAGACATACCCCATAAGCATAACATCACATTCGACCTCCATCTCCATAGCCGATACCCTTTTCGGTTTAATCAGTCACCATCATCAGTCAGCACCCTAAGGAGGAACCAGATCACATTGACAAAGATGTCGAACTCCATGTCGTCTTCTCTCACTGGATTCTCCACTGCACTGTCTGCGGTGACATGTATGTTTTCATGTTTTCCATTATGTTTAAACAGAACTGAACCAACATGTGGTATCAGAGCATATGTTGATTAGTCAGTTCTGTTTTCGTATCCATTAATTCTGGGATTGAAATCATGAAAACAGAAATTTTGAATAAATTCGTAAACATAACTGCCGATTTTGGGTCTTGGACCGAAATCACTGTTTTCGGAAAAGAATGGTTTATCATGTGACTCGAAATCAAGAACGGGTAAAAATTATGTCCGAAATCTGTTTAGAAAATTCTTAAAATTCAGGTTTCGGGTTCCAGAATTTATGTTTTATTTTTTAGGGTTCATCATGTTCTTAGGAAAATTCGAAAATTCTGTTATGTTTTGGAATGTATTTAGGATTGATGAGTGTTTTTTCCATGTTTGATCCAATTTTATCTTTTAAGTTTATTCGAAAACTGTTAAAAGATATACAGTTATAATTTTTCGAAATATTTTGATAAAATTAGACCATCTTAAAACAGGAAATCATATCTCACAATCCCTAAAATTTCAAGTTTTCACTTATTATCACAATAAACAGCTATCAACAGTGGGATCGAGACCATCAGTCTCGACTCGAGACCATAAGGTCTCGACTCGAAATCATCAGGTCCTTAAATCTTCACAACTCGAGACCAACAGATCTCGACTCGAGACCATAAGGTCTCGACTCGAAATCATAAGGGCTCAAAAGTTTACAACTCGAGACAAAGGTCTCGACTCGAGACCATAAGGTCTCGACTCGAGACCATAAGGTCATCACTCGAGACCATAAGGTCGCGACTCGAGACCGTGGTTGCGACTCGAGATCTCATTATTAGTCGAGATCTCATAAGATATAGTAGTCGAGACCATGGTTCCGACTCGAGACAACAAGGTTGCGACTCGAGACCTCATAACTGACTCGAGATCTCATAACTCAGTCGAGACCTGACTCGAAACCTCATTATTTTAGGCTGTTTAATGTGAACTAAGTTTAACTGACTCGAGATCTCATAACTCAGTTCGATCCGCGCTAACGGGTGGTTTGCTATTAAATAATTGGTTTTGTAATTACTTAGTTAATTAATCAGAATCAAATAATGTTTTACAAAACCAAAATAGCTTAACTTGAATGAGCTTCTGATGTATCAATTCTGGCCAAAGCTGATTTGATACATCTACTTATCATTCAAGTATTACGAAAGCTATGTTAAGTGTGCATCATAAACATGAATGTCTTAATATCTGGCCAAAGCTGATTTAATTCTTTCATAAATGGCATACTTAACAAGTGCATAACTAAAGTGATTGTCTCAATTTCTGGCCAAAGCTGATTTGTTACAACCACTTTGCACATATGCTTAAATGATTACACTTCTGGCCAAAGCTGATTTGTCTTCGTTTAAGTAGAATTTTAACTAAGTCTATTATTTTGATGTTAGTAATAGACAATATCACAGCTTCATAATGTAAAATGGTCATCATTTATGCCTGCCTTAGTTTAACGTGCCCTTAGATCACATTAGGACTTCTTCCTTAGTATCATAACTTGCTCATCTTATTTCCACTATCAGCGCCAAATTGCGGGATTCCACATTTGACTGGTGATAACTTTGCTGCATGGAAGGATGCTCTCATGCTTACTCTTGGGCTGCTGGACTTTGATTATGCTCTAAGAGAGAATAAGCCAGTGGATCTTACTCCACAAAGTACTGCTGCTCAGCAGTTAACTCATGAAAAGTGGACTAGGTGTAACCGCATGTCTCTCATGTTTATGAAGCAGTCCATAAGCAATGCAATCAGGGGAGCCATTCCTGATTCTGAAGATGCTAAAACCTACTTGGAACATGTGGAGGCGCAATTCAAAGGGACGTCTAAAGCACACGCTAGTACTCTTATTCTCAAGCTGGTGACAACTAAGTATGATGGGAGGAGCGGCATTCGCGAGCACATCATGATGATGAATGACATGGCCAATAAGCTGAAGGGGCTGGAAATGGAAATCAGTGATGGTTTCCTCGTTCATTTTATCATCACTTCGCTTCCTTCGTCCTTTGAAGCATTCAAGATCAATTACAACACTCAGAAGGACAAATGGACGATGAGTGAGTTGGTCGCCATGTGCGTACAGGAGGAAGAGCGTATGAGGATGGATCGCACTACCGATGTTGCTAACTTCACCACCTCCAACTCTAAGAAAAGGAAGAACAATCATCAGAGGAAGGATGCTTCAAAAGTCCAAAGGCCTAATCCTAATACAAGTGCACCTTCCAGCTCTAAGAACTCCTTAGGCAGTATTCGCTGCAAATTCTGTAAAAAGACAGGACACATGCAGAAGGAATGCCCTGACTTTAAGGAGTGGCTGGCTAAGAAAGGTAACGATTATTTTATGATACTTGAGTCCTATAATTTAAGTGTTCCTGCTACTTCTTGGTGGTTTGATTCTGGTTCTATGGTTCATGCTACCAATTCAACTCAGGGATTCCTTTCAATCCGGAAGCTGGAAAGAAACCAAAGAACGCTTAAGGTTGGGGATGATCGAGAATTAGAAGTGAAGGCCATTGGAACATTACAATTAGTTATGAAAACTGGTTTATGTATTAAACTTTATGATACCTTATATGTTCCTGAGGTAACTCGGAACCTTGTATCAGGACCAAAGTTAGACATGGACGGTTTTATTGTTTCCCATGGTCATCGCAAACTCTCTATCCTCTATGATTCTGTTCTTTATGGTACTGGTGTTCTGGATGGTGGTCTCTATAGATTAGAACTAGATGATGGGTTTTCCAAATCTTTGTTGTCATATAATATTAATGTGTCACTCACAAAGATGGAGGAGAAACGAGACTTAGAGACTTCATCCATGTTGTGGCATCAGCGTTTAGGCCACATTTCAAAAGAACGATTAAATCGTCTCATAAAGGATGAAGTCTTACCTCCTCTCGATTTCTCTGATTTTGGAACATGTGTCAAATGTCTTAAAGGTAAAATGACATTAGCGAATAAGAAAGGTGCCACTAGGAGCTCTAATTTATTAGAACTCATTCATACTGACATTAGTGGTCCCTACCAAATCGCTGGCATAACAGGACATACTTCATTTATCACTTTTATTGATGATTATTCTCGTTACATGTACTTGTATCTAATTAAGGAAAAGTCTGAATCTCTTACAACTTTTAAAGATTATAAGGCTGAAGTTGAAGAGCAATTAGATCGTCAAATTAAAGTTGTGAGATCAGATAGAGGCGGTGAATATTATGGAAGACATACTGATGTGGGTCAAGCTCCTGGTCCATTTTATGAGTTTTGTAAGGGCCAGGGGATTGTGAACCAATACACCATACCTGGTACACCTCAGCAGAACGGTGTCGCTGAACGAAGAAATCGTACCCTTATGAACATGGTGCGCAGTATGTTAGCGAACACTAATTTACCATTATTCCTCTGGACTGAAGCGCTAAAAGCAGCTGTTCATATACTCAATAGAGTTCCTTCTAAGTCTGTCCCTAAAACTCCTTATGAACTTTGGACAGGAAGGAAACCGAGTCTTAAATATATGAAAGTATGGGGCTGCATTGCTGAAGCAAAACTTTACAATCCTTTCCTAAGGAAACTTGACCCTAAAACAGTTACCTGTTTCTTTATCGGGTATCCTGATAATTCTAAGGGTTATCGTTTCTATTGTCCTTCCCATGTCACCCATATTGTTGAAACCAAGCGTGCCACGTTCCTGGAGGATTTCAAGGTCAGTGGGAGCAGTACCAACCCTTACGAAGAATTGCAAGAAGTACAAGACGCGGGGGGGGGGGAGACTCGTCGCTTACCATTACTCCGATTACTCCTCTTGTACCCAATGCAACTACTGTACCTGAAGCTACTGCACCAACTCCAAATTCACCTCTACAATCAGAACCTATTATACCTTATGACGAAGGCACATCAAACGCTCATAACCAAGACAACGCTGAACCCGATAATCCACTCAGGAGGTCATCTAGGCAAAGAAGGCCTACTAATTGGGATGATTATGTTACCTACCTGACTGAAATGGATCCCGGAAAGCTTAATGATCCTATCTCTTACAATGAAGCCATTAGCAGTGATCAGTCTTCTGAATGGAATAAAGCAATGATTGAAGAGCTTGAATCCATGAAGAAAAATGACGTTTGGGATTTGGTAGAATTACCCAACGGTGTCAAACCCGTAGGATGTAAATGGGTGTTCAAAACAAAACTGGATCCGAATGGTAACGTTGAACGCTACAAAGCGAGATTGGTTGCAAAGGGCTACACTCAGAAAGAGGGAATTGATTATCAAGAGACGTTTTCACCTGTCTCTCGTAAAGATTCATTAAGGATCGTCATGGCCCTAGTAGCTCATTTCGATTTGGAGTTACATCAGATGGACGTTAAAACCGCTTTCCTTAACGGAGATTTGGACGAAGATGTTTACATGAAGCAACCTGAAGGCTTTAAACCTGAAGGTCAGGAGCATCTAGTCTGTAAGTTGAAGAAATCCATTTACGGGTTGAAACAAGCATCACGTCAATGGTACCTCAAGTTTGATGAAGTCATGAAGAAACAAGGTTTTATGAAGAATCAAGTGGATCAATGCACCTACCTCAAGATGAGTGGGAGCAACTTTACTATACTTGTCCTTTACGTAGATGATATTCTATTGGCAAGTAATAGTTTAGACATGTTGCATGAGTCGAAGCGGTTACTCTCGCATAACTTCAACATGAAGGATCTCGGAGATGCTTCTTACGTCATTGGCATCGAACTTCACCGAGATAGACACAAAGGGATCTTAGGATTGTCTCAAAAGGCTTACATAGATCGTGTCCTTACACGTTATAACATGCAACAGTGCAAACCCTCCGTCGCTCCAGTAGTTAAAGGAGATGTTTTCGGTTCATTCCAGTGTCCGACAACAGAGGTTGAGAAGGAGCAAATGAGCCAGATACCTTATGCGTCAGTAGTCGGGAGTTGATGTATGCTCACGTCTGTACTCGCCCAGATATCGCTTATATTGCTGGAATGCTAGGCCGTTATCAGACTAATCCTGGCCTAGATCACTGGAAAGCAGCTAAGAAGGTACTTCGATATCTGCAAGGGACGAAAGACTATAAACTGACTTATAGAAGAAGTGATCATTTAGAAGTGGTGGGCTATTCTGATTCTGACTTTGCCAAGTGCAAAGATGACAAGAAATCCACTTCGGGCTATATCTTTATGTTAGCAGGCGGCCCTATCTCATGGAAGAGTCATAAACAACAGTTGACCACAACTTCCACAATGATGGCAGAGTACATTGCTGTTTATAACGCAACCTGTCATGGAATGTTGCTTAGAAATCTGATCACTGGACTCAAAATTGTTAATTCCATTTCTAGACCATTGAAGCTTTACTGTGATAATTCAGCTGCCGTTAGTTTCTCGAACAGTAACAGTTCGACTGGAGCTGGTTTATATCTCGATACAAAATATCTGTTCGTACGTGAACGAGTTGAGGAAAATAATCTTTGTATCGAGTATATTAGTACTAAAGATATGCTTGCGGATCCGATGACTAAAGGTCTCCCTCCTAAGGTTTATGAAGAACATGTTCGGAATATGGGATTTAGTAAAGACCTTATTTAAGCATATTGTACTAGCTTATGTTTTATGTTAATGAAATTTCCTCAGTTTGATTTTGTATGTCTCTTAGAATATGTTCAACCGGTATAATGGCATATAGACAAATAAAGTTACAAATCAAACAAAGGGCTTACGCGTATTTTGATCATGATGATTAGGTTTTAAATTAAGGCTATAGTATGATTAATAGGGGTCCTGAGTCGCATAATGATTCAACGGTTGTATTTCTCTGCTATAGTACTTGTTTAAGGCTAAAATGAGTGTCAACTCCTGATCAGGCTTATCTAATACTCATAGTAAATGATTACTCGGCTAAGTGGGAGAATGTAAGATTAAATATATTATGTATTAATATTTAATCTATAGCCATTATAATCATTTACATAATATAGATCAAAATATATAATAACCTATTAAATAATTAGTTGGTAATTGTTGATGGACCATATTAGCCTTATTAACTAATTAGGTTTCCTCCTGGGTGCTTATATAAGGGAGACTTATGTGGAGGTTAAGGGGTTAGACAGTTACACAATTAGACATACCCCATAAGCATAACATCACATTCGACCTCCATCTCCATAGCCGATACCCTTTTCGGTTTAATCAGTCACCATCATCAGTCAGCACCCTAAGGAGGAACCAGATCACATTGACAAAGATGTCGAACTCCATGTCGTCTTCTCTCACTGGATTCTCCACTGCACTGTCTGCGGTGACATGTATGTTTTCATGTTTTCCATTATGTTTAAACAGAACTGAACCAACATTCTTCACTAACAAATATAACCCACCAGATCTACTGTGTGGTGTATGCGGCTATAAAAAAGGCAAAATATCATCACTAACAAAATATAACATAATGAAAAACAAAACGAAGCACATGTCTACTGTCATGGTTAGTATGCGACTAATATCAACCAAAATTCATCAAAAATAACAAAGAAATTTACCCGTGTTCGATCGGCGGTGGTATGGTGGCTGATTACGGTGGTATGCGGCTGCTGACTGTTCACTGTTGTCGCTGATGTTCTGATTCGCAGGCGTGCAGGGAAGATAGAGAGAGCGAGAGAGAATATGTAAGGGTTTTGGGCTTGTTTATTTTATTTTAGTTTGAAATATTGTTGATTTGTTGGGTTTGTTTATTGGGCTAAGACTTAGTAGTGTGCTAGTTAAAAGTCTTGGGTATTTGGGTTAGTTATTTAGGTATTAAAAGTTATATAATTTAGGTAGTATTTTAAAAAAAATAAGAGTTTACTAAAAAAATTTAAAATATAAATTGATAACACTTTTTACCTAAGGGGTGCAGACGAAAAATTCCAAGAGGTGCGGACGGAAAATTCCAAGGTGTGCGGACGAAAAATTCCAATGGGTGCGGACGAGCTTTTCGACGGAACTTAGCACTAATTTTTTTTTTCCGGGGATGCGCCCGCCCACCTTCACTTTGTCTTAAGTCCGCCACAGTCATCAAGTATGAAATAAAGTTGTTAAGTATTTGCATGCCCCAATCTCATATCCAATAAGAAAATCATAATTAAACTAGAGGGGCAGGGACGGGTATTGGCAATCAATCCCATACCCAATTAGAAAGTTGTAGGTGTCATACATCTCGGGTACTCGTTACTCAATAACCATTAGCTTTGTGGGTATCGGGTATACACATTTATGGTCTTATATGGGTAAAAATTACCTATTTGGATGCCCATTATATTGGTGCAGTTTTTGTGTCCGATGTTGTTCAAATAGATTAGATTATTTTTATGCTGGTTATATAATAGTTAGTGAAACGGTCAGACGAAAGTGTATAGACCCGCTCGTTTGAAGTGATCAAACGAAAGGTTTATTCACTTGACCGTGTGTGTTTGCAAGTGAATGTGGTGTGGCTATAAATACCACCCCTTGGTCATTTGTAACACTTGAAGGTTTTAGACTTAGGGGAGAGATCACCACTTGGTCTCTCCCCGGATGTATGCTCCTTTGGTATAGTTTGGCTAGTTTGTAATCGAGCCGATTTGTAATGTTATGCTACCAAATTTATACAAGAAAGTTGTTTATCCGTCTCTAATCTCCCGTCTATGAACATAATCACACTCTAATCACAGGTTTCGTTCCGAAGTCTCGAACCTACAATTGGTATCAGAGCCATGGTACCCGACTTGGCGAATCGAACCATTTGCTAAGTCACATGTGCTCTTGATCAGTGATTTTTGTGGTTTTTGTTCAAGATGTAAAAGTGGTGTAAACATGAAGAAAACTCAAATCTGGACCCGAATGTATGGGTCTGAGCTGAAACAGATCACACCAGAGGGTTGGGTTCTATGTTTCACACCAAGTTCATCAAGTTTTTCATCATCCATCGAGGCATTTTTCGTCAAATCTGCAGATGTTGTTCTTCGCTGTGTTCTTGAAGGGGTGGCGGTTGCGTAAGAAACATTAGGGTTTCTTCAGTTCTGAACCCAAAAGCCTTCACTAAGAACCTACCCTCCACGAAGAACCCTCACGAAAAACTCCCAAGCGAAGAACCCCCCCCCCCCTTGTTGAAAAACCTCCTTGTCGAAGAACCTCCTATGCCGAAAGACCTGAATGCGAAGAACCCTCCCTTTGTACGAAAAACCTGACTGCCGAAGAACCTTCTGACTAAATGTCTCTTTCGAAGAACCCCCTGCGAAGAACCTTTGGACGAAGAACATGCTTTGCCGAAGAACCTTCACTACAAAAAAAATGCCATTTAGTGGCACACGTTTTTTGTGGTATTTAGTCTTTGTGCCGCTAATTTAGGCTTTAACGACACTTTGTGTATGCCATATTTGCTTAAGACACATTTTTAATGTCATTTAGTTTTTATGCCACTAATTTAGGATTTTAATGACACTTTGTATGTGCCACTAAAGCTTAGATGAATTTTTAATGGCACTTTATCTATGCCACTTAAATTTTCAAGTAATTTTTAAAAACTTAAATTTTCAAGCATTCATTTTCCTTCATGAAATCCCCTCTAATAAAATTTGTTCTAAAATTTTTCCCTCTCATTTTTTCCCTCTGAAAATTTCAACACAATTAAACTATCTCCCCCAAAATCAATTTCCCATATCTAAAATCACGGTTATCCAAAATCAATTTCCTTCCCCAACCCTTCATCGATTTTGGTTCTCATTCGCCCAATTGCACCACCATAAGTCACTAATGAAGCAGAATTCACCAGTAATCATCTGCCTGATTCTGTATCCGGTGAACCATATCTAACAACTAGCTGGGTTAGGGTTAGGCCGTGGTCTGTTCATCTATGTCTTCATTTTCTCTGCTTGGCAAGAGTGAGTTCCATTTCTGGTATTTCAGATCTCTCTCCTTTGAAAATGAGTTGTTCCATGTAATTAGCTGTTTTGCTTTTACAATCAAATCTGACTGTTGATTTCTGTTTTTATATGGATGTATGTGTATTAAGTGTGACTATTCACTGCTAGAACTGCCACCAAAATTTGCAACCGAAAACCGGTAGCAAATTTAAGCGGGTTTCTTTTAAATCAAGCGCGGTCCTAATTAATTAATCGTGAGAAAATTTGATAACCGCTCAACATATAGGGTTTTGAATCCATCAGGTAAGAATGTCAATCGACAGTATCCCCTCAAGGTATGTTTGGATTGCGACGCTTCTTCTTAGTGTATCGTTCTTACAGTTATCTAGGGTTTAGAAGGTGCCTTCGTCGTCATCTACTCTTGTTGACAGGTTCTTCATCCTTATTTTCAAATTCCGATCGATTCATTTACCATAAAACACAAACTTAGCTAAATTGCGCATGAAACACAAATTGGAGCTCAGTTGTTGAAATAATCGAGCAGTAAACTACAAATTGAAGCTCAATTGTTTGTTTTGGCCATAAACACAAAGTTAGGGTTTCATGTTTTACTGAAGTTCGTGTTTCTGAACATGAATCGAATGTAAATTCGATCTTATTATTTGTGTTCTTTTTTGTATGAATTGAAATGAAGCTCAGTTGTTTGTTTCCGATCAGAAAACACATATATGGTGATTCTATTGTGATTATGACCAGTGTCTTGCTTATACGAATTGTAATGAAACTCAATGTGTTATGTGTTCTTCTAAAATTTCTGTTTGTGAATGTGAATTGAATGCAATTCTGATTTGTTACTGTGTTTGCTTGTTTATACGAACTGAAAAAATTGAATTGACGTTGAAGATTAAATTATTTTGTTTTAGGAAAACGTTGATGATGCAGTGAAAAAGCGCAAGGCAGAAGAAATTGAAGTGTTTGGTTTAGTAAGTATGTTTCTAATGCACAAAAGAGAAAGAATCGCATTGATCTGACAGTTTAGGTGAGGATGAACTTTGACCTGTTTGTGTTCTTATGAGTTCTACTAAATTTGGGAAAATAACCTACGTTTTTATTTCAACTTTTCAGTCGAGTTCATTTGTGTGACTTTTGAGCTTACATCTTGGCATATCCTCTCACCGACAGGTTCTTCAGCTCTCTCTCGATTCGTATACCTCACATAATTGGATTATTGTTGTTAGTTTTGAGCTTAGGGATTTGATTTTGTGATTAATCATTGGATTGTGACTCCTATGCTTGTAATTCTTTGTTAGCTGAGATAATTTCATTGGAACTTAATAGTGTTTGTTGGTTTATATATAATGTAGTGTTGTGGATGGTCTATTGTAATTGATCATATTCAGTATATTTTGTTAAGAGTAAATTACTTTTTAGTCCCTGTGTTTTAATGGTTATAACCACTTGAGTCCAAATCAAAAAGTTTACTGCCCTGAGTCCTTAACTGCTCATTTTATAACGTTTTGAGTCCAATTTTGTTAAAAAAATTGGACTAAAAAGGTTAAAAAATTGGACTCAAAAGGACTCAAAATGTTATAAAAAAGCGTCTAGGGACTCAGGGCGTTAAACATTTTGATTTTGGACTCAAATGGTTAAAACCACTAAAACACAAGGACTCAAAAAGTAATTTACTCTTTTGTTAATTTGTTGCAGTGTTGTGGATGTTAGGTTTTGCTTTAGGGTTATATGGATGGTGTTTATTGTATTATTATGAGTGTGAAACCTAAAGGATGTTGATGTCAGGTTGGTTTTCCAATAGTTGTAGATATTAATCTCTTAAAAATTGCAAAAGTGCGGAAATAATCAAAGGTTACACTAAAGGCGAGTCGGATCCAAGTGATTCATCTTGTCTATCTGTCTTATTTTTAATTTTATTTTTTCAGCATTTTTAGATTTTATTTTCATGTTTAAACCTTTTTCTAAAATTTTGATTTGATTAGCGTTGAGGATAAACCGGTACTAAAGGCTCTTGTGTCCTTGGACGACCTCGGTATCTTACCAACGCTATACTACACTCACGATGGGTGCACTTGCCCATATGTGTGTTTAGTGTTAGTAAAATATCGTGTTTTATAAATTTAAAACTTGACTAAAGTGTAAAAAGGGCTAAAAATATACATAAATATATATTACACTACACACGCATCACACCCCGACCGCGTAATACTACTAACCGCGGCGGAAACGTCGAGGAGTGGAGTAACAGAATCATTATTTCACAACACATGGTATTTAAAGTTTGGTTTTATTAGAATAATTGTTTACAATGTCTTGGAATTTAACCGAAAGCATAACGTAAATAAAATTGTCTTGCTTCATTTTAAGTCACTAAGGCCCAAGTCTGCCTAAGTGTAGCACGATCATCATCATACATTAGCTCCTGAAACACATGTGAAAATAGGTTCGTCAGCATAAAAATTCCTGTGAGATACATAGGTTTTGTTAAAGCAGGATTCATGACTTGTAAGTTAAAAGAAGTGTTTAACAAAAAGTAGTCATGAATCTTGTAAAATGTTTTCTTTTATAAAATCATGTGAAAATCGATATGAAAACCAGATGATATAAAGGAATGATGCATGGTTAAATAATAACCAAGTAAAATCGAGTTTGCATAGAATATATTATTTGTAAAACAGTGTCTTGTATGCAATATTTCGTGTCTTTGTATAAAATGTATCATGTCTTTGTTTTTGTTAAAGTGGTTTAGATAACGCTACGATATGTAATATCATAAAAGCACTTATATATAGGAAGTACCAGCGGCATATCCACCATGCTTTTATCATATTACACACGTCTCGTTATTTAAATCACTTACCAAATAAACCACCAAAAATGTCTTGTCAACCAAATGTCAAAATGTTATATGTAAACAATGTCCAATGTCAAGTGTAATCCATGTCATGTATAATCAAATGTCATGTGAAACTAAATGTCTTGCACAAAACAATGTATTTGAATAAACCATAGTTTAAATCAAAAGTTATGTCTTGCAAAATCAATGCTTTATTGTTACGAACATTTATGCACTAGTGTTTATCGCATACATTCAAGCCTTGAGACTGTCGGATAAACCCTTAACAAATTAAAGGTTTATCAATTATGTATATCAGATTTTGTCATTCCCTACTTCCAAACTAACCTAGGAAGTCGGGAACATGATTTGTCAAGTCCTATGGTACCACTACATACTACCGAGCGGCGTGATCAATGTTAATGAATGTATTTTTGTTCCGTTAAACATACCAAATGTCATACCAAATGTAAGCATGTCATGTAAAAACCATGTACTAAGTATGCTAAGTAAACATACAAAGTAGAAATGTCCATGTAAATCAATGTGCCCATATGATGAGTAAACATATGCAGCAGAATCTCATGGTGATTGCGTTTCGGTCAAGCGGTTAAAAGAGGCTCTAGATAAATTTTCGGAGATGTCGGGTCTGCTTCCCAGCTTGCCTAAGAGCACTGTTTTCTTTAGTAACGTTCCTCGTTCGTTGAAAGATCAGATATTGCATTTAATGCCGTTTCAAGAGGGTTCGTTGCCTGTTCGTTACCTTGGCGTTCCGTTGATTTCAACGAGATTAGCTGCTAGAGATTGTAAAATTTTGCTCGAACGTATGGAGAGGAGAATAGATAATTGGATGACTAAATCTTTGTCGTTTGCAGGGAGACTCCAGTTAATTAATTCGGTTCTTGCAGCTATGTATTCTTACTGGACTTCTGTTTTTATGCTCCCTATGAGTGTTATAAAGGATCTGGAGAAAAGATTACGAAGATTCTTATGGAATGGAGGAAAACAGGGATCGGTTCGTGCTAAAGTTGCATGGAAGGAGGTGTGTATGCCGAAAGAGGAGGGTGGTTTGGGTATGCGTAGTATCATGGATGTTAATAGAGCTCTATTGACGTCTCATATCTGGAGTATAATTACTAAACGTCCTTCTCTTTGGGTTCAGTGGATTCACACGTACAGGTTAAAAGGTAACAATTTTTGGGAGGTGCAGTGTCGGGGCAACATTACTTGGGGATGGCGAAAGCTTTTGTATATCCGTCCCATGGTTCGTCCTTTTATTTGGCAGTCTATTCAAAGTGGTCGACAAACCAACGTTTGGAGTGACAACTGGTGCTCTTTCAGCCCATTTCGGTCTTTTATTACTCCGAGAATCATTGCTAACGCTGGTTTTTCTTTAAACTCTTCGGTGGCGGATCTTATTGATGAAACTGGTCATTGGCAATGGCCTCAGGCGTGGTATGATCTTTTCCCGGTTCTTATAAATATTGATAATTTACATCTTATGCCTGATTTGGAGGATAGAGTTCGTTGGAAAGATCTGGAAGGTAACTTGCAAGTCTTTGGTTCCTGGGAGGTTTGGAATAGTCTGCGAAATAGAGCTTCTAAAGTTCCTTGGGTTAATTCAGTTTGGTTTACTCAATGTATTCCCAGACATTCGTTCCATTTGTGGTTGGTTATCAAGAACAAGCTGAAAACGCAAGATAGGATGGCGGTTTGGGAGGCGGGTAGTGCTACAAATTTACGGCTCATGTGTTGTCCCTTATGTAGTCATGATCGTGATTCTAGGGATCACCTATTTTTTCAATGTCCCTATGCTTCTGAAGTTTGGGGTTTGGTTAGGAATATGGGTGACATGGAGAGTGTTAATGATACATGGTCCTCGGTAATGCAGTGGATGGAGCTAAATGCAAATTCTAGATCTCTTGAAGTTATAGTCACTAATATTCTAGTGGCTGCCTCCACATATTTCATCTGGCAAGAACGGAACAATAGGTTATTCTCTCAAGTAACGAGGAGTGCTAGTGTGCTATCGAAGGTCATCTTGGATACGGTTCGGCTCAAAATTATGGGATTCAGAATTCGTAGAGACCCGAAGCAAAAGAAGATGTTGGATAGGTGGCTGATCTCGAAGGAAAATCTGGTTATTGATCCTGGCTAGCGTGGATATAGTTGTCTAGTCTAGTTTGGTTTGGTGTTTGGGCTGTAATTTGGTCTTGTTTTTGGTTTGGTTGTGACTTTGTCGGGTCTGCTTTGTTTTGGCTTTTGGTTTCTAGTCTTGGTATGACAAGTCTAGTAGTGTGTATCGTTGTCTTGATACACCCTGTTTTATTTTTGGTTGATATATAATATTCACCGGGGTAACCCTTTACCCAAAAAAAAAAAAACATATGCAGCAGAAATGTAATGTAAATCAATGTGTCCATATGTTGAGTAAACATATGCAACAAAAGTGTTTATGGAATCAATGTGCTAGCATGCTTAGTCAACATACATAGCAAAGCATAATGGAAATCTTGTACTATATGTGTACTAGATGAACATAGCAAGCATATGTCATGAAAACGTGAATAGCACAAAAGTAACAAGTAGGTACATGTGTATCTCCCCAAAATATTTGAAAGCGGTAAAAGAGGGGACTATGTACTCGCTTGAGCTTGCTTAATAGTCTTGGAATTAAGACCAAAAAAGCTCGTAGGATCATGGAATCAATCGGCACCTAATATAGGTAACTATGTTAATAATCGGATCCTAAATCGGGAGATAGGATAGAATGAGGTCTCATAAACCAAATGAGTATTGGAACTCATATGATATGGTTTAACAAAGCCTACATTCTGATTTGATACCTATCCTAAGTGCTTATGACCCGTTACGACTCGTTAAGGTAGTTTATACTATGTTAACGTGTCGTTCGCGCAAAAGCGCGTTCGGATGGTCTAACTAGCCCTATGACAAGTATTATATGCCTTAACATGTTTAATTTCAAATTATGCTTAATTTCAAATTATTCATGAAAATGGTATTTTGGTCATTTTCCTAAGGCATATAAACTACCTATCAGACAACTAATTAAACTAAGTGACCATAAGGTATAACCTCGGAAGGTTATTCCCTATACAACTATGGTCACATAATATGTTTGGTTGGATCCTAATGATCGACCAAATGGGTCGGGTTTGAAAGTCTAAGCGGTTGTTTAGACCGCTTGACTTACGACCCTATATAAGCACTAGACTAAAAGTGGCGAGTTAAACGTGATTACGCTCACGTTGCAAAGTTCAAACGAACTTTGTCTTTACCAATTCATGGTCAAAGCTGAAAGTCAAACACTGTTTGACTTTCTTGCTTGATATAACTAAACAAGCATGAAAGAACACTTACAATGGTCCAATGCTTGAAGAGAGGACTAAGAATGCTCAGGTAGGTGGCCCTCAACAAGAGATTGCCTCCACTTAGAGCAGGTGAAGAAAGAAATAGCAAATGAGCAAGTTGAAAGCTTGAAATTCTTGGGTATTTATAGGAAATCAAGCCTCCATTGATCATTGCCAAGTGTTTTTGCATGGATCAAAGCATGATCTTGACCCTACAAATGTTACACACTGATTTGGCAACTTGGGGAACACATAAACCAGCTCATGGTATGCAAAAACTATGGTTAAAAATGGATTCAGCATGCTCTTTTGAAGATTCAATGAATCTTCCAGCTCCAGGCCTCGCGGGCAGCGAATGATACACCTTCAGTCTTCCCGCCCTGCCAGAACCTCAGACAGAAACTTTCGTTTTTTGGCAAAATAGGCCCCTGCATGCTTAAAACTTGGTTTTTGACGTGTTTAACCCTGTTAACCCAATTTCATGGCTCTACAAGGTTGTTAAAGCATAGAGAACTTGAAATATGCTTGAAAATATCATGGATGTCGGTTCGTTTGGCCGTACGATCGCGTTGTTCGGTTAATTACTACGAAACTCAAACGGATGTGAAAACGACCCAAATTGCGCGACGAATGGTATTTTTGCATTCCAATTACAAAAAAATTTGGATGTTCGGATATGGTCAGAACGTAAGATATGCGCGTAAATGCAAACTTACGTCGTTTTTGACACTTTTAGTCCCTGTTGATCAAATAAGCATATTTTCTTACACCAATCCCCTCAAAGCTCATTTCTAAGCTATGTAAAGGATATTTGGGGTATGTTTAGCTTATGATCTTGTTCCAGGGTGTACGTTGCTATACGTATCGCCAGACTTTTGCAGTTTGTCGTAAATAGTCCCTGTGATCGAATAACCTTGTTTTTGACATACCAAACCCTTCAAAACTTATTGCTAAGTTATGTAAAGGTTATTTAAGGTATGTTAAGCATAATTAACTATTCTAGAGTGTTTGATGCTTTAAACTGATTACGTTTACTTATCAGTTTGCGTATAACTTTCTAGAAAGTGTTTAAGGGTTTGAATTTGAACAAGGATTATTATTGTGCAAGTATCACAGATAATTACACAATCCAAGAAATAAAACACAAGGTTTTATTGCTTACGAAATTGTTCGGGGTTGGTTAGTGATAACTGTAGGCACAGTTGTCACAGTCTCCCCTACTTTAGGAAATTTCGTCCCGAAATTTATTCGTAGGAGTCTGTTTAAGTAATTGTCTTGCGCGGAATCTAGAGTTTCATCTATTCTCATAGAATAACTCTTCAAGGATCTATACGTAAGGCATAACTTTATTATTCCCTAATGGATGCTTCCTTAGATAATGCAGGAAGTAGGAATGAGGGATTCTATTAATGGTAAAACTAAATCAACCAATAGTACTTGTAAGTATACTTTAAGAATCTAACTATTTAAAACAGAAGGGTCTTGTAAGGATTTGTATTTCATTTTCCCCAGTGGATATTCTTCAGAAGCGGAAATGAATGGATAGTTCATTCTCCTCAATGGATACTTCGTCGGAAGTAGAAATGAAAGATAGTTTAATAGATTATTCATTTCCCCGATGGATATTCTTCAGAAGTGAAAATGAATAGATAATTCATTCTCCTCAATGGATACTTCGTCAGAAGTGGAAATGAAAGAATCAATACAGGACTATTCATTCCTTCAGTGGATATTTCTTTAGAAGCGAAAATGAATGAACAATTCATTTTCCTCAGTGGATACTTCACCAGAAACGGAATGAATTTATTCATTTTCCTCAGTGGATATTTCTTCAGAAGCGAAAATGGACGGATAGTTCATTTTCCTTAGTGGATACTTCGTCAGAAACGAAAATGAACACGGTTCACGAATAGATTATTCATTTCCCCCAGTGGATATTTCTTTCAGAAGCGAAAAATGAGTAGCTAGTTCATTTTTCCTCAGTGGATACTTCATCAGAAACGGAAATGGATATAGACAACCTTTGTTTCTTGTTTAAGTTGACACATGACAAAACTTGTTGTGGTTTCTGTGCACTGAATTCCATAATTATATATGCATCCATAATTACGTAATTCCTTGCAAAGTTCGCTCAGTTTATTTTATAATGTGTAGGGGATAGAATCAAACGAATAACCTTGTGATAACTCTGACTTAGACCACCATAGGGTCTCTCTAATTAAGTCAACACATAAACACATAAACATCTAATCACATAATCACATAATCAAATAACTGTCAACTTGGTTATCAACTTGTTATCAGCTTGTTATTAATCTTGTTATCATTTGTTATTAACTTGTGTTGATTTGTTTATATGCATTTAAAGCATACCAGGAATCCGATCAAATGGATTTCAATTAGTACTTTAAATATTCACAAGGATCTAACAATGAAATTAGGAAGATCCTATAAGGATTTTGGAATTTGAGTAGTGAGAAATTGTTTCAGAAGCCTTGTACTAGGTGGGCTAAGTCAACACATGAAGTGAAATGTTCACGAAGTCAAGGGGCTGGATATGCTAAGTCATATGAAACATAATGTCTTTGGAAATCTATGCATGGGATTCTTTGAAAATGTGTTTAATCTTTTTGGAACCTTATGTAATGTTTTTGAAATCATGTATGAGGTTTTCGAAAGCATGGATAGTGTTTTTGAAATTATGTACTTGGTATATTAGGTAAATATACTATGTTAGAATGTTTTTTTTTTTACCATATGAAATGTCTCTTGAAATCATGAATGATGTTTTGAAATCATTTACTATGTATATTGTGACAACCCGTAACTTCGAGGTATAAATCGTCCGTTTCGCTCTTACAAATAAATATATACTTATTTATTTTCGACGAATAAAACTTATACTCTTTTAGTTTATAGTGTGCATATGTGTAGTCGAAACCAAACCCATTTGGTAATGAACCGACCCGAACTGTTGAAATCCACTCGCGTAGCTCAAAACTTATGAAGCCCGAGCCATAACTTGTTTAATATATATATCATATTAGGGATGACTAATAATACACTTACTATTAGTTGGTTTATGTGTAACTAAATAAATAATAATAATAATGATATACATGTAGGTATGTATGTGTAAAATATATATATATATATATATATATATATATATAAATAGATATTAATTGAATGCAACGACAATTGCAGCCAAACCCAAACACCCTCATTAATCGTTTAGCAGTCCAAGTTCCTTTTTGATCTCGGCCCAACCTAGGAAACCCAAACCGACCCCCCCACATGCTACGGCCCAAGTCAGCCCACACTCCCTTCATGCAACCACTGGCTTATATTTTTGTTCAGCCATCAAATTTCGTGAATTGCTATATATCTCATAACGATTCACAAGAACCCAAAACCCTACGGCAGCAAGAAGACCCCCCCCCCCCTCACTGTCGCAACTCTTCCCTTCTCACTCGAGATCCTACGACGAACCGGCCACCACCATCGTCTTCTCCGGCGAGTTAAATCTCCGACGAACACCGGTAAGATCTTGCTCTCTCTCGTCCGTAGTTCTAGTTAATAGACCCATCACGGTTTCGGTTCGATCTCAACTTAAAACCTTAAAAGAAAATAGGTTATACGTGAAACTGTATGAATATATATATATATATATATATATATATTCGGTCGTTGATATGTATATGTTTGGTGCCTATGATTAGCGATTGCATGAAACAGTATGAAAGTATATATATATGCATATGAATTGTTCTTGCTTGACTGTGTCTGTTTGTGAACTAGAACTAATGTGTCTTAACAGTTGGTCGATGATCATATATGTGCTTGGAATCGTATGACATGGGGGGTATTAGATGATATAAATTGTTGGTACATGCATAAAGATATGATGAATTAGCTTAGGAATTGTATGATGCAAAAGTGATAAAGGTCTAGGGTGTTATAATGATTTTGGGTAGGCAATAATTTAAAACAACTAACTGTTGTGATTTCATGAATGATTATGTGTAGACGATGGGTGGAAATGGTTGTTGAGCATACTGTCACACCCCGAATATCAGAGCATTGGCGTGACTGGACTGGTATCTTCATTGCACAGCGGAAGCAAATAATCTAAGTCTTTTAGAAAATGAACGCCACTAAGTACTCGACTCTTCATGGTTCTCCTATTCCAACCGTTCCATTGTTTCTGTAAAGTAACCTGAGAAAGAAACATGCGAAAAAAGTCAACATAAAGTTGAGCGAGTTCATAGTTTGTTTGTAAAAGATTAGAAATAAATCTTTTTGAATAACCGGTTTTTGAAGTATTATTGAGAAAACGAATTTAAAATCGTTTTCTTGTCATGTTATACAGAAACTTTGTATGAAAACATGGTATGTATCTTGTATAAATCAAGTATTTCTGTATGTATCTTGTATAAATCAAGTATTTCTGTATGTATCTTGTATAAATCAGGTATTTCTGTATGTATCTTGTATAAATCAAGTATTTCTGTATGTATCTTGTATAAATCAAGTATTCTTGTGTGTATCATGTTTTCTTGTATAAATCAAGTATTCTTGTATGTATCATGTTGTTAATGGGTTGCAAGCCCATTAACATGTGACACGACATAGGAAGCAACCAAACCTTAGGCATTTTCTAGTTGGCATATTCTGAGACACAAAAGCACTGCTTGGTACTCGTTCTCACCAAGAGTGAGGCTGCCCGACACCCGTTAGATCTAACCTTTTGTTCTGCGGTCTAGGTATATTGTTGATTAATGGTGATTATGGTACCCTATTCGTGACACGATTTCTCGTATCATTTCTCAAAACGCATCATACTTGGTACTCGTTCTCACCAAGAGTGCTTCTTGTATTCTTGTATTCTCAAAACGCATCATACTTGGTACTCGTTCTCACCAAGAGTGCTTCTTGTTTTTGTATCATACCATTTGTAAACATTGTAACATTTGTATCTTGTAAACTCTTGTATTTGTATTTTCCCGTAATTTAGAAACTAGGATTCGTGTGTATGCATATTTCGAAAAATACGCTTGTTTGAAAAACCGGTATAAAACATAAGCTTTTCGTAAACCATTTGTGTCAGTTAAAACTTGCTTGTAAAATGGTTTAGAAATATGTAATTCTTGTATGCTTCGCAAAAAGTGCATGTCTTTCCACCCCAAAAACATTTAGAAAAATGTAAATCCGTAAAAAGGTGGGGTTATGAACTCACCTGAATATTCCTGTGCAAAGCTAGCTATATACGACTTCGTGATGTCGTTTCCAAGACGAGACTCGCTAGCGTGCATTCTACAATATTCCTAACACGGAATATCTTATAAGTTTCTAATTAATGCGGTAACAAATCTACGTGTTACCGAGCTATACCGATTCGTTGACGATAAGTGGTTAACTTAATAAAAATGATTAAGTTATACTTTGTCGCCCCGAGAAGTCGTTGTGTATATAGGAATATTCGTACGAAAGTAATATATAATAAACTTGTATTATATATATTACGTCTTGGATATACTTGCCATAATATACGTATACGTCGTTTCGGCGTTTGTAATAAATATAAAAAGTTATATTTATTTTGCGAAATTATCATCGAGTGTGTTTGAAGTTTGAAATAAATAGATAAACTATATCTATTTTATAAAAGAATTCGTGTCGTTTATAATTTCAAATAAATATATAAACTACATTTATTTTAGCAAAACAATCGTCGTGTCGTTTGATATTTGAAATAAATATAAATCATATTTATTTTGATGAAACGAATTCGTGTTACGCGATGCTTGAAATAAATATATATACTATATTTATTTATAAAAGGATTCGAGTTTACGTTTGAAATAAATATAATAATAACTATATTTATTTTGTATAGTAGTTTGCGTCGTCGTCGTTTTTGTAAGTTATAAAGTGTCGGCGTAAATACTCATTTGTAGTTATAAAAGTTACTTGATCCGTTTGCTTTAAAACATGTTTTATTTTACGTATTTTTTTGAAAAACGGGCAGAGTTTCCTCTGTTTTTGGACGCCCCCGACAACAAAAAGTTATCGTTATTTTTCAAAATTCATCAACATTCAATAATAATCACTTTATATAAACGAAATACTAAATACTCCAAGTAAATAGTAACTAAAAATTCGTTAATTTGTTCGGTTTGAGCTCGTATTTCACGTAAACCATTAAAAATAACAAAATAATCGTGCCGTAAAATCTTTACCAATCCTTGCGTCGAGCCGTTAACTGAGTTGACCGAGTCAACCGGGTTGACCGAGTTGACTCGTTGAGTTGACCAGGTTTGACCGAGTTAACCAAATCGGACTGTCTGACCAAGTCGCTTGACCCGAACAATGAGCTGACTAGTTGACCCGAACCCATCTGTTGACTGAGTTGACTCGGTTTGACCGAGTCAAACCGAGTTGAGCCAAACCTTAACCCAAACACCGAACCCGAGCCGTACCGAACCACCATCCAGAATCTGACCGGGACCTGAGCTTGAACCGTAGTGAACCCGAACAAACCATCAGCCGGTTATGAACATCGTCTCTATCAACAACAGTAGCCAACATAAACAAAATCATCATCATCATCATCACTTTCAGTTTGCAAGAAGTAAGAAGAATGGGAGGTGATTACCGGGATACTCGTCGGACCGAGACAAGGACTGCCGAACCGAGACAATAACCACCGGTCCGAGATAATAACCACTGGTCCGAGATAATAATCCCCTGGTCCGAGACTCATACCACCAGTCCGAGACGCAGATTGCCGGTCTGAGTCTCCGACATCCGCCGCCTGACTCTGTCGCCACCACCGCCGTCTCCCACCACCACAACCACTTCTCTCTCTCTCGCCTCTCAGTCTCTCTCTCTCCGTCTTCCTCTGTGTCACACCGCCGCACCACCACCGTCCGGTGGTGGTGGTGTTCCGATTAGCCAGATCAAACGAGGGGGGGTGCTGGTTGGAGATGAGCAGGGGAGGGGGTACGCGCTAAAATGTTTCGCCGGAAATCTCCACCTCCGCCGCTAGCGGCGGCGCCGCCGTGTACCGTCGCCGGCTCCGCCGGTCTTGCCGGCCGGAGTCCGGTCACACCATATCGGATAGAGAGAGAGGAGAAGTGTGAGGTGAGCATGTTTGGTCTGTTTGTTTTGTAACAAATGAAACAACAGTAAAGGGGTAGGCTCCTTTCTATAATTAAGACTTGCTAGTGGGCTTTGGGCTTGGGCCCAAGGCCCATTAGCCCAAAGCTCGCGTTTTAAGTGGCCCGTTAAGTCGCACGAACCCGCTTTCGAAACCTCGAAATTGTCGGAAAGTCAAAGAATAAAATTTTAGTATTAGACGCGAAAATTTAGGGTCGATAGTCGATGTTTGCGCGTTTGTTGTCTGTTACGGTAATAACCGCATAAAATCGCGCCGTTGTCGTCTTAAATTCGTTTTTCGATCCGGTTTCCACTACGATTGTTAAAATTTAATTACGAATCTAAAATTTATCGTAGAGATTTAGCATTCGTCGGTGTTGTCAGTATCTTGTACGGCATCAGTTCGTCGTCGCGTAATATTTAGCAGGTTTCTCCGTAAACAACCGTTCGCGCTCTGTAAAGTCGTATAGACGTTCCTAGGCACTCCAAAGGCCTAATTAAGTTAATTTGCGCTGTAATCACTATTTATTATTGCGTTAATCATCTGTTAATCACGTAATTAAGAGCCGAAAATCACCGGTTGTCACACATACACTGTTTCATTGATGGATAAGCTTCCTTATAATATTTTGTTGATTCATGAATATTAGGATAGAATGATGGAATGAAGCCGTATGAGAAGGATGATGATCTGGGGATACGTGAATTGTTTGCATAGATTGATTATTTGTGATAGGTGTTAAGGATTGGATTAATGAGAATCATTATTTTATGGATAAATGCCTTTTAGATTTAGTCCATAAATGTTACTAAAAGGGAATAGGGCTTCGGGTGATGTAACTGATGTATGAACATGGTTATAATTAGTGACAAGGATGTTAGATGCAATAATGTTTACATGTTTTGGACTTGGGTTATACATGATGCCATCTGTGCTACTTGTTAAATATGCGAACAATTACGTGAATTACTTGTATGCGAATCGGATTAGACGTAATAACTATAATACGATGCGATTGATCAAAAGTTATTTTAGCGAGTAAACTATCTACCGAGCAAATCGAGGTGAGTTCACACTTTCTACAAGGCATGGGATTCCCGGTGGTTTGGGAATGGGTTAATAAACTAAAATGGAACCTACATATCCTCCTTGGGTAGGATATGTACGGCCACCCTCCTTGGGTAGGATGCCACTATAAATCCTGCGTATTCTCCTTGGGTAGGATATGTACGGCCATCCTCCTTGGGTAGGATGCCACTATAAATCCTGCGTATTCTGCTTGGGTAGAACTACGTACGTTCGTCCTCCTTGGGTAGGACAACAACCTTAAACTTACTAGACAAAACTCTATCATGAAGTACCTCATTTTATATCGACTTAATCGCCGAGGCCGATGGCGAGCGGGTCATTAGTTGATAGCGCTATTAGGTTTAACAAACCTCACACCGTATCGTTCGAACGGGCGTGTACTAATGGACTATGGAAAATTGTCAGTGATGATAGACACTGATGTAGGGCACAACTTATATTTCGTTAGTAGTCGATATGGTACGGTCTAGTGGTTCACATGGGGAAGCCCCCCACTGGTTATGGTTTGGGAAACAAAAGGTTACTGGTTAACTCATGGTTTACGAAACAACTTATGATTTCAAAACAAACTGGTAAAACTAAACAACCAACTGTGAACTCGCTCAACTTTGTTGTTGACTCGTTGTTACATGCCTTGCAGGTCGTTAGGTATTCTTGGAGCTTGCACGGGAGGCGCGATCGTTGTGGGAACATGGACTGTTGAGTTCCATGTTAAACATTTACACTTTATAAACTTATTACTTATGTTTGGGTTTTACGTTATGCTTCCGCTGAACACTTTAACTACGCTTTTGTTTTGAACACCTTTCATATTGTGTGGTTGAACTTTAATTATTACTTACAATGTTCCATATGATTGGTGGCTTGATCCTGGTCAGTCACGCCTCCAAGCGGTGATACTCCGCATGTGGATTTTGGGGGTGTGACAGATTGGTATCAGAGCCATTGGTTATAGTGAACTTGGTTTTAAAAAGGGGAAAAGCTTTTTGGTAAAACCAGACTATAACCTGTACAGTGCTCAACGATCCACAACGACGCTTCGCTCCACGTGTAAGGCTCAACACTATAGGTGATATGGTTTATGTTTATATTGCCTACTTGCTAGTTACATAGAACTTTGCTTATGGTATGCTTAGATGAACGTAACAACTGTTGTTTGAAAACACATGTGTGCTTACTCTCTTCTGTCATCGCACTTTCGCGAACCCCTCTCACCCATGTTTCCTTTGATAGGAAGATCTTGAGTGGACGCGTTAACCTAACTCAAGCCCAGCTGACGGCTCTAATCAATGAACAAGTTACTGCAGCACTCGCAGCCGCTCAGGCAGGAGGTCAACATGCTCAGCCTCCTACATGCACTTTCAAAACTTTTATGGACTGCCGACCTACTACTTTCAACGGCACTGAAGGAGCTGTAGGCCTCCTCCACTGGTTTGAGAAGCTCGAGTCTGTCTTCGAGATGTGTGAATGCCCTGAGGCACGTAGGGTAAAATATGCTACTGGAACCCTTGAGGGTATAGCGCTTACGTGGTGGAACGCTCAGGTTCAAATGCTAGGGATAGTTGCTGCTAATGCCACCCCATGGAACGATTTCAAGGAGCTGATCAAGGAAGAGTACTGTAATCGTGATGATATTCACAAGCTGGAAGTCGAGTTCTTCAACTTGAAGATGACAGGGTCGGAAATCTAAGCGTATACGAAAAGATCAAACGAGCTGGCAATCTTATGTCCTACTATGGTAGATCCTCCTATCAAGCGCATCGAGCTGTACCTTAAAGGTTTAGTGCCAGAGATCCAGAGTCATGTGACTGCAGCAAACCCCGCCACTATCCAGCAAGCTATTCGTGTGGCTCATCGTATCACCGATCAGGCAGTCGAGCAGAACAGACTGCCCAAGCGCATTGGTACTGCTACTGCTACTACTTCTGATGCCCCCAGTGACAACAAGCGCAAATGGGATGGAGTCTCAAGCAAGGGTTCAACATCAGCTCAGTCCCAGTCTCAGCAGCGAAAGACTGATGACTACCAGAGTCCTGGTCAGCAATCTTCTGGTAGTCAAGGGCAGGGTGGATACAGGGGAAACCACCCCAAGTGCAACCGATTCAACAGGCATCATAGTGGGCAGTGCAACAAGGGTCGTTGTATGAGGTGTAACAAGTTTGGTCATGAAGCAAAGGATTGCAGGGGCGCACGACCTGTGAATCAGAATCGTCAACAGCAACAACAAGTTCCACATAATCAGCCGCAGCAACAGCAGGGTAACAGGGGATGCTTTTAGTGTGGTGCTGAAGGTCACTTCAAGAGAAACTGCCCCCAGTTGAATCAGAATCAGAATAACAACAATAATCAGGGGAACGGGAACAACAATGGGGGTAACAACGGGGGTAACAACAATGGCAATGGCGCCCGGGGCCGTGCGTTTGTGATTGGGCAAGGTGATGCAAGGAACGATCCTAACGTAGTGATGGGTAAGTTCCTTCTGGATGACTTCTTTGTTAATGTTTTATTTGATTCGGGTGCCGATACTAGTTATGTGTCTCTAAAGGCTAGTCAAATGCTTAAGCGCGTCCCAACACTTTTGAACACCAAGCACATAGTAGAACTAGCAAATGGTAAAAGTTTAGAGGCCACACATATAGTTAAGGGTTGTAATCTCGTCTTAGCTGGTTAGACCTTCTCTATCGACCTCATTCCTATAGTCTTGGGTAGTTTTGACATCGTCATTGGGATGGATTGGTTATCTCAACAGCAAGCAGAGATCCTTTGCAAAGTGAAGATCGTTCGTATTCCCCGTTCTGGTAAAGAACCTCTCGTAATTCAAGGCGACATGAGTGGTGCTGTTGTGGGCATCATCTCTTTCCTTAAGGCCCAAAAGTGTTTGCGAAAGGGCCACGCTGCTATTCTAGCCCTCGTTACTGACACTTCAACGAAAGTGAAGAAGATAGAAGATATCCCGATTGTACGTGATTTTCCTAAGGTATTTCCTGAGGAATTACCTGGTCTTCCGCCTCATCGTCAGGTTGAATTCCAAATTGAGCTAGCTCCTGGAGCAGCGCCAATAGCTCGAGCACCTTATCGTTTAGCTCCATCAGAACTTGAAGAACTGTCCACACAACTACAAGAACTCTTGGACAAGGGTTTTATTCGTCCTAGCTCTTCGCCTTGGGGAGCTCCAGTGTTATTTGTGAAGAAGAAAGACGGTACTTTCAGAATGTGTATTGACTACCGCGAACTCAACAAGGTGACTGTAAAGAATCGCTATCCACTTCCACGCATTGATGACTTGTTCGATCAGCTGCAAGGGTCGAGCTACTATTCGAAGATTGATCTGAGATCAGGCTACCATCAACTAAGAGTCCGAGATGAGGACATCTCTAAGACATCATTCAGGACTCGGTATGGACATTACGAGTTTCTGGTTATGCCTTTTGGATTGACAAACGCGCCTGCAGTCTTCATGGATCTTATGAACAGAGTGTGCAAGCCTTACCTGGATAAGTTCGTTATTGTTTTCATTGACGACATCCTGATCTATTCGAAGAGTCAGGAGGAACACGAGCACCATCTATGGCTTATTTTGGAACTACTTCGAGCAGAGCAGTTGTACGCTAAGTTTTCAAAATGCGACTTTTGGCTTCGTGAAGTCCACTTTCTAGGCCACGTGGTAAACAAGGATGGGATTCATGTTGATTCATCCAAGGTAGACTCGATCAAGAACTGGCCTGCACCCCGTACACCAACAGAAATTCACCAATTCTTGGGTTTGGCGGGCTACTACAGAAGGTTCATCAAGGATTTCTCCAAGATTGCGCAGCCTCTCACTTCACTAACTCAGAAGGGTGTCAACTATCGTTGGGGCGATGCCCAGGAATCCGCATTTCAGCACTTAAAGGATAGACTTTGTAGCGCACGTATTCTCTCATTCCCAGAGGGCACAGACGACTTCGTGGTTTATTGTGACGCGTCAATTCAGGGTCTTGGTTGTGTGTTGATGTAGCGGGATAAAGTCATTGCTTATGCATCGCGCCAACTCAAAGTTCACGAGAGGAATTACACTACTCACGATCTGGAGCTGGGAGCTGTTGTCTTCGCACTTAAGATATGGAGACATTACCTGTACGGTACCAAGTGCACCATTTACACCGATCACAGGAGTCTCGAGCATATCTTCAAGCAAAAGGAGTTAAACATGCGACAACGTCGATGGGTCGAGCTTTTGAACGATTACGAATGCGCGATAAAGTACCATCCGGGCAAAGCCAATGTTGTGGCCGACGCCCTCAGTCGAAAGGATACTAAACCTAAGCGTGTGCGAGCGTTACAACTCACCATCCAATCTAGCCTTCCTACTCAGATACGAAATGCTCAGGTTGAAGCATTAAAAGCAAAGAACGTCAGGGCGGAGTCCCTGCGTGGATCAAGGAAACGATTAGAGCAAAAAGAAGACGGCGCTTACTACGTTACAGGACGCATTTGGGTCCCACACTATGGAAACTTACGCGAGCTTGTGATGGATGAAGCATATAAGTCTCGTTACTCAGTACATCCTGGTTCAGATAAGATGTACCACGACTTAAAGACTACATACTGGTGGCCTAGCATGAAAGCCCACATAGCAACCTACGTTAGCAAATGTTTGACTTGTGCGAGAGTCAAGACTGAATATCAGAAACCATCGGGCCTACTCCAACAACCAGAGATACCGCAATGGAAATGGGAGCAAATTTCCATGGATTTTGTTACTGGCCTGCCTAGATCTCAACGTGGAAATAACACTATTTGGGTGATAGTGGATCGATTAACTAAGTCTGCACACTTTTTGGCCATCAAAGAAACAGACAAGTTTTCTACTTTAGCAGACGTTTACTTATAGGAAGTGGTTTCGAGGCATGGGGTGCCAACCTCCATTATTTCCGATCGTGATGCGCGTTTTACTTCTGAGCTGTGGCAAGCAATGCACAAGTTTTTTGGCTCACGTTTAGACATGAGCACCGCTTATCATCCATAGACGGATGGGCAGTCTGAGCGCACTATCTAAACCCTTGAAGACATGCTTAGGGCATGTGTGATTGATTTTGGCAATGGTTGGGAAAAACATCTACCGTTAGTGGAATTCTCGTATAATAACAGTTACCACACCAGCATTCAAGCCGCTCCATTTGAGGCATTGTACGGGCGTAAATGCCGATCACCTCTTTGCTGGGCAGAGGTGGGTGATAGCCAGATCACGGGTCCAGAACTCGTAGTTGATACTACAGAAAGAATTGCTCAGATACGACAACAAATGGCGGCAGCTCGTGACCGTCAGAAAAGCTACGCTGATAAGCGCAGGAAACCACTCGAGTTCCAGGTTGGGGATCGAGTGCTACTCAAAGTCTCACCATGGAAGGGTGTAGTTCGTTTTGGCAAACGAGGCAAACTCAATCCGCGTTATATCGGACCGTTCGAAATCATCGAGAAAATAGGCAAAGTGGCCTACAAGCTCAGCCTACCCGCAGAACTCAGTGGAGTTCACAACGTATTTCACGTGTCAAATCTGAAGAAATGTCTGTCAGATGAGACCCTCATAGTTCCTTTGAAGGAGCTCACTATCGACGATCAGTTGCGATTCATCGAGGAACCAGTTGAAATCATGGACCGAGACGTTAAGGTTCTGAAGCGCACCAGAATACCTCTTGTTTGAGTTCGTTGGAACTACCGTCGTGGCCCAGAGTTTACTTGGGAACGAGAAGACCAAATGAAACACAAGTATCCCAGTTGTTCGAGAAAAGTGCAACCACTACTGAGGCTGAAGCTACTGCGGAATTTCGGGACGAAATTCCAAACCAACGGGGGGATGATGTGACACCCCAGGAAAAACCAGGAAACCACGCAAACTAACTAGCTTCCTCAGTAACTACGTGCTAAATTTCGGGACGAAATTTCTTTCAACTTGGGGATGATGTGAAAACCCGTAACTTCGAGGTATAAATCGTTCGTTTCGCTCTTACAAATAAATATATACTTATTTATTTTCGGCGAATTAAACTTATACTCATTTAGTTTATAGTGTGCATATGTGTAGTCGAAACCAAGCCTATTTGGTAATGAACCGACCCGAACTGTTGAAATCCACTCGCGTAGCTCAAAACTTATGAAGCCCGAGCCATAACTTGTTTAATATATATATCATATTAGGGATGACTAATAATACACTTACTATTAGTTGGTTTATGTGTAACTAAATAAATAATAATAATAATGATATACATGTAGGTATGTATGTGTAAAATATATATATATATAAATAGATATTAATTAACTGCAACGACAATTGCAGCCAAACCCAAACACCCTCATTAATCGTTTAGCAGTCCAAGTTCCTTTTTGATCTCGGCCCAACCTAGGAAACCCAAACCGACCCCCCCCCCCCACATGCTACGGCCCAAGTCAGCCCACACTCCCTTCATGCAACCACCGGCTTATATTTTTGTTCAGCCATCAAATTTCGTGAATTGCTATATATCGCATAACGATTCACAAGAACCCAAAACCCTACGGCAGCAAGAAGACCCCCCCCCCCTCACCGTCGCAACTCTTCCCTTCTCACTCGAGATCCTACGACGAACCGGCCACCACCATCGTCTTCTCCGGCGAGTTAAATCTCCGACGAACACCGGTAAGATCTTGGTCTCTCTCGTCCGTAGTTCTAGTTAGTAGACCCGTCGCGGTTTCGGTTCGATCTCAACTTAAAACCTTACAAGAAAATAGGTTATACGTGAAACTGTATGAAAATATATATATATATATATATATATATATATATATATATCCGGTCGATGATATGTATATGTTTGGTGCCTATGATTAGCGATTGCATGAAACCGTATGAAAGTATATATATATGCATATGAATTGTTCTTGCTTGACTGTGTCTGTTTGTGAACTAGAACTAATGTGTCTTAACAGTTGGTCGATGATCATATATGTGCTTGGAATCGTATGACATGGGGGGTATTAGATGATATAAATTGTTGGTACATGCATAAAGATATGATGAATTAGCTTAGGAATTGTATGATGCAAAAGTGATAAAGGTCTAGGGTGTTATAATGATTTTGGGTAGGCAATAATTTAAAACAACTAACTGTTGTGATTTCATGAATGATTATGTGTAAACGATGGGTGGAAATGGTTGTTGAGCATACACTGTTTCATTGATGGATAAGCTTCCTTATAATATTTTGTTGATTCATGAATATTAGGATAGAATGATGGAATGAAGCCGTATGAGAAGGACGATGATCTGGGGATACATGAATTGTTTGCATAGATTGATTATTTGTGATAGGTGTTAAGGATTGGATTAATGAGAATCATTATTTTATGGATAAATGCCTTTTAGATTTAGTCCATAAATGTTACTAAAAGGGAATAGGGCTTCGGGTGATGTAACTGATGTATGAACATGGTTATAATTAGTGACAAGGATGTTAGATGCATTATGTTTACATATTTTGGACTTGGGTTATACATGATGCCATCTGTGCTACTTGTTAAATATGCGAACAATTACGTGAATTATGTCACACCCTGGCTTTGCGGAAGCGTGGATTTATTTTGGTGTGACTTCTTAATACCATAGCATAATCACAACAATGCTATATGAAAATAAAACCATGATGTTCATCCATTAGGTAAGTTTTAAAAGTAAACACGACAACATTGTTTAAAAGTCGATATGTGAAACAAAATACAACCACAACATACTTAGAACTTGTTCGCAAGACACAACTAAAAGACTTGAATAGAAACACAGTTTAAGACTTGTGACCCGTCCAGGCAAAGATCACATTTCCTAAACTCGGATGACATCATTACTCCTACGCAGCTTAACACTCTTGCATACTTGGCCAGATCCATTAATTTCCTGAAATACATGTAAGTTGAAAAATCAACATAAAGTTGAGCGAGTTCATGTAAAAGTGAGTATGTAAAACCTTTGTAATAAGTCTGTATGTATGAAAATCCCTGGTATGTAGCAATTAAGGAAAAAGAGATCACAATTGGGTTGCAAAGCCAATGATATGTGTGAAGTGCTGTAGGAAAACTCAAACCTAGCAGATTTTTGCGTCGGGCTCATAGTCACTCCATGGTCCGTACAGTGGACTCAGGAACTGGGCTCGCTACACCCATATAGATCTACCGCTCATGACCCTCGGTCCTCCAATGAGGATTAATGGCCTCTAGTTCCAGCCTACCCACTCACATGATCTAAGTAGTAAACCCTCCTTAAGCTAACTATACCATGTATAAAAGTATCCATAATTACTGTAACATGTATTCCACCCCCGAAGTATAAAAACTGAAAACAGTTAAGAGAAAAGGGGGACATGAACTCACTGAAGCGCGTATCCAGAAACGTCAATCTCCAACTCTATCTGCTGCGTGACGACCTACACGTACTAATTCCTATTAGACGGATGGTCGTGCCTTGGTTTAGGGTTTAACGTTTTGTTGGAGAAATAGTTAGGTAACTATTCCGTATTCACGCTTCTTATTTATTTTATAAGTGTATTCCTTCCCAAGGATGGGGGTTTTAATACATGTTTGCTTTATAAAACCGAAAATATATCTTTAAGTCTCACTTGAAAAATATATTTTAATTCACTTGTCTAAAATATTCTTAACTCCCAAAATATACATATTTTTCCCAAAAATATTATATTTTACTTTATATATTTTCCAAAATAATACTTATCAAAATATACGCGTAAGGGTATTTTCCGAAATATACATAAGTTACGTTTTAAAGTTCGCGTTGTTATAACAATACCGGCGTAACTTAAATATTTATTTGTGAGTGCGTTGGTATTATTTTGGAGTCGTAATTTCATAACATTTTCCAGTTATATTATTTTTACCCTAAAAATAATATATCTAGTTCACAAAATAATCACATATTCACACAAGCGTTTTATTATAAAATATATACTCTAAATATATATTTATCAAGTTTTGTTTACGAAAATCCACCTCCGATACTTGGTTATTTTTGAAATAAAAATTATGGCGAAGTTTATTTTGAAAACCAAGTTAAAAATATATTTTGTAAACATTTGTTTAGAAAAATATTTCTAAGTGTTATATTTCTAGAAAAATTTCGCCAGAGTTTCCTCTGTAAATGGAGGTGTCCACGCTTACAAGCGTATCATTTTCTTTTCAAAGTTCACTCAAACAATTTAACAATCATCAACATACAATATTTAAACATCAAACTTGACAAAACAAGCCTAAATCACAAACTCATGAACTTGAAAGCTTCGTAAAAATATGTAGTAAGTTACTAGTGTATTTAGTAGGTTTTGTTACCTTTTAAAAATAAAATTAGTTTCTTAAAAACTTTATTTTTAAAGAACTTGAAGTTTTACAACTTCTAGTCAAGATTTTCAAAAACACTTCTTTGTTAAATTTCTTGTTACACAAGTGTTTACACACTTGTTTATTTACTAATAATGTGCTTCTTTCACAAAATACCCGGGTTTTAACAAGACTTGCATCTTTCACTTGGTTCTTCCGAAAAACCACTTGTAGATCTTTAGATCTACATGTTTAGAGTCTTATTTTACAAGAAAAATTTTTATTTACTCAAGTTCATGTTTCATGGATGGAAGGTTTCATCATCTTTCATAACTCTAACATTTATAACTTACCAGTTCATGTTCTTGAACATGATCTAGTATGTCTAGATGACGATCCATCTTGTTTCTACTAATCAACAACATCAAATAATAACAACTATACAAGATTCACACGATTTACACACATATCTTCTCTTTATCCACCTTATTCATCTTATGTTCAAGACTTTAATGTAAGTTCTTTAGTGTTTCATAATTTTAACCATTAAATCATTTATTAACCACCATAAACAAGATCAAGATGATGTTTAGAAGCACTTACTACTAGCACAAGGCTAGGGAAGAAACAAGGTGTAAATGTGGTGGATAAAAGAAATCTAGAGAGGTTCTTGCACTTCCGAAAGCACCGAGCCTTCTTGTATGATCCCTTGCACCTTTGTATGTATGAAGAATGGCTAGATCAAGACTTGATGGTGTGAGTATGGTGGTGATGGGGTTCGGCCATGACCAAGCAAGGAAGACGGAAGAGAGGAAAGCTTGATGTTGTGATGGTTGTAAGTGAGAGAAGGGTTAACTCTTGAGTTTACTTATAATCCAATTCACTAATAACCATTAGGTAATGTGTTCACTAGATATCCAACCATTTGAATAAAATAATCAAGAAACCACAAGGGTGTGTCCCACCCTTGAGGACCGTCGCAATGAGGGGGGGGGGGGTAAGGGTTGGGGTGTAATGGTATGGTCAACATTTAGTTAAAATCAAATGGTTCTAGTTAGTAGCTTAAGTGTGTTATTTAATATAAGGGGTGTTAGGGTGTTCGGGGACCCTAACTGGCTCAGAAAAGTATAAAAAATGTTTTTGGCAAATTTTTTTATGTTCCGGGTAAAGTCCGGTTGTCCGGTTGGATATTGATCCGTTAAAGTGTCAAATAAAGCTTTAAAGTGTCTTTAATATTATTTTTAGTGACACAATAATTTACCAACACTTTGGAAAGTGTCTAGAATTATTTTACCAAGTTTTTGCACTTTACTAGCTTTGTTAAAGCTGTATTTTGGTATACTAGTGCGGAATTCTGCACTTTAAGTATGCTTTATGATCATCACCTCCCTGCACTTTCTACCAGTGTAGTACTTTATTCCCGGCTCATACTAGCCTCAATATAATGTCTATATAGGTGCTGGCAATGTCAGCATGTTTACTGGGTTATCCGTTCACGGTGCTAACTGTGCTTTGTGCATCAAGGTTGTCACTAATGTTTGTGTGTAAATAATAGAGTGACAGTATAAAATGTGATGCATGAGTATGTATGTATCAGAAGTCAAGAAACAGTTTAACCACAATTGTAAGCAAGCACAATAATTAAGCACTAATTAAATATTAATTAATTGTACGGATACCTGGTTTTGTGAGGGTTGTCACATTCTCCCCCCGTTAGAGAAATTTCGTCCCGAAATTTTAGGCTCTGCTTCTAGTTGCAGGGGTCTTGGGAAATAAATGGGGGTATTTCTCTTTCATACGATCCTCACATTCCCTCGTGAATTCAGGCCCAGCATAAGGGTGATCGACATTTGCGTCCATAAAGCGCTTCAAATGGCGCGGCTCCAATACTTGTGTGGTAGCTGTTGTTGTATGAAAACTCGACCAGTGGTAAATGATTATCCCAGCTACCACCTAGATCCATTACACATGCTCTCAGCATATCTTCTAATGTCTGAATAGTTCTTTCACTTTGGCCATCAGTTTGCGGGTGAAATGCAGTACTTAGATTCAACTGTGAGCCAAAAGCTTCTTGGAAGGATTGCCAAATCCTTGATATGAAGTGTCCATCTCTATCAGAGATGATCGAGAGAGGCACTCCATGACGTGTAACAATCTCTCGCATGTATATTTCCGCAAGTTTACTTGTGTTATCCTTCTCTTTGATTGGCAGGAAGTGTGCGGACTTGGTCAGACGGTCAACAATTACCCAAATTGTGTCGTGACCTCTGGGCGTCTTTGGAAACTTAGTTATGAAGTCCATGGAAATCTGTTCCCATTTCCATTTGGGTATTTCAGGTTGCTGTAGAAGACCTGAGGGCTTCTGGTACTCGGCCTTTACCTTGGCGCACGTTAAACATTTGCTAACATATACTGCAACATCGCCCTTCATCCTAGGCCACCAATAGAAATCCTTAAGGTCTTGGTACATCTTATCCAAACCGGGATGAATCGAGTACCGAGATTTGTGAGCTTCATCAAAAATAACCTTCCTCAAACCACCAACCAGAGGAACCCAAATCCGTTTCATGAAGCATAAAGTCCCTTCCTCGTTTGGTACCAACTGCTTCTCCATCCCACGGAGATACTCATTCTCAATATTCCTTTCTTTGCGAGCCTCTCTCTGCGCGGCGCGAATGCGCGACGAGAGGTCTGTCTGGAAAATCATCTCCAAAGCCCTAACCCTTATGGGCTTGATCCTTTCTTTTCAACTCAGGGCATCAGCGACCACATTCGCCTTCCCTGGATGATACTTGATCTCGCAATCATAATCATTCAACAGCTCTACCCAGTGTCTTTGCCTCATGTTAAGCTCTTTTTGGTTAAATATGTGCTGTAAGCTCTTGTGGTCAGTGAAGATTGTACATCTCGTACCATACAAATAATGTCGCCAGATTTTTAATGCAAATACCACTGCGCCTAGCTCCAAATCATGCGTGGTATAATTTTTCTCATGTACCTCCAACTGGCGCGACGCATAAGCTATAACCTTTTGGCGTTGCATCAGCACGCAACCCAAACCTTGACGTGAGGTGTCACAATATACCACGAAGTCATCCGTTCCTTCGGGTAGCGTTAAGATCGGTGCGTCACAAAGTTTGTTTTTCAACAACTGGAACGCTTCCTCTTGTTTGTCACCCCAATCAAACTTCTTGTCTTTCTGTGTGAGTGCGGTCAGAGGTTGAGCGATTTTAGAAAAATCCTCAATGAATCTTCGATAATAACCAGCCAAACCTAAGAACTGTCGAATCTCGGTTGGCGTCTTTGGTGTCTCCCAATCCTTGATCGCCTCGATCTTTGTGGAATCAACATGAATTCCATTTCCATTAACCACATGTCCAAGAAATTGGACTTCGCGCAACCAGAACTCGCACTTCGAGAACTTAGCGTACAACTTTTCCTTTTTAAGTAGCTCTAGAATAGCTCTTAAGTGCTGTTCGTGCTCGTCCTTCATCTTCGAGTAGATCAGGATGTCGTCGATAAACGCGATTACAAACTTATCCAAGTACGGCTTGCAGACTCGGTTCATTAGGTCCATGAAAACTGCAGGTGCGTTTGTCAGCCCAAACGGCATAACTAGGAACTCGTAATGCCCATAACGAGTCCTAAAGGCCGTCTTCGGGATACTTTCCTCTTGTATCCTAAGTTGATGGTATCCGAATCGAAGATCGATCTTTGAATAAAAGCTTGAGCCTTGCAACTGTTCAAATAGATCATCGATCCTCGGCAAAGGATATCTGTTCTTGATAGTCAACTTATTAAGCTCGCGGTAGTCTATGCACATACGGAAACTACCATCCTTCTTCTTAACGAACAGTACTGGAGCTCCCTAGGGTGAGAAGCTTGGCCTGATGAATCCTTTGTCCAATAGCTCCTGGAGTTGTGTCGACAACTCCTGCATCTCCGATGGCGCAAGTCTGTAGGGTGCCTTGGCTACAGGCGCGACGCCTGGAACCAAGTCAATGTGGAACTCGACTTGCCTTTGAGGCGGCAACCCTGGCAAGTCCTCTGGAAAGACTTCCGGATATTCCTTGACGACTGGAATGTCTTCGATCTTTGGTTCAGCAGCTTCCTTATCCATGATGTGTGCCAAGTAGGCAACACATCCCTTCTGCAGACACTTTCTAGCTTTCAGACAGCTAATGATTCTCAGCGGCGTATCATGCTTCTCTCCGTGCACTACGATTGTTTCTTCATCCGTCACAGGGATACGGATGGTCTTCTCGTGGCAAATAATCTCGGCCTTGTTGCTGGACAACCAATCCATTCCCACTACCACATCAAAGCTTCCCAACTCGACAGGTAGCAGGTCTAGCGTAAATTCATGTCCTCCCAATTCTATCACGCATCCTCTTATAACTTCACTGGCTTTGACTAGTTTCCCATTCGCTAATTCGATCGAGTACGGAACGTCTAATTTACTAGGTGTCAACCCAAGTATATTCTTAAATTCTAATGATACGAAACTATAATCGGCACCAGTATCAAACAGAATAGATGCAAAGCGTTGGTTTACAGGGAACGTACCGGTGACTACGTTTGGATCCTGGCGCGCTTCCCTGGCGCCGATGTTAAAAACTCTTCCCCGTGCTTGGTTCAGCTTTGGGCATTCCTTCTTAAAGTGCCCAACATCTCCACAATTAAAGCATCCTGGCCCTAGGCCATTTCCATTCCCCGCTTGATTCGCAATGTTCCCACGGTTTCCATTTCCGCCATTATTCCCTTGCGGACGATTTCCATTACTACCACGGTTGTTGTTCCTATTACCAAAACCTCCTTGGCCACCCCGGCCAACACTCACCCAGCAAGTATCCTTCAAGTGACCAATTTTCCCACAAGCTTCACATGTTTTCGGTCCGCATCGGCCAGAATGATGACGCTGGCATGTGTTACAGTTGGGCAGAGTGCCCATATAACCCTTTCTTTTGTTCTCAACACCGGTTGTAGCTCTAGCCGGTGTGCTTGACTCGCCCTTCTTGTTTACATGGCTGGTTCCTTGCTTGAAATTGGAAAATTTTCGCTTGTTTTCACCAGACGACTCAGCATGTGTTTCTTTCTTCTTTGGTTCCGAAATGGAGAATTTGTTCAACCTAATGGCCTCTTCAGTGAGCGCCACACTTAGGTCGATGGCTTCTGTGATCGTCGCGGGCTTGGACGTGGTAACCATACTCATTATCTGGGGTGCCAATCCCCAGATAAATCTCTCAATACGCTTAAACTCTGGTGTGACCATGTACGGCACAACGTGGGATAAATCATGAAATCTTTGAACGTATTCTGCAATCTTGGGACCATCCGTCCTTAAATGCCAGAACTCAGTCTCTAACCTTTGTATCTCAGCAAACGAGCAATACTTTCTTCGCATTAACTCTTTTAACTCAGCCCATGTTAACGCGTAAGCAGCAGCTTCTCCTAAAGTCTGCACTTGTAAGTTCCACCACGATAGGGCTCCATCCAGAAACAACCCTGAGATGTAAGTTACCTGTTGATCGGGAGCGCATTTGCTCATTCTTAAGACAGAGTCTGTTTTCTCAGCCCACCTTACGAACGCAACAGCACCTCCTGTGCCGTCGAAATTCACGGGCTTGCAGTCGAGAAACTGCTTGTAGGTGCACCCTGCACATACGTTAGAATATACAAATGGTATTAGCGGACGTGCCATAAATATCCAAATGTATCGTAATATGTCTCAAATGACTTAACATTACCATGGGGCGAATTGTTATTGCCGTTATTGTTCGAATTGCTCCCACTGGTTCCTCCTTGTGAGGCTGCATACTGCGCTATGGCGGCAACAATGATTCCTTGGAGTTCTGCCTCGCTGTTAGGCATGCGCATCTCGCGTCTTGGAGGCATCTTCTAAAAGAGGGTCATGTAGGTCAGGTCATAGTGTGTAAATAACATACGCGTACGTAATAACATTCATTAATCACATAACATCACGTTATAAAATTGAAACAATCAATCCAACATCACATATAGTGAGAATACTACGATTGCGCTATCATAAATCGAGACCACAATACAATGTTTACAAGTTTTATAACTGTATCGTACATCACAAGTGACTAAGGGCCACATCGCCCTCGTCTGAACTAGCTAGTCGTATACAACAACCAAAAACTAACTATCAAAAGTCATGACGTCAAAATGCGGTCTCCAAAATGCTGTATAGTCGGCACAATCGTAATCTTCTCACCAAAAGTCTACCTGCATAAAACCAAAAATATGCCTATGCTGATGGCGGCGGAGGAGGAGGAAAATGAGAATAGAGTAAGCGACGCATATGTAACCAGTCCTCCTCCATAGCGCGATAGGCGCGTAACAAGTATGCTATCTGCTGCTCAGGAGTCCAAAAGCGAGCGGCAGAATCGGGGGATAGTGGGCGTGGAGGGTGCGGTGCTGCAAATGGGGATCGACAATGACAAGGTGGGTGTGGAGCTGACTCCAAAACCTGAATACGACGCGTCAATGCATCCTGCTGTACCATCAAAGAAACGAGGATGTCCTCCGTAGAGTGCCCAACATGGTATGGGTGGTATGGATCAGAAAGTGGCATGATAGGGGGCGTAGTCCATAAAAATGGCTCGCTAGACGGCATGGAAGATGGTGCAGTATGTGGTGCCATATAAGGAAACTGAGATGGAAACGGATCAGACATCGATATAGGTGGTGCAAAAGTGGGATGAGAAATCTGGGGTACAAACTGGCCTCCTCCTGACATGAAAGGTGTATGACCAAATGGCTGTCGTGATGAACCCTCCCCAGGACGTGGTGGAGGGATGTCCTGGAGATAGGTGATCTGAAGATCTGTGCGGTGAGCATCTGTAGTGTGTGGGAAAATCAATGGAATATCAGTGTGTGTAGAAACAGGTGTGACGGGTACCAAGTATGATGGATAGTCATCGTCGTCAAGCCACCCATTACGGGTGTCGGCGTAACGTGGATCTATTTGAGTAGCAAAAGGTGCACGGTCAAACAGTACCGGCACAGGATCGGGAAGTGGTACATCAACAATAGGACCCTCTACCAAAGGTGGAGCAACAGCGTGAAGATCAGCCACGGGTACATCATCAGCAACAGGTGCAACGGCAGCTGCATCAGCATGAACAGGCTCATGCTCCAATGCAAGGTCAGGAGCAACTATGGGCTCTAGGGCCACAGCAGGCTCCAGGTCGATAAGATCTATATCAAGATCAGCAGGGATGTCAAGCAAAGGATCAATAGGATTTACGGGTGCCTCTAGAGGCTGATCCAAGTGAATGAACTCAATATCGTGGTCAGGATCAAAGTCAGGTGGAAAGATCGGCTCAACAGCGTCATCGTGATCAAACTCGAACTCATGTGATGGGCCGGGTGCAGCCGACATCACCATGTCAGGATCAGAGAAGTAGGGCTGCACACCGTGGTCGTGTAAAGATGCAGATGCCACAGACTCCAATGAGTCCGGGACAGGCGAACCAACAGGAAGCTCCTCAAAAGGGGCCTCAGCGATGGGAAGAATAACATTAGCAGCAATAGGGGCCCCGCCCTCATAGTCAGCCTCAGGCGGAACCTCCTCAAACAGATTGATGTCGTTGTCAGAAACGACATCGAGGGGCATATCAACGACTGGAAAAGCAGCAAGTGGTATAGGAGCAGGGATCACCGCAAGTGGTAAGTCCCCGTCAGGAAGGCCATCAGCAGGCTCAACTCCAACGTCAGGCAGCGCGAACGGCTGAAAATCATCATCGTCCATGCTGGTGGTGTCTGATGTGTAGACCTCCTGCTCTGACGAAATCTCGTCATCTGACACGATCGCCATGGGGTCTAGTGTATCCGATACTCCGGTGTCTGACGATGAAACCATGTCGTCTGTAACGCAATCACATATATGTACATATATCAATCATAAAGTCAAACAAACATGTTAGCCACAATAAAGCAAGCAAGTAATCATCCTAGTCTTCCCCAGACTATCCTTCCCAGTCTCTCAGACTAAACTCCCTAGCCTCTCAGACTAACTCCCTGGTCTCTAAGACCAATCCTCCCAGTCTCTAAGACTAATTATCCCCAGCCTCTAAGGCTGATCCTCCCTCTGTCTCTAAGACTGATCCTCCCTCTGTCTCTAAGACTGATCCTCCCTCAGTCTCTAAGACTGATCCTCCCTCAGTCTTTAAGACTGATCCTCCCTCAGTCTCTAAGACTGATCCTCCCTCGGTCTCTAAGACTGAAATAATATTTTGAAAAGGGTATTGTGCCCCTTTTGTTTGTAAAAATGTTTTGTGCCCTGGATCTGGACGTTTAGTGTATGCAATGTAAAAATGTTTTTGTGAGAGCCCTAGTGATCATAGTCTAGACTCGAGAAGGAATCCTAGTTCGCTATGATCGATGCTCTGATACCAAGCTGTCACACCCTGGCTTTGCGGAAGCGTGGATTTATTTTGGTGTGACTTCTTAATACCATAGCATAATCACAACAATGCTATATGAAAATAAAACCATGATGTTCATCCATTAGGTAAGTTTTAAAAGTAAACACGACAACATTGTTTAAAAGTCGATATGTGAAACAAAATACAACCACAACATACTTAGAACTTGTTCGCAAGACACAACTAAAAGACTTGAATAGAAACACAGTTTAAGACTTGTGACCCGTCCAGGCAAAGATCACATTTCCTAAACTCGGATGACATCATTACTCCTACGCAGCTTAACACTCTTGCATACTTGGCCAGATCCATTAATTTCCTGAAATACATGTAAGTTGAAAAATCAACATAAAGTTGAGCTAGTTCATGTAAAAGTGAGTATGTAAAACCTTTGTAATAAGTCTGTATGTATGAAAATCCCTTGTATGTAGCAATTAAGGAAAAAGAGATCACCATTGGGTTGCAAAGCCAATGATATGTGTGAAGTGCTGTAGGAAGACTCAAACCTAGCAGATTTTTGCGTTGGGCTCATAGTCACTCCATGGTCCGTACAGTGGACTCAGGAGCTGGGCTCGCTACACCTATATAGATCTACCGCTCATGACCCTCGGTCCTCCAATGAGGATTAATGGCCTCTAGTTCCAGCCTACCCACTCACATGATCTAAGTAGTAAACCCTCCTTAAGCTCACCATACCATGTATAAAAGTATCCATAATTACTGTAACATGTATTCCACCCCCGAAGTATAAAAACTGAAAACAGTTAAGAGAAAAGGGGGACATGAACTCACTGAAGCGCGTATCCAGAAACGTCAATCTCCAACTCTATCTGCTGCGTGACGACCTACACGTACTAATTCCTATTAGACGGATGGCCGTGCCTTGGTTTAGGGTTTAACGTTTTGTTGGAGAAATAGTTAGGTAACTATTCCGTATTCACGCTTCTTATTTATTTTATAAGTGTATTCCTTCCCAAGGATGGGGGTTTTAATACATGTTTGCTTTATAAAACCGAAAATATATCTTTAAGTCTCACTTGAAAAATATATTTTAATTCACTTGTCTAAAATATTCTTAACTCCCAAAATATACATATTTTTCCCAAAAATATTATATTTTACTTTATATATTTTCCAAAATAATACTTATCAAAATATACGCGTAAGGGTATTTTCCGAAATATACATAAGTTACGTTTTAAAGTTCGCGTTGTTATAACAATACCGGCGTAACTTAAATATTTATTTGTGAGTGCGTTGGTATTAATTTGGAGTCGTAATTTCATAACATTTTCCAGTTATATTATTTTTACCCTAAAAATAATATATCTAGTTCACAAAATAATCACATATTCACACAAGCGTTTTATTATAAAATATATACTCTAAATATATATTTATCAAGTTTTGTTTACGAAAATCCACCTCCGATACTTGGTTATTTTTGAAATAAAAATCATGGCGAAGTTTATTTTGAAAACCAAGTTAAAAATATATTTTGTAAACATTTGTTTAGAAAAATATTTCTAAGTGTTATATTTCTAGAAAAATTTCGCCAGAGTTTCCTCTGTAAATGGAGGTGTCCATGCTTACAAGCGTATCATTTTCTTTTCAAAGTTCACTCAAACAATTTAACAATCATCAACATACAATATTTAAACATCAAACTTGACAAAACAAGCCTAAATCACAAACTCATGAACTTGAAAGCTTCGTAAAAATATGTAGTAAGTTACTAGTGTATTTAGTAGGTTTTGTTACCTTTTAAAAATAAAATTAGTTTCTTAAAAACTTTATTTTTAAAGAACTTGAAGTTTTACAACTTCTAGTCAAGATTTTCAAAAACACTTCTTTGTTAAATTTCTTGTTACACAAGTGTTTACACACTTGTTTATTTACTAATAATGTGCTTCTTTCACAAAATACCCGGGTTTTAACAAGACTTGCATCTTTCACTTGGTTCTTCCGAAAAACCACTTGTAGATCTTTAGATCTACATGTTTAGAGTCTTATTTTATAAGAAAAATTTTATTTACTCAAGTTCATGTTTCATGGATGGAAGGTTTCATCATCTTTCATAACTCTAACATTTATAACTTACTAGTTCATGTTCTTGAACATGATCTAGTATGTCTAGATGACGATCCATCTTGTTTCTACTAATCAACAACATCAAATAATAGCAACTATACAAGATTCACACGATTTACACACATATCTTCTCTTTATCCACCTTATTCATCTTATATTCAAGACTTTAATGTAAGTTCTTTAGTGTTTCATAATTTTAACCATTAAATCATTTATTAACCACCATAAACAAGATCAAGATGATGTTTAGAAGCACTTACTACTAGCACAAGGCTAGGGAAGAAACAAGGTGTAAATGTGGTGGATAAAAGAAATCTAGAGAGGTTCTTGCACTTCCGAAAGCACCGAGCCTTCTTGTATGATCCCTTGCACCTTTGTATGTATGAAGAATGGCTAGATCAAGACTTGATGGTGTGAGTATGGTGGTGATGGGGTTCGGCCGTGACGAAGCAAGGAAGAAGGAAGAGAGGAAAGCTTGATGTTGTGATGGTTGTAAGTGAGAGAAGGGTTAACTCTTGAGTTTACTTATAATCCAATTCACTAATAACCATTAGGTAATGTGTTCACTAGATATCCAACCATTTGAATAAAATAATCAAGAAAGCACAAGGGTGTGTCCCACCCTTGGGGACCGTCGCAATGAGGGGGGGGGGGGGGTAAGGGTTGGGGTGTAATGGTATGGTTAAGATTTAGTTGAAATCAAATGGTTCTAGTTAGTAGCTTAAGTGTGTTATTTAATATAAGGGGTGTTAGAGTGTTCAGGGACCCTAACTGGCTCAGAAAAGTATAAACAATGTTTTTGGCAAAAAAAATTATGTTCCGGGTAAAGTCCGGTTGTCCGGTTGGATATTGATCCGTTAAAGTGTCAAATAAAGCTTTAAAGTGTCTTTAATATTATTTTTAGTGACACAATAATTTACCAACACTTTGGAAAGTGTCTAGAATTATTTTACCAAGTTTTTGCACTTTACTAGCTTTGTTAAAGCTGAATTTTGGTATACTAGTGCAGAATTCTGCACTTTAAGTATGTTTTAGGCACTTCCGGGCACTATAACTATCACCTAGTGACGCAGCTTTATGATCCTCACCTCCCTACACTTTCTACCAGTGTAGTACTTTATTCCCGGCTCATACTGGTCTCAATATAATGTCTGTATAGGTGCTGGCAATGTCAGCATGTTTACTGGGTTATCCGTTCACGGTGCTAACTGTGCTTTGTGCATCAAGGTTGTCACTAATGTTTGTGTGTAAATAATAGAGTGACAGTATAAAATGTGATGCATGAGTATGTATGTATCAGAAGTCAAGAAACAGTTTAACCACAATTGTAAGCAAGCACAGTAATTAAGCACTAATTAAATATTAATTAATTGTACGGATACCTGGTTTTGTGAGGGTTGTCACAAATTACTTGTATGCGAATCTGATTAGACGTAATAACTATAATACGACGCGATTGATCAAAAGTTATTTTAGCGAGTAAACTATCTACCGAGCAAATCGAGGTGAGTTCACACTTTCTACAAGGCATGGGATTTCCGGTGGTTTGGGAATGGGTTAATAAACTAAAACGGAACCTACATATCCTCCTTGGGTAGGATATGTACGGCCATCCTCCTTGGGTAGGATGCCACTATAAATCCTGCGTATTCTCCTTGGGTAGGATATGTACGGCCATCCTCCTTGGGTAGGATGCCACTATAAATCCTGCGTACTCTCCTTGGGTAGAACTACGTACGTTCGTCCTCCTTGGGTAGGACAACAACCTTAAACTTACTAGACAAAACTCTATCATGAAGTCCCTCATTTTATATCGACTTAATCGCCGAGGCCGATGGCGAGCGGGTCATTAGTTGATAGCGCTATTAGGTTTAACAAACCTCACACCGTGTCGTTCGAACAGGCGTGTACTAATGGACTATGGAAAACTGTCAGTGATGATAGACACTGATGTAGGGCACAACTTATATTTCATTAGTAGTCGATATGGTACGGTCTAGTGGTTCACATGGGGAAGCCCCCCACTGGTTATGGTTATGGTTTGGGAAACAAAAGGTTACTGGTTAACTCATGGTTTACGAAACAACTTATGATTTCAAAACAAACTGGTAAAACTAAACAACCAACTGTGAACTCGCTCAATTTTGTTGTTGACTCGTTGTTACATGCCTTGCAGGTCGTTAGGTATTCTTGGAGCTTGCACGGGAGGCGCGATCGTTGTGGGAACATGGACTGTTGAGTTCCATGTTAAACATTTACACTTTATAAACTTATTACTTATGTTTGGGTTTTACGTTATGCTTCCGCTGAACACTTTAACTACGCTTTTGTTTTGAACACCTTTCATATTGTGTGGTTGAACTTTAATTATTACTTACAATGTTCCATATGATTGGTGGCTTGATCCTGGTCAGTCACGCCTCCAAGCGGTGATACTCCGCATGTGGATTTTGGGGGTGTGACATATATTGTTATGAAAACAAGAATGTAATGATATTTACATAGACATATCGTATAAGACCAATTAAGGACTTATGAAAAGTACCCTCAGATATTCAAGCAATAATTTAAAGTGTTACTTTGAGTATTCGTCCAGAGTTGTAACTTGTACCTTGTACTTTTTTCTTAAAAGAAACTAGTACTTAGGATTCTTGTGGAGATCGCGAGCGATCAAGAACTACATGAGTAGTTTGATTTGCAAGGAATATGGTCCCTTAGTGTCGGTATCGTAGGGGTATGTCACATATATATGTAACCACATTTGTTTTTGTACATCGAGATTGCAAATAAAGATTTATTCATAACCAAAATAATTGTTTCATAGTCTTGGATAACAAAAGAAACAAAACATAAGGTTCAGTTGTTTCAAAGCGGCATCGTCTTCCAGTTAGCCAAATGCTTATCCATGGGCTAGATTTGCATTAACAAGCTTTGGGCAATCGTTTCTGAAATAGCCCATCTCACCACAGTTGTAGCAAGAACCAGGTGGAAAACGAGTTTGAGCAGGGTTGGCTTGAGGTTGGTTTGGACCACCTTGGCTTGGGATAGTTCGGCAAGCACTTGCCAAATGGCCAAGTCGCCCACATGATGTGCACTGACGACACTGTAGGTGAGCTTGGTGGTGTGCGTTACACCTGTTCCATAGCGGTGCAGTACCGGCATAAGGTTTCTTTGCAGGGGTTGAGCTGCTTGGTTAGGTGCAGCTTGATTGTTTTGAGCAGCCCTAACGAAGTTCTGTGAAGCCTTACGCTTCTTTAACTTTCTTGAAGGCTTGGTTTTCGTTTTCTTTGGTGCCTCTTGGCTGGTTTCATTTTTGAGATGAGACATGGCGACAACTAACTTAATGGTCACACAGAGTACTATACTTAGTTGTTGGGCAATTATAGCAGCCAGGTCGGACCTTTGAGTATCGCTGCGATGAGGAGACTAGTGAGATGTTATCGGATAATCAAAGCTGAATGTTAAAGAAATATTGGCAAAACATGAGGATTGTGACCATTTATTTTTTAATTAAAACAAACAAACGACAATGTGACTAATCAAAGTAAGCATGTCATAACAATGTATCACGAAGACATGCCTTAGTCTATAAGGTGACACTCACCCCAAAAGTTCCCAGGTAAGAGTGACTGGTCCGATACTGTGGATTTGTACGAACACTCTAGCGTTTGATAGAAAACTCGAGGTACAGGCATCCACCCTTCCGGATTGCACGTGTTCACATTATAAAACCCAAACTTTGACGAGATTTTGAAAACTTTGAAGGTTCAAAACCTTATAACAAATCATCTAAGAATAGATGATTGATTTTCAAAACGGATTTGTGTTTTGTGTTCTTGTTGTGGTTGTCACCTAAAGATAGGTGACGATATTGTTTTAGAATCTAAACGCAAGTAAACTAGCGTTAGGGTCCTAGGAAGGTTATAGACTAGGTCAAGAGCATTACTAATAACCTAATTCCCTATAACCATGGGCTCTGATACCAACTCTTCTGTCATACCCCGACCGCGTAATACAACCAACCGCGGCGGAAACGTCGGGGCGTGGAGTAACAGAATCATTGTTTCACAACACATGGTATTTAAAGTTTGGTTTTATTAGAATAATTGTTTACAATGTCTTGGAATTTAACCGAAAGCATAACGTAAATTAAATTGTCTTGCTTCATTTTAAGTCACTAAGGCCCAAGTCTGCCTAAGTGTAGCACGATCATCATCATACATTAGCTCCTGAAACACATGTGAAAATAGGTACGTCAGCATAAAAATGCCTGTGAGATACATACGTTTTGTTAAAGCAGGATTCATGACTTGTAAGTTAAAAGAAGTGTTTAACTAAAAGTAGTCATGAATCTTGTAAAATGTTTTCTTTTATAAAATCATGTGAAAATCGATATGAAAACCAGATGATATAAAGGAATGATGCATGGTTAAATAATAACCAAGTAAAATCGAGTTTGCATAGAATATATTATTTGTAAAACAGTGTCTTGTAAACAATATGTCGTGTCTTTGTATAAAATGTATCATGTCTTCGTTTTTATTAAAGTGGTTTAGATAACGCTACGATATGTAATATCATAAAAGCACTTATATATAGGAAGTAGCAGCGGCTTATCCACCATGCTTTTATCATATTACACACGTCTCGTTATTTAAATCACTTACCAAATAAACCACCAAAAATGTCTTGTCAACCAAATGTCAAAATGTTATATGTAAACAATGTCCAATGTCAAGTGTAACCATGTCATGTATAATCAAATGTCATGTGAAACTAAATGTCATGCACAAAACAATGTATTTGAATAATCCATAGTTTAAATCAAAAGTTATGTCTTGCAAAATCAATGTTTTATTATTACGAACATTTATGTAGTAGTGTTTATCGCATACATTCAAGCCTTGAGACTGTCAGATAAACCCTTAACAAGTTAAAGGTTTATCAATTATGTATATCGGATTTTGTCATTCCCTACTTCCAAACAAACGTAGGAAGCCGGGAACGGGATTTGTCAAGTCCTATGGTACCACTACATACTACCGAGCGGTGTGATCAATGTTAATGAATGTATTTTTGTTCCATTAAACATACCAAATGTCATACTAAATGTAAGCATGTCATGTAAAAAGCATGTACTAAGTATGCTAAGTAAACATACAAAGTAGAAATGTCCATGTAAATCAATGTGCCCATTTGCTGAGTAAACATATGTAGCAGAAATGTAATGTAAATCAATGTGTCCATATGTTGAGTAAACATATGCAACAAAAGTATTTATGAAATCAATGTGCTAGCATGCTTAGTCAACATACATAGCAAAGCATAATGGAAATCATTGTACTATATGTGTACTAGATGAACATAGCAAGTATATGTCATGAAAACGTGAATAGCACAAAAGTAACAAGTAGGCACATGTGTATCACCCCAAAATATTTGAAAGCGGTAAAAGAGGGGACTATGTACTCACTTGAGCTTGCTTAATACTCTTGGAATTAAGACCAAAAAAATCTCATAAGATCACGGAATCAATCGGCACCTAATATAGGTAACTATGTTAATAATCGGATCCTAAATCAGGAGATAGGATACAATGAGGTCTCGTAAACCAAATGAGTATTGGAACTCATATGATAAGGTTCAACAAAGCCTACATTCTAATTTGATACCTATCCTAAGTGCTTATGACCCGTTACGACTCGCTAAGGTAGTTTATGCTACTTTAATGTGTCGTTCGCGTAAAAGTGCGTTCGGATGGTCTAACTAGCCCTATGACAAGTATTATATGCCTTAACATGTTTAATATCATTGCATAATCAGTTTAAGTGTCAAAAATTAAGTTACATATTCTTAATTTCAAATTATGCATGAAAAGGGTATTTTGGTCATTTTTCTAAGGCATATAAACTACCTATCATACAACTAATTAAACTAAGTGACCATAAGGTATAACCTCAGAAGGTTATTCACTATACAACTATGGTCACATAATATGTTTGGTCGGTTACTAATGATCGACCAAATGGGCCGGGTTCGAAATTCTAAGCGGTTGTTTAGACCGCTTGCCTTACGACCCTATATAAGCACTAGACTAAAAGTGACGAGTTAAACATGTTAAAACATGTTTAACTAAGTTAGAAAACTGATTTGATATCAAAACAAAGTGTTTTGATACTAGAAAATAGTTTCATCGCAAAACTCACATAATCAGCATTTTGACCGAAACTATGACTCGTCACTTTGACTAGTCAACATGGTAATCAGTAGGTATAGTCACAAGGGACTCTAACCATCATGATTACGCTCACGTTACAAGCAAGCAAGAAGAAATAGCAAATGAGCAAGTTAAAAGCTTGAAATTCTTTGGCATTTATAGGAAATCAAGCCTCCATTGATCGTTGCCAAGTGTTTTTGCATGGATCAAAGCATGATCTTGACCCTACAAATGTTATACGCTGATTTGGCAACTTGGGGAACACATAAACCAGCTCATGGTATGCAAAAACTATGGTTAAAAATGGATTCAGCAGGCTGTTTTTAAGATTCAATGAATCTGCCAGCTCCAGGCCTCGCGGGCCGTGAAGGATACACCTTCAGTCTTCGCGCCCAGCCAGAACCTCAGATAAAAACTTTCATTTTTTGGCAAAACAGGCCCTTGCATGCTTAAAACTTGGTTTTTGATGTGTTTAGCCCCCGTTAACCCAATTTCAAGGCTCTAAAAGGTTGTTAAAGCATAGGGAACTTGAAATATGCTTGAAAATATCATGGATGTCGGTTCGTTTGGCCGTACGATCGCGTTGTTCGGTTAATTACGACGAAACTCAAACAGATGCGAAAACGACCCAAATTGCGCGACGAATGGTATTTTTGCATTCCAATCACTAAAATAAAATATTTTGATGATTACAAAAATTTTTGGATGTTTGGATATGGTCAGAACGTAAGATATGCGCGTAAATGCAAACTTACGCCGTCTTTGACACTTTTAGTCCCTGTTGATCAAATAGGCATATTTTCTCACACCGAACCCCTCAAAGCTCATTTCTAAGATATGTAAATGATATTTAGGTTATGTTTAACTTATGACCTTGTTCTGGGGTGTACGTTGCTGTTGGTGCATATGTCTGTTGACTTCGTCTTGTATCGAGTCGTTTGTTTAGATTGGATAGAATGGAGCTTGATAGTCAAGAAAATAGGATTTTATAGGTTTGTGTCCAGTTCGCACGAACTGACTGATCCAGTTCACATGAACTGGTGATGTCTGGTTCATGGGGACTGGCTTGCCTATAAATATGAGAGCTCATGTCATCATTTGTAACTTTTGGATTCCAGCAGCGAAGCTCTGCCGAAGTGTATCTAGCTCGTGTATCTCTGTCAAATCAATACATTAGACATTTAAAGTGATTCTACTTGCAAATCAAGCTGATTCAACATCAATACGTCTGATTCCGCCTCTCATATTGATCTAGATCTCTTCTGAACGACTCGTTTAGGTCGAATCTCGATCCTACAAGTGGTATCAAAGCTCAGTAGGAAGAGATCTCACTATTTCAGCTTGTTTTCACCTGAAAATTCTGATTTCTACTCATTCTTCTACTCGTTTCTCAAAATTAACTGAGTTTTTACGGTTAAAATGGACTGATTTTCACATATAACACGCGAAACATAGTTTTAATTAATCCGTGAACATATTAGACCCTAATTCAGCCTAAAACCTGTTCAATTTGATAAAAAATCTTCTGATTGTTCATCATGAACCCAGTTCGCACGATGTGGTGATCTCAGTTCACACGGATTGGATTTGTTAAGCTCAGTTCGCACGTAACTTAGCCAGGTTGTACTAAAAATTGTTCAGGTCACGTGACTTGATATTCAGGTCGCACGAAGTGGACCATTAGTTCGCATAAGACTTCAGTTCGTACGGACTGACAATATCTCAGTTCGCACGGTGTGAAATATAGGTTCAGGTCGCACGAAAGTTTGATCCAGGTCGCTTATAAGGTTGAATCAGGTCATTTGGAGATAAGTCTGACCAGGTAGCGTGGTTTGACATCAGGTCGCGTAGAGTGATACAGTTCGCACGACATTACACCAGTTCACACAAGAGATTCAGTTCGCATGGATATGAACCCAGGTCGCATGGGGAGGTCTTAGTTCATACGAGTTGAAAAGTCGATCCAGGTCGCGCAAATTGGTTAAAGTCCAGTTCACACGGACTGTACATAGTCTCCAGTTCGCAAGAAACCACAACCAGTTCGCACCAAAGTTTCAATTCATTTGAAAGTAGGTCCAGTTCGTTTGGAAATTGTTTCAGACCACACGAGGTGGTCCGGGTCATTTGGAAGTTGTTAAAATCATTTGTATTTGTGAACCAGGTCGTGTGGGGTCGTGTGGAAAATCACAAGGTTGTTTGAAAACTCAGCTCAGTTGAAAAATCAGTTTTTGAACTTTCGATACCTAAACATGGATAACGAGTTTTACAACGCGTTTGCTACTGCTCCAGCTGCTCCAGTTACAGTTGCCGAAACTGTTGGAATCGAAAATGAAACGGGAACTTTCCAAAACCCTCCAAAGCTTATGTACATTGAGGACTTTAAAGGATGGCAAGAGCGTTTTGAAAACTGGGTGCAAGCTAATAAGTTTGATGCATGGGTTTCGTTAGAGAAAGATTACACTAGACCTAAAGATGATCTTGAAAATGAAAAACCATTAAGTGAATTTACACCGAATGAAAAATTAAGATACTCCAGTGAAAAGATGATGATTAGCCTTCTCCAACAAGCGGTAAAAGAAGATATTTTCGTTTTGCTTCAACATGAGGGAACTGCTAGATCAATTTGGTTAGCGTTGATTAAAAAGTTTAAGGGAAGTGCTGATATGATAAAAAACAAACGTGCATTACTAAAAAAATCATTTGATATGTTACAACTTTTGAAGGTGAAACGACTAGGAAGATTATCGAGAGATATTGTCATCTTGTCCAGGAAATGAAAAGATTGGACATCAAGAAAGAAGATGAAGAATGGGTTGATAAGCTAGCTGATGCATTACCACAGAATGAATGGGGAACATATCTGTTGATTTTAAAGCATAACCGACAATTTGAAGATATGAATTTGTGTAAGTTCATTTAGAAGCTTGAAGAACATGAATTGGATGTTCAGAAAACTGCTATCATGAAGAATTCGGGTGCTCAACAAGATGTCAGTCTATACTATAGAGGAAGCAAAGTTGAGACTACTCCGAGTCCGAAGATTCAGACTGCTTTCAGTGCTGATGGTACTTCTGGAACAAATGCTAGCACTACAACTCAGAGTAGTGGATATTCTTCATCTTATTCAAGCTTTGAACCAAATTTTTCAACACCAAGTTCTCAACCACAAAGTTCAACAAACTTTAATGGTCAATTTTTGCAATGCAATGTTGTATTGAATATTCAAAATGGTCAAAATTTCTCTCCAGATATTGCGAAGCAACACATGGCATCACTTGCTACCATGCTAGAGTCATATGAAAGCTTGGTTGCTGGACGAATTAGCAATCCGATGCTCACTAAAGAGGATTATGACCAGATTGATTTTGAGGAACTTGAGTTGATGGACATCAAGTGGTATTTAGCAAGTATTTTGAGAAGAGCAGAAAAATTCAAACAAATCACCGGAAGAGATGATCTTCGTGATTCTGCTACATCTCAGCTAGGTTTTGAAAAATCGAAGGTTACTTGTTTTCGTTGCCGAGAAAAAGGACATTTTAAACGAGAGTGTACAAACAGAGAAGCAACCGGAAGACAAGATCCTTTTGGAAACAACGATTATCATAGAAAAGTAATTTATCATCAGGTTGCTCAACAACCATATCAACAACAATCTTCACACTCACGTACTATTGAAGAATCAAAGGGTAAAGGTTGTTATGGTCTGATAGACCAAGATGATGAAAGGTTGCCAGAGGGATTTAGCTAGGACAAATACATTCCGGCTGAAAGTAACTCAAAGTAGAAAGCATTTGTTGCTCAAATCTTTCAAGACTCAACCTCAGGAGAAGAATCAATCAAGTCTAAGAACCATCCTAGAAGACAACCGATCTTTAAGTCTTCAGGAAGTGATGAAGATACTAATGATGAGGAATAGTATATTAATAATGCTAGAAAAAATTTGGATTCTTATAGTTTTAATTTGTTTTTTGCAGATAAAATCGAGATGCTGAAAGAGAAAAGGGCTGCTATACTGAACAGAGAATTGGAAGCAAGAAGGATTGTTGAAGAGGAAATTGAAGCAAGAAGGGTTGCTGAAGAAAAGGCAAAAGCTGAAGAAAAACCAACAGAGAAGGTCGAGGTTGAAGAGAATGAAGTGAAAATGGAAGTTGAGAAAGAATCAATTGTGATTGAAAAAGTGGTGGAGAAAATTGTTGAGAAAATTGTCGAAGTTGAAAAGGTAGTTGAGGTCGAGAAAATAGTTGAAGTTGAAAAGATTGTAGAGGTTGAAAAATCTTGTGCTAAGTGTTCTGAACCTTGCAAAGTTTGTGCTGAGAAAGAAATGAAATTGACTGAATTAGAGAAGCTCAAAGAGAACTTATTGAATAATGTGAGAAGCATAAAGGAGTCATATGATCTCCTAAGCAGCAAAGTGAACATTTACAAAGGAGCTTGTGATGAGGATGTTCAGATGAAAAATCTTCTAAAAGCAACAGTTCTTCAAAAGCAAAGAGCAATCAACGGATATATTGAGATGAATGCTGAGCTGAAACAAGAATTGGCAGCAATGAAGATTGAAACTGAAAGAGTGAACAATTTACTCCGAAGTTATCAAAGTTCAGAGTATGTTATTGATCGCATCTATCATGCCGTTGCAGCTCATAAGTTTGCAGATGATGAAGGAAATTCTGGTAAGAAAACTGGTTTGAGTTATAACAGAGTTCCAAATCCAATGTGGGATGGTTATACCCCCCGAGACTTTGAAAAGGTGGATAAAGCACTCAATCTGAATCTGAAATCTGAGTCTATCGATGGATTGCCAGATGATATTGATGTCACCTTCACAGCGTCTGACACAGATCATGAGTCCGAGTTAATTAAGAAAGTGGTCGATCAGGTGTTAGATAAAGATGAAGAGTCAAAGTCAGAGTCTAAATCTAAAAATTCGAGTTCATCAGACCAAAGTTCGAGTTCACCGGTCAAAAGGGTTTACAACAAAGATTTTCTGTTGTCACAAAATAATTTGAATGATGAAACATTCAAAGTAGCATATACTTTGAATGATTCAGACAAATTATATTCTGATGAAGAATTTCCAATAAGAAGTGTTAAAACTGAAATGATTAACAAGGTTTTCAAATTAACAGAAATTAATATTTCTGAAATAAAAAATGAAAATCTTACTGAAAAACCTAAAAAATACACTTCAAGAGTTCAACAAAGATTGAACAAGAAAAAGGGTTACAGTTCTGGTTCGGATTATCGAAAGAAACCAAACCATAACAGTAATTTCAAAAAGAAAGGTTTAGATTTTATTCCACCTGAAAATCATAAAAATGAGAAGATTTTTAAACCAAAAACTAAATTTGTTTCAGGAAAAAGTTCTGAAGAGGAGAAGGAGAAACCGTTCTGGAAACAGTCAAACAAAGAGTTTCTCACTGAAAGGAAAAAGAATATGTTGAAAGAATCTGAACGAAGAGTTGAAAGGAGAACCTGTTTCAAATGTCAAGAGGTTGGACATATTGCTTGGAATTGCCCAAAGTCCACCAACACAAAACAGGGAGTTTCTTCTAACTCTAAAATGAAAGAGAAGTGTGTTGATAAACAGGAACAACCAATTGAAAATTTTAAAGAATTAAAAAATACGACTTTCGAAGTTGGTGAAAGTTCGAAACATTTTTACAAAAGAAGAGTCGATTTAAACAAACAAAAATGGGTTGTTAAATCAGAGGTTAGTTCTGGCAATGAATCTGATTCGTCAAAGTCAGAGGAGCCATATGTTGTGAAAAGTGATGAGAATTATGTTCTAACAATGGATGATGAAAAATTTCCACCATTGTCAAACGGAAACTTGAAGTCAAAAAGTGGTAAGGTTGAGATTTCAGATCAATTCTTCTCTAATGAGAAAGAATTTGATGCTGAAAAAGCTTTTAATGGTACAAGATTACATATTTTTGGGAAGATGGTTGACGGGAAGATGAAAGGAGTGAAGGAATTTTATGAATCAAAAATTGTTAAACCAAATGAGGATGGTTCACCCATGATTCCGCTGGCATGGGTGAGATTCTTTAAAAAGTAAAATCCGTACTTGCCGGAGCTCCCAAGTTGGTAATCGTGGAGCATGAATCGGCATCTTTCTTGAAAATGTTTTGGTATGAAAAACCTATAAGTGTTAAATTTTTACAAGTGGTTAGAAAAAAATAAAGTGATGAATGAATCCCCATATTTGTGAAATGACAAACAAAACTAATTTTCCGGAAAAACCATTTTGATTAAAACAAACTTCAGTGTTTTGAAATCATAATGGGAAAATAGTTTGTTGTCAGGGGAGTTCTGATTGTTTAAGCCAAGTGAATGGTGAATTGAAGCAATTCACATCAGTTTGTCATTTTACTATGTACAGTTTATTGTTTTTATTTTCAAATTTTCCTGGAAAATCAAAATTTGAAACATATTTTTGATTTTAGGGGGAGTAAAAAATTAGAAATTTTGAAAATTTGAAAAATAAAAAAACATGATAAAATCTAAAAAGTCAAAAACATCGAAAAATCAAAAATAAGTTTTGTTGTGAAAAAGAGGAAATGATAGAACGTCAGTAGACAGTCGCAGTACGCTAAAGAATTGGAAAGTTAAAATGTGATAAACGGTCTCACTGATGATATGCCAGTAGGTTTTTACACTCTTAGTAGATTGTTTTCGAGATATAAATCTAAATATCAAATACTTACTTATTTCGTGGGGAACATCTCTCGGATATATAGGTAACCTCTGAAATCTTGTTTGAAGGGCTTTCTATTTCTGACATACTAGGTCTCTGTGCGTGATGATATCTGGGGTATTATACCGGGACTTCTGATTTTGCGGGAGCAATAGCCTAGTCCTCGTATAATACTCTGCACTGCTTTAATCATAAAGCCCACCCTCAGCATAAAAAGTGATGAAACATTGAAAAATGCTAATCATGTGTTGTTGAAGAAAAGATCCCCAAACGGGACACACCTAAAGTCGAGCCATCATCTCTCTGATTTTGCGGAAGCAATAGCCTGAGCTCTCATGGTTTCGCATTACCCATTTACAGATATCATTAGTGTACATTCACCTATAAAACTGAATATAGGAGTCTGGATACGGGAGTATATTCTGAGGTGGGACACGCGAATAGGTTAAGTCCATTAAAACACTAATCTCGTATCTCGAAACAATGGAACTTTGTGTGAAAATTTAAGTGGATCAATATACTGACAATCTAAGTGAATCGTTTAGAACTTAAAGTGTTTAAAGCTCAATGGTACTAGTGATTTGTCTCATAAACTGATATGATCCTCTTACACAAACTCACAAAAATATTGTCTGTAAATATTTCTTTACTGCTTTTCATTAAAGAAAAAATCCAAAAAGATTGTGTTTTAGCATAAAATTTTGAAAATTCAAAAAGATTTTATTTCATTTTATTTTCGACAACTGATGTTGAAAAGTTGATTTTCAAAATTCCGAGTGCTAAACATGATGAAAAACAACTGGTTGGGTATTTTTTTGAGAAAAGAAAAATGAAAAAATTATTGTATTGATTTGTTATTTTAATAATCCTACAAGTGGTTAATCAAGGTCATTAATTTGAACTTGCTATAACTATTTTTGATGGTTGAACAGCATCTACAAGTGGATTCTAAATTTGTTAAATCTTAACTATTGTGAAACTTATGTTTTGGGTAGAGATTTGTGCAGATTCCCGTGTCTGATCCTGTTGCTACGGAGAGCCAGGAATCGTTCCTGAACCTGTGAAAGCTATGTCAGATTACAATCACGGAACAATTTAAGTGGAGTATGTTAGCAAAGGGGAGTTTGAAAGAGCCAGACTCAGATTCTGGAAGAAGAGAGAAGATTGAAGGATGTTTACAGTGTTAGACATTTTGGAAAGAGCGAGAAGACTGATCAAGACTGAAGACTTGTCATACTGAAGACTCAATACACCGAAGACTTGTCAACATCCAAGGGGGAGTTTGTTGGTGCATATGTCTGTTGACTTCGTCTTGTGTCGAGTCGTATGTTTAGATTGGATAGAATGGAGCTCGATAGTCAAGAAAATAGGATTTTAGAGGTTTGTGTCCAGTTCGCACGAACTGACTGATCCAATTCGCATGAACTGGTGATGTTTGGTTCATGGGGACTGGCTTGCCTATAAATATGAGTGCTCATGTCTTCATTTGTAACTTTTGGATTCCAGCAGCGAATCTCTGCCGAAGTGTCTCTAGCTCGTGTATCTCTGTCAAATCAATACATTAGACATTTAAAGTGATTCTACTTGCAAATCAAGCTGATTCAACATCAATACGTCTGATTCCGCCTCTCATATTGATCTAGATCTCTTCTGAACGACTCGTTTAGGTCGAATCTCAATCCTACAGTTGCTATACAAATCCGCACACTTTTGCTGTTTGTCGCAAATAGTCCCTGTGATCGAATAAGCTTGTTTTTGACATACTAAACCCTTCAAAACTTATTTCTAAGTTATGTAAAGGTTATTTAAGGTATGTTAAGCATAAGTAACTATTCCGGAGTGTTTGTCGCATTAAACTGATTACGTTTACGTATCAGTTTGCGTATAACTTTCCAGAAAGTGTTTAAGGGTTTGAATTTGAACAAGGATTGTTATTGTGCAAGTATCATAGATAATTACACAATCCAAGAAATAAAAAACAAGGTTTTATTGCTTACAAAATTGTTCGGGATTGGTTAGTGATAACTGTAGGCACAGTTGTCACAGTACACAAGTTTGATTAGCATAGTATATAGTGTAGCGAAAGCGTTTACGCATAACCAGCATATATCACGTAACGGGCAAAGCAAGTAACTATCAAAACTATTTCCAAACTTAACCACGAGACTGCGTTGTAGAGTATGCGCGACACATGTCCAGCGGACACGTGAAGTAAGAGATATGATCCCTAGCAACCCCTGTCCACGACAGGTGCTGAGTCCAAACTATAGTACTATCATTGCTAGAGGCGGTACCGTGTAACACTTTCTAAGCATAGTAACAAGCATTCATAGATCACGTATAACATGCAGGGGCGGTTAGCGTTGAAAGTGTTTGCGTTGTGTTGGTGTATGTTGTTATAGCGAACGTATGTAACACCCAAAAGTGTGTTAAAAGAAAATGGGTTCGAGTATACTCACAGTATGTGTTTAATAAATAAACACAGCCTTGAATTGGATTGAAGGGAGCGCGTTGAAATTAGCCTGAGCATAGAACGATAATGTAAGCGTTGAACAGCGTGTAAATAGTGCGTCGGATGTTATAAGTGTCGAATGGTGAGTCGAACGGATGGTCATCTGGACAGATGGTCATCCGGATGGATGAACGGATAGCCATTCGAATGAGTTGTGAGTGTTGTAAATTTGTTTTGAAACTTTTAAAGTTTTTGTTGTGGTATAAATCAAGTTATCCGATCGGATGGTCATCTGGACGGATGGCCATTCGATCGGATGGCTATTCGATGAGGGTTTGGGTAGTTTGAAGTTTTGAGCAAATTGTTTTTGAACAAGAAATACTATAAAAGACAAGTCACTTGGTCGAATAGTCATTCGATCGGATGGTCATCCGACCGGATGGCTATTTGATTTGAGCGACCAGATATCTTAAAAATTTCACAAGTTTTCTAAGTTAAAAATTCGAAGTTTTAACGGAGACGGCGTGACGACGTGTCGAACAATGGAAACACACCAAGTCCAGCCCAGTCGATCCCCATTCGATCGGACTTACTGTCCCCAATGAAGTTTCATGTTCAACCCGTTAATCGGTCGTCTCTCCGGTGGAAATCCGTTTTCAGACCGGTTCTCTACTAGAGAATGAGTAGAGAGCCTGAGTGAGTCTAGATTCCATCGATTTTGAGTAAAAAAGTAAGGAATGTTGAAGAAAACTTTGAAATCGGTTGAAAATGTTTAGATCTTGTTGAGATTTGTGTTAAATAGTGTTGAAATACTTTAGATCTGAACCAATCTTGATGAGATGAGATCACACAACAGTTTTCATAAGAAACCGAGATGACGTCACCTTCAAGGAGTCCAAATCAGGTGATTTCTAGGTGAAAATCAGTGATTTTGATGGAGAAGATGATGAGAAGGTGTGTAGTGATGATGATTGTACAAGATTTAGGGCGAGATACTTACGAAATAGCCTGGAATCGAGAGAAAAGTGCTTGAAAGAGACTTGGGAGCATCTGGGTCGGATAGAGCTGTCACATCAGTGAACAGTGATGTGTGTACGGGTATTTATAGTATGAGAGAGGGAGAAAGGCGGTGCAAGTGAGTGCGAGGGTCGGATGGCCATCCGATCGGATGGTCATCCGGTCGGATGTCCATTCGATCAGGTGGTCATTCGACCAGCCGAGTTGCGTTTTGTTGGTTTCCAACTTTCGTTTCGTGTGTTGAGCGTTGTGTTGCGTTTGAGCGAGTTACGAGTAAGCGTTACGTTGAGATAACCACATAACATTAAACAAGTAATCACACAATTAACACACATAGCACATAAAATGCATAAAAGTAAATATGCGTTTCGAGTTTGCGATGAGATTGTGTTGCGAGTGCGTTGCGATAGCGTTTAGTATAAACATGCGATGTGATATGCGATAAAATGTGTTTAAAGAGTAAGCGTTGTAAGCTGCGTTAAATGCAATAACTGCGTTTGAAATAAGCGTTGTGAATGCGTTGTAAAACATAGTTTAAAATGTAGCGGAAACCCTTAGCGATAATCGAAATCTCGGGAGTACAAGGCAATTAAGCAATAAATGACAGATCTAAGTAATGACCTGAAAAGTCAGGTTGTTACAACAGCAGCTACTCTGATCAGAACATAGAGTGCTAACCAGCGGGAGATTGATGCGTCGATTGTTGTAACGTCGTCACATTTTTGTGAGCAGCAGAAGGTGGTTATGGTGGAGACAAGGTGAAAACAGAGGAAGATAAAAGGTGTCGAGCGGTTGAAGATGATCAGAGTTTGTTTTTCCGGTGATGGCGGCTGCTGATGTTGTGTATCACAGAGAGAGAGAGAGAATGGAAGATGATGTCGGCTGTTCTTTGATTGTGGCCACTGATGTGGTTTTTAGTGGAATTAGGGTTTTCAAGTTTTGAATGTTTGGTTGGCAGCTAGTGTTTTTCTATTGGGCCCACTTGGTGTGAGATGAAAATTGTTTTGAAATTGTTGGACCGAACAAAAGGCCCAGTAATGTTGGACCTATTTGATTGGCCAAATTGATTTTGGGCAAATGATTAAAGATGGGATTTATTAGACCAAATGTTTTAGATGAAACATGGAGTCGTGGACCCGTTTTTATTCGTGAGTTGCAAAGTGGGGTCGGGTGTTCGCAAACTGTATCTGAACCGAGCTTCTATTTTTCGATGTCAAATTCGTACGGGTTCAGGAGCGCATGGGATCACTTTAGGATGATGAAAACAAATGATTTTTAAGAATGTGGGGTAGTCACGGTTACCGATGCAAATGTCAAATTTGGTGACTTGACTATTATGGGCCAAAAAACGGTATATTTATTTCCGCACATGAAAATTTGTTTTGTTATCGGTGTTCGTAAATACTCGAAAGCATTTTGTTTATTGTCATATTCTCGCATTTGATAAAGATTGAAGGAACCTGGAGTGCCAAGACCGGTCCTAACGAGTTCACAAAGTCGAAGAGTTATGCTTATGATGGAAGTTTTCGGATTAGGTGTTAGCAGAACTTTGGGGGGATACAAGTCGGATCCTACGGGGCTAGGGGACTTTCTTTATCAACTAGAATATGCAAAGAAGAAATTCGCTTTCGTGATTTTTTGAAAGACCAAGAACATTTGAAAGATTCTGCTCAGTGGAGAGAATTTGTTCAGTGAAGTTGACGACAGTTCCGCTCAGAAGAGGGAATTTGTTAAGGTTTAGAGATTTCACCAAAGAAATGAGGGGATAAAAATTTTCATATGTTTTGGAATTTCTTCGGTAAATTTCTAAACGCAATCACAGATGGTAGAGTTTGTGATTTTCTGGTGACACCAAAGGTTCTGCGTGGAATGTTTTGCACAAATATATATTTGATGATTTTAATTAATTCTCCAGCCAGCGTGAAGGGTTTTGCATGGAAACATACAGGTATCTAAAGTCAGCAGTAGTTTTAAAACGCTGTTCACTGAAGACCTGTGGAATCTTTATGAGAATTGATAGTTCGAGGCTGACAAGTCTGGATTCCAACTCTATCAGTTGAGGGGGAATTTACAGGATTCGGTTTTGGGTTTGATGCCTCTTTGGGATTTTACTGGGATCTGGGTGTAACTCAATTCGTTGAGTTTGCAAACGATGTACTTGGTCAAGGTGACATCCTGAGTACTGATGCTGAAGATCCTTAGTGCATTACGTGGTCAACTTCACAAAGGCGAGACAATGAGATCTGGATGTAGTTCAACCAAGTATGCCGGTTGAGCTTGCAAATGATATACTCGGTCTAGCTGACTTCCTGAGTGTTGATGTTGATGATCAAAGTGCATTACTTGGTCGATTCCACAAAGATGGTTTATAGAAGACAGTTCAACAGAAAACTCTACCAATGTAGTATGCTTGAATGAAATAGAGTTCTTATGACAAGATCAAGACTTGAGGCAGTTTTTAAAGAATGGAACCCTTATCAAATGCCGGTTGGAGTATTGGAAGATCAGCGGAAGATCGGTCAATTTAGCCTTGCGAGGAGATTGCACAACACCCAACACGGATCCACATACTTTGAGGGGGAAATATTATACGAGAAGCTTCAAGGTCTTGGTATTGCTATGAAGACTCAAGTCAAGATACTACTTACCTGGATCATCGGTCAAGGGAGAATTTGTTAACACAGAGAAGATAACATCAACAAATACTTGACTGAAGATCGATTGCATTTGCATTTTCAGCATTCGAAAGCAACGGACAAGGGGGAATTTGTTGGTGCAGTTTTTTTGTCCGATGATGTTCGAATAGATTAGATTATTTTTATGTTGATTATGTAATAGTTAGTGAAACGGTCAAACGAACGTGAATAGACCCGCTCGTTTGAAGTGGTCAAACTAAAGGGTTATTCGTTTGACCGTGTGTGTTTGAAAGTGAATGTGGTGTGGCTATAAATACCACCCCTTGGTCATTTGCAACACCTGAAGGTTTTAGACTTGGGGGAGAGATCACCACTTGGTCTCTCCCCGTATGTATGCTCCTTTGGTATAGTTTGGCTAGTTTGTAATCGGGTCGATTTATAATGTTATGCTACCAAATTTATACAAGAAAGTTGTTTATCCGTCTCTAATCTCCCGTCTATGAACATAATCACACTCAAATCACGGGTTTCGGTCCGAAATCTCGAACCTACACATTATCTGAAACCTAATCGTAAACTTACATAAAAAAAACTACATATATACTACACAACTACACTCTTAACAATTCTATACTTTTAATAATTTAAAGTATCTAACAACTTTAACATACTATTAATTAAACTTTTTAAGATCATGTGATGTATTAATGTATTCGATTTCAATGCAATTTAATAAGGTGGATATCACCTAATGCCATATAACTCTCAAACTTGTGAAACACTTTAAAACTAATCTTATATCTAGTCTCATACCCAAATACACATCCCGTGAGCTTTGTGTTTTCTCATTAGTTTCAAGTTCGTTTGTCATCCCTATAGAGAGGAAACTTCAAGTGAGAAAATAAAACAAAACTGGTAGGTGGAAATTTTCTAATTAACTCAAGTATTAGGTGCAAGTTATCATAGAAAAACAATGTGGAGGTAGTATCATAAATAAGTAAAAGTGTAAAACTTATAGTGTACAGTTTGCATTTATGATTACATGATGTGATAAAAATTCCATGTGGTGACTTTTCATAAGTAAGTGAAACAAGTATATGCATTGGTGTTAAACTACACATTTATCACTCTATGATACTTTAATATACGCATAAGTGATTAGATAACGTGTTACTAATGAAATGTTAGTGCATGCATCGATGATTACATTACATGTGTAATTATTGATGTTAAATAACTGTATGTATTGGTCATTAAACTACATGGGTGGATAGCTCAGTGGTGTCGGTGAGTTAGTTAAAGCTTAGGATATGAGAGGTCTGGGGTTTAATACTTTGGTATATTCATATATGATCATACGACCTATGTTAGTATTATAGTGTATGCATTCATGACTACATTACTAAAGAATTTACTATCACAAATTACCGAAACATCAACTGTGACAACCCGAGATTCCAAGACCTTTCACTTACGCGTCATCTCTTTTGCAACCCTGTTTTACATTTCGTTGTACGTTGTATCGCGAGTATTATTTTAAAATGATTTCAATTTAAGTTAGTTATTTGGTGAGTTAATGATTGGGCATTTAAATAAAAACCTATTATTATAAAATTGGTGCTCGACGAAAATGGTTCATGAGGGTTCGACGAAAGATGGGCCGACGAAGGATGATGTTCGTCGCCTATTGATGTTTCACCGAGAGAGAGAGTTTCGCCGAGATGGGCCTTCGGCCCAAGTAAGGCCCAGCAGTGACTAAGTTATATTTGTTTGGTATTCACACATTTGTGCGTAAGACGTCAGTTAACAAACCCTAGTCCTCTCTTGGCAAACCGTCGGCTGAACCCATCTCTCCTTTGAAGATTCCTTGCACTATCGGGATCACCCCACCGATCGGTTAGCATCCCACCACACTTTACACTGATTGATAATTGTTGTGATGATCTTCTGTGAACATAGGGTTTTATTAGAAACTGTAATCGTATGTTGTGATTAATTAGGGTTTGGATGTTTTGTGTTAAACAAATAGATTAGATCCTGCATAAGGAGAATTCGATGTCTCGTATTCATTCATGATTCACTACATGGATCTAATGATTCTGTTTGCAGCATGTATATTATGTTATCTATTGTGCATGATTTATGGGCAATCTAGTTGGTGATATGAGAGTTCATAATCTTGGTTTGATCTGAATAGAAACCGTCAAACTGTTAATGATGGCAATCGGATTGATTATGGTTTTCAGTAACATGATTAGGGTTGCAGGAATCTGAACGATAACTGCTCGATAACTGTTCCCAATGAATTGAATTTTCTTCAAGATCGGTTCCGACGAAGAACCTCCAAGTTTCATCGACGTGTCTCCCGACGAAGAACATGGTTTTACATCGTTAAGTTAGACCCGACGAAAGATAATCTTTCGTCAAGCGTGATCTTTCGTCAGGGAGGATTTTTCGTCGGAAACAAGACAAATAGAACTGTGATTGATACTTGTATAATAATGTGGGATTTTGTTGATGAAACCTTATCACTGTCTATTAAGGATATACATATTGACTGAGGAAAACATGGTTCCGAGTCATGAGTAGCACACTTAACTGTTACATACCCTTGTGAAACTAAATGTGAATTGTGGAACTTCATGAGTTTGAATAACTGCTATGTTGCTTGAATGCACACCATGATTATAATTCATACGTGAACCTCGCGAATGAAAACTAATTACGTATACATGTATACTATAGGCTTTGATTGATTAAGTGTGAACGAATAACTAATCATACCGAGCAAACCAAGGTGAGTTCACTTCTCTCAAAACAAGCATGCGTCCGGTGGGGACAATCAAACTGATAAAACTTGTAAACGAATTTCATAAACCCATATCCTTGTAGGGGATATGAGGCGGTTTTCAAATACCCACATCCTTGTAGGGGATGTGAGGCGGATTTCACATACGCATATCCTTGCAGGGGATGTGAGGCGGATTTCACATACGCATATCCTTGCAGGGGATATGCAACAGTTTTCGGTAAACGTTAATGTTGGATAATACACTCACTTTCTATCACTTAAGTCCCATCATACTACTGGGTTGGTTGCTTGTAGGACAACGAGGTTATTAGTTGATAGTGCTATTAGGTTTGGCTCCCTCACGGTGTACCTGGATAGGACGGGCTTGAACTAATAACTTTAAATCATGACCAATGTTTGATAGAGCATTGGAGAAGGGCAAAAAGGGCCGTCTGCGGTATCGAGTTATTATCAACATAGCAAACATAACAAATCATAAATCACTACTTGATATTAAACGGTTAAAGCACACTGTGAACTCACCAACCTGTCTGATACACTTTTTCTGCATGCTTGCAGGTCCTTAGGTACACTGTTATGGAACTTACTGTCTGGGAAGCTGGAGTGGTGGCATTTGGAACGCTTCTCAATGTTGCTTTGTTGAACACTTTAATTAAACATACTATTATGCTTCTGCTGAACATGTTGATTTTATTAAATGGTGTTTGAATTATACATTTACATTTAATGAAAGGTTTATTTTATCTTATGTGTAAATGGTTCAATGTGATTGGTGGCTAGATCCTGGTACGTCACACGCCTCTCGGGGGTTTCCGCTTGTGGTATTTTTGGGGGTGTGACAGTTTGGTATCAGAGCCACTGGTTATAGTGAACTAGGTTTTAAAACATTTTCATAAAACTAGACTATAACCAAACAGTATCGAAAATGACCATGACACTCAGCTCCGATTGCAAGGTTCGTCCTCTGTTTACTTTATGCATTACTTGTTTAATAATCACACACTCACGACTTGTATGAAACTACCTACTAGATAGTGTGACACTACTCTTCGACTTTTGTGATTATTAATCATGTGATGCCTTTCGTTTTGCTATTTGAATGTGGGGGAAACTTTTAGCGCAAGTTAAGAGGCACTGAGATAAGCATGCAAATTGCCTTATTATTATGGGTGCACACATAATAATAACGTGAGGTGCATGTGAGTCCCAATGAGGCTTAACGAGTGTGAGAAGGGTTCCGCCCTGTTGTTTGGTGTAAAGCTTGTAGTTTGTAGATGTCAACGTGAGGTTTGACTCCTACCTTATCTCGATTCTTAAACTTGTTCCCTCTTCTTATATAGAATCATGAGCGGACGAGGCCATGGACGTGGACACATTACAATGACTCAGGCTGAGTTGACAAATCTGATTAACACCCACGTGGCTGAGGCCTTGGCAGCCTACCAAGCTGGTACGATATGTGCCAAATCTTCTTTACTCTTGAATCGCGTACCCAATTCTTACCCGTGTGCTGCATTTCCTTTCGTCCTTAGGTCAACAAGCGCATCAGAATCAAAACCATCCGCCTGCTTGCACTTTCGAGACGTTCATGGATTGCAAGCCTCAAACTTTCAGTGGAGCTGAAGGTCCTGTGGGATTGCTCCGTTGGTTCGATAAAGCCGAATCCGTTTTTTCTATGTGTAACTGTCCAGAGGGGGACAGGGTGAAGTTTGCTTTTGGCACATTGGAGGACGGTGCATTGACTTGGTGGAATGCCTAGGTGCAGATGTTGGGCGTAGAAATGGCAAACGCGACCACTTGGGATGATTTCAAGGAGCTGATTCGGGAAGAGTACTGCCCTCTGGATGAGATTCAAAAGTTGGAAAACGAGTATTATAAAAAATGGAAGGATCTGAGATCAAAGCCTATACGAAACGGTCTCACGAGCTGGGCAACATGTGTCCTAACTTATCCCGACCACCACCACGCAGGATCGAGCTCTACATTAAGGGATTGGCACCACCAGTTAATGGATTAGTCACTGCAACGAATCTCAACAACTTACCCCAGATTATCCGCTTCGTTCACAAGATCACAGATCAGGAAGTGGAGCGTGGCTCGCTACCACCCTGTGTTTCTACTACTGCTACTACTGCTGTGGTTACTACTCCTTCTGCTGACAACAAGCGAAAGTGGAACGATGCAGATAAGTCAACAAACTCGAACCAATCGCAAAAGAAGCCTGATAACAACAACAACCATAGCTTTAGTCAATCGTCTTCGGTCAATCAGAATCAGAGCCACAGTCAAACTTCCGGTTACGCAGGAAAACAGCCGAAGTGCAATAAGTGTGCTTTCCATCACTAAGGTAAGTGTAACCGAGCATGTCAAAGGTGTGACAAGGTGGGTCACATGGAGAAAGATTGTAGAGCTCCACACCTCAAGCAACAACAGCAACAACCCCAGCAGCAGCAACAGAGGCAACAGCCCCAACAGAATCAGGGTAATCAGAGGGGATGCTATCAGTGCGGCAATGAAGGGCACTTCAAGAAGGATTACCCGCAATTGAATCAGAATGCCAATAATAACAATGGGGGTAACCTCCAGAACAACAACAACAACGCGGGAAACAACAACAATGGGAATAACAAAGGGAATGGTGCTCGCGGTAGGGCGTTCACTATTGGGGCAGGCGATGCAAGGAACGATGGCAACATCATAACCGGTACGTTCTCTGTTAATGGTATTATTGCTTCTGTGTTATTCGACTCGGGTTCCGACTGGAGTTATGTGTCTTTGGAATTTAGTCGTCAGCTAGGGTTGACTCCTGCGCCTGTTGTAAACAAGCATGTAGTGGAACTAGCTTATGGCAATACGATAGAAGCCACACATGTATTCTTAGGGTGTAAACTCGATCTTCTAGGTCAAGTGTTCGACATTGACCTTCTTCCCATCACTCTTTGTAGTTTTGATATAGTCATTGGTATAGACTGGTTGTCCAAGCACGGAGCAGACATACTTTGCAAAGAGAAGATCATGCGTGTACCTCTCCCTAGTGGGGAATCATTATCCGTCCAGGGACATTGAAGTGTTACAACTGTCAACATCATTTCATCCATGAAAGCCCAGAAATGTTTACGGAAGGGCTACCGTGCTATTCTTGCGCTTGTTATTGATACTCGGCCTGAAAGAAAGAAAATCGATGATATACCAGTCGTACGGGAGTTTCCTGATGTTTTTCCCGAGGAACTTCCAGGTTTACCTCCACATCATCAGGTGGAATTCCAAATTGATCTTACGCCAGGAGCAGCTCCTATTGCTCGCGCACCATATCGTCTTGCACCTGGGGAGTTGCAAGAATTGTCGAATCAACTTCAAGAACTATTGGATAAGGGTTTCATTCGACCCAGTTCTTCGCCTTGGGGAGCCCCAGTTTTATTTGTAAAGAAGAAAGACGGGTCTTTTCGCATGTGTATTGACTATCGAGAACTCAACAAGGTGACGATCAAGAATCGTTACCCTTTACCTCGCATCGACGACCTGTTCGACTAGTTGCAAGGGTCGAGCTTCTACTCGAAGATTGATCTAAGATAGGTCTATCATCAGATGAGAGTACGAGAGGAGGATGTTCCAAAAACAGTTTTTCGCATGTGGTACGGCCATTACGAGTTTCTGGTCATGCCATTCGGGTTAACCAATGCACCAGCGGTATTCATGGATCTCATGAACCGCGTATGTAAACCATATCTTGATGATTTCATTATCGTGTTTATCGATGACATTCTGATCTATTCTAAGAGTAAGGAGGACCACGAACGACACCTACGTCTTATCTTGGAGCTCCTGAGGAAGGAGCAGCTTTACGCGAAATTTTCTAAGTGTGACTTCTGGATTCGAGAAGTACACTTCCTCGGCCACATCGTTAACGAAATGGGGAAACATGTGGATCCTGCCAAGATTGACTCAATCAGGAATTGGGCAGCACCAAAGAATCCTTCGGAGGTGGGAAAATTTCTTGGTCTCGCTGGGTACTATCGAAGATTCATTGAAGGCTTTTCAAAGATCGCTCAACCTCTCACCGCTCTAACATAGAAAGGCGTCGTATATTCGTGGGGAACAAAGCAGGAGGATGCATTCCAACTTCTGAAGCAAAAACTCTGCAGCGCACCGATTCTGTCTCTACCTGAGGGTACTGATGATTTTGTAGTGTTTTGTGACGCCTCTATTCAAGGTCTCGGTTGCGTGTTGATGCAACGCGAGAAAGTTATAGCTTACGCCTCTTGACAGTTGAAGGTCCATGAAAAGAATTACACGACTCACGACTTGGAGCTGGGGGCCGTAGTGTTTGCGCTCAAAATCTGGAGGCATTACTTGTACGGTACTAAATGCACTATTTATACCGATCACAGGAGCCTTCAGCATATTTTTTACCAGAAGGAATTGAATATGCGACAGCGTCGCTGAGTAGAAATCTTAAATGACTACGATTGTGCAATCAAGTATCATCCGGGTAAGGCTAACGTTGTAGCTGACGCTCTTAGTCGAAAGGAAACGAAACCCAAACATGTTAGCGCCTTGCAGCTCACCATTCACTCAAACCTCCCAAACCAGATACGTTCTGCACAAACTAAGGCATTGAAAGAGGAAAACATTGAAGCAGAGTACTTAAGGGGCATGGAAAAACGACTTGTAGAGAGATCGGATGGTATTCTCTACTTCATGGAGCGTGTATGGATTCCTTTGTTTGGTAACCTTAGGGAGTTTGTGATGGACGAAGCGCACAAGTCTCGATACTCTGTTCATCCGGGTTCGGATAAAATGTATCAGGATCTCAAGGTTTTGTACTGGTGGCCGAAGATGAAGGCTCACATCGCAACTTATGTAAGTAAATGTTTGACTTGTTCAAAGGTCAAGGTAGAGTATTAGTAACCCTCAGGCCTACTTCAGCAACCAGAAATACCCGTGTGGAAATGGGAACAAATCTCCATGGATTTTGTCACTGGGCTACCTATAACTCAAAACGGAAATGATACCATCTGGGTGATCGTTGACCGTCTCACCAAATCTGCACACTTCTTCGCAATCAAGGAAACTGACAAGTTCTCGCAGCTGGCTGCTATCTATCTAAAGGAAGTGGTTTCCAGGCATGGAGTGCCAACCTCCATTATCTCTGATCGAGATCCGCGTTTCATATCCGATATGTGGCAAGCGATGCACAAATCATTTGGCTCACGTCTTGACATGAGTACCGCCTATCACCCTCAAACGGATGGTCAGAGTGAGCGAACTATCCAAACATTGGAAGACATGTTGCGAGCATGTGTTATCGATTTTGGTAAAGGTTGGGAGAGACACTTACCCTTGGTGGAGTTTTCTTACAATAACAGTTACCATACCAGTATCCAGACAGCTCCGTTCGAGGCTTTATACGGACGGAAATGTCGATCACCTCTCTGTTGGGCTGAAGTGGGAGACAGCCAAATCACAGGGCCGGAACTTGTGCTCGAAACTTCTGAGAAGATAGTGCAAATCAGAAATCGTATGGCGGCGGTGAGCGACCATCAGAAAAGCTATGCTGACAAACGTAGGAAACCTTTGGAGTTTGCCATGGGCGACCGCGTTATGTTAAAAGTCTCACCCTGGAAGGGTGTGGTAAGTTTTGGGAAACGCGGCAAGCTTAATCCGCGTTATGTCGGGCCATTCAAAATTCTTGAACGAATCGGTAAGGTGGCATACAAGCTCGGTTAGCCATTGAGTTGGGTAACGTTTATGATGTGTTCCATGTTTCACAGCTGAAGAAGTGTTTATCAGATGAAACACTTGTAGTACCATTTCACAAGCTGAGAATTGACGACAAGTTGCAGTTTGTAGAAGAACCAATCGAAATTATGGACGGAGAAGTCAAAGTTCGTAAGCATAGTTGTAGGATCGTTTTCAGACCCGAACGCGTCGATCAGAAGAGTTTTTCTCAATACGAAAGGCGGAAACAGACGTATTGAGGTCAATTCAGCTAGATATACACTTTAAACTGTCATATTATTGATTTCACAATGATTTACAGCAAGACGACACTTCAGCAGCACTTCGTTGCTCTGACCGGAATTGTTAAGACTTACTCAAACGAAATCAGGACATGGGTATATATAGGGAATGTAATTTCGCTTGAACATGTCTCAAGTGGAATTACACTTCAAGCGAGATAAGCTTCAAGCGAAATAAGATAGTGTGATTTCGCTTGAAACTGCCATGACACTTTCAAGCAAAATTACCTATCTAATTTCGTTTGAACATGCCACTCACCCTATATTTGACATTTTCCTTGTATTTCGTGCCCTGAACTATCTAAATACATACAAGACTCGATACAAGACGAAGTCGACAGACGCATGCACCAACAGACTCCCCCTCAAATGTTGACGAGTCTTAAAGTGTCGAGTCTTCGCATCTTCAGTCTTTATCAGTCCTCTCAAACTCTTTGAAGTATCTGACACTGTAAAGCATCCTCAAATATTCTCTCTTCTCTTTTCATCACCAACAAACTCCCCTCGAACAAATAATCCTTCATTAAATTCATCAGCATCAGCATTCTCAGAATCAGAACCTGACTCTTTGACATTCAGACTCCCCCTCTCAGTAAGCTGGGATCGCAGTCTGGAATTCTTGTTCTAGGATCGAAAGCTGGCTCACACTCTTTCCATAGGTTCAGGATCAATTCCTGGCTCTAACCTGCTCTGGATCGAAACCTGGCCTTTTATATGTTCATCCCAAGATCTGTTGTTGGCTCTACTTTTCCTGCACACGTCTCTACCCAAAAATAAATTTCACAAATTTAAAATTTGACAAATTTATATTCTTCTAACCACTTGTAAAAACAATTTTCATTATCTGATGAACACTTGTGGATAAGATATTCAAATAATGATTTTCCAATGTTAATCTTAGATGAATCACTTGCAGAAATTATCATTTTTCTTTTCAAAAACACACTCTCCCAAACCAATTTTTCATCATGTCTAGCACTCGGAATTTTGAAAATCAGCTCTCCAACACCAGTTGTTGAAAATCTTTTTGTATTTTTCAAAATTTAAGCTAAAACACACTAAAATCTTTTTGGATTTTTGAATGTAAAGAAATGCAATAAAGAAATATTTACATACAATATTTTTGTGAGTTTGTGTAAGAGGATCATATCAGTTTTTGAGACAAATCACCAACACCGTTAAGCTTTAAACATTTTAAGTTCTAAACGATTCACATAGATTGTCAGTATACTGATCCACTTTAAATTTACACACAAAGTTCAACTGATCCGAGATAAGAGATTAATGTCTTAAGCACTTAAACTTAATCGCGTGTCCCACCTCAGAATATACTCCCGTATCCAGATCCCAATATTCAGTCTTACAGGTGAGTATACCACAGATGATATCTGTAAGGGGTTAATTGCGAAAACCGTGAGAGCTCAGGTCAGAACTTCCGTTCAGCAGAGAGATGACGGCTTCGACTTTTGGTGTGTCCCCTTTAGAGGATCTTTTTTACAACAGCACATGATTTACATATTATTTCAATGTTTCATCATTTTTTTATGCTGAGGGTAGGCTATATTTCAAGCAAGCGTAAAGTATTCTCCGGGGGTTACCCATATATCCGAGAGATGTTTCCCCACGATATAAGCAAGTTTGAAATTTAGGTTTATATCTCGTCACAATCTACTAAATGTGCAAAAACCTACTGGCACATCATCAGTGAGACCGTTTATCACTTTTTAACTTTCCAATTCTTTAGCATGCTGTGATCGTCCACTGATGTACTATCATTTCTTCTTTTATACAACAAAACTCGTTTTGAATTTTATCATGTTTTTTACTTTTTCAAATTTTCAAATGTTTTTGGATTTTCAGAAATTTCTTACTCCCCCTAAAATGCAAACACATTTAAAAAAATTTGAAAACAAACTATACAGGTAAATTGACAACCGATATCGAATCGCTTCAAATCGCCATCCACTTGGCATAAACAATCAGAACTCCCCCTCACAACAAACTATTTTCCCATTGATTTCAAAACACTTAAGTTTGTTTTAATCAAATGGTTTTTCCGGAAAATAAGTTTTGTTGATTTTATAAAACCATTTGTAGGTTAGGGGATCATCACATTGTTTTTCAAAATACCACTTGTAGGAAATCAGATACAACTTAATGTCCCTGATTTACCACTTGTAAGTGAAAACCTTTTTCAACCATATGGCTTACCAACCAATTACCACATGTAGGTTGAATTCTCAAGATGCCGTTTCCTACTCCTCACTTATGACCAATTTTCAATTTTCAAACAAACAATATAAGAAAGATGCCGATTCATGCTCCACGATTACCAACTTGGGAGCTCCGGCAAGTCCAGGATTTTACTGTTCATAGTATGTACCATCCCAGTCACAAACCAGGGATGATACTTTACCTTGCTTCTTTGTTTTCTTTTCGTAAAATTCCTTGACTCCCTTGACTTTCCTGTCAACAATTTTTCCAAAAATATTATAAACAGTAGAATTAAACACTTTTTCAACATCAAAATCTTTCTTTTCAGAAAAAAATTGATTTGAAATCTCAATTTTCCCAACTTTTTGTTTAAAGTTTTCATCCTTCAATGGTGGAAAATGAACATCATCCATTGGAGGAATTGAAGTTTCACATTTAATCTCAACCTGTGGCTCCTCTGATTTTGTGGAATCAGATTCATCGCCAGAAGATAGCTCCTCTGATTTTGACGAATCAGAATCATTGCTTGAACTATCATCAGATTTCTTAACAACCTATTTCTGGTTGTCAAGGTTTGCTCTTTTCTTATAAAACATGTTTGAACATTCACCAATCTCAAAAGTTGAATTTTTGAAAAGTTTTGTTCTATCAATTGGTGGTTCAAACACAACCTCTTTATCTTTCAGTTTACGAGAAACTCCCTGTTTTGATTGTATTGCCTTGGAACAATTTTTGGCAATATGACCAACAGTGTTGCATTTGAAACAGGTTCTCGTTTCTTTCTTCTGATCAACAGTCTTCATTTCTTCTTACTTCTTCGCAAGGAATTCTCTATTTGATTGCTTTCTGAACATATTTTCTTTCTCTTCTTCAGTAGATGTACCTGAAACAAATATCATTTTTTATTTAAAATCTCTAACATATTTTTCATTTTTATGATTTTCTGGTGGAATAAAACCAAGACCTTTCTTTTTGAAATTACCGTTATGGTTTGGTTTCTTTCGATAACCAGAACCAGAACTGTAACCCTTTTTCTTGTTTTCTCTTTGTTGAACTCTTGAGGTGTATTTTTTAGGTTTATCATTAAGATTTACATCTTTTATTTCAGAAATATTAATTTCTGTCAGTTTGAAAACCTTTTTGATCATGTCAGGTTTAACACCTCTTATTGGAAATTCCTCATCAGAATATAATTTTTCAGAATCATTTAAAGTATAAGTCACTTTAAATGTTTCATCATTCAAATTAGATTTTGACAACAGGAATTCTTTATTGTAAACTCTTTTGCCCTGTTTGTCGGTTTGACTCGGAGTGCTGGACTCAGACTTTGACTCTGACATAGACTCCGACTTTGACTCCTCGGATTCATCTTTATCCAACACCTGATCTACCACTTTCTTTATTAACTCGGACTCATGATCAGTGTCAGATGATGTAAACGTGACTTCAATATTATCTGGCAAGTTAAATGTAGACTCCGACTCCCACTGTAAATTTGTTGCCTTTTCGACTCTTTCTGAATTTGGATTTCTCGGGGAATATCCATTTTAAAGTGGGGGTGGACACTTGTTATAACTGACACCTTGTTTCTTACCAGATGTATTTTCTTTAGTATCCTTCTTATTTTCATTCTTCTTTTCAGGAGTCTTTTCTTTAGAAACTTTCTGTTCTTTAGTTACTTCATCATCTTCAAAATCCTTCATGCCTTCCACAGTAGGATAAATCCTGTCAATGACATAAGAAGTACATGAGTAACTTTTTAACAATCGATTAACTCTTTCAGTTTCAATTCTTTGTGTTTCCAGTTTCTGTTCCAGAACAGCACACTTCTCAATATAGTTGTTCACAACTTTCTGCTTTATCATGAAAGCTCCCTGAAGTGTCTTCATTGCTGTTGCCTGTTCTTTACTTGATTGATTATACTAATTCATGGCCTTGTTCAGAACATCGTAAGACTCCTTCAACCTATTCATGTTGTTCATCAACTCACTGTTTTTCTTCTTTATAATCTCACAATTTTCACAAATCACCGGAACATTTTTAGCGTTAGCTTCTGCATCAACTTTGAACTTTGGAATTTCCACCTTTTTCTTTATCACTGGTACCTCTTCATCATCACTGCTGACGGGTGTTTTGACCTTTTTCTTTTTCTTTTTAGCTTTTTCATCTTCACTATCACTTTCTGCCATCATTTTAAAATAATCTGCCATACGTTTTGCATAATACTCACGATCATCATCACTATCTTCTTCAACACGAGCGACATAAGCTTTGTGATTTGTAGTTTTGTTTGGATCATAATCATCCCAATTGAAATTTTCCCAGCTAAAGCCTTCTGGTAATTTTTCATCATCTTGATTGATTAAGCATGCCTTGTTGTCAGCTGAAATATATTTGTCCCAATTGAAATCTTTTGTTGGCTTTTGATCATCTTGATTCACCATACAAGCTCTGTTTGAAGATTCTTCAATTACTTTTCTACCATGTGCCACTTGTGGTTCTTGTTGTTGTTGAGCAACTTGATGATAAATGGCCTTCCGGTAGTAATCATTGTTGTTGTTGAACGGATTTTGAGCTCCACTTGCTTCGCGGTTTTTGCACTCTCTCTTGAAGTGTCCTTTTTCCCTGCAACGAAAACAAGTGACTTTAGATTTATCAAAACCTAAAGTAGAAACATTAGCTTCACGTAAGTCATCTCTTCCTGTGATCTGTTTAAATTTCTCAGCTCTTCTCAACACACTTGCCAAACACCACTTTATGTCCATTAACTCCATCTCTTCAGCATCTATTTGATCGTAATCCTCTTTTGTCAACGTTGGATTCCCGATCCGACCTGCAACAAAACTGCCATAAGATTCCAACACGGTTCCCAACAAAGACATGTGACTCTTAGCAATTTCTACTGCATAATCCTCATCATTCTCCAAATTCAGTACAATGTTGCATTGTAGCTTCTTGCCAATCTTGGTTGTTGAAATGTTCGGATCAAATGATGGATATGATGAAAAACTTGTGTTGCTGTTTGATCCTTTGGATGAACTTCCTGAAGAACTCTTTGCATTGAATGCAGTCTCTACCTTTGGTGACATGTTGGTGGTTTTATCATTCAATCCTGCTTTGTAATAAAGCCCAATGTCTTGTTCACCATCAAAATCCTTCATTCTTAAAGCCTTTCTCTGTTCCATCTCCTGAGCCTCAATCTTTTCAATGAACTTGCTCAGTGTCAGATTGCTAAAACCTTTCTTGTTCCTCAACATCATGAGATATGTACCCCAAGTCTCATATGGTAATGCATCAGCTAGCTTCTCAATCAACTCCTCATTCTCTTTCTCGATGCTCAACCTCTTCATGTTAGCTAGCAAATTGCAGTATCTCTCAATGATTTGCTTTGTACTTTCATTTTTCAAACCACGGAATAGATCGAATTCTTTCTTTAAAAGTGACTTTTTGTTCTTGACCATCTCTTGGCTTCCATGAAACTTCGATTTTAAAGCTTTCCAAATCGAATAAGAAGTTCCATTGTGTTGCAATAAAACCAAGATATCTTCTTTCACAGCTTGTTGTAGTAAACTAAGCATCATTTTCTCATCTTTGTATTTCTTTCTATTTTCGGCACTTAAATCTTTAATTGCAATAATCTCTTCGTCATCATTCATCGGTCTAATGTATTTCGTCTCGACACATTCCCAAGCATCCAAATAATTTGCTTGTACCCAGTTCTCAAAACGTCCTTCCCAACCCTTATACTCCTCGATGTTCATGAGCTTAGGCGGTTTTTGCATAGTCCCCGTTTCATTTTCCAACATCGTGTTCTATGCAAGAGTGATTGGGGTAACCGGAGTAGCGAATGCGTTGCAAAATTCCTCTTCCATGATTCGGTTTTCAAAAAATTCTCAAAACAGTTTGTTCAAGAGAAATTACACTTCTCAAACGAAATTCCTCAAGCGAAATTACACAGTTCAAACGATATTACTCTTGAAGCGAAATTACCCTAATTTCGCTTGGACCACTCAAACGGAATTATGTCTTTGAAGCGGAATTAGCACTTTCAAACGAGATCACTCAAGCGAAATACCACCTTGAAGCGGAATCACTTATTCCGTTTGAACTTTCAAGCGGAATTACCCAAATCTCAAGCGAAATTACCGGTTTCAAGCGAAATTATGAGCTAATTCCGTTTGAAGAGCTGCTGATGTCATCAATCTCGCGTTGATTTTGAAATGGAATTATGAAATTTACCAGTTTTAGATTGATTTTAGTCCTGAAACTTTCAAGGCTTTATTAAAACACCAATGCGCACATTCTGTGAAAAATTTAGCCGATTTTAACCGTGAAAATATTTAAATTTTGAAAAAGAAGGTGTAGAAATCAGAAATTGCAGCTGAATTGGTAAGAACTCTTCCTCCTGAGCTTTGATACCACTTGTAGGATCGTTTTCAGACCCGAACGAGTCGATCAGAAGAGTTTTTCTCAATACGAAAGGCGGAAACAGACATATTGGGGTCAATTCAGCTAGATATACACTTTAAACTATCGTATTATTGATTTCACAATGATTTACAGCAAGACGACACTTCGGCAGCACTTCGTTGCTCTGACCGGAATTGTTAAGACTTACTCAAACGAAATCAGGACATGGGTATATATAGGGAATGTAATTTCGCTTGAACATGTCTCAAGCAGAATTACACTTCAAGCGAGATAAGCTTCAAGCGAAATTACCTATCTAATTTCGTTTGAACATGCCACTCACCCTATATTTGACATTTTCCTTGTATTTTGTACCCTGAACTATCTAAATACATACAAGACTCGATACAAGACGAAGTCGACAGACGCATGCACCAACAATAGTCGTATTCCAATTGTGAGAGTTCGTTGGAACTCAAGACGTGGACCGGAATTCACATGGGAACGCGAGGATTAGATGAAGCTTAAGTATCCTCACCTTTTCCCAAAGAAACAATCTAAACCTGGTGCAACTAATGAATTTCGGGACGAAATTCCCCTTCAAGTTGGGGATTATGTGGCACCTGGGGAAAATCCACAGTCATCCTGATCTGACACTTCGCCGCTCTTGGATTGCTTATCAAATTTCGGGACAAAATTTCTTTCAAGTTGGGGATGATGTGACAACCCGAGATTCCAAAACCTTTCACTTACGCGTCATCTGTTTTGCAACCCTGTTTTACATTTCGTTATACGTTGTATCGCGAGTATTATTTTAAAATGATTTCAATTTAAGTTAGTTATTTGGTGAGTTAATGATTGGGCATTTAAATAAAAACCTATTATTATAAAATTGGTGCTTGATGAAAATGGTTCATGAGGGTTCGACGAAAGATGGGCCGACGAAGGATGATGTTCGTCGCCTATTGATGTTTCGCCGAGAGAGAGAGTTTCGCCGAGATGGGCCTTCAGCCCAAGTAAGGCCCAGCAGTGACTAAGTTATATTTGTTTGGTATTCACACATTTGTACGTAAGACGTCAGTTAACAAACCCTAGTCCTCTCTTGGCAAACCGTCGGCAGAACCCATCTCTCCTTCGAAGATTCCTTGCACTATCGGGATCACCCCACCGATCGGTTAGCATCCCACGACACTTTACACTGATTGATAATTGTTGTGATGGTCTTCTGTGAACATAGGGTTTTTTTAGAAACTGTAATCTTATGTTGTGATTAATTAGGGTTTGGATGTTTTGTGTTAATCAAATAGATTAGATCCTGCATAAGGAGAATTCGGTGTCTCGCAATCATTCATGATTCACTACATGGATCTAATGATTCTGTTTGCAGCATGTATATTATGTTATCTATTATGCATGATTTCTGGGTAATCTAGTTGGTGATATGAGAGTGCATAATCTTGGTTTGATCTGAATAGAAACCGTCAAACTGTTAATGATGGCAATCGGATTGATTATGGTTTTCAATAACATGATTAGGGTTGCATGAATCTGAACGATAACTGCTCGATAACTGTTCCTATTGAATTGAATTTTCGTTATGATCGGTTCCGACGAAGAACCTCCAAGTTTCGTCGACGTGTCTCCCGACCAAGAAAATGGTTTTTCGTCGTTAACTTAGACCCGACGACAGATAATCTTTCGTCAAGTGTGATCTTTTGTCAGGGAGGATTTTTTGTCGGAAACAAGACAAACAGAACTGTGATTGATACTTGTATAATAATATGGGATTTTGTTGATGAAACCTTATCATTGTCTGTTAAGGATATAGATATTGACTGAGGAAAACATGGTTTCGAGTCATGAGTAGCACACTTAACTGTTACATACCCTTGTGAAACTAAATGTGAATTGTGGAACTTCATGAGTTTGAATAACTGCTATGTTGCTTGAATGCACATCATGATTATAATTCATACGTGAACCTCGCGAATGAAAACTAATTACGTATAAATGTATATTATAGGCTTTGATTGATTAAGTGTGAACGAATAACTAATCATACCGAGCAAACCAAGGTGAGTTCACTTCTCTCAAAACAAGCATGCGTCCGGTGGGGACAATCAAACTAATAAAACTTATAAACGGATTTCGTAAACCCATATCCTTTTAGGGGATATGAGGCGGTTTTCAAATACCCACATCCTTGTAGGGGACGTGAGGCGGATTTCACATACGCATATCCTTGCAGGGGATATGCAACGATTTTCGGTAAACGTTAATGTTGGATAATACACTCACTTTCTATCACTTAAGTCCCATCATACTACCGGGTTAGTTGCGTGTAGGGCAACGGGGTTATTAGTTGATAGCGCTATTAGGGTAAAAAGGGCCGTCTGCGGTATCGAGTTATTATCAACATAGCAAACATAACAAATCATAAATCACTACTTGGTATTAAACGGTTAAAGCAAACTCTGAACTCACCAGCATGTCTGATACACTTTTTCTGCATGCTTGCAGGTCCTTAGGTACACTGTTATGGAACTTGCTGTCTGGGAAGCTGGAGTGGTCATGGGTCGTGGCATTTGGAACGCTTCTCAATGTTGCTTTGTTGAACACTTTAATTAAATATACTATTATGCTTCCGCTGAACATGTTGATTTTATTAAATGGTGTTTGAATTATACATTTACATTTAATGAAAGGTTTATTTTATCTTATGTGTAAATGGTTCAATGTGATTGGTGGCTAGATCCTGGTACGTCACACGCCTCGCGGGGGTTTCCGCTTGTGGTATTTTTGGGGGTGTGACATCAACGACTACTCAATATCATCGGCATTTGTAGGGATCGTGTTCGCGACCTAAACGAGTCGGTTCAGAGGAATTCTATCAAATACAGGTGCGGAAAACAAGTATTTGACTTTAAAACAGCTGAATCTTCACTTTAACACTGATTTGTATTGATATGAATGCAATTACAAACAGTTCTCACACCGGCAGCACCTCGGTATGGAATTCACTCAAATGATACTCTTCTGATTTCGCTTGACATTGAACCCCTATATATAGACTTTGAGATTTCGCTTCAACATCACTCAAGCGAAATCTGATATGATGATTTCGCTTGAGGCTTCAAGCGAAAACTCAAATACATTACACACTTTCAAGCGAAATCTTCTAATTCTCTCACATTTTCTCATTCTACGTGCCCTGATCTAATCTATCTAACGTAAAACTCGATACAAGACGAAGTCGACAGATGTAGTGCACCAACAGACTCCCCCTCAGATGTTGACGAGTCGACTATCGAGTCACACCAATGCTGTGTCTTCACATCTTCATTCTTGATCAGTCTCTGGGCTTTTCTCTCTCTATCTTCTTTTCCAAAATCACCTTGCTCTATCAGACTCCCCCTCACGATTTGCTGGTATTCATTCGTTCTTCAGCAACATCTGCTTTAAGATCGATGTCTGACTCAAATGTTGTTTACAAGATCATTGCCTGGCTTTTATCTAATTCTCTTGATCAGATCTCTTGATTCCTTAAGTTCATCAGCATCAACAGCTAGCAAACTTTTAGATTCACGATCATAGTCTGACTTTTGTAAACTTTGAATGAATTAACCTGGCTCACCTGTAACAATCTTAACCCAGAAATAAATTTTCTAAATTTAACAATTTAAATGTACTAACAATCTGATATAATCAGATAACTCTCTCCCATATCACAAACCAATGATGAACCAAATGTAGGTTTTTAAAAATACCAATTGTAAGAATTTTAACAAACCTTTTGACATTTTAAGATTCACTCCCCCTCACACCCAAGTCATCATGTTTAGCACTTGGAATTTTGACAATCAGCTTTCCAATATCAGTTGTCGAAAATCTTTTTGGATTTTTCAAAATTTATGCTAAAACACACTAAAAATCTTTTTGTAATTTTTGATTGTAAAGGAATGCAATAAAGAAATATTTACAAACAATATTTTTGTGAGTTTGTACAAGAGGATCATATCAGTTTCTGAGACAGATCACTAACACCATTAAGCTTCATTTCATTTTAAGTTCTAAACAATTTACCTAGATTGTCAGTATGTTTGTCCACTTAAATTTTCACACAAATTTCAACTGATCCGAGATACATTGTTAATGTTTTAAGCAACTTAAACTTATCCGTGTGTCCCACTACTTGAATATACTCCCGTATCCAGATCCCAATATTCAGTCTTACAGGTGAGTATACCACAGATGATATCTGTCAGGGGAATAAATTATAGTACGAGGGCCGTGAGAGCTCAGGTCGATACTCCCGTATACGCAGAGAGATGACGGCTTCGACTTTTGGTGTGTCCCCTTTAGAGGATCTTTTGCATTACAACAGCAGCGACTATCAATTTTATTGTTTCATCAGCTTGCTGAGGGTGATGCTATGTTTCAAGCATTTGCAGAAAGCATTATCCGGGGACTAGGTCAGAAATTTCTTTCAGCAGAAGTCCCGGGATAATACCCCAGATATCACTGAGCATAAAGACCTAGTATCTCAGAATAAGGGACCTTTCAAACAAGATTTCAGGGGTTACCTATATATCCAAGTTTGTGTTAACCCACAGAACAAGCAAGTTTGAAATTTAGGTTTATATCTCGTCACAATCTACTAAATGTGCAAAAACCTACTGACATATCCACAGTAAGATTGTTTATCACATTTTTACTTTACATTTCTTTAGCATGTTGTGATAGTCCACTGATGTACTATCATTTCCTCTATATGCAACAAAAACTCATTTTTGAATTTTATCATGTTTTTGTCTTTTTCAAATTCTCAAATGTTTTTGGATTTTCTGAAAATTTTTACTCCCCCTAAAATGCAAACACATTTTAGGAAATTTGAAAATAAACTGTACAATAAACTTGACAACTGATATCGAATCGCATCAAATCGCCATTCACTTGGCATAAACAATCAGAACTCACCCTATCACAAAACTATTTTCTCATTTAGATTTCAAAAACACTTAAGTTTGTTTTAATCAAAATGATTTTTCCGGAAAATAAGTTTTTATGATATGATCATTTGTAGATTCGGGGTGTGGTTCATCACATTGTCTATTTAACCATTTGTAGCAAATCAAATACAAATTAATGTCCTTGATTTACCACTTGCATGTACGCACCATCTATATCAATTGTAAAAATTACCACATGTAGAACACAATACCACTTGTAGGAATGTTACGTCTATATCACCATTTTACCAATCAAAATGCCGATTCCTGCTTCGCACTTACCAACCTGGAAGCTCCGGCGTAGTCATACAACCTGTAAACACTCAAACACTATCAAAATCTTTCAATCAAAAACTTCAAACATTAGAAAGATGCCGATTCCTGATCCACTATATAAACTTGGGATCTCCGGCATGTCACACTCATCCTGTAAAAATTAAACACATTAAAAAAATCTTTCACTAAATCTATCTTAACAAGAATGATGCCGATTCCTGATCCACGATTACAAACTTGGGATCTCCGGCAAGTCCTAAGACTTTAAGGAAAGCAAACTTCCACCCAAGTCTTATTTGACTTGGTGGCTTCCAATTCCTGAGCAGTAGGGTTGTAAGTTGCCTTTTTAGTTGCATAAAAATCTTTAACCCCCTTTACTTTCCCATCAAGCATTTTCTTGAAAATTTTCTTAACATTTTCATTAAATGTTTTTTCAATATCAAAATCTGAGCTTTCAACTTTATCAACCATTTGTTTAATCTCTTCCACACTCAGTGATTTAATGTCAACATCATTCATCAAGTCTTTGATCTCATCTTGTGACTCCTCTGATTTTGTGGAATCAGATTCATTGCCAGATTTTTCATCTGATTTTTTAACAATCCATTTTTGATTGTCTTTTGCACTCTTTTTGTACAATCTTTTAGAATTTTCACCAACTTCATTCTTTGAATTTTCAACAATTTTGAAGTTTGTAGTTGGTGAATCATTCTTTTCAACCACTTTTTCTTTAAGTTTTTCGGATACTCCCTGTTTTTTGTTGACTTTGTTTGGACAATTGTGAGCGATGTGTCCAACAACTTGACATTGAAAACAAGTTCTTGTGTCTTTTGATTGAAAAACTCCAGTTGGATGAAAAACTCCAGTTCCTGTCCTTTTCCTTTCAGCAAGGAACTCTTGATTTGATTTTTTCAAAGATAAGCTATTTGACTCCTCTTCATAGCTTTTTCCTGCAACATATGTCATTTTTGATTTAAAATCTCTAACATATTTTTCATTTTTACGATTTTCAGGTGGAATAAAACCAAGACCTTTCTTTTTGTAACTACAATTTTGATTTGTTTTCTTTTGAAAACTAGAATCAGAATTGTAATTCTTTTTTCCTTTTTTCTTGTTTAACCTTTGTTGAACTCTAGAAGTGTATTTTTTAGGTTTTTCAATAGATTTTAGATCCTTAATTTCAGAAAAATTAATTTCCGTCATTTTGAAAACCTTTTTAATCATGTCAAAACGAACACTTCTAATCGGAAACTCTTTGTCAGAGTATAATTTGTCCGAATCATTTAAATTATATGCAACTTCAAATGTTTCATCATCCAAATTTGCCTTTGATAACAAAAATTCTTTACTATAAGACCGTTTTTCCGATGACTTTGAACTGTCGACTGACGAACTTGAACCCCCAGACTCAAACTTTGACTCAGACACTTCCTCAGTATCCAACACCTGATCGACCACCTTTTTGATTAACTCAGACTCATGATCAGTATCAGACGAGGTAAACGTGATATCAATGTTATCTGGTAAAACGTCAGTTGTCTCGGATTTTAACTTTATATTGACTGCTTTTTCAACTTGCTCCTCATTTGGTTTTCTAGGAGAATACCCTTCCCAGATAGGAGGCGGACACTTGTTGTATTTAACAGTCGATTTCTTACCAGTCTCATTCTTTTGCTTCTCATCCTGAAATGCTTCAAAACCTGCAACAGTAGGATAAACTCGATCAATGACGTAATCAGAACAAGAATAACTCAGTAATAACCTTCTGATCCTTTCATTCTCGATCTTTTCTTTTTCCAACTCTTGCTTTAGATTAGCATTTTCTTCAATGTAATGGTTAATTGCCTTTTGCTTTGCCATCAACGTAGCATTCGTCATCGTTAAAGCCTTTTCTCTTTCAGAGTTCGTTGTTTGAAGACCTGTCACTGTTCTGTTCAACACGCTATACGATTCTTTCACATAGCTGATGTCAGATAGTAGCTTTCCTATCAGTCTTTCTCTATCAAACAGTGTAACATCTTTTTCTTCACAACTCTTACACATTTCCAAACATTTCTTACAAGGCTTTTCAACTTCAACAATTTTTTCAATCTCAATTGTTTTTACCACTTCAATTACTTTTTCTACTCCAGTTATTTTCTCAGTTTCAATCACCTTTTCTTCATCCACACTTCTAACTTCTTCATTTTGAACAACATTTTCAACCTTCTCATCTTGTTGTTGTTCTTTTGCAGCTTGTTTCTCCTTCAGTTTCTCCATGTGATCTGCAAAATAAAAATGAAAACTTTCAGGAGAAAGATGTTTTTTAGCAATATTAATATGTTTCTCTTCCTCATCCTCACTGCTACTCTCCATCGGTGTTTGATCAAACTCTACAGATTTTTCAGACTCAGCATCTGAAACACCAGAATCAGATGGTGTTTGATCAAAAACAACTTCTTTTTCTGAAGTATCCTCATTTTGCACACTCTCATCTGTACTTAAAGAGTCAGAATCAGCACTTTCTGAACTTTCTTCAGATGTACTCAATTGATCTTTCACTTTTTCACCAATTGATCTCATCCAAGTAGCAAACAAATCTGGTTCTCTAACAATCTTTGCAATGAAAGCTTTGAAATCCCCCTTTTCATCAACAAACATATCCCAGCTAAATCCTTCAGGTAGTTGTTCATCAATTTGGTTCACTATACATGCTGTGCTGTTAGAAGAAATATAGTTGCTCCAGTTGAAATCTACCAAACATCCTTTCTTTGAATCTTCAATCTTTCTACCATGAGCCGTCTGTAATTCTTGTGTCTGACCAACTTGCTGATAAATGGCTTTCCTGTAGTAGTCATCTTTCCCAAATGGATTCTGAGCACCACTAACTTCTCTGTTCTTGCACTCCCGCTTAAAATGACCTTTTTCCCTGCACCTGAAACAAGTAACTTTAGATTTATCAAAACCTAAAGTAGAAACACAAGCATCAAGAAAGTCATTTCTCCCAGTAATTGTATTGAACTTTTCAGCACGTCTAAGAACACTTGCAAGACACCATTTGATATCCATTAGTTCCATCTCTTCAGCATCTATTTGGTCGTAATCCTCTTTAGTAAGCATAGGATTTCCAATTCGACCAGCCACTAAACCTTCATATGAGATAAGCACGGAACCAAGTAATGCCATATGATCTTTCGCAATGTCTTCAGAAAAACTTTGACCTTCTGGAAGATTTAGAGCTATGTTGCATTGAATCACACAACCATTTCCCATCTTTGTGCTTTGAGATTGAAAACTTTCTGATGGGCTTTTCGGATTAACACTCGGATACAATAAGAAACCACTGTTGCTTTTGTTTGAGTTTTGATCAGTCTTTTCTGTAGAATCTCCAACACTATAAGCAGTCTGAATTTTCGGACTTCTCTCAGCTTCTGAAGTTGGAACACTACCCTTGTAATACATCTTTACATCTTGTTGACCACTTGGATTATTCATCCTTGCGATCTTCTGTTGTTCTAAATCCTGACTTTCAATCTTTTCAATGAACTGAGAGATTGACAACCCTTCATAAACTCCGGTATTTTTCAGTATCATCAAATATGTTCCCCACTCTTTCTGAGGTAAAGCATCAGCTAGCTTATCCACCCATTCCTCATCTTCTTTGTTAATATTCATCATCGACATTGTTCGAACTAAATGACAATAACGTTCAATGAGTTTCTTTGTATCTTCTCCGGGCAAACTTGTGAACAAGTCAAACTCCTTTTTAAGCAATGCCTTTTTGCTTTTAATCATGTTTGCACTACCTTCAACTTTGACTTTCAAAGCATCCCAGATTGACTTTGATGTTTTGTCATGTTGAAGTAGTATAAAGATGTCTTCTTTGATAGCTTGTTGAAGCAAACTGATCATTATTTTTTCAGCTCGATACATTTCCCGTTCTTCATTACCAAACTCTGAAATCTGTTTTACTGTCTCCATTTCAGTACGTGGTAGCATATACTTTTTCAGAATACATTCCCATGATCTCAAATGATTTGCTTGCACCCAGTTTTCGAAACGATCTTTCCATCCATAGTATTCCTCAATGCACATTAGCTTCGGGGGTTTCTGAGTAGTCCCCGTTTCATTTTCTGAATTCATGTTCTGAGCAATGGAAGATGAACTAGGCGATGTTGCAAATGCGTTGTGGAAATCGTTATCCATATTTCAATTACTTTCAATCGAACTGGTCAATTTAACTTTCTTCAAGAAAAAAAAAATCTGTCAAACTGGTTGAAGCGAGACCTTTGAAGCGAAATTGTTCAAGCGAAACTTTCAAATAAACACTTTCTGAAGCGAAATCCTGAAGCGAAACACTTGAAGCGAATAAGAACCCTGAAGCGAGATCCTTGAAGCGAAAACAGATAAATTTTGAAGCGAACTGATAAGTGTCGCTTGAAAGTTCAAGCGAAATCGTCCAACACAAACTTTGTTCTTCAAGCGAAATCCATTCGGATGTCAATTTTGATCACTTTTAGGTTGAATTTGGCTGTGAAACTTTCAAGGGTTTGTTATCTTGTACTATTAAACAATTCGTGAAAAATTGAATAGTTTTTTACCGTGGAAAAATTCTGAACTGATGAAAAGAAGGTGTAGAAGTACGAGAATGATGTCAATTTCAGCTGAAATCCTGCAGAACTCCTCAACTGGCTCTGATACCAATTGTAGGGATCGTGTTCGCGACCTAAACGAGTCGGTTCAGAGGAATTCTATCAAATACAGGTGCGGAAAACAAGTATTTGACTTTAAAACAGCTGAATCTTCACTTTAACACTGATTTGTATTGATATGAATGCAATTACAAACAGTTCTCACACCGGCAGCACCTCGGTATGGAATTCACTCAAATGATACTCTTCTGATTTCGCTTGACATTGAACCCCTATATATAGACTTTGAGATTTCGCTTCAACATCACTCAAGCGAAATCTGATATGATGATTTCGCTTGAGGCTTCAAGCGAAAACTCAAATACATTACACACTTTCAAGCGAAATCTTCTAATTCTCTCACATTTTCTCATTCTACGTGCCCTGATCTAATCTATCTAACGTAAAACTCGATACAAGACGAAGTCGACAGATGTAGTGCACCAACAGCATTCACTTATGAAGGAAAGTAGAAAATACAAAACATCAATCAAAATTAATTTATATATAGACAAAATTGCAAAAATCAACCTTTATGTTTGCCTCAAACTGCACTTTATACCTTTCACTGTAAAATCGACAAATACCAACCTTTATGTTCATATTTTGATACACTGTATAACCTTTCGCACTAATGCCGTTAAATTTATTGGTTAAGTTATCTCACAGCATGTGAGGGTATTTTAGTTTTTTAAATCCTTATTTTCTTTTCTATTTTTTGTTTCATCAGTCAAACATCAAAAGTCCACAACTACTTCATCTCGTCACCCCTCCCCTCCGGTCATCTGCCGAAAACTTACCCCCACCCCACCCGTATCCTTCTCCGAAGACTCTGTAATGCTGGCCACCCCACCTTTTCCGGACACTTACGTTTTCTTGGCCACTACACCTTGCCGGCGAACCTGAACCACCTAGTGGAATGCAGTTGTGCAACAACTGATACACAATTAATATGTTTTAAAAGTTATAAGGGTCAAAGAAGGTTAAAACTTAGAAGTCGCCTATGGAAACAAACGGTGATACTTGGAGGATGGCCTGTCGAATTTACTTTTGTACGTTTAACTTTTACGAAAGAGAAGAAGTTTATGAGATTTATATTACATTCAAACCTAATATTCTATAAACAAGGATTTCCTATGCTACAAATGGTTATCAATTATCGCATTCAACTATCAAGAAGTTAACTTAACTTCAAACCATACTACAAATTTCTTTTTGTTCACTAACTATATTATTAATAAGCAACACAATACTATGCTAAATCAAACAAATTAAAAACACTTTATTCAACTGTAACACCTAACATCACAAAGTAAATAGAAACACACAAAATCCAACAGTATTTAGTCACTAATCTGCACCAAGGCTCAACCTTTCTAGTGTTTCAATCTGATTCATAACTATATAGAACAAAATAGAATACCTAATTAGTCAAATATGTAGAAAAAAGTTCGAATTGAAAGTATCGCAAGTTGAGAGATGAGAAGAGAGAAGTTTACTCATTGAAAGCAACTCGTCGGAAGCACCAACACCGGAGGAATTAGCAACGGTTAAGAGGAAAGGATTGCCGGAAGTCTAACGTCACCTAGCGTGTGGGGTGGGGTGCAGGTGGGGTTTTTATTAATAAAAAAGTATTGTTTTAATTAAAAATAAAAGACTTAAATGCCCTCATGTTCAAGGCATGTGAGTCCATTTAACAGAATTTTTTGACGTGGTTAGTGCTAAAGGTTATATGGTGTACCAAACCATGAACATAAAGGTTGATTTTTATCGATTTCATAGTGAAAGGTATAAAGTGTTGTTTGAGGCAAACATAAAGGTTGTTTTCTGCAATTTTGTCTTATATATATGTATATGGTGAGGATTCTATAAAAAAGACCTATTTGTAAGAAGTGTGAGGAAGCATGTGAATTGACATGTAGGCATAATGTTTTAGACTTAGGCATGATATTTTGGGTGGTTTTGGTAAGAAAAACACCAAACATAACAATTTCTTACACCTCACCAAATCTGGATAATTTTATTTTAACCTTTGACACTCGTGATTTTCCTGAAAGTTCAACACAACCACCATCATCATTAATTGTTCCTATTAATAAAGACTTCAAAAACAAGATCAATGAACTTATTAGTGCTTTGAACAATCATGTTGATCTTATCAAGAAAAATCAACAACATATTTGGGAATGCAAAAGAATTGAAGAGTACTTACTAAGTGTTATTAAACAACAACACAAGAGATTACAAGACTACAACAAAATGAAGATAAACATAATCATGCATTCAGAGAGTTAATTAGAAGACTTCAATTATTAGAAGAGAAAACTGGATTTAAATATGAAGCATGTGAATCGTCTAAGTTGAAAGATGATAAAGATAAAGATCCGCAAGCACCAAATCAACCTCTTAATATATGTAATCCAAATGTTGTTACAACTGAAGACAATGTAAAAGATCAGCAAGATGGCAACAAGAATGATGTTGATATTGGTGATAAACCACAAGATGATGTACTTGTAGAGTCAAATCCTGAATTTGAAGAGAAAGCTAAAGCTTTATCCAATGTAGATCAAGATGTTGAATGATTGATCTAGATAATGATGAGGAAAATAAGGATAAGGATGATGATCATAATTTTGATAGTGATTTTGATTATGATGATGATGATGATGATGATGATGAAAATGATGATGGTACTGAATGGGTGGAAAGAAGGTGATTGTAACCGAAGAAGAACAACATGATCCAGCTGATTCAGTACCTGATAGTACTTACAGAGGGGAGAAAAGAACTAAATCTTACAATGATAAAGATGTTAGTGGAAGTTCTTAATCTCAGGGGATTCAAGTAACAAGAATTAGATACTGAATGTGTCACACCCCAAAAATACCACCTAGGGAATGTCCCAGTTAGGCGTGTGACGTACCAACAATGAGCCACTACTTACATTGAACCCATACAATTTTCCAATAAAATCCTCAATTATTAATTTAAAATGTCATCAACAAGTTTAAAAGAAAATCAACATGTTCAGCGGAAGCAAATAGTAAACCAAAGTTGAAATGTTCAAAACCAATGTATACTGTCAATAATCAATCAACTGAATCCTTCCAGTCGACCCATGACCACTCCAGCTACTTCAGACAGCAAGTTCCAAATCCAAGACACCTAACGACCTGCGAGCATGCAACAAGTGTATCAGACAACGCTGGTGAGTTCATAGTTTTTACGAAAACGTTGGTTACCAAGTGTTTAGTTAATCCATTGAAATTAATTCCAAAAGTAATGTTGATAATACCCCGAATACAAGACGACTTCTGATTATTTTGCCCTTTCTCCAATGCTCCTATCAAAGCATTGGTCATGACTAGGTCATTAGTTCAACACCCGTCCTCCCAGGTACGGGGTGAGTTTGCCAAACCTAAGTAGCGCTACTAACTAATACCATGTTACCTCCCCGGTAACCAAACAACACGGAGGGACTTTAAAGGTGATAGGAAGAGTATATTATCCAACATTCACGTTTTTACCCAAAAGACTTATCCCTCCCCGGGATACCCACTGACTGTCCCAACCACCGGGACGCATGCTCAAGAGAGATGAACTCACCTTAGTTTTGCTCGGTAAGATTAATTACTTGTTTTATCGTTGGACACCCCAAACCCTAATATGGTTCCAATGATAGTCAGTTTCGTTTACAAAGAATTCACCTATTCATTGTATACATTCCACAAGTGATAAGCAAGTATGGCACATATTATCACGCAAGTTGTAACGAGTATTCGGGTTATATGTATTTCACATTCAAACGCATATATCATAATGGCACACATGAACATGTCACACTTCATTCACATGAATGTGTATGTAATAACAATAACTCATGCCACTCCATGATCTTGTTAGTGCATACGTCTGTAGCTTCCGTCAGCATGTAGTCATGTTTTGTATATTTGTGTCTTTGTAAACAATTATGTAATGTATGTGTGTAGATAGATCAACAACTCAGGAAACAGAGCTTAGCTGTAAGTGTTGACTTTTGTTAACTGGTGTCATCCGATCGGATAGTCATCCGATCGGATAGCACTCATCCGATCGGACAACATGTTATCCGTTCGAATAGGATGTCACCCGATCGGATAGCTTGTTATCCGAGCGGACAACACTCACCACTTCCTGAGTTGCCTATAAATACCTCGTCCGGGTATTACTTTTGAGACTTTTGACTCGAGCGAGAACCTGATCAGTGTCTGTCTTCTACCGGAACTTTGTACTTTCAGAACAGCTAATAGAAAGAACAGACTGTGTTTAATCGTTGAATTCTGTGTTGATCATCTGAGATTTGTCATAATGGATTCTGCACATTAGACAAAGTCGATTCATCTTGTTCCTTACGATTAGATCCTGTGCAAAGGGACCAACAAGTGGTATCAGAGCATCCAAGGAGCTGAATCGAGATTAACGACACCGAATTCACCGGAATTCAAGTTTTATTTGCCGATCAAAGTCAAATTTCACCGGAGATTTGACATTTCTTACCGATCAGAGTCAAATTTCACCGGAGATTTGACATATTTCTTCTCTTTCTACTCACTTCTTGCATTATTTCTCAGTTTGTCATCTTAAAATCGGAAAAAACTTAAAATTGAACGTGAATCCATGGTTAAAAATTGATAAAATCGATATCATTTGTTTCGCAATCAATCAAAGTATAATCCTACTAAGTTTCATAATCAAATTTAACCTAAAACTAGATCAAATTCATCAAAAACCATGTTTAGCTGTTCATATGTGCTGACGTCATCCACTCACTCGGACAGCTGTCCGAACGGATTGGATTAGTTAGTATCTGCTAGTTGCTTGCTGACATCATCAGTGTTACTCGCTCGGATTACTATCCGAGTGGTGTGATTCAGTTTGATCAAGAACATCTGCTTACGTCATCATCTCACCTGATCGGATAGCAATCCGATCGGATAGGATTTTGAAAGTTCTTTATCTCATTTACTATTCTAACCTGTCATCCGGTCGGATCACCATCCGAGCGGTGAAAGGTTGAAAAGTCAACTTTCAAAGTAGTCATGTTAGTGCATACGTCTGTAGCTTCCGTCAGCATGTAGTCATGTTTTGTATATTTGTGTCTTTGTAAACAATTATGTAATGTATTTGTGTAGATAGATCAACAACTCAGGAAACGGAGCTTAACTGTAAGTGTTGACTTTTGTTAACTGGTGTCATCCGATCGGATAGTCATCCGACCGGACAGCATGTTATCCGTTCGGACAGGATGTCACCCGATCGGATAGCTTGTTATCCGAGCGGACAACACTCACCACTTCCTGAGTTGCTTATAAATACCTCGTCCGGGTATTACTTTTGAGACTTTTGAATCGAGCGAGAACCTGATCAGTGTCTGTCTTCTACCGGAACTTTGTACTTTCAGAACAGCTAATAGAAAGAACAGACTGTGTTTAATCGTTGAATTCTGTGTTGATCATCTGAGATTTGTCATAATGGATTCCACACATTAGACAAAGTCGATTCATCTTGTTCCTTACGATTAGATCCTGTGCAAAGGGACCAACAAGTGGTATCAGAGCATCTAGGGAGCTGAATCGAGATCAACGACACCGAATTCACCGGAATTCAAGTTTTATTTTCCGATCAAAGTCAAATTTCATCGGAGATTTGACATTTCTTGCCGATCAGAGTCAAATTTCACCGGAGATTTGACATATTTCTTCTCTTTCTACTCACTTCTTGCATTATTTCTCAGTTTGTCATCTTAAAATCGGAAAAACTTAAAATTGAACGTGAATCCACGGTTAAAAATTGATAAAATCGATATCATTTGTTTCGCAATCAATCAAAGTATAATCCTACTAAGTTTAATAATCAAATTCAACCAAAAACTAGATCAAATTCATCAAAAACCATGTTTAGCTGTTCATATGTGCTGACGTCATCCACTCACTCGGACAGCTGTCCGAACGGATTGGATTAGTTAGTATCTGCTAGTTGCTTGCTAACATCATCAGTGTTACTCGCTCGGATTACTATCCGAGTGGTGTGATTCAGTTTGATCAAGAACATCTGCTTACGTCATCATCTCACCCGATCGGATAGCAATCCGATCGGATAGGATTTTGAAAGTTCTTTATCTCATTTACAATTCTAACCTGTCATCTGGTCGGATCACCATCCGAGCGGTGAAAGGTTGAAAAGTCAACTTTCAAAGTCAAACTTGTCACCCGAACGAACGATCATCCGAGCAGATCACCATCCGGTCGGATAGCCTGTGTCACTCGTTCGGATAGTGACTCGATCGGATCACCATCCGATCCAGGAGTTTTATTTTGAAAATTTTTGAAATTTGTAAAAATTTTCTAAGTGTTTGTTGACTGTTTCAGGTACGTGAAAGATGGACGAATTCATGAATCCTTTCAGTGATATGTATGCCTTTGCTGGAAACTCTGGAGATGATACTTCTAGCAACACCAATGAGAACACGCCAAATGCAAAGAAAACCTTGTCGGATGCTTTAGGTGTGGAAAGTGCATACGGAACATATAACAAACCCCCAAAGTTGATGGCGATTGAAGAGTACAGTCGGTGGGCCAAGAAGTTTGAAGAATGGTTAAAGGCGTTTGCGTATACCAGCTGGAAAAGTCTAAAGAATGGATACAGTGATGGAGGGAAAAATGGTGAAAATTTGACATCAACTGAAGAAATAGATGTTTTTGTTGCCGAGCAAAAGTGCATCGCGTTGCTATTTCAGTCTGTCCGAGAAGATATAATATCTTTGATCGAGTATAACAATGCTAAAGATCTATGGAAAAAGTTAGAAGTGAAATGTTTGGGTAGTGCAGAAATAGTGAAAAACAAAAAGAAACTACTAAGAAAAGAGTTTGATTTATTTGGTTGTTTAAAAAATGAATCAGTTTGTAAGATGATTGAGAGGTTTGGGCACTTGAAGTTGGAGCTGGCGAGACATGGAATTACTTATTCTCAAGAAGAGTTAGTCGGAAAATTGTTTGACTCGTTGCCAGATGAGATGGATTGGCAATACTATGCGTTAATGCTGAAGAATACCATCAAGACTGAAGAGATGACAGTGGATCTGCTTATCGAGAGACTAGAGAGTCACGAGCTGGAGATAAAGAAAACACACAAAGTCAATCACTCGTCATATCAGCAGAATTTCGAGTTGTATTATCCAAAAAGCATGATTCCCAAGAATACGTCTCCCAAGACAGCTTTTTCGGCTGAAAATTCCAACACATCTAGCAAAGAGAGTGCAAGCAAAGAGAGTGCAAACAGTGGATTTCACAGTGGCTCTTCGTCAACTTCAAACCAATCAGCTGCAAAGAATTTATTTCAATGCAACATCGCTGTAGATTTAAAGAACGCTCAAAACTTCAGCGAGGAGTCTGCAAAGCAACAGATGGTTTTCTTAGCTTCTGTGCTAGAGTCGTATGGGAGCCTTGTGGCAGGCAAGATAGGCAACACCAACTTAACAAAGGAAGACTACGATCAAATAGATCCTGAGGAGATGGAATTGATCGACATAAGGTGGTGTATGGCCAGTGCAGTGAGAAGGGCACAGCGTTTTATGGAAATTACAGGAAGAAAGTCTATTGGTGGACCATCTACCAAATTAGGCTTTGACAAGACAAAAGTGACCTGTTTCAAGTGTAAACAGAAAGGTCATTTTAAAAGAGAGTGCCGGAATGCTTATGCTGATGATTCTGAAAATCCGTTCAAAGAAGATTACTACAAGAGAGCGATTTATCATCAGAATAAATCAGAACCGCCCAGAATGAAACAACTTGAGGATAATAAAGAGAAATCCAGAGCTCTTGCTGTGATTCATGACGATGAAGGTTTTGACTGGAGCGAGTTGTTACCAGAGGAGGATGCGGTTGGATATGCATTTATGGCAAAAACTATTGAACCAGTTCCTTTTAAAGATAACAGAAATGAAGAAGAAAAGTATGTCAACAGAAAAATGATAGCTCAAAACAGAATGATCAGAATATCTGATATATACACTGAAGCAAAAAGGGCAAAGAGATGGAATCCAGACAGAGAATGTTATCTTGACCCCATGGGAAACATTGCTATTGACTATAAGACCCTCGATCTTGAAACCATAATTCAACAAATTGCTGAAGAAGAAGAGGGTTGGCAAAGAAAATGGTGGGGAAGTGGAGAAGAGAAAAAAGAGAAAGAAAACGAAAGAGAAGAAAAGTCAAAGAAGATTGATGATGGGATCATTGATACTTCACAGGAGTTGACAGCTGAAAATTTGGGAAAGATGGCTGACAAGGTGCTGGCTGCTAAGGAACTTGAGGTAGACTCTAAATCCGTATCTGAGTCTAAAAGCCAGGTCAGTTCAAATGCGTCAACGAGTGCGTCAGGTAAGAAAGTAAATGGTGACATTGACTGCAAAAATTGCATGAAAGAGTGCAAAGTTTGTAGTACAATCACTTATCTCAATGGTAAGAAAGTTGATGATCTGACTGCTAGAGTCCGAAGCGTTGAGGATCAGATCCTTAACCGTGATAAAATGTTGAAAGCTTCGAACGACAAATTAAAAGAATTAACTGACAAAATTGAAACTGATAAAATTGACGTAGAAAGAGTTAGGAAAGAAAATGAAAAACTAATTCTTGAAAATCGTCAAATTTCTGAAAGTTTTGAGAAGCTAAAACGCACAGTGAAAGATTCTGATGATAGAAACGGTAAAACATACAAAGAAAATTGTCAATTGCAAGGCGTTTTGAGGGTTAAAGAAGAGCTAATCAACCAACAACTGGATGAGATTGCTAAGTTGAAACTTCAATTTCAAGAAGTTAAAATTGAAAATAAACGCATCCAGTTGAAGCTGAACAGTTACAACTCTGCAAGCTTTGTTTTACAACACATTGTTCACAAACCCATTGGGAAGAACAAAGCAGGCGAAGATGTGTATGCTGATGGTACTGGGGTGGGGTTTCATCAGGTTCCACCACCAGTTCTAAACAATTATTCAAAGAAACAATCAGGGTTGGTTATTGATGAAGATGTAACAAATGAGATAAAACTTCCAGAGTCAATTGATGTGACATTTTCTTCATCATCATCTGATGATAGTGTTCACACTGAGATTGTTAAAGGCATGGCTGAAAGTGTTTTGGATAGTGATTCAGCTGAGGATGAAGAGTGTTTTCTGAACAATTACATTCCGAAACCAAAATCCAAAAACAACTTAGGTGATGAACCGGGTCTTGTGATGTACAAGATGGCTGGATCTGATAAGTTGTATTCGGATTCTGAGTTTCCTCTGGAGAATGTTAATGTGAACAAATTGAAAAATGTTTTCAAACTGGTTGAAATTGATTTGTCTGAAGTAGAAGGTTTGAATCAGACAAAGAGGCAAATGAATTTTGAGAAAGATAAAGCTTACTATAAGAAACCTGTTGTTCCACCGCGTTTTTATAACAACAATCGAAACAGATGGTCGGGAGGTTATCAGGGTGGTAAGAGTTATCAGAAAACGAATTTTCAAAACAAGAAGTTTGCTAAGAAAAAGGTGTTTGTGAACAGTTCAAGTTCACTTTCTAATGAAGAATCTGAGATTTTTTCGAAGTCAAATGAAGAATTTTTTGCTAAAAAGGCCTCACAGCCTCAGTCTGAAGGGACAAGTCGGGTTGTTGACACCCGAACATGCTTCAAATGCAATCAAGTTGGACACATTGCACGAAAGTGCAACAACTTGAAGCCTATGTCTGAAGTTGTCGAGAATCTAAAAAGAAAAGATGATGTAAAAGGAAAGGCTCCAATGTTTGTTGAGAAAAAGTTTTTGAAGAAAGAAAATGTCGAAGTTAAAACTGCAAAAGAGTCAGTTAAGAAAAACGAACCCGTAAAGAAGTTGGTAAATAAAAATGACAAATTTTACAAAAGGGTTGCATCATCTCAACAAGCATGGAAGCCGAAATCTGTTGAAGAGAAAGCAAGTTCTACAAAACCAAAGGTGTCTGAGACTAAAAAATCATCATCTTCAACCAAGAAGATGTATGTACCTTTGGATTTATATGAGAAACTAGAAAAACAAAAATCAACTTCTGAAAAGAAGTATGTGGTAAAGAAAGACCAATCATCTAGTCAACCTCCGAAAAATGATTTCTCCTTACATAAAGAGGTTGAGATTGGGTCTGAAGAGAGCTTGATGATAAATGATATGAATTTTCCGCCACTTTACATTGCTAAAACACACATTAATGTCAAGTTACCCGAGTCAAAGGAGGCTTGGGTGTCAACAAAATCTCACTAAATATTTTTGATATGTGCAGGAGCTTCCAAGATCCATTTCACGTTGGATTATGGATAGGGGAGCTTCTCGGCACATGACAGGGAAGACAGCGTTGCTGTATGATGTTAGAAATTTCAATGGAGGTTATGTAGGGTTCGCAGGTAACCAAGGTGGTAGAATTGTTGGTGAAGGAACGTTATCCAATGGGATTGTCACGTTTGAAAGAGTTAACTACATTGCTGAGCTGGAGAATAATCTGCTGAGTATCTCGCAGATTTGTGACAGGATGTATACCACTCACTTTACAGACAAAGAATGTTTGATCTTGAAACCAGGATTTGTTATCCCTGAAGAATGGATTATCATGAGGGCACCTAGAGTAAATGATCTGTATGTATTGGACATGAGTGTAGCAACTACAACAACGGGTCAGGCTCATTGTTTTATGTCTAGAGCAACGGAGAAAGAATCGTAGTTGTGGCATCACAAGATGGGCCACATTCACCTACGAAAAATGAATCACCTGGTGCATAATGATTTAGTTCTGGGTGTTCACATTAAAGGTTTTCATCTGGAAGGGGAGTGCATTAGTTGCATCAAAGGCAAGCAGAAGAAAAAGTCACACCCTAAAAAGCAAGTCAATTCAGTCTCAAGACCTCTGGAGAGACTTCACATGGATTTATTTGGTCCTGTGAATGTCAAAAGTATTACAGGAGATCTCTACTGTCTTGTGGTTACTGATGATTATTCCAGATTTTCGTGGGTATCATTCTTGAAGTCTAAAGATGAGACGTTTGAAAGTTTAATGGCATTGTTCAGAAAAATTGAAAACTTGTACCAAAGGCGTATCAGAAGAATCAGAAGTGATAATGGTACTGAGTTTAAGAACAACAAGATGGAAGAATATTGTGATGAGAGAGGTATATTGCATGAATTTAGTGCTCCTTACATTCCACAGCAAAATGGAGTAGCTGAAAGAAAGAACAGGACACTAATCGAAATAGCCAGGACGATGCTTGCTGATTCCAAACTACCTGTCAACTTTTGGGCAGAAGCAGTCGCAGCTGCATGCTATACGCTCAACCGGGTTCTCACAGTGAAGAAATTCAACAAGACATGTTTCGAGCTAATAAACAACCGCAAGCCAAATCTACAGTTTCTTGAACCGTTTGGGTCTCCCTGTACAATTCTAGATTTTCATGGTAAATTTGGTCAAAGAGGTGTAGAAGGAATATTCGTGGGTTATGCAAGTCCATTGAAGCGTGTTTTCATTCCTAGCTTGAATCAGATCATTGAGGCATACAATGTTGAGTGTCAAGGTTATACAATGCCGCCACAGAAACCTGGTGACTCATGGCGATTTAATTACGATACTTTATGGAGTTCGTTTAACATTGAAGAAGAACCAGATTTCTTTGATGAACTGGATATTCTGAGAGAGTATGAAGATTCAGATGAAAGATTCCCAGCAGAACCTTATCGCAAACAACAAGCTTCTAATGATGATGAAGCAGGTCCAAGCAATGCTGGTGAACATGATGAGATTCCACAATCTTCAGAACCTGAACATGCTCCGGATAATCAGACGGCAGTTAACGATAATTTAGAATCTGATGATAGACCAGTCTTCGATAGTGGTGATTTAGAATCTGAGGGGGAGCAAATCCAGATTTCAAATCAAACTATTCCAGTCAGTGAACAAGTTGCAAACCAAAACGTCACAAATTTGGAAGGCGTGGTAGATGTTTCAGGCGAGGTGATGCCAAGAACTCTTTCATATCATCCAGAAGAGTTAATCATTGGAGAGCTGCAATCAGGAGTCCGAACCAGAAGACAAATTGACCAAGGCCTTACTTGTTTTTATTCTACTGTTGCTCCTTTACAAACTGAGTTTTCACTTAGTTGTTTTATCTCGCAGATTGAACCAAGGACCTATAAGGAAGCATTGACAGAAGATTCCTGGGTCAATGCTATGCAAGAGGAGCTAAGTCAGTTTGAGAAGTTGGGAGTTTGGAAATTGGTGGATTTGCCTGATGGTCACAGGAAGATCAACACCAAATGGGTGTTTAAATGTAAGAGGGATGATCGAGGAGTAATTATTCGCAACAAAGCTCGACTCGTTTTCCAAGGTTTCAGTCAGCAGGAGGGAATAGATTTCACCGAAGTATACGCCCCTGTTGCAAGACTTGAAGCGATCAGAATCTTCCTAGCATTTGCATCGTGGAAAGGATTTAAAGTTTTTCAGCTAGATGTGAAGCCGGCGTTTCTCTATGGCAAGGTGAAAGAGGAGGTTTATGTCAGACAGCCACCGGGCTTTACCGACCCAATTCACAAAGATAAAGTTTATCTCTTGGATAAGGCGTTATACGGCTTACATCAGGCCCCGAGAGCCTGGTATGAGACCTTGTCTCTGTTGGACTCTGTATGCCCAAGACACATATTAAATTGATGTGGCTAGTACGTTATGATCCAAGTCGAGTCATACCCAAATACAAGCTAGACAAACACTTACAATATTTATTTATGATATGATCAAACAAATAAATATTAACACTTACAATATTTAGAAATTGGTTTTCTAAATAATTGCACTTGACAAACCAATAAATTATATGGATAATTTATTTTGAGAGAGTATTTTATTTTGTTATTTAATGAGTTAAATAACTTAATAAAAGTTGTATAAAGTCTTGTGAACATATGATGTTATATTTTATAAAAGGTATAAAATAAACAAGACTTAAATTTTATAAAAAAAAAATTGAATTTTTTTTTTATAAAAATAAAACTAGGCTGCCACCCCCCCCCCCCCATGGGGTCTTCCCAAAAATTGTTGGTCCAATAATGATACATGCATTTGCATGTAATTTCATAGGGTGGTCTTCCCTAAATATTTTTGGCCAATTATCTTACATGCTTTTGCATGTGGAAGACATCTCTTGATTGGGTGGTCTAACCAAGACCATTTTGGTCCAATGGGGTTTCATGCACTTGCATGTGTAAGTTGGCACATGATTGGTCAAGGTGGGTGGCAATTCTCTCTCATGGTTCTATAAATACTTAGATGTCAAATGCAAGAACTTGCAAGACTTGAGAACTTGATTTTAGCTCTCAAATTTTCGGCCTAAACATGGTTGATCAAGAGAGTTTTTCATTTTGAAAATCAAGTGTAAGAACTCAGAGAAATCGACCATGAGATGGTCATACAAGAGAGTTTTTCTCAAGTGTTTTCAAATGCAAGAACTCTAGAAAAGGCCCTCTAATTTTCGGCCATATGATGGTTTCAAGAGGGGATTTTTCAAGTGAGTTGCAAGTGTAAAATCCTAGCTAAAACTAGAGTGTTTGTTGGAAGGCTTGGGGTATACAAGCTTGAGGTCTTCTACACTTGAAGGCAACCGTTCAAGAAGCATCATCATCTTCATGTCCTTTGCTCCTTGGAAGGTAGTATTCTAAACACCCTATGGTTGTGTTTTATTTTGATACCATGCATATTCGTATATGGATCCGGGATTGGGTTTTACATATAAAATGGGTTTTATATCTTGTAAGTAACATGTTTTAAATAATAATTTTCCGCTGCAATTTTATTTTATAAGGATAAAATACTTTGATAAACATGTCAAAAACCCAACAGTGGTATCAGAGCCGCTTATATGAGTGCATGCTTCATAGGATATGAAATTTTCGGGTTCCGGGTTTGGGTAAAACCCTATGGCCGAAATTTTCACCATGGTTAACCCTTTGTTTTTCAAGATTATTTTCTTACTTGCATAAGGGAATCTTGAAAAATTATTTCATATGGATGATTTGTTTGTTTGGACAAAACTTACCTTTTCGGTTTTTTAGTACATAGCCGAAAATGGTTATAAAAGGGAACCATTTTTTTATGCTTCTTGAAATTAATATATATATATATATATATATATATATATATATATATATGGATATATATTTTGGTGCATATAACCTAGCCATGACCTTGTGTTGATTGATTGTGTTGTGATTTATTTTATTAATTATTCAATGGGTTGTAATAATTATTATTTTGTTCTTCCATTTGTAAGATATGTAACTTATTTATTTTCATTTGGTATGTAAAATAAATAGATTAGGTGCATTTTGTTTTACTAGAAAAAATGTATTAGGATATATTTTGTAAAAGAAGATGCACACAAAAATACGGTTTTGGTTTGGACCATAATATTCGGTCCAAAGAACTTCATCGTTCTCAACGGGATTTTAACCCAATAACCAAAACACATTTTCGAAGCCCAAAGGAGTTTGGAGCTGAATTAAAGTACATTTTGGAAGCTCAAAGAAAGTGGAGAAATCACAACACAAAAGGGAGACTTGAAGCATTTGGATGCGGGATCAAGTGGGAGTTCAACGACACATTATTTGTGTCAATATTCACCCCTTAGGAAGGACCTTTTGGCACACTTGTTTCGGCTAACAAGTGTTCTCAAAATAGTTGGCTATGGTTATGCACCTATTGTTATTTATGCTTGTGTGGTTGTTTATTTATGTTGTTTTGATGATATTTGGATATGCATGCTTAACAAACTAATAATCAACAACAAGCGTAAAAATTTGTTCTTACCAAAATCATTAAAATGGTTAATAAAGGATTTATTAAAAATTAATGATTTTATAATAAAATGGGTTTTATTAAAAAGAACCTTGAAAATTAGTTTTCACTAAAGTACCATTGATTTGAATGCATGCAAATGTATGGTACATAATATTTTCTAAACTAGAATTTTGAAATATTAAAAACCCTTTTATAAAACAAGTCAAACACCATCCTTTTATACAACACTCGAAACACTTGGGAACTCTTATTGTGGGATAAAGGTCACCTAACCACATTTGAGGGAACTTGTATGTTCGAGGTGGGTTTACCATGTTTGTGGGATAAAGGTCACCTAACCACTTATGTGTATAAACTCACATGTGTGTGTAAGTTGGACGACTTGATTTAGAAACCATGAACTTAGGGTCACCGAAGCATGGCGAACAAAAGGTGTTGATGGGATTAAACATGCCAACTAAACATGAAGATGTTTAACCGATCCCATATGGCTAGAAGTTGCAAAGGGTTGCAATTGTCAAACGTTGACTACCTTGTTAATTTAAATAGAGGGATAAAGGTCACCTAACCGATATTTAAATGTAACGTTGGATTCTAGATTTTAATTATTAATTGTCTATGAGACACAAAAAGGGTATTAATGATTAAAATATATAATATCGAAAATACTAAAATTGAACCTTGTTAAATTTTGTAGATGGCCGCTAACAATATTACCCAAACCGTCCGTAACCTATCATTGAAAACGATCCTAATCCCAATGAACATCTTATGGAAGATAAGGATGCCTATAACGATTGGATTAAGTATATCAAGGATACAACGCAGCCTCTTGCCTCATGTTAGGAATTATGGTTCCCAAGATTCAAAAGGTTTTTGAACATCATGAGCATACGACATGATTACCCAATTGTAGGAAATGTTCCTAAGGGTAGAAAGCTTCGAAACGGTTCGAGCGCTTCATGCATGTCGAATGGAGGAAACCCAATCAGACTCATCTTATGTCTTTAAGATGAAAAGCCACATTGATCACCTCGAAAGGCTCAATATGGATAAAAGGGTTTTATCCATTCTAACGATCAATGAGGGTGGCAACTAGAAAGGGCATCACCCCGACACCAAGCAAATGTTGCAAACGGTAATGGGAAATTCAAAGGGAAAAAGGTTAGAAAGACTAGAGCAAAACCCCCGAAACCAAAAGAGAAGAAGGCAAAGGTTGCCATGAACGATCCATGCTTTGAGTGTAGAGAGATAGGGCATTTAAATAGGAATTGTCCAACCTATCTCAAGGAGTTGAAAATCAAGAGGGATGCGGGGCAAACCTCAGGTACAATCTTTATGAAACATATTGACCTTAATGTTATTTCTTCTAACACATGGGTATTAGATACCGGATGTGGAACTCATGTTTGCAATTTGTTGAAAAAGGGTTCAAAAGAAATAAGCATTAAAAGAAAGGAGACTATATTTTGAAACTTCCAAATGATTTAGAAATTGTTTCAAAAATGTTTTTGAATGCTCCTAGTTTGACTAGGAACACTATTCAAGTTTTCCTTATAAGACAATATGGTTTTGACTTAAAGTTTGCAAACATTGACATTTATATCGATGGATGACATGTTCTACTTTAAAAATATGCCTTCAAATGGTATTTATGAATCGGTTCATAATAATACATCATTTGATAGTTTAATGTACCAATCAATCACCAAGAAACTCAAAATGGATTTGAGTAAGACCTATCCTTGGCATTATCGCCTTGGTCATATAAACAGAGGTCGCATGTAAACACTTCGAAAGAATTATCTTTTGGAAACAAATGAAATTGGTTCATTTGATACATGCGAATCTTATTTACAAGGTAAAATGACCAAGTAATCCCTTAGTGGGAAAGGGCAAAAGATTTATTAGGTATCATACATTCGAATGTATGTGATCCTTTTAAGCCAATGACTAGGAATGGTGAAAGATACTTCATTACTTTTACTGACAACTATAGTAGTTATGGTTATGTGTACTTGACACAAAGAAGAAGTTTTGAAACGTTCAGAACCTTCAAAAGGTGAAGTACAAAATCAACTCAATCAAAGTTCTTCGTTTCGATAGAGGAGGAATCAAACTCTATTTGGATATGGTTCGATCTATGATGGCTAGGAACGCATCATCTCTATCATTTGGGGTTACGCTTTGCTCTCCGTGGCTCGTATATTAAATATGGCCCAAACCAAGAAAGTGGATAAGACACCTTTTGAAATATGGCATGGAAGGGTTCCATCATTATCATATTTAAAGGTAAGGGGTTGTAAATCTTATGTTAAGCTATACACCTCAAATAAATTGAAAGTCCGATCCACTAAGTGTATGTTCGTAGGATATCCTAAAGATGGTATAGGATATTAATTCTACGATCCAACAGAGCAAAAGGTATTTGTTGCTCGAAAAGCTAAGTTCCTTATGGAAGGAGCTAGTAGAATAGTGGAACTTGATGAGGATCCAGAACCACAAGCCGATACACGTTTGGTTGATACTAGCGCTCAACAAGAGGTTGTTGAAAACGATCAAGTGGTTGATCATTACACACAAAACGTTCGCAGATCTGGTAGAATAAGTAGTCCACCTGAAAGATATGGATTTTTCATGGATGGATGCTACGTGGTAGATTCGGGTAAACCTACCACATACCATGATGCAATGTCAAAATACGATTGCGACAAATGGCTTGAGGCTATGAACGTAGAGATGCAATCCATGTATGACAACCAAGTTTGGGAATTGGTTGTGCCACCTCTTAACTCCAAAGTAGTTGGAAGTAATTGGGTTTTCAGGAAGAAAACAGATATGCATGGTAACTTGGATACTTATAAAGCGAGACTTATAGCAAAAGGTTTCACTCAAACTCAAGGGGTTGATTATGACGAGACTTTTTCGCCTGTGGCGATGCTAAAGTCAATAAGGATATTATTTGCCATACCTGCATAATATAATTATGAGATTTGGCAAATGGATGTCAAAACGGCTTTCCTTAATAGATATCTTGAGGAAGATGTCTATATAGTTAAGCCTGAAGGTTTTGTCGATCCAAAACATCCTGACAAAGTATGCAAGTTAAAGAAATCAATCTATAGATTGAAACAAGCATCTAGAAGTTGGAATCACCGTTTTGATGAAGAGATTAGGGAATATGGATTCATCAAGAACGTCGATGAAGCTTGTGTGTATAAGATGGCTAGTGGGAGCATCATTACTTTCTTAGTATGATATGTCGATCACTATTTGGAAATAACATTCCAACCTTGGAGGGTGTAAAAGCCTGGCTTGAAAGTTGTTTTTCAATTAAGGATCTTGGTGAAGTCGCCTATATTTTGGGAATAAAGAATCTATAAGGATAGATCAAGGCGCACGATAGGTTTAAACTAAAGTGCATACATTGACAAAATTTTGAAAAGGTTCAAGATATAGAACTTTATGAAAGGTTTGGAACCTATTCAAGAGGGGACAATATTGAGTGCGTCTCAATGTCCAAGCTCAAAGATTGAGCAAGAAAGGATGAAAGAAATCCCATATGCGTCAGCTATAGGATTCATTATGTATTTAATGGTATGCACTAGACCGGACAAGTTATGCGCTTTAAGCATAACGAGAAGATACCAGCGAGAAACGTCATTAAGTGACTGTTATAAATATATTGAAATACCTCAGAAGGACTAAGGATATATTTCTAATATATAGATCTGGTGAAGAAGAACTCGTTGTAAGGGGTTACAGGGATGCGAGTTTCGGAATTCGTTGTAAAGGGTTACATGGATACGAGTTTCCAAACTAATCGAGATGGTTCTTGATCACAATCAGGGTAGCATTGTCCACTACAAAATCAGAATACATCGCCGCTTCATTGATCGAGATGATTCATGTGGATTTGCCACTTGAATTATTGTCGATCTAGGGGTAGTCCCTACCATTCAGGACCCCTAGAAATCTTTGTGATAACGATGGTGTGATTGCTTAAATCAAGGAACCTCGTGTACATCGAAAGACTAGGCACATTGAGCGGAATTTCAACTACATAAGGGATGAAGTTGAAAAAGGGAAAGATATGTATTCGCAAAGTTCACACTGATCAAAATATTGCGGATCCACTCACGAAGCTCCTTGAACGGGCAAAGCATGAAAGGGTCTTACTTGTGCCTTAGGACTTCGATATTCTAGTGATTGGATTTGATCCATTTTGTATTTGGATATTGGAACAACTGTTATTATAACACTTTATCGTATGTTGAGTTATGTTGCATTTTAGCATGTTTAAATCCGTGAATAAGTTAATTATTCTAAATGTCCGTAGTCGATCATACTTGTGGGAACAAATATGAATGTAAGACTATTATGAATTTGGATTGGTGGATATTCATTAGGTATGAATATAGAGCAAGGTGTTGCTGCCAAAGTTCATAGATATTTGTGGGATACAAATATTGGACTGACTCGCTCTCAAATATTACTGCATGGAATCATCTGTGATTGATCATAAGTAAATTTGAGTAAAGGAGAATATCATAGTATCCTCAGACCTGAGATACATATTGGGTCTTGATATTCACCAAATATTGTACCTTGACTTATTTCTTCGCTGTTAGTAATATGACAGTACATAAGGCTAAGCTCAGGTGTGGTACAAGGTGATTGTGAGAGACGTATGTAGTCAAGATGGGATTTGTTCCTCTTATTCGTTGAGAGTAAGATGTCTAAGGCCTGCTAAAGTTAAATCAACAGAGAGTGATCACTCTGTGTCTCTGGATTTGACATGACATCTGTAACGAAATGATAAATGATAGATTCACCTAAATCATTTTCAAGTAAGGGACTTGAAGGGGATGATGTTATTGAATGGCAAATATAGTCATATGTATTCGGGGTAGTAAACCGTAGTTAGGCGTCATTTACTACTTGCATCAATTTTCTATGTATCTTGTGCAAGTGGGAGATTGTTGGACTCTGTATGCCCAAGACACATATTAAATTGATGTGGCTAGTACGTTATGATCCAAGTCGAGTCATACCCAAATACAAGCTAGACAAACACTTACAATATTTATTTATGATATAATCAAACAAATAAATATTAACACTTACAATATTTAGAAATTGGTTTTCTAAATAATTGCACTTGACAAACCAATAAATTATATGGATAATTTATTTTGAGAGAGTATTTTATTTTGTTATTTAATGAGTTAAATAACTTAATAAAAGTTGTCTAAAGTCTTGTGAACATATGATGTTATATTTTATAAAAGGTATAAAATAAACAAGTACCATCCTGGAAAGGCAAACGTTGTAGCGGACGCGTTGAGCCGAAAAGAAAGGGTTAAGACCCTAAGGGTTCGAGCGTTAGAAATGACCATTCGAACGAACCTCACTGCACGCATTCGTGATGCACAACAAGAAGCTCTTAAAGGAGAGAACCGTAAAGCTGAATACCTACTGGGTATGCTGAAATACATGGTGCCAAACGAAGAGGGAGCCTTATACTTCAAGAAGCGTATTTGGGTTCCACTCTATGGTGGCATACGAGAAGTCATCCTTAATGAAGCCCACAAATCGAGATATTCGATCCATCCAGGATCGGACAAAATGTATCAAGACTTGAAAGAATACTATTGGTGGCCGAGACTCAAAAGCGACGTTGCTGTTTATGTTGGAAAATGCCTAACCTGTGCCAAGGTTAAGGCAGAATATCAGAAACCGTCCGGTCTACTACAACAACCAGAGATTCCCGTGTGGAAGTGGGAACAAATCTCGATGTATCACTCCATGATCGGTTCGTTAATGTATTTGACAGCATCAAGACCGGATATTATGTATCCAACCTTCCTCGCAGCAAGATTTCAATCTAATCCGAGATCATTGCACATGGTAATAGTCAAAAGGATATTACGCTACCTTAAAGGAACTCCATCGTTGGGGTTGTGGTATCCAAAAGATGGTGACTTTATGCTTGAAGGATATTCCGATTCAGATTTCGGAAGCTGCAAAGTTAACGCTGAATCAACAACAGCGGGGTGCCAGTTTTTCGGACCACGATTGGTCACCTGGCAATGCAAGAAGCAGACCTCTGTCGCTTTATCCACATGTGAAGCCGAATATGTATCTGCTAGCAGCTGCTGCTCTCAGATCTTGTGGATCCAGCAACAGATGCGAGACTACGGTTTGCAATTTCTTAACTCCCCTATCTTTGTTGATAATGAGGCAGCTATAAACATAACAAAAAATCCTGTTCATCACGCAAAAACGAAACACATTGAAATTCGTCATCACTTCATCCGAGACTGTTTCGAGAAGAAGTTGATACGAATAGAAAAAATCCACACCGATGAACAAAAAGCTGACTTACATACCAAAGCATTTGACAAAACACGTTTTTAATATCTTTTGAAACTTAATGGTATGAAATTACTATCGGATGCGGAGGAAATCGTTGGCGTTGATGAAGGTACCACTGTAGATGATGTTGAAAAGCAATCTGCAATGGTTTGTCGATTTTTTACTTGTTTTGGTCTTTAGGGGGAGATAGGTTATATTTTTAGAAAATACAAAAACAATAAAAAATTCCAAAACCCATAGGTTATATTTTTAGAAAATACAAAAACAATAAAAAATTCCAAAACCCATAGGTTATATTTTTAGAAAATACAAAAACAATAAAAAATTCCAAAACCCAAAAACATGATAAAATTCAAAAAGAGCTTGTGTAAAAAGGGAAAATGATAGTACATCAGCTAGACAGTTTCAGTACGCTAAAGAAATGGAAAGTTTAAATGTGTTAAACAGTCTCACTGATGATGTGTCGATAGGTTTTTACACATTTAGTAGGTTTGTTCGGGATATAAACCTAAATCTTTACTTACTTATTTCGTGGGGAACACTACTTGGATATATAGGTAACCCCTGAAATCTTGTTTGAAAGATCCCTCTTTCTGAGATACTAGGTCTTTATACTCAGTGATATCTGGGGTATTATTCCGGGACTTCTGATAATGCGAAAGCAATGGCCTAGTCCCCGAATAATACTTTCTGCATGCTTGAAACATGGCGCCGCCCTCAGCATATATGATAAAGACAATAAAATTGCTAATCAATGCTGTTGTAAAAAAGATCCTCTAAAGGGGACACACCTAAAGTCGAACCGTCATCTCTCTGCTGAACGGAAGTTCTGACCTGAGCTCTCACGGTCTCGCAATTTAACCCCAACAGATATCATCTGTGGTATACTCACCTGTAAGACTGAATATTGGGATCTGGATACGGGAGTATATTCAAGAGGTGGGACACATGTATAAGTTTAAGTCTCTAAAACACTTAATCCGTATCCTGGACAGATTGAAATGTGTGTGAGAATTTAAGTGGATCAGTATATCGATAATCTAAGTGAATTGTTTAATTCTGAGTATGAAAGCAAGCTTAACGGTACTTGTAACTTGTCGGTAGCTGATATTATTCCCTAACACGCTCACCAAAATATGTTTTTAAATAGATTACATTTACTGCATTTTATTTCTATAAACTTTATTAAAAATCAAAAAAGATTTTATATTTCTGCTTTATTTTCCAACAAACCAAAGTGGAGAGCTGATCTTCAGATTCACTGTTTGAGAAAGATGCAGGAAGTTTCTGGGATGGAAGATGAGTTTGGAGCTAATCATGCTAATCTTGAAATTGTAAAGTCAAAAACAAGTTCATTAAGTTGAAACTTGTAATTTTTCAGAAAAAAATGGTTGAACAAGAATAAAGAAAATGTCAGTACGCTTTGAATCGGGTCAACCAAGGTCATTAAGTTGGACTTGGTCGTTAAATTAAGTACCTAGGGTCATTTATTTGGACCTAGATACCTAAGTGGATTTCTAAAAACTGATAAAATTTGAGAAAATGTTAAATGGTCAAAAAGTCAAAGTTTTTAAAAGTCAAATAGTGTGCCTCACTCGGATAGCAATCCGCTCGGATGACAATCCGCTCGGATGACCATCCGACTCATGCGTCACTATATATAGGGGGTCAAAGGTCAGTCAAAGCTTACCCCCTCGGACAACCTTCTTTCTCTCTCACACACTTCGATTTTATGATCTTATTTTCTTCGGATTTCTTTGCACGAATCTTTGAATCGTTGGTTTGCACAACTTTTACAATGGCAAAGGTATGTAATTCTTACTCAAAACTGTTAAAATTACATGTTTGTTGTTTGTTCTTGATGATGACGTCACTGTCGGAGGGTTTAGGACAGATCTAGGTAGTTTGAGTATGTTTTGATGAGTTTTAAGCATAGGGTTGTATTCGGAATGATCAGATCTATAGTTTTATCGGTTTAATTTGTATCATATCATGCTAAAACCAAGTAGATCTGATGTTAGGTAGTTACGGATGTCGGTTGAGTTTTTACTAAATTAAACCCTGATTAGGACGTTTTAGACAACATTGAACATAGGGTTTTGATCACGATGAGATTCTCTATGTAGATCTGTGTTCAATTTGAGGATTTGCCTTAGAAAAATTTTGATGTTTCTAGAATGTTCTTGAACTATTGTTTGAGTCGGATAGTAATCCGATCGGATGACAATCCGATCGGATGACAATCCGTTCCATCATTTATTTCTTGAAATCTGTGCCAATGTTTTGAGTCGGATGACAATCCGATCGGATGACAATCCGATCGGATGGCACGCTTGATTCTTGAAGTTTGTGCATCTCATGTCTTGACTCGGATGACAATCCGATCGGATGACCATCCGATCAGATAATCCAATGCATTCTCATTACTCGAATGACAATCCGATCGGATGACCATCCGATCAGATAACAAAGCACTCACATGATACGGATGACAATCCGGTCGGATGACCATCCGATCGGACAACCATATCATTCACAAGACTCGGATAGCAAAGTCAAACTCATTCAGAAGGTAATCCGCTCGGATGACAATCCGATCGGATAGCCATTCAAGCTATTCAAAAGGCATTCCGAACGGATGACCATCCGGTCCGATAGCCATCCGAGTCTCTGCATTAGGAAGAGTGAAATCTTCAGTGTTAGACAATTTTTGATAAAATTCCAAGAATTCTTCTGCAGGACTGGGAGAAAACGCATAACATTTACTGCCTGTTAGAAAAAGAATATACAGAGAAACTAGTAATTGAAGAGGTTGCAAAATTCTTGAGAGAGAGCAGAATCGCTAAGGCATTAACGGATAAAAACTTAGTTTACGAATCACATGTTAGATGTTTTTGGAATTCTGCACGATACGAAGAGAAAGATAAAACGATTTACTCCACAGTAACAAAGAGAGATGAGAAGGGAAAGAAAATAGATTTGGAGATTAAGATAACAGTTGGTGATGTAAGACGTGTGTTAGACTTACGTGATTCTGATGATGATCCAACCATTATCTCTGAACGTCTAGCAAAAGGTTTGTGGTGTAGAATGGGGTTCACAGGAAGTGTCAATGGAAAGATCTTGAAAACAAGTTTCAGTAATGCTTACAAGTTGTTGGTACACTGTGTTATTCATGCTTTATCACACAGGAAGGGTGCCTATGATGAAGCCTCAGATTATATCATGAACATTGTCACTTGCCTTGTGTTGAACAGACCATATAATGTTTCTCAAGTGATTTTTGACTACATGACTGAAAATGCAAAGGCTGGAAACAAGAAGTATATTATGTATCCTCGCTTTGTTCAGATGTTGATTGATGAAAAGTTAAAGGATCTTGAGAAAAGTGATGATGATATTTTGGGACTACGACACATGACAGCAGAGACAATAAGCAGACTTACTAAGGGTCCAAACACAGGAGCAAAAAGAATGATATGCAGAATTAGTAAACCAGACTATGTTGCTCCAGAGAATGATGCTTGGAGACATCAAGATAGTGAGTCTGACAATGAAGTTGAGAAAATGAGTTTGTTTTCTGAAAAGAATACTAGATGGTGGTGTGTAAAAGATGGGAAGAGAAAGAGAACTCCCAAGTCATCTCCTACAGTTCCGATTCCAAAGGAACCAGTTCCTAAGATTGTTATTAAGGGTACAGTGAAAGGGGGAGTAATAAGAGAAGTTATAATTTTAAAATGTTATATTTTTCTAATGACATCTTCTATGTCTATTTTGCAGAACCACGGCAGAAATTGGTGGATGACATAGTTTTGGAACCGTCTGCAGTTATTCAAGAAGGAGCTGAGTTGTTGTCACAATCTCTTGGAAGTTTTTTGAAAAAGAATGAGGATGTTGCTGCTCAGAAAGAGAAAAGTTCAAGTGTTCAATCTAAAGGCAAAGAACCTGAAGGTGATGTTCAAGATGTCTCAAGTGATGAAGATTCTGAAGCTACAGAATCAGAATCAGAACTTGATCCAACTAGACTTGGCAGAGGCAAAGCACAACTAAAGAAAAAGCCTACAAAGAAACAAAAAGTATCAGATGAGGAAGACTCTTCTTTTGAACTGGACCAACCAAAGAAACAAATAAAGAAGCGCAAAGCTGTTCAAACTGGAGTTATTCCGAGAAGCGTGCGTGCAAAGAAAGGAGAAGCTAAAGCTCAAAAAGATCAAGGAGGCAAAGGCAAAAAGCATGCTGAATCATCAAAGGCTCAAGAACCAGAGGTTAAAAAGAAAGTTGGTCACGATGATTATGTTGAAGTGACTGAGGGTGGAGTCTTTTCTTCAGAATTTCCACCAATTCCAGAAAATATTGAGATTCCAGAATCCTCACGCCCAAAAGTTACAGATGATTTCTTTGGCAATCTTCCACCTGCAACTGGAGTTTTTAGTGAAGATATTCCAGAAGATGATTATGACATGTTCAATAATGAAGCTGTAAAAGAATTACTGAAGAAAGTTGCTGCTCTTGAAAAAGCTAAAGACAAAGCTGAAACAGAACGTGATGTGTTAAAGAAGCAAGTTAATCAGCTGATGAAAGCTCATGATCAAATCAGAATGGTGTTGATAGAAAAAGAAAAGACGATAAACGAAATGAAGGATGACAACAATGATAATTCTAAAATGTTTGAATTATTGACAGCAGAAATTTCTTCATTAAATATGAAGATAAAGAATCTTCAAGATGTGAATCATACGCTTAATCAGCTTCTTAGTGAAATGAGTGAAGCTACATCAAATGAAATGAAGGCAATGAAGTTGGAGATGGAAGCAATGAAAGCTGATAAAGTAATGAAAGACAATCAGCTCAACATGCTATATGCGGTTGTGGAAAGTCATCTGAAGATGGATGTTCATACTGCATTCAATGAGATTGAAGTAAAAAGAGTCGAGGAAAGAAGAATGGAAAGAGAAAGTCGACTAGCTGAAGATGCCACTCAAAAGAACAAAAGTGTTATTGAAGAAGTTCAAGAAGCTGGTGGGTCTTCTAGTCAAGTTGACATTGAAATGGTTGATGTGGATAACATTCAAGAACAAGTTGAAGAGCAAGTTGTTGAAGATATTCTAGAACAAGATGCTGAAGATGAACAGAATCAAAACTTTATGATGGTTGGTGAGTCTTCTCTATTCATTGATACTGATGAAGTTATTCGAAGAGTTGCTGCTATTCAAAAGAAGAGAAAGGCCAAAGAAGTGTTGTTACTAGAATGGAAGACACAACAATTTGTTCTTGTTGGTAACGCTTCTACAGTGCCTTATAGTATACCAGAGATTGTTCGCAGAATGAAAATTAATGAAAGAAGAAAAGAAGCAAAGAAAGCACGTGGAGAAGATGTTAGTGATTCTGATCTGGAAATTTTTGGTGATGATGAAGAGAATGAAGATGAAAATGATGATAAAGACGAGTTTGTTCAGAAAGATGATAAGAAAGATGATGATGACAAGAAATACGATGATGATGATCAAGGGTCTTCTGGCTTGTTAATCAATAATCCTAATGTTCAAGAAAGGATTGAAGAGTTGCTGAATGATGACATTAATGAACAGGAAGATGATACTCAACATGAAGCCTCATCATCTGGAAAACAACATGCAGACCAGGTATTTCTAACAAACCCTACTGTTATCTACCTACATGAGAAATATGAAGGTGAGATCGAGGTTCAGAGAACTAGAGCTGAAATGTTAGAAGAGTTGGGTTTGGAAGATGGAAAGTTCAAGTTTGATATTGAGGATGAGATTCCTCAGTCTCCAGAGAAAGATTTTGAGCCAAGATATGCCCATGAAGCTGATCATTACGATGATGTCATTGTTGAAGATGCTTCAGATTCATCCGATGAAGATACTGATTTTCATTATGCTGGAATAGATGAAACATTTCCGTCACTTGCTGAAATGTTCAAAGATAGAAATGAAGATGAAATCAGAAGGAAAATTGTTGAAAAATTTTCTACCGAAGGTATTCCAGAAACAATTCCCAGAGAAATTCTTGCTGAAGAACGAAAAAGGTGGTTCAAAGTTATGCCCAAAGAAAGAAAAACTCTTAGAGCTCTTCAATATTTCACACATGACAAAAATATTTCATGGGGAGATATTCTATCATGGGGCTATCTTGAAGATCTTAAAGTCTATGCTATCAGACGGGGAGAAGGAGTTCAGTACTTCGAATTTCTGTCAGATATCAGTTCTTTACCGTGGTGGGATGTGGATGAGTTGGTGAAAACAAAGAATATCAAGCAGTTCTACTATGGTCCAGAAGTTAGACAACATGATCAAGATTTGTGGAACTACATTAAATTGCAAGCAAAGAATGGTTATCCTGATTGGAAGCCACAGTATCCAAAGCAAACTGTCACATATCTAGAGAATGGTAGAAAAGATATAACTTTGGATGTAAAGCCGCCTAGATGCTTGAAGAATATGCCTCTCAGAGCCATTGAGCAAGACTTTCATGATTTATTTCAAAGTTGGATGTACAACGAAACGACGGCTGAGGCAGTTATCTCTCTCTATGACAAGTCCATGGGAAAGTCTCGAAGAATCAGTATTCTGGATCCAATGTGGCTTGGTAACTGTTCAAAGAAGGATATCGATTGCTTGTTCTACAACAAGATCGTTTATGAAAAGAGAGACAAAGCTCAAGCACAGCAATATCAAACAGTTGTAGATGTGTGTTTTGCGCAAGACATCAGTTCTGGAAGATACTGGAAGACAAAATGGAGAGATCTGGAGATTGATGAGTTCCTGAAAAAGTATAAGCGTGAACAAAGGTCTAAAAAGATTGCTGAAAGAGCTGCTGAGGTGGGCAAACGTAAGATGGGGATTGTGCCACAAACAGATCAAACGCCGATTGAATCAGAGGAGAACAAAATACCCAAATGGGATCGGAAGCGTGATGGTGATCCAGTTTATAGAAACTGGTGGTTAACTGAAGGAAGGCATAAAATACGTATAATGTTAGAAGAAAAGGCAGAAAAAAGAAGACAGAGAGCTCGTGAACGAAGACGCAACAGGAGGAATTAAAGACTATGCTGGAAGGAACTACAGCTACATCCGAGGGGGAGTCTGTTAGTGCATACGTCTGTAGCTTCCGTCACCATGTAGTCATGTTTTGTATATTTGTGTCTTTGTAAACAATTATGTAATGTATGTGTAGATAGATCAACAACTCAGGAAACGGAGCTTAACTGTAATTGTTGACTTTTGTTAACTGGTGTCATCCGATCGGATAGTCATCCGATCGGATAGCACTCATCCGATCGGATAGTCACCCGATCGGATAGCTTGTTATCCGAGCGGACAACACTCACCACTTCCTGAGTTGCCTATAAATACCTCGTCCGGGTATTACTTTTGAGACTTTTGACTCGAGCGAGAACCTGATCAGTGTCTGTCTTCTACCGGAACTTTGTACTTTCAGAACAGCTAATAGAAAGAACAGACTGTGTTTAATCGTTGAATTCTGTGTTGATCATCTGAGATTTGTCATAATGGATTCCGCACATTAGACAAAGTCGATTCATCTTGTTCCTTACGATTAGATTATGTGCAAAGGGACCAACAGATCTTTTATATATATATATTTTTTTTTCTTTTTCTTTTGTTACAACAATCTTGTATCTAAATTGTATAAGACCCGCCCCCAACTGGGCAGCCCATTCTGAAATCCAACACTGTACAGCCCACAATTCATGTAGAGTGTGATCCATCAGCTCAGCCCAACACAAAATATATATGAGCCTACTGATGTTCGGCCCAAATAACAACCAATCTTTTACCCGCAGCCCATCAGCTAAATATAACCCACCAGTTAACTGTATCGGCCCAACAAACTGTGTGAAGCCCACTAATATGACATGTTAATTATTTCAAATAAGCTGGCCCACTCACTATCTATGTTATTCCAAATATCCGGCCCAAACAATAAACTGTTAACCTTAATATTAGCAATAACCTTTTTCATATAACCGGTCATCCAATTCCACTATATTTCTGAAATTATCCATAACTTTCTTTAATACTCATCCCTTCTTTTAATAAGCAATTGATCACAATAATTCAAACCTTTTATGAATCCCCCATCAATAATATTTAACAGTGGCTACACCACAGCCCTTAATCCAATTCGATCCCCTCCCCATGCAACATGATCTGTTAGAATCTTTTTACCCATCATAATGACTAGAAGGAGAACCCTAAATCATGAACAACTAATCACGAGTTTAACGTAACTGTTACATGTAATATAGTTCTAACATCACTAATTATTAGCATCGATTTTAATCATACAGTTTCAATCTTGATCATACCCATGCGAGCAACAAGTAATCATACCAAATAACAACTAAAGTTATGTACACATATGATCTCAGATTCTAAACTAAAATCATGCTTGTTTATACACTTCAAATATCATGCATTCAAAACACAATAATTATATGTATTTTAGCCCACATATTTCATATTCTAGACAACCTAACCAATTCTTTTATACGCAACATGCATAAATCATTTATATCTAATACACACACGTCATACGACTCCAAGTACATATATGATCATTGACCGATTGGTAAGACACAATAGTTTTCTTTTGTATCATCGACACATGTTAAATCAGGACATAATCGATCTGGTTATAGCAAGGAGTTTTAGTATCAAAACAACAAATAATAAGACATGGTCTCAACAAGACAACAAGCAGGTTACGAGACGATTGAACGTACTAACCGGAATATAAAGTGCCTATCCGAGGAGTGGAAGTGCTTCGGGTGAGAGAGGAATTGGCTGCCGATGATCGCACAGGGAGGAGACGAGAAGGTTATTGGGTTTTTTTTTGTATGATAGTGTATTTTCCAAACAATGATAACTTTCACGTCCCTTGCATGTATACACAACCGGCCAAGGGTGGGCTTCTGTTGGTTTCTTTTGGGCCGAGGAAGATCTTATTCACAAATCATTTGGGCCAAGTGTACATAACCATAGTGTGCACAAGGTGCATATTCAAATAATATAGGCATTTAGTATTTAACATAGTATTTAACATAATGAACTCACAATCAATTACTTCTAGTGGTGCCATGTAATTTAAACGGGTTTAATGAGTTTACGCACATATACGTATTGCCATCGTGTAGTGGAATATGAACAATAGTCATATGAGTTAAGTGCCACGAAGCAAGTTAAACGAGAATCACCTTGAAAGTTCAGGTTGTCACAGAATGCTCAACTAATCAGTCTGGAGATTATATGTATATTGATGTAATAGAAGAGGGGGAATTTGTACATAGTTTATCTATAGAAAAAATTGCTTTAATGTTTAAAATGGTTGAAGAAAAGGTGATTGTTGATGATAAACCAGCTCGAAGATTATCTGAACCTGAATGTTATTAAGGTGCTTATGATTATGATAATGTGGAAGTTAAAAACATAATCGAACTTGAAAAACTTGAAATGTATAGTACTAATTAAGGTGATGAGTTACCAACATTTTCAGAGATGCATGTACAATAAGCTGAAGAAGTTATTTGTAACACCTTGACCGCGTATGAAAATAACTTGCGGCAGAAACGTCGGGGGGTCACGTTATAAATTATTTCACAACACATGGTACTTAAGGTTTTGTTTTATTGAATTTAAATTAAATTAAATTACATTGTCTTTGAGAATTTGAAACAAAACACAACAACTACAAATAACTTGTTCTTTGTTTTAAGCAACTAAGGCTCGAGTCCAAATCTTAAGCGTAGCATGCTTTCATAATCGTCACACATTAGCACCTGAAACATATGTGAAAGTAACATCAATATTGAATGCTGGTGATTAAAATAGGTTTTGTGGTCAAGACTCATGGCTTTGAGTGTTGAAAAATGTTTAAGCAACTTCAAGAGTAGCCATCAATCTTTGATGAAAAGTGTTTCTTTTTTTAAACCTTGTGAAAAATCATTTGATTTAAAAGATAATAATGTATGGTTAACTTAAAACCATTTGTGCTTTTGTAATAACCAACCAAATGTCTTGTATTGTATAAACCAACCAAATGACTTGATTTGTATAATTAAATGTCTTTGTGATAACTAACCAAATGTCATGTCTTGTATAAACCAACCAATTGACTTGTCTTGTATAAACCAAATGTCTTTGGTAAACAAAATTTCTTGTTTAAACCAAAATGTTTTGTCTTGTATAAAACAATTGCCATTTTGTATAAAACAAGTGTGGTTTGTCGGCGAATACATTCAAGCCTTGTTGACTGTCGGACAAACCTTTATAAATAAAGGTTTATCAATTTTGTCACACAGTTTCTGTCATTCCCAGAGGAAACTTCCAAATAAACCTAGGAAGTAGGAATGGGGTTGTCAATCCTATGGTACCATAACATACTCCCGGTCGGCATGATCAAAGTTAATGAATGTATCATTGTCATGTTTAGCGCACCATCAAGTTTCGTAAAGTGTAAGCATGTTGTGAATATAAACCATATGTAAATAAGTTTTGTAAATATGGAAAATAATTCAGCACATATGAATCACCCCAAAACATTTATAAAATGTAAAAGAGGGGAACTATGTATTCACTTGGATTGCGTAGATGTCTTGTGTATGCAAAACTCAAATGTTCAAGTGTTTCCTAATTATGTCGGATAATTAAGGTTAGTGTGTATCGAGACTTAAATGGAAGACTAGATATAATGAGGCTTATTAACCAAATGAGTGAAAGATCTCATGTAATTTGGTTTGTTAAACCTTGCATCCTTATTAGAAAGTGTCTAGGAATGTTTTGACCCGTTACGACTTGTTAAAGTGGTTTATGTAACGCCCTGCGTTTTGATGTTAACCTATAAATAGCAAGTCTTCTCGTATTTCCTACCTTGTGAAGCTTTAAACTCGAGACGATCGATCATAATGAGAACCGATGCTATTTGAATCCTAAATCTTGATTAAACTATGTGAAACTTTACTCTATGTGATGCTTTAGTATATGTGAACGATGTGAATCTTGACTCTTTGAAGTATGAACGATGTGCATTTTGACTCTTTGAACGATGAACGATGATACTTATTGAACGAGAAACTTTGATACTTATTGAACGAGAAACTTGATACTTATTGAACGAGAAACTTGATACTTATTGAACGAGAAACTTTGATACTTATTGAACGAGAAACTTTGATACTTAGTTGAACGAGGAACTTGATACTTATTAAATGAGAAACTAGCTTAAACGTAGACTTGAAACACGGGAACTTTTGTGTTGATTATATAATAACACCATGTAATGGTTACTCACAATAATACGCAACGCAACACTTAATCTAGCTCGCAAAACGAACCAAAGTCGGAAACCTAGCAAACGGGTATTGGCTGTCTGAATGGACATCCGATTGGATGACCATCCGCTCGGATGACCATCCGCTCGGATGACCATCTAATCGGATAGCCATTCGACCAGAGAGCCATTCGACCGGAGAGCCATCCGACCCTGTTGCACCGACTTAACCAGCTGTCATTGTCACCTATAAATACACCCCTTGACTCTTCATTCTCACTTTTGCCTCTGCCATTCGACCACACACACTCTCAAGCATTTTAATCGAGATTCAAGGCAAACCCGTAAGTATTCTTCCTCGATTCTTGTACAACTTTCATTGTTTATCACTTCTACACTATATTCTTCATCAACACTTCAACTTCTTCACGAAAACCAACTGATTTGGGCCTCTTGAAGTTGGTGTCCACTTAGTTGTTCATGTAAACTGTTGTGGAGCACCATTTAACCAAGATTGGCCTCAGACCTAAAGGATTTTCATATCTTTTAAGCAAAATCTAAAGGATTGTCACACTTCTATATCAGATCTGACGGAACTTCATATATTTCCTGCTCGGATCTGATGAACATCACATTTTACAAACTGATTTTCGAACTTTTCTTCAACTTTTATTCAAAACATGGGTGAAATCGGACTCAAACAGACTTCTGACTCATTTCTTAGTCGAAAGCCGGCTTGAAGACTGAATTCCACCGAAAACAGGCCGATTGACGGGTCTAAACATGAAACATCATCAGAAACAGCTCGTCGGCTTGAAGAGGGGTGCTTCCTAGCCGACCGAACAAGCTGGGTTTGATACGTTTCTGTTGTTTGACACGTCATTGCGCCGCCGCCATTAACTCAAAACTTAGAAAATTCACGAAACATCACTCACTGATCGTCTGTCTGAATGGCCATCCGATCGAATGACCATTCGTCCAGAAGATCTAACTATGATAACACTTGTTTGTTTTACAGGACACTATGATCAAAATCTTGAAAACTTTATCAGTTCACCAACACCGACTGTTCGAATGGCCATACGTTCGAATGGTCATCCGTCCGGATGACCATCCGATTGGATGGAGCCCATCTGTTCGAATGGTCATCCGACCGGATGACCATCCGTCTGGATGACCATCCGTTCAGGTATTCTGTCAGACACTTTTACTTGATTTCCGCACTATTCGACACTCTGTTCCTAACCGGGTCAGGTCTTAGAGGACTTATGCTCTGTTCCCGCACGCAGGCTGATCCAATCTTAGCAGTGTTTGGTTTAAGCACCCACTGTGAGTATACTCGATCCCTTTTTGCTTTAAACACTTTTGGGATACAACATGTATTCTATATCAAGACACATGACACTTGAAACTTATTTGGAAACATACTTTATCCGCATTTAAACATGAAACTTGAAACTTGTGATTCTTGAGACTTTTATGCTATGTGAACATTTAATCCATGTGTGTAGTTCCGCTTTAACAATGGTAGCGCTATAGGGGTAACGCACCTCCCCGTTAGTCTTTGGGGTATTGTTAGGATGAGACATTACCTCCCGTTAGTCTTTGGGAAAGGCACTTAACGTGTTGGAAACTTGGGCTATCACTTGGACTGCGTAAACTAGCATGGTGAAACTTATTATGTGTTTTCATGTTGGATATGAGTTTTTAAACTATTATGCTACGTATTCAAACTTGTATGCTCGCCAACATTTTTTTTGATCGTATTTTAATACATGTTGCAGGTTGATAGTAGCTGAGGATCAAGAAAACAAGCTAGGATGATGCTTAGAAACTCATCTTAAATAATTAGACAATTTCGTGGAATCTTTGAATCATTGTGTTATTTGATACTTTATGTTGGTTGTGAATGTGGTTGACATTTTAGACTTCTTTATGAAATTTTGATTTAACTATATTGAAACAAATAGTGTTATGGAATCTCTCGAGCAATCTGGACGCTTAGTACCGCGCCCCGATGTTTCAGCCATCGGTTGGGGTGTGACAGTTTACGCCACTTTAACGGGTCGTATGCGTAACTACGGGTCCGGATGGTCGAATGGGTCCTATGACGAGTCCGATATGTCAAAACATGTTTACTTACGTTGTATGATCAGTTCATAAGTAAAAAAAAATGATCATATATGTTTAAAATTAATTTTTGTACCAAAGGGGCATTTTTGACATTTTAAAAGTATATATAGTTGACTCGTCAGTTGACTAACCAAACGACATGACCTTAAGGTATAACCTCAGAGGGTTATTCCCTATATTACTATGGTCATATAAATGGGTTTGGTCGGATCCTAAGATTGACCAAACGGGTCAGATTCGAAAGTTAAAGCGGGAGTCAAACCACTCGATTTTCGACTAAGGAATAAGCACTAACTAGAAATGATGAGCTAGACATGTTAAAACATGTCTAATAATGTTACAAAACTAATTTGGTGTCAAAACTTTTAGTTTTAACACCCGAAAACACTTTTGTCGTAAAATGCAAATTTTAAGCATTTTTTACTTTTATTTCATAAAAATTTGACTCGCCATTTCGCCTACTAAACTTGATGATCAGAGGGTGTCATCGCAAGGGATTAACGCATTCATTATTATGATCATGTAGCAAAGTTCAATTTGAACTTTGACTTGACCAAAATGGTCAGAATCGAAAGTCAAAGCAAAAGTCAATTTGCTTGACTTTTGGCTCATAACTAGCCAAAATAATGAAAAAGACTAAAGGAGAACACTTACTTATGTTCAAGGAAGATTATAACTTCAGTGGGAGGCCTCTTTGTGATCAGAAGCAAGCTCCAATAGAAGATTAGAGAGAAAGAGTGAAGGTGCAAGTTGAAATGAGGTGAATGCACCTATATTTATACTTGTAAAATGTTAACAAGATCATGCCAAGTGTTGCCAATGATCTCTAAATGTTAACACATGTCTAATGAGGTGTTTGAACCAGAGAAATGGTGGCAAATTCGGTGCTAGGTGGCAGAAGATGGGTATAGATGGTAGAACTTGGTGATCAAGCAAAAATATGCATTTGGGGGTCCCTTACGGACCGTATGGCTTTAGGTCTTACGGATCGTAAGGCCTTCTGATAAATAATTTTAACTTTTTGGCATATTTGGCCTCCGGACTTGTATTTTCACTTGTTTGCCATTTTTAAACCTTCTAACTTGTTATTTAAGATATATGAAGGGTATAAAGGCATATATAACTTGGATTTTGTTCCGAATATGTTGTGAATATTGTTTCGCTCAATCATACGATTACGTATTTCATGAATAAAATATAAAATTTTATTAAATACGAAAATGATCCAAATTGTACAATGGTTGAAAATTGTAAATGTTACATTATTGAAAGGAGGATTGAAGAGAAAACTACATCAAAGGAAAAGTTGTTTGAAGAAGAGACAAAGAAAATACATGATGAATGGTTTTATTCTTGGATTAGATATGTACCAAAACTAGCTAGACAGTTAAAGTTTTCCATTCATCACAAAAGAATTTCAAAAGGTGACATCATAAGCTGGAAATACTTTGAAGATATCAAATGCATTCGTGTTAGAAGAGTATACGGAGTTCAATACTTCAAGTTTTTTGTTCATATAAGAAGTCTTTAACATTAGGACATTCGTGCACTGTTGAGAAGAAAGCTGATATATGGAGAAGATTTTGACTTTAATTAGTGGTTTATTAGATAGTTTGAATACAAAAGTACAATGGGCTGGAAGAAGATTACACCACAGTTTCCAAAACGTATAATTTCCAAGACACAATTTGATCCAATCTCAAACAGGTCGTTGGTAAGTTTGAAGTATCATCTGCCAAGAGTTTTAAAGAAAATACAATTCAAAGCGATGGAACAAGACGTTTGTGATTATATGAGGTGATAGTGTTATGATGCAAGAACAAGAGAAGTTGTTATTATGATTAACAAGAAGGGAGATTAGAGAACTATCCGAATATTTGTTAGATAGTGTTTCGCATTTTATATGGTCAAACAATTGAGAGAATCGTTTAATGTTCAATCGTATCGCAGCTCAAACAATTGCCTCAACCGTTTGAGCAAATGGCTCAATCGCTTGAACTTCCAATCGATTGGGACCCCAATCGACTGACAACAGTCTAAAAATACCTTTGCCATATGTTTGTCCCATAACCTTTACCATTTTCCAGATCTGTTAAGCATCCAAGTGTAACCAAACTCTGCTGAATTTTCTATAGAAAGATCAGAAAGCTTATTTACATCTTGTGTATCAATATCATGTCAATTACATTGATTCCACACTTTGTGAGTGATAATAAGTAGAATCATAACGTTTATATTAAAGATCAAGATCCGATATGGGCATACATATTGCTAAAGATATATGTTAGCATCATCAATGGTGGTGTTGCGGATAACATTAATGATAAAATAATGACTTAAATACTAATTTAGTCCTTATTGTTTGCTCAAATATCTATTTCAACCCAAAAGATTTTTTGGACTTTTTTAATCCAATAGTTGGTTTTGATATCAATTTAGATCAAATCCACTAACTTCATCCAAATCTTCTGTTAATTTCTAATGAAATGACCAAAATACACTGAACCACCTTTTAAACTAATGTTTTATCTTTCTAAACTAGTAAATAAATATCTTTTTAGACACGTATTAGTGTCTCCACACATTTAAATGATAATTTAATAATTTTATTATACATATTATATATAGGGAAATTATATGAAGAAATCTCATATTAGTTAAGAAAACTAAGAAAACCCAAATGAATGGACCTCCTTTAGCAGTGTTTGGTTTAAGTACCCATTGTGAGTATACTCGATCCCATTTTGCTTTAAACACTTTTAGGATGCAACATGTATTCTATATCAAGACACTTGACACTTGAAACTTATTTGGAAACATACTCTATCCGCATTTAAACATGAAACTTGAAACTTGCGATTCTTGAGACTTTTATGCTATGTCAACGTTTAATCCATGTGTGTAGTTCCGCCTTAACAATGGTAGCGATATAGGGGTAACGCACCTCCCCGTTAGTCTTTGGGGTATTGTTAGGATGAGACATTACCTCCCATTAGTCTTTGGGAAAGGCACTTAACGCGTTGGAAACTTGGGCTATCACTTGGACTGCGTAAACTAGCATGGTGAAACTTATTATGTGTTTTCATGTTGGATATGAGTTTTTAAACTATTATAATACGTATTCAAACTTGTATGCTCGCCAACATTTTTGTTGATCGTATTTTAATACATGTTGCAGGTTGATAGTAGCTGAGGATCAAGAAAACAAGCTAGGATGATGCTTAGAAAGTCATCTTAAATAATGAGACAATTTCGTGGAATCTTTGAATCGTTGTGTTATTTGATACTTTATGTTGGTTGTGAATGTGGTTGACATTTTAGACTTATTTATGAAATTTTGATTTAACTATATTGAAACAAATAGTGTTATGGAATCTCTCGAGCAATCTGGACGCTTAGTGACGCGCCCCGATGTTTCCGCCATCGGTTGGGGTGTGACAGTTTACGCCACTTTAACGGGTCGTATGCGTAACTACGGGTCTGGATGATCGAATGGGTCCTATGATGAGTCCAATATGTCAAAACATGTTTACTTACGTTGTATGATCAGATCATAAGTCAAAACAATGATCATATATGTTTAAAACTAATTTTTGTACCAAAAGGGCATATTTGACATTTTAAAAGTATATATAGTTGACTCGTCATTTGACTAACCAAACGACATGACCATAAGGTATAACCTCAGAGGGTTATTCCCTATATTACTATGGTCATATAAATGGGCTTGGTCGGATCCAAAGATTGACGAAACGGGTTAGATTCGAAAGTTAAAGCGGGAGTCAAACCACTCGATTTTCGACTAAGGAATAAGCACTAACTAGAAATGATGATCTAGACATGTTAAAACATGTCTAATAATGTTACAAAACTAATTTCGTGTCAAAACTTTAAGTTTTAACACCCGAAAACACGTTCTTCGTAAAATGCAAATTTTAAGCATTTTTTACTTTTATTTCATAAAATTTTGACTCGCCATTTCGCCTACTAAACGTGATGATCAGAGGGTGTCATCGCAAGGGATTAACACCTTCATTATTACGATCACCTAACAAAGTTCAATTTGAACTTTTACTTGACCAGAATGGTCAGAACCGAAAGTCAAAGCAAAAGTCAATTTGCTTGACTTTTGGCTCATAACTAGCCAAAATAATGAAAAAGACTAAAGGAGAACGCTTACTTGTATTCAAGGAAGATTATAACTTCAGTAGGAGGCCTCTTTGTGATCAGAAGCAAGCTCCAATAGAAGATTAGAGAGAAAGAGTGAAGGTACAAGTTGAAATGAGGTGAATGCACCTCTATTTATACTTGTAAAATGTTAAGAAGATCATGCCAAGTGTTGGCAATGATCTCCAAATGTTAACACATGTCTAATGAGGTGTTTGAACCAAAGAAATGGTGGCAAATTCGGTGCTAGGTGGCAGAAGATGGGTATAGATGGCAGAACTTGGTCATCAAGCAAAAATCTGCATTTGGGGGTACCTTACGGACCGTATGGCTTTAGGTCTTACAGTCCGTAATGCCTTCTGATAAATAATTTTCACTTTTTGGAATATTTGGCCTCCGGACTTGTATTTTCACTTGTTTGCCATTTTTAAACCTTCTAAGTTGTTATTTAAGCTATATGAAGGGTATAAAGGCATATGTAACTTGGATTTTGTTCCAAATATGTTGTGAATATTGTTTCACTCGATCATACGATTACGTATTTCATGAATAAAATATAAAATTTTATTAAATACGACAACGATCCAAATTGTACAATGGTTGAAAATTTTAAATGTTACATTATTGAAAGGAGGATTGAAGAGAAAACTACATCAAAGAAAAAGTTGTTTGAAGAAGAGACAAAGAAAATACATGATGAATGGTTTTATTCTTGGATTAGATATGTACCAAAACTAGCTAGACAGTTAAAGTTTTCTAGTCATCACAAAAGGATTTCAAAAGGTGACATCATAAGCTGGAAATACTTTGAAGATATCAAATGCATTCATGTTAGAAGAGTATACGGAGTTCAATACTTCAAGTTTTTTGTTCATATAAGAAGTCTTTAACATTGGAACATTCGTGCACTATTGAGAAGAAAGTTGATATATGGAGAAGATTTTGATTTAAATCAGTGGTTTATAAGATAGTTTGAATATGAAAGTAGAACGGACTGGAAGAAGACACCACCATTGATGATGCTAACATATATCTTTAGCAATATGTATGCCCATATCAGATCTTGATCTTTAATATAAACGTTATGATTCTACTTATTATCACTTACAAAGTGTGGAATCAATGTAATTGACATGATATTGATACACAAGATGTAAATAAGCTTTCTGATCTTTCTATTGAAAATTCAGCAGAGTTTGGTAACACTTGGATGCTTAACAGATCTGGAAAATGGCAGAGTGTGGAATCAATGTAATTGACATGGTAACACTTGTGTCTTGGAAATTATACGTTTTAGAAACTGTGGTACTGGAAGAAGATTACACCACAGTTTCCAAAACGTATAATTTCCAAGACACAAGTGTTACCATGTCAATTACATTGATTCCACACTCTGCCATTTTCCAGATCTGTTAAGCATCCAAGTGTTACCAAACTCTGCTGAATTTTCAATAGAAAGATCAGAAAGCTTATTTACATCTTGTGTATCAATATCATGTCAATTACATTGATTCCACACTTTGTGAGTGATAATAAGTAGAATCATAACGTTTATATTAAAGATCAAGATCCGATATGGGCATACATATTGCTAAAGATATATGTTAGCATCATCAATGGTGGTGTTGCGGATAACATTAATGATAAACTAATGACTTAAATACTAATTTAGTCCTTATGGTTTGCTCAAATATCTATTTCAACCCAAAAGATTTTTTTGGACTTTTTTAATCCAATAGTTGGTTTTCATATCAATTTAGATCAAATCCACTAACTTCATCCAAATCTTCTGTTAATTTCTAATGAAATGACCAAAATACACTGAACCACCTTTTAAACTAATGTTTTATCTTTCTAAACTAGTAAATAAATATCCTTTTAGACACGTATTAGTGTCTCCACACATTTAAATGATAATTTAATAATTTTATTATACATATTATATATAGGGCAATTATATGAAGAAATCTCAAATTAGTTAAGAAAACTAAGAAAACCCAAATGAATGGACCTCCTTTTGCCACGTGTTACACCTTTTTGCAGACGTGTTACGTGTAATAACCAGAGGCTACCACGTGTTACGTAACAGCTGAAAGTGTGCAAAAGTTGTTACACGTAACACTTGGCAGTCTCTGTTTGTTGCACGTAACACAGTCTGTAAAAAGGTGTAACACATAGCAAAAGGAGATCCATTCATGTGGGTTTCTTAGTTTTCTTAACTAATATGGGTTTTCTTTCTATCCCCCCCCCCCCCCATATAGTTCATTAGTGAACAACCCCGTTGATAGTTTAAAACTTGTGAATTAATCCTAGCCCTTGCTTATCAATACACAAGTGTAAATCAATGGTAAGGATTTGATGATGAAAATACACTAATGTATTTTACGATTTGGTGATGTAAATAAATCATCAGGATTAGTTCACTCAGTTTACAAATATACTAGTGTTCACTCTAGAACCCCACCATGTATGTATATATATATATATATATATATATATATATAAACAGGATCAGGAGAAAACGATTGGAAGTGTGAAAAAGGTGAAATGGATCTTGGCCGAACACATCGCATGGGGCGCTAAATGATATGCTGGGGTATGATTGTCATTGTGCATGTTCCCCTCCATAAATCGCGTTATAATTCTGTTTCAAATAAAACTCCAAAAATTTCCTATTAGGAGTTACCTCCTTTCCAAGCTTTCGAGGTCTATGGCATCTAACGTGGATTCCGTTCGACAAAGTAATATTTGATGACATTTTCATATTTGTTACAGCAAATCATGTAACACATATACAACAGATATGGCGTTTTGTTCTTTATGCTTGTTTCATTGTCGTTTTTTTTTCAAAGTAATATTTGATAATGCGTTTATGTTTCAATGGTGTTCTTCATGTATCCAATATTTGGCGTTTTCATTAGTTAACAAATAGTAAGAACTGATAATTGGCGTTTTCATTATTAATGTTAATTTTCATTTTCATTATTAATGTTAATTGTCGTTGGGATCTAATATATGCTTATTGTTTACAATCAATGGCGTTTTACACCTGATTAATTTTTAATGTTATTGAGTAATATTTGTAAACATCAGTTATTACTATTTGTTAATTTGTAAACATCAGTTTTGTTAATTATGACGTTTTCATTATTAATGTTAATTTTCGTTTAGGATCTAATATATTCTTATTGTTTACGATCAATGACGTTTTACACCTGATTAGTTTTGAATGTTATTGAGTAATATTTGTAAACATCAGTTCTTACTATTTGTTAATTTGTAAACATCAGTTTTGTTAATTATAGCATTTTCATTATCACGTTATATTTGTTAATTATTCATATTGTTAATTATTGTTAATTATTCAACTTATGGCGTTTGCATTGACACGTTTATTTAATATTGTTAGTTCATCATATTGTTATTTAATCAACTAAAGGTGTTTTCATTACGGCGTTTTTATTATGGTGTTTTCAATTATATGTTTGTTAGGTCTTGTTTATTATTCAATAAATGGCGTTTTCATCGATAATGTTATAAAGAGACAATTTCTATTTTAATGGTGTTTTTCTTAAATTGTTTCACACTGTGTTTTCTTAGACAAAGGTGTTTCCTCGAATGAAAGGTTTTGCCCCAAAACTGGTTTACCATTTATCATTCCTGACATTAGTTTGGCGTTTTTCGTATTTTTTTTTTATTTTTTTCAGAACACGCAAATATTGGAATTTGGCGTTTTATATTTTTTATATACCATTGTTTCCCATATTTTTTCACTTTTTTGTGCATAACATGTGATTTGGAAGTTACATAACAAACAATATAAGATCGGACGCACACATATACGCCAAAAAAGGAATACCTTTTAGTAAATAAAAATACCTTAAACCTCTAATTTGGTGAAGACTAACTCAATAATATTTTGCTAAATGAGATGGACAACATTGTTAATCCTCAGTTAAGAATGTTGTCCACCCCATTCAGTGAAACTTTATTGAGAACAAAACTGAATCTACAAGAAACGACATTTGCAATCTGTGGTTTTGAATATTTTGGCGTTTATAAATTGAATGGTATTTAATAAAATATGGCGTTTGTTTTTTGTGTGTTCAATGGAAGGTGAGGATAAACTCAATAAGATTTTGCTCAATGAGATGGACAAAATCCTCACATAAGAATTTTGTCTATCACATTGAGTGAAACTTTATTAAGAACAAACTGAATCTCCAAGAAACGACGTTTGCAATCTGTGGTTTTTGAATATTTTGCGTTTATAAATTGAAAGGTATTTAGTAAAATATGGTGTTTGTTTTTTGTGTGTTCAATGGAAGGTATGAGACGTTGTTTATATAAGATGTTTTTGGCGCGTATTTTAGGCGGGAATTTATTATAATAAATGCTAGTAATGAAGCTTCCGTGGTTTCAGTTACTGTTTGTTCAGCTTTATCAATTATACACAAAGTTTGGCGTTTTAATTAATGGCGTTTAGATGAAGATGTTGTGTATGGCTTTGTAGTTTAAGGCAGGAATTTTAATGGCGTTTTACTCATGAGTTTGGCATTTTATGTAGAGAAGTATAAAGACCTTTTTATCCTTAATGAAGTGCGTTCACGTAATAAAATTGATGTTATTTACGAAAACGTCACCACACCAATCTAATCCATAGATTGTTTTGATCCAACGTATGAGGGGCGTTCTCACCGTTTTCACAGTTTTAGGCGTTTTTCCTAAATCCTACCCCAATACATATATATATAGAGTGTATCGTACAATTAGACTTAACGTACATTACGTACGCGAGTATAAGTCGCACGGGGGTTGAAATCGCATGTTGATTTTTTTTTATGAAATCGCATGTTTTTTTTTTGTAGCAATTTCTCATGTTGGTAAATCTGATGAAATCGCATGTTGGTATATAAAGCAATTTCGCATGTTGGTTTTTCAGCACAATCGCATGTTCAAAAGTGAATTCACACCAGATCGGACGGCTGAGATGATCGCATACATATTGTACGATAAGAGCTATTGTATGTTAACCTAACCCTATATATATATATATATATATATATATATAGGGAGAGGATCATGAGAAAACTACATATAAATGAAAAAACTAGAAAACTAACTAAAAAAACCTAAAAAACATACCAAATTTTTTTTTTACAATTTTTTATAAAAAAATCTCTAGTTTTTATATATAAAAAAAAGTTCAAAAAAAATTTTGTTGTACTGCACATGTGCATTATATGTGCATTATATGTGTTCTATACATATGCACTATATCCGTAATAGTGCACATGTGCAATACAACAAAAAACTTAATATTATTTTTTTTGAAAAATTTTTTCCATGCATAAAAACCTGCAATTTTTTTATAAAAATTAAAAAAAAAAATTGGTATGTTTTATAGGCTTTTTTAGTTAGTTTTTTGGTTTTCTCATTTAAACTAGTTTTCTCATGATCCATCCCCTATATATATATATAGGGTAGGGCTAGGTAGAAAACCCTTATGTTTTTAAAAAACCCTAGAAAACCCAATCTGAGGACAGTAGTACGTAACGAGTACGTAGGTTTAGCGCTGGTGTCATTCCCAATCCGAGGACAGTGGTACGTAGGTTTTACGTAGGTTTTAGTACAGGCGTCCTTCCCAATCCGAGGACGGTGATAAGTAGTCTAGTAGTGTTGAAAGTATACGTAGTTATTCAATCCCATTCCCAACCCACCAGTAATCCCATGCCTTAGAAGTGTGAACTCACCTTGGTTTGCTCGGTATGCTAAACTATGTGCTCACAAGTAATCAATCAAGTCCTATAGTATGCACGTATACTCAATCAGTTCAAGTTCGTAAAGATTCACATGCAATCTATGTCACAAAGTGCTTAGGCAGTCATTATCAAGCATCATGTAAGCAGTTAATCAATTCCATGCAATTCATACTCCACATAAATGTCCTTCACAGTTTATTCTAACATGGTTATTCTTTAACCTACTTAACAAGGTTAACAAACTTAACTGGATTGATATACATAACAGGGATAATAAACTAACAGTGTTAGTTAACTAACAGAGTTAACAAACAAATAGAGTTAACAACTTAACAACGTAACAGGAGTTTACATGTTTGGTAGAATCATACTTAACAGTACTAACATACTTAACAGTGTTAACATGCTTGACAGAATTAAGTAACTTAACAGGAATAATAACTAATAGAGTTAATTAACTAACAGGGTTACATACCAATAGAGTTACATACTTAACTGAGTTACATAATTTAACAGAGTTAATAAAGTTAACAAAGTTAATTTGACTAACAGGGTTAATAAATTAACAGAGCAATCAACTTAACTGAGTAACAGACTTAACAAAGTTAGTATGCCAGAACACTAACGAAAACATGCATGGCGAAAACCCTTGATGGCAACAATACTTTTTGACGAAAACACTTGGTGGGCGAAAACACTAAATGGCGAAATCACATTTGACGAATACCCAAGGGTTTTCGTCGGACTAAAGGCTTGGCGAAAACACCTTGTGTTTTCGTCTGATTGTTGTGTTCTCGTCTGGGGGCATCATCATCATCAGTACAGTTACGTGTGACGGAACCCTAATCATTACTACGCTTCAACATACAATCATTCAATCAAACTAGATCGTACAAATCATCAGATCAATCATTATCAGACATAGCACAAATAATCATATCATTAGATCAATCATTATCAGACATAGCACAAATAATCATATCATCAGATCAATCATTATCAGGATCCCTACTCCTACAATTCAATTAAATCCCCAAACAACATCACATGTCAATCGATCATCTTACATGCGCTTCATCTAACACACATCACAGTTTGCAGATAATATGTAACAATCATCCAATATTCATAATAACAATCTAATTACCGAGATGATATACTAACCAGTTATAACAAGAGGCTAGCAACGGTTCCTAGAGAGCTAGAGATTTAGAGAGAAAGAATGTGAGAGGTGGTTAGGGTTTTGCCGAATACTCTTCTCGCGTACAGGTTATAAACAAAACTAAAACAGTTCGTCACTGGGCCAAGGCCCATTCTTGTTTTCGCCGGCCTGCTCTTGACGAAAACACTAAAGTGTTTTCGTCCAAGAGTGTTCTCATGGGTGGGGGTGTTTTCGGCTATGGTTCCATTTACAATAATTAATACATATTAATCATATTATTCATACCAAACATATCTCAATACATGCACACATATAACGCGCACTATGAATCTATAAACAACACGTATATTGCATATCAGATAAGTTAAATAGAATAGAGACCTTGAAAACTCGAGTTGTCACATTATCCCCAACTTGAAAGAAATTTCGTCCCGAAATTTAGCACGTGGTTACTGAGGAAGCTAGTTGTGTTGCGTTGTTTCCTGGTTTTCCTGGGGTGTCACATCATCCCCCCGTTGGTTTGGAATTTCGTCTCGAAATTATGTAGTAGCTTCAGCCTCAGTAGTGGTTGCACTGTTCTTGAACAACTGGGGATACTTGAGTTTCATTTGGTCTTCTCGTTCCCAGGTGAACTCTGGGCCACAACGGGAGTTCCAACGAACTCGAACAAGAGGTATTTTGGTTTGCTTGAGGACCTTAACGTCTCGGTCCATGATTTCAACTGGTTCCTCGATGAATCGCAACTGATCGTCGATAGTGAGCTCCTTCAGAGGAACTATAAGGGTCTCATCTGACAGACATTTCTTCAGATTCGACACGTGAAAAACGTTGTGAACTCCACTGAGTTCTGTTGGTAGGTTCAGTTTGTAGGCCACCTTGCCTATTTTCTCAATGATTTCGAACGGTCCGACATATCGCGGATTGAGTTTACCTCGTTTGCCAAAACGAACTACACCTTTCCACGGTGAGACTTTGAGTAGCACTCGATCCCCAACCTGGAACTCGAGTGGTTTCCTGCGCTTATCGGCGTAGCTTTTCTGACGGTCACGAGTTGCCGCCATTCGTTGTTGTATTTGTGCGATCCTTTCCGTTGTGTCTACTATAAGTTCTGGACCCGTGATCTGGCTGTCACCAACTTCTGCCCAGCAAAGAGGTGATCGGCATTTACATCCGTACAATGCCTCAAATGGAGCGGCTTGAATGCTAGTGTGGTAGCTGTTATTATACGAAAATTCCACTAACGGTAGATGTTTTTCCCAGCCGTTGCCAAAATCAATCACACATGCCCTAAGCATGTCTTCAAGAGTTTGGATGGTGCGTTCAGACTGCCCATCCGTTTGCGGGTGATAAGCTGTGCTCATGTCTAATCGAGAGCTAAAAGATTTGTGCATTGCTTGCCATAGTTCAGAAGTAAAACATGCATCACGATCAGAGATAATAGAGGTTGGCACCCCGTGCCTCGAGACAACTTCCTTAAGATAAACGTCTGCTAGAGTGGAGAACTTATCCGTTTCCTTGATAGCCAAAAAGTGTGCACACTTTGTGAGTCGATCCACGATCACCCAAATAGTATCATTTCCACGTTGACATCTAGGCAGGCCAGTAACGAAATCCATGGAAATTTGCTCCCATTTCCATTGTGGTATTTCTGGTTGTTGGAGTAGGCCCGATGGTTTCTGATATTCAGTCTTGACTCTCGCACAAGTCAAACATTTGCTAACGTAAGTTGCTATGTGAGCTTTCATGCTAGGCCACCAATACATAGTTCTGAGATCGTGGTACATCTTATCCGAACCAGGATGTACCGAGTAACGAGACTTATGTGCTTCATCCATTACAAGTTCTCGTAAATTGCCATAGAGTGGGACCCAGATGCGTCATGTCACGTAGTAGGCACCGTCTTCCTTTTGTTCTAACCATTGCCTTGAGCCGCGTAGGGCTTCAGCCCTAACGTTTTATGGTTTCAATGCTTCTACCTCAGCATCTCGTATCTGGGAAGGAAGACTAGATTGAATGGTGAGTTGCAATGCTCGCACGCGCTTAGGCGTAGTATCTTTTCGACTGAGGGCGTCGGCCACAATATTGGCTTTTCCTGGATGGTACTTGATCGCACATTCGTAATCATTCAATAGCTCGACCCATCGACGTTGGCGCATGTTCAACTCCTTTTGCTTGAAGATATGCTCGAGACTCCTGTGATCGGTGTAGATGGTGCACTTGGTTCCGTACAGGTAATGTCTCCATATCTTGAGTGCGAAAACAACAGCTCCCAGCTCCAGATCGTGTGTAGTGTAATTCCTTTTGTGAACCTTAAGTTGGCGCGAGGCGTAAGCAATGACTTTATCCCGTTGCATCAATACACAACCAAGACCCTGAATTGACGCATCACAATAAACCACGAAATCGTCTGTGCCCTCTGGCAATGAAAGAATAGGTACGCTACAAAGTCTATTCTTTAAATGTTGGAACGCTGATTCTTGAGCATCACCCCAACGATAGGTGACACCTTTCTGAGTTAGCAAAGTAAGCGGCTGCGCAATCTTGGAAAAGTCTTTGATAAACCTTCTGTAGTAGCCCGCCAAACCCAAGAATTGGCGGATTTCTGTTGGTGTACGCGGTGCAGGCCAATTCTTGATCGAGTCTACCTTGGATGGATCAACATGAATCCCATCCTTGTTTACCACGTGGCCTAAGAAATGGACTTCTCGAAGCCAGAATTTGCATTTGGAAAACTTTGCATAAAGTTGCTCTGTTCGAAGTAGTTCCAAAATAATCCGCAGATGCTGCTCGTGTTCCTCCTGACTCTTAGAATAGATCAGGATGTCGTCAATGAAAACAATAACAAACTTATCCAGGTTGGGCTTGCACACTCTGTTCATAAGATCCATGAAAACCGCAGGCGCGTTTGTCAATCCAAAAGGCATAACCAGGAACTCATAATGCCCATAACGAGCCCTGAATGCTGTCTTAGAGATGTCCTCGTCTCGGACTCTCAGTTGATGGTAGCCTGACCTCAGATCAATCTTTGAGTAGTAGCTCGACCCTTGCAGCTGATCGAACAAGTCATCAATGCGCGGGAGAGGATAGCGATTCTTCACGGTCACCTTGTTAAGCTCACGGTAGTCAATGCACATCCTGAAGGTACTGTCTTTCTTCTTCACAAATAATACTGGAGCTCCCCAGGGCGAAGAGCTAGGACGAATGAAACCCTTATCCAAGAGTTCTTGCAATTGTTTGGACAGTTCTTCCAGTTCGGTTGGAGCTAAGCGATAAGGTGCTCGAGCTATGGGCGCTGCTCCAGGAGCTAGCTCGATTTGGAATTCGACCTGGCGATGAGGCGGTAGACCAGGTAATTCCTCAGGAAACACTTAAGGAAAGTCGCGTACAACCGGAATATCCTCTATTTTCTTCTCTTTCGATGATACGTCAGTAACAAGTGCTAAAATAGCAGTGTGGCCCTTTCACAAACACTTCTAGGCCTTAAGGAAAGAGATGATACCTACAACTGCACCACTCTTTTCACCATGAATCACTAAAGGTTCTTCACCAGAACGAGGAATGCGGACGATCTTCTCCTTGCAAAGGATCTCTGCTCGATGTTGCGATAACCAATCCATACCAACAACAATGTCGAAACTACCCAAAACAATAGGAATAAGGTCGATAGAGAAGGTTTGACCAGCTAAGGTGAGATTACAACCCCTAACTATGTGTGTGGCTTCAAGACTTTTACCATTTGCTAGCTCTACCATGTGCTTGGTGTTCAAAAGAGTTGGTGTGCGTTTAAGCATTTGACTAACTTTTAGAGACACATAACTGGTATCGGCACCCGAATCAAATAAAACAGTAACATAAAAGTCGTCAAGAAGGAACTTACCCATCACAACGTTTGGATCATTCCTTGCATCACCCTGACCCAGCACGAACACTCGACCCCTGGCACCGTTGTCATTATTGTTTCCCCCATTGTTGCCCCCATTATTGTTCCCGTTTCTTTGATTGTGGTTCTGATTCTGGTTCTGATTTAACTGTGGGCAGTGTCTCTTGAAGTGACCTTCAGCGCCACACTGATAGCATCCCATGTTGCCCTGTTGCTGTTGTTGATTCTGCGGTGCTTGCTGTTGCTGCTGACGATTCTGATTTGCAGGCCGTGAGCTCCTGCAATCCTTAGCTTCATGACCCATCTTGAGACACCTCTGACAACGTCCCTCGTTGCACTGACCACTGTGGTGCCTGTTGCATTTGTTACACTTTGGGTGGTTTCCTCGATATCCACCCTGCCCTTGACTACCAGAAGATTGCTGACCAGGACTCTGGTAGTTATCAATCTTTCGCTGCTGCGCCTGGGACTGAACTGTAGTTGAACCCTTGCTGGAGGCTCCATCCCATTTTCGTTTGTTGTCACTGGGAATAACAGAAGTAGTAGTAGTGGTAGTAGCACCGATACGCTTAGGCAGCTTGTTCTGTTCCACTGCTTGGTCTGTGAGACGATGAGCAAGACGAGTAACATCCTGGATGGTAGCAAGGTTAGCAGCAGTCACATGGCTTTGAATCTCTGGTACTAAGCCTTTGAGGTACAGCTCGATGCGCTTGATGGGAGGATCTACCATAGTGGGACACAATATTGCCAGCTCGTTGGATCGCTTCGTATACGCCTCTATCTCTGACCCCGTCATCTTCAGGTTAAAGAACTCCACTTCCAGCTTGTGGATGTCATCACGATTACAGTATTCTCGCTTAATCAGTTCCTTGAAGTCATTCCATGGGGTGTGACGGGTGGTCCATTGGACAACCCTTAATCATGTTAAAAGACGAAATAATCCTTAACTTAATCGTGTAATTATCTTGAATTAGATAACTACTGTTGCTTATGTTTCAGGTGCAGTTCGGGAGCTAAAAGATGGATTAAACGCAGCTTTGGAGGATTTGGAGATGAACGGGTAGAGTGTGGAACAAGAGATGAAACAAAGAAGAAAAGTCAGGTCATTACCGTAAATTACGGTCTTACCGTAATTTACGGTAGACCTGATATGCAGCTGGAACCCACCGTAAATCAGACTAGTTGAGCCGTAACACTTTTATGTCCACCGTAAATTACGGTGGAGCCGTAATTTACGGTGGTTTCAGCGAGCCAATCCGTAACTGCCACATTTAAGTTAGTTTTTGGGGTGTCTTTTCATTATTCTCATCATTGGACGGTTTTGGGACTCACTAGGGGCGAATTTTGGCTATCTTGCTTGGTTTTGAACAATTCTTATCATCCGGTTTGTATTTTCGATTCGTATGAACATTGGTTTGATTATGATGATGATTCACCGAGCCATGTCCGGCTAAACTCTTCGGTGATCATCTTAGGTGAATGTTTCTTGAACTTTTGTGTGTTTTATTTCAGAATTTCTAGAATGATAACTTGCGTTGCTTGAATATCATGGTGTATGTTTAATTGCTTGTAACTTGTTAATTGATATTGCAATTTCTAGTCTCAATCGTACGTTCTTGGTGCCGTTGGCAATCGAGATATCACGGGAAGGGTTAGGGTTGGTTATTGATTAATTGGTCATCGGGAAACAACCTCGCGTTTATATAATCCGAGTACTTTGTTCCCTTTTATCACTTCAATTATCTATACACGAGTTATGTCTATGTAACTCTTTCTAGTTGGAATTACACACAATTGTTTAAAGAAACTGGAACCTAGGATGGTCATTGTTCTCTCCTAATCTGTTTTAAAACCTACATTTGATTTGCCATTAGTTTAATTTAGTTTTCTCAAACAACAATCCAAGTCATTGATTTTAATTTTCTGCAAATTAGGTTAATTGTAGTTTAATCGCAAGGCTATAAAAACAACACACTTTCCACATACTCCCTGAGTTCGATACCCTACTACCGCTATCTATAGTTGTATTTGGGATTAAATTTGCGTGACCCACGACAATCACGTCAAATTTTGGCGCCGTTGCCGGGGTGGCATTAGCAGCTGCCAGCCCTAACATTTGAACTTGCTCGTTCCACCAAGTCAACGCAACGCCTTCGAGAGTACCAGTGGCATACTTCACCCTACGAGCCTCAGGGCATTCACACATTTCGAAGACCGATTCGAGTTTCTCGAACCAGTGGAGGAGTCCAACTGCCCCTTCAGTGCCACTGAAAGTACTAGGACGACAGTCCATAAAAGTCTTGAACGTGCAAACAGGTGGCTGAGCGTTCTGACCTGTTGTGTATAAGAACAGGACAAGGTTAAACACAAGAGTTGGTTTATGAGGGTAGGATCTAAAGATCCTAGAGTGAGTTGCGACTGCAGGGTATACCTCCTGCTTGAACGGCTGCAGGTGCCGCAGCAACTTGTTGGTTAATCAAAGCCGTCAACTGGGCTTGAGTTAGGTTAACGCGTCCACTCGCGATCTTCATATCAAAGAAAACATGGGTGAGAAGGGTTCGCGAAAATGCGATGACAGAAGAGAGTAAGCACACAAGTGTTTTCAAACAATAGTTGTTAAGTTTATCTAAGCATACCACGAGCAAAGTTCTATGTAACTAGCAAGTAGGCAATATAAACATAAATCATATCACCTATAGTGTTGAGTCTTGCACGTGGAGCGAAGCGTCGTTGTGGATCGTTGAGCACTGTACAGATTATAGTCTGGTTTTAACAAAAACTTTTTCCCCTATTAAAACCAAGTTCACTATAACCAATGGCTCTGATACCAATCTGTCACACCCCCAAAATCCACATGCGGAGTATCACCGCTTGGAGGCATGACTGACCAGGATCAAGCCACCAATCATATTGAACATTGTAAGTAATAAATAAAGTTCAACCCATCAATACAAAAGGTGTTCAAATCAAAACATAGTTAAGTGTTTAGCGGAAGCATAAATGTGAAAACCCAACATAAGTATTAAGTTCGAAATGTTATAATGTTTTTAACATGGCACCCACTGTCCATGTCCCACAACGACCGCGCCTCCCTGTGCAAGCTCCATGAGTACCTATCGACCTGCAAGGCATGTAACAACGAGTCAACAACAAAGTTGAGCGAGTTCACAGTTGTTTGTTCAGTTATTGAGTTCGTTTCAGAAATCGTAAGTTTGTTTCATAATCATGTGTTACCCGGTATCCTTGTTTCCCAAATCTTTACAATGTTTAGTGGGGGCTTCCCATGTTGTATATTACTAGACTAGTTGTATCTATAGGTGTCCTTCCCAATCCGAGGACAGTGATAAGTATGAGTTTACGTAGGTTTTACGTAAGTGCCCTTCCCAATCCGAGGACAGTAGTAAGTATGAGTTTACGTAGGTTTTACATAAGTGCCCTTCCCAATCCGAGGACAGTAGTACGTAACGAGTACGTAGGTTTAGTGCTGGTGTCCTTCCAAATCCGAGGACAGTGGTACGTAGGTTTTATCTAGGTTTTAGTACAGGCGTCCTTCCTAATCTGAGGACAGTGATAAGTAGTCTAGTAGTGTTGAAAGTATGCGTAGTTATTCAATCCCATTCCCAACCCACCGGGAATCCCATGCCTTAGAAGTGTGAACTCACCTTGGTTTGCTCGGTATGCTAAACTATGTGCTCATAAGTAATCAATCAAGTCCTATAGTATGCACGTATACTCAATCAGTTCAAGTTCGTAAAGATTCACATGCAATCTATGTCACAAAGTGCTTAGGCAGTCATTATCAAGCATCATGTAAGCAGTTAATCAATTCCATGCAATTCATGCTCCACATAAATGTCCTTCACAGTTTATTCTAACATGGTTATTCTTTAACCTACTTAACAAGGTTAACAAACTTAACTGGATTGATATACATAACAGGGATAATAAACTAAAAGTGTTAGTTAACTAACAGAGTTACCAAACAAATAGAGTTAACAACTTAACAGGAGTTTACATGTTTGGTAGAATCATACTTAACAGTATTAACATACTTAACAGTGTTAACATGCTTGACAGAATTAAGTGTTGGATCGTTGTATGACCCGATTGAGTCGATCAGAAGAGTTTAAGTCCAGTTCAAAGGCGGAATCAGAGAACTAGACATGAACACAGCTTGTTAATCTTTAATCTGTCAATTATATTGCTTTTAACACTGATTACAACCTGACAGAAAACCGGCAGCACTTCGTTACACTTTCAGAAGTCGCGTACCAAGTGAAATGACATGTGCACTATATATAGAGGTAAGATTTCGCTTGAGAGTGACCTGAACCAGTTGAAGCGAAATCTGTTGTGTGTGATTTCGCTTGAACTTATCACAAGTTCTCTTGAAGCGAAATCTTCACTTAAACCTCATTTCACAGTTTCTCGAACCTCGTGCACTGATAATCCTATCCTAATACGTAATACAAGACGAAGTCAATAGACATAGTGCACTAACAGACTCCCCCTTGGATATTGACGAAGTCTTCAGTGACTATTCTTCAATATGACACATCTTCAATCTTGATCATTCTGCATCCTCACTTAGATTGTAACATTGTAAGCATCCAACTATCTCTTCTTCTATCAGCTTCAGGCTCCCCCTTTCATCAAGCTTCCGTGCTTTGGGATCGACACCTAGCTTTCCAGATACAAGCTCCTAACTTTCAACTTGTCTTCAGACTCTCCCTTAGATTCAGCTTTCGGGATCGTAGTCTGGACTATCTGCAATCACTCATACGTTTATAAGTAACAACATTTTAGACTATCCAGGAATCGTAACCTGGCAATTCCAATCAAACTCTCTAATCCACTCCCCCTATCAACAAACTGTATAGATTTAGCAATGTTAAAGAATCCAACTCCCTCACAGTTAATCATCCAAGTCCAAACTAATGACCTTGGAGATATCACAAACTGTTTTTGAAATTTTTTTTTTAATTTTAAATCAAATTTCAAATTAATGAACTTGTTTTATTTTCAGAAACACAATCAGCTTACTTAGATTTTGAAACTCAGCATTTCAGATATCGGTTGTCGAAAATAAAACAGAAATAAAAATCTTTTTGTATTTTCTGAAAATATAAAGCAGTAACAAAATATGTACAAACATATTTACAGACAATATTTTTGTTTGAGTAAGCGTTAGAGAATCATATCAGTTTATAACAAGTCACAAGTACCGTTGAGCTTAATTTCACTGTAAGAATTAAACAATTCACTTAGATTGTCGATATACTTGTCCACTTAAATTTTCATACAAATTTCAACTGATTCAGGATACGAATTAGATATTTTAGGAACTTAAACTCATTCATGTGTCCCACCTCTTGAATATACTCCCGTATCCAGAATCCCAATAATCAGTCTTACAGGTGAGTATACTACAATGATATCTGTACATAAATTAGGTATGCGAGGTCCGAGGGATCTCAGATCGATACTTCCGTATACGCAGAGAGATATCAGCTTCGACTTTACGGTATGTCCCCTTTAGAGGATCTTTTTGCTTACAACAGCAGCGACTATCAATTTTATTGTTTCATCGGCATACTGAGGGTTTAATGCTATGTTTCAAGCATTGCAGAAAGCATTATCCAAGGACTAGGTCAGAACTTCCATTCAGCAGAAGTCCCGGAATAATACCCCAGACATCATTGAATATAAAGACCTAGTATATCAGATTATGAGACCTTTCAAACGAGATTTCAGGGGTTACCTATATATCCAAGTAGTGTTCCCCACAAAATAAGCAAGTGTTTGAATTTAGGTTTATATCCCGAAAAAGTTTACTAAATGTATAAAAACCTACCGACACATCCACAGTGAGATCTTTTAACACATTTAAACTTTCCAATTCTTTAGCGTACTGTAACCGTCTACTGATGTACTATCATTTCATCTTTTTACGCAAAACTCAAATTTTTGAATTTTATCATGTTTTTGGCTTTTTCAAATTTTCAAATGTTTTTGTATTTTCTAATGACAATACTCCCCCTAAAATGCAAAATCATATAAAGAAAATTTGACAACCAACACTGATAGCTTTGTCTCGCCATCCATTTTCTGCTAAAAGTGTACTGATTTGCAGAAAATCTAACATACCCCCATGATTTACAACACATTGATTTTTACAGTTTGAAAACCGTTTTTCAATCTGGTGAAAGTAATCATGTTTGTTCAGCCGTGAGGGTTTCGGCATATTCAAACAACACATATTTTTGTATTTTTGAATATTTGACAAAAATAAAAAAAAACAAACATATTTTTGGTTTTTCAAATTTTTTCAATTTTTAGGGTTTTTGAAAATATTGTTTATTTATTTACAGAAAACATATAAACTTCCTGTTTCAACCAACACAGGATCCAGCAGCCTCCTTTCCTTGTTGTGCCAGGCTGCTCCAACCTCCATTCTCACAATCTTCAGATTTGTTGAGCACCTGCACATACAAACTACTCAATTACTTGAACAATTTAGCCCAGGTCTGTTGAACCTTAGGCATTTCAACACAATAATTTTCATTCAATACTGGAAATTCTTTGTCATTTTTCACAAACACTTTCTCAATTTTAACTTCAACTTTCTCATCTTTTACCAAATCAACATGTTTCTTAACACTCCATGTTTGACCTTTTGGTGTTCCTCGTTTGTAAAAATGAGAATCTCTTTGAACATTTTGTTTTTGAACAACTTTTGGTTTCCAAAACTCTTGTGGTTTTGTCATATCAACAGTTGTTTTCCAACTCTGTGTTGTTCTGAATCTGGGTGTGTGAGAATTCCAGGTCTGTCTCGAATAGAACCTGTTTGGATTTAATTTCCAATTTTGATTTGAAGCAAACTTGTTTGTATCATACCTCCAAGTTTGTTTCGAATCAAATTTGTTTGATCTTTGTCTCACATTCTCAGATTTTTGTTTCTCATCATCAATCTTCTTTTAATCAACATCCACAGGTTTTAGATTAGGACACTTGCGTGCAAGATGTCCTTTTTGATCACATTTGAAACATGTTCTCATGGACACATCTTTGACCTGTGGTTGTTGCTTTTTCTTTTTAGCAAAGAATTCATCATTAGACTGTTTCATTTTGAATTCTTTTTCTTTTTCTAAACTGCCTCCTTGAACAAAACTCATTTTTGTCTGAAAATTCGGAGTTTCATTTCTTTTCCAACTTTGTTTCTTCTTATAACCCAACCCAGCCTTCATGTTTTTCTTTTTGAAACCAGGTTTGTGATACGAACCTCTATGACTCTTACCAGCAAACTTTGAAATTTCAGACTTCTCAATCTCAACCATTTTGAAAACTTTGTCGACTTTTTCTGAAATCACATTCTGAATCGGGAATACAACATCTAAGAACAATTTATCCGATCCAATCATGCTATAAACCAATCCTTTTGAATCATCATTTAAATTTTACTCGGATTTTGTGTTTTTCAGATATCCATCATGAATATTTCCTTCATCTTCATCCTGTGATTCAGATTTACCTGTAACAACTGACTCATCTTCCAACACACTTTCAACAACTTTACCTACCACCTCTGAATCATGAGACTCATCAGATTTGGAATAGGTTATGTCAATGTTGTCAGGCAATTGATCTACCATGTTGAAAGCTTTTTCGACCTTTTCCTCATCATAAAATGCAAATTTTCCCGGTGGTGGAACTTGATGAAACTCTGAGCCAATGCCTTTCTTGTTCTGCTCAGACTCACCATCACCCGGTTTTATATTGAAAATTCGTTCAAGCACATATGACGACACGTGGTAACTTTTTAACTTGTTGTTATCCTGTTCTAAATCAGCAATCTGTCGCTTCAACTTAGCAACATCCTCAATATAGGAATTAACAACATCTTGTTTTATAGAATACATTCGTTTAATCTCTTTGGTTGTTTCAGACATATAATTCATTCTTGATTGAGCATATTTCATTTCGTCTTTTACTTTATCATATGACTCTTTTGTAATGTGATATGATAATTTCATTGAGTCATATTCCTTTTTCATTTCTTGACAAGCAATTTCTTTTTGTTCACATTCATTTGTCATTTTTAAAACATTCTCTTTCAAAACTTCATTTTCCTTTTCTAATTTGTTACATTTTACTGAAAGTTTTTCATCATTTTCTTTAAAAACCTTTTCTTTTTCTAGCATTTCTTTGCATTTTTCTTTGAAAATGTTTTCAATTTTTGTGAACTCAAAATTTCTTGTTTTAAATTGCTCATCTTTTTCAGTACAAGCTCTGCACAGTTCCATGCATTTCTTGCACTGTTCATTCAATTTCAAGTTTTCAGAATCAAAATTTACCTCAGTGATTTGCACTTCGGTGTTTTCAGCAACCTCTGTCTGCTCAGCAACATTCTGTTTTTCTTCAACACCGACTTCATCACCAACATTACCAGCTTTCAAATTCTCATTCTTTTCTTCTATCTTCACCTCTTTCTTCATCTCTTCTTCAATCTGCTGTTCTTCAGTAACAACTTTATTATCCTCTTCATTCACAACTACTTCTTCACTTTTGATTTCCTTCACAGCTTCAACTTCAACAATTTCTGCTTTAACCTCTTCAGCAGCTTTCTTCAGATTGTTCACCATTTCTTCAACATTCTTCTTCATCCTCTCTTCATCCCTTTTTCTCAAACACGATAACATGGCATATCTAATATCCTTTTCATATTGCTTAGCATATTTGTCATCTTTCAATACTCTTCTATAGTATTCAGCTCTTAACGGGACAGCAAGAAGAACATCATCGAAGATTATGTCTTTCTTGGGAACAACCGGTTCTCCTTCTCTGTTATAGTAGCATTCTCTCTTTTTATCCCATCTTTTGCTACCGACAGCCATCTCATACTCTTCCTGCATATCATCCATTCTATTTAAAACAACATTTCTTTCTCTGTAAGTCTTCTCACTTAAGATCTCTTCCCGAGTTTTCTCTTTGATCTCAACTTTTTCTTCATGGACTTCAGCAATGTCTTTGTCTTTGTTTTCATCTTGAATCTCAGCAACAAAAACAAACTTTCTTTCTTCTGTCATAGCTCTCCCGTGAGCTGTTTTACGAACATTCTCTAAACGATCTTCTTCTGGACAAACTGTGCTCCAGTCAAATCCTTCATCATCGTGAATTACAAAACAAGCTCTTGATTTGGGTTTATCTTCAATCATCCTAGGTTCTTCTCTGCTTCGGTGATAGATTGCCTTTCGATAATAGTCATCGTTGAAAGGACGTTCACTTCCTTCACCAACTTCAGAATTTCTGCATTCTCTTTTGAAATGACCCTTTTGCTTGCATTTGAAACAGGTCACTTTGGATTTGTCGAATCCAAGCTTTGTTGAAGCACCTCCAAGCGATTGTTTCCCGGTAATCTCCATGTACCTCTGAGCTCTGCGAATACAACTAGCTAAACACCAACGGATGTCAATGAGTTCCATCTCTTCCGGATCAATCTGGTCGTAGTCTTCTTTGGTCAATTCAGAGTTTCCAATTTTGCCAGCTACTAGACCTTCATAAGACTCCAGAACAGATGCAAGAAAACTCATTTGTTGCTTAGCTGCATTAATGCTCATTGCAGGAGAATTCTTCAGTTTAAGAGCAATGTTGCACAGAATTTCATCAGAATCATCAGAATTTGTCTTTGAAGATGAATGATATCCAGAATGATGACTTGTTGACGTTGTTTGTGGTTCTTTCATCTTTTCACCACTAAATGCTGTTTTTGGTGAACCAACGCCTTTATCAGAAAACACACTGCTTTTGTAGTACAAGCCAACGTTCTGTTGATGTGAAGAATCAATCATCTTGTTTTGCTTCTGCAACTCCAAATCATGACTTTCAATCTTTTCAAACAAAGCATCAAGAGTAATATTATCATACAAAGCATCATTTTTCAAAATAAAAACAAACGTTTGCCACTGATCAGCTCGTGGTAACGCTTCAATCACTTTGTCTATCAGTTCCTCTCTTGTTTTATTTATCTCTAATCTTTCCAATTCAATCTTAAGATGACAAAATCTCTCAATCATTTGCCTCACCGACTCTCCTTTTATGTTATCAAACAAATCAAATTCTTTCTTTAATAAAGCGATTTTGTTCTTTTTAATTTGTTTACCCCCTTCAGCTTTAACACGTAAAGCTTCCCAGACAGACTTAGATGACCCGTCATGAGTTAGTAAAGCAAAAATATCGTTTCTGATTGCGGACTGGATCAATGCTATCATTCTCTGTTCAGCTCCAAATTCAGCTTTATCTTCTCTAGTAAATTTCTTGAATACAAGATCTTCTCCTTTATCGTCTTTTGGTTTTTCATACCCATACTCCAAACAAAACCAACTTTCATGAGCATACGCCTTTGCCCAGTTGAGAAAGCGTTCTTTCCACCAGGTATAATCCTCAATGCTATCAAGAGCTGGTGGCTTTGAATGAGTTCCGTAAAAGTTATCATTCTTGATATTTTCATTTAGCACTTTAGAAATGGTTTTTGGTGTAATATTTGAAGCCTCAGACGATTCGGTTGCGAACGCGTTGTAAAACGTGTTGAAGAATTCCTCAGCCATAATTCAAACCTGACAGATTGATCAAACAAACACAATCAGTACAATCAAATATCAAATAAACTGAAACTGACTGACACTTGATCGTCGTGAAATGATCCGATTTGTATGGCCCGATACAAAATTCCACTTTTCAATCGAACTAGGAAACTCAAGCGAAATTTCAAGTTGAAGCAGAATAAGACTTCAAGCGAATTCAGCACAAAATAATAGTTCAATCGAAACTGTTCAAGCGAAATTCCAGCACTTCAACTTCGCTTCAAGATAATTAGATCCTTCAAGCGAAATCCCAAATGATCTATTTCGCTTCAACCATACAAGTTCCAATCAAATCTGCTTCAAGCGAAAACAACTATTTCGCTTCAACTGATTAGAACCTTCTGTTAGTGCACTATGTCTATTGACTTCGTCTTGTATTACGTATTAGGATAGGATTATCAGTGCACGAGGTTCGAGAAACTGTGAAATGAGGTTTAAGTGAAGATTTCGCTTCAAGAGAACTTGTGATAAGTTCAAGCGAAATCACACACAACAGATTTCGCTTCAACTGGTTCAGGTCACTCTCAAGCGAAATCTTACCTCTATATATAGTGCACATGTCATTTCACTTGGTACGCGACTTCTGAAAGTGTAACGAAGTGCTGCCGGTTTTCTGTCAGGTTGTAATCAGTGTTAAAAGCAATATAATTGACAGATTAAAGATTAACAAGCTGTGTTCATGTCTAGTTCTCTGATTCCGCCTTTGAACTGGACTTAAACTCTTCTGATCGACTCAATCGGGTCATACAACGATCCAACAAGTGGTATCAGAGCTCAGGAAGAAGAGTTTAGCTTGATATCTTCTACTTTCTGAATTCTACACCTTCTTTTTCAATCTGGATGTGATTTCACGGTCAAAATGGTCTGAGTTTTTCACCGAATGAGTAAAATAGTATTCTAACAAATCCTTGAAAGTTTCACGACAAAATTCAAAGTAAAAATGACAAAAACTGGACAGAAGATAGATTTCGCTTGAAAGAGTTCATAGATATTAGGTTGATTTCGCTTCAAAAGAGACTGTTTGGACTATTTCGCTTGAACATCTGAAGCGAAATAGTGTTGTGATTTTGGATTTCGCTTGAATTCATCTGAAGCGAAATAGAGTTGCTGGTTTTCGCTTGAAGGTTCTAATCAGTTGAAGCGAAATAGTTGTTTTCGCTTGAAGCAGATTTGATTGGAACTTGTATGGTTGAAGCGAAATAGATCATTTGGGATTTCGCTTGAAGGATCTAATTATCTTGAAGCGAAATTGAAGTGCTGGAATTTCGCTTGAACAGTTTCGATTGAACTATTATTTTGTGCTGAATTCGCTTGAAGTCTTATTCTGCTTCAACTTGAAATTTCGCTTGAGTTTCCTAGTTCGATTGAAAAGTGGAATTTTGTATCGGGCCATACAAATCGGATCATTTCACGACGATCAAGTGTCAGTCAGTTTCAGTTTATTTGATATTTGATTGTACTGATTGTGTTTGTTTGATCAATCTGTCAGGTTTGAATTATGGCTGAGGAATTCTTCAACACGTTTTACAACGCGTTCGCAACCGAATCGTCTGAGGCTTCAAATATTACACCAAAAACCATTTCTAAAGTGCTAAATGAAAATATCAAGAATGATAACTTTTACGGAACTCATTCAAAGCCACCAGCTCTTGATAGCATTGAGGATTATACCTGGTGGAAAGAACGCTTTCTCAACTGGGCAAAGGCGTATGCTCATGAAAGTTGGTTTTGTTTGGAGTATGGGTATGAAAAACCAAAAGACGATAAAGGAGAAGATCTTGTATTCAAGAAATTTACTAGAGAAGATAAAGCTGAATTTGGAGCTGAACAGAGAATGATAGCATTGATCCAGTCCGCAATCAGAAACGATATTTTTGCTTTACTAACTCATGACGGGTCATCTAAGTCTGTCTGGGAAGCTTTACGTGTTAAAGCTGAAGGGGGTAAACAAATTAAAAAGAACAAAATCGCTTTATTAAAGAAAGAATTTGATTTGTTTGATAACATAAAAGGAGAGTCGGTGAGGCAAATGATTGAGAGATTTTGTCATCTTAAGATTGAATTGGAAAGATTAGAGATAAATAAAACAAGAGAGGAACTGATAGACAAAGTGATTGAAGCGTTACCACGAGCTGATCAGTGGCAAACGTTTGTTTTTATTTTGAAAAATGATGCTTTGTATGATAATATTACTCTTGATGCTTTGTTTGAAAAGATTGAAAGTCATGATTTGGAGTTGCAGAAGCAAAACAAGATGATTGATTCTTCACATCAACAGAACGTTGGCTTGTACTACAAAAGCAGTGTGTTTTCTGATAAAGGCGTTGGTTCACCAAAAACAGCATTTAGTGGTGAAAAGATGAAAGAACCACAAACAACGTCAACAAGTCATCATTCTGGATATCATTCATCTTCAAAGACAAATTCTGATGATTCTGATGAAATTCTGTGCAACATTGCTCTTAAACTGAAGAATTCTCCTGCAATGAGCATTAATGCAGCTAAGCAACAAATGAGTTTTCTTGCATCTGTTCTGGAGTCTTATGAAGGTCTAGTAGCTGGCAAAATTGGAAACTCTGAATTGACCAAAGAAGACTACGACCAGATTGATCCGGAAGAGATGGAACTCATTGACATCCGTTGGTGTTTAGCTAGTTGTATTCGCAGAGCTCAGAGGTACATGGAGATTACCGGGAAACAATCGCTTGGAGGTGCTTCAACAAAGCTTGGATTCGACAAATCCAAAGTGACCTGTTTCAAATGCAAGCAAAAGGGTCATTTCAAAAGAGAATGCAGAAATTCTGAAGTTGGTGAAGGAAGTGAACGTCCTTTCAACGATGACTATTATCGAAAGGCAATCTATCACCGAAGCAGAGAAGAACCTAGGATGATTGAAGATAAACCCAAATCAAGAGCTTGTTTTGTAATTCACGATGATGAAGGATTTGACTGGAGCACAGTTTGTCCAGAAGAAGATCGTTTAGAGAATGTTCGTAAAACAGCTCACGGGAGAGCTATGACAGAAGAAAGAAAGTTTGTTTTTGTTGCTGAGATTCAAGATGAAAACAAAGACAAAGACATTGCTGAAGTCCATGAAGAAAAAGTTGAGATCAAAGAGAAAACTCGGGAAGAGATCTTAAGTGAGAAGACTTACAGAGAAAGAAATGTTGTTTTAAATAGAATGGATGATATGCAGGAAGAGTATGAGATGGCTGTCGGTAGCAAAAGATGGGATAAAAAGAGAGAATGCTACTATAACAGAGAAGGAGAACCGGTTGTTCCCAAGAAAGACATAATCTTCGATGATGTTCTTCTTGCTGTCCCGTTAAGAGCTGAATACTATAGAAGAGTATTGAAAGATGACAAATATGCTAAGCAATATGAAAAGGATATTAGATATGCCATGTTATCGTGTTTGAGAAAAAGGGATGAAGAGAGGATGAAGAAGAATGTTGAAGAAATGGTGAACAATCTGAAGAAAGCTGCTGAAGAGGTTAAAGCAGAAATTGTTGAAGTTGAAGCTGTGAAGGAAATCAAAAGTGAAGAAGTAGTTGTGAATGAAGAGGATAATAAAGTTGTTACTGAAGAACAGCAGATTGAAGAAGAGATGAAGAAAGAGGTGAAGATAGAAGAAAAGAATGAGAATTTGAAAGCTGGTAATGTTGGTGATGAAGTCGGTGTTGAAGAAAAGCAGAATGTTGCTGAGCAGACAGAGGTTGCTGAAAACACCGAAGTGCAAATCACTGAGGTAAATTTTGATTCTGAAAACTTGAAATTGAATGAACAGTGCAAGAAATGCATGGAACTGTGCAGAGCTTGTACTGAAAAAGATGAGCAATTTAAAACAAGAAATTTTGAGTTCACAAAAATTGAAAACATTTTCAAAGAAAAATGCAAAGAAATGCTAGAAAAAGAAAAGGTTTTTAAAGAAAATGATGAAAAACTTTCAGTAAAATGTAACAAATTAGAAAAGGAAAATGAAGTTTTGAAAGAGAATGTTTTAAAAATGACAAATGAATGTGAACAAAAAGAAATTGCTTGTCAAGAAATGAAAAAGGAATATGACTCAATGAAATTATCATATCACATTACAAAAGAGTCATATGATAAAGTAAAAGACGAAATGAAATATGCTCAATCAAGAATGAATTATATGTCTGAAACAACCAAAGAGATTAAACGAATGTATTCTATAAAACAAGATGTTGTTAATTCCTATATTGAGGATGTTGCTAAGTTGAAGCGACAGATTGCTGATTTAGAACAGGATAACAACAAGTTAAAAAGTTACCACGTGTCGTCATATGTGCTTGAACGAATTTTCAATATAAAACCGGGTGATGGTGAGTCTGAGCAGAACAAGAAAGGCATTGGCTCAGAGTTTCATCAAGTTCCACCACCGGGAAAATTTGCATTTTATGATGAGGAAAAGGTCGAAAAAGCTTTCAACATGGTAGATCAATTGCCTGACAACATTGACATAACCTATTCCAAATCTGATGAGTCTCATGATTCAGAGGTGGTAGGTAAAGTTGTTGAAAGTGTGTTGGAAGATGAGTCAGTTGTTACAGGTAAATCTGAATCACAGGATGAAGATGAAGGAAATATTCATGATGGATATCTGAAAAACACAAAATCCGAGTAAAATTTAAATGATGATTCAAAAGGATTGGTTTATAGCATGATTGGATCGGATAAATTGTTCTTAGATGTTGTATTCCCGATTCAGAATGTGATTTCAGAAAAAGTCGACAAAGTTTTCAAAATGGTTGAGATTGAGAAGTCTGAAATTTCAAAGTTTGCTGGTAAGAGTCATAGAGGTTCGTATCACAAACCTGGTTTCAAAAAGAAAAACATGAAGGCTGGGTTGGGTTATAAGAAGAAACAAAGTTGGAAAAGAAATGAAACTCCGAATTTTCAGACAAAAATGAGTTTTGTTCAAGGAGGCAGTTTAGAAAAAGAAAAAGAATTCAAAATGAAACAGTCTAATGATGAATTCTTTGCTAAAAAGAAAAAGCAACAACCACAGGTCAAAGATGTGTCCATGAGAACATGTTTCAAATGTGATCAAAAAGGACATCTTGCACGCAAGTGTCCTAATCTAAAACCTGTGGATGTTGATCAAAAGAAGATTGATGCTGAGAAACAAAAATCTGAGAATGTGAGACAAAGATCAAACAAATTTGATTCGAAACAAACTTGGAGGTATGATACAAACAAGTTTGCTTCAAATCAAAATTGGAAATTAAATCCAAACAGGTTCGATTCGAGACAGACCTGGAATTCTCACACACCCAGATTCAGAACAACACAGAGTTGGAAAACAACTGTTGATATGACAAAACCACAAGAGTTTTGGAAACCAAAAGTTGTTCAAAAACAAAATGTTCAAAGAGATTCTCATTTTTACAAACGAGGAACACCAAAAGGTCAAACATGGAGTGTTAAGAAACATGTTGATTTGGTAAAAGATGAGAAAGTTGAAGTTAAAATTGAGAAAGTGTTTGTGAAAAATGACAAAGAATTTCCAGTATTGAATGAAAATTATTGTGTTGAAATGCCTAAGGTTCAACAGACCTGGGCTAAATTGTTCAAGTAATTGAGTAGTTTGTATGTGCAGGTGCTCAACAAATCTGAAGATTGTGAGAATGGAGGTTGGAGCAGCCTGGCACAACAAGGAAAGGAGGCTGCTGGATCCTGTGTTGGTTGAAACAGGAAGTTTATATGTTTTCTGTAAATAAATAAACAATATTTTCAAAAACCCTAAAAATTGAAAAAATTTGAAAAACCAAAAATATGTTTGTTTTTTTTTATTTTTGTCAAATATTCAAAAATACAAAAATATGTGTTGTTTGAATATGCCGAAACCCTCACGGCTGAACAAACATGATTACTTTCACCAGATTGAAAAACGGTTTTCAAACTGTAAAAATCAATGTGTTGTAAATCATGGGGGTATGTTAGATTTTCTGCAAATCAGTACACTTTTAGCAGAAAATGGATGGCGAGACAAAGCTATCAGTGTTGGTTGTCAAATTTTCTTTATATGATTTTGCATTTTAGGGGGAGTATTGTCATTAGAAAATACAAAAACATTTGAAAAAGCCAAAAACATGATAAAATTCAAAAATTTGAGTTTTGCGTAAAAAGAGGAAATGATAGTACATCAGTAGACGGTTACAGTACGCTAAAGAATTGGAAAGTTTAAATGTGTTAAAAGATCTCACTGTGGATGTGTCGGTAGGTTTTTATACATTTAGTAAACTTTTTCGGGATATAAACCTAAATTCAAACACTTGCTTATTTTGTGGGGAACACTACTTGGATATATAGGTAACCCCTGAAATCTCGTTTGAAAGGTCTCATAATCTGATATACTAGGTCTTTATATTCAATGATGTCTGGGGTATTATTCCGGGACTTCTGCTGAATGGAAGTTCTGACCTAGTCCTTGGATAATGCTTTCTGCAATGCTTGAAACATAGCATTAAACCCTCAGTATGCCGATGAAACAATAAAATTGATAGTCGCTGCTGTTGTAAGCAAAAAGATCCTCTAAAGGGGACATACCGTAAAGTCGAAGCTGATATCTCTCTGCGTATACGGAAGTATCGATCTGAGATCCCTCGGCCCTCGCATACCTAATTTATATACAGATATCATTGTAGTATACTCACCTGTAAGACTGATTATTGGGATTCTGGATACGGGAGTATATTCAAGAGGTGGGACACATGAATGAGTTTAAGTTCCTAAAATATCTAATTCGTATCCTGAATCAGTTGAAATTTGTATGAAAATTTAAGTGGACAAGTATATCGACAATCTAAGTGAATTGTTTAATTCTTACAGTGAAATTAAGCTCAACGGTACTTGTGACTTGTTATAAACTGATATGATTCTCTAACGCTTACTCAAACAAAAATATTGTCTGTAAATATGTTTGTACATATTTTGTTACTGCTTTATATTTTCAGAAAATACAAAAAGATTTTTATTTCTGTTTTATTTTCGACAACCGATATCTGAAATGCTGAGTTTCAAAATCTAAGTAAGCTGATTGTGTTTCTGAAAATAAAACAAGTTCATTAATTTGAAATTTGATTTAAAATTAAAAAAAAAATTTCAAAAACAGTTTGTGATATCTCCAAGGTCATTAGTTTGGACTTGGATGATTAACTGTGAGGGAGTTGGATTCTTTAACATTGCTAAATCTATACAGTTTGTTGATAGGGGGAGTGGATTAGAGAGTTTGATTGGAATTGCCAGGTTACGATTCCTGGATAGTCTAAAATGTTGTTACTTATAAACGTATGAGTGATTGCAGATAGTCCAGACTACGATCCCGAAAGCTGAATCTAAGGGAGAGTCTGAAGACAAGTTGAAAGTTAGGAGCTTGTATCTGGAAAGCTAGGTGTCGATCCCAAAGCACGGAAGCTTGATGAAAGGGGGAGCCTGAAGCTGATAGAAGAAGAGATAGTTGGATGCTTACAATGTTACAATCTAAGTGAGGATGCAGAATGATCAAGATTGAAGATGTGTCATATTGAAGAATAGTCACTGAAGACTTCGTCAATATCCAAGGGGGAGTCTGTTAGTGCACTATGTCTATTGACTTCGTCTTGTATTACGTATTAGGATAGGATTATCAGTGCACGAGGTTCGAGAAACTGTGAAATGAGGTTTAAGTGAAGATTTCGCTTCAAGAGAACTTGTGATAAGTTCAAGCGAAATCACACACAACAGATTTCGCTTCAACTGGTTCAGGTCACTCTCAAGCGAAATCTTACCTCTATATATAGTGCACATGTCATTTCACTTGGTACGCGACTTCTGAAAGTGTAACGAAGTGCTGCCGGTTTTCTGTCAGGTTGTAATCAGTGTTAAAAGCAATATAATTGACAGATTAAAGATTAACAAGCTGTGTTCATGTCTAGTTCTCTGATTCCGCCTTTGAACTGGACTTAAACTCTTCTGATCGACTCAATCGGGTCATACAAATCGGAACAGTTTCGACTTTTCAGATGTGTCCCCTTTAGAGGATCTTTTTGCTTACAACAGCAGCATATATCAATTTAATTATTTCAGCATGCTGAGGGTTTAATGCTGTGTTTCAAGCATTGCAGCAAGTATTAGCCAGGGACTAGGTCAGAACTACCGTTCAGCAGAAGTCCCGGAATAATACCCCAGACATCATAGAGTATAAAGACCTAGTATATCAGATTACGAGACCTTTCAAACGAGATTTCAGGGGTTACCTATATATCCAAGTAGTGTTCCCCACGAATTCACAAGTTTGAATTTTAGGTTTATATCCCGAATAAATCTACTAAATGTGTGAAAACCTATCGACACATCATCAGTAAGATTGTTTAACTCTTTTATACTTTTCAAATTTTTAGCATACTGTGATCGTCTAGCTGATGTACTATCATTTTCCCTATATACACAAGCTCTTTTTCATTTTATCATGTTTTTGTATTTTTGCATTTTTTACTGTTTTTGTATTTTCTGGAAATAAACTATGTACAAACATCTACTTCCCCTAAATACCAAAACAAGTAAAAATTCGACAAACCATTGCAGATTGTTTCTCGTCTTCATCCGCAACAGTACCTTCATCAACGCCAATTATGCCATCCGACAACGACAGAAGCTTCATACCATTCAGTTTTAACAAATATTTAAACCGATTTTTATCAAAAACTTTGGTATGTAAATCAGCTTTCTGTTCGTCAGTGTGGATTTTCTCAATTCGTATCAACTTTTTCTCAAAGCAATCACGAATAAAGTGATGACGAATTTCTATATGTTTAGTTTTAGCGTGATGTACTGGATTTTTAGTTATATTTATCGCGGCCTCATTATCAACAAAAAGAGGTGTGTTAAGAAACTGCAAACCGTAGTCGCGCATCTGTTGCTGTATCCACAAGATCTGAGAGCAGCAACTGCTAGCAGAAACGTACTCCGCTTCACAAGTAGATAACGCCACAGACGTTTGTTTCTTACACTGCCAGGTAACCAATCTAGGACCAAAGAACTGGCATCCTGCAGTTGTTGATTTTGAATTGACTTTGCAGCATCCGAAATCCGAATCGGAATACCCTTCGAGTGTAAAGTCGCCTTTTCTAGGATACCACAACCCCAATGAAGAAGTTCCTTTCAGGTAGCGCAATATCCTCTTCACAATAATCATGTGCGATGCTCTCGGGTTAGACTGAAATCTTGCTGCGAGGCACGTTGGGTACATGATATCAGGACGTGAAGCAGTTAGGTACATTAAAGAACCTATCATGGATCGATAAAAAGTTTCATCAGCCCTGTCTCCGGTGAGATCTGGGTGAATCCCATGATTTGTTGCAAGTGGGGTAGCAGCTGAAGTAGAACTTGACATCCCAAATTTCTCTAGAATATCATGAACATACTTTGACTGATGAATGAAAATTCCCCCAGGAAGTTGTTCAACTTGTAGTCCCAGAAAGAATTTCATCTCCCCCATTGATGACATTTCAAACTTCTGCTTCATCACTGATTCAAAATCTTTGCATAGATTTTCATTTGTCGACCCAAAGATTATATCGTCCACATAAATTTGAACTATCAGAAGATGACCATCAACGACTTTAGTGAAGAGAGTGGCATCCACTTTTCCACGAATGAACTTGTTGGCTAGTAGGTGTTGAGACAAAGTCTCATACCAGGCTCTCGGGGCTTGGTGTAAACCATACAGCGCTTTGTCCAATAAGTAGACCTTGTTTTTGTGGATAGGATCAGTAAAGCCCGGCGGCTGACCGACATAAACCTCCTCTTTAACCTTCCCATAAAGAAACGCCGATTTAACATCCAACTGATATACTTTGAAATTCTTCCAAGACGCAAATGCTAGGAAAATTCTGATAGCCTCTAGTCGTGCGACAGGAGCATAGACTTCGGTAAAATCAATTCCCTCCTGTTGACTAAATCCCTGAACAACGAGTCGAGCTTTGTTCCTTACGACAACTCCTCTATCGTCTCTCTTGCACTTAAACACCCACTTAGTGTTAATTTTCCTATGACCATCCGGCAAATCAACTAACTTCCACACTCCCAATTTCTCGAATTGACTAAGTTCCTCCTGCATAGCATTGACCCAAGAGTCTTCGGTAAGCGCCTCTTTGTAAGTTCTTGGCTCAACCTGCGAGATAAAACAACTTAATGAGAAATCAGTTTGCAAAGGAGCAACTTTTGTGTAAAAACATGTAAGCCCTTTATCAATCTGATTTCGAGTGCGAACTCCAGCTTGCAATTCTCCTATGATCAACTCCTCTGGATGATATGAAAAAGTTCGCGGCATCACTTCACTTTGAACATCTACATTTCCCTCCAGATTAGTAACATTCTGCTCTGCATCTTGTTCACCAACTTGGTTTGTTTGACCTGAAATCTGAATATGCTCCCCCTCAGAATTTGAATCTGAATCACCATGATCAAATACTGGCATATTTTAAGCTTCTAAATTATCATCCTGAGCCGACTGATTATCCTGAGCAACTTCATTCTGTTGGACATCATCCTGTTCACCAGCATTACTTGGACCTGCTTCATCGTCATTTGAAGTTTCCCGTGGTCTCCTCGAATATTCAGCTGGGAATCTTAACTGCGACTCATATTCACGCAAAATATCCAACTCATCAAAGAAATCTTCATCATCCTCTGATTCTTCTCTCATGTCAAACGAATCCCAAAGTTTGTCATAATGATAACGCCATGAATCACCAGGATTCTGCGGCGGCATAGTATAACCTTGACATTCAACATTTGCAGCTTCAATAATCCGCTTCTCACTTGGAACGAAGACACGACGCAATGGATTTGAATAACCAACAAATATTCCCTCAATGCACTTCGGACCAAATTTTCCAAAAGGCTCTATAACCGTACAAGGTGACCCGAACGGTTCTAGATACTTCAAATTCGGTTTGCGGTTATTGATTAGCTCAAAGCATGTTTTGTTGAACTTCTTGACAGTTAGAACCCTGTTGAGCGTATAGCATGCAGCAGAAACAGCTTCAGCCCAAAAATTTATCGGTAACTTTGAATCTGCGAGCATAGTTCTAGCCGTCTCGATTAACGTCCGGTTTTTGCGTTCTGCAACTCCATTCTGCTGCGGAGTGTACGGAGCACTAAACTCATGCAAAATACCTCTTTCATCACAAAATTCTTCCATCTTGCTGTTCTTGAATTCTGTACCATTATCACTTCTAATTCTCTTGATACGCCTTTGGTACAAATTCTCAATCTTCTTGAACAGACCCATCAAACTATCAAATGTTTCATCTTTCGTCTTCAAGAAAGATACCCACGAAAATCTGGAATAATCATCAGTAACGACCAAACAATAGTAATCTCCTGTAATGCTCTTGACATTCACCGGACCAAACAAATCCATATGAAGTCTTTCCAGAGGTCTCGAAACTGAATTAACTTGCTTTGTAGGATGTGACTTTTTCTTCTGCTTGCCTTTGACACAGCTAATGCACTCCCCTTCCAGATGAAAACCTTTGATATTAACTCCCAATACCAAATCATTGTGCACCAAGTGATTCATCTTCCGTAGGTGAATATGCCCCATCTTTCGGTGCCACAATCTAGATTCTTTCTCAGTTGCTCTAGACACGAAACAATGTGCTTGACCAGTAGTTGTAGTTGCTACCGACATATCTAACACATATAAATCATTTACTCTAGGTGCCCTCATAATAATCCATTCTTCAGGAACAACAAAACCAGGTTTCAAGATCAAACATTCCTTATCAGTGAAGTGAGTAGTATACTGATTGTCACAAATCTGCGAGATACTAAGCAGATTGTTCTCCAGCTCTGTGATGTAGTTAACTCTCTTAAACGTCACAATCCCATTGGATAACGTTCCTTCACCAACAATTCGACCACCTTCATGACCAGCAAATCCCACATAACCACCATTAATGTTCCTCACATCATACAGTAATGCAGTTTTTCCTGTCATATGTCGAGATGCTCCACTATCCATGATCCATCTTGAAATGGCTCTTGGAAGATCCTGCATATACCACAAGTTGATTTTAAAACACTTCAATAAAGATGCCGATTCATGCTTCGCGTACCAGGAAGCTCCGGCAATTCAAACTACTTATTCGAACATGGTATCCACCCAGGCCTCATCAGCCTTAGGTGTAACCTTGACTCTAGCAATTTGAATTTTGAAATTTTTAGCCTTCAAAGGTGGAAATTTTGCATCATAATCAACCGTAATTGATTCTTCACCCTTTTTCACTTCAGAAGTTGAAATTTTCATTTCCGTTTTTGGTTTCCAAATTTGTTCAGTTAATGCAACCCGTTTATAAAACTTGTCATTTTGAGTTACCAACTTCTTTACGGATTCATTTTTCACTTTGATGTTATCATTTTTAACTTTTTGCTTCTCAACATACATTGGTGATTTACCCTTCACATCAACCTTCTTTTGTTGAACCTTCACAGCTTCAGTCCTAGGCTTCACATATGTACACTTTCGTGCAATATGACCAACTTGTTCACATCTAAAACAAGTACGAGTATCAACGACTCGACTCGTGCCTTCAGACTGATACTGTGAAGCTCTTTTCTCAAAGAACTCTTCATTCGATTTTGAAAAGATCTCATTTTCCTCATCAGAAAGTGAACTTGAACCATTTACAAACACCTTCTTTTCAGCAAACCTTTTGTTTTGAAACCTTCTTTGCTGATAACTCTTACCATCCCTATAACCACCCGACCAATTGTTTCGATTGTTATTATAAAACCTTGGTGGAACAACAGGCTTTTTGTAGTAAGCTTTATTTTTCTCAAAATTCATTTGCCTTTTTGTTTGTTTCAAACCGTTCACCTCAGACAACTCAACTTCAACCAACTTGAAAACATTTGTCAATTTGTTCATGTTAACATTCTCAATGGGAAATTCAGAATCCGAAAACAACTTATCAGATCCAGCCATCTTGTACATCACAAGACCCGGTTCATCACTTAAGTTGTTTTTGGACTTTGATTTCTGAATGTATTTGTCCAAGAAACCCCCATCCTCCTCAGAAGTGTCACAATCCGGTTTAAGCACTTTGTCTACCACACTTTTCACCACATCATTTTGGACACCCTCGTCATTGGAAGATGTGAACGTGACATCAATGTTTTCAGGAAGTTTAACTTCACTTTCTTCCTCAATTTCCAACAAACTAGACTGCTTTTTCGTGTAGTTGTCTAAAATTGGCGGTGGAACTTTGTGAAAACCTATACCCGTTCCATCAGAAAACACATCCTCGCCATCTTTGTTTTTCCCTATAGGTTTAGGAACAATATGCTGCAAAACAAAGCTTGCCGATTTATAGCTGTTAAGCTTCAACTGGATTCGTTCATTCTCAATTTCAGCTTCTTGAGCTTTAAGTTTCAGTTTAGCAATTTGATCCAGTTGTTCATTAATCAATTCTTCCTTTAATCTCAAAACAGCTCTTAGATGTTCATTTTCTTTAAATGTTTTACCATTACGATCATCACTATCTTTAACAACATTTTTCAATTTCTCAAACTTTTCAGAAATCTGTCGGTTTTCAAGAATTAACTTTTCATTTTCAGATTTTATTTTCTCACGTTCAATTTTATCATTTTCAATTTGAGTTGTTAATTCTTTTTTCCGTTCAGTTGAAGCTCTAACACTTTTGTCACGATCGAGAATCTGATTTTCAACATTTCTAACCTTTGTTGTCAGATTCTTGATTTTCTCATTGTTAAGATACGTGACAGTGCTACAAAAATTGCATTGTTTGGTGCAATTTTTGCAGTCAGCATTCCCATCAATCTTGTTACCTGACTCATTTTTGTTGCCTGACGCATTTGTTGACACACTTTGACTGACCGACTCCTTTGATTCAGTAACAGAATTAGGATCTACCTCAAGTGCTTTTGCAGCTAGTACTTTGTCAGCCATCACTCCCAGGTTCTCAACTGTCAACTCTTGCGTAGTATCAATTATGCCTGTATCAACCTGCTTTTCTTTCTTCTCTTTCTTCTCTTTCTCCTTTCTCTCTTTCTCTTTCTCTTCTTCAATCATTTTCGAAGTTGGTGTTCCCCACCACTTGTGCTGCCAATATTCATCTTCTTCTTTGTACTCCTTGATGATAGCTTCGATATCTAACGTTTTGTCATCAATCGCAATGTTGCCATATCTATCAAGATAGCACTCTCTATCTGGATCCCATCTGTTTGCTCTTCTAGCTTCCAGAAAGATACCAGAAAGTCTGATAATCTTGGTTTCAGCAGTCATCTTCCGGTAGTGATATTTCTCTTCTTCAGTACGATCATCTTTCCATGGCTTAGGTTCATCATTGCTTGCCATGAATGCGTAACCAACCGCATCTTCTTCCGGTAAAACTTCTTTACTCCAATCATACCCCTCATCATCATAAATCACAGCAAGAGCCCTTGATTTGTCTCTGTTATCTTCAACTTGCTTCAATCTAGGCGGCTCAGATTTATTCTGATGGTAGATTGCCTTTTTGTAATAATCATCTCTGAAAGGGTTCTCTGACTCATCAGCATAAGCATTTCGGCATTCTCTTTTGAAATGACCCTTCTGCTTACACTTAAAACATGTCACCTTCGATTTATCGAACCCCAGCTTGGTAGACGGACCACCGATCGTTTTTCTTCCTGTAATCTCCATGAAGCGTTGTGCACGTCGAACTGCACTTGCCATTGCCCAACGAATGTCGATCAGCTCCATTTCTTCAGGATCTATCTGATCGTAATCTTCTTTCGTCAGATTTGTATTCCCGATTTTTCCAGCAACCAATCCTTCGTAGGATTCCAAAACAGATGCTAAAAAGACCATTTGTTGCTTGGCCGACTCCGCATCAAAATTCTGTGCGTTCTTCAGATCTATCGCGATATTGCAAGAAAACTTCGCATCCGAATGATTTGCAGAAGATGTAGATCCACTGTGATAACCACTATGGCCTCCACTGCTTTGACCACTTTGATTTTCTTTGCTGGCTATCAACACATTTTCAGCAGAAAATGCAGTCTTTGGAGAAGTAGCTTTCGGCATCATACTCTTTGGATAGTATAAATCCAAATTCTGCTGATAAGATGAATTATTTACTTTAAATGTTTTCTTCAGCTCTAGCTCATGACTTTCCAGTCTTTCAATCAACACATCTGGAGTCAACAATTCAGAAGGAATAGTATTTTTAAGCATGAGAGCATAATATCTCCACTCCATCTCGTCTGGCAATGAATCGAACAACTTGTCTACTTGCTCATCATCTGAATATCTGATATCATGTCTTGCTAATTCCAGCTTCAGATGACCGAACCTTTCAATCATTTTACACACCGATTCATTTTTCATACAACTAAACATATCAAATTCTTTCCTAAGAAGTTTCTTTTTGTTTTTTATAATCTCTTTGCTTCCAAGACACTTCTTTTCGAGTTTTTCCCATAAGTCTTTAGAATTTGAGTAATCTATCAGTGAAATGATGTCTTCACGCACCGATTGAAACAATAATGCCACACATTTTTGCTCAGCCACAAAATTATCAATCTCTTCAACTGATCTTAATGCTTCACCATTCTTCTTTCCTTGAGCAAAACCATTTTTCATACTTTTCCAGCAAGGAAAAGCAAATGCCATCAACCAATCTTCGAACTTTGTTGCCCACCTGCTATAATCTTCTATAGCCATCAGCTTAGGAGGTTTGTTAAATGTTCCAAATGCGCTTTCGGACTCCCAAGCTTCCTTCTTTCTTTCTTTCGGTGTATTCTCATTTTCATTCGTATTGTTGTTGTTTGTAGAAGTATCATCTCCCGAGTTTCCTGCGAATGCGTACATATCACCAAACGGGTTCAAGAAAATATCATCCATCGTGAATATACCTGAAAAATCAGTCAAACACTTAGAAAATTTTTAGGTTTTGAAAAATCAGCAAGTTCAAGCGAAATACTATGAAATGTAATGATTTCAAACGAAATCAGCACTTATGATACTGTTCAAGCGAAATCTGCTATAAACTATTTCGCTTCACCTTCAAGCGAAACTCAAACAACAATTTTGATTCAAGCGAAATCTGTTAACAAAATGTTTCAAGCGAAATCTACTATTTCGCTTCAGCAGATCAGAATCTTCAAGCGAAATACAGCAATACTATTTCGCTTCAGCAGAATTCAAGCGAAATCATCCAAAAAGTTAGATCTGAAGCGAAATCAACCTATAATTTCGAACACCTTTCAAGCGAAATCTAGTTTTAGGTCAATTTTAACATGTTTTAAGCTGAATTTTAGTCTGAATCTATGTAGGCTTTGTTAAAACACTGTTTTACAAGTTATACTCGAAAATTAGACCATTTCGACCGTTGGAACTAGTTCAGATCTGAAAAACGTAAAAAGAAATGAGTAGAAAGAAGATAATCCGCTGCTATGGTATGAACTCCTCGTCCTGAGCTCTGATACCACTTGTTGGACCGTTGTATGACCCTAAAATGTCAGTCAAGGCAGTTCATCTTAGTTTACAGAGGCGGAATCAAAGTAAACTAAGTCATAACAGCTCTAATCCTTTTAATCTTTCTTTTCTGATTGATTTGAGTGCTTGTACAAGGTTTTCTGATACAGATCCGTCAGCACTTCGTCTCACATACAATGACAACTACTCTTCGCTTCAAATAACCTCACCCCTATATATAGACACATATGATTTCGCTTGAGCATGTCTGAAGCGAAATCTGTTATGTTGATTTCGCTTCAAGCCTATACCTAACCTCTCAAGCGAAATCTAGTGTTTAACATATAAAATCCTAACTTAAACCCTATGGTGTGATCATTCAAACAATCCTAGACACAAGACTTGATAATGACGTAATCAGCAGACATTTAGTGCACCAACACCCGATTGAGTCGATCAGAAGAGTTTAAGTCCAGTTCAAAGGCGGAATCAGAGAACTAGACATGAACACAGCTTGTTAATCTTTAATCTGTCAATTATATTGCTTTTAACACTGATTACAACCTGACAGAAAACCGGCAGCACTTCGTTACACTTTCAGAAGTCGCGTACCAAGTGAAATGACATGTGCACTATATATAGAGGTAAGATTTCGCTTGAGAGTGACCTGAACCAGTTGAAGCGAAATCTGTTGTGTGTGATTTCGCTTGAACTTATCACAAGTTCTCTTGAAGCGAAATCTTCACTTAAACCTCATTTCACAGTTTCTCGAACCTCGTGCACTGATAATCCTATCCTAATACGTAATACAAGACGAAGTCAATAGACATAGTGCACTAACATTAAGTAACTTAACAGGAATAATAACTAATAGAGTTAATTAACTAACAGGGTTACATACCAATAGAGTTACATACTTAACTGAGTTAAATAATTTAACAAAGTTAATAAAGTTAACAAAGTTAATTTGGCTAACAGGGTTAATAAATTAACAGAGCAATCAACTTAACTGAGTAACAGACTTAATAAATTTAGTATGCCAGAACACTAACGAAAACATGCATGGCGAAAACCCTTGATGGCAACAATACTTTTTGACGAAAACACTTGGTGGGCGAAAACACTAAATGGCGAAATCACATTTGACGAATACCCAAGGGTTTTCGTCGGACTAAAGGCTTGGCGAAAACACCTTGTGTTTTCGTCTGATTGTTGTGTTCTCGTCTGGGGGCATCATCATCGGTACAGTTACGTGTGACGGAACCCTAATCATTACTACGCTTCAACATACAATCATTCAATCAAACTAGATCGTACAAATCATCAGATCAATCATTATCAGACATAGCACAAATAATCATATCATCAGATCAATCATTATCAGACATAGCACAAATAATCATATCATCAGATCAATCATTATCAGGATCCCTACTCCTACAATTCAATTAAATCCCCAAACAACATCACATGTCAATCGATCATCTTACATGCAATTCATCTAACACACATCACTGTTTGCAGATAATATGTAACAATCATCCAATATTCGTAATAACAATCTAATTACAGAGATGATATACTAACCAGTTATGACAAGAGGCTAGCAACGGTTCCTAGAGAGCTAGAGATTTCCGTCGGGTTCAAAGGGTAGAGAGAAAGAATGTGAGAGGTGGTTAGGGTTTTGCCGAATACTGTTCTCGCGTACAGGTTATAAACAAAACTAAAACAGTTCGTCACTGGGCCAAGGCCCATTCTTGTTTTCGCCGACCTGCTCTTGACGAAAACACTAAAGTGTTTTCGTCCAAGAGTGTTCTCATGGGTGGGGGTGTTTTCGGCTATGGTTCCATTTACAATAATTAATACATATTAATCATATTATTCATACCAAACATATCTCAATACATGCACACATATAACGCACACTACGAATCTATAAACAACACGTATATTGCATATCAGATAAGTTAAATCGAATAGAGACCTTGAAAACTCGAGTTGTCACATTTGTGGGTTTTGAGTGTGTTTTATGGCTGAAATTGTGGTGTTTTATGACTTTATACACTTTGTAGAAAAAATGGACTTTGTAGCCGAACCTCACCCATATATATATAGGAGAAAGATCTGTTAGGAACCACCCTTTATTGCGAGAACCGCGAGAACCAATGTGGACACAACCAAAAATACATAAAAAAAATCTAAAAAACACCCAAAAAAATATATTTTTTTTACTATTTTGTTTTTGGAAAAAAATCGCTATATTTCGTCATTAATAAAAAAATTCAAAAAAAAATCCGAGTAACAGCTATAGATGCACATGTGCATATGTATCATTTCTTTGACAAATTCCATAATTCATTACAAATATCAGACAATTGCACTTTCATTTACACTACCATTCATAATACACTACATTTTACATTAACAATAATAGAATTGCACATGTGCATCTATATGTATGAACTTGTTATAACATTAACAACACTAGAAATGCACATGTGCATCTATATATATGAACATGTTATAACGTGTTTTAGTATACCACTTTGAATACACATTCTCTTTCATCTATCATACCATCCATAATACACTACCATTACCTCCTACCATCCGTAATACAATACCATTAGTTTTTACCATCCATAATACAACACTATTACCAATATTTCACTTTATTATATGTACATCAACACCCTTTATACCATCCAAACAACATATTACATCATAAAGTGACAAATATAATCAAATCATCAACCACTAGATATAACTAACCAAAACACATGTATATGGGCCTACTTCATCATTTAAAATCACAAACTTTTTGTACCAAAACACCTTATTTCATGTTGATACATATAGATGCACATGTGCATTTCTAATATTGGTAATGTAAAAATTAGTGTAATACATATGATAGTGTAAATGAAAGTGCATTTTTCTACAACTGGTAATATACTACGGAATTTGTCCAAGAAATGATACATATGCACATGTACATCCATAACTGTTACTCGAAAAAAAAGTTTTTTTTTTTAGGTAACGAAATATAGCGATTTTTATTAGAAAAATATTAAAAAAAATTGTGGGCTTTTTGGATTTTTTTAGGTATTTTTTTGTGTTCACATTGGCTCTTGCATTTCTCAGAATAAGGGTGGTTCTCAAATGAACATTACCCTATATATATATAGTGTTGGGATCAGGAGAAAACGATTTGAAGTGTGAAAATCGTGAGAACGATTTTTAGCCACAAGATCTTTTGTGATTTGTGGTTGAGATTAACACGGTGACATTTTTGTAAATAATGGGAACTTTAGAACTACCAGGAAGGGTAATATGGGAAGATCTAAACAAGTATGCACATGCTTATCACATGTCATTTCCCCCATCATATATAAACGCCAATAACTTTTTTATACGTGATTATTTTTTTTTAATTACACCATAAAATTCAACGTTTTTTCTCTTTCCAACGAGTAAACTATTAATATATATTTGGAAAAAATGAACTGGGTTTTTATGGCATTTTCAGCTGGGTTTTCATGACGTTTTATGGCATTTTCAACTAGTTTTTATGTCGTTTTCTGAACTGGTTGTTTTTGTGGCATTTTTAACTAGGTTTTCATGGGTTTTTTTCTTAACTAGGTGTTTTATAGCGTTTTCAAAAGAGTATTTTCATGGTGTTTCTAAACTGTGTGTTTTATGGCGTTTTTATTTAAATGTCCAGTTCATGTCATTTTTTTATTTCAAAAGTATAGCAATAGTATACTCGTTGGAAAGATAATAAAACACTTGATTTTATGATGTAATTTAAAAAAATAATCACGTATAAAAAAGTTACGGGAGTTTAAAAAAGATGATGGAATATGCATGTGACTTACAAGTGGATGGTCTTTGGCACGTGAGTGGCATGTGCGTGGAATTTTTAACAATATTACTCTTAGTATAAGTTAGTAACAACGCCACATGTTAACACCAAAATCGTTATCACCGTTTTTACACTTTTATAATTTTTTCCCAGATGCCACCCGTATATATATATATATATGATGAGGATCATTACAGAACACTAACTATTGCGAGAACAAAAAGAACAACTCTAAAACACTAAATTTTGGGATTTAAAGTACATATTTTTTATACATTTTATATTTATTGCATTCATATATGAATTATATATACATAAAAAACCAAAGATTTTAACCTACACATAGTCTACATACATGTTGGTAATTTAACCAACACATAACCTACATATGTGTAGGTTATATAAAAAGTGAAAATTTTCCATGTTTTGTTTTGAATTCTAGTGTAAGAAACAATAAATCTTATATTGTAACATTTTCATTTACTCTTTAGGTTTTTAGAATAGAAAAAATGGGTGATTCATTGTGTTTTACATGTTCTCGCAATATTTAGTGTTCTGCATAGAACCTTCCCCTATATTATAACAACTCTCCCAAAACCATTAAAATACTCCTATACGTCTTAAAATACACCTCGTATACGAAAAATACCCCTAAAATACCTTTATATTTATAAAAATCAAATAAAACAAATTTTAGTTGGTCCTCGCGAGGCGCGACTAGGTCAAGCCAGGCCATCGCGGGCCGCGACCCAGTGACACCAGGCCGCACCCGGTTCCGCCACGTGGCATTACACCCGGCAAACCTAAACCGGTGACTAACCGAGGCTAGGACCTAGCCTACACCCTCGTGGGTCGCGAGAAAGATAGAAGAGGCCGTCGCGGGCCGCGAGCCGCCATGTTTCCAGCCTATATAAGGAGGCTTCGACCTCAGTTAATCTCGTTCAATTCTTTTCTCTTTCAAAGCCCCTATAATAACAATAGTGTTGCTCGATATAATAGCCCTAAAAAGCGAAGCTCTGCCTCGTTGTAAGTATTATAACCCCCGGTTACATATTAGTTACTCTGCTCGATTGATCTAGAGCTCCGTAACGCATGTCAAGGCTCTGCCTGACTCAGTCGTTGGAGTTCTGTCTCTGGGGGTATGGCTTATGTAAAATGGGTTATCTTACTAACAAGTGTGCATTGTTTAATTTTAATAGATTATAACCAGGAAGTCACCAGAAAGCAGTAGGATTATCTAAAATAGCAAAGTGAGTACATCTTCTTTTTGTAAACTGTTTTTACAAAACCTCAATTATTTTAAATTATAATAACAGTGATTGAGTCTATGTATTCTATAATTACTGTCGGTATGTTGGGGTTTTGTAAACATTACTTGTTACTACATTGTGAGTAGTAGCATGACCACAAGTCAGGATTGACAGTACCGTTGGTGGTAATTGGGTAGATAAAAATATTGTAATCGCTCGCAATACTGTATATTATAAAAGCTTGATTTGATTAAACTGGGATGCACTCGCCAGTATTTCTTGCTGATAAAACTTTTTAAAACGCGTTTCAGGTAACAAAATGTGAAAGCCAAATAGAAGCCAGCTGTAGAGCACTGAAGGCTTGGAAAAGTGGCTACAATTGTTACCTAAATAAGAAAGAAGTTTTATTTCAAATAAATTAGGGTTTATCCCTATAAACTTATTGTAATGGAAACTTGGGTTTTTCCCATGTATTTGTTATTTATAAAAGTGTGGTATTTTAACTCTGATAAATTATTTCCTAACTACGGTCATGATGTTAATTTCTACTGCCAAATTAATAAACACCGATACCACTAATCTGGATCTCGCGACTGCCCGCTCTCGGGGTAGGGGTCGGGGGTTGCGACAGAGAGTGGTATCAGAGCCACAGCCACTGATTTAAGCCACAGAAGTGTTCTGCTGACACCAAGAGTTTATCAGTTGTGTTAGGAAATAATCTATGTGATTATGTGTATATATGTATATTATTGTTTTGTGTTATTTGACAATCTATTAGTTTACAGTATGAGTGAGCAAGGTACGTCCGACGCCTATCGTCACCTAGCTAGTTCTCCCAAGAGTGAAGGAACTTCATAACAGCCTACTCCTTTGGGGTATTCTGCTGACACTGAAGAAGGAATCTTCATATTTAAGGCGCAATCCGAGGAACCATTCCCTTCAAAAAAGAGAGGATGGTTTAGTCGGGGAGCACATGAGAGGAGAAAGCGAATGAGAAAGTTACAACAACAAAGAGCGTTAGCAGCAGCCAATAGGGAAGTAAATGCCCAAACACAAGAAGTAGTTAACAGATGGTTGGCAAACTTTCATATACTAGCCACCACTACAGCAGATCCAAACCTAGATCAGATAATTGCACCACAACCATTGCCACTATTCCTAACCCAACCAATGGAGATAGAACTTAACCAAGGAAACCAATTTCCCATACCAGCATTTGACCCTAACGAGATATCTAGAATCCCAGCACCTAATTCTTTAGCATATGATCCATGGGAAGATGACCATAGGGAATATCCGGAACTCTATCCACAGGGAGACCCAATACCAAATCCCATAACACAGTATACCGACCTTAATCCTTTAGATCTGTATTGGAATGCCGACCAGCATATTCAGAATATGTTAAACAACTCGTACCCATATGGAGAACCTATACCTCAGTACCAAGACATAGTACCCATGCCACTGCCATCCATGAGTGAAGAGAATGTGCAGGAACTCCGCACATTCGGTGAGAAATTAGTGGAGGAAGGAGAGAGGATACGACAAATAGGAGAAAAGCTCATGTGGAAATACGACGAGCGAGAAATGCAGTTCTGGATGAACAACCCCTAATAACAATATATATATATATATATATATATCAAATCAACTAAAATAGATAGCCTAATATCTATCAATGCATAACTAGTAGTGTGTTTAAATTTCAGTTGTAGATTGTAATAGATATATATATATATATATATATGAAGAGAGTAAAAGTTGCAATGCTCGACGATTTTGATCAATTTGTTTGCCTGATTGTTTGCATTAAATCTTAGTCTGTGATATTAACACCTGATAAATGTTTATAATTAAGATGGGCAACGAAGTAAATCAGGAAAACCAGAATAATAACAATAATGGAAACCAAATAGATAACAGTGCCATCCAACATATAGTAGCGCAAGTAATTATAGATGTTGTGCCATATATTATCAAGACTGTTAACGAAGCAGAAAATAATAAAACTAACAGTGGAAGTAAATGACCACCTACTGAACCCAATCACAGCGTGAATAATGGACCGCTAATCCAAATACCTATTCCAAAAAGAAGAAGAAGAACCATGTCATATGGTTGTTCTTACAAAGAATTCTGGTCTTGCAAACTAATAGAATTCTCTTGCAATGAAGGAGCCATTGTAGCCTTACGTTGGATAGAAAAGACAGAATCAGTCTTAAAAATAAGCAAATGTGCAGATGAAGATAAGATTATGTTTGCTTCTAATCTTTTTTAAGAATGCAGCTCTAGAGTGGTGGAATACCATTCTCCAGTCTAGAGGAAGTGATAAAACTTATAATATGGAATGGACTGACTTTAAGATCATAGTTGAAAGGAAATTTTGTCCTCCTCATGAAAAAGAACAAATCGCTAATAAGTTCTTAAATCTTAGAATAACTGGAATAGACTGCAAGGGTTACACTACCATATTCTTCGAATATGCTAGAATAGTGCCAACCTTAGCCTCGCCAAAACCAATATTAATCTCCTGATACATCTGGGGATTAATTAGTGAAATTAGACACGTAGTCAAGGCAGCTAGACCACAAACCATAGAAGAAGCAGTAGAACTAGCCAATACCTTGACTGATGAATTGGTACGTATGCAAGAAGAGAGCCAGAGAAAGAACCTAGCCCAAAAGCTTACCCAAGAATTTCGTTCTGGAAATACCTACCCTGGGAAAAATACAGGTTCTACTTCTGCACGTTACTGTAAGTACTACAAGAAAAAGCATTCAGGAAGATGTTCAATATACTGCAACTTCTGTAAAATGTCTGGACACAAGGAAGAAGACTGCAGGAAGAAACCCAGCAATAAGCTATGCTTCAACTGTGGAGAGACTAGGCATATCAAACCGAACTATCCGAAACTAGCTCTAGCAACAAACAGCAAAACTACTAAGAATGCAAAGCATTTGTTCTGACTGCTGAAGAAGCCAAGATGATTCCGGATGTGATTGCTGGTACGTTTTTAGTTAATGATATTTTTGCTAAAGTATTATTTGACTCTGGTGCAAACCAAAGTTTTATTAATACTTCGTTCTGCAAACTTCTCAATCAATCATTAACTAAACTTCAACAAGAATGTCTGGTAGAAATGGCAAATGGATAATCCATTAAGATTACTGAAATCTTGCAAGGAGCAAGAATGGAAATTTTAAACCATAATTTTATTGGTAACCTTTATCCAATGAATCTGGCTGGATTTGATATCGTATTAGGAATGGATTGGTTAGTAGCCAACCACGCCAGCATTCTATGTGATAAAAAATCAGTACAATTAAGTTCACCAAAGAGTGAAAATATCACAATTAAAGGAGATAAGCCAACTAGGTCCACAAAATTCATCTCTGTGATGAAAACGGCCAGCTATGCAAGGAAAGGATCACTGGTGTAAATGATTTCTATAATCATTAACACTAAGGGAAAAGAATTGAAAGATATTCCCGTAGTATCTCAATTCTCAGATGTTTTTTCAGAAGAATTACCAGGATTACCGTCGGATAGAGAGGTTGAATTCAGAATTCACCTACTACCAGGGACAGCACCGATTGCCAAGGTACCTTACCGTTTAGCACCAGCGGAGATGCAAGAACTGAAGAAACAATTGGACGAACTTCTGGAGAAAGGTTTCATACAGCCTAGTTCATCACCATGGGGAGCACCAATCTTGTTTGTCAAAAAGAAGGACGAATCAATGCGTATGTGCATTGACTACCGAGAATTGAACAAGGTTACGATTAAAAACCGGTACCCACTACCGAGAATCAATGATCTGCTCGATCAACTTCAAGGAGCTCGATTCTTTTCTAATATCGATTTACGCTCAGGATATCATCAATTGAAAGTACAGGAAGATGACATTCCTAAAACTGCTTTCAGAACAAGGTACGGTCATTATGAATTTACAGTCATGCCATTTGGTTTAACCAATGCCCCAGCCGTATTTATGGACATGATGAACAGGATATGTAAACCATATATGGATAAATTCATAATTCTCTTTATAGATGATATCCTTATTTACACTAAGAGTGAAGAAGATCATGCAGATCATTTGTCTACACTTCTGACATTGCTGAGAAAAGAGAAGCTTTATGCTAAATTCTCAAAATGCGAATTTTGGTTAGAAGAAGTGCAATTCCTTGGACACCTAGTTAATCATGAAGGAATTCATGTGGATCCTACAAAAATCGAGGCGATTACTAAATGGAAAATCCCTGAATCACCAACGGAAGTGAGAAGTTTTCTTGGACTAACAGGTTATTATAGACGTTTTATTCAAGATTTTTCTAAGAATAGCCATTCCCTTAACAAAACTGACTTGCAAATCAGTTAAGTTTGAATGGGGACAAAAACATGAAGAAGCTTTTAGGATTCTAAAGCAAAAGTTAACCAACGCACCCATACTCACGTTACCAGAAGGAACTGAAGACTTTATAGTCTATTGTGACGCTTCTAAGTTAGGTTATGGATGTGTGTTGATGAACGTCAAAAGGTTATAGCCTATGCCTCTAGAGAACTTAAGAATCATGAAGAGAATTATACAACCCATGATCTAGAGTTAGGAGCCATAATTTTTGCCCTTAAACTTTGGAGACACTACCTGTATGGTAGCAAGCTTACTGTTTTCACCAATCATAAGAGTCTAACATATGTTTTTGATGAAAAGCAATTAAATATGAGACAGAGACTCTGGATGGAAATTCTTAGTGATTATGATTGTGATATCCAGTACCATGCAGGAAAGGCTAATGTAGTAGCTAATGCTTTAAGTCGAAAGTATCATGAAAAGCCAAGATGAGTACGTTCTCTCAAGTTAAATCTGCAGATAGACTTAAACGAGCAAATTAGAGGAATGCAGGAATCAGTAATCAAGGACGATACTGAAAAATTAAAAGGAATGATTAAGGAATTAGAACAAGGAACAGATGGAATTTGGAGATTCCATAAGAAAAGAATCTGGATACCCAAACAAGGAAACCTACGCCACCGAATTTTGGAAGAATCGCATAAGTCTAAGTATACGATACATCCTAGTAATGACAAAATGTATCAAGACTTAAGAAAGAATTTCTAGTGGATAGGAATGAAAAAGGATATAGCAACCTATGTTGCCAAGTGTCTAACTTGTTCACAGGTTAAAGCTGAATATCAGAAACCTTTTGGTTTATTACAGCAACTAGAAATGCCGATATGGAAATGGGAATTGATAACAATGGACTTTGTTACAAAATTATCCAAGACACGAAAAGGTAATGATGCAATCTGGGTGATTGTAGACTGATTAACCAAATCTGCTCATTTCTTACCTATGAAGGAAACTTTCAGTATGGAACAATTAGCCATGTTATATGTAAATGAAATAGTTTCATTACATGGAATTCCTTTATCTATTGTTTCTGATACAGATAGCCGTTTTACTTCTCATTTTTGTATGTTTTTTAGGCTTTTTTTAGTTAGTTTTCGAGTTTTCGCGTTAAAAGTGGTTTTCATTTGAACCATCCCCTGTATATATGATGTGCGTGAAGTGTGTTATGGTTTTAATGTTTATTTTAAGCCCTTTTACACTTTCTTTAGCCAAGTTTTAAATTTATAAAACACGATATTTACTAACACTAGACACACATATGGGCAAGTGCACCCATCGTGAGCGTAGTATAGTGTTGGTAAGATACCGAGGTCGTCCAAGGACACAAGAGCTTTTAGTACCGGTTTATCCTCAACGTCTAATCAAATCAAAAAGTTAGAAAAATGTTTTAAACTAGAAAAATAAAAACTAACTAAAATGCTGAAAATAAAATAAAAATAAAAACAGATACACAAGATGAATCACTTGGCTCCGACTCGTGTATAGTGTAACCTTTGATTATTTCCGCACTTTTGCACTTTTTAAGAGATTATCTTAGTTATTGTAGTAGGCCCCTCTTTTGAAGTTGACGTTACCCTCAACCCAGTAGTTTGAGTCAGCAAGGATACAATCCTAAAGGGTCGGATTATTGAAAGATAATTAATTAAGTTATTAATGCATATTATGGAAGGCCCCTCTTTTGAAGGTGACGTTACCCTCGGCTAAGTAGTCTGAGTCAGCAGGGATACAGTCCTAAGTAGCCGGGTTAAAGTATTAATAGTTGTTTACATATGAGGGGATCAAAGAGTTTGGACCCCCGCCATCCAATACCGTTAAGTATTGAAGGAGGTCCTACTAAATTGGACCAAGGTCCTTGCAGGATCTATACACTGAACAAGGCAAGACTTTTACCAAACCGTTCCCTTAACCCCCGACCAGGTAGCCAACATACCTCCATATAGACCGTGGAGATATGAATGGTGAAAATATTTTATTTTATATAGACAGTAAAATAATGCCAAGACACCACGGACAAACGATAAGGAAAAATCACCTTCAACATAAGAAACTAGTTATTAAAGTCATTAATACATAACCAAGTAAAAAGTGCGAAAAGATTAAAAATAAAAAGTATTACACTAGACACTTTTTCTTCACCAAGTGATGTAAGAGACTTAGGCAAACATGGCCTTGATTGTCAAGAACTCTTACGATCAATCTTGGATCCCGAGACGCCTCACATACTCTATGATGGACAATGGATGATGGTGGTGGATGATGGTGTTATGGTGGTGGTGGGTGGTGGGTGAAGTGTGAGAGAGGTGGTGTGCCAAGGGATGGTTTGAACTTGAGCCAAGCACTCCTATTTATAGGCTGAACAGAAGCTCGGGCACGGCCCCGTGTCCATCCTCTTCTCTGTCTTCATTTATTGCAGTTTGTCTGCATTAGTTGACCACGCCCCCGTGTCCATTGGGCACTCCCCCGTGTGCAGAAGCATATCTGTACTATCAAGATTTGCCTGGATTCTGCGAATCTTATAGTTGACCACGGCCCCGTGTCCGCTGAGCACGGCCCCGTGGTGGGCGATAGAAGCTTCTATAGCTTTGTCTTTTATGCTGGCACTTGGGCACGCCCCCGTGTTCACTGAGCACGGGGCGTGTTCAGTCTTCTGTTCTCTTGTTTTGCTTGGGAAGATGCTGTCGTGGGGTCGGGCATGTCACGTTTGATCCTTTTCTTGTATTTATGTTAGATTTAGCTGTCTTTTTGCTTCTTTTGTTAATTTGAGCTCATTTAATCCTGAAAATACAAAAGGAAGACAAAAGCACACTTTTTCCAACATTAGTACTAAAAAAGGGTTAGTTTTATGCCACAATTGATGTAATTTATATGTTGCATTTTGCACACATCAAATACCCCCACACTTGAATCTTTTCTTGTCCTCAAGCAAAACTCTTTATAATGTGGCTTTACACTCCCAAATGGAATGGGTAGAAGAGAAGGTTTTTGAGCTTGTCATAGAGTGTCGGGATTTCCAAGATCTTTATTGGGTTTTATTTATATATTATTTACAATCCTATTCGTTATGATTTATTTAGAATGTTTCGTAAGAGAAATTACTTATTTGGGCATAACATGCCTCTTTAAAATTTTATTTATATACAAGTTCACATACCTCACAGGGAATCACTCAACACTCGGCCGAAGATGTATTTTTGTGAGACACTCGAGACCGGCATGGAACTTACTTCTACCATATGCTTGCCAAGCAATTAATCATCCTCCTTTTTAACTATATACCTTTGTAAATATCAAGAGGACTTTTGGGTGAAGGTAGGTGGTTGGGTTAGTGGTTAGTAAAAGGGCGAAAAGCGTAACAAGTGTTGGTTTTCGTAAGACTTTTTGCAATTTTTATTTTGATGAAGCTTTTATTCAAACAAAGTTATTTTCGATAAACTTGTTTGTTTATTTCTCTTTTTTTTTAAAAGTCATCTGAAAAACCAAGCTTGTTACTAAAACAAAAGGTTAAAAATAAAAAGGGTTTTTGGTGGGTGAAAGGGTGTTTGGTTTGGGTTATGAAATGAAAAGGTTTAGGCTCAAAGGGGCTAACTAGGGGGATTTTGGGTAGGTGGTAAAACAAATAATGGTGTTGAAATAAAAAAGTTAGTCCTAATGCCTCCATCATTTACTTACTCGGGTTTAAGTTGGTAAGGACCGGGAATGCATCGTCGTGGCAAGTTCTAGAGTTGTAAGAACCAAGCGGCTATTCACACAAGAAACGAAAAATGAGCATTTAGTTTAATGATATGTATTTGTATGCTCAATAAAGGCTCAAAACTCACTTTTGTGGGAATGGGTTTTTATGTGATCAAGTATATATAATCAAATTTTAACTAAGCTTGTCATGCCGTTTCATAATTTTCTTATGTTGGTTCTTTTTATCATGACGCTATCGGTTGTAAATTTGTAAAAATATAACCTTTTTAGAACTTGAATTTCCCAAGTTAAACCTAGACAAGTAAAAAAAATTAAAATTTTAAAAATGAAAATTTAAAAAAAAAAATTTGGGGTGATTAGCGATTCCAATAGAGTTTTGTGTAAGGCTTGTAGTTAGGACTTGCAAGATTCAAGGTTTTAGCATCCCCCCCCCCCCACACTTAAATTACACATTGTCCTCAATGTGTCCCAAAAATAAGTTTTTAGGTTGATTGAATGTGTAAAAAGGTGTGAAAAAGCAAAAATTTGTGGTACTGGGCGCTGGACACGGCCCCGTGTCCGATGGACACGACCCCGTGTTCAGGTGTCAGTAACGAAAACTTACAGAAGGTGGACACGGGGGCGTGTCTACTGGGCACGTCAAAAGTCTGCAGATTTAAAACAAACAGCAGGTATGGGGGAGTGGGCACGGGGGCGTGTCGGCTGGACACGACCCCGTGTAGACAATCTGCAAAGTTGAAAAACAGGTTTCTGGCTCTGGTTTTCCTGTCCCGGCGTTAGTAGCACTAAGGTTTAGTGCTCTAAGCCTCGTATGTACCTGTTTAAGCAATAAACACTACACCAAACCATAGCAAACATCCTAAATTACCAAGTTCAACATCCATGTCACAAAGTTAAAAAGAAAAAGAAATGCAGAAAATAAAAAGAGTTAAAGGAAAGTAAATTGTTCAACACACAGCACGCAGGCCGGAAATTGTTCAAGATAGAAAGGGGTTAACCTGTGGCATCACCAACTGTAACAACTCTCATCTAAAAGTACTATTTATTATTTTAATTATCCAATTAGGAAACCCTAATTGAGAAACCCAAGTGATTCTGTATAATCCCTAAAATTTTTAGAACATTTGGAATCAGGATTAGGGCCCCTAAAACTTAAGGGGGGTAAACCCTAACTAATGATTATCTCTAAAATGCGTTGTCTAAATTAAGAATTCACGAACTATCAACTCAGTAGGCCTATACTAGTGACAAGGCTACCCTAGGGTAGGTTGTTACCCCAGGCGAGTCGCGACAGCATCCATGACATCTTCCGCGACACGCGGGAGATGTCAATTTCACGTATAAATAGGACAGTCTGTTTCATGCAATTGAGTCTTCGTTCGACGTTCAATTTCAAATTGTACGCTGAGTTATAGTATAATCACTACAAAAACACACACTGATCACGAAGTCCTGCCACAATTCAGGGTAATAACTCGATCGCTGCTACGATTCAATGTCCGATCGATTAAACTATCCAATGGATGTTTAAGTGCTGCCCACATTAGGGTTTATGCTTTGTCATTTGTCGTTAAATCGATGGATGTTTAAGTATCGCACTTTGTCATTCGTTGTGAAGGTTGTAATCTCGTAAGTTATCGTAAATGATGTATTAAGTTACTAACCTAGTTTGTGTGCCTGATTATTTAAACTAGGTTATCAAGGCTAATCAGTAGGATAAGCTCTGTTAAATTTGCAATGTGAGTCATTCTCTTTTTATCAAATTACTTTCAAAATCATGTTTATTTCCAAAGTTATAATTACAGGGATTAAGTCTTTGTAATCACCATATTACAGCCGGTATGTGGGGTTTTGTATACATTACTTGATAATCTTCACCATTGGACAACGAGTTAGCCAATGGGTGATATGACCATAGTCACAGAAACGAGTCGAGTGACAAATACCGAGGGTAGTTGGTTGATATCTGAAACATTGTAATTGCTCTTAATACTGTAAATTATAACAAATGTGTCATTTTAGTAAATAGAATGATTCACTCAGTATTTCCCGCTGACAAAACCTTTTTCAAACATGTTTCAGGTGATCTGTTGTGATCCAGGAAAAGTGCCGTGAAGCACTATCAGCTTAAGGAAGTGGCTCAGTATAAAATAAAGAAACATGTTTTGTAAAATAAAAGATTTCTTTGTGAAATCTCAATATTGTAAATTACCGGGTTTTATCCCGAATTGTGAAATAAAATAATCGGGAAATATTTCAGTTTTAAAAAGATCCTGAAGAAACTTCCGCTGTTAATTAAATACCACGGGATTTCTGTCTCGCGGCTCATGAAACGGGTCAAACCGGGTCGGGGGCCGTGACAGAAATAAGGTGGTATCAGAGCCACTGATCTAAGCCTATTAAGTATTTAGAAATACTTAATTTTACTGATTGCCAATTATGTGATTATGTGTTTTATTAACTGATTATTTGTTAATTACAGTATGGGTAAACAAAAGCTGTCCAACATCTATCTTAAACTAGATAGGTCATCCAACGAGAAGGGAAGTTCATCCCAAACAAAACCTTATGTAATTCCTGAAGAAGGAATATTTGTCCGTAAGGCACATTACGAGGAACCACTTTCTCCTAATAAAAGAAGTTTGATTATTAGGAAAAGTCAGGAGGAAATAAGGAAAAACCGAGAGAAGAAAGTTAAACAAGAAACCCAGGACTTAATCAATAAATCACCTTGGGAGGACAAATTAGATGAGAAATGGGCAAATCTTTATATGCTAGCCACAGTAGCAGAAAATGCAAATCTCTAAATACTCAAAAGTTTTAGCACTTTTATTTTCCAGAAACCTTATTTAGTAAATAAATAAGTTATAGTAAATCGTAGTATAAATTACTTGTCAGTTGTTTTATGTATGCAATAATATTTACGGGTTATCTATAAAATTTTGTTATTTTATTTTAACATTTGGTATGTATTTTGTATATATGCTAAACAGCATGAATGAGATATCAGAAGGTTTAGAAAATCTTAACCTCTATCCCGTTAAGATAGAAGTTTCCAAGGAATTCACCGGTTACTTCGCTGATAAAGAAGAACCCATGGAATTTCAATCCAAACCATTGGCAAAACCTAAACCCAAGAAAAGAAGCAGATTTGTGGGCTGGAGGCGTGTACGAAGAAAAAGCCAGCAACAAGAAAGGTTACTACCACTGAAGAACCAAAAGACAAAGGAAAAGGGATAGAAATTGAGGAAAATATTAATCAAGTAGAGATAGAAGCTAAGAAGAGTTTTAAGGAAACAGAAAGAGAAGTCGGAGAAAGTTCTAGACAGAAACAGAAAATGACTCCTTGGGAAGTTTTAGATCATAAACTAGTAATGAGTGACCTCATCGGACCTGCCGATGGAAACCTTGAACCAGCTAATCCAAACCTTATATTTACTGAAGAAGATCTTTTTAGTTACCCACTAGAAGTTCCAATTCCAATCAATCTGGAACCTGCTATTCCAGATCCTATTGTCCAACCTCAACCACTACCAGTAGAATTAGATGAATGGTGGACAACTGATTGGCAATACCAAAATCTTTTAAACAACCCTGATACATTTTTCCCACAAGTTGACCCAGAACCTCCACTATATCCAACTATGAGCCCGGAAAATCTGGCTGAACTTCGTCTCTGGGGCGAAGAGTTAATTGATGCAGGAAATAGGATTAGGGATGTGGGAGAAAGAGTTACTTGGAAGTATGACGAAAGGGAGCGTCGTTTTTAAGAAATTAGCTGACCAGATAATGGGAGTTTGCAGGAAAATGTGTTAATAAATAATCATAATAACCAGTATGTGTAATAACTTAACAATAAAACGTTGTATGATAATCATGTGTACGAGGCATAATATAATATATAGAAATGAAACTTGTGAAATCGATAATTTTGGTTATACATGTTAATGTGATTATGTGCAAACTGTTTTATTATTTATAATTATACTAATTATTTATATAAAATTTATTTATCAGATGGCAAACATTGGTAATGAACCAGTAAATGAGGTTAATCAGTCTGAGCAACATCCAGGAGATCAATATATGACTAGACAAGATATCGAAAATATTGTTGCTCAAGGGATAGCCAATGCTATTCCAGCCATCGTTGCTGCTGTAAAGAATCCAATCGAACCACAACAAATCGTTCCTGGTAAACGTATTTCTGAAGATAACTTCAGTAATAGTGTAAACGGAGGCAATGATCAGGTTAACCATAATGGGGAACCACATCAAGCTCCATTACCAAAGAAAATGAAAACTGCAACGCCTGGTTGCACTTTCAAAGAATTCCTTGCTTGTAAACCCACTGAATTTGCAGGCAATGAAGGAGCAACTGCATCACTGCGTTGGTTAGAGAAAACCGAAGCAGTCATTGCAATAAGTAAATGTGCTAAAGATGATCAGGTCATGTACGCATCAAATCTCTTCAAGGAAGGAGCACTCGAATGGTGGAATACTGTGTTACAATCAAAAGGAAGAATGATAGCTTATGCTATGACTTGGGAAGAATTTAAGGGTTTTGTAGAAAGAAAATTCTGTCCCGAGTATGAAAAGGAACAGATGACGAATAAGTTTCTAAATCATCGGATGATGGGTGTAGATTGTCGTGGTTATACTTCGACATTCTTTGAATATGCTAGAGTGGTACCAACGCTGGCTTCGCCAGAACCGGTACTCATTTCTCGCTACATTTGGGGACTGATTAGTGAAATCCGCAACATCGTTAAAGCTGCGAGACCTCGCACTATTGACGATGCTGTGGAATTAGCTAATACCCTAACCGATGAACTAGTACGCACCCAAGATGAAAACAGGAAGAAGGAATTAGCTCAGAAAATTACCCAAGGATTTCGTACGGGTAATAATAGCAACTTCAACAGAAGAGGACTGGGAAAATCCTCAACTATGCCATTCTGCAAGAATTGCAAAAGAAAACATTATGGAAGATGTAATGTAACCTGCAATTTTTGCAAAATGGTAGGACATCGGGAAGAAGATTGCAGAAAGAAAAAAACGATCTGCTATAACTGTGGAGAAAAAGGACATTTTAAACCAGAATGTCCTAAATTAATCAAACCAGCAGACAACAAAACCAAGGCGACCGATGGAACTATTAAGAAGAATGCCAGGGCATTTCAGCTGACCACTCAAGAAGCAGAAATCATCCCAGATGTGATAGCGGGTACGTTCTTAGTTCACAACATTTACGCCAAAGTATTATTTGACTCTGGTGCAAACCAAAGTTTTATAAATACTTCATTCTGTCAAGCTCTTAATTTACCTTTAACCAATATTAGGCAGATTTTTACAGTTGAAATGGCAGACGGGAATTCAGTTAAAATAGATAAAGTTTTGCAGGAAGAAAATATAGAACTTTTAGGACATAAATTCTCTGCAAAATTGTTGCCGATGAATTTAGCTGAATTTGATGTTGTATTAGGAATGGATTGGTTAGTAGCCAACCATGCTAGAATCCTTTGTGATCAGAATTCCATAGAAATTCAATCACCCACCGGAGAAGTGATTAGGATTACACGAGATAAACCACGTAAACCCATGAAGTTCATATCAGTAATGAAAGTTGCTAATTATGAACGAAAACAAGGAATAGTGTATATGATTTCGGTAATCATTAGTACTAAGGGAAAAGATCTTAAGGAAATACCAGTAGTCTCAGAATATCCAGATGTATTCCCAGAAGATTTACCGGGATTACCTCCGGATAGGGAAGTAGAATTTAGGATTCATCTAATTCCAGGAACTACACCGATAGCCAAGGCACCTTATCGGTTAGCACCCACAGAAATGTTAGAACTGAAAAAGCAATTAGATGAATTACTAAGAAAAGGTTTCATACAACCTAGTTCATCTCCTTGGGGAGCACCAGTATTATTTGTTAAGAAAAAGGATGGTTCAATGAGAATGTGTATCGATTATAGAGAATTGAATAAGGTTACAATTAAGAATCGATACCCATTACCTAGGATTGATGATCTGTTTGATCAACTTCAGGGGGCTAGATATTTTTCTAAGATAGATTTACGCTCCGGATATCATCAATTGAAGGTACAAGAAGAAGACATACCTAAAACTGCTTTCAGAACTATGTATGGTCATTATGAGTTTACAGTCATGCCCTTTGGGTTAACAAATACACCTGCTGCATTCATGGACATGATGAATAGGATCTGTAAACCATATTTGGATAAATTTGTAATTGTTTTCATAGACGATATACTTATTTATTCCAAAAGTCAGACAGAGCATTGTGAACACCTTCATGCACTCTTAACTTTGTTAAGAAAAGAAAAGTTTTATGCCAAATTCTCAAAATGTGAATTTTGGTTGCAAGAAGTGCAATTCTTAGGACACATGGTGAATCACGAAGGTATTCACGTAGATCCTGCTAAGATAGAGGCAATTACCAATTGGAAGGTTCCACAAACAGCAATGGAAATTAGAAGTTTTATAGGTTTAGCTGGATATTATAGACGGTTTATTAAGGATTTTTCCAAAATAGCTGTTCCATTAACTAAGCTAACCTGTAAAGCGGTTAAGTTTGAATGGGGACCAAAGCAAGAAGAAGCCTTTAGAATATTAAAGCAGAAATTAACAAATGCACCAATCTTAGCCTTACCAGAATGAACTGAAGATTTTGAAGTATATTGTGATGCTTCAAAACTAGGATATGGATGTGTGTTTATGCAACGCAAAAAGGTGATTGCATATGCTTCAAGGCAATTGAAAAAGCACGAAGAAAACTATACGACTCATGATTTAGAATTAGGAGCCGTAATTTTTGCCCTTAAGATTTGGAGACATTATCTTTACGGAAGTAAATTTACTGTCTACACAGACCACAAAAGTTTAAGATATATATTTGGGCAAAAAGAGTTAAACATGAGGCAAAGGAGATGGATGGAAATCCTAAGTGACTACGACTGTGATATTCAGTATCATGAAGGAAAGGCAAATGTAGTTGCAGATGCCTTAAGTCGTAAGTATTATGAAAAACAACGACGAGTTCGTGCTCTCAGATTAAATCTACAAATAGATTTAATGGAACAATTGAAGAATGTTCAAGCTACAGCAATCAAGGATGATGCTGAAGGAATGAAAGGACGAATCAAGGAATTAGAACAAGGAGTAGATGGAGTTTGGAGATTCCACAAAAGTAGAATTTGGGTACCTAAGCAGGGAGACTTAAGACCTAAGATTTTAGAAGAAGCCCATAAATCAAGGTATACTATGCACCCAGGAAACAATAAGATGTACCAAGATTTAAGAAAGAACTTTTGGTGGATAGGAATGAAAAAGGATATAGCACGATATGTTTCTAAATGTCTCACTTGTTCACAAGTTAAGGCAGAACATCAGAAACCCTCAGGTTTACTACAACAATTAGAAATGCCAGTATGGAAATGGGAACTTATAACAATGGATTTTGTTACTAAGTTACCCAAAACCAGAAAAGGTAATGATGCGATTTGGGTAATTGTGGATCGATTGACCAAATCAGCTCACTTTTTACCAATGAAAGAAACCTTTAGTATGGAAAGGTTGGCAAAATTGTATGTAGATGAAGTTGTATCCTTACATGGAGTTCCACTCTCCATTGTTTCGGATAGGGATAGTCGTTTTACTTCTCATTTCTGGAAAAGTTTCCAGCAAGCTATGGGAACTCGATTAAATCTGAGCACTGCATATCATCCCCAAACAGACGGACAAAGTGAAAGAACAATCCAAACTCTAGAAGACATGCTTCGAGCATGTGTAATAGATTTTGGTGGAAATTGGGATGATCATTTACCATTAATTGAATTCTCCTATAACAATAGCTATCATTCAAGTATTGAAACCGCCCCATTTGAAGCACTGTATGGAAGAAAGTGCAGAACTCCAGTCTGTTGGGCAGAAATAGGAGAAAGTCAATTATCAGGTCCTGAAATAGTGCAAGAGACGACTGATAAGATTACTCAAATCAAGGAAAGATTGAAGATGGCTCGTGATCGTCAAAAGAGTTATGCAGACAATAGATGCAAGCCGTTAGAATTTCAAGTTGGAGACAAAGTACTATTGAAAGTTTCTCCTTGGAAAGGAGTAGTTAGATTCGGAAAGAAAGGAAAGCTAAGTCCAAGGTACGTAGGACCATTTTCAGTGATCCAACGTATAGGACCAGTTGCTTATCGTTTACAACTACCAGAAGAGTTAGCCGGAGTACATGATGTGTTTCATGTATCCAATCTCAAGAAATGCTTATCAGACGAATCACTGGTAGTACCTCTTCGAGATATAGAGGTAAACGAAAAGCTGAATTTTGTTGAGAAACCTCTTCAAATTGAGGATCGAAAGATCAAGTTTCTCAAACATAAACGACTAGTTTTAGTCAAAGTCAGATGGGATTCAAAAAGAGGAGCTGAATACACTTGGGAGCTGGAATCAGAAATGAAGCGAAAGTATCCTCACTTATTCCAGTAAATCTCGAGGACGAGATTTTTATTAAGGTAGGGAGAATGTAACAACTCTCATCTAAAAGTACTATTTATTATTTTAATTATCCAATTAGGAAACCCTAATTGAGAAACCCAAGTGATTCTGTATAATCCCTAAAATTTTCAGAACATTTGGAATCAGGATTAGGGCCCCTAAAACTTAAGGGGGGTAAACCCTAACTAATGATTATCTCTAAAATGCGTTGTCTAAATTAAGAATTCACGAACTATCAACTCAGCAGGCCTATACTAGTGACAAGGCTACCCTAGGGTAGGTTGTTACCCCAGGCGAGTCGCGACAGCATCCATGACATCTTCCGCGACACGCGGGAGATGTCAATTTCACGTATAAATAGGACAGTCTGTTTCATGCAATTGAGTGTTCGTTCGACGTTCAATTTCAAATTGTACGCTGAGTTATAGTATAATCACTACAAAAACACACACTGATCACGAAGTCCTGCCACAATTCAGGGTAATAACTCGATCGCTGCTACGATTCAATGTCCGATCGATTAAACTATCCAATGGATGTTTAAGTGCTGCCCACATTAGGGTTTATGCTTTGTCATTTGTCGTTAAATCGATGGATGTTTAAGTATCGCACTTTGTCATTCGTTGTGAAGGTTGTAATCTCGTGAGTTATCGTAAATGTTGTATTAAGTTACTAACCTAGTTTGTGTGCCTGATTATTTAAACTAGGTTATCAAGGCTAATCAGTAGGATAAGCTCTGTTAAATTTGCAATGTGAGTCATTCTCTTTTTATCAAATTACTTTCAAAATCATGTTTATTTCCAAAGTTATAATTACAGGGATTAAGTCTTTGTAATCACCATATTACAGCCGGTATGTGGGGTTTTGTATACATTACTTGATAATCTTCACCATTGGACAACGAGTTAGCCAATGGGTGATATGACCATAGTCACAGAAACGAGTCGAGTGACAAATACCGAGGGTAGTTGGTTGATATCTGAAACATTGTAATTGCTCTTAATACTGTAAATTATAACAAATGTGTCATTTTAGTAAATAGAATGATTCACTCAGTATTTCCCGCTGACAAAACCTTTTTCAAACATGTTTCAGGTGATCTGTTGTGATCCAGGAAAAGTGCCGTGAAGCACTATCAGCTTAAGGAAGTGGCTCAGTATAAAATAAAGAAACATGTTTTGTAAAATAAAAGATTTCTTTGTGAAATCTCAATATTGTAAATTACCGGGTTTTATCCCGAATTGTGAAATAAAATAATCGGGAAATATTTCAGTTTTAAAAAGATCCTGAAGAAACTTCCGCTGTTAATTAAATACCACGGGATTTCTGTCCCGCGGCTCATGAAACGGGTCAAACCGGGTCGGGGGCCGTGACACCAACCAACCACTTCTGCCCCCGCTCCTCCCGTCTAGTCCATGTCCTCGTCATCATCGTCATCACCATCTCCACCATGCCCCGCAATGTACTCCCGGATATTTCCAATATCATCTTGGATATCGGATATGTTTCTCTCGATTGCTCCAACCCGGTTGTACGTGTTGCTCGCCATATTATAGGTGTTCCTGGTGCACATGAGGTTTTCCTGCAATAAATCATGTAAACTTTGGAAGTTAGGAAACCACCTCCTTGTGAGGAGGATTGGCCCGGATCACCATGGGGCTGGTACTGGTACTGATGATGTTGTGGAGCGTGAAAGACGAGTGCCTCTTGCGGGTTCCATGCATGCCCCTGCATCCTCTGGAAGCTAACCGTCCCGTCTTCAGCCTCATAAATTAGGTTCATTGAGCGATAAATATGTATGTCCACTCTTCCCGACCATGGGCTTCTTTCGAATGACCTAGGTATGTTGGTGAAGTGCTTGAAGAAACGGTATATCCACCCCCCAAAGAAGATAGGGGTTGGTGAAGTAGCAAGCTTGTTCAAATGCATGTTTTGGAGCAGGAGGAATGGAACATCGAGGTGTCTTCGGTTATGGATGCAGTGGAGGACAACCAAATCTCTCAACCCAACAACGCCACCGCTATCATGCCTTTGGCTAAGAGAGTAGCCGAGGAGCCTATGGATGTATCGGTAGAGCGGGTCCCTCAACTTAGTGCTCTTAGTGCTGCTCGGATTGTAGTGCCCTTCACCAATCTGAGCCTACGCGGCTTGGCGATCGTTCTCATCTATCTCTCGCATCCCTACGGTATTCTCCTCATTACCCGCATCTTCTTCCGAATACAGCCCGACTATCGTCCCAAATTGTGCCATTGAAATCGAGTACCTAGTTCCACCACATCGGAATGCTACCCCATCATTGTCAAATGGGTCGCACCTTGAATTGAACGTGAAGGTGCTATAGAATTCCATAGTGCACTCGTGGACCGATCGAAGTCGAGTGGTTAAGGCTACTCTTAGCGGACCGGTAACAAGGTTGTTAAACCGGTCAAGTTGGTTCACCATGGCTAACAGATCCGTGCATACTTGTCTCGGGTATTCTTCCGGTCTTGTTTGAAGTGCTTCATATCTTGCCCTAGCATCGAGCTCATTTGCGTTAAACCTTGTGAATTTCCTTGACATCTGAAAGAATACACCAAAAGTTAGCACGAAAAAGTATAATTTTCGGACAACACTGCAAACAGCGTGCTGGACACGACCCCGTGTTCAGCGGACACGGCCCCGTGTCCAAGCGTCTGTTACTCAAAAACATCATTTTTCGTCCCGGTTTCGAAAACTTGAAAATTTTTGGTCCAAAAGGTGCGGTTTCCCCCGAAAATGAAACCCCAAGTGCCGTTTTTCCCAAAACAACCCGTTTACCCATTCAATTTAATCTTTTTCGGTTCAAAAACAAGGGTTTGGGGTTTTTGTGAGAAATTGGGCGAATCTTTGAACAATACGAGTGGATTTACTTCCTATAACACTTATCTAACTAAATGCTAACAGATTTAGGCAAAAATTTGAGGTTCGATCCGGATGAAGTACAAGAACCCTAGATTTTTCCCCAAATTTTTGAAGTTTTAACTACATGCAAGTGCTTAATCTAACTACTAGTAGTGATAGAATCATACCTTGGTGTTGTTAGTAGTAGAGGAGACGTCGAAAATCTGCGGAAAATCGCCTTGAACCAGAGCGTTTTTGGGGAAACGGGGCGTGTGGAATGGTGTAACTGTTATGAAAAAGGGGATATATCCCGACAGTCGCGCGGACACGGCCTCGTGCCGAGCAAAGTTGAATTTTTTTTTAGTGCTCGTGTGAATGCCCTTGTTTCCCAAAAAAAATTTGGTTAGAAGACTTACCGATTTAGATGTCGTCTCAATTGTTCGTAACTTACCAGGTATGATGTTGATGCTTTCATTCGTCGACCGTTTGAAGCGAGATTTCTTCCTCTTCATCCTCAATGAATCCTTGATAGAGTTTTAGCCGTTGGCCATTGACTTTGAATGGAATTCCATTCCGAGATTTAATTTCTACTGCACCGTGTGGGAAAATATGGGTGATTGAAAAAGGTCCTGACCACCTAGACTTTAATTTACCAGGAAATAGTCGAAGTCGTGAATTAAACAAAAGAACTTGATCTCCTACTCGAAATTCATTAGGTTTAATATGTTTGTCATGCAAGTTTTTCATTCTTTCCTTATAAATTTCAGAGTTTGAGTATGCATAATTCCATAGTTCGTCTAATTCATTTAATTGACAAAATCGATTTTTACCAGCAAATTCTAAATCTAAGTTTACATTTTTAATTGCCCAGTAGGCTTTGTGTGCTATTTCTACTGGCAAATGACAGCTTTTTCCATAGACTAGCTTATATGGGGATGTTCCTATAGTTGTTTTATAAGCAGTTCGAAAAGCCCATAAAGCATCATCTAATTTATCTGCCCATTCCTTTTTATTTAACCCTACGGTTTTTTCAAGTATTCGTTTTAAACCTCTATTAGTCACTTCGGCTTGTCCGTTTGTTTGAGGGTGATATGCTGTTGAGACCCGGTGATAGACCCCATATCTTGTTAAAAAAATTTCAAGTTGATGGTTGCAAAAATGGGTACCTCTATCACTTATTAATGCTTTAGGTGCTCCAAAACGAGAGAATAATTTTTTCAGAAATCTTACCACGACTCTCCCATCATTTGTTGGAAGTGCCTCGGCCTCGGCCCATTTAGACAAGTAGACTACTGCCACAAGTATATATTTGTTTCCTTTTGACGGTGGGAAAGGTCCCATAAAGTCGAGTCCCCACACATCAAAAATTTCACAAACAAAAATGCCATTTTGTGGCATTTCGTTTTTGGAAGAAATATTACCTGTTCTTTGGCAAGCATCACATGTCTTGACAAGACTTTGGGCGTCTTTATAAATGGTTGGCCAATAAAATCCTGAATTAAATACCTTTCGTGCGGTACTAGCGGCACCATGATGTCCTCCGTATGGACTTCATGACAATGGCGGAGAATTATTCGAGCTTCGCTACCATGTACGTATCGTCGAATGAGTTGGTCGGCACACATTTTGAAAAGATATGGATCTTCCCAAAAATAATATTTTACATTAGCAAAGAATTTTTTTCTTTGATGATGTGGCCAACCTTTTGCAACTATACTGCTAGCTAGGTAGTTAGCATAGTCGGCGTACCATGGTTCTTCTTTGTATTCCACCATTTCCAATGACTCCGTTGGAAATTTCTCGTTGATTTGCTCGTCCCTGGTTGCCTCCAAAGCTGGGTCTTCTAAGCGAGAAAGATGATCTACCGCGACATTTTCTGCTCCTCTTTTGTCTTTGATTTCAATATCAAATTCTTGGAGGAGTAGAATCCACCGAATCAAACGTGGTTTTGCGTCCTGCTTTTTGAAGAGATATCGAATGGCTGCATTATCTATATAGACTATAGTTTTAGAAAGAACAAGATAAGAACGAAATTTATCAAAAGCAAATACCACAGCTAGCAATTCTTTTTCAGTTGTTATGTAATTTTCTTGTGCATCGTTAAGTGTTTTACTAGCATAATAAATTGGGTGGAAATGCTTTTCTTTTCTTTGTCCCAAGACAGCTCTAACTGCAAAGTCACTTGCATCACACATGATTTCGAAAGGAAATTTCAAATCAGGCGCTATCATGATAGGTGCATTGACTAACATTTCCTTTAGGGTTAGAAATGCTTGATTGCAATCCTTGTCAAAGATGAAAGGGGCATCTTTTTCAAGTAATTTTGTTAGAGGCCTTGAAATTTTAGAAAAGTCTTTGATAAACCGCCTATAAAATCCGGCATGCCCTAGGAAACTTCTGATAGCTCTAACGGAGGATGGGGGTGGTAGTCGAGAAATGGTGTCTATTTTGTCTCGATCCACCTCCATTCCTTCGCTTGAGATTTTGTGACCGAGTACTATTCCCTCTGTTACCATGAAATGTCATTTTTCCCAGTTAAGGGCGAGGTTAGTTTCCTCACATCGGGATAGCATTCGTTCAAGGTTATCGAGGCATTGGTCGTATGAATCCCCAAAGATAGAAAAGTCGTCCATGAAGACTTCCATTGTCTTTTCTATCATGTCGTGGAAGATGGCTACCATGCAACGTTGGAATGTTGCGGGGGCATTACATAGACCAAACGGCATGCGTCGATAAGCAAAAGTCCCATAGGGGCATGTGAAGGTTGTCTTTTCTTGGTCTTCGGGTGCTATCGGGATTTGAAAGTAACCTGAAAAACCATCCAAGAAACAATAAAATTTATGACCGGATAATCTTTCTAACATTTGATCTATAAAGGGCAAAGGAAAGTGATCTTTCCTTGTTGCTTCATTTAATCATCTATAATCTATACATACTCTCCATCCTGTGACGGTTCTCGTTGGTATTAATTCATTCTTTTCGTTAGTTATTACCGTCATACCACCTTTCTTTGGAACTACTTGGACGGGACTTACCCAAGGACTATCGGAGATAGGATAAATAAGTCCGGCGTCAAGTAATTTGATGACTTCGTTTTTAACCACTTCTTGAACATTGGGATTTACTCGACGTTGTGGTTGTATTACCAATTTGTAGTCATCATTCATTAAAATTTTGTGTGTGCACATGGACGGACTTATTCCTTTAATGTCTATAAGCTTCCAAGCGATCGCATTTTTGTGTTTTTTCAAAAGACTAATTAATTTTTCTTTTTCTAAACTATCTAATTTAGACGAAATAATTACAGGTAATTTACCATCTTTGTCTAGAAAAGCATATTCCAAACCTTTTGGAAGTTCCTTGAGCTCAAGAGGTGGGTCTTTAGGAGACTCCTTATTTGGTTGCTCATTTTGATCAAGAACCTTAAAAGTTTGTTCTATGGTGACCTCTTCTTCAACAAAGTGGTCAAACTTTTCACTTGTATCGGGTGGTTCATCCTCATCTTCAATTAGGGGGTCATTATTGCCGAATGGATATTTCATTGACCGCTCAAGATCGACACTCTTTTTAAATGCCCCTAATTGAAGAGGTATATTGTTGTACTTCCGGTTTTTCAAAGCTTCGTGAGTTTTTACAAATGGTCGTCCCAACACTAGAGGAGCGTCATCGAGGATGACAAAGTCGGTGGGGACTACCATTTGATTTGTTGGAACCAAGACATCCTCAACTACACCGATTGATTTTATTACCTTCCGATTGTATAGAAAAATGGGTATTTGAAGTGGAGAAAAATCACTAATACTTAATTTTTCGAAAATGTAGTTAGGCATTATGTTAACACAAAGATCTTTATCGATTGTGACATTACTAATAAACGAATTTTGAAAAAAACATGGAACCGGTGTAATGTTAATTTCAAATGGGTCTTCTTTTATTAGCGAGGTTTGATCATTAGTTAACTTAATACTTACTGTTTCGTCAATTTTAGTGTTAGTGTTTAACTCTTTTAAAAACTTAGCATGAGTTGGAACTAAACAATGATTTTCAAAAGAAGGTGACAAGAGATTAATTTCTTCAAAATTAGACTCTTCTTGAGTTTTAACATTGTCGGACTCACCTTTTTCGTTGTTTAACTCATGTGTCGGTTTTTCACTTATTTGTTCTTCCATTTTTACACTTTCAGTTATCTCTTCTTTGTTTAATTCTTCTCTTGCGCGGGACTCCTCTTCCCTTGCGCGAGATTCTTTTATATAGCGATCGATAACTCTAAGGTGTTCTAATATCCTATCGGTAACTTCGGTTATAGAAAAAGGATCGGGATTTTCAAAGCTTGAATCCGGTTGTTCGATCCTTTGTTCCTCATAATACCCATATGAAGTAGATGGTTCACACCATTATTCTTCATTGTAAGCATATGATGGATAAGGGTCGTAATTTTGTTCTTCATAATACTCATATGAGGTGGGTTGTTCACGCCATGGTTCCTCATAGTAAGCATATGAAGGTGGTGGCTCATATCTTGGTTCCTCAAAGTATGAGTAAGGAGGCTCATACCTTGGTTCATCAAAATATGAGTATGAGGGAGGAGGTTCATACCTTTGGTCTTCATAGGATGTGTATGAAGTTGATGGCTCGTACCTGGGTTCCTCATAGTAAGTGTATGAAGTGGATGGTCGATATAAGTTACAATATTGAACCGAGTACGGGTCACCACAATTAGTGCAATAGTTATTCCTATAATCATCCTCCTCATAGGTGTAGTTGTAACCTCCTGAGTATTGATCCATAAGAATCACTCAGCAGACCACAACAAAGTCTCGAGATCAGAAAACAAAAATAAAAACGGAAACAGAGGCTGGACACGGCCCCGTGTTCAGTGAACACGGCCCCGTGTACAGGATCTGTATCTGGGCGTTTTAATTAAAGTTACTGATTTCGTTGAGCACGGGGCGTGTTCAGTGAGCACTGCCCGTGTTCAAGCTACTATATCTGGGTGTTTTATGAAAAATATGCAGCACGGGCCCGTGTTCAGCGAGCACGGCCCGTGTTCAGGTTACTGTAAATGCAAAACTAAACTAAAATGCAGAAAAATGTGCGCGCGTTTTGAAAAAGTTTTGAAAACTGATTAGGCCGTCGATTTTAAGCTTTCTTAAAATCCTTGTGTCCCCGGCAACGGCGCCAAAAACTTGATGTGCGTGAAGTGTGTTATGGTTTTAATGTTTATTTTAAGCCCTTTTACACTTTCTTTAGCCAAGTTTTAAATTTATAAAACACGATATTTAATAACACTAGACACACATATGGGCAAGTGCACCCATCGTGAGCGTAGTATAGTGTTGGTAAGATACCGAGGTCGTCCAAGGACACAAGAGCTTTTAGTACCAGTTTATCCTCAACGTCTAATCAAATCAAAAAGTTAGAAAAATGTTTTAAACTAGAAAAATAAAAACTAACTAAAATGCTGAAAATAAAATAAAAATAAAAACAGATAGACAAGATGAATCACTTGGCTCCGACTCGTGTATAGTGTAACCTTTGATTATTTCCGCACTTTTGCACTTTTTAAGAGATTATCTTAGTTATTGTAGTAGGCCCCTCTTTTGAAGGTGACGTTACCCTCAACCCAGTAGTTTGAGTCAGCAAGGATACAATCCTAAAGGGTCGGATTATTAAAAGATAATTAATTAAGTTATTAATGCATATTATGGTATGCCCCTCTTTTGAAGGTGACGTTACCCTCGGCTAAGTAGTCTGAGTCAGCAGGGATACAGTCCTAAGTAGCCGGGTTAAAGTATTAATAGTAGCTTACATATGAGGGGATCAAAGAGTTTGGACCCCCGTCATCCAATACCGTTAAGTATTGAAGGAGGTCCTACTAAATTTGACCCAGGTCCTTGCAGGATCTATACACTGAACAAGGCAAGACTTTTACCAAACCGTTCCCTTAACCCCCGACCAGGTAGCCAACATACCTCCATATAGACCGTGGAGATATGAATGGTGAAAATCTTTTATTTTATATAGACAGTAAAATAATGCCAAGACACCACGAACAAACGATAAGGAAAAATCACCTTCAACATAAGAAACTAGTTATTAAAGTCATTAATACATAACCAAGTAAAAAGTGCGAAAAGATTAAAAATAAAAAGTATTACACTAGACACTTTGTCTTCACCAAGTGATGTAAGAGACTTAGGAAAACATGGCCTTAATTGTCAAGAACTCTTTCGATCAATCTTGGATCCCGAGACGACTCACACACTCTATGATGGACAATGGATGATGGTGTTGGATGATGGTGGTGGGTGGTGGGTGAAGTGTGAGAGAGGTGGTGTGCCAAGGGATGGTTTGAACTTGAGCCAAGCACTCCTATTTATAGGCTGAACAGAAGCTCGGGCATGGCCCCGTGTCCATTGGGCACGGCCCCGTGTCCATCCTCTTCTCTGTCTTCATTAATTGCAGTTTGTCTGCATTAGTTGACCACGCCCCCGTGTCCGCTGGGCACGCCCCCGTGTGCAGAAGCATATCTGTACTATCAAGATTTGCCTGGATTCTGCGAATCTTATAGTTGACCACGGCCCCGTGTCCGCTGAGCACGGCCCCATGGTGGGCGACAGAAGCTTCTATAGCTTTGTCTTTTATGCTGGCACTTGGGCACGCCCCCGTGTTCACTAAGCACGGGGCGTGTTCAGTCTTCTGTTCTCTTGTTTTGCTTGGGTAGATGCTGTCGTGGGGTCGGGCATGTCACGTTTGATCCTTTTCTTGTATTTATGTTAGATTTAGCTGTCTTTTTGCTTCTTTTATTAATTTGAGCTCATTTAATACTAAAAATACAAAAGGAAGACAAAAGCACACTTTTTCCAACATTACTACTAAAAAAGGGTTAGTTTTATGCCACAATTGATGTAATTTATATGTTGCATTTTGCACACATCAAATACCCCCACACTTGAATCTTTGCTTGTCCTCAAGCAAAACTCTTTATAATGTGGCTTTACACTCCCAAATGGAATGGGTAGAAGAGAAGGTTTTTGGGCTTGTCATAGAGTGTCGGGATTTCCAAGATCTTTATTGGGTTTTATTTTTATATTATTTACAATCCTATTCGTTATGATTTATTTAGAACGTTTCATAAGAGAAATTACTTATTTGGGCATAACATGCCTCTTTAAAATTTTATTTATATACAACTTCACATACCTCACGGGGAATCACTCAACACTCGGCCGAAGATGTATTTTTGTGGGACACTCGAGACCGGCATGGAACTTACTTCTACCATATGCTTGCCAAGCAATCAATCCTCCTCCTTTTTAACTATATACCTTTGTAAATATCAAGAGGACTTTTGGGTGAAGGGTTAGGCTTGGGTAATAGGTAGGTGGTTGGGTTAGTGGTTAGTAAAAGGGCGAAAAGCGTAACAAGTGTTGGTTTTCGTAAGACTTTTTGCAATTTTTATTTTGATGAAGCTTTTATTCAAACAAAGTTATTTTCGATAAACTTGTTTGTTTATTTCTCTTTTTTTTTTAAAAGTCATCTGAAAAACCAAGCTTGTTACTAAAACAAAAGGTTAAAAATAAAAAGGGTTTTTGGTGGGTGAAAGGGTGTTTGGTTTGGGTTATGAAATGAAAAGGTTTAGGCTCAAAGGGGCTAACTAGGGGGATTTTGGGTAGGTGGTAAAAAAAATAATGGTGTTGAAATAAAAAAGGTTAGTCCTAATGCCTCCATCATTTACTTACTCGGGTTTAAGTTGGTAAGGACCGGGAATGCATCGTCGTGGCAAGTTCTAGAGTTGTAAGAACCAAGCGGCTATTCACACAAGAAACGAAAAATGAGCATTTAGTTTAATGATATGTATTTGTATGCTCAATAAAGGCTCAAAACTCACTTTTGTGGGAATGGGTTTTTATGTGATCAAGTATATATAATCAAATTTTAACTAAGCTTGTCATGTCGTTTCATAATTTTCTTATGTTGGTTCTTTTTATCATGACGCTATCGGTTGTAAATTTGTAAAAATATAACCTTTTTAGAACTTGAATTTCCCAAGTTAAACCTAGACAAGTAAAAAAAATGAAAATTTTAAAAATGAAAATTTAAAAAAAAAATATTTGGGGTGATTAGCGGTTCCAATAGAGTTTTGTGTAAGGCTTGTAGTTAGGACTTGCAAGATTCAAGGTTTTAGCATCCCCCCCACACTTAAATTACACATTGTCCTCAATGTGTCCCAAAAATAAGTTTTTAGGTTGATTGAATGTGTAAAAAGGTGTGAAAAAGCAAAAATTTGTGTTACTGGGCGCTGGACACGGCCCCGTGTCCGATGGACACGACCCCGTGTTCAGGTGTCAGTAACGAAAACTTACAGAAGGTGGACACGGGGGCGTGTCTACTGGGCATGACCCCGTGTCTGCCAAAAGTCTGCAGATTTAAAACAAACAGCAGGTCTGGGGGAGTGGGCACGGGGGCGTGTCGGCTGGACACGACCCCGTGTAGACAATCTGCAAAGTTGAAAAACAGGTTTCTGGCTCTGGTTTTCCTGTCCCGGCGTTAGTAGCACTAAGGTTTAGTGCTCTAAGCCTCGTATGTACCTGTTTAAGTAATAAACACTACACCAAACCATAGCAAACATCCTAAATTACCAAGTTCAACATCCATGTCACAAAGTTAAAAAGAAAAAGAAATGCAGAAAATAAAAAGAGTTAAAGGAAAGTAAATTGTTCAACACACGGCACGCAGGCCGGAAATTGTTCAAGATAGAAAGGGGTTAACCTGTGGCATCACCAACCAACCACTTCTGCCCCCGCTCCTCCCGTCTAGTCCATGTCCTCGTCATCATCGTCATCACCATCTCCACCATGCCCCGCAATGTACTCCCGGATATTTCCAATATCATCTTGGATATCGGATATGTTTCTCTCGATTGCTCAAAAACATCATTTTTCGTCCCGGTTTCGAAAACTTAAAAATTTTTTGTCCAAAAGGTGCGGTTTCCCCCGAAAATGAAACCCCAAGTGCCGTTTTTCCCAAAACAACCTGTTTACCCATTCAATTTAATCTTTTTCGGTTCAAAAACAAGGGTTTGGGGTTTTTGTGAGAAATTGGGCGAATCTTTGAACAATACGAGTGGATTTACTTCCTATAACACTTATCTAACTAAATGCTAACAGATTTAGGCAAAAATTTGAGGTTCGATCCGGATGAAGTACAAGAACCCTAGATTTTTCCCCAAATTTTTGAAGTTTTAACTACATGCAAGTGCTTAATCTAACTACTAGTAGTGATAGAATCATACCTTGGTGTTGTTAGTAGTAGAGGAGACGTCGAAAATCTGCGAAAAATCTCCTTGAACCAGAGCGTTTTTGGGGAAACGGGGCGTGTGGAATGGTGTAACTGTTATGAAAAAGGGGATATATCCCGACAGTCGCGCGGACACGGCCTCGTGCCGAGCAAAGTTGAATTTTTTTTTAGTGCTCGTGTGAATGCCCTTGTTTCCCAAAAAAAAATTTGGTTAGAAGACTTACCGATTTAGATGTCGTCTCACCAGGTATGATGTTGATGCTTTCATTCGTCGACCGTTTGATGCGAGATTTCTTCATTTCATCCTCAATGAATCCTTGATAGAGTTTTAGCCGTTGGCCATTGACTTTGAATGGAATTCCATTCCGAGATTTAATTTCTACTGCACCGTGTGGGAAAATATGGGTGATAGAAAAAGGTCCTGACCACCTAGACTTTAATTTACCAGGAAATAGTCGAAGTCGTGAATTAAACAAAAGAACTTGATCTCCTACTCGAAATTCATTAGGTTTAATATGTTTGTCATGCAAGTTTTTCATTCTTTCCTTATAAATTTCAGAGTTTGAGTATGCATAATTCCATAGTTCGTCTAATTCATTTAATTGACAAAATCGATTTTTACCAGCAAATTCTAAATCTAAGTTTACATTTTTAATTGCCAGTAGGCTTTGTGTGCTATTTCTACTGGCAAATGACAGCTTTTTCCATAGACTAGCTTATATGGGGATGTTCCTATAGTTGTTTTATAAGCAGTTCGAAAAGCCCATAAAGCATCATCTAATTTATCTGTCCATTCCTTTTTATTTAACCCTACGGTTTTTTCAAGTATTCGTTTTAAACCTCTATTAGTCACTTCGGCTTGTCCGTTTGTTTGAGGGTGATATGCTGTTTTTTTATTACTTTTTTTGTCTTTTTATCTTTATTGTTTTTTTATTACTTTTTTGTATTATTATATTAGTTTTTATTTTTTAAACATAATTTTTTTTATTAAAATCATTTTTAAATTCAGATTTTTTATTAAACTTTTTACGTTTTACGTAAAACTTTTTACGTTTTACTTTTTACGTTTTACGTTTTATGTTAAACTTTTTATGCTTTACGTTTTTACGTTTTACGTTAAACTTTTTACGTTTTACGCTAAACTTTTTACGTTTTACGGTTTTACGTTAAACTTTTTACGTTAAAAACTTTACGTTTTACGTTTTACGTTAAAAAGTTTACGGTTTTAACTTTTACTTTAAAAACTTTACGTTTTACGTTAAAAAATTATGTTTTACGTTAAAAAGTTTACGGTTTTAGCTTTTTTTTCAAAAACTTTTTTACACAAAACGAACGCACCCAGAAATCGCAACTCGGTAGGTGTCTCAGATAGGTTGTTATCATCATCGACTGGGAAAAAAAATAAAAACCAACAACAAAAATCAAAACAATGTGTGGATTCTTGAAAAAAAAAACGGGGTTTGGCTCAGATTTTCCGATAATCAAAGGCTGCAAATTGGGGTTGCAGGTTCAAAAACCTACCATCCACCATCCTTGACGCGCCATTGTCATCAAAATATACGGGTTTTTTTTTTTTTTTGCATCATCACCTCCCCAAATCCAGCAGATCAAAACACGCATAGTTCACTGTTCAATATACCAAAAAAAGACACCCAAAATCCGGCAAATCAATACCAAACATTAAAAATAATACAAAAATCAAGAAACTCCCATTTTTTAGAACAGATCAAACCCACATAGCTCACTCTTCAAACCCACTCTTCAAACCCACCAAAAATCAAGAAACCCCCATTTTTTACAACAGATCAAACCCACAAAAAATCACTATACACCAGATGCAAATCATCTCCCCCCATCTCCGTTGGACCTACCCTCCACCGTCACCCACCACTGTCGCCACACCACCAAACCCACCGCCACCGCCACCAACATTTACGCACCTTCACTGCCATGTATTTTTGTATCTGAAATACTAATTTGAACCAATCAAACTCAACTGAAATCACTATTACTTGAATTATAAAATGGTAAAGTGGGAACCGTATGGAATCAGGTTAAGAAAATCATCACCACAAGGTGGTGATTCTTTTAGGTTTTTAGGCATACTATAATAACAAGCATCCCATTAGAAACTTACAAGATTCCAAAGTAGTAACGATAACTTTCCTTTGTTCTTATCATAAGCCCATCCTCGATGTGAATCTGGTCGGCGACGGCTTAAAGCAGAAGAAGCAGAAACGACATAACACCACAACTCATCACAGCGGTGATGATGGCGGCGGTGGTGATGTCGTCGGACAGGAAACGAGATGGGATAAGAAAGGGAGCGACGAATGGGGGCGGCAGTGATGGTTTTCTTCAGCGGTTAGGTTTTGAAGGAGTGTGAGAGATACATCTCTGGTTTTTGAAGAGATGGGAGAGAGATGAAACAGATTGAGAAGATGTAGATCTGAAGCTCTGGTTTTTGAAGATGAAAGGAGAAAATGAGGAGAGAGGCAAATGAAAGGAGAAATATGAGAAAAGAACAATGTATTGTAGATTTAAATGAAGAGAGAGGGTGAGATTTGACATTTGGGCAAAATGACCAAACTACCCCTTTTTCTGATTGGTTGAAAGTGGTTCTTGCGGTTCTTACAATTGGGGATGGTTTCTATTTTAGCGGCTCCCTGTATATATATATATATATATATATATAGATGGCTTGGTTCAAATGAGAACCATCACGAGTTATGAGAATCGTGAGAACTCCTTCTTCCCACGCGAGTTGGGTCAAAAATTTTTTTTACACAAACGTAGATGAAAATATTATAAACAAATCTGTAAAAAAAAGTAAAAAAAAAATGTCGAGTCGGTAGTTTTGACTGCTACAAGTTTTTTTTACACGTTGGTGTAAATTTTGTAAGAAGATAAATATTTTTTTCGCATCATGTAAATATGTGTATACGGCAATTTTTAAATTTTTCTTTTTTGCTGAAACAAGTGATTTTTTATGACTTTTGAGAAAAATATTTCTGAAAAACCTTTTGGATGGCATAGTTCTCACGGTTCTCACAACTCAATGTGATTCTCATTTTACCCCATCCTATATATATAGGGATAGGATTATGAGAAAACTAGAAAACTAACTAAAAAAAAAGCTAAAAAACATACCAAATTTTTTTTTTACATTTTTTTATAAAAAAATCGCTAATTTTTATATAAAAAAAATTTCAAAAAAAATATTTGTTTTACTGCACATGTGCATTATATGTGTACTACACATGTGCACTATATCCGTAATAGTGCACATGTGCAATACAACAAAAAGAATTTTTTTTTTATTTTTTTTTTCATGCATAAAATATAGCGATTTTTTATAAAAAAAATGTAAAAAAAATTTGGTATGTTTTTTAGGTTTTTTTAGTTAGTTTTTTGGTTTTCTCATTTAAACTAGTTTTCTCATGATCCGTCCCCTATATATATATATATAAGGGACCGCTAAAATGAGAACCACCTCCAGTTGTAAGAACCGCGAGAACCACTTTCTAGCCATTAGATCAAGTAGATGGATGGATGAGATTAAAAGTATTTAAAAATAATATTAAGTATTTTTTGTCTTATTATGTCTTTAATTTTTTAATCCAAAAGGGTATTTAAGTAAAATCACTCTATTTTGTCTTTTTGAGTTTATTGTTTTTTTATTACTTTATTGTATTATTATATTAGATTTTTATTTTTTAAACATAGTTTTTTTATTAAACATTTTTAAATTCAGATTTATTTACAGATTTTTACGTTTAACGTTTTACGTTTTTACGCCCGGCCTTTTCACGCGCCGTTTTTACGCCCGGCTTTTTCACGCGTCGTTTTTTCAACGCGCCGGTTTTTTACGTTTTGCGCGCCGGTTTTTTACGTTAACGTTTTTTTACGTTTTACGCGCCGGTTTTTTACGTTTTATTAAAAAAAAATTACATTTCACGTTTTACCTAAAACTTTTTACGTTTTACGAAAAACTTTTTACGTTTTACGTTAAAAAGTTTACGGTTTAACTTTTTTTTTTACAAAAACTTGTTTACACAAAAACGAACGCACCCAGAAAATCGTTACTCGGTAGGTGTCTCAGATAGTTTGCTATCATCATCGACGCCTCAAAAAAAATATAAAAACCCAACAAATAAAAATCAAAAAGAACGAGTGGATTCTAGAAAAAAAAACGAAGTTTTGGCTCAGATTTTCCGATAATCAGAGGCTGCAAAGTGGGGTTGCGGGTTCAAAAACCTACCCTCCACCATCCTTGCCGCGCCATCGTCCGTTTTTTTTTTTTTTTTTTGCATCATCACCGCCGATTCAAAAAGCCACCAGATTCAACCGATTTAAACATTCAAAAGGAACATGAACATCATTCAAACCCAGAAGGAACATGAACATCATTCAAACCCAGATTCAACAAAATCAAAAAGGTCCCAAAAACAGAACATCATTCAAACCCAGATTCAAGATGAACATCATTCAAACCCAGATTCAACATGAACATCATTCAAAAACAGAATATCATTCAAACCCAGATTCAACAGAATCAAAAAGGTCCCAAAAACATCATTCAAACCCAGATTCAACATGAACATCATTCAAACCCAGATTCAACAGAATCAAACCTGCAGCAAAAACAGTTACCCAAAAACATGATTGAAGCAGATAAAATCAACAAGGGGTGACAAAAAGGTCCAGAAGTTCAGATCTACATACCACCGCCATCACCGATCTCTGCCCCAAAACCCCCACCGGTCTCCCCACAAACCACCACCGCCTTCCGCCTCTGCCGAACTCCGACCAAACCACTGCCCCACCACCGCCTTCCGCCTCTGTTTTGGGCCACTGGCATCACGAGCTGCCACCACAGTTGGGGGTGGCCGGCGATAACTTTGGAATCGAGAAAGTGGGGGTGAAGAAACAACACTCAAAAATGACCCCCTGATTGAGCCAACATGACAAAAACGAGAAATTTGGGGTGGCTGGTGGTGGATCCTGACGGGGGTGGGAAATGGGTGGAGGTAGTCGGCCGGTGGGTTTGGTTAGAGAGAGAGAGAGATTTGGGGGTGAATGATATTGAAGAGAGAGATGATTGAAGATATTTAAAATTCAAGAAGATGAGAGAGGTGAGATGAATATAAAAAGCTGGTGATATTAAATGCTGACAGAGAGAGAGAAAGAGAGAATTGACATATGGGGTAAATGACCAAATTACCCTTTTTGTTGGCTGATTATGATTGGTGGAGAGTGGTTCTCACGGTTCTTACAACTGGGGGTGGTTCTCATTTTAGCGGCCCCCTATATATATATATATATATATATATATATATATATATATATATAGTGGAATTGGCTAGAAAGTCTAGGAAGCAATAGGGAGGTGACATGTGGCTTTTAGTTTTTTTATGCAAAAGGGCATGATAGTAATTTGATTATTAATTTAATTTTGGAATATTGTATATCCTAAACTAACTATCCAGATATTTATGGAAACGTATATCTCTTTGACTATTTCAAATCATTACGATTTCAAAAGGGTAGTTACTTTAAATTACGAAGTTCAAATCATTGACAATTTCTTCACATTGTGTTTTATCAGTTACTGGGTTCATCACAATGTGTTTTAGCAGTTACTGGTTTCAGTTACTGTTTCATCACAATATGTTTTATCAGTTACTGATTGATATGATTTTTGGCATTCTTGATGTTGTGTTTTATCAGTTACTGGTTCACGTTATGTTCTATCAGTTACTGGTTTCATCACAATGTGTTTTAGCAGTTACTGGTTTCATTTGCTGTTTCATCACAATTTGTTTTATCAGTTACTGGTTGATATGATTTTTGGCATTCTTGATGTTGTGTTTTATCAATTACCGGTTTCATCTCAATGTGTTATACCAGTTATGATTCATGAATGACATGTTCTTTTGTAATTTATCTACTGTTTCATCACAATGTGTTTTATCAGTTACTGATTGATGTGATTTTGGCATTCTTGATGTTGTGTTTTATCAGTTACTTGTTTCATCACAATGTGTTTTATCAATTACTAGTTGATATGATTTTGGCATTCTTGATGTTGTGTTTTATCAGTTACTGGTTCACGTTGTGTTTTATCAGTTGGCATTCTTGATGTTGTGTTTTAGCAGTCTGTCATTAGTTCGTCACATTGTGTTTTATTGCTAAAACACACTATTATTACCACATCTAGATCTGATTTATCATTATCTTTTGTATAATTTGGTGTTTTCAAATGTGAGGGATTAGAGAGAGAGAAAAAAATTGCGACATTTTTGGAGATGGTTTTATGATTGGTAGTTATTTCCTTATTTAAAACAACTTAAATGACACATTAACTCCCTATCAATTAAATTAGCCTATTTTAAAGACACGTACATTACCAAAATGTCACCAAAATGATCTCAACCATTAAACACACTCATTGATGGCTTAGATCGCTTCCTACACTTTCTAGGAAAAACACACTTTCCGCAGGATCCCCACTATATATATATATATATATATATATATATATATATATATAGGGCATGGTTATATGGAAAACTCTATCTTTTTAGAAAACCTTGGAAACCCAACCTCATCCATTGATTGTGTTTGATCAATAGCTCTACTTTTTTTGGGTAATTATTAGATTTAAAATAATTCTTATACAAAAGGTAGTACAACTGCATGGGCAATTTGGGTAGTGAAAAGGGGGCTTTTTGACCATTGAAAATAACCCACTCCACTTCCCTATGCAGTACCATCAAATCACCAACTCTTTCTCTTTCTCTTACCTCTTTCTCTTTCCTCCCCCACCCCACAAACATGAAGAAGAACAAGAAGAAGATGATCTCATTTCAGAATTCAAATATCTACCTTCAAGATTCCAAGAAACACTAATCCCAGATCTAAAAGTGATCTCAACAAACACTAATCCCAGATCTTTTAGAGAGAGAATGATGGCAGGACAAAAGTTTTTAGAGAGATGAATTTTTTGTTTTAGAGAGAGAAACAACAATCTTCATCATGTTCATCTATAACACCAAGAACACACATACAAGTGTGTGAGAGAGAAGAAGTTAGAGAGAGAACGATGACAAGATGAATGTTTTTAGAGAGAGAAAGTTGATGTTTTAGATAGAGAAACAACAATCTTTATCACAAAGACACACGCACGAGTGTGTGTGTGTGAGAAGAAGGTTTGAAGATCTTCTTCGTGTTCATCGGACGGTTATAGATCCGGTAAGTGTTCTTGAAATATCATTTCACACTTGATTTTTTGTTGAAATGGTTGTTAATATGTTTTTGTGTGCTGAAAGTGTTTTAGTAATGGTTAATGTTCATGTATTTTAAATAAATCAAAAACTTTAGGATGAGATTTTGAACGAGTTTTTTGTTGGTTTGGTTGCTTGTTAGGGGGCTTTTGATCTTAACAGTAGCTGTTCTTTTGTTGGTTTGGGTTGCTTGTTTGGGTTTTTTATCTGAACAGTAAGTGTTTTTTTGTTGGGTTGCTTGATTCACAGACTCAGGCCCATAACATGTGTTAAGCCCCCTGTTAGAATGTTATATAACGTGTGTTGATTTACAGAAACAAACCCATAAAGATATTCAATTGACAAGCTGGATGGATGTAGGCGAAGTTAATGCGTGTTCTAGTAATGGTTAATGTTCATGTATTTTAAATAAATCGAAAACTTTAGGATGAGATTTTGAACGGGTTTTCTTGTTGGTTTGGTTGCTTGTTTGGGGCTTTTGATCTTAACAATAATTGTTTTTTTGTTGGTTTGCTTGATTTACAGAGACAGACCCATAACATGTGTTAAGCACCTGTTAGAATGATATATAACGTGTGTTGATTTACAGAAACAGATCCATAAAAGATATTCAATTGACAAGCTGGATGGATGTAGGCGACGTTAATGCGGGGACATTGAATAAGTCACATCCTTTGGGAAAGAAGTCTTCGTTCATTTATAACATGTGTTGGTGTTTCATGCTGTAACAGAACACCATGATGTAACCTGACATGTGTTCATGTATAACATGTGTTAAGCCCCTGTTAGAATGATATATAACGTGTGTTAACCTTTTGTTAATTAAAAAAACAAGTAATATCTATTTTATTTTTGTTGATGTTTAAAATATCCGATAATGTGGATACTGAGCGTAAAACTTGTACAAGTAATAAATGTACAAGTTAGTATGTAACGTGTAATATGAAACGAGCCATTTATGGTAACACATGTACCAGTAATTTTGGAATATATAATATGAAACGGGTCATTTGTTTTGCACATTTTGGAATGTATAACATGTGTTAAGCCACTGTTATAATCTTTTTGTAACCTAACATGTATTCATGTATAAGCTAGTGGTTTACAAAACACCATGATGTGTATATACTGATCTAACATGTGTTACAATTTGTCTGTTCGGAACATGTAATTGCTTAACATCTGACAAGGGTGAAAACAGTCGACGGGGGCGATGAGTTTAATGGTGAGCTTAGTTAATATCGTAATCTTGTTGAAACCCCACTTGTATACATATGATAACATGTAAGCATCCATTATAACCCGACTTAAATTCATGTATATGAAAGTGGTTTGCAAAACACCATGATGTGCATGTACTGGTCGTAACACGTGTACAAGTTAATAATTTAATATGGAACATACAAGTTAATATTGTAACACCGTATACCTGGGATAACATGTGTTAAGCCTCTGTTATAATCTTGGTTTAACCAAACATGGTGTCATGTATAAGCTAGTGGTTTCCAAAACACAATGATTTGTATATACATACTGTAACATATGTTACGCGCCTGACATGTATAACGTGTGTTAAGCCTCTATTATAACATGTGTTAAGACTTGCAGAATGGATGCATAAACTCCAATAGTAACTTAATAACAACATAGTATACCTGATATAACGTGTGTTAAGCCTCTTTTATAACGTGTGTTAAGACTTCCAGAATGTGTTAAGTCCATACCGTTTTAACATCATGTACTAGACAAAACAATAAGAGTCTCACATTACATATTACTAGTAAACGAAAATACATAGCACTAAGAAAAATGGTGGGTCGTTTACTATACCCATAACGGTATAACTGATATAACGTGTGTCAAGGCTCTATTATAACGTGTGTTAAGACTTTCAGCAAGTTACACATAACATGTGTTAGAGATTAATGTACTGGTAAACTTGTAAAAAGCTACATTGCCTACAACCAAGTTACACAAAAATGGATGCATAGAGCCCAAAAGCAACACAAATATGCTGAGGTCGACTTCAGGGAAGAAGTTCGGAAGGCCAGAACATTTTTAACAACATGCCCTAGACAAAATAATAAGTCTCACATTACATATTACTAGTAAACGAAAACACAGATCACTAAGAAGGGGTGGAGCTTCCATTGACGGTCTGTCTTTGCTGTTTATCTGCTACCTTTGCTGACTCATCTCTTGCCTGAAATTTTTAAAGTCAACAGGAGTACCGTTGACATTGTGATGACCCCGTTTTAAGAGCACGGGACATCTATACGCAATGTCGGGTCCTATACGGGTTGTGCTCGGGTTGTGAACGAATTACTTGGTAGTGAATGAAACCTTCCTTGATATTTTGGTATGATCAAGGTTGTAATTCTCGACAAGGTCATGATTATGAGTATCATTGAAACTCAGCACTGTGAATGTGTGATTAAAGATTGAGACAAGAATGTTCGCCTTACAAGCACAATTTCTCTTTTGCTTTGGTTTCCCATATTTTGAGCAGCGAAGATACTTGTGAGTGGGAACTCCACTAAAGGCTTTGGTTTCACCTCTTTTTATTTGAAAACCACCTTCGTATGCATATAGCTCGTACATGGATATAACATCCTCAAATGTTGGATAAGATTTCCCACACACGGGTAAGAAATTCTCAGCAACGATAGGAATCCATGATCGGGTCCCCTGATTCGTGTTAGAAACGGACGATGGTGGCATTGTTTCTGCATAAAAAATACACATGGGAAGAAAGACATGAACATCAATAACAATATTTATAAATGCGGGTAAGCGTATGAAAATACGTATAAATGCACATGGGAAGAAAGACATGAACATTGAACATTAATTGTGGAACTCTTACAAAAAGTGTTAGGAAAGATGAAGAACATTTGAAAGTTATCTTTATTAAAAATGAAAAAGTAAAAAGAAATGGTGGCTTGATGTGATATAACATGCAATAATGATGTTGGTCAAAATCAAGTGGGATAAGATCTTTTGATATGGTGGTTAAAGGTAAAATTACCTAAACACCCTCAAGATCTAAAAGACAAATCTGGACTGATGGTATACGGTGGGCAATTCTAGACCATGTGATGGGTTTTTATAGTTTTCTCAAAATAAAGGGTTTTTTCCCTAGTCTTTTCCTGTATATATATATATATATATAGGGAGGGGCTCATGCGAGAACTCCATTTATTGCGAGAACCGCGAAAACCAATGTGAACACAACCTAAAATAGCTAAAAAAAACCTAACCCCCACCCCCCAAAAACCTAAACCCCCCCACCCCCCCCCAAAAAAAACCTAACCCCCCCCCCCCACCCCCCCAAAAAAAACCTAACCCCCCCCCCCCCCCAAGCTAAATGCTAAAAACTAAAACCCCCAAAAAACCTAAAAAAAACCTAACCCCCCCCCCCCCCCCAAAAAAAAAAACCTAAACCCCCCTCCCCCACCCCCCCCCCCCCCCCAAAAACCTAACCCCCCCCCCCCACCCAAAAGCTAAAATGCTAAAAACTAAACCCCCAAAAAACCTAAAAAAATCTAAATTTTTTTTGTTTTTTAATATTTTTATGCTCAAATCGCTACTTTTAGTGACAAAATTTTTTTTTTTTTTTTTTTTTGCTTCGAAAAGTAGCGATTTTTATATAAAAAATATTAAAAAAAAAATTTGTGTGATTTTTAGTTATTTTTAGGCATTTTTGGTTGTGTTCACATTGGTTCTCGCGGTTCTCGCAATAAGAGGTGGTTCTCGCATGATCTTCTCCCTATATATATATATTATTTCATACATTAATATATTTTTAAAGTGCACTATTGAAACGAGCATATCAAAAAATATATATATAATTTATTTATATGTATTATTAGCGTGCAAAAAGATTTCATTAATTAGTATAAAAGGAAAAAAATATAAGGTTAATTCAAAAAAGGGCTAAGGGTATTTTGGTTATTTTATAAGAAATTAACAAAAAATTTGGATAGAGTTAGTTGACTGGATCTAAATTGATATGAAAACCAAACTATTGATTAAAAAAAGTCCAAAAAAATATTTGAACTGAAATAGATATTTTGAGCAAACCATAAAGATTTAAAATAGTATTTGACTCTAAACTAATACTTGCACACCATTGATGATATTATTGTGGGCGTGTTAGCAATTACTAGCGGCGTTCATATGTATGGTGAGTCATGAATGCAATGGCGAATATAGAAAATAATTTGTAGGGCCACAACACGGGTTGATTAAAAACGAGTGAGATAAAAAGAAAAGACATGATGATAAGCTAATATTGTCTATTATATATTAAGATGGTGTTTGGTGTTGAGTTTTGAAGGATATTTAGATTATTGAGTTTTGAAATCGTAAATAATCAGTTTTGAGTGTTTGGGTAAAAAAAATAAAAAAATTGATTATTTGCGTTTAGAAAGTTACAAAACGCAGTTTTCCAAAATCAGTCCCCCCCCCCCCCCCTACTGCAACAAAACGCAGTTTTCCAAAAAATGATTATTTGTGTTTAGAAAAAGATTTTCACTTGTTTATTTTTTTAAATATATATTTGCCAAACACTCAAATAGTTGATTATCTGATTATTGTGATATCAAACAACATAATCAAATCCAAACACTATCTTTCAACATACCATTCGTTACAGTTAATTATTTGATTCTGATTATTCAAAACACATAATCTATTTTCAAAATTCAACCCTAGACACCCTCAAAATATAATATAAACCTAAAATTCGATCATCAACCTGTGATAATAAGATGAGATGAGATAAAACCATAGGGAGAGTCACATTCAAAAAAATTGTTGATCCTAATTCCCAATAAAATTGCTAAATGATATACACCTTCAAAAGGAACTGGGTACAAGCCCAAAGTCCCAAAAAAGATCAACGTGTTTATCAGAATACATATGGGCCTGTTTTAAATATATAGAACACTATGGGTATGTTTGGCAAAAGTAGCTGCTGGCTGAAAGCTGGAACCTGGTAGCTGGTGGCTGGTGGCTGGAAACTGTTAACTTGTAGTTGTAGCTGGTAGCTAGTAGTTGTAGTTTTTTAGATATATTTGGTGTTTGATAGAGTAGCTGGAGTTTTTAATAAACTGTATAAAATGACCAAAATGGACATAACTAAAAATTTAGAAAGTTGGTGCATTAAAAAGTTCCTTATTTTTAGAGGTTAAATTAGTCATTTTTTCCCTAAAAGCTTGTAGCTCCTTCTAAACGCTACTAGTAGTAGCGTTCAACCAAAAGATTCAAGTTTCTAACCTAAAAGCTTAAAGCTCCTTCAACCAAACAAGACTTTTTATTGAGTGAGAGTTTTTTCTTAAAAGCTTAAAGCTAGAAGCTCCTAAAAACTCCATGCCAAACATATCCTATGTTTGGATATGTTTATATTTTCTAAGAGGATCAAATCGCTAAAGTAAAAAAAAATAAGTTGAATTTGGACCGCTAGACAGTTGGCACAGGCCAACCCTAGCATACATGTATGACGTACATCCACCACTGCATGAATGCCATAAGCGTTCTTGTGTACGGTGAAAACCTAGAGCTTTAAATGAATCGAACGTTTAGCAAACAATTTGTGAACTGTTCGAAGAAAAAAAAATTTGTGTTCGTTCGTCTAATAAATGAACGTAAACGAACAAGAAATTTTGTTCATTTAGTTAAATGAACGAACATGAACAGAGGTAGTGTTCGTTCATTTATGGTCGTGAACGTTCGATAACATGTTCGTTTGTGTTTGATAGTTCATTAGTGTTTTTAGTTTTTAGTTTTTATATCTAGTTTAAATATTTCAAAATTCCAACAAATAAAATTTTTAATAAGTATATAGTGTATTCAATATTGCTATCTTTGGGTTATGTTCATGAATGCTAGTTTGTGTTCGTTTGTTTCCATTTGTGTTCATGAACATCAATTTGTGTCATAAACGTTCGTTGCCTAAAATTAGCAAACGAGCACAAATGAACGTGAACACATTCTCCTTAACAAACGAACACGAACATAAAATCTCGTTCGGTAAGCAGTGGCGGACCCAGGAATTTTTCCATGAGGGTGCGGAACATTTTTAAAAATTTTAGGCCCCTAGGTATATAAGTAAAAAATCGGTTCGTATCGGGTCGGTTCGGGTCGTGCCGGGTCGGGTCATGTAAAACAAAAGAAATCGCGCCATAACGTCCCTACTCATGGTTCCTATCACAAAAAAATTGATCCATAAGTTCATCGCTCCATAACATAATGTTTTAATTTTAATTTTCAACCCTAGAAATCGTGTGTAATCACCCTAAAAATCATCTAAACAACATAATCACCCTAAAAATCATCTAAACAACCATAAACAACATCAAAACACATGAAATTTCAAACCTATTTAAGAATTTTGTTACCCTTTGGTGTCGGACGGCGGTGGTTTGCGGCAGCTGATGACGTGCTGTTGTGGTTGCTGTTGTGTTCGATGATCGTTGGCAGGAGACGACCCAAGAGATGGAGGGCTGGAGGAATTCTAAGGGACTATTGGGTGTATTTTAATTATTATAGTTTGAACTTAGGTTGAGTTTGGTTAATAGGCTAGTAATTAGTGGGCTAATTATGTTTAATGAAATAGTGGGTTAAGGTATTTGGTATTTGGGTTAAGTTGGGTAGTATAAGTTTATATAATTTAGGTAGTTTTTTTTTTAATTAGAGTTTACTAAAAAAAATTAAAATATAAATCGATAACGTTTTTTACCTAAGGTGTGTGGACGAAAAATTCCAAGGGGTGCGGATGAAAAAATTCAAGGGGTGCAGACAAAAAAATCCAAGGGGTGCGGACGGGATTTTCAACGGAAAATAGCACTAAATTTTTTTTCCCGGGGGTGCGCCCGCCCACCTTGGGCTAAGGGTAAGTCCGCCCTTGTCGGTAAGTGTTTATAAACAGCCCTGAACACATATATTTCCTTAACAAATGAACACGAGCAATGTGTTGTTCGTGTTCATTCACTTTGCATACAATCACTGAAACCCACAAGTCTTTGGAGTGTGGATCAATAATTGTCAAAATTGCGGTCAAAGAATATAAGAAAAGTGTGATGCATGGTATTGTGTTTAATGTTGTTCGAGTAGAATATAGATGTTATTGTTATGTCTAATCCAACTCTAGATATTATATTTATTTTTATTAGAAACGATGTTATTCACATACATTTGTTGTTATCATGTGTGTGATGTGTCCTTATGTGACATGATAAGGAGATAAAAAGATGAGACTGACAAAATGGTATCCAATACCTAAACATTTATGAGACTAGAGGATTAGAACATATACTCGTTAATTGCTAAGGGTGAATGGAGTGGTGCAATAGGTAAACTCTCCATTCACTCAATCAGACAGTGTCACGTCAATTCACCTAAATTGTTTAACTCATGCTCAAAAACGTTGGCGGTGGTTTACCTAATGGGGTTTAGGTAAACTATTTAAAAAAATGAAAAATATGTGATTGGTTGAGAAGGAATAGACCCACCACATACCCATCTCTCTCCCCCTTCCCTCCCTCTCACCGAATCGGTGAGCACTCACCGAAAACACCCCCCAATTCGGTAACATTTGATCGGTAAACTTATTGGCGGTGGATGGGGGTCGGTACCGAGTGGGTTTACCGCCCCCACTCCGCTCACCTTAAGAGTTACATCTCTGTGTTTTTTTTTTATGATTGAAGTATAAGAAAATGTTTTGTAAGTATAAACGTTTGAAAATTGGTTTGATTGACTATAAAACTTAAAAAGTCTTGAGTTATTAACTTGAGAAGTAAAATTTCTAAAAATCATTGAAACATTTAGGTGGTATAATTTCATTTTTCTCATTTATTTTTCATACAATTTTTTTATAATTTCATTTTTCTCATTTATTTTTCATACAATTTTTTTATTTATAACGCAGAGGTAGGGCTGCTTATGGTGTCAGCTAGCTTAAAGCAAATAATTAAGCTATTATTGGTTTAAGAGTTCTTTTAGACTTTGTTATTTGGTTAACCAAGTATTAGTTTTTATAAGTAAATAGACTTTCATAACTCAGTAAATATAAAATTTTAAATTAGAACTAGTAATCAGACCTGCGCGCGTTGCTGTGCGGGTACGTTGTAAACATGGAACGAATTAGTTCAAACGTTATGTGATGCGTTACCCACATAAAAACACACATTTTGGCGTATTCGATTTAACTCAATAGCATTGCGATTAGATAAAAATTTAAATTAATCGAATTTATATTGTTCATCCATAACGTATTTACTTGAAAGCATTGTTGATGCAGATTTTGTGTCCGATGCTTGTCGAATAGATTAGTTTTATTTTACGCTGAATTTGTAATAGTTAGTGAGACGGTCTATCGAACGTGTATAGACCCGCTCGTTTGAAGTGGTCAAACGAGAGGGTTATTCGGTTGACCGTGTGTGTTTGCAAGACAAGGGGTGTGACTATAAATAGAAAACCCTTGTCATTTGCAACACAAGGAGAGTTTTAGGAGGTTTGAGACCTCACCGGGAGAGATCACCACTTGGTCTCTCCCCGGATGTGTACTTCTTTGGTATTAGTTCGGTTATCATGTAATCGGGCCGATTTGTAATGTTTTACTACCGGATTAATACAAAGTTGTTTGTTTATTATGTCTAATCTCTCCCGTCTTGAACCGATCTCACACGAATCACGGTTTCGGTCACGAAACTCGGTCCTACAAGCATAATCAAGGGTTGAAATTTTACCCTTGGCGCATTGCGAAGGAGTTGAAACATAGAGTTACTTTAATTTATACCGTCAGATGAGAACATATTATATTTGACATCATTTGATTCGATACTAAATTTACGGCGTAACATTAACCAACTGGAAACATACATAAAATAAGTACAAAAACGTTATTTGACCGGACTTGTTTTCAAAAAAAGAGTTTACGTGGAAACGTAGACCAATATTTTAAAGGAGTTATAAAATGAAGTAATAGCGTAGAGGCTAAGACTGTAATTTTCAAAAGTTGAGGGATGGTGAAAATATGTTGATATGTATTTATTAACATGTAAAATGATGTTGAGCAAATGTATTGACATGTAATTGTTATGATATCCTAACACAAAAGAATTATTCCATATTTTTATGAGCCAACTCATAAAAAGCATGAATGATAAGTTATGAAAAACAAGAAAATATAATTTTACTGTGGTTTGTAAATCGCAACCAAACAATGTAAGATTAAATATTTATTTATTTATATTTAATCTAGTAGCCATCATTATCATTTATATAATATAGATCAAAATATATTAATAACCTATTAATAATTAGTTGGTAATTGTTGATGGACCATATTACCCTTATTAACTAATTGGGTTTCCTCTTGGGTGTATATATATGGAGATTATTAGAGAGGTAAAGGTTAGACACACAACCTAATAACATAACATCACAATTCGTCTCTCTCTCTCCATAACCGAAACCTCCCTAGTTTCGGTTTCATCACACTACAAGAAAACTGGGTTTTTAGTACACGCAAAAGCGTCCTAAAATGCTATTTTATAGGACCTTTCATTTAATAGGACCAACGGTAAAAGCGTTTCATGTAAAGGGGTCGTAATAAGTCCCGGAACTAAAAAAGCGTCCTAACATCTCAAATAAGATTATGAAACCAATTTTATGGTCGCGTAATATGTCTTTGAACAACTAAAATAGTGTCCTAATAAAAACATATTAGGACACTTTTACAATGTTCTAACATGTGCTTACATACTTTTAATCTTTTGATACACTTACAATCGTCCTTAAAAATTAATTGATAGGACCCTTATCATGTAGCATTATAGCTAATTTAGGACCAAGAAAAGAGTCCTAATATACCAAATAAGATTATGAAACCAATTTTATAGTCGCATAATATGTTTATAGACTACTTAAATAGCGTCCTAAAAAGAACATATTAGGACACTTTTACAATGTTCTAATATGTGATTACCTACTTTTAATCTTTTGATACACATACAAGCGTCCTTAAAAATTAATTTATATGACCCTTATGATGTAACGTTATAGCTACTTCAATATCAAAAAAATGGTCCTAATATCCCAAGTAAGATTATAAAACCAATTTTATAAAGAGACCATCAACATATAACATCGTAATAGTTATTGTGTAACATCAACTAATTGAAAGAAATAAAACTTCATTATATTTCAAATAAGCATGTTCATAACAAAAACACTAACCATAAATAAGTTTTAACATTATCTAACATAAAGTCTTAACATTTAACAAAGAAATTAAAAGCAATTAAAGAAATAAAAAGCATAAAATCTTGAGTCATCATGCGTCCTCAATTCTCATGGACTACCTACAAATAAACCATCCATGTATAAGCATTAAGTTCCATGATATTAAAATTATTTGTATCACAAGTTTAACAAATACATACCGAGATGAATGGATAGGGCCATGCGATGGATGCACCAATACAAAATCTTGAATTGTAGAAAATAAACCATATGGTCTTACCAAGTTTTCATCTTTTTTTATTGGTACTTGAACGTTTACCTCACACCATTCTGGTCCAATCTCTGTACCACCAACTAGATCATTTGGGTCCAAGCTCTGGACCCTTCCTCTTGCTACAGTCTCGGTAGAGTTTAGAATGCTTTTGAGGAAAACTTCATCTCCGACCTAGATTTTAGTTTTCAACAAATATTTATTAAACTCTAGTCATAATAGTGCAAAAAATCATTTTAGCAATATTTTTCAATCCCAAAGCTTGTAATTTTTTTTGGTTCTCTTGAATCCTTGGCATTCTACTCTTTTCATAATCATTCATACGTCTTTTAGAGCTTTTTGAACACCCCTAATTGGTGTGTCATGAGCTATTGGTATATCAAGGCCCAGCTAAAGTACTTTAGCGGTCCAAAGCGATAATAGAACTAGGGGCCCTTTCCGAAAAAAATACTTTTGTTTTTGTCCTTCATGACCCATAAACTCTAAAAACCAAAACAAAACAATATGATTTGGCTCTATCTACATCTATTTCTCTTATTTTCTATATAAGTAACCTACATATAGTTGTTATAGGTAAACGGATTACACACATCAACAAGAACTGATATAAATATAAAGTGAAAACAAGACAAAAGAGGAACAACTTACTTGGTAGAACCTCATCTCAGAACTCTGCAACTAGTATAAAACTCATAATACATTTGAACTAGGTCCGAAAATAAAATAACATAAGAGTGTTAAGTTGTTGAAAATTTACTTGTTTTAACTTATAAAGAACTTTAGACCAGTTGTATTAACTACCTGAACTTTTATGTGTTAATGTGGAATTGTGGATTTTTTTTCTTAGAAAACTACCAAAAGAATTGCAACGAAATATAAATGGAAGAAGCACATCATTAGTGATTAGTGATGTTACCAAAAGTTATAAACATATTCCATGTTTTACTTAACTTGTCGCTTGCTCAAATTTAGAGGTGGCAAAATGGATTGGTTGATTGGATTGGTTGTTGGGTCAGGATGGGTTTGGGTTAAGATAGGTAAAAGAAAGAAGAAGGTCAGAATGGGTTTGGGTCAGGATGGGTTCGGGTCAGGATGGTTTGGGTCAGGATGGGTTGAGAATAAATCAATAATAAAAAAAATGAAAAAAAAATATAAAAAAGGAAAAAAAATAAAAAAACGAAAAAAAATAATAAAAGGAAAAAAAATAGAAAAAATTTAGGTGCAAAAATGTTGAAATAACAAGAACGACAAGGAAACAATGCCTCCGATCTTTCTCGATAAATGTGAACTAATGTTGATCATCCATAAATTACATACTAACTAATACTAATCAACCAAATGTTTCAAATCAAAGACGTTCAGGATAGTGGTAAGCAGTTTATTTCTTTTGGAAAAAGATATAATAAAGGTTCAAATATCACCAGATTACGCTATTCACCACAGCAATCAGTGGTTTGCCATACAAATTTCATCAAGAGTTTTGACTGTATTATTAAATGCAAGGACCAATGAAAGAAAAAAAACAAATAAAACGACAGAAGATATATGGGATATCTCTCAGACAAATGCCAGATCATGCAAATGACAAACCACGGTCACGGTTACATCACTATCAAATGAACAAGCATGTGACTCCTACAAAAGCACAACAATCACTTTCAACCAAACGAAGAATCGAGTGTATCAGACATGCAAAGAAGAATCGACCAAGAATCTATGTGCCGAACTCAGCACCAAACGAGCCGAACTCAAGCTTAAAAAACTACTCTTGAGCTAAGCTCAGGCTTAAAAAGAAGACCATACGACATAGTTACCATAAAAACCCAAATACCAAACACCACCTAATTCTAACATTTATAACCAAATCTTGATTAAAAAAAAATACAACTTTAATACCTTGTAGGATCAAAACCAGCACGCAGGACCAATCTAAGCTCATTCCCACTAACCAAAACAGCCCCACAACCCATCCCTCTCAAATGCTTTAAATCAAAAAATTATTATTAGCCGCTCAACTTTGACGACCACTCTGTATACCCTTAGAATGGACATTTTTATGCGATTTATTCATTTTTTTGGGTGATTAATTTTTTTTTTTAACGGTGACGACCCAATGTCACACCGCCTAAACGGCGGCCCTAGCCAAGATATGCCCAGATTACGTTGTCTTAATCGTGCCCGTGCTGGGTTGGTCAGACTTGGTTACGGCGTTCCCCTAGAAACCGTACTGCCTCCACACGAGATGTCTCTCTTAAGTAACAGCAGGATAAAAACCGGGGTGCGGCTCAGGATCGTACACCTCTCGGTGGGTTTGTCACCATCATTGCCCAATATCCACCCAAATATGACACAAGTCAAATTTATTGCACGTACAAAGTCAAATTTAAGAATTTTAGTATCTCATAGAATGATAATAAAGACATATATGATCAACATCCACCGCAACGCGCGGGTTGGCGTCAACTTTGTGTTTTCTAATTTAAAATCATCAATGTTAAATTTTGTCAACCAAATGACATAGTTCAATTGGCATTGGTGGATAAGTGAATATTTGGGTTTGAGGCTATTGTTTCAAGTTCGAATCCGATCCCAACCGGTTTTTACTGCAGTGGGCCTTTGACGGTGGATTTTCCATTGAACTGAAGCTAGTGGGCTAGGACTACCTAGTGCTGTCTGCAGTCGTGAACGTATGGGGTCACCTTTTACCATTGGGTTACCCCTGGTAGCTAGGCTTTTATTCCATTGGCTTTGGATGTGAAAGTTTGCGGGCAAATAAGTAATTACATTAAGATACAACACCACGTGTATGTTTGGACGCATCATTTTAAAATAATAGTGGCGTTTAGTTTTAACAATACAACTTTTAAAGGAGTATAGTTGCATTTTAATTTTAACAATGCAACCTTTTTAATTAAGAGTTGCATTTACATTTTCTTAGTGCAACCTTTCAAGAAAAAAGTTGCACTTTTTAGTTAAATTTTCAACTTTTTAGTAAAGAAGTTGCATTATATCTTCTAATGCAACATTTATGTTCAACGAAGTTGCATTAGAGTCAGATGCAACTCATTTGAAAAAAGTTGCTTACAAAAAGTTGCACTAGTCCTATTTTCTAGTAGTGCCAGCACCACCACCACCACCACCGGCCACCACCACCACTCACCATCACCACTCACCACCACCACTCACCAGCCACCACCACCACCACTCACCACCACCACTCTCCGTCCACCACCACCGACCACCACCACTACTCACCACCACTCACCACCACTCACCAGCCACCACCACCACCACTCACGACCACCTCTCACCACCACCACCACCACCACCACCACTCACCACCACCACTCATCGGCCACCACTATCGTCGGCCACCACCACCGCCGGCCACCACTCACCACCACCGGCCACCACCACTGCAGCCACCACCACCCGCCACCACCACCGCCCGCCACCACCACCACTCACCACCACCACCACCACTGCCAGCCACCACCACTACTCACCACCACCACTACCGGCCACCACCACCACTCACCGGCCACCACCACTACTCGCCACCACCACTCACCACCACCACTCACCGGCCACCCCCACCGGCCCCACCACTACTCACCACCACCACCACCACCACTCACCGGCCACCACCACCACTCACGGGTTAATAACCTAGTGTTATTATAAAACTCTAGCGAATAAACGTCCTATAAAACTTATGTTTTACGACTCAAATATCAAGTTTCCTATTACGGTGTATTATAATAACACCATAATAATTAAGCGTCCTATAAAGGTTAAAGTTATAAGACCCTAGTGTCAAGTGTCCTATTAAGTTATGTTATAATAGAACTCTAGCGAATAAGCGTCCTATAAAAATGATGTTTTATGACTCAAATATCAGGTGTCCTATTATAGTGTATTATAATAACACCACAATGATTAAGCGTCCTATAAAGGTTAAATTTATAAGACCCAAGTGTCAAGTGTCTTTTTAAGTTATATTATAATAAAACTCTATCGAATAAGCGTCCTATAAAACTAATGTTTTATGACTCAAATATCAAGTGTCCTATTACGTTGTATTATAATAACACCACAATGATTAAGCGTCCTATAAAGTTTAAAGTTATAAGACCCAAGTGTCAAGTGTCCTATTAAGTTAAGTTCTAATATGACTTCGACTAGAAAGGGTCCTATAACACTGAACATTTATGACTTAACTATAACGTGTCCTATTAAGTTATGTTATAATAGGACCCCCAGATGATCAAGTGTCCTAATACAGTACCACATAATGGGACACTAATAATTAAATGTTCTATAAAGTACTTTATTAGGATCTACATTTTAAGTGTCATATTAAATTATATGATAATAGGACCCTAAGAAATCATCCATCCTATTAAATAGCTTTTTAGGACACTGGTTTAGTAGAGTATATTATAAAAGGACCCCAAAAGTTCATTAGTCCTATTAAATAGTTTTTTAAGACCCTCTTTTACAAGCGTCCCACAGAAAAGGTCCTAAAAAGCCATTTTTGTTGTAGTGTCACCATCATCACTTTACACCCTAAGGAGGAACCAGATCAAACTGACAACTATGTCGGACTCCATGGCTGCGTCTCTGACTGGATTCTCTACTGATGCAATCAAAGGTATGTTATTCATGTTTTCCATTATATTTAAACAGAACTGATCAACATGTGGTATCAGAGCATATGTTGATAAATCAGTTCTGTTTTTCGTATCAGTTCTGTTTTTCGTATCCATTATTCTGGGATCATTATAAGGAAAACAGAAATTTTAAAGCCTTAACATCATGGCTGTTTTCGTTTTTTAAATGTGCCGAAATCACTGTTTTCGGAATATGTTGGTTAATATGTTGTTTCGAAATCATAATGGGCAAATCTTAATATCCGAAATCTGTTAATAAAAGTATAAAATTTAAGGTTTCGGATCCCAGATTATGTTTTTTAATTTTTTTTTAGGGTTCATCATAATGTTCTAAGAAAACTCAAAAATTCCCTAAGATTTGGAATATAATTTGGATTAGTGGGTGTTTTTTAATGATTTTGATCTTAATTTTATCTATTAAATTTTCGAAAACTGTTAATGGATTTTCAGTTATTATTTCGAAATATTTGATAAGTTTAGATCAGCAACATAACAGGAAACATTATCTCACAATCCCTAAAAGTTCGAGTTTTCAGTTATTATCACAATAAACAGCTGTTAACAGAGGATTCGAGACCATCAGACTACGACTCGAGACCATCAGATCTCGACTCGAGACTACAAGGTCTCGATTCGAGACCACAAGGTCTCGACTCGAAATCATAAAGGTCATCAAATCTTTACAACTCGAGAACAGAAGCTTACAACTCGAGACCATCAGGTCTCGACTCGAGACTACAAGATCTCGACTCGAGATCATAAGGGATCAAAACTTCACAACTCGAGACAACAGTCTCGACTCGAGATCGCTGCGTTTTCGACTAAAGGCTTCATTCTTTGCCACTCGAGACCATGGTTGCGACTCGAGATCTCAGTATGGACTCGAGATCTCATAAAACACACTAGTCAAGACCATGATTACGACTCGAGACCAAGGTTGCGACTCGAGATCTCATAACTTAGTCGAGACCCAACTCGAAATCTCATAACTTAGTTCGATCCGCGCTAACAGGTGGTTTGCTATTAAATACTTGGTTTTGTTTATACTTAATTAATTAATAAGGATCAAATAATGTTTTACAAAACCAAACTAGCTTAACTTGAATGAGCTTCTGATGTATCATTTCTGGCCAAAGCTGATTTAATACATCTATTTATTGTTCAAGTATTATAAAAAGCTATGTTGAGTATGCATTACAAACGTGAAATGTCTTAATTCTGGCCAAAGCTGATTTAATTCATTTATGTTCAGCATGCTTGACAAGTGCATAACTAAAGTGATTGTCTCATTTCTGGCCAAAGCTGATTTGTCACGATTACTTTGCACACATACTTAAATGATTACACTTCTGGCCAAAGCTGATTTGTCTTCATTCAAGTAGAATTTTACTAAGTCTATTATTTTGATGTTAGTAATAGACATATCACAATTTCTTCACATAATGATCCTTATATTAATGATCCTTAATTAATTTTATGATCATTTCGTCTGTCTTATTCTTAGTACCCATAATTTTACTCACTATAATTTTCTTCTAAATATATCTCATCCACTCTAATTCCTAAACCTAAAATGTTTGCTTTATTTAAAGTTTCTATAAGAATTAGCTCTTAAATTGAATCCTTGATTATCCCTTAAGACACGATAATCCTACTGCTCTCTTCTGATAATGATTACTACAGAAGAAAAGTAGAGCATGATGAATAGGACAAATCAAACATGATGTCTCTAATGATAATCAAGAACTCTCTAACATAATGCTATCACTAAAGTTATTTCAGATTAAGTCTTTCCTAAGGCAAATCTCTTATATATGGAATAATCACTAGAACTCCTAAGATGCATGCCTTCTTTTATAATTCTAAACTATAAAGTTAAGTGGTATATGTGAATACATAATAATGTACAATACCATGACCCATTAAGTTAAGGGCTTACGCATGGACATAAGTACATTTTCCAGTACATTACATATTACGATTTTCACTTGTACAATTTGATGCCTTATAAATCAACTATAACACTCAAAAATACCAAAGTATAATGAGTGTGTTGATAAGCAACATATGTACAAAGAAATAAATGTTTGAAGCTGGAAAATAAGTTGTTACTCACCTTACAACCACTTAAATCCTTAAAAGAGGATTGTTCTAAAGTCCATAGACAAATTACAACTGTTAATTCCACCTCTAATGTTCTTCAAGGGAAAATCTCACTGCATCATTATGTCATTAGACTAGACATAAGCAACGAGACTATCCATTATTCAGAAGAACAGTTGGATAAGTTAATTAGATAGTCACTTATTAAAGATATTTAAGTCTACTAATTATAATATTCCTATTAACACATGATTAGTTGACTCTAGTTTTTTTTTTTAAACGTTTCCTTACCAGAACTCGACAAATAACTAACATGAGAGTTAGTGACAAAATTAATTGTTAAGGCTATAAGAACCATAATAAGCAGTCTTCTAACAAAGCTTTTCGATACCTTACATATTCTGAAAATTAATCAGAATGCAGTATCATTACTTAGGCTATGTCATGAAGGTTGTGAGGTTTGCATAACCAACATAAAGTCACACTTATCTTAAACTCTCATTTTATTTGTTCTAAATATCTGGATTGAAACATTACTAAGATGGAACTAGATGATACCTTACATTTTTCACAACTTTTGTCATCATGTAAATGAGATTTTGACAAAAGGAAAATGAGACTTATAAATTTCATCCACTATAACTAAAATTCATGAGAAATCATGACATGGTTAATGAGGATGATAATCATCTAATCTCATTCTAAGTGATTTTAAATCATGACGTTACAGCCCTAATTATTACTTGGCTTAAGGAATAAGTATGGGTCCATCATAAGTTATATTTCATTAACATTCGTGGAACTTATTCCTAATGGAATATTCAGACATAATTCATTTATCAATTAAAGACTATCTGCTTGTATCTAAATTAGTCTCATATGGCCCATGGTCTTAAAGAAATCTATTCATATATGTGCTTAACATGATTTCTATTAAATATGTCCCTAAGTTTCTTATGACATCTGGACATTAAGGAAATCAAGTAAAGTCTAACATATATATGATAGGTTCCCACGTCACATAACTAATTGAAACTTATTTTGTAGCATTTATAGAGATATCATACATCAGTGGGAGCATTAAGTGTCTTAATTATAACTTGTAAAAAGTTGCAAGAGGTGGGGGAGTGAAAACTTTATATTACTTCAATTTACACCTCTTGTACAAGACACCGCTCCATCACGACAGTGTTCCATAAAAACTTGTCTCCTTAAAATCTAATGCTACTCTTACAAAAGTTTCATTGTTACTTAATCGTGGGCACACTTAGATTTCTTACCTAAACTAACATAATCCTCAACAAGAGAAACTACAATGACTAACATCATTAATATGTTTTCTCTATTAGAATTTGTTTGGTCGTTAAATATTGACCCTAAGCATGCTGAGTTCCTAAAGTTTTCTAAGGTCAGTGGGAGCAGTCAAAGTCCTTATCATGACTTGCAAGGAATACAAGAGGCGGGGGGAAGAGTGTCATTAAATTTCACTCCGAATTTAACTCCGATTACACCTCTTGTACACCATACTGCACCAACTCTTACAAACTTAGAATCCTGAAAATGATAGCAACTTAACCAAGAGCTAATCCATAAAACTGAAAATTCTAACTAACCCAATAATCAACTCATGAGGTCATCTAGGTTTAAAAATCTACTAACTTTGATGATTACATAACCTCCCTAATTAAAGTTGAAATGGATTTTGGAAAGTTTACCGATCCTATCTCTTCTAACTAAGCCATTAGTGTCAATCAATCTTCTGAATGGAATAAAACTGTTTTCTAGTAAAACTGATTTTATGTGTCCGCATAACGTTTGGGATTTGATTGAATAACCTAAGAGTGTTCATAACTAAACCAAATCCTGATATAAACGTTAAGACACAAAGAAGCATGATTGATTGTCAAAGGTTGTACTCAGGAAGAGATAAATTATTAAAGAATCTTTATTACATATCTAACAAAAGATTTCTTTTAGGATGATCACTGCTCTAGTAGCTTATAATAGTTTAAAGCTACATTAGATGAACATTAAAACAATTTTCCCTAACAAATGGCTGACATATTTACATGTTCATAAAACAACCTGAAAGTTCCAAACTGAAGGTTAAAGAACACTTTATTTGTAAGCCAATAAAATCCATGTATGGGTTAATGCAAACATCATAATGTGATGAAATCTTAACGCAATTATTTTCATCAACAACCAAGTGGAATAATGTACCTACCTCAAGATGAGTGGGAACAACTAAGATAAACTTGTCTATATAGATGATATTCTTTTGACAAGTAGATGTTGCATAAGTCAAAGCATTGTTAACACAAACTTTGATATAATAGATCTCAGAGATATCTCTTACATAATAGATATCATAACATGTTGAGATAGACCAAATGGGACATTACTTCTGTTCCATAAATTTAACATTAAATTGGTCCTTACATATGTAACAAACAATACTGCTCTCCTTTAGAGGATAATAAGATAAATGAGATTATTTCTTACGCTTCATTAATTAGAAGCCTTATGTAAGTTCAAGTCTATACTCGTTTAGATATTACTCACATTGCAACACACTAGATATGTCTAGATAAACGTGAAGCATCTAATAGAGTATTACAATATCTTTAAAAGAAATGAGAGACTATATTTTAAAGAAGAAGTGAGAATTAAAACCGGTTTATTACTCTAACTTTGTAATATTCAAAGATGACAAAATGTAATTTTGGGTATAACTTTATGTCAGCAGACAAAACCTATCTCATGGAGGAGTCATAATGGACTGATATCAACAACCTAAGTTATAACGACATAATATAGTCACTAAATGTTGTTGAAAATTTATCAGTGGACTCATGACTTTATTAACTCCATATAATTAATATATTGAAGACTTGTTGTGATAAAGTCAGTTACCATGTCTCCTTGAACAGTAACAGTTCGAGAGGTGCTGCATTAAATTTCGATATGCAATTAATTATTCGTTTATGAACGAATTGAGGAAACTAAATCTTTGTATCGAATGCATTCGTGATATGCTTAAGGATCCTATAACTAAAGGTCTATTACCCATAAGTCTTATTAAGAGTGCTCATAAAAGAGACGGGTTTTTAATTGATGACCATGTAAAACTGCATATCGTACTATGAATGACTAACTATTAATCAATTTTCCTCATCAGTTTGATTTTGTATGTCTCTTACATATGTTCTGCCGGTGTAATGACATATAGACAACTATAAATACAAATCAAACGTTAAAGGGTTTACTTATTTTGATCATAACTGTTAGGTTTTAAATTAAGGCTATAGTATGACTAATGGGGGTCCTGAGTCGCATAATGATTCAACGGCTGTATTTCTCTGCTATAGTACTTGTTTAAGGCTAAAATGAGTATTAACTTCTGATCAGACTTATCTAATACTCATGATAAATGATTATTCGGCTAAGTGGGAGAATGTAAGATTAAATATTTATTTATTTATATTTAATCTAGTAGCCATCATTATCATTTATATAATATAGATCAAAATATATTAATAACCTATTAATAATTAGTTGGTAATTGTTGATGGACCATATTACCCTTATTAACTAATTGGGTTTCCTCTTGGGTGTATATATATGGAGATTATTAGAGAGGTAAAGGTTAGACACACAACCTAATAACATAACATCACAATTTGTCTCTCTCTCTCCATAACCGAAACCTCCCTAGTTTCGGTTTCATCACCATCATCACTTTACACCCTAAGGAGGAACCAGATCAAACTGACAACTATGTCGGACTCCATGGCTGCGTCTCTGACTGGATTCTCTACTGATGCAATCAAAGGTATGTTATTCATGTTTTCCATTATATTTAAACAGAACTGATCAACAAACAATTCACTATCTATGTCATTACATAAGCCCAAGCCATGAACTACCTACCAGTAAGCCCAACAAGATTTACAGCTCAAGTAACATCAATATAAAAAAAAATCATGCTGATCTCATGAACTTTTTATTAGTTGTTACTAAACACCTAAACATGTAGGTTTACCCTAATCTATTTATTTTTTTGACAAGAAAGGTATTTGGGCAATTCTATGACTAAACAAGTGTGATATATTAAGATTTTTTCCCACTTTTTACGAACCTTCCATCATCAAAATCGTTAACCAAAAACCAACAAAGTATCATTAACTGAACCAACATTAAAATAACGGACCCGCCAATTGGTCTTAGGGATCTGGATATTTAAAACTCCGTGAATAAGTTTTACACATCCATGTTTATAGACTTTAATTCCAAAATGTTCAGCTTGGCACCTTGCAAGATATTTAGTTTAGGCACTTTTTTACCAAGTACCGGTGCAGTACTGAACCGATATCAACTAAACATCGGTGCCAGTACCAGTATATATTTTTATGGTTTTCGGTTGAGTATTTATCAGTAGTTTTGCACTATTAGTACCAAACCTACCGTACCACCATAATTGATACGTTATTCGATTTGATTGTTACGATACCAATCTCATCCCTAATTTACCTAGAGCCTTTTAGTAATCATGTCTATTTCTTCACTTCAAACTCCTTAAACAGTGGGATAAGATTGTTTTGGGATCTGAATAACGAACTTGACTAGTTGGTATCTCATATATACTAGTAAATGAACCTGTGCTTCACTGCAGAATGATTTGAGTATAGACAAACAAATGTACATGAACATAAAAAATAACAATTGCAATTTCAAAACCACATAAATGTTTAACTAAATACAAAGTACAACAAATTTGTTGCTATCATGAAAGTTATAACCCTTCCACTCCACATCAAGACTTTCGTATCGTGCACATCTCATGGGGCATGAGAGGGTAAGTGTTCTTAAAATGCGTTTCGGGAGGACATTATGAGTTAGCTGCAGAAGAAGCGGGTTTGGTAGATATAGTTGTGACATCTCAAAGAATCTAGGAAATCTCCCAACCCTTACTTTTTTATGTCTCTCCATCTTCTTATCCCTTGTGCATTTTATGTATTGTCTTTCAGTAATTTCTCAAGCTCCAGCGTGCAGGACCTTTAACTCTTTAGTTTTTGCAGGTCCTTTCCTTGCGCAATCGACTTTGATGACTTGATAATGCCATCTTTGAAAGAAAAAAAAAACATTTAAGTAAAAAGGGAAAAAAAAAACCTTTGTTATTTTGAATCAACTTATAACATTTAAATTAAAAAAAAACATAGATATCCTAAGGCAGCATGTTAAAAATTAATAGGTTGAAACTTATAGGATTAGGATCAAATACAAAGGCACCTAATTGTAAGAAGGGTACAAAGGCTTCTAGAAAAACCCACTAAACACAAAAAAAAAAAAAAAAACTTAAACATCCACCACCACCCAAAAACCTAAACCCCCACCCACCCCCTCCCCCATCACCCACCAAAAAAAAAAAAAATTTATTTTTTTTTATTTTTGCCGAGGGTGTGGGGGTTTAGGTTTTTGGGTGGTGGTGGGTGTTTAGTTTTTTCTTTAGAATTTTTTTTAGGTTTTTTTTTTTTTTTTGGGGGGGGGGGGGGGGGGGGGGGTTAGGTTTTTGGGTGGTGGTGGGGTAGGGTGGGTGTTTAGGTTTTGGGTGGTGATGTAGTGGGTTTAATTTTAGGTTATTGGACACTTGTCACTCTATAAATCCTTCTTACACTTCTTACAATTAGGAGCCTTTGTAGAATAACTTGACCCGAAACTTATAACAGGCAAAAAATATTCTTTGCATCGAATGGGCTAGATTAGAAAACGCTGAAAAAAAAGAAACGGGTCAACTATTTGTTATGGGCTGGTCGTTACTTCAGTCCCCGTTTAAGCTTCAAATCAAACATATGACAAATCGAAGGAGTCAAAAGATGACAATATACTATCCATAGGATGAATAGAAAGTTTCAAATATACTACCAAGTTGTTTAAAAGTATAAAATAAGAACAATACCCGCAACAGTGGACAATAATAGCCGAGTACAAAGCAAGCAACCTAATTCTTCTCAGTTCAAAATCTTTTTGATGGTCTCGATCGTCGTAAAAGACCTTTAAACATCATTATTCATCAGATATACAATCAACATAAAATAAAGACTCAAACCAACTATTTTGAAATGCGTACAACAATATGAAAAAACCACAATTAGAATCGAGTTTATACAACCAACTGAACATGGAAACACAACTTCAATGTACCAAAATAATGATTTTGATTATTATATAAAAATCACTAAACAGTTTCCTAAATAATTAGAATCTGACAACAAAACAACATCACTACTGGTAGTAAACATCATTACAGCTCTGTTTAAATTTAACATCCCGTTTTATATTGAAGGTGCACTTAATCAACTACTGTTATATGCAACACATATGCAACTAAAGTCATGATAAAGTGGCTACTAAGTAGCACAAATATCTAATATATATCTCGACTTCAAAACTAACCACAATTTCTTTTTGCTACAAACCACCAAAATAGATGGAAACAACATAATTGGAACCCTAAATGGAAAGATAAAAACCACGGTTGCAGGACTGGAACCTTGCTCAACCAAACAGTCATATGAGGTTGTCGGTAATTTGCTTACATAATGATTAACATCAAGCTTTTTTTCTTAAACATGTATTAGAATTTTAAAAAATCAACATTAATGTGTAATTAAATAAACACGACATACCCTGTAGCCAACTTTGACCACAGTTGACCCGCTCATGCCCACTGTTGCCTTCATCCCAAACTGCCCTTCGGGAAATATGCCACCAAACACCACCACAGATTCGAAACCGCCTGCACTGACAATACAAATTCCACTTAATGAGATACACACTCGCACTTGAGAGATTAATCAAAGTGATTGTGTCAGAATGATGCTTGAAGCCATGCATCCAGCAATAACCCTAACTTGTAAATCACTATGCGTCAAAACGACAAATAGGCAAGGAAGATGCTTAGCTAGAGTAATAGATATTAGATACATGCAACGTTGCTATTTGATATTATATGTAATTTGAGTTAATACATTAAACAGCGAGATAAGATTGTTTCAAGTTCTAGATAACAAACCTGACAGGTTGGTATCAATTAACTTCCTATTAACACATTTTGCGTCTAAGTTTAAAAATTTCTTTTGTTTAGATCATCCGGTATTCATTTTGTAACAAGTTTGGGTTCTAACAGTAACATTCTTTAAAAATTCAGTTACATTTTTGTAAAATGATTTTTTTACCCTTTTACAAACCTCATAAAATGTTTACGTAATTTACCCAAAAGAATTTAAAAAAAAAAACGAAATCCCCCTGTTTCGTCCGCCTCTTCCCAGCGGCATTGTTCCCTCAACCACCCAATACATTAGGCTTTCACAAATTATGGTCATGATTAAAACTTTCAGAAAGAATAATATTTTACCAAACCAGCCCATTCTTGCCAGTTATCATAACCAAAGACGAACCATCAACTAAAAACCTGCAACCATCAAAGTAAAGCACAAGTTAAATCACTACAACATTAACTTGACAGCAGCATCAATGTTCCTGCCCATTTTGCACAACCTTCTCAAAAATCGTTAACCGTAACCGAACCAGAAACCAAGAAAATATTTACTGAACCAACAATAAAAAAATGACCTGTTAACCCAAGTGTTGAGTGATTTTGCCATTCAACAAACAAGTTAAAAGTGTTAATGTGGTAGCAGTCGGTAGCGGGTGCCGGTGGAGGCAAGTGGTAGCAGTCGATGGAGGGTGGTGGCAGTCCGTGGCAGAGGTGGCAGGTGGTAGAGGTTGGGGGTTATTTGTGGTCTTGAAAGCATTCCTATGAAATCCTTTAACTATTGCATATCAAACCCTCTACAACGATTCTGAAATCTGCATCTCAAAATCATGTATTACAGTACACACACAAGATCAGTTTGTTTACCTGTATATGCATGAACTCCCATAAACTAACTTCTTGAATTACTAACTTATGGTGATGCACTACTCTTAATTTCTACAAACCAGAACAAAAGTTAAGCTTAGTTCAAATTCCAACAGTCATTTTCTTGCAATTTGATCATTTGCAAAAACTGATAGCCAAAACGCGTGTATTCTGAATAAGTAAGTGCAAGTAAAAAAACAGACCAGTAATTCATTAATTGCACGATTTGATAGGAACAATGAACTCACTGATAACAAACGTCCAACTACAATGAAGGCATAAAATCATTCCAAAACGAATCTACCATTCATATTTCATAGTTTCATACACTGATTACTAATATACATTAAGCTTTCACAAACTATGATCATGATAAAAACTTTCAAAAAGAATAATCTTTTACCAAACCAGTCCATTCTTGCCATACATCATAACTCATAACCGAATCTCACAAACCATCACGGTAACCTGCAATCAACCAGACAGAACACAACCTTAATTCCCAACTCCACATACCAGCATCAATGTTCTTCCTGACCATTTTCGACAACCTTCACCAACTCATCATCCTTCACACAACCATTTTCACCTCCCGAATCTTTACCATCAACAACATCAACCTCCATCACCACCGCATTCCCCTGCGCTTCCGACACAACAATTCCAAAGTTAACCCCTTCTTTCCCATCCTCCAACTCAACCGCATTCATCGCCTCCACCACCTCACCCGAAACATCCACATTACTCACATCCACCACACCAACACCCGGACTAACGCCCGCACTAACATTATTAACCTTCTGATCACTCTTCTCCTTCACCATCAACCTCACAACATGATCAAGCGCCTCTCGCGCTCTCTTCCTCGTATACGCGGCCTCCTTCGCTCTCCTCTCTGCCTCATTCGCAGCCGCAACCTCTGCCTTATTCATCGACATCGCCGCAATCTTCCCAGCCGCCAACAACAACCTAGCAGCATTCAAATCAATCCTATCCACAACCCTACCCCCATTACTCCTACTCTCAACCCTATTCAAATTCAAAACAAGCAAATTAGGGTTTACACACGAGGCACACGGACTCGAACACCGAGATGACGTCATTGTTGACATTGTTGACGTCATAGTTGTGGAGATCGGTGGTGAAACGCAGGTAGGGTGGGAGGATGAGTAGCATTTGTAGCAGACGACGGCGTCGATTGGTGGAGAACGGTCGTAGACGCCGAGGCAGTAAGGGCAGAAGCACTGCGGGTGGAGACGGAGGACGCAGGTGGTGCAGAGTCGCCGGAAAGTGCCGCGGTGGCGGACGTGGTGGAGGAATTTGCGGTCCTCGATGCCGCACTGGCCGCAGACGGTGGTGAATGTTGGATCAATCATGGAGGTGGATGGAATTAGAAGAAATGGGGTTTTAGGGTTTATGGGGAGAAGGTGAGACGATGAAATGAGCAGTTGTCAATCTTGATTATATAGTCCCGATGATTGTATAAAATTTTTATTTTAACATTTGGTTTTGAATAAAAATTTTAAATTTATTATAAAGAGGGCCGGAAACAAACCGAATGAACATGAATAAGTTTTTATTCGTGTTTGTTTGTTAAGAAATATATGTGTTTACGAACTATTCATGAACACTTATCGAACGAGATTTTATTTTCGTGTATGTTTGTTAAGGAAATGAACTTGTTCGTGTTTGTTTGTTAATTTTAGGCAACGAATGAAAATGAACGATGATAGATACAAATGAGCACAAAATAATGTTCATGAACACAAATAGTAACAAACGAATATAAACAAACGTTCATGAACAAAATATATAATACATTTACACTTATTAAATATTTTATTTATCGGAATTTTGAAGTATTTAATTAAAATATAAAAGCTAAAAACACTAATGAACTATCGAACACAAACGAACACGTTACCAAACGTTCACGAACATAAATGAACGAACGTGCCCTCTGTTCATGTTTGTTCATTTAATTAAACAGACGAAATTTCTTGTTTGTGTTCGTTTGCTTAATAAATGAACGAACACAAACGAACTTCCAGCCGAATGGTTCACGAACTGTTTGTTGAATGTTTGGTTTGTTTGCAGACCTAATTGTAAGTAGTTTTTTCTTTGGGAGTTAATAATCTCCCACATGATAAAATCTCATTCTCACATTGGGGTTTATGGGGGAGAAGGTGAGATGATGAAATGCGCAAATGTCAATCTTGATTATATAGCCCCCATGATTGTATAAAATTTTCATTTTAATCTTTGGTTTTGAGTTTTGAGTTTTGTCTAAATAAATAGCCCCAATGATTGTATAAATTTTCATTTTAATCTTTGGAGTAAAATGCCAAAATGGTTTCTATGGTTTGTGCAGTTTTGCTAGTATAGTGCAAATGTTTCATTTATTGTCTGTTAGTTTAAAAAGGTTTTATCATTACCATTTTGGTTCAAGTGACTAGGGATGAGCTCGGTACCGACTGGTACCAAAAATCCTCAAAAGTGGGTACCGGTACCGAATATACCCGGTACGGTACTGGTATTTGAAGGTAAAAACCGGTACCGTACCGGACCGGTAGCGAACCGGTACCGAAAATTTCAAAAGTCGGTACCGAAAATGTACCCGGTTCGGTAAATTCGGTACCGGGTACCATTTGATCATCCCAACGAGTGACTTAATCCTATCCATGCTCCTCAGTTAGTCAAGGGTTATTTTTGTCATTTCCTTTTATCATTCAATTAACCCTTTATTTTTTTTTTCATCTTATTGTATAAACAAACTAATGAAACCCTAAGTCCTTATGATCTAAAATTAATCTTACTTATACACCGACAACAGAAATTTAGTTAGGGCTATTGATCTACATTGCATTACGAGTATATTCCACTGAAAACTTACGGGTTTGTGAAGATAACTAATGAAAATCGAATGGTTTCGGCGAATAAAGACTTCGGCCAGTTGTAGTAACGTTGCAGAGGGATTTTTGAAGGAACTGAACGGTTCCGGCGATACATAAAGGTTCGCAAGTCAAGACTTGAACTTGAGACCTTTACATTATCTTGAGATGGTTATTCCACTCCACCACCAACACTTTTTTGCATAATGAGTAGATGCATCATGCATGTATTAAATGTCACACCTCAACCGATGGCGAAAACATCGGGGCGCGGCACTGAGCGAAACAGATTGTCCAGGAGAATCCATAACAACTATAATTACCAAATATTTAACGTTACGTCCCATACCATAACATATCAAGCAAAGTAGTTGTCACAGACATAGTTTCTCAAAGACAATTAAATTGTTCTGACAACTCATATTTAAATGTGATGTTTCTAGACCTCCTAACTTGATTCCATGACAGCAAGCATAGCATAGCATCCTCAACACATGTCACATACGTTAAAATAAAAGTCAATACACATAGTGTAAAGGTGAGCATACAAGTTTAATAGTATAATAGTAGCGAAAGCGATTTACGCATAACCAGCATGTAACACGTGAAATGTGAAGCAAGTAAGCTATCGACAATGAAATATGCACAGACGTGACTGGGAGTTGTAGAATGCGCAACACATTTCACCATTGTGACACGTGAAGAAAAGCCCTTAACAACCCTTGTCCATGACAGGTGCTGAGTCCAAACTATAGTACTATTGTTGCTAAGGTGTCAGGCAACAATCACTATGTAAACATAACATACTAGCATTCATCGAATAACACATATAACATGCGAGAGCGGTTAGCGTATAGAAAGTGTTTGCGTTTGAAGAAACACTAGATAAAAGACCGGAATCGAATTATCTAGGGGGTTTGGATCCGCATAAAAAGGTAGGTTTTCTCTCGTTTGATCTGACGGAACATCTATTCTTCTTCTCCGATAAACTCTGCAAAACAAAGCACCGTTAGCCTCGTCAAGGGGAGAAAGGGGTTCTCTCCTTGACCCGACTCCGGCGTGAGAATAAGTATGTGTTTATGAAGAAGAAGAAGTATTGAAGAAGTGTGTGTAACTTGATTTTCATACCTGAATTATCCTCATATTTATAGCCGGGAGTTTTGGGAGGGAAAACCCGTTATTGAAAAGTTGACGGAAGATGCTAACGCCGTAGCGGTTATTTTTCTCCATCGTTAATTCCTTTGATCCGATGTGAGAGCACACGGATCGTTGTTTAGATCAAAGGCTGAGGTACTGCCACGTGGAAAGTGGATAAGTGATGATTTCTTTCTATTTTCATGCCATCACCGTGACTCTACGGGAAGCTGGGGAGATGACACGTGGCCCAGACGGTTGTAACCATCTGGGTGGTGTACGATTAAGTCTTCTAGAAGATTACTGCTGTAATCTGGTGTGATTCTTTACCATGTGGTATCAGTTAAGCAAATAATATCCAAGTCTGGATATTACTAAGCGGAAGTGCTTGTCTTAGGATTTTCATCCTTTATGAAAGCGCAAGGATTTATGGTTTCCTTTTGTCGCGCAAGTGTTGTCTGCTATTTGTCCTAAGCCTTTCTTTTGTAAAACCAGTGCGCGGCCGCGCAAGGTAAAAAAAAGGGCTTGAAAGACGAGATTGTGGTATGGTCCCAAGTACTTATTACAAGGTTTTTGGGACCTTACCCCTTCACGTTGTGTGTCGATTGTGATTTGATATAAGTAACGTATGTAACACCCAAAAGTTCGTTAAGAAAAAAGGGATCGAGTATACTCACAGATCGTGTTTAGTAAATAAACACTTTCTTGGATTGAAGGGAGCGCTGGAGAGTTAGCCTGATCAGAGAACGATAGTGTAAGCGTTGAACCGTTAAACAGTGCGTCGGGGAGTTAAGCGAACGAATGATGATTCGATCGGACGATCGTCCGGACGGATGGTCATCCGGACGGATGACCATTCGGTCGGAGGGTTGTTCGTTTGGGAAGGATGTGTTTGTGTAAAGTTTAAACTTTGAAGTTTTCGTTCTTGCATTTTAAAAAGTGAGAAACACTTCTACATATCAGGTCATCCGGACGGACGGTCATCCGGACGGATGGCCATCCGCTCGGATAGTGATCCGAGTGGAACTGATATATTTTGTAGTTTTGAAAATTGGTTAAGTGTTGAAATCAAAAGTCACCTGGTCGAATAGTCGTTCGATCGGATGGCTGTTCGATCGGGCAACTGTTTTGGGTTGAAAACTTTGTAAAATCAGCTAAGTTTAAAGGTTTTGTGGGTGAACCGAGACGGTATGATGACGTGTTAAACAACGGAATCCACACCAAGTCCAACTCATCCGATCGGACGTGAATCACCTCGTTCAACCCGACTCAGCTGTTCTTGACGGAGGTTCATGTTTAACCCATGAATCGGTCGTCTCTTTGATAGAAATCCATTCCCAGATCGGTGTTTCACTATAGAATGAGTAGAACACCCGAACGAGTCCAGATTCTAACAGTTTTGAGTAAAAAGTGAAAGATTATTGAAGAAAAGTTTGAAACTGTTGTTAAATGTATAGATTTAGCTAAAAATGGTGTAAAATCGTGTAGAAATCCATCAGATCCGAAGCGTTCTTGATAAGAAGAGGTCACACTTCAATGTTCATAAGAACTCCATGATGACATCACTTTAGAACAGCCCAAATCCAAAGATTTCACGGTTAAAAGTTGTGATTTGATGGTGAAATCGATGGGGAAATGTGTGTTGATGAAGGAAGTACCAGATTTGAGGAGAAAACTTACAAGAATCCCGAGAAATCGAGGGAAAAGAGGCTGGGAGTGTGCTGGTCGGAGGGAGCTGTCACATCAATGAACAGTGATGTGACAGGAGGGGTATTTATAGTGTGAGAGTGAGAAAGGCGGTGCAGCTTAACGGATCGGACGGCCTTTCGATCGGATGGCCATCCGATCGGATGGTCATCCGGTCGGATGACCGTTCGATCGAAGGGTCATTCGATTCGATCGGATGGCTCGGGTGAGTTAGTTTCCGACTTCTGTTTTGTTCGTTGTGCGTTGCGTTGCGAGTAAGCGATGCGATATTATTACACATTAGTTACATAAATAACATAACCAACCTAACAATCATAAAGGTACACTGCGTTTCGGGTTGCGATGCAATGTGATTGAGTTGCGATTGCGTTTACGAATAACATCCCACCATATATATAAGCACACACAAGTAAAGGACATAATAACATACACACGTAAAACAATATCCATAACTACGATTCGAATTGCGATGCGGTAGCGATGTGATAGCGTTTAATTACGTTTATCGCATTGTTACTTCACATATTAACAAATTGTATCATCAAATAGCGTTTAATTATCACACATCGATTGTCGAGGTTGCGAGTACAAGCAATAGTTAAGCAAGGAATGACAGATCTAAATAGCAATCTTTTCTTCCTTTGATTTTGACTTTGACTTGTACTTTGACTTTAAAAGTCGGGTTGTTACAGCCTCCCCTACTTTAGGAAATTTTGTCCCGAAATTTAAGGCGCATGCGTAAATAATAGTTGTGGATACTTAGCCTTCATATCACTCTCGAGTTCCCAGGTGAACTCGGCGCCACGTTTGCCTTCCCAGCGAACCTTCACTATGGGAATGCGTGAGCGTCGGAGTTTCTTGGTCTCTCGGTCCATGATCTCGACTGGATTTTCCACGAATTGTAATGTTTCGTCCACTTATAGATCCTCAAGAGGGACATGTAAATTCTGGTCGGCTAGACACTTTTTGAGGTTTGAAACGTGGAAAGTCGGATGTACGTTGCTGAGTTCCTCCGGTAATTCGAGTCGGTAGGCCATTTGCCAATCCTTTCCAGAATCTTAAAGGTCCAACGTATCGAGGCGCTAGCTTTCCTTTCTTACCGAATCGGATCACCCCCTTCCAAGGTGCAACCTTTAGGAGTAAGTGATTACCAAAGTCAAATTCAAGGGGCTTGCGGCGTTTATCGGCGTAACTCTTTTGACGACTCCGAGCTTTCAATTGATTGTCTCGTATTTGGAGGATCTTGTCAGTCGTTTCTTGCAATAACTCAGGACCGGTAATTTGCGCATCTCTGATCTCGTGCCATACAATAGGCGATCGACATTTTCTTCCGTATAATGCCTCAAATGGTGCCATTTGGATGCTAGAGTGATAATTGTTGTTGTACGAGAATTTGACTAAAGGTAAATGCGAATCCCAATTACCACCAAAATCTATAACACACGAGCGAAGCATGTCTTCAAGGGTGCGAATCGTGCGTTCAGTCTGACCGTCGGTCTGGGGATGGAATGCGGTACTAAGATTGAGAGTAGTACCGAGAGAATATTGAAAAGTTTCCCAGAGACGCGAAGTGAATCGACCATCGCGATTAGAAATGATGTCACGAGGTGTCCTGTGTCGACAAATGACTTCGTCGTTATAGATTCTGTTGATGCATAATGTCTATCGCCTGCGTCATCAGTCTATGTCGTGTCATTTGTATGTAATAGGTTAGCTTTGTGGTATAAAATGTAAAAGTTATGTATGAGTTTTGACCAGATCACACGACCTGGTAGGTCAGGTCGCACGAGGTGGAAACCTAAGCTCGTGCGGTCTGGAGTTATCAGCCCATGCGGTCTGGTAGGTCTATATATAGACCAGTAGTGTTCTTCATTTGTAATTTTCTGGAGAATTGTGTACCGACCTGCTGTCCGATTCTCTCTGTACCAAATCGTATTATGTAAATGAAGAACATGTTTTAAGTGACTTTCTACTATTCTACTCTTGTTCTAACACTGATGCAAGGTTTCTAGACTGATTCCGCCTTTCTAAAAACTAGATCTGACTCTGATTGACTCGTTTGGACGAATCATCGATCCTACAAGTGGTATCAGAGCTCAGGATGAGTCAAATCTGTTGATATCAGTGTTTTGAACCGTTTAAAACTGTATTCTTCTACTCTTTTTCGGATTTCCAGACGATTTCACGGATAAAATGGACTGAATTCTGGATATTATGTGTAAAACATCATTTTGAACAATCGTACAAAGTTGTAGACCGTAAATCAAACTAAAACTGATCCAAAAATGTCAAAAACTTGAAATTTTGATAAACTAAGTCTTCAAATGAGGTAAAACTGTCCAAATCGTATGAAAATGATGTCCAAATTGTGTAAAATGAACCAGATCATTTGAGTTTTTGTCAAACCGTATGAAATTTTTGTCCAGATCGCAAGGATTGGACCAGATCGTTTGAAAATATCAAACAGTGTGACCAGACCGCACAACTTGAGTGGTCAGATCATGTGAAAAGATCAGACCGTGTGAGATTTTCAAATGGTTTGAAGTTTTTGATTGTAAACTTTTGTCACCTCGCACGAGCTGATCAGATCGTGTGAAATTGTTCAGACCGCGTGAATTTTTTTTAAAAACTGTTTGAGGTGTTATCTAGATCGTGTGAATCCATCAGACCGCACGAACTGAAAATTTTTTTTACTGGTATTTGTCACCTCGCACGGTTTGGATAGTCCAGGTCGTTTGAAATCATGTCATTTGAAGTCCAGGTCGTCTGAAAGTCCAGGTCGCTTGAAATTGTAATTTTTCAAAACTTAGAAATTTTTCGAAACATTTTTCAAAGTATAAAAATGGACAATCAAGAGTTTTACAATGCGTTTTTCGGAGGAGGTATAACTGCTCAAACTCCAGCAAGCATAGCCCAAAATGTGAATATGGAGAACGAGCTAGGAACCATGCAAAAACCACCGAAACTGCTCAACGTTGAAGATTATTCGGGGTGGCATGATAGATTTCGCACGTGGGTTCAGGCGAATCACCTCGAATGCTGGCTGAAAGTTGAAACGAAATATGTAGTTCCTATGAATGATGCTGGTCTTCCGAAAACACTTAACACGTTAACTCCGGCTGAATAAGAACACTTTAAAGCCGAGAAGAAGATGGTCAGTATATTGCAACAGGCAATTAAGGAAGACATTTTGGTACTGTTACAGCATCAGGGTGACGCGCAATCTATTTGGAACGCTCTTAAAATCAAATTTCTTGGGAGTGTTTCAATGATCAAAAGCAAAAAGGCGCTACTGAAAAAAGAATTCGACATATTTACTGCTATCAGTGGAGAATTAACGAAAGAGTTGATTGAGAGGTACTGTCACTTGGTAGTGGAGATGAAACGTTTGAATATAGAAAAATCAGAGGAAGAGTGGGTTGATAAGTTGGCTGACGCACTACCACAAGAAGAGTGGGGTACGTTCTTATTGGTTTTGAAGAACAATTTGGAATACGTGGGTTTCAATTTGAGTACGTTTATCGAGAGAATTGAAGCTCATGAGCTTGAACTTCGGAAGATGAGGAAAATGAAATCTGCAAACGTACAGCAAGATGTTCAGCTTTATTACAAAGGAAACTCATCTGCCACATCCGCTTCGAGTCCAAAGATTCAAACGGCATTCAGTGCAGATTCTTCATCGGGAGTACCTCAAAGCATGCCTAACAACAACTTTTCACCGTTTCCAAATTACGAACCGAATCCTAAGGTTCAGAGTTTTCAAGAAAAGGTTTCTTCTCAAAGTTCTTCGGGTTCGAACAATCAGAGTTATAGTCATGGGACACAGTGCAATATCGCTGTTAATATAAAAAACGGTCAAGATTTTATCGAGACAGCCGCAAAACAGCATATAGCACTTCTAGCTTCTGTACTTGAGTCTTACGAGAGTCTAGTAGCCGGACGAATTGGTAACCCAGACATGACTAAAGAAGATTACGATCAAATTGATCCCGAGGAACTAGAACTCATCGACATAAAATGGTGTATGGCGAGCATTGTGAGAAGAGCTCAGAGGTTCATGGAAATTACCGGAAGAAGTAGTCTCGCAGGTCCTGATTCTAAACTTGGATTCGACAAATCGAAGGTGACTTGCTTCAAGTGTAAAGAGAAGGGACACTTCAAGCGCGAATGTCCGAACAGAGAAGTTAATAACCACCAGAATCCATTCGCCAACGATTATTACCGACAGGCCATCTATCATAAAAACAGTCAACAACCATTCATTCCATGACATCAAATCGAGAACAGTCAATCCAAACAAACAGAAAAAGCTCTTTTGGTGAATCAAGATGACGAAAAGATTCCAGAAGGCTTCAGTTGGGATAAGTACGTTCCAGGAGGTGGTCTTGCAATGATGGCTGAAATTATTGAAGAGCCGGAACCGGAAATCGAGGAATGTGTTCCTGAAGTTGAAGAAGTCAGTGAAGTGGTGAATGAAGAAAGTTTTGCAAATCTAGAAGAGGAGGCAGCAGCGGTCTACTATTATCAGTCTGAACAGGAGGTTATTAATAATGCATTTAAATCTATAATGCCAGCTAATGTATTTGATTCTTTTGCAGGTTTCTTTAGTGAACCGACTACGGGTTTTTGCCCACAATACGAAGTTGAACAAACTCCGGTTCAAGAGATCATTGATGTCTCAAAGGAAATGAATGAAGAGACTTTGAAAGAAATAACAGACAAAGCTCTTATGGTCAAGCTGCAAGAGGTAGAACAAACTAAAACACCTTCTGATAACAATGAGACCAAAGATGCAACTCAAGAGTCAGTGTCTGTTGAAAAGGAGTCAATTATCGAGACTTGTGATGCGTATGAGTCAGGAGAGAAGTTCGAGTCCGATGACAAATCAGAAAATGTGAAGTCCGAATTCGAAGAGAAATCTGAGTCTGAGTCCGGAGAGATTGGTAAATCGGAAAGTAAAAATGATAAACAAGAAAATGTTTTTGAAAAAGTTGATCCAATTCTTGAAAAGCCATGCGATAACTGTTTGAAACCATGCATGGATTGTCTTGAAAAAGACAAACAGTTTCAAGAGTTGAAAAAGTTTAACGACAAATTAAAATTTGATTTTAATGATGTTAAAGAAGCTTATGACACTCTGTCACGATCAATTAAAATGATTCACACTGAGAGTAAAGAAAATGATAAAATTGCTAATTTGCTCAAAGCTACGGTCATGGAAAATCGATTAACATCCATCTGGACAAAATCGCATCTCTAAAGAAGGAACTTGAATTGATGCGCATTGAGACAGAAAGAGTCGACAAAAAGTTGATCAGTTATCTTTCATCTTCATATGTGATTGATCAGATCGTTCCTCAACAAACTGAAGTTAAACCAGCTTTCAAAAATGTTCCACCCCCAATGTGGAATCATTATACTCAGAAATATCCAGACGGGGTGGAGGAGGCATTGAATCTCAAACTGAGAACAGAAGAGAATGAGTTACCGGAAAACATAGATGTTACATTCTCTCCGTCTAACACCGACAATGAGTCACAACTGGTTAAAACAGTTGTAGACCAAGTGTTGGATGAAGAGAGTGATAACACTGATTTCGAAACGGTTAAAACTCATTTTGAGAATTCCAGTTCAGAATCTGAAGATGACGGAAACTTTCTTGATAAGTTTATCCCAAAGTCAGATAAAGTTTTGGATGGCGATTCGATCATTGTGGTTTACACGATGACCGGAACTGACAAACTGTATACTGATTTTGAGTACCCGATTCAGAATGCGAACCTGGAAAAGGTTGAAATTTTTTTTAAACTCGTGGAAATTGATATCTCAGAAGTTAACAACAATTCGTTTCTATCAAAACCGAAAAAATCTTTTGTTAAACAACAACCGAAAAACAACCCGGGAAAGAAAAATGAATGGGTGAGTAACAATGGTAATAACAAGAGACATGGTAATAATTACAAAAAGAAAGGTGTTGGTTTTGAGATGAAAATGGCTAAGAAAGAAGTTAAGCCAAAAGAAAAATTGAGTGAAGTGTTTGTGGCTGGTAATAATACAGAAGTCGAAAAGGATTATATCTTTAGTAAGCAAGCAATTGATGATTTTATTGCGGCCAAAAAGATAAGAGACGAGGCCAACAGATCCACTTTTGTTGAATATGTCAAAAGAATCTGTTATCGATGCAATGAAATCGGTCACATGGCCAAACAATGTGTCAAAGAGATAATAAAACCAGTTTTCCATAAATCAAAACCAAAAATTTCTAAGGATGATAAGGGAAAATCACCTATGGTATCCCCCGTGCGTATTCTTAAACGCGGTGAATCATTGAAGTCAGAGGACAAACAAAAATCAACTTTTGAAATTGGTGAATCTTCAAAATCACAAAAGACTTCAAATGTTTATTCTAAAACAAAGACTTCCCAAAGTCAATCATGGGTGGAGAAACCTAAACATTCTTTTGAGGAAAAGAAAATGGAAGAAGTTTTAAAATCTGAACCGAAAATCTTTGCAACCACTGATGAGAAAATTGAGTTTGAGTTAGATAAGTTGATTGAAGAATTCCCACCTATCAAGGAAGGAGCTCTAAAAAAACCATAATCTGATGTTCCAAATGTTGTTTTTAACATTCCAAAAGTTGACATAGTAGCTCATGATATTGTCTTTGGTAGTGTACCAAATGTTGAAAAATATTGGGTATCATTGTTTAAGTAAATGTCTTTTGATGTGTGTAGGGGCTTCCAAGGTCTATCATTTCTAAATGGATAATGGATAGCGGCGCCTCACGGCACATGACAGGGATGTTAGCACTGCTATACGACGTCAAGTCAATCAATGGAGGTTATGTCGGGATTGCTGGAACTCAAGGTGGAAGAATTGTTGGAGAATGAATACTTACTAACGGGGTCGTAACATTCGATAAAGTGAACTACATTGCTGAGTTAGAAAACAATCTGCTGAGCATTTCTCAGATTTGTGATAAGTCATTTACTGTTCATTTTACAAAATATGAATGTCTGATTCTTAAACCGGGGTTTAAAATACCCAAAGAAATGGTGTTGATGCGCGCTCCTCGTGAAAACGATCTTTATGTACTAGATATGAGCATTGCAACAACGATAGATAAAAAGGCACAATGCTTTGTGAGTAAGACGAAGGCGACAGAAAAAGAATCCATCATGTGGCATCGTAAAATGGGCCATATTCACTTGAGAAAAATGAACTTTTTAGTTCATAATGATCTTGTAGACGGTGTTAATTTGAAAAGCTTCCATCTTAACGATGACTGTATTGAATGTAAGAAAGGGAAGCAGACGAAGAAATCGCACCCGAAAAAGCTCTTGAACTCCATCAGATTACCGCTCGAAAGACTCCATATGGATCTTTTCGGACCAGTAAATGTGAAAAGCATAAGTGGAGATCTATATTGTTTAGTTGTTACTGACGACTTTACAAGATTTTCCTGGGTGATGTTTCTAGAGAGAAAAGAGGAAACGTTTGATTCTTTGATAAGGCTATTCAAAAAGATGGAGAATGTTTACAAACTGCCGATTAGACGTATTCGAAGCGATAATGGCACGGAATTCAAAAACAACCGTATGCTCGAATTCTGCAACGATAAGGGCATTCTTCATGAGTTCAGCGCACCATATACTCCTCAACAAAACGGTGTCGCAGAACGAAAAAATCATACGTTGATCGAAACAGCTCGTACCATGTTAGCAGATTCGAAATTACCGGTATATTTTTGGAGTGAAGCGGTCGCCACGGCATGTTACACACTCAATCGGGTTCTTACGGTGAAGAAGTACAAGAAAACTTGTTTTAAATTGCTTCATCTTTACAAACCGAATCTGAAATATTTAGAACCATTCTGATCACCATGCACATTCATTGATCCAGACGGTAAATTTGGTTCGAAAACTAATGAAGGTTTTTTTTGTAGGATACGCTAGTCCGTTGAAGAGAGTTTTTGTTCCGAGTTTGGGGAAGATCATACAAGTTCAACACGTTGACTGTCAACGGTTTACCGCTCCAAATCAACTTCCCGGAAACAGGTTGCTATTTGATTACGACAATCTCTGGGAGTCATTCCATTTACCGACAGAGCCGAATAAGGAGGAACTGGCATTCTTATACCAACAACAGCAGTCTCTTTCACAAGAACAAGTGCCAAGACCGTTGGTGGTTTCTTCGCCCACCGTGGGTTCAAATGATCATGAGGCTGGTCCTAGTGGAACTGCACATGTACCCCCAGAAGAAACAGCTCCAATATTTGACCAATCTGACGACTCAGAATCGGAAACCGATCTGATTTATGACGAGGAACCAAATATTGCGACTTCAAATGCTATTGATCACACGGGTGATCAGAATATAACAAATCTGCAATCGGAAGTGAGCGTACCGGATACGGTCATGCCAAGAATGTTATTTTACCATCCGTCGGAGCAAATCATTGGTGACCTTCAAAGCGGCGTGAAAACCCGCGGACAAATAAACAAAGGGCTTACATGTTTTTACTCCTTTGTAGCACATTTACAAGAAGAGTTCTCATTAAAATGTTTTATCTCGCAGGTAGAGCCGAAAACGTAGAAAGAAGCATTGACCGAAGAGAGTTGGGTAAATGCAATGCAAGAGGAGTTACAACAATTTGAAAAGCTTGGAGTGAGGAGGTTGGTTGATCTCCCGGAAGATCAGAAGTTGATCAAGACCTAGTGGGTCTTCAAATGTAAGAGAGATGATAGAGGGGTTATAGTAAGGAAGAAAGCACGGTTGGTAGTCCAAGGATTTAGTCAGCAAGAAGGGATTGACTTTACTGAAGTATATGCTCCTGAAGAAACACTAACTAAATGGTCGGAACCGAGATAGTTAGGGGGTTTGAATCCGCATAAAAGGGTTAGCTCTCTCTCGGTTGATTCAGTTGCAGCTGAGTTTCTTCTCCGGTGATTCTGCAAAAAAGAGCACCGTTAGCCTCGCCAAGGGGAGAAGAGGGTTCTCTCCTTGACCCGACTCCGGTGTGAGAATAAGTATTGGTAATGGGGAAGAGAAAGTATTTGAGAAGTGAGTGTGATCTGAGTTCATACCTGAACAGTTCTCGTATTTATAACCGGGAGTTTGGGAGGGAAAACCTGTTATTGAAAAGTTGACGGAAGATGCTAACGTCGTGACGGTTATGTTTCCTTCCGTTAAGTTCTTCAATCAGATGTTGAGATACCTCGATCCGGTGTGAATGCACACGGATCGTGGTTTGATCTATGGCTGGGGAATTGCCACGTGGAAAGTGATTAAGTGGAGATTACTCTCCAATTGCATGCCTTCGTTGTGATTCCAGGGTTGCTTGTGGTGATGACACGTATCCAGACGGTTATAACCGTCTGGGTGGTGCACGATTGTATTTCTTTCTAGAAGATTACTGCTGTAATCTGGTGCGACACCTTGCCGTGTGGACACGGACGAATAAGTCCCAAGTCTGGGTGAAATAATATCCAAGTTTGGATATTTAGGCGGAAGTATTGAACAAAGGATTTTGATCCTTTGTTAAATGGGAGAAGGCGCAAGGGTTTATGTTTTCCTTTGGGCGCGCGACTATAAATTACTGATTGCTTTCTTCCTTTTGTAAGACCAATGCGCGGCCGCGCAAGGTTGAAAGGCCGGTTTGTGGTATGGTCTCAAATCCTTTTTATGAGGTTTTCGGGACCTTACCCCTTCAAGTCCCCCCAGTCTAGTGTTGTACTTATGCAAGTAAGTGGAGCACTGGACTTATGAGAGGGAAATGTTTTTGGGTCGCGAAAAAATAAGAAAGCTTCTATGAGAAGATTGAATCTTGATTTTGTAAAGATTTTTTATGGAAAATCTTTGACTTTCAATAAGACTGGTGCAGTAAATTGACTTGACAACCTGTCATTGTCAGTTGTTTTTTACTGTCCGTGTCTTACACGCGCGCGTGTAAACGCGTGTGTGTTCTGTCATTTCCTTTTTCTGCTGCTTGGGGAACTGTGATACCCGGAACAGTCGCTGTGACGGTTACCGATGCTATTTATTGCGATAAGTATATATAACGTTTGGGTAACCTCTTCTGTGTAATCATTGTTTTGTTGAAAAGCTTTTTACTCCTTTTCCTCTAAGAAAAAAATTCATCATTCACCCTCTTATGTCAATCGGAGAACATCAAGAAGATCTTGTTGAAGAGATGTCGACTGAACTTCCACCATTGAAGTGGCCTAGATCATCCTTTGATGGTTTGATCCGGAATCTCAAGTTCCCAGAGAACTGGGGTGCTTTATATCCTGAAGAGGGGCAAACGGCAGCGGATGCTCCGGCCGGGTATATTACCCTCTTTTGGGATTTTTTCTGTGACGGTAACTTTCGCCTGCCTGTTACTAGATTTTTCCTTGAAATCCTTGGGTTTTATAACCTGCATATTTCCCAACTTCACCCAATTGGCATGGTTAGGGTTCGACATTTTGAATTTGTGTGTCGGACAATGCATGTTGAGCCGACCGTTCCCCGATTTAGGGTTTTTCATCAGATGCATTGTACCCAAGGGTTCTATTCATTCGTTCAAAGGGCTTCTGCAAAGAAGATTCTTCATCAACCCCCAAAATCTTTTCATGACTGGAAACAGAAATTCTTTTTTATCAAGGCTGGAGTAATTCCGGTGAAGATGATTTTAAGAGGGAAGGACGACGTTCCGATTGAAACGCTTCAGACTCCTGTTGATGAGAACTGGTACCAAGATCTGAAAGATGTGCCCAATATCGCATTGCCGGAGAAAGCCCTTGTCGGAGCCGGCATGAGTTTGAACTGGAAGATGGAACGTGATGATAAGCCTGTATACACCGAGGATGGTCATAGTAAGTTTGGGGCTTTTTCACTGTTCTTCTTTTTCTCTCTTTTTTTTTTTTTTTTTTTGACCTGTTCTTTCTTCAAATGTAGTTGTTTCTCTGTATGTTGTTGCCTTTAAGAGGGAAGGCGGAAAAATGGGTACTATCAAGAAGAAGCCTGAAGAGGAGCTTTGGTATCATCGTATCGTGGGAAATTTTGTTCTTCCGCGGGATGCAGACCTATCTGTTCAACCAGCTGCTGGTGCTGGTGAGTTTGTCCGCTTTTCCTTTCCTTTTTGCTTTTTGTGAGTAATTTTTTGCCTTGCGCTTTTGTAGGTGAATTGTTGAATTTGGGCGTAGGCCCTGAGAGGAAAAAACGCGCAACTACGTCCACTTCCGCGCCGAAAAGGAGTGAGACTGTTAAGACTCAACCTTTGAAAGCGAAAAATGTTGGAGAGAAGAAAGGTACGCGCCGTACTTCTGTCTCCAGGTGTGATTATGTGGTGGTTTCTGACTCTTTGGAGGGTCTTATTCCTGTAGTGATTATGCGGGAACCGAAGCCTGAACCAAAGGATTCTGCTGATATTCCTCCTTCTAACCCGAATGAGCCTATCGATCTGGATTCCAGTCCCGAACATTTGGTTCATAGGAAGGTTGGTAAAAGAAAGCAAGCTGATGCTGATGCGGAGGGTCAACCTCCCAAGAAAGTGCAGATGAAGAAAATTACCAGAAAAGGAAACCTTGATGCTTTCGTTTCAGAATCTGTTCCTGGTAAGTGTTGTTTTTCCTTGTTTTCTTTAAGCGGGTGGGATTCTTACAGACTTTTATTTATCCAGAAGTTCCTGTTTCCCCTGTTCCTATAGAAGTACCATCTGTGGTTGATAAAGAACTTCCCCCTACACCACCGCGCGCTGCCGTTGCAGACCCGTTAGAGTCTTCAGAGATAGCCGGGGAAGGTGTTGAGAAAACTGTTGAGGCTGAGGAGCCTGTTGGTGTTAATACAGAAACTGAACAGATTGTTGAACCGGGTGTGGTAGATGATGCTGATGATCCACCGACACCGGAAACTGTTGTTCAAGATTTGGGAAAAAAGGAAACTGCTGAAAAAATTCAGTCTTCGCCCCCTAGACCTTCTGAAACTATACCTGAGCATACTGAGAAGGCCACAACTGAGGAGGCAGGTTCATCTGCTGGTGTTGACAAGCAATCTCCAATTCGTCCGGAAGAAACTCTGGGAGAATACTATTATCGGACTTATACAGAGAAAAATGCTTCTGATCCTCACGTCCCTGTTTGGAATGTGAAAAAGGGAGATACCTTTTCGGATTGGCGTGTATGCCAGGATTGGTTGCAGGGGATACTTCCGCCTGGTGAGATTAAGTTTCAGGAAAATCAGCCTTATGAACAGACCTATCAGTCTTATCTTGCAGAAACTGCTTCTCATGTTTCAACTACTCACCGTATAGTGCGTGAGTGGTATAGTATGCATAAGGAGCGAACATCTTTTATGGCATCGCAAAAGAAGTTCGCTAAAGATGAAAAATGTGTGGCTCAATTGAAGGCTAAATTAGAAGCTGAGCAAGCCAAGTTTGAAGCTGAGCGCAAGACTGAAGAATGGTCTGTCGCTGGTTGGAAAAGAAAAGCTGAAGCTGAAACTGCTCTTCTGTCTGAGGAACGCAAGAATTGGAGGAGAATTTGTGAGAAGGATAATGCTGAGAAGGCAAACCTCCGCAATATCATCAATAACCTTAAGGCTGAGGTTGAAAATCTGAAGAATCAAGATGCGGAGGTGGAAAAATTAAAGAAAGAGAAAGCTGATGTGGAAGCTATGTTGGTGGAGGCGCGCTCTCACAGGGAACGAAGTGAGCAACGGGAGGTACAAGCTTTAGCCACTCTTGCCGTTAGAGATAAAGAATTAGAGGAACTTACCGCTTTGGTTTCTGACCAGGAACAATTGAAGAAGGATCTGGAGCTTGCGCATTCTGAGAGTACTGAAACCTCCCGCCGTTTGACTGAGGTTAAAGAGAAACTGGAAAATTCAGAAATGGCGCGGGTTTCAGCGGAAAGCGAGCTTGAACCCTTAAAGAATGATATGGCCTGGTTGAAGGATCGCGGGATTGCTTGTGTAAGTTTCTTTCCTCTTTCTTGTTGTGAAATCGTATATGCGCTTTTTTGATGCTTATCTTTGCTTGATTTCATAGGTTGCTGAATCTGTGTTAAACTCTGAAGAACTGGATAAAACTGTTGCTAATTTGATGGTCGCTGCGCGACGAGATGGTTACGCGCAAGGTTATGCGGAATGTTCTCAACATGTAAATAGCGCTTTGAAGGTTGACTGGGATGATAGCAAGTACCTTTGGCGTTAATACTACTGCCGCGCTTGCTTCCATGAAGACAGAGTTTAATAATTTGCAACTTCCAGTGATGGAGTTGATAAATGTGGCGTTGCAATCGGATGATCATGTTGCGCAACTCAAAGAAATCTTTCCGGATGAGGGTGAAGATTTAGAGTAGGATGAAATTGTATTGAACAATTTTTTATGTAGGATGTAGATCCTTGTTTTGTTGGTGCGCTGTTGCGCAAGGATTTTAAACACTGCTGTGTCTAAAACTCTTTAGGGCGTATTTGTACGCTAAAAGTAGTATGTTTCTATTTGTTTTGTTAAATGACTTTACAATATTTTGCATGAGTACAATTACTTTGCTTTGAGTAAGGCGAATGAAGTTGGTATGAAGCTCATGTGTGAGTTTATGGTCGTTTGTGACGTGATCACTGACCGCGCATGGAGCTTTTGTGTTATACTACCATAATGTTTTTGCCCTTACTAAAAAGAAATTGCATGCACTTTGTAAACACAAAAAATAATAGAAACTTTGTAATTTTATTCATGGATAGTGCTCAGAGGCATTACAAAGTTTTTCTGATAATTAAATGGAACTTAACTTACTCCCTGATAGTTCCGCTGCATTTGATAAGTCATGTCTTTTCTGCGGAAAACTTATAGAGTCCTTTAAGTTTTAGCCCGTTTGCTTGAGCTTTCTTCTCCCCGGGTAATCTGCTTAATCTCCTTGCGCATATTCTGGAGTAAATGCGTGAGTTCTCCATTCTTAAGGGCTTTTTCTATCTCTGTGCGCAGAGATATGCAATTGTTAGTGGTGTGCCCGTTGTCTTTATGATATTCGCAGTATTGCGCCGGGTCTTGACCACGTTTACTCTTCATCGGAATCGGGGGTTTGAACTGATAGTCCTCAGTACTTAGAACCTCCGCCGGGGTTTTTGTTAGGGGAGTCCACTGCCTCTCCCTATTTTCGTACTTGTTCTCTCTTTGTGCAGAGAGCTTGTTGATCGTTGTGCGGGCATCTTCAGAGGAACGAGTTCCTGATGACTCGCGCCATGACTTTTTGTACCTTCTTTCACCAGTGGCACTTAAGTCTGCGGGCCTGTTGTGTGGTGGTGGTGGCCTGTTTGTAGTAAGGTTTTTCTCGGTCTGCGCATAAACCTTGGCCGCCGCCATTATCTTTTCCCAACTCGTGGGAAGGCTCTCTGTTCCCGATAATACCTTGACCATGTCATCACATCTAACCGCGTACTTGAACTGAGCACGGATTAGTTGTTCGTTAACACCTCCAATTTCTAACACTTCTTTATTGTATCTGGTGATAAAATCCTCCAGATTCTCGTCATCGCGGCGCCAGATGTTCATGACGTCGGATGTATCGCGCATTGACCGCCTTTGTTGGCTGAAGTGTGTTAGGAACTTTCTACGCAGATCTTTCCACGACTCGATCTGTCCCATTGGTAGGTTATCAAACCAGATTCGCGCTGGACCAGTTAGTGTTTGTACAAACAAATGACACCACAGCGGAAGAGTCCAACCGCCAACCAACCCTGCGCTGGTGAATACTCTTAGATGATCATCAGGGTCAGTTAACCCATTGAATTTTCCAACGTTAGATGGTAATTTGGCCCTTTCCAATGGAGCCAGAGCTATCTCCAATATGAACTTCGAGTTTTTCGCCGCTTCAGCAGGGCGATAAACTAAGTCATAATTATGCTCTGCCTCAGGGTTATAAACCGCTCGAGGCCTGCATTTGTTATAGTTTGGCTGCAGTCTGTTGAATACGCTGGTGTTTGCACTCACACGATATGTTTGATCGGATTCATCGGTATGAGCGTCCCGTTGGGAACCCAACCTGTCATGAACCGATTGTCTTCGATGATGATGTGGATCACCATGGTTTTGTCTCTGGTAACTGCCTGTATCATCATAAGTTGATTCTTCTCGCTGAGAGGCATGAGCTCTAGATCCCGGCCTTCGGGATTGGGTTACTGGAGCAGTTTGAGCACACAACTGTGTGTACACTGCGTTTAATGCCCCTTTGGACCGGACATACCATGATATCGGAGTTTCTCCTGGTGGTAAGATTGATTGAGCAGGGTTTGCTGGTAATACTCCTGGAGTAACAGGATTATTTGCTCGATTGGATTGAACCTCATTATCGTCCGAGGCCTCTTCTACGATCCCTTCCACTGGTAAATTGTTTCCGACGTTTGGTCGAGGACCAGGTTGCCGATGAGATGACGAATTTTCTGCCATGTGCAAAAACAGAAAACGGAATGAACTGAATCGAAACGAGGTAGAAACTAGAAAAACTGAGAAAACGGTGGGCGCCAATGAAGAAACACTAACTAAATGGTCGGAACCGAGATAGTTAGGGGGTTTGAATCCGCATAAAAGGGTTAGCTCTCTCTCGGTTGATTCAGTTGCAGCTGAGTTTCTTCTCCGGTGATTCTGCAAAAAAGAGCACCGTTAGCCTCGCCAAGGGGAGAAGAGGGTTCTCTCCTTGACCCGACTCCGGTGTGAGAATAAGTATTGGTAATGGAGAAGAGAAAGTATTTGAGAAGTGAGTGTGATCTGAGTTCATACCTGAACAGTTCTCGTATTTATAACCGGGAGTTTGGGAGGGAAAACCTGTTATTGAAAAGTTGACGGAAGATGCTAACGTCGTGACGGTTATGTTTCCTTCCGTTAAGTTCTTCGATCAGATGTTGAGATACCTCGATCCGGTGTGAATGCACACGGATCGTGGTTTGATCTATGGCTGGGGAATTGCCACGTGGAAAGTGATTAAGTGGAGATTACTCTCCAATTGCATGCCTTCGTTGTGATTCCAGGGTTGCTTGTGGTGATGACACGTGTCCAGACGGTTATAACCGTCTGGGTGGTGCACGATTGTATTTCTTTCTAGAAGATTACTGCTGTAATCTGGTGCGACACCTTGCCGTGTGGACACGGACGAATAAGTCCCAAGTCTGGGTGAAATAATATCCAAGTTTGGATATTTAGGCGGAAGTATTGAACAAAGGATTTTGATCCTTTGTTAAATGGGAGAAGGCGCAAGGGTTTATGTTTTCCTTTGGGCGCGCGACTATAAATTACTGATTGCTTTCTTCCTTTTGTAAGACCAATGCGCGGCCGCGCAGGGTTAAAAAGGTTGAAAGGCCGGTTTGTGGTATGGTCTCAAATCCTTTTTATGAGGTTTTCGGGACCTTACCCCTTCAGCTCCCGTTGCTCGACTTGAGGCAATCATAATCTTCTTGGCGTTCGCGTCATGGAAGGGGTTCAAGGTCTACCAACTGGATGTCAAATCTGCATTCCTCTACGGCAAGATTAAAGAAGAGGTGTACGTCGGTCAACCACCGGGTTTTACCGATCCTGTACACAAGGACAAGGTATATCTACTCGAAAAGGCGTTATACGGATTACACCAGGCCCCGAGAGCCTGGTACGAGACGCTTTCCCAGCATCTGCTGACCAACGGGTTCACCAGCGGGACTGTCGATAGTACCCTGTTCACTAAAGAGGTTGCAGGACATCTACTGATCGTGCAAATATATGTTGATGATATAATTTTCGGATCAAAGAACGATGAGTTGTGTAAGGAGTTTGACAAGGTCATGAAGCAGAAGTTTGAGATGAGTTCAATGGGGGAGATGAAGTTCTTTCTCGGGCTTCAAGTTGAGCAACTGCCCGATGGAATCTTCATACACCAGACCAAGTATGTGAATGTTGTGTTGGACAAATTCAATGTGTCCGAATCATCTCCCATAGAAACCCCCTGGCTACGAATCATGGCATATGTCCGGATGAAAGTGGTGAGAAAGTGGATGAAACGCATTATCGGTCAATCATAGGATCGCTAATGTATCTGACAGCATCACGACCGGACATCATGTATCCAACCTGCCTCTGCGCCCGGTACCAGTCAAGTCCCAGAGCATCACACATGATGATAGTGAAGAGGATCTTACGGTATCTCAAAGGTTTCCCAAGCACCGGCTTATGGTATCCCCGATCCGATGACTTTTCTCTAACTGGATATTCTGACTCTGACTTCGGGTGATGTAAGTTAAATGCTAAGTCCACAACTGCTGGTTGCCAGTTCTTCGGAACTCGGCTAATCACTTGGCAGTGTAAGAAACATACCACAGTCGCTCTCTCGACTTGTGAGGCCGAATACGTTTCGGCTTCCAGCTGTTGTTCCCAGATTCTCTGGATTCAACAGCAAATGAGGGACTATGGTCTACAATTCTTAGACACGCCAATTTTTGTGGACAACGAGGCAGCCATTAATATCACTAAAAATCCGGTACAACACTAAAAAACAAAACATATTGAGATTCGACATCATTTTATTCGTGATTGCCACGAGAAAAAAAATGATTCGAATTGATTATATTCACACCGATGATCAGAGAGCTGATTTTTACACTAAACCCTTTGATAAAACAAGATTTAATTATCTTTTACAATTGAACGGGTTAAAGAATTTGTTTTCTGGGAGGGTGGTAGAATGTGTGGCCGAGGCGGACGGCGATCAGAAGTGATCTGTGTCTAGTTGTCATGTTTTCTGTACAGTTTCTTTACTGCTTTTGATAAAACCAAAAACACAAAAATATGTTTTAATTTTAGAGGGAGAAAGTTTATAGAAAATACAAAAACATGATAAAATTTCATAAATACAAAAACATTGAAAAAGACAAAAAGAGGTTTGTGTAAAAAGAGGAAATGATAGTACATCAGTGGACTATCACAACATGCTAAAGAAATGGAAATTCAAAATGTTTTTAAACGAGTCTCACTGATGATGTGCCAGTAGACTTCACACGATTAGTAGATTGAGTTCGAGATATAAACATAACGAATAACTGCTTATCCTCGTGGGGAACATCTCTCGGATGTATGGGTAACCCCCGAAATATTGTTTGAGAGATTGCCTGATTCTGAGATACTAGGTCTTTATACTGTTTGATATCTGGGGTATTATACCTGGTCTTCTGATATTGCGGAAGCAATGGCCTAGACCTCGTATAATATTTTACGCGTTTTTAAAGCTCACCCTCTGCATAAAAATGGATAAAATATCGAAAGATACGAATCAATTGCAGTTGAAGAAAAGATTCTCTAAAGGGAACACACCTAAAGTCGAGCCTTCATCTCTTTGACTGAACGGTAGTTCATACCTGAGCTCTCAAGGTCTCGCACTAACCCGAATACAGATATCAGATTGGTATACTCACCTGTAAGACTGAATCTAGGGAATTTTGATATGGGAGTGTATTCTGAGGTGGGACACGCGAATAAGTTAAGTCCTTAAAACACTAATTCGTATCTTGAATCAATTGAAACTTGTGTAGAAGTTTAAGTGGACAACAATACTGACAATCAGAAGTGAATTTGTTTAAGACTTAAAGTTAAATCAAGATCAACGGTGTTAGTGATAAGTCTCAAAAATTGATATGATCCTCTTACACAAACTCACAAAAAGATGTTTGTATATAGACTATTTCCCAAAATCCAAAAAAGATTTTCCGTTTGTTTAGCTAAAATGTTGAAAAATTCAAAAAGATTTGTCATTTCATCTTATTTTCGACAACAGACATTGGGGATCTGATGATCAAAGTCTAACAGCGCTAAACAAGTTGGATCATTTGGGTTGGATAAGAAAAGTTTGAGAAAAGTGTTGGTAATTGCTCAAAATGCTTAAAAGTTCATTAATTTGAACTTAAAATGTTTCAAAATTGTCAGCGAGATCATAATTTGGTCGGCCAAAGTCATTAATTTGAATTTGGCAGGCTAAACAGTTGACCAGGGTCATTAAATTGGACTTGGTTAACTGAGTGTGTTGGCAAAAAGTTAAAAATTAAAAATTCAAAAATTTGAAAAAAAAAAAATCTCACACGAGGTGCCAACCCGTGCGAGCTGGCCAAACCGTTTCAAATATTGGCCAGACCGCATGAACACCCCAAACCGCTTCAACATTCAACCCGTGCTACCTGGCATCCTCTATATAAAGGAGAGCCCATATCGCGTGACACTAGATCATTTCAGTTTCACACCGCATCACACACACATCCTTCAAGTAAAGTAATTTGAGTGATTTCATTGTTTTTCAAGCTTTAATCTTGTGATCTAGTGTTCGGATTCCTTGTATACAATGTTTTAAAGACCGGTAAATACCGGCCGGTTATACCGGTATTATCGTTTCCAGATGTAAATCCGGTACGAAACACCCCGGTAAATAAGTGAAATGGCATAAGGTTTGTACCGGCGGTAAAATCCGGTATACCGGTTTGAAACGTAATACCGGTACTGGCCCAGGGTTATTTTAGTTTGGGTTGTTACTTATTTTTATTATATATGTTACTTATCTTATGTAATTTTTATATATTATGATTATTCGTAACTAAAATTTGTTATTTAATATTGTATGAAACGAAAATAGTTATCCTCTAGTTGATGAGGATGCCGATAATAGTGAATTTCATCTTTTTTTTGCAATCATGAACTTGATGTATTCAACACTCAAATGACTTAAACATATAGTACACTTTCATTTAAAAGAGCTTGTTGGAAAATTGAATGATTTTCGATTAACTTTTGGATAATTTTTTATTATGGATTTACTTTTGGATCATCTTTTAATATGTAATCATGCATTTTTGGATTAACTTTTGAGTTGATGTTTTAATTTATAAAATTATAGAGTTAGGTAGTCAACCCGTTGAACCGCTACAATCTGGTTCAACCGGTTAAACCATTTTTTAGCCTAATCCGGTTTGATTTAAAAACCGGTTTTTAAAACATTGCTTGTATAAGTTGATTCGCACAACTTATATCATGGGAAAGGTACAGATTGTTGGTTAAATTGAACCAAATCACATGAACTTGTATGAACACGAATGAACAAATCTTTTGAACTTAGATCTAGGATTATATAGTGGATTAAATTGAACAAAAATCATATCAACATGCTCGGATTTTGTTGTAGAACATATCTAGGGTATCAATTTCATAATAGAAACACGTTTTGAAAACCTGCAATTTCACTGTTCATATATGTGTGTTCAAACGAGGTGAACCAAGTCCACACGATGTGGCTGATTTCATGATTCAGACCGCACGAGATGGCCAGACTGTGTGAATATTCTAGACTGTTTGTGAAATCACATCGTTTGAAGTTCCAGACCGTTTGGGATTGGCCAACTCGTTTGGGTTCCACACCGTTTGAGATTATTCAACTCGTTTGGATTCCGGGTCGTTTGGGTTGGTCAGTTCATTTGATCACCAGACCGTATGTGTTGGTCAGATCACTTATACACCAGATCGTTTGAAAATTCTAATCATTTTGGCACGAGGTCGCATGAACTGGCCACATCGTATGAGGCCAGATCGTGTGAATTTTAGTTTTTTCTTGAAACTTGTGCAAATTGTTTAACTTGTTTATTTCTGTTTGTTTTTCAGGCATCGAACGTGTTGTTTGAACCATCGCACAATACTTGCTGTGTTTACGATGAAACACTACCAAAGATGGGTGTGTTTAAGGAGATTTTGCCATTCATGAGGCGTATACCAATTCAAAAAGCTTTAACGGATCAACACAAAGTATTCAAATCTCATGTTGATCGATTTTGGAAGAATGCTACTTATGATGAAGTGAATGATGTTATTAATTCAAGAGTTCGTATAGATAATGAAGATAAAGAAATCATAATCACAGAACAGCTTATACGAGAAGTATTAGAGTTTCCAGATGACGATAAATCGCCAACAGGGTTTTCGGAAAGGATGGTCAAAGGATGTATGCTTAGAATGGGTTATAATGGCCCGTTGAATAAAGCAAATTATTTGAAAGCCTGTTTTATGAAACCGTACAAATTCTTTATTCACTCAGTGATTCAAGCGTTAAGTCATAGGAAAGGTGGATATGATGTTATGAAAGACTATCAAATGTGTATGGTGACGGTGTTGGTACTAAACAAGAAATACAACTTTTCTAGAATTGTTTTTCATTACATGAAAGATAATATTACTTCTGGTAGTCGAAGTTGGGTGTATCCAAGGTTTGTGCAGATGATGTTGGATCATGCGTATCCAAATCTGAAGAAAGATAAACAAAATGATCTAATGCCGTTGCATCACATGGATAATGAAACGTTAATCCGATTATCCAATTATACAAAGAATTGGCCTGAACCGAAGAAGACAGAGTTTTTCGGGTTCATCAAAAGTGAAAAGTATGAGGATCCAGATCCAGTAAATCATTTAAAGTGGAGGAATGATGCTGAAATGCAAGATCAGAGTGCAATTGATGAATTAAAGAAGTTAGAAGATTTATGTGAAATTTGAAATAATTGGTATACAAAAGTAGAAACAGAAAAGAAGAAAAAAGGTGGAAAGAGAAATCCTACACCGAAAGTCCAAGCTGAAGAAGGATCATCTTCTCAACCACAGAAGAAATGTAAAAAGAAAGCGGTTGAAACATTGGTGGTTGATGAACCAGAAGTAGATGAGACAGAAGCTAATGTTGAAAAAGATCAAGAACCGTTAACTCCTGAAACTGAGCAGTTGTTGAAAGATATTGATGATACTGCAGAAGCTGAGAAATCAGCTAGTAAGATAGTAGTTGATGATGAAAAGGAGAGTTCATCGGGTTCAGAAGTTGATACAGATGCTGAAGTTGAACGTTGGATCAGAGAAAACTATGATAAAAAAGATAGAGAGAAACAAAAGAAGAGAAAGAGAAGTTCGGATGATGATGATGATGAAACATATGTTCCACAAGAGAATGTTCAGGTTGTAAAACCACCATATTCAGGAGGTAGAAAGAAATCAACATCAAGAAAACGTGTCGAAACTCCAGCAGCGCGAAAGTTAAAATTTAAGCTGAAAATAAAACCTATCCAAGATCCACAAACTCAGTCACCACCAGAACCACAATCTAAACCACCATCACCACCACAAAATCAACCAATATCACCACCACCACGACAACCATCACCAGAACATTTACAATCACCACAATCACCACCACAACATCATATTTCATTACTTATTCATGAACAACCACCAATAACTTCACCACACGTCCAACAAACACCACCAACCACACAACCACCAGTTCATACTACTCCTGGATCATTTGGTTTTGAAAATTTTCCACATATTCCAGAGGTTACAGTTCTTGAAGAGCTTGATGATTTTAGCTTTGTGAATGATGATCTTGTGAAGAAGTTGCAAAAGAAGGTGAATGAGGTGTTAAGTGAGAAAAAGAAGTTAGAGAAACGTGTCAAGTTTGTTGAATATGAGAATTCATCTTTGTTGAAAAAGATTGAAGGTGATCAAGCCGACATAGACATTCTGAAAGTTTGAATAGCTGACTTGGAAGAAGAAAAGTCTCGAAGGGATGAACAAAATGAGTACTTCAAGATGAAAAATCAAGAGTTAGAAGCCAAGAATGCTAAAAAGGAACATGAAGAGTTTATGTTAAAGAAAGTGTTGGAAGATTTGATTGGTAAGCCGATTGAGCAAAGGTTTGAAGAGATAGAACTTGCGGAAGTTAGAGCAAGACGTGAAGCTGAAATGGAAGCTGGAATGAAAGATAAGGGTAAAGGTGTTCTAGTTGAAGATGATGTTCAAGTGACTGAAAGGGAAATTGTTCTGACTGAGCCGAAATCCCCGACAAAAGTTCCAGAATCGTCTATTCCAGCTCCTTGTCCATTAACTTCAGTATCTGGTGTGATTAAGATTGAAGATGATGAAGAAGACGAAAATGATAATCTGAAAGATGATGCAGATGAAGTATATTCTATTCATAGCGATAATGATGATGATGGAAATGATGATGCTGATCAAGGTAATTCTGGTATAAAAGTAACTGAAGCGTCACAAGAAGAGAATATTGACGAGTATCTTCAAGACGATGCAAACGAAGAACCAGAAAATGCAGGAGGAGAGGGGGAGCATGGTGATGCTGAAAATGTTGATGAGATTGTTGATCAAGGTGCTGGTTTGATTCTACATCTTGAACATGATGTAGAGGAAGGTGAGTTCTTGCATACTTACACTAGAGCTGAGATCATTAAGATGATAGATGTTGAAGAAGGTGAGTTTAACTTCGATTTTGAAGAGGAGTTGAACGATTTTGATATCAATCATCAACCTGCATATCAGTACAAGTATGTTGAAGAAGCTGATAATTATGATAAAGTGGAAGTAGAAGACTGGAGCGACGATGATCAGTCTGAGAATGTTGATTCTGATACTTCTAGCTTTCCAACTCTCGCTGAGTTATTCAGTCAAGCAAATGAGGATGAATTGAGAAGAAAAGTTGCTGAAAGTGTTAAGAGTAAGAGTTTTAGAGAAATGTCTAAAGAAGAACAACGTGAAGAACGAAAGAAGTGGTTCAGGAAGGATACGGAAAGAAAATACAAAAGACCACTAAAGTATTTCAGAAGGGATAAAGATGTTTCTCTGGGTGATATCATAAGCTGGGGGTACTTGCCACAAGTCAACGCTTATGCTATTAGAAGAGAATTTGGTGTTCAATATTTCCAATATATTCAAGATATAATGTCTCTACCTTGGTGGGATGTTGAAGAGTTGTCCCAAGTCAGAACATTATTATATCCAGTAAGAGTTCATGATATGCCAACGTGGGGCTTGATGAAATTTGAAGCCTTCAGAGAATTTCGACACTGGAAGCCACATTATCCTAAGAAAGTCAAGAGGAAGGATCCTGTTACAGGTATTGTGGAAACAATTCTGAAGATCAAGAAGCCCAGGGTTATAAAGAATATTCCATTGCCAAAGATGGAACGAAATTTTCATGAAGGGTTTGTATGTTGGGTTTATAGTTACATAACGACCGAAGCAGTAATTGTGTACAGAGTTGGGAATGAACTCAGAGATATTCATCTGTACGATCCGATGTGGATAGTAAATTGTTCTGCAAAGGATATTGAATGTCTGTTTGTGAACAAGATTGGATATAAGGCAGAAGATAGAGAACAAGCTCTGCAGTTTCAGAAGGTAGCTACAGTATGTTTTCTGAAGGGTATAAATTCTGAAAATATGTGGTTAACAAGTTGGAGAGAGATTGAAAGAGAAGAGTTTCTGAAAGCAGAGAAGAGGAGAGAAGTGCGTGAAGAAAAAGACAGAATCGCTTGAGCTACATGGAGGAAAAAGCTAACTGAGGAAGAAAAGAGAGATGCCAAAGAAAAGGAACAGCTCAGGAAAGCGTTATTGAAAAAGCCGAAGCAAAGGCAAGAATTTTTCAAGTCTGCATGAAGAATGTTTTGAAGACCGGCTGACTGAAGACTGCGGCAATATCCAAGGGGGAGTTTGTTGATGCATAATGCCTATCGCCTTCGTCATCAGTCTATGTCGTGTCATTTGTATGTAATAGGCTAGCTTTGTGGTATAAAATGTCAAAGTTATGTATGAGTTTTGACCAGATCATACGACCTGGTAGGTCAGGTCACACGAGGTGGAAACCTCAGCTCGTGCGGTCTGGAGTTGTCAGCCCATGCGGTCTGGTAGGTCTATATATAGACCAGTAGTGTTCTTCATTTGTAATTTTCTGGAGAATTGTGTACCGAACTGCTGTCCGATTCTCTCTGTACCAAATCGTATTATGTCAATGAAGAACATGTTTTAAGTGACTTTCTACTCTTCTACTCTTGTTCTAACACCGATGCAAGGTTTCTAGACTGATTCCGCCTTTCTAGAAACTAGATCTGACTCTGATTGACTCGTTTGGATGAATCATCGATCCTACAGATTCATGCTAATCGTTCCACCTTGTAGTCTTCCCATATCGGCAGAAAGTGGGCGGATTTAGTAAGACGATCAACGATAACCCAAATGCTATCGTGACCTGATGGCGTGCGAGGAAGTTTCGTAATGAAATCCATGGCTATACTCTCCCATTTGCACAGAGGGATCTCGAGTTGCACGAGTAAGCCAGAGGGTCGTTGTTGCTCAGCCTTGACATTCGAGCAGGTTAGGCATTTCAAAACATAGATAGTGATATCCTTCTTCATTCTAGGCCACCAATACCTGGCACGCAGGTCCTGGTTCATCTTGTCGGCACCGGGATGAATGGAATATCGGGACTTGTGGGATTCAGTCAACAATATCTCCTGAAGGTTATTGCGACTTGGGATCCAGATGCGGTCGAGGCAGCAGTAGATACCGTTCGATTTGGTGACATGTTGGGTTTGAGCACCACATTTCTTCATTTCCTCTCTCAAGGTATTCTCAATGAAGCATACGTGCTGAGCATCCCGAATTAAAGCTTCGAGGTCGTGTTGGACTTGAGTATTACGAACGCCATGCAAATAGCTTCGTCGACTAAGGGCATCGGCAACGACATTAGCTTTGCCTGGATGGTAGCGAATCTCACAGTCATAATCGTTGAGAAGTTCAACCCATCAGCGTTGGCGCATATTCAGTTCCTTCTGGTTCAAGATGTGTTGCAGGCTCTTATGGTCGGTGAAGATCATACACTTGGTACCGTAAAGGTAGTGTCGCTAAATCTTCAACGCAAAAACAACTGCACCAATTCGAGATCATGAGTTGTATAGTTTTTCTCGTGGATTTTGAGCTGACGAGAGGCGTATGCGATAACCTTGTCCCATTGCATAAGAACACAACCGAGACCGAGGTTAGAGACATCGCAGTAGACTATGAAGTCGTCGTTTCCGCCGGGTAATGCGAGCACATGAGCGTTTTAAAGCATAAGCTTAAGGGTTTGAAAGGCTTCCTGTTGTTCGGTTCCCCAAACAAAAGGTTTGTCCTTGTGCGTAAGAGAGGTGAGAGGGACAGCGATCTTTGAGAAATCAGCGATGAATCAGCGATAATAACCTGCCAATCCGAGGAAAGAACAAACTTCAGACGGGTTCTTTGGTGTAATCCAACTCTTAACTGTTTCAATCTTCGCAGGGTCGACGTGAATACCTTGGCTATTGACAATGTGACCGAGGAATTGAACCTCCTCAAGCCAAAATTCGCACTTGGAGAACTTGGCATAGAGGCGGTTTCCTTTGAGTAGTTCAAGAACCAAACGGAGATGTTGCGCATGTTCGGCTTTTGACTTAGAATAAATCAGTATATCATCAATAAACACGATGATGAAGCGGTCGAGAAAGGGTTTACACACGCGATTCATTAGATCCATAAAGACTGCGGGGGCGTTGGTAAGACCAAAGGGCATAACAACAAACTCGTAGTGGTCGTATCGGGTTCGAAAAACGGTTTTGGGCATGTCCTCCTCCTGGATTCATAATTGATGATAGCCAGAGCGTATATCGATCTTGGAAAACACGTAGCACCTTGCAATTGATCAAACAAATCATCGATTTGAGGTAAGGGATAGTGATTCTTGATTGTCAGCTTATTGAGTTCCCTATAATCGATGCACATCCGGAACGATCCGTCCTTCTTTTTGACGAAAAGGACAGGTGCGCCCCACGGAGATGTGCTAGCGCGAATGAAGCCTTTATCAACCAATTCCTGGAGTTGACTGGAGAGTTCGCGCATTTCGGATGGAGCGAGACGATAAGGCGCTTTAGCGACAGGATTAGCTCCAGGAATGAGGTCAATACGAAAATCGATATCACGAGACGGCGGTAAACTAGGTAAATCATCAGGAAAGACGTTAGGAAAATCATGAACCACGAGCACCTTTTCCATCGCCTTCTCTTTCTTTTCCTTCTCAGCTACTATGATGTGTGCCAAGAAAGCTTTGTATTCCTTGCGGAGATACTTGCTTGCCTGGACGCACGACATGAGTTTTAGCTCATTCGAAGCGGCTTCGCCATAGACACACAATTGATCACCGTTTGAAAGAGAGAAACTGATCATCTTTTCGAAACAAAAGATTTCAGCATGATTTTCACGAAGAAAATCCATGCCTACTATGACGTCAAAACTACCAAGCTGCATCGGGATATGATTGATCGGGAAAACGTGATTGTTGAGCTCAAGAGTACAATCACGTAGAACAGAACCAACAGTGACAGTTCTTCCAGTGGCAATTTCTACGTCGAACGTCGATGGGAGGTTAGCGCGTTTACGGTTTAGGAGCCTTTCGAATTCGAACAATACAAAACAGTTATCGGCTCCAGTATCAAACAAACACGAAGCATAAATACCATTTACAAGAAACGTACCGTTGAAAACGTTGTTGTCAGCTTGGGCCTGGCGAGCGTTGATGTTGAAAACTCGCCCACGGGCTGCTTATTGAGCTGGCTGCTGCTGCTACTGGGGAGGCTGCTGCTGTTGATGTTGTTGCTGCGCTGGCTGCTACTGTGGCTCTTGCTTCACCACTCGGTTCGGGCAAACATTTGCGAAGTGGTTAGGATCACCACACGGATAGCAGGCTCTTGCGTGAGCAGCGGGGGCAGGAGCTGCTTGTTGTCCCTGAGGAGCGGGAAGTGGAGCTGGCAGAGCAGAAGGAGCTTGAACTTGAGCTTGACGGGGGCCAGTGCGGCAGTTTGCGGTAAAGTGTCCGTAAATGTTGCAGTGGACACAAAATCGGTAAGCGATCCCAACAGGATGGGGGTAAGTACAAGTAGGGCACAGTGGGTGAGGACCAGTGTACGCACGTTTTGTAGGATGTACGTTGGTCACGGGTGCAGTAACTTGGCGGTTTTGGTTCTGCTGTTGAACATGAACAACATTGAGAGGAGCGGTAGTAGCTGCCCAGTTCTTGTTGTTGTTGTTGTTGTTGTTGTTCTTGCACTTGCAGCGTGAAGATTTCGAAGTTTGAGGTGAGGCGGTCTCAGCGGTGGGAGTAGCAGAAGTAGCGGTGACTTGGTGAAGACTTTTGGTGGAGTTCTTGATGTAACCAGCCCGAACTCGCTTATCATTAATCTCGGCAGCGAGCCGGAAGGTCTCCTCAATAGTAGTAATCTTGGCTGCTTGGACAAAATCGGCAACATAATCAGGTAAAGCGTGAATATATTTCTTGATTGTGATGTCGGGAGTTGAGACTTGGCCAGGGCAGATGATGCTAAGCTGTTTAAAGCGAGCAGTAAGACAAGCATTGTCGCCACCCTCTTGCTTGATATGCCAGAACTCGTCTTCCAGCTTTTGGAGTTCATGTGGGGGACATAATTCTTTCATCATGATTTCCTTCAATTCCTCCCAAGAAACTCCATAGGCTGCGTCGTTCCCACGCCTGTTTCGCTCTGCTGTCCACCATTCCAGTGCCCTAGACTGGAAGACGCCAGTTGCGTTAAAAGTGAGGAGGTTGTCTAGACATCCGCTTTGGCGTAGAGTGACTTCAATAGAGTCGAACCATTGAAACATTGCGCTTAGCCCATCTTCCCCAGTGAAGTCTTTGGGTCCACAAGCTTTAAATTGCTTGAAGCTAAAAGTCGCTTTCGGTGAGTCGGTCCTAGATTCCTTAGATGACTTGCTAGCGATTTCATTAATCTCGCTGACGATTTGCGGAATGACCTTAGCCATTTGCTTGGCGACTAGCGAGGCGACGCGTTTGTCAGCGTGATTGCGGCGAGCAGAGCGAGAAGTATAAGATCTTAATGACGACATGGTATGCAATAGACATCGTCATAGGATTTAGACGATACACTCAATCTCACCACACAGCGTTTAACCAACATTCTTATAAAGCTCAGGAACACATCAACTACTTAGGCACCTAGTTACGTAGGCACGTAATCCACATAAGCACGTAAGCACATAAGCACAGAAGCACGTAAGCACGTAGAGCACAGAAATACGTAATCCACGTAAGCACATGTTCCACTATATTTTGCACGTATTCACCTACATAATCTGCACATATTCACCTATCTTTCAAAGTTGCGAGAAACGATCGGGAGTTGCGAATGCGGGTAGCGATAACATGTGAAAGTCCGCGATTTGTTAGCCTTTTGAGATGTAAATAGCTGCGCGTGTCGTGTGCGTTTAATAAAAACGATGAGAGAAAAGTGAATAAGTCTCCAAAATCAAAACACATAAGCATTTAAAACCACATAAAACACATAAAACCAATGATTCACAGAGTCAGCGGTTGCGATCTCAGAATCGAAATACATAAAGCGATAAAACATGAAATCGGCGATTGCAGCTTGAAAATAGAATGTCTCGGGTGATAGACATCGACTACCCAAAGTGATTCGACTATTCTCAAATGCCTCGAGTACACGCTTTGGCTTTCTAGACTGTACTCACGCCTCAATCTGGGCGAACGGCACTCATCCTTTCGGCTATTACGTGGCTCGAGTCATTGGAACCCATCGAGACTTTGGTGAGAGTTTTGTAAAACCAAAATATAGGGTGGAATAAGTCATTAAGATGCGGGTTTCGCCCCTAACTTAACAACTTCATTCCTGGTTGTGTGATAAAATCACGAGATAGATTGTCACACCCAGCTAGTAGCGGAAGCGTATTGTGTGTGACGTAAGAAAGGTAATCATTGCATCCAAATGAGTAAACACATAAACAACAACGATGCCACAGATATAATGATTTTAACAAAAGATCACAAGTTTCCCAACCTAGTTTCAACTTTACCAACGTTCACAACGTTAACCATGACATAGATTAAGTTATATTACACAACACAAAAGCTAGTTTTTAACATAAATCATAGTGAGGTTTCGTCCCCTATATACCCATACGAAGTTGGGATATAAAAGACAAACCCTCCAAAAGTGGCCATCGTTGTCATTGACTTTCCCGTTACCCGTAGTGTATCACCGGCTCAAGACCTGTTTCCTGAAATACGTGTAGTTTTTAAAAAGTCAACAAAAGTTGAGCGAGTTCATGCAGTTATTGTTATCATATGAAATCTCATAAATATTATCTTGTAATCATGGTATGTTCTGATCCATACATGGAGTCTGTTTAAGGATCTATTAGTGGGTAGCGAGCCCCCTGACAAAATGTACCATAAGTAAATAACCAAACCGAGAACACTTTGTTATCATTTGGGATCACAAAAGCACTCCACGGTTAACAACTAGGAGTGGGGCGTGCCTCAAGCCCAATAGATCTACACCTTTTGCACCTTGGTCACTATGTGATTAATGGTTACTAATGTTATCATCCTACTTATGCACATTGATCATGTTATCTTCTACTCCGTAACTAACATACCAATAGTTTTAGCATGTATTTCCCCTCGATGTTTTTGAAAACAAAACATTGAAATCAGTGAAAGGAGGGACATGAACTCACAAGTTTGCGTTCCGTATTATGATACCGAAGTGAGCGTCCGTACGTGTCAATAACCTACATGTGTACTAATCTCGTTAGACACTAGGTCTTTCGGACCTCGTACAAGTTGTTCATCTTGAATTCTTTATTATGTTCTCGTTTGTCATCTTTGGAACAACTTTGTATTTTAGAGCGTTGGTAGTATACTCGCTCGATTGTTATGTATATACATGTATTCTATATGTATTGAATTATAGGTGAACAGGCTTCACCCTTCATACGTCTTCGTGCCACGCACGCGTGTAATTTAGCCCTTGCTCATGCCATTGGGCCAAGCCCATGTCATCTATGTTATCGTATCTAAACCATGTTTTAATGTTATTGGGCCGAGCCCATGTTATCTATGTTATTGGGTCTAACCCATGTTTTATTGTTATTGGGCCGAGCCCATGTTATATTGTCATTGGGCCCTAGCCCATGTATTAGGGAATTTGGGCCTAGCCCATTACTAGCTTTGATAGGCCCAATCCTAACTTTATGAGTCCATTAACATAATCTTGCATTTTTTTTACCAAAATGTTACCAAGTAGTAAACTTTAAATAAGTTCATTTTTCCTATGAAAAATACTTGGTAATTTGTATCGTTTTTGACTTTCCGGATTCTTGTTATCGATCGTTTAGATATGTGCTCGTTTTAATGTCTAAAATATGTTATTTTAGACTCGACTTTGTAGTAACTTGTTCACGATGTCGATACGCCCAAATTGTTGTCGTCAAGTGTTATATATTTCCATTTCGGCCATTTTATTTAATTGCCCGATTTACTAGCATTTCTTGGACCATGTAGGAACATGTATGTGTATTTATTTTGATCACCCTATAGGTATCTAATACATACACATATAGCACATAATACATGCACTTGACAAGTTTCCAAAAAAAAAAAAATATATATATAATTTTTACCAAAAATTATATATACATATATGGTTACATTTTTTTTTACCATTTATTTTTGTAAAAGAATAAGTTTTAGTCCATAAAACTTATTGAATATTTAAGACTTAAATAAATGTTCTCATTAGGGTTTCCAAAATGACGTTAATGACCACTAATCACGTTTAACATTGTTAATCACCCTTTAATCCCCTCTTCAAATTCGATTAGATTTTTAGAAAAATTTGCCATAGTTTCCCCTAAAACTATGACGTTTCCCACGTTATAAAAACGCGTTTAAACCATGTTTAAACCCATAATCATAATCAATTTCCAAATCAAGTTTCATTATCCCAACTTTACATGCATGATATCATACATTTTAACCCTCATTTCCATGAACTTTATAAGTGTATTTTAACCACTTGTTTAACAAATAATCTTCATATTTTTACTAGACTTTTTGAAGACATCATTTTTGTCATAAGTTCAAATCAAGTTTTCCCACTTTAACCCCTTTGATTACTAGACTTTTTATGGTGATATTTCATAAAAATCAAGTTATTAAACTTAACTTGTAAGAACAAAGTTTAATAAACTTCCAAAATTAAGTGTTAAATCCATTTAAACACTTGTTTCTTTATGAAATCTAAAAATTATATAATTAGTTCATGAAAGTGAGGATGATGATCTTTCAAGATTTAAACATACCCATGTTTAAATCGTATATTTATGTTCATCATGGTAAGATGAACATAAGTCTTGAATACTACATGGATCGATTCATAAGATCATCATAAACATAAGCTTAAATCACTAATATCAACAAAAATCATCATAAATAACAAGATCACACAAACTAACTACACTAATCTACACATAACAACACATAATATGGTTAGATTTAGTGTTTATTAGCTTTGAGATTAGGGTTTTTGTATGTGTTTAACTTTAATTTCAAGACAATCAACTTGTACTTCCATAAATTACATATAATAAGGAGCTTAAAAATAGTAAAAGATTGGCTTACAAATTTGCACAAGATTAAATGAAGATTAAGAAGATAAGTAAGCTCCAAAGAAAGCTATAATGATCTTCCATCCTTGATAGCTCCTTGAATGATCTTGTATTGGCCTATATAAGCTTGATTTTTGGGTAGTTTAATGTTGGAATAAAAGTGGTATGTGGTTGTATGGTGGATCCGTGAGTTTGAGGGGGGTAAAAAGGAGGTACTTTTGTGTTGGTAAATTGTGTAGAAATGAAGGGATGTGTGAACGATTTTAACTTATAAAATTCCTACACTTTAGTCAACACATGCCTTACCCTATCCATCAACACTGTGACAACTGTGCTTTGTAATCGATGTACAATGTAAAAAAATGTTAATTATTAATAAAACAATGTGTTTTAGTGTTATTATATGTGTATTTGTGTTTGATTATTTTACGATTTGATTCGATTCCGATTTCAAGCTTTAAATCGCTTTCTGGAAGGTTATACGCAAACTGGTGCGTAAACGCAGTCAGTTTAACGCGACAAACACTCCGGAACAGTGAAATAGGCATAACATACCTTGAATAACCTTTACATAACTTAGAAATAAGTTTTGGATGGTTTGGTGTGTCAAAATCAAGTCTATTCGATCGCAGGGACTATTTGTGTCAAACTGCGAAACTATACTGATTCGTATGGTATCGAATAGTCCAGAACTTAATCATAATCTAAACATAGCTTAGAAATAAGCTTTGAGGGGTTCGGTGTGCGAAAACATGCTTATTTGATCTTACAGGGACTAAAAGTGTCAAAAACGACGTAAGTTTGCATTTACGCGCATATCTTACGTTCAGACCACATCTGGACATCCAAAATTTTTGTAGACACTAAAATATTTTTATTTTAGTGATCGGCATGCAAAAATACCATTCGTCGCGTAATTTGGATCGTTTTCGCGTCCGTTCGAGTTTCGTCATAAATTGACGAATAACGTGACCGTATGACCAAACGAGCCGACATCCGAGAGTTTTCTGAGCACATTTTGAGTCCTCTAAACTTTAATGACCTTGTAGAGGCTTGAAAATGGCTTAACGGGTGTTAAAAGTGCCAAAAATGGGCTCAAACAAGTGCAGGGACTAAAGCTGTTAAAATGGAAACTGTTGCTGATATGCAAGTTCATACCGGCCGCGTAAGCCCCTCCCCTCAGATTACGCGGGCCGCCTAAAAGTGCCCAGTGCCAGAAATTGATTTTCAGCAACTGTTTGATAGTTTAAGGGCTGTTATTGCAAGTTCTTGGTGTGTTAACCAAGTTAACACCTCTCCAAGGCTTCTAATCTGCTTATAACACATGTGTGGCTAGGATTTAATGCTTGATGGCCACACAAACACTTGTTTTGATCTTGTGAGTTCATGACAAGTATAAATAGCCTAGCATTTCACTTGTTGCAACTCACACTTGATCTAAATTCTCTAAGTTGAGGTTTTATAACTTCATACCTGAGAATTATAAGATCAAGTTCAAGCAAGGACCCTTTGTAAGCTTCATTCATTCTTTTTTTGCTTTCCTAGCTTAAAAGTCAAACAGTGTTTGACTTTCAGCTTTGACCAGTCAATGGTCAACGAGAAGTTCGTTTGAACTTCGCAACGTGAGCGTAATCACGATGGCTATAGTCCCTAGTGACTATACCTACTGATTACCACGTTGACTAGGCGTAGTGACGAGTCGTAGTTTCGGTTAAAATGCGCATTTATGCGTATTTTGCAACCAAACTACTTTTGGGTATCAAAACACTTTGTTTTGATATCAAAACTTGTTTTCTAACTTAGTTAAGCATGTTTTAACATTCTTAGCTCGTCACTTTTAGTTTAGTGCTTGTTTAGAGTCGTAAGTCAAGCGGTCTAAACCACCGCTTAGACTTTCGAACTCGACCCGTTTGGTCAATCATTAGGATCCGACCAAGCATGTTTAGTGACCATAGTTGCATAGGGAATAACATTCCGAGGTTATACCTTATGGTCACCTAGTTTAAGTAGTTGTATGATAGGTAGTTTATATGCCTTAGGTAAATGACCAAAATGCCCTTTTCATGCATAATTGGATTTTAAGCATATGTAACCTAAACATTTGTCACTTAACTAATTATGCAACATAATTAAACATGTTTAGGCATATAATACTTGTCATAGGACTAGTTAGACATCTCGAACGCGCATTTGCGCGAACGACGCGTTAAAGTAGCGTAAGCTACCTAAACGGGCCGTAACCGGTCGAAAGCACTTAGGTTAGGTTCCGATTTAGAATGTAGGCTTTGTTAAACCATATCACATGAGTTCCAACACTCATTTGGTTTACAAAATCTCATTCTATCCGATCCTCCGATTTAGGTGTCGATTTATTTACTAGTGATCCGATTACTAGGTACTACTTGAATTTCCTTGGTTTGCCTGAGCTTCGCTAAGTTCTTTAGATCAAGGATACCCTTCTATTCAAAGTGAGTACATAGTTCCCCTATTTTACTGTTTTCAATTGTTTTGGGGTGATTCATATGTATTAAAACAATTTCGATATTTTAACGATGTTTTCAAAAACGATTAACATGGTTTATATTAAACTAATAACGATTTCGATAATGTGAACAAACTTGTTGGACGTATTTACATAACGAATGACATTCATTGGCATTGATCAAGCCGACCAGTACTAGGTTATGGTACCATAGGATCTGACAAATCCCGTTATCAGACTACACCCATGGTTATGTGTGGGGGTTATGTAGGTAACGACCGAATCTGATGATTGTTAACTTACCCTTTGGTGGTTTGTTAATACGAGAAACGAGATAGTCGAGTCACGAAGGTTTGAATGTTATTAGCGAGACGACCAAAAGTAGTTTCACAATTAAAACGAATACGATTTGGAGATGAGTTAAACGATTTGAAACGACTGAAACGAGATAAAGATTTGATTAAACGATTTGTTTTGGGTAGTGATTAGATAATGGGATGGGTGTAGCATGATAAAAGCATGGTAGATACGCCGCTGATACATCTTATATATAAGTGCTTTTATCATATTACATTTCATGTCATTATTTAGTTCACTTGGGAAACGATTTTGAAACGATGTCACACAACGAGGTTTTCGAAATGATATAAACCATACGAGTTTTATTAACGATTTTTCACGAGATGTTTTACGAATTGGTTTACTAAAACAAATGTTTTGGGGTTAAGAATCATGGATACGAGATTTTATAAACTTTAACTAACTTGATTTGAGTTGGTTAATTATGTTGCAATACACTTTTCAAAACGAGGTTTGTACTTTGACTCTTGTAGTCTAATAAGGTACTACAACATATAAACGAGCCATGAATCCAACACTCTCATAAAACCTATGTGCTCGCCAACATTTCTTTGCTGACTTTGTTTTTACATATGTTTCAGGTGATGTTGCATGATGTTGGTTACTAGGATGCGTGTTCACTTAGGATCTGGATGAGGCCTTAGTGACATAAAAACAATGATAGACGATATATAACTTGTTTGTTTGGTTTTAAGACAATGTAATTTACTAAATGAATCAATAAAATGAAACTTTTAATTACCATGGTTGTTGAAACGATGATTCTGTTACAACACTCCCCGACGTTTCCGCCACGGTTTGTTGTTTTACGTGGTCGGGGTGTGACAGAAGAGTTGGTATCGGAGCCAATGGTTATAGGGAATTAGGTTATTAGCAATGCTTTGACCTAGACTATAACTTTCTAGGACCCCAACGCAAGTTTACTTGTGTTTCGATTTTAAAACAATACCGTCACCTATCCTTAGGTGATAACCACAACGAGAACACAAATTCCGAATCCGCTTCGAAAATTAATCATCTATTCTAGGATGATTGATTACAAGGTTTTGATCCCTCTTAGTTTCCAAAATCTCGTCAAAGATTGGGTCTAAATAATGTGAACACGTGCAAACTAGAAGAGTGAATGCCTGTACCCTGAGTTTTCTATCTAAGGCTAGAGTGTTCGTACAAATCCGCAGTATCGGACCAGTCACTCTTACCTGGGAACTCTAGGGGTGAGTGTTCACTTATAGGCGTGCATGTCTTCAGTGATACATTATTATGACCTATTTACTTTGATTATTCACTGCATGTCGTTTGTTGTTCGAGGCAACAAACGAATGATCGCCTTCCTTGTGTTTTGTCGATGTTTTCAATACCTCTTTTGTTTTTCTAGTTATCAACCTCACTCGTTTCTCATGTTTCCTTGTTAGAAAATGCCTCCTCGACGTGATGCTTAACCTTTTACTGCTGAGGAAGTCGCAGCCCTTGTCGCACAACAAATGGCTGCTGTGCTTCCAGGCGTAGTGACCCAAATCCATGAATTATACAACAACAACAATAATAACAACAATAATGCACAATGTAGTTTCAAGAACTTCAATTCGGCTAAACCGTTGAAGTTTTCTGGGTCGCAAGGAGCAACCGCGCTCCTGTAATGGTTTGAAAGTATCGAGAGCACATTCAGACATGTGAAGTGTCCGAATGAGCGTAAGGTTGAATTTGAATCGAGTGTGTTCGAGAAGCGTGATCTTACATGATGGAACGGGGTGATGCATGATAGGGGTGCCGATGTGGCGATGGCACAAACATAGGAAGAACTCCGAGCTCTCATGATGAGAGAGTTCTGACCCCGTCACGAGATTCGATCTTTAGAATGAGAATTTGATTATTTGAAACAAGACGGGGGAGAACACCGTGCTTATACGGATCGATTTGAGGAGCTCAGTTTGTTATGTCCTACGATGGTTACCCCGTTGGAGAAGGCAATTGAGAAGTATATCGATGGTTTACCCGATTCTGTGCAAGACATTGTGACGGGCAGTAATCCTACTACTGTTCGCCAAGCGATCGAGTTGTCTGCTACTCTGACCGAGTCTCAGGTCAGAAAGGGTAAATTGACCCATAAGGGTGATAAAAAGAAGTCAGCTGATTCTGCACAGGGTAAGGGTAAGGGTAAGGGTAAGGGTAAGGGTAAGGGTAAGAAGCAGGGTGAGTCTTCTAAAAAGTCAAGGAAGCGCAAGACTTCCCAAAACTTTGCAGATACTGCATAGAACCTTCAGAACCCACCAGCCCTACCTCCCATAAAAAAGCAATATGCTGGTACCGCACCTCACTGTGCCCGATGCAACGGTCACCATGTTGCCCAGCAGGCCTGTAAACAGTGCACTACGTGTGGTAGACTTGGGCATTTGGCCAACATTTGTCGTTTTGGCCAAAATCAGGCTGCTCAGTTTCCAGCACAAATTCAGGGGAATGCTGCGAGATTCCCACCTGGTTCGTGTTTTAATTGCGGAGAAATTGGTCATTTCCGCAACAACTGCCCGAGTTTGGTAAATGCGAATGCGAATCCGAACGCGAACGCTAATGTGAATCCCGCTCGTGGGCGAGCATTCAATCTGAATGCAAACAAGGCTCGAGTTGACAACCTCGTTGTCAATGGTACCTTTCTTGTTAACGGTACGTTCCTTGTTAACAATCAACTTGCATCTGTTCTTTTCGATTCTGGTGCCGATAGGAGTTTTGTTTCGTTATCCTTTGAGCCTTTACTTGCGAAACCTAGAACTAAACTGAGGAAACCCTTATCTGTCGAAGTTGCTACTGGTAAACCTCTTGTACTCGATTATGTTATTCGTGGATGTCAGTTGAACCTCGATAACCATCTTTTTCCTATTGACCTCACGCTGATGCAACTTGGGAGTTTCGACATTATCGTGGGGGTGGATTGGTTAACCAAACATCATGCTGAGGTGGTTTGTTTTGATAAGATCATTTGTATTCCTCTTTCGTCTGGCGATGTTCTGGAAGTTCGTGGTGAAAAACCATCTGGTGGATTGAAACTCATGTCGTGTACGAAAGCCCAAAGTTACTTATGTGACAACCCGCACTAAACCAGGTATCCGTACAACTTAATTAATGATTAATTACTACTTGATTACTGTGCTTGTTTGAACTAGCTGATAAACTGCTACCTGCATACTGATACATGCACTTACTTGCATCACACTTTATTTGCTGTCACTACATTAATTACATACTGAACCCTAGTGACAAACATGATGCACAAAAAGCACAGTAGCACTAAACGGATACACAGTGAACATGCTGATATAACCAGCATCAGGCAGATACTGCCTCTAAGGCCTGTTAAGAGCCTCAAATATTTTGGCTACACTGGTAGTGAGTGTAGGAATATAAGGGTTATGGTACCGCGTCTCTAGGGATAAGATACACTGATTCGGATGTGCCAAGAACGTACTTTAAGTACCAAACACAGCACTTTAATAATTAAACCAGCTTCAAGCTGACTAGTAAAGTGCCAGAAAATGAGAAAATAACACTAGACACTTTCTAAAGTGTCGGGAAAACAAATTGTGTCACTAAAAATGTAATAACGACACTTTAAAGCTTTTATAACGCTTTAACGGATTACTATCCAACCGGACACCCGGACTTTACCCGGAACATGAAAATATTACTATTTTCACTATTTTTATTTTTCTGAGCTAGTTAGGGTCCCTGATTACCCTAACACCCATCATAACGCACTTTATATAACTAACGAGGTTAAACACTAAACTTAACCTATTTAACATAACTCACTCCCTAACTATCTAGTTAAAACCGAACTAGACCCACCCCCATGCCATAATCGGCCCCAACCAAGGGGACACACAAGTACCAGTTAATCATCTTATTAAGATTGTGTTTAGTATAAGGTGACACAATGTCCATTGGACAAACATGATTAAACCTTCTATAAGTACTAGAGTTTACACCACATAATCTTCACTTTACATTTCCACCAACAAAAATCTTTCTCTCTTGCTCTCCCTACTTGCGGCCGAACCCCAACCCACTCACCATCACATTTCCAAGTCTAGTTCTTGCAATTCCAAGGTGATACACACTTCAAGGATCGCGTATTAGGAGCTCTTGTGCACTCGGAACGCGAAGGACCTCTACCGTTAGCTTTTATCCACCCACTTTTCGCCAAGATTCTTCCCTAGCCCCGAGCTAGAGGTATATTGTTTAAAACTTGTTCTTGAATGTATTTAAAGTGGTTAAAAGGAATATTGTCGGTTGAATCTCGTTAAAATGAAAGGTGATGATTAAAAGTCTACTAAAAATACTTAAAATGGTGGTTAATAGCATATAACTTGTGTAAAAGTCGTAGGACTTGAAATATGTGTTTATTGAGACCCGATCTATGATGTGGTAGCTCGGATCTCCGTTTAACCCGACTTTGTAAGATCATGGATCTTCACATAAGCTCGTTTTTGACTAAATACAAGGGTTAAAGGTGAAACTCTACCACACAAGATACATGAACTTGTGTAAAAATATTCTACTTGTGTAAAAGTGATTTAACCGGTACAATGGTGTTTAAAACTAGCGGATCTACGTATCCGCAAGTGGTATTTTTGAAAGACCACACTTTAAAGGAATCATGTTTTTCTAAAGATGGATCTTACACTAACACACATAATTTTGTAAACCACAAGTGTGTAGACACTTGTGAAATGAAAAGATCCGACAAATAACTATTTTTGGGAAAAATGACTAGAAGTTGTAAAGACGGATTTCTCTAAACACGGGGTTTCTACAAGATTAAAGTTACTTTATATAAAGATCTACATATATAAAGGGGATTTACACTATAGATTCGGAAAAAACTACAAGTTCATGCGATTATGCAAATTTACATACTTGTCGACTAGTTTGTTGTGTCGGAAATTGTTTGATTGAATAAAGAAGATTGTTGAATTGATTTGTTAAAAGAAAATGATACGCTTGAAAGCGTGGCCACCTCCAGTTACAGAGGAAACTCTGGCGAAATTTTCTAAAAACCTAACACTTAGGCTTATTTACACAACAAGTGTTAGAACTATTTTTGGACATATTTTCGAAACATAAATTTCGCCAGCACTATATTTTACTACATATCCGGAGGTGGGATTTTCACAAGGATTAACGTGATAAATATATTTGTCACAACACTGTTTATGATTATTTTGTGAAATACATAAATATTATTTTAGAGTAAAAATAATATTTACAAGCGTTAATGATTCCAAAACTTTACGAACGCTTCCACAAACATATAAGTTACACCGGTAATTACATTACCACAAGATTGATAAAACGTAACTTACGCACATGTATTGTATCCCCCATCCTTGGGAAGAAGAATAACTACCAAGTGTATACGGAACATAAACACGAAATAGTTGTCTAACTATTTCCCAAAGACATAAACTGTAAAGCTAAGGCACGGCCGTCCGTCTAATAGAATTAGCACTTGTAGGTCGTTGCACAGCTTACTGTATTGGAGACACTTGGTAGAGACGCGCATTCACTGTGAGTTCATGTCCCCCTTTTCTCTAACTGTTTTCAGTTTACTTAACCGCGGGGGTGAAATACATGTTACTTTGTTTACAAGTACTTTATACACGGTATGAATTACGTAAGGAGGTTTAGATCATGTGAATGGGTAGTTAGAACACCGAGGGACTCGAGCGGTAGATCTATCTGGGTGTAGCGAGCCCAGCTCCTTGTCCAACAGAACAGGCCTCTCGGAGGACTAACAGAACGGACCCGGAGTGACTTGGTACCCAACGCAAAAATCGGCTAGGGTTGTGTCTTTCCTACTTGCATTTCACGACATGCTAATGGCCTTGCAAACCATTGGTGATCACAAGTCCTCTTACACTGCTACATACCAGGAAACTTTTATACTTACAAGTGTTTTACTTACTCACTTGCACATGAACTCGCTCAACATTATTGTTGATTTTTCAACTCACATGTATTTCAGGAAATTAAACGGATCTGGCACGGTATGGAACGTTTTCCGCTGCACTTGTCATGAAGTCATCAGGGTTTAGGAGATGTGTCTCTTTCCTGGACAAGACACAATCCTTAAACCACGTTTATGTTATGTTTCAGTTTGTAATGTTGTTGAACAAGGTCATGGTTGTTGGTTAAAAACAATGGTACTGTATTTGATTTTCAAAACTTAATGGATGACTTGCATGGTATTTAAATTCATATAGCTTGTTATGATTAAGCTATGGTATTAAGAAGTCACACCAAAGTTAACCACGCTTCCGCAAAGCCAGGGTGTGACAGCTTGGTATCAGAGCTCTGATCATAGCGAACTAGGATTCTTTCTCGAGTCTAGACTATGATCACTAGGGCTCTCACGAAAACATTTTACTGCATACCACTTAAGTCCAGATCCACAACTTTTTACAAACAAATGTTGAGCACATTTTATTTGTTATTCTAGGCTCAGTCTGGGAGGCTGAGGTAGGAGGCTAGTGGGACTAGAAGTGTTGGCTAGTGGGACTAGGAGTGTTGTCTAGTGGGACTAGGAGTGTTGGCTAGTGGGACTAGGAGTGTTGGCTAGTGGGACTAGGAGTGTTGACTAGTGGGACTAGGAGTGTTGGCTAGTGGGACTAGGAGTGTTGACTAGTGGGACTAGAAGTGTTGGTTTGAATGCTTGCTTGATGACTTATGTGATTACTTGATTTGTGATTGACTATTTGTGCATGTTTGTGTATATGTTACAGACACATGGATTCTGCAGACACTGGTGGTTCAGGCACCACAGGCCCGAGGCCTATCGTTTCAGACGACATTGAGTCATCGGAGCACGAGGTTTATACGTCAGACTTCACCAGCACGGATGATGATGACTTTCAGCCATTCGCCTTACCCGACGGCGTTGATGAGCTCCCAGTTGATCTTCCAGCCGGGGATCTACCACGGGCACTGATCCCTGCTCCTATACCGCTGGCTGCGTACCCAGCTTACGATTTACCCATCGACGACGAGGAGGACGACGTCGATATGTTTGATGAGGAGCCTTTCGAGGAGGATGCTCAGGGCGAGGCCCTACCTGCTGTTGCTCCCTTATTGATCGCAGATGCTCCGGCTGCGGAGTCACCTGCTCATTCCCCAGTCGCGGACTCCTTTGAGTCTGTGGCTTCTGCACCCACACATGCTCATAGTGCGCAGCACTTCTCCCATGGGTCCGATTCGGACCAGGCTTTTTCTGTTGCTTCCATACCTGGACTTGCTTTTGACCATGACGACGAGGGGGATTCAGATCCTGTGTTTCCCCCGGGATTTGATCCTGACCGTGATTTAGAGTATGTCCCGATGGACGAGTTGATGGAGGATCCAGCAGATCCTATTGACCCTTTTGATCCGATTGAGCCCGATTTTGATTTTGACATGGCGTTTGATGATCTTGAGCCTGCCATTGTACCTGAGCAGGCAGCTGCCCTTGACCCTTTACTAGAGCATGACCCTGTGCATGCTGATGTACCTTTTGAGCCCATTGCTGATGATCACCACATAGATGTTCCTGTTGATCCCATTGGTCCTTTACCCATTGTTGCTGTACCTACTGACCACCCTATAGAGCACCTTGCACCCGTACACCCTGTTGCTGCTCCCATATTTGATCCCGTTCCCCTAGAGCCCGGACATGCACTGTTCGCGGCACATATGGATCCACCGGATGAGTCTGCACAGCATGGCTGGATACCGGCAGACGAGGACGTTCCCCCATTCCCTCCACAGATTCCTGTTGCACCACATGTTGACTTTTCGTTTCGGGTTCCTACGTACACACCTCCAGCGGGGCCTGGAGAGGGCTCTTCAGCCCACCCATCAGGGCATGTACCGATGCCCATGCCTTTCATGCCTCAGATTCCATTTGTCCCACCCACTACTGCTCCTTTTCGTGTGGCACCCTTTGACCCCACACGGGAGCCACTGCTTTGGGCACCGTTTTCCCCTATGCCACCCACTGATCCATACCACAGGTTCCATGTGGGCCACACCATTGAGGATGTATTGATGTCCTTTGTATACCAGCATGAGTCGCATGAGCAGCGACTACAGGAGTTGGAGAGAGCCCATCTGCAGCCATGTCAGTGCCATGGCCGGGTACCCTCTCCATTGCAGCCATCACGACCTTTACCCCCTGACTATGCTGCTCGTCTTACTACTTTGGAGCAGCAGATTGCTTCCATTATTCGCACACAGCAGGCGATGGAGGCGGACTGGTTACAGTTGCGCCGTTTGTTTTATACTCACTTTCCCCCTCCTCCACCACCATCTGCTTAGAGCTCATCGGTGCCACTTGGGTAGGCGAAGTGAGAAGGCGGCGATTGCTTTTTGACTGCACAGCATTCTGGGGAGACTACGTTATGACTTGACTTTTGTTATGTATTTGATGTTGTATTGATACTGATGTAGCTTTTGACAGGGGTGATGTAGCCCCTAGTGATTGATGATTGTATGTATACACTTACGATGTGGTCTCATTTATATGGCAATCGCAGTTTTCTCACCATATTCGGATTCGCTTGATTACTTGTTTATGTTTTTGACATGGGATGTTGTGTGATTGATATTTGTGATATGTGATAACATGAGATGTTATGTGATTATACTATTACTACCGTTACATACGTACACTATATTATGAACTGATTTACGTATTATAACAACGGAGCCTTACTATGGCCTAACCAACTTAAACCATCTTTTAGAAGATGCCGCCAAGACGCGAACCAAACATGCCAACAAATGAGGCAGAACTCCAGCAGATTATTGCTGCTGCCATAGCACAGTACGCAGCATCTCAGCCAGGAGCAAGCGGAAGTGTTAACCAAGGCAATAACAATCCACCTCACGGTAATACCACGCCACTCGAACCTACCATGTCCTAGCTGGACATCTTTAGCAATGATGCTAATGCCAAACACATGTTTTAACATACGTGCAGGATGCACCTACAAGCAGTTCTTAGACTGCAAACCAGTTAACTTCGATGGCACAGGAGGTGCAGTTGCCTTTACCCGCTGGGCTGAGAAAACCGATTCTGTGTTACGCATGAGCAAGTGTGCCGAGGATCAGCAAGTCACATACATTTCAGGGCTGTTTCTAGACGGAGCCCTATCTTGGTGGAACTTACAAGTCCAAACACTAGGCGAAGCTGCCGCCTACGCCCTGACTTGGGCCGAGTTGAAAGAACTGATGCGCAAAAAGTACTGTTCACGCGCAGAAATTCAAAGGTTGGAGACTGAATTTTGGCACTTAAAGATGGATGGACCAAAGATTGCGGAATACGTCCAGAGGTTTCACGACTTATCTCAAGTGGTTCCTTACATGGTTACGCCTGAATACAAGCGAATCGAGCGCTTCATTTGGGGTTTGGCTCCCCAAATAATAAGCATGGTAACCTCCTCCAAACCAGCGACTATCACTGAAGCCATCGATTTGAGCGTGGCTCTCACCGAGGAGGCGATTCGTCTAAACAGGTTTGGTGATGCTAAGGCAAAGGAGAAAGAGACTCATGTTGAGTCGTCAGGAAGTAACAAAAGAAAGTTTTCGAACTTCAAACAAAGTGTTAGCGGTGATGGTAAGAGAGGAGCACCAAACACGCCAGCTCAGGGTACGACTGGCAGTGGAAGGAAAGGAAGGGGATATATGGGCACCCAGCCCAAGTGTAACGCCTGCCAGCGTCACCATTCTGGTCAATGTGGGCTAAAAGTATGTGAAGCGTGTGGGAAACGTGGTCACTCTAAGGAATCATGTTGGGCTAGTGCGGGCCGGGGAGGCCAGGGAGGATATATGAATAGAAACGATAATCGTGGTGGTTTGGGAAATCGCCCACAAGGGAATAATCGAGGCTACAATGCAAATCAAGCCGGAACTGCCAATCAAAACAACCCGCCAGTTGGGGATGGTGCAGGAAGTGGAAAAAGATTAGGATGTTTTCATTGCGGAGACGTTGGGCACTTCAAGAAGGATTGCCCGGGATTGAACCAAGCCCGTGGAAGGGTGTTCCAGATCGGTGCACGGGAAGCACGCCAGGATCCCAACGTTGTCACGGGTACGTTCCCTATCAATCAACGCTATGCATCTGTTCTGTTTGATACTGGTGCCGACTATAGCTTCGTATCACTAGAATTTAAGAATATACTTGGGCTAGCCGCTAATAAGTTAGACATTCCCTACGCAATTGAATTGGCTAATGGAAAGTTGGTAGAAGCCAATGATGTTATCAGAGGCTGTGTGATTGAATTAGGAGAACGTGAGTTTGCCTTGGATCTACTACCAGTCCAATTGGGAAGCTTCGACGTGGTGGTAGGAATGGATTGGTTATCTAGAAACAAGGCTGAGATAGTATGTCACGAGAAAGTTGTTCGTATCCCAACCGATGATGGTGAGACAATTGTGGTTCACGGGGAGAAGCGTGACACGCCGCTAAGATTTATCAGCTGCTTGAAAGCAAGGAAGTGTTTACAGAAGGGATGTGTTGCTTTTCTGGCACACATCGTGGACAAGAAGGCTGCCGAACCAAGGGTCGAAGACATCCCTGTCGTAAGGGAGTATCCAGAAGTCTTCCCAGAAGACTTACCCGGACTGCCACCTCAGAGGCAAGTGGAGTTTCACATTGACTTAGTTCCAGGCGCAGCGCCTGTGGCTAAGGCACCGTACAGACTTGCGCCGTCTGAGATGCAGGAATTGTCGACACAACTTCAGGAGTTGTTAGACAAGGGTTTTATCCGACCAAGCTTCTCGCCTTGGGGAGCTCCGGTCTTGTTTGTCAAGAAGAAGGACGGAAGTTTCCGCATGTGTATTGACTACAGAGAATTGAACAAGCTGACGATCAAGAACAGGTATCCTCTGCCAAGAATTGACGATCTGTTCGATCAACTTCAAGGTTCAAGCTGTTACTCTAAGATCGATCTTCGATCTGGATACCATCAACTAAGGATACAGGAGGAAAGTATCCCGAAAACAGCCTTCCGAACTCGTTATGGACACTACGAGTTCCTCGTTATGCCATTTGGTTTGACGAACGCGCCTGCGGTCTTCATGGATCTAATGAATAGAGTTTGCAAGCCATACTTAGACAAGTTCGTGATTGTATTCATCGACGACATCCTGATTTACTCAAAGACGAAGGCTGAACACGAACAACATCTTAGAACCATACTGGAGCTGCTAAAGAAGGAACAACTGTACGCCAAATTCTCCAAGTGCGAGTTTTGGCTACGCGAAGTCCAGTTTCTCGGACATGTGGTTAATGGGGATGGAATTCATGTTGATCCCACAAAGATCGAGGCAATCAGGAATTGGGAAACGCCTACAACGCCAACCGAGATTCGACAATTCTTGGGTTTGGCTGGCTACTATAGAAGGTTCATCGAGGACTTTTCAAAGATCGCTCAACCTTTGACGCTCCTCACGCAGAAGGATAAGATGTTCGATTGGGGAATCAAACAGGATGAAGCATTTCAGATATTGAAGGACAAGCTTTGTAACGCGCCAATCTTAGCTCTACCAGAAGGTACTGACGATTTTGTGGTGTACTGCGACGCATCGCGTCAGGGATTGGGTTTTGTGTTGATGCAACGCCAAAAGGTCATTGCTTACGCATCACGCCAACTGAAAGTGCACGAGAAGAATTATACCACACACGATTTAGAGCTTGGCGCAGTGGTTTTCGCTTTAAAGATCTGGAGACACTACCTGTACGGTACGAAATGCACAATCTTCACAGATCACAAAAGCCTACAACATATATTTAACCAGAAGGAGTTAAATATGAGGCAAAGACGATGGGTTGAATTATTAAACGACTACGACTGCGAGATAAAGTATCACCCAGGGAAGGCGAACGTAGTTGCCGATGCCCTAAGTCGTAAAGAAAGAATCAAGCCCATAAGGGTTAGAGCTTTGGAAATGATCATACGAACCGACCTTCCCTTGCGCATTCGTGCCGCACAAAAGGAAGCTCTCAAGGAGGGAAACCTTGAGGAAGAATATCTCCGTGGAATGGAGAAGCTTTTGGTACCAAACGAGGAAGGGACGTTATGTTTTGAGAAAAGGATTTGGGTTCCTCTGTTTGGTGGATTAAGGGAAGTTATTTTCAACGAAGCGCACAAGTCACGGTACTCTATCCACCCTGGATCGGATAAGATGTACCAGGATCTCAAAGATTACTATTGGTGGCCTAGGATGAAAGGCGACGTTGCTGTTTACGTGAGCAAATGTTTAACGTGCGCTAAAGTCAAGGCGGAATACCAGAAGCCTTCGGGACTTCTGCAACAACCTGAGATTCCCAAGTGGAAATGGGAACAAATCTCAATGGATTTTGTTACAAAATTACCAAGAACGCCAAGAGGCCATGATATGATTTGGGTGATTGTTGACCGCCTAACAAAGTCCGCACACTTTCTGCCAATCAAGGAGAAAGACAATACTAGTAAACTTGCGGAAATCTACATGAGAGAGATCGTAGCACGTCATGGAGTACCACTCTCGATCATCTCTGATAGAGACGGAAGATTTGTGTCAAGAATATGGCAATCTTTCCAAGAATCTTTTGGCTCACAATTGAATCTGAGCACTGCGTCCCATCCGCAAACTGACGGCCAGAGCAAGCGAACGATACAAACTTTGGAAGACATGCTAAGGGCATGTGTTATGGATTTAGGCGGTAGCTGGGATAAACACTTACCTCTGGTCGAATTTTCATACAACAACAGCTACCACACCAGTATTGGTGTCGCGCCATTTGAGGCCCTATACGGACGCAAGTGCCGATCACCACTATGTTGGTCTGACGCGGGTGATAGGCAGCTTGCTGGTCCCGAGATCGTCCAAGAGACGACAGACAAGATCGCGCAAATTCTTAAACGCATCGAAGCCGCTCGCCACAGGCAAAAGGCCTACGCGGATCCAAACCGGAAGCACGTGGATTTTCAAGTTGGAGAAATGGTTTTACTGAAGGTATCACCCTGGAAAGGGGTGGCGCGCTTTGGAAAGCGTGGAAAGTTAAATCCACGCTACATTGGTCCCTTTAGAATTCTAGAAAGAATTGGGACGGTAGCATACAAGTTGGACCTACCCGCTGAACTAAATGGTGTTCACGATACATTTCATGTATCCAATTTAAAGAAAAGTCCAACTCAAATTGACGTTGCCATTCCCATCGACGAGATTCATATTGACGACACGCTCCACTTCGTTGAAGAACCTCTTGAGGTCACGGATTGGAAAGTTAACAAGACCCGCCGGAGCAGTGTCAAACTCGTCAAAGTACGTTGGAATGCCAGACATGGTCCTGAATACACCTGGGAGCGTGAGGACCGGATGAAAGAGAAATACCCCCACCTATTTCCTAAGAACTCTGCATCTACAAGCAGAACTTAAATTTCGGGACGAAATTTATTTAACGGGGGGAGAATGTGACAACCCGCACTAAACCAGGTATCCGTACAACTTAATTAATGATTAATTACTACTTGATTACTGTGCTTGTTTGAACTAGCTGATAAACTGCTACCTGCATACTGATACATGCACTTACTTGCATCACACTTTATTTGCTGTCACTACATTAATTACATACTGAACCCTAGTGACAAACATGATGCACAAAAAGCACAGTAGCACTAAACGGATACACAGTGAACATGCTGATATAACCAGCATCAGGCAGATACTGCCTCTAAGGCCTGTTAAGAGCCTCAAATATTTTGGCTACACTGGTAGTGAGTGTAGGAATATAAGGGTTATGGTACCGCGTCTCTAGGGATAAGATACACTGATTCGGATGTGCCAAGAACGTACTTTAAGTACCAAACACAGCACTTTAATAATTAAACCAGCTTCAAGCTGACTAGTAAAGTGCCAGAAAATGAGAAAATAACACTAGACACTTTCTAAAGTGTCGGGAAAACAAATTGTGTCACTAAAAATGTAATAACGACACTTTAAAGCTTTTATAACGCTTTAACGGATTACTATCCAACCGGACACCCGGACTTTACCCGGAACATGAAAATATTACTATTTTCACTATTTTTATTTTTCTGAGCTAGTTAGGGTCCCTGATTACCCTAACACCCGTCATAACGCACTTTATATAACTAACGAGGTTAAACACTAAACTTAACCTATTTAACATAACTCACTCCCTAACTATCTAGTTAAAACCGAACTAGACCCACCCCCATGCCATAATCGGCCCCAACCAAGGGGACACACAAGTACCAGTTAATCATCTTATTAAGATTGTGTTTAGTATAAGGTGACACAATGTCCATTGGACAAACATGATTAAACCTTCTATAAGTACTAGAGTTTACACCACATAATCTTCACTTTACATTTCCACCAACAAAAATCTTTCTCTCTTGCTCTCCCTACTTGCGGCCGAACCCCAACCCACTCACCATCACATTTCCAAGTCTAGTTCTTGCAATTCCAAGGTGATACACACTTCAAGGATCGCGTATTAGGAGCTCTTGTGCACTCGGAACGCGAAGGACCTCTACCGTTAGCTTTTATCCACCCACTTTTCGCCAAGATTCTTCCCTAGCCCCGAGCTAGAGGTATATTGTTTAAAACTTGTTCTTGAATGTATTTAAAGTGGTTAAAAGGAATATTGTCGGTTGAATCTCGTTAAAATGAAAGGTGATGATTAAAAGTCTACTAAAAATACTTAAAATGGTGGTTAATAGCATATAACTTGTGTAAAAGTCGTAGGACTTGAAATATGTGTTTATTGAGACCCGATCTATGATGTGGTAGCTCGGATCTCCGTTTAACCCGACTTTGTAAGATCATGGATCTTCACATAAGCTCGTTTTTGACTAAATACAAGGGTTAAAGGTGAAACTCTACCACACAAGATACATGAACTTGTGTAAAAATATTCTACTTGTGTAAAAGTGATTTAACCGGTACAATGGTGTTTAAAACTAGCGGATCTACGTATCCGCAAGTGGTATTTTTGAAAGACCACACTTTAAAGGAATCATGTTTTTCTAAAGATGGATCTTACACTAACACACATAATTTTGTAAACCACAAGTGTGTAGACACTTGTGAAATGAAAAGATCCGACAAATAACTATTTTTGGGAAAAATGACTAGAAGTTGTAAAGACGGATTTCTCTAAACACGGGGTTTCTACAAGATTAAAGTTACTTTATATAAAGATCTACATATATAAAGGGGATTTACACTATAGATTCGGAAAAAACTACAAGTTCATGCGATTATGCAAATTTACATACTTGTCGACTAGTTTGTTGTGTCGGAAATTGTTTGATTGAATAAAGAAGATTGTTGAATTGATTTGTTAAAAGAAAATGATACGCTTGAAAGCGTGGCCACCTCCAGTTACAGAGGAAACTCTGGCGAAATTTTCTAAAAACCTAACACTTAGGCTTATTTACACAACAAGTGTTAGAACTATTTTTGGACATATTTTCGAAACATAAATTTCGCCAGCACTATATTTTACTACATATCCGGAGGTGGGATTTTCACAAGGATTAACGTGATAAATATATTTGTCACAACACTGTTTATGATTATTTTGTGAAATACATAAATATTATTTTAGAGTAAAAATAATATTTACAAGCGTTAATGATTCCAAAACTTTACGAACGCTTCCACAAACATATAAGTTACACCGGTAATTACATTACCACAAGATTGATAAAACGTAACTTACGCACATGTATTGTATCCCCCATCCTTGGGAAGAAGAATAACTACCAAGTGTATACGGAACATAAACACGAAATAGTTGTCTAACTATTTCCCAAAGACATAAACTGTAAAGCTAAGGCACGGCCGTCCGTCTAATAGAATTAGCACTTGTAGGTCGTTGCACAGCTTACTGTATTGGAGACACTTGGTAGAGACGCGCATTCACTGTGAGTTCATGTCCCCCTTTTCTCTAACTGTTTTCAGTTTACTTAACCGCGGGGGTGAAATACATGTTACTTTGTTTACAAGTACTTTATACACGGTATGAATTACGTAAGGAGGTTTAGATCATGTGAATGGGTAGTTAGAACACCGAGGGACTCGAGCGGTAGATCTATCTGGGTGTAGCGAGCCCAGCTCCTTGTCCAACAGAACAGGCCTCTCGGAGGACTAACAGAACGGACCCGGAGTGACTTGGTACCCAACGCAAAAATCGGCTAGGGTTGTGTCTTTCCTACTTGCATTTCACGACATGCTAATGGCCTTGCAAACCATTGGTGATCACAAGTCCTCTTACACTGCTACATACCAGGAAACTTTTATACTTACAAGTGTTTTACTTACTCACTTGCACATGAACTCGCTCAACATTATTGTTGATTTTTCAACTCACATGTATTTCAGGAAATTAAACGGATCTGGCACGGTATGGAACGTTTTCCGCTGCACTTTTCATGAAGTCATCAGGGTTTAGGAGATGTGTCTCTTTCCTGGACAAGACACAATCCTTAAACCACGTTTATGTTATGTTTCAGTTTGTAATGTTGTTGAACAAGGTCATGGTTGTTGGTTAAAAACAATGGTACTGTATTTGATTTTCAAAACTTAATGGATGACTTGCATGGTATTTAAATTCATATAGCTTGTTATGATTAAGCTATGGTATTAAGAAGTCACACCAAAGTTAACCACGCTTCCGCAAAGCCAGGGTGTGACAACTTACGAAAAGGATATGTTGCCTTCCTGGCACATGTCACCGAGGAGAAAGACAAGAGCAAGAGTATTCAGGATATTCCGATTGTTCGGGATTATCCAGAGGTGTTTCCTGATGAACTGCCTGGTTTGCCTCCAGTTCGTCAAGTCGAGTTTCATATTGACCTTGTACCTAATGCCAACCCAATTGCGAAAGCACCTTATCGTCTTGCACCATCAGAGATGCAAGAGTTATCGAAACAGCTTCAAGAGTTGTCTGATAAAGGATTCATCCGACCGAGTTATTCACCTGGGGTGCTCCTGTCCTCTTTGTGAAAAAGAAAGATGGATCTTTTCGAATGTGTATCGATTATCGTGAGCTTAATAAGCTTACCATCAAGAATCGATATCCCCTACCTCGAATCGATGATCTCTTTGATCAGCTGCAAGGTGCTACCTATTTTTCCAAGATCGATCTGCGTTCTGGGTATCATCAGCTTCGTGTTCTCGAAGAAGATATTCCCAAAAATGCATTCCGCACGAGATATGGGCATTACGAGTTCATTGTCATGCCTTTTGGTTTGACGAATGCCCCAGCTATCTTCATGGACTTAATGAATAGGGTCTGCAAACCTTATTTAGACAAGTTCATCATTGTGTTCATCGACGATATTCTCATTTATTCGAAGTCTCGAGTCGATCACGAGCAACACCTTCGTTTGACATTGGAACTCCTGAAGAAGGAACAACTTTTTGCTAAATTCTCCAAGTGTGAATTTTGGCTTAAAGAAGTTCAGTTTTTGGGACATATTGTCAACGAGCAAGGTATTCATGTGGATCCATCCAAAATAGCTGCTATTAAGGATTGGAATACACCAACGACGCCTACCGAGATTCGATCTTTTCTTGGTCTTGCTGGATATTATCGTCATTTTATTTCGAACTTCTCGAAGATTGCGGTTCCACTCACTACTTTGACTCAAAAGAATAAGCCTTTTGAGTGGGGACCCAAACAAGAAGAAGCGTTTCAAACGCTGAAACAGAAGCTATGTGATGCTCCTGTTCTATCTCTGCCCAAGGGAAACGAAGATTTCGTTGTCTACTGTGACGCATCTAATTTGGGCCTTGGTTGTGTTCTCATGCAACAAGGAAAAGTTATAGCATATGCGTCTAGACAATTGAAAGTTCACGAGAAGAACTATACGACTCACGATCTTGAGTTGGGAGCTGTGGTTTTCGCTCTCAAAATCTGGAGACACTATCTTTATGGCACGAAATGTGTGGTTTTCACAGACCACAAGAGTCTACAGCACATTCTTAATCAGAAGGAGTTGAACATGAGGCAACGACGATGGGTTGAGCTCTTGAACGACTACGATTGCGAGATTCGCTACCATCCTGGTAAGGCGAATGTCGTAGCCGATGCGCTTAGTCGAAAGGAATGAGTCAAGCTTCATTCTGTTCGAACTCTATCTGATATTCAATCTCGTGTTCTTCAAGCTCAAAGGTCTTGTGTGATCAAAGGCTTATTGAAATATGAGCTACCTCTTCAACTCGAGCTTAAACTCGAAAGGAAAGACGATGGTTTACTCTATTTCAAGGATCGTTTGTGGATTCCGAAATAAGACGATCTCCGCACTTTAGTGATGGACGAATCTCATAAGTCTCGATATTCTATCCATCCTGGTGCTGATAAAATGTACAAGGATCTTCGTACTCAGTACTGGTGGCCTGGTATGAAGAAAGATGTTGCCTTGTATGTGTCGAAATGCCTAACTTGTCTCAAAGTCAAGGCTGAACATCAACGACCTTCTGGCTTGCTTGTACAACCAGAGATACCGGTATGGAAGTGGGAGAACATTGCAATGGATCTCATCACTAAGTTACCGCGTACATCTAAAGGTCACGATGCTATTTGGGTTGTTATCGATCGATTAACGAAGTCAGCTCATTTTATTCCGATTCGCGAGGATCTATCTGCTGATAAACTTGCAAAGATTTATGTTGATGAGATTGTATCACGACATGGTGTTCCTTTGGATATCATATCCGATCGTGATGCTCGATTTTCATCTCATTTCTGGAAGACCATGCAATCTGCTATGGGAACCCAACTAAATCTAAGCACTGCTTATCATCCCCAAACGGATGGACAATCTGAGAGGACGATTCAAACTTTGGAGGATATGCTTAGAGCATGCGTTATAGACTTTGGTGGTAATTGGGACTCTCATCTACCATTGATCGAGTTCTCTTACAACAACAGTTATCATGCTAGCATTAATATGGCACCATTTGAAGCTCTTTACGGTCGAAAATGTCGTTCACCTGTCTGTTGGAATGAGATCGGTGAAGCTCAGCTTACTAGACCTGAGCTCATTCTGGAGACGACAGACAAAATCAAGAAAATTCGCGATAATCTTGTGACAGCTAGAAGCCGTCAAAAGAGTTACGCGGATATGCGATGCAAGCCCTTGGAATTTCAAGTTGGAGACCATGTCCTACTCAAGGTGTCACCTTGGAAGGGAGTGGTGAGATTTAGAAAGAAAGGAAAACTTGCACCACGATATGTTGGACCATTTAAGATTGTTGAAAGGGTTAGAAAGGTTGCCTATCGACTAGAGCTACCTCCAGAGCTTGGAAATATTCATCCAACTTTTCACGTGTCCAATTTGCGAAAGTGTTTAGCTGACGCTGATCTTCACATTCCACTCGACGAAATCCAAATCGATGAAACGATGCACTTTGTTAAGAAATCTGTGGAGATAGTAGACCGTGCAGTCAAACAGTTGAAGAACAAACAGATTCGATTGGTCAAGATTCGCTGGGAATCCAAACGTGGCCCAGAGTTTACTTGGGAATGTAAGGACCAAATGAAGGCGAAATATCCGCAATTGTTCTCACAAGTTTCCTCTAGTTAAAATTTCGGAACGAAATTTCCTAAAGTAGGGGAGACTGTGACAACTGTGCTCTGTAATCGATGTACAATGTAAAACAATGTTAATTATTAATAAAACAATGTGTTTTGGTGTTATTATGTGTGTATTTGTGTTTGATGATTTTACGATTTGATTCGATTCCGATTTCAAGCTTTAAATCGCTTTCTGGAAGGTTATAAGCAAACTGGTGCGTAAACGCAGTCAGTTTAACGCGAAAAACACTCCGGAACAGTGACATAGGCTTAACATACCTTAAATAACCTTTACATAACTTAGAAATAAGTTTTGGATGGTTTGGTGTGTCAAAATCAAGTATATTCGATCGCAGGGACTATTTGTGTCAAACTGCAAAACTATACCGATTCGTATGGTATCGAACAGTCTAGAACTTGATCATAAGCTAAACATACCATAAATAACCTAAACATAGCTTAGAAATAAGCTTTGAGGGGTTCGGTGTGCGAAAACATGCTTATTTGATCTTACAGGGACTAAAAGTGTCAAAAACGACGTAAGTTTGCATTTACGCGCATATCTTACGTTCAGACCACATCTGGACATCCAAAATTTTTGTAGACAATAAAATATTTTTATTTTAGTGATCGGCATGCAAAAATACCATTCGTCGCGTAATTTGGATCGTTTTCGCGTCCGTTCGAGTTTCGTCGTAAATTGACGAATAACGTGACCGTACGACCAAACGAGCCGACATCCGAGAGTTTTCCGAGCACATTTTGAGTCCTCTAAACTTTAATGACCTTGTAGAGCCTTGAAAATGGCTTAACGGGTGTTAAAAGTGCCAAAAATGGGCTCAAACAAGTGCAGGGACTAAAGCTGTTAATATGGAAACTGTTGCTGATCCGCAAGTTCATACCGGCCGCGTAAGCCCCTCCCCTCAGCTTACGCGGGCCGCCTAAAAGTTCCCAGCGCCAGAAATTGATTTTCAGCAACTGTTTGATAGTTTAAGGGCTGTTATTGCAAGTTCTTGGTGTGCTAACCAAGTTAACACCTCTCCAAGGCTTCTAATCTGCTTATAACACATGTGTGGCTAGGATTTAATGCTTGATGGCCACACAAACACTTGTTTTGATCTTGTAAGTTTATGACAAGTATAAATAGCCTAGCATTTCACTTGTTGCAACTCACACTTGATCTAAATTCTCTAAGTTGAGGTTTTATAACTTCATACCTGAGAATTATAAGATCAAGTTCAAGCAAGGACCCTTTGTAAGCTTCCTTCATTCTTTTATTGCTTTCCTAGCTTAAAAGTCAAACAGTGTTTGACTTTCAGCTTTGACCAGTCAATGGTCAATGAGAAGTTCGTTTGAACTTCGCAACGTGAGCGTAATCACGATGGCTATAGTCCCTAGTGACTATACCTACTGATTACCACGTTGACTAGGCGTAGTGACGAGTCGTAGTTTGGGTCAAAATGCGCATTTACGCGTATTTTGCAACCAAACTACTTTTGGGTATCAAAACACTTTGTTTTGATATCAAAACTTGTTTTCTAACTTAGTTAAGCATGTTTTAACATGCTTAGCTCGTCACTTTTAGTTTAGTGCTTGTTTAGAGTCGTAAGTCAAGCGGTCTAAACCACCGCTTAGACTTTCGAACTCGACTCGTTTGGTCGATCATTAGGATCCGACCAAGCATGTTTAGTAACCATAGTTTCATAGGGAATAACCTTCCGAGGTTATACCTTATGGTCACCTAGTTTAAGTAGTTGTATGATAGGTAGTTTATATGCCTTAGGTAAATGACCAAAATGCCCTTTTCATGCATAATTGGATTTTAAGCATATGTAACCTAAACATTTGTCACTTAACTAATTATGCAACATAATTAAACATGTTTAGGCATATAATACTTGTCATAGGACTAGTTAGACGTCTCGAACGTTCATTTGCGCGAACGACGCGTTAAAGTAGCGTAAGCTACCTAAACGGGCCGTAACGGGTCGAAAGCACTTAAGTTAGGTTCCGATTTAGAATGTAGGCTTTGTTAAACCATATCATATGAGTTCCAACACTCATTTGGTTTACAAAATCTCATTCTATCCGATCCTCCGATTTAGGTGTCGATTTATTTACTAGTGATCCGATTACTAGGTACTACTTGAATTTCCTTGGTTTGCCTGAGCTTCGCTAATTTCTTTAGATCAAGGATACCCTTCTATTCAAAGTGAGTACATAGTTCCCCTATTTTACTGTTTTCAATTGTTTTGGGGTGATTCATATGTATTAAAACAATTTCGATATTTTAACGATGTTTTCAAAAACGATTAACATGGTTTATATTAAACTAATAACGATTTCGATAATGTGAACAAACTTGTTGGACGTATTTACATAATGAATGACATTCATTAGCATTGATCAAGCCGACCAGTACTGTAACACCCCGTGTTTCGGAAGCCAAAGTCAAAGTCAAGGTCAAAGTCAACGACCGATCGTGCGACTTGACTGGTAGTAAATTTCTTTTATGTGTTTATTTTAGCTGTATTATGTGGAGTAGGTGTCAATAATCACAATAATCGACGTGTGTTATTCGCTATTTAATCGACGTACGACTGTAAACTATAGGAAGTAACAATGCGATAAAGTCAATTAAACGCTAGTCAATCTAACTTAATCAACATCGAATTGCAATCGCACTCGCAACTCGAATTACGCATGTTGGTTGTTGTATACGTGTGTGTGTGCCTTATATGTTACTTGTGCATGTTTAAATTATGTTATGTGTAGTAATCAATCGAATCGAAATCAAAACTCAAACGCAATCGAACTCAATCGCAATAGAAATGGTATGATAATTGGTGGAGAAGAGATAGTGCAAGATATGATTAGTTAGGATTAAAAGTAATTTGACTAGGAAAATCTATCGCATCGCAACGCTCGCAATCGCAATCGAAACATCAAAAAAATCGTCGCGCCGAACACTCGAACGAGGAGACCGACCGACCAGGCTACCAGCCGAACGACCAGCCGATCGATCGGACTGCCGTCCGATCGGACAGGCTGTCCGCACGGGCTGCCTAGCCGATCGACCAGCCCCTTTCCTCTTTGGGTAACCCTATAAATACCCCTTGTCACTCTCAAACTTTCTACTTTTGGCAACTGACGTCCGACCAACTCGTTTTCCTCACTTTTCTTCAGATTTCTCTCGATTCCGGTAAGATCTCGTCCTAAAACTTGTACTTCCTTAATCTACACGCACTCCTACACCTTTCTATCTTTTGAATCTTAACTTTTAACCGTGAAATCATCAAGATTCAAGGTATTCTAGGATGACGTCATCATGTGTTCTTGAAGAACTTCATGTTTTGGCCTTACCCTACCAAGAACAACTTGGATCTAACCGATTTCCACATAAACAAACAAAGATCTTTCATAGATCTAAACATATTCACAAGAAAAAGGATTGATAGATGGTTTTCCAACTTTCTTTCAACTCTTTTACGCTCAATACACTCAAAACCGATAGAATCGGAACTTGTGCCGACTCACTAATTATTGTGGATGTGTTGATTCAAGATTCGTATTCTATCTACGAGATTATTGATTCTGGGTTAAACGTGGAACATCGTCTCGAACCGTCCACTGATCGGGTTTGGGTGATTCCTGTCCGATCAGGAGCACCAAGTATTGACGAGGTTTCTGTTGCTTAACACGTTATCAAAATACCTCGATAAAACGACAAACTATCAAAACAACCAAGTGTAAGACGAACGGACAGCCCAACCGAACGGCTGGCCACCCGTACGACTTGCACCTTGGTCACACACAACCATTTTACCAACACTTGAAGTTTGAATGTTGAACGAATTGCTGTCCGACCGGACTACCAACCGATCGAACTGCCATCCGAATCATGAGACGTTTAACTTCAACACTTAAACAATTTTCAACATGTTCAATGCACAAAGGATGCCACCCGAACGAACAACCGTCCGATCGAGTGACACCTTACTGTGAACTTGTTCTCACTGAAGTGCCAACCGAACGGGTTGCCGTTCGATCGAACGACTGTCCGATCGACCGACCTGAAAGGTAGAGACACTTCAATGTTTTCTAAATTCTACAACGAAAACTTTAAAAGTCAAGCCATCATACACAAACACATCCTTCTCAAAGGAAGAAACAATCCACTCGAACAACCATCCGACCGGACGACTGTCCGAACGGACGACCAACCGCACGACGGGCTATCCGATCGGACTACCATCCGAACGAACTGCTGTCCGAATCATTTGTACTTTGCATCGCTTTGCGCGTCACTTATCGTTATGCTGTCAATCTATTCAGGCTAAACCCACTCTCTAGCGCTCCCTTCAATCGATCATCGCTGTGAGTATACTCGATCCCTTTCTGCTTTACGCACTTTTGGGTGTTACATATGTTACTTATACAAAATCACATTGAACACACTACGCAATACTTTAAATGCTAACCGTTACCGCATGTCATACGTGACTTAATGAATACTTGTTTGTTATGTTTACACATGGAATGCTGTCTACCTGCCTTAGCAACGGTAGTACTATTAGTTTGGACTCAGCTCCCGTTCACTCGGGGGTTGTTAAGGACAATTATTTGCATGGATTACAGTGGTGATCATGTATTACGAACTGCCTTGGGCAGTCAACCCGCAGTCATTGGTATCGATAGGTCTATGTCGATAACTAACATGCCTCATTTCACTCTGTGTACGTGCTGGTTATGCGTAACGCTTTCGAACTCTATATGCTATTATCAAACTTGTATGCTCACCTTTACACTATGTGTATTGACTCTATTTTAACGTATGTGACAGGTGCTTAGGATACTTATCTGCTAGGAAATCGAGGCTAGAATAAGGTCTTAGAGGCCAACAAATAGTTGTCTGTACAAATGAAATCAAGGATCTCTAGAAGCAGATAAACAATTGGGCTATTTGAAAAATCTGAGTTGTCGGAACATAATTATTTTCTTAGATTTTGTCTGTAATAATTGTATTATCTTTTAAGACATGGTATGGGACATGTTACTTTAAATTAATTGGTAATGATAATTGTTATGGAAACTTCTGGACAATCTGTTTCGCTCAGTGCCATGCCCCGATGTTTCCGCCATCGGTTGGGGTGTGACAGATTAGTATCAGAGCCATAACTATAGGGAATTAGGCAAGACACGACCTAGTCCGGGTCGATGTCTTAGAGACCTAGTCTATAGTTAAGAACCAACAGATCGACTCATACATGTCCAGTAGGGACTAAGTCTGAGCATACCTGCTGATCCTCGCTATTCTCGCCTATGCTACACAATCACTGCACTCAAATTTTCGACTATGAATAAGCGATTAAGTCGAGATTAGGTGTGAAAACCGCAAACTCTCGACTAAATTGCTTGATCAACCCGCATTTTCATCTATAAACACGAGAACTTGCGTTGAACCAGGAGTGAAATCCATATTTTGACGCATAATTCTCTTTTATTTCATCAAAAACAGGGACAAAGTTGTTAAGCCAGGGGTGAAACCCTAACCTTGACGACTTGTTCCAACTTTCACTTGGTTTTACAAAAAACTCTCACCAAAGTCTCGACGGACTCCAACGACCTGAAGTCATGGCATGGCTAACGGGATGTGTGCCAAACGCCCAAGAATCGAGGCAGAAGCACAGTCCTGAAGGTCAAAATGTGCACAACAAGTCCTTGTGAATAGTCGAATCACTTTGGTAAGTCGATGTCTAATAGCCGCAAACGATCTATTTTTTTTGATTTTTTTATGTGTTCGATTCTGAGCCCGCAACTGCTGACTCTGATGATTCGTTGATTTTATGTTTTATATGTGTGTTTACCTGTTTATGTGTTTTAATTTTTGGAGAATTAATCGATTTGTGCTTTCACTTCGATCGACACGCACGACTCGCACTGCATTTCTATCTCAAAACGCTGACAAATCACTACTACATGGGGTACAACCTTACGCTACAATACACGCTGTGTACTCGATAATCGCAATCGCTAACCTCGAACGCCCGCGAACTTTGAATGATAGGTTTCTGTATTCTGACTGCTTTATACGCCTATGTGCAATAGGAGAAGGTGAATGCGTGCAAAATATAGTGTGTTTCCGTGCTTCTGTGCTATACGTGCTTATGTGTTTCTGTGCTTATGTGAATATGTGATTACGTGCCTATGTGACTATGTGATTGGATGTGTTCCTGAGCTTTAGTTGTATTAGGCGTGTGAGGTGAGATTCAATTTTATTGTGTTGAGTCCTGTGGCGATGTCTGATGCAGACAATGTTGTCATCTGGATCTCGCGCTTCCCGAGATGCTCGCCGAAAGCAAGCTGACAAACGTCTCGCCGCTATGATTACTAAACAAATGGCGAAAGTTGTTCCCCAAGTCATCAGCGAGATATACGAAAACATGAGCAAATCATCTGAGGAATCCCGAACTGAGACTCCCAAAGCTGCTTTCAGCTTCAAACAATTCAAGGCATGTGGACCGAAAGAGTTCACAGGAGAAGAAGGCCCTACCACCTTGTTTCAATGGTTTGACTCCATCGAGGTCACACTACGACAGAGCGGTTGCCCAGATAACCTACGCACTCTCAACGCAACTGCGTCTTCCAGTCCCGCGCTTTAGACTGGTGGACGCCTGAGAGGAACAAACGTGGGAATGATGCAGCCTACGGTCTGTCATGGGACGAGCTCAAGGAAGTCATGCTGGAAGAATTTTGCCCTCCTCATGAGCGCCAAAAGTTAGAAGATGAATTCTGCACATAAAGCAGAAGGATGGAGAAAACGCTGCACTCACTGCTCGCTTCAAGCAGCTCAGCATTATCTGTCCTGATCAAGTCAAGACTCCGGAGATCGCAATCAAGAAGTATATCCGAGCCCTGCCTGACTGCGTTGCTGATTTCGTGCAAGCGGCCAAGACTACAACGATCGAAGTGACTTACCTACTGGCCACTGAGATCAACGACAAGCGGGTCAAGGCTGGTGTCTAGGATAAAACTTCGAAGCATCTGCATCAAGTCACCGCCACATCAACTGCTGAAACCTTCGCCGCTCAATCATCCAAGTCCTCACGCCGCAAGAAGAAGAACAACCACAGCAGCTCCAGCAACAAGAACTGTGCTGTCACTACCACTGCTGCTCCACTTCAAGCCGTACCGGCCCAACAGCAGCCCCATCACCGTCCAGCACCATTTGCTTATGCACCACCAGCAAAGCGTGCATACACAGGCCCCCACCCGTCTTGCCCGACATGCTCTTATCATCACCCGGTGGGTCTCGCCTGTCGTTTCTGCGCTCACTGCAACATGTACGGCCACTTCACTGCCAACTGCCATACTGGTCCCCATCAAGCCCCAGCTCAAACCACTGCTCATCAAGCTCTGCTCCCAGCCCCACAAGGCCAACAAGCGGCTCTGGCAACCGCGATCAACGCAAGAGTCTGCTTCGCATGTGGCGATCCTAACCATTTCGCTAACATGTGCCCGAACAGGGTTGTGAAACAAGAGCCCCAGCAGCCGCAGCCTCAGCAGCAGCAACATCAACAACAACAGCAACAAGCAGCACGCGCACGAACCTTCAACATCAATGTGCACCAAGCCCAGGCTGACAACAACGTGGTCAATGGTACGTTCCTTGTGAATGGTATTTATGCTTCGTGTTTATTTGATACTGGAGCCGATAATTGCTTTGTGTCATTTGAATTCGAAAAGCTCCTTAGTCGTAAGCGCTCTCATCTCCCCTCGACGTTCGATGTTGAAGTCGCCACTGGAAGAACTGTCGCCGTTAATTCTGTTCTTCGTGATTGTACTCTTGAGCTCAACAATCACATCTTCCCAATCGACTTAATTCCAATGCAACTCGGAAGTTTCGACGTCATAGTAGGCATGGACTTTCTTCGCGAAAACCATGCTGAAGTTGTGTGCTTCGAAAAGATGATTCGATTCTCGCTCGCGAATGGTGATTTATTGTATGTTTATGGCGATACTGCTTCAAAATGGCCTCAAGCTCATGACATGTGTCCAAGCTAGCAAGTATCTCCGCAAGGAATACAGAGCTTTCTTGGCTAACATTGTAGTAGCGGAGAAGGAAAAGAAAGGGAGTCCTGGTGTAAACGATGTTCCAGTGGTTCGAGAATTTCCTAACGTTTTCCCAGAGGATCTTCCCGGACTACCTCCAAGTCATGATATCGACTTTCGTATCGACCTCATTCCCGGAGCCAACCCTATTGCCAAAGCTCCTTACCGACTCGCACCATCCGAAATGCGTGAACTCTCGAACCAACTCCAGGAATTACTTGAGAAAGGCTTTATTCGCCCTAGCACCTCTCCTTGGGGCGCGCCAGTCCTCTTCGTTAAAAAGAAGGATGGGTCGTTCAGGATGTGCATCGACTATCGGGAATTGAATAAGTTAACTATCAAGAACCGCTATCCCCTGCCTCGCATTGATGATTTGTTTGATCAACTACAAGGTGCTACATGTTTCTCGAAGATCAACCTATGCTCAGGCTATCACCAGTTACGCATTCAAGAGGAGGATATACCCAAAACCGCATTTTGCACTCGATACGGCCACTACGAATTCGTTGTTATGCCTTTTGGTTTAACCAACGCACCCGCGCTTTTCATGGATCTAATGAATCGCGTGTGTAAACCATATCTCGACCATTTCGTCATCGTATTCATCGACGATGTCTTGATCTATTCCAAATCGAAGGCCGAACACGTGCAACATCTACGTTTGGTACTCGAGTTACTCTAGGGGAATCGACTCTATGCCAAGTTCTCCAAGTGCGAATTTTGGCTGGAGAAGGTTCAGTTTCTGGGTCACATTGTCAATAGTCAAGGTATTCATGTCGATCCTGCGAAGATTGAAGCAGTTAAGAGCTGGATCACGCCAAAGAACCCGTCTGAAGTCCGTTCCTTTCTCGGACTAGCGGGCTATTATCGACGATTTATCAAAGGATTCTCAAAGATCGCTGTGCCGCTTACCGCCCTTACGCATAAAGACCAGCCTTTTGTTTGGGGAACTGAACAAGAGACTGCCTTTCGAACCCTTAAGCACATGCTTTGCAACACTCCTGTTCTCACATTGCCTGATGGAAACGATGACTTTATTGTCTATTGTGATGCTTCCAACCTTGGTCTTGGTTGTTTTCTCATGCAACGAGACAAGGTTATAGCTTACGCATCTCGTCAGCTCAAAATCCACGAGAAGAACTATACAACCCATGATCTCGAGCTAGGCGCAGTTGTTTTTGCATTAAAGATTTGGCGACACTACCTGTATGGTACCAAGTGTACGATCTTCACCGATCATAGGAGCCTACAACACATCTTTGATTAGAAAGAACTTAATATGCGTCAACGCCGATGGGTAGAACTTCTCAACGATTACGACTGTGAGATTCGTTATCACCCAGGAAAAGCAAATGTCGTTGCCGACGCTCTCAGCAGACGGAGCTATTTGCTCAGCATTCGTAATGTCCAAGCCCAATACGACCTCGAAACCCTCATCCGCGAAGCCCAGCATGCCTGTTTTAATGAACGCACTTTGAAGAAGGAACGAATCTATCACGATGGAGCTCATCTTGTGAATAAGCCGAATGGGATATTCCATTATCTGGACCGAATTTGGATCCCTAAACGGACCGATTTGCGAAAGATTTTGATGGACGAAGCCCACAAATCCCGGTATTCTATTCATCCCGGTGCCGATAAAATGTACCAGGACCTTCGTTACAAGTACTGGTGGCCTGGTATGAAAAGGGATATTGCTCTCTACGTTGGGAAGTGCCTGACTTGTGCAAGAGTCAAGGCTGAACACCAAAGACCCTCTGGCTTACTCGAACAACCACCGATCCCTATGTGGAAGTGGGAGAGTATAAGCTTCCGCACACGTCATCATGTCACGACAGCATCTGGGTTATTGTTGACCGTTTGACCAAATCAGCTCACTTCTTGCTAATACGGGAAGACTACAAGGTAGAACGATTAGCCCGAATCTACACCAACGAGATCATCTGTAATCATGGGACGCCTCGCGACATCATCTCTGACCGTGATGCTCGGTTTACCCTGTGACTGTGGGAAACATTTCAAACGGCTCTCGGTACATCGCTTAATCTAAGTACCGTATTCCACCCTCAAACCGACGAACAGACTGAAAGAACGACCCGTACCCTTGAAGACATGCTCCGTTCGTGTGTCATAGACTTCGGTGGTAATTGGGATGCATACCTGCCGTTAGTCGAATTCTCGTATAACAACAGTTATCATTCAAGCATTCAAATGGAACCATTTGAGGCCTTATACGGAAGAAAATGTCGATCGCCTATTGTGTGGCACGAGATAGGTCACTCGCAATTAACCGGTCCCGAGCTATTGCAAGAAATGACAGATAAAATTTTCCAAATTCGAGACAATCTAACGAAAGCTCGGAATCGTCAGAAAAGTTACGCCGATAGACGACGCAAGCCCCATGAATTTGACGTTGGTGACTACGTACTCCTAAAGGTTTCACCTTGGAAGGGTGTGGTCCGATTCGGCAAGAAAGGAAAGCTCACGCCTCGATACGTTGGACCCTTTAAGATTCTGGAAAGAATCGGCAAAGTGGCTTACAGACTCGAACAACCGGAGGAACTTAGCAACGTACACCCAACTTTCCACGTCTCAAACCTCAGAAAGTGCCTAGCTGAGCACGACTTACATGTTCCGTTAGAAGACCCTCAAGTAAACGAAACATTACACTTCGTGGAAAAGCCTGTTGAGATCATGGATCACCAAACCAAGCAGCTCAGACGCTCGCTCATTCCTATTGTGAAAGTCCGATGGGAAGGCAAGCGAGGCGCGGAGTTCACTTGGGAACTCGAGAGCGACATGAAGGCGAAGTACCCGCAGTTGTTTGTTTCGGCTTCGGCCTAATTTCGGGACGAAATTCCCTCAACTAGGGGACGCTGTAACACCCCGTGTTTCGAAAGCCAAAGTCAAAGTCAAGGTCAAAGTCAACGACCGATCGCGCGACTTGACTAGTAGTAAATTTCTTTTATGTGTTTATTTTAGCTGTATTATGTGGAGGAAGTGTCAATAATCACAATAATCGACGTGTGTTATTCGCTATTTAATCGATGTACGACTGTAAACTATAGGAAGTAACAATGCGATAAAGTCAATTAAACGCTAGTCAATCTAACTTAATCAACATCGAATTGCAATCGCACTTGCAACTCGAATTACGCATGTTGGTTGTTGTATACGTGTGTGTGTGCCTTATATGTTACTTGTGCATGTTTAAATTATGTTATGTGTAGTAATCAATCGAATCGCAATCGAAACTCAATCGCAATCGAAATGGTATGATAATTGGTGGAGAAGAGATAGTGCAAGATATGCGTAGTTGGGATTAAAAGTAAATTGACTAGGAAAATCTATCGCATCGCAACGCTCGCAATCGAAACATCAAAAAAACCATCGCGCTGAACACTCGAACGAGGAGACCGATCGACCAGGCTACCAGCCGATCGATCGGACTGCCGTCCGATCGGACATGCTGTCCGCACGGGTTGCCTAGCCGATCGACCAACCCCTTTCCTCTTTGGGTAACCTTATAAATACCCCTTGTCACTCTCAAACTTTCTACTTTTGGCAACTGACGTCCGACCAGCTCGTTTTCCTCACTCTTCATCAGATTTCTCGCGATTCCGGTAAGCTCTCGTCCTAAAACTTGTACTTCCTTAATCTACACGCACTCCTACACCTTTCTATCTTTTGAATCTTAACTTTTAACCGTGAAATCATCAAGATTCAGGGTGTTCTAGGATGACGTCATCATGTGTTCTTGAAGAACTTCATGTTTTGGCCTCACCCTACCAAGAACAACTTGGATCTAACCGATTTACACATAAACAAACAAAGATCTTTCATAGATCTAAACATATTCATGAGAAAAAGGATTGAAAGATGGTTTTCCAACTTTCTTTCAACTCTTTTACACTCAATACACTCAAAACCGATAGAATCAGAACTTGTGTCGGCTCACTAATTATTGTGGATGTGTTGATTCAAGATCCGTATTCTATCAACGAGATTATTGATTCCGGGTTAAACGTGGAACATCATCTCGAACCGTCCACTGATCCGGTTTGGGTGATTCCTGTCCGATCAGGAGCACCAAGTATTGACGAGGTTTCTGTTGCTTAACACGTTATCAAAATACCTCGATAAAACGACAAACTATCAAAACAACCAAGTGTAAGACGAACAGGTTAACCAGGACAGAGTGCCGTCCGAACGGACAGCCCAACCGAACAGCTGGCCACCCGTACGACTTGCACCTTGGTCACACACAACCATTTTGCCAACACTTGAAGTTTGAATGTTGAACGAATTGCTGTCCGATCGGACTACCAACCGATCGAACTGCCATCCGAATCATGAGACGTTTAACTTCAACACTTAAACAATTTTCAACATGTTCAATGCACAAAGGATGCCACCCGAACGAACAACCGTCCGATCGAGTGACACCTTACTGTGAACTTGTTCTCACTGAAGTGCCAACCGAACGGGTTGCCGTTCGATCGAACGACTGTCCGATCGACCGACCTGAAAGGTAGAGACACTTCAATGTTTTCTAAATTCTACAACGAAAACTTTAAAAGTCAAGCCATCATACACAAACACATCCTTCTCAAAGGAAGAAACAATCCACTCGAACAGCCATCCGACCGGACGACTGTCCGAACAGACGACCAACCGCACGACGGGCTATCCGATTGGACTACCATCCGAACGAACTGCTGTCCGAATCATTTGTACTTTGCATCGCTTTGCGCGTCACTTATCGTTATGCTGTCAATCTATTCAGGCTAAACCCACTCTCTAGCGCTCCCTTCAATCGATCATCGCTGTGAGTATACTCGATCCCTTTCTGCTTTACGCACTTTTGGGTGTTACATACGTTACTTATACAAAATCACATTGAACACACTACGCAATACTTTAAATGCTAACCGTTACCGCATGTCATACGTGACTTAATGAATACTTGTTTGTTATGTTTACACATGGAATGCTGTCTACCTGCCTTAGCAACGGTAGTACTATTAGTTTGGACTCAGCACCCGTTCACTCGGGGGTTGTTAAGGACAATTATTTGCATGGATTACAGTGGTGATCATGTATTACGAACTGCCTTGGGCAGTCAACCCGCAGTCATTGGTATCGATAGGTCTATATCGATAACTAACATGCCTCATTTCACTCTGTGTACGTGCTGGTTATGCGTAACGCTTTCGAACTCTATATGCTATTATCAAACTTGTATGCTCACCTTTACACTATGTGTATTGACTCTATTTTAACGTATGTGACAGGTGCTTAGGATGCTTATCTGCTAGGAAATCGAGGCTAGAATAAGGTCTTAGAGGCCAACAAATAGTTGTCTGTACAAATGAAATCAAGGATCTCTAGAAGCAGATAAACAATTGGGCTATTTGAAAAATCTGAGTTGTCGGAACATAATTATTTGCTTAGATTTTGTCTGTAATAATTGTATTATCTTTTAAGACATGGTATAGGACATGTTACTTTAAATTAATTGGTAATGATAATTGTTATGGAAACTTCTGGACAATCTGTTTCGCTCAGTGCCATGCCCCGATGTTTCCGCCATCGGTTGGGGTGTGACAAGTACTAGGTTATGGTACCATAGGATCTGACAAATCCCGTTATCAGACTATACCCATGGTTATGTGTGGGGGTTATGTGGGTAACAACCGAATCTAATGATTGTTAACTTACCCTTTGGTGGTTTTTTAATACGAGAAACGAGATAGTCGAGTTACGAAGGTTTGAATGTTATTAGCGAGACGACTAAAAGTAGTTTCACAATTAAAACGAATACGATTTGGAGAGAAGTTAAACGATTTGAAACGACTGAAAGGATATAAACGATTTGATTAAACGATTGGTTTTGGGTAGTGATTAGATAATGGGATGGGTGTAGCACGATAAAAGCATGGTAGATACGCTACTGGTACATCTTATATATAAGTGCTTTTATCATATTACATTTCATGTCATTATTTAGTTCACTTGGGAAACGATTTTGAAACGATGTCACACAACGAGGTTTTCGAAATGATATAAACCATACGAGTTTTATTAACGAGTTTTCACGAGATGTTTTACGAATTGGTTTACTAAAACAAATGTTTTGGGGTTAAGAATCATGGCTACGAGATTTTATAAACTTTAACTAACTTGATTTGAGTTGGTTAATTATGTTGCAATACACTTTTCAAAACGAGGTTTGTACTTTGACTCTTGTAGTCTAATAAGGTACTGCAACATATAAACGAGCCATGAATCCAACACTCTCATAAAACCTATGTGCTCGCCCGCATTTATTTGCTGACTTTGTTTTTACATATGTTTCAGGTGATGTTGCATGATGTTGGTTGCTAGGATGCGTGTTCACTTAGGATCTGGACGAGGCCTTAGTGACATAAAAACAATGATAGACGATATATAACTTGTTTGTTTGGTTTTAAGACAATGTAATTTACTAAATGAATCAATAAAACGAAACTTTTAATTACCATGGTTGTTGAAACGATGATTCTGTTACAACATTCCCCGACGTTTCCGCCACGGATTGTTGTTTTACGTGGTCGGGGTGTGACAAACACCCATGTCTTTGATTTGCAAGAAGTATGGTGAGTATGGGAGGACCCACTTGGACCGATTTTAGGCATGGTTAAACTAGATTATGTTTTTTTTCTTTTTTTTAAACATGTGACATTTAATTAAAAATGAGATATTTTGGTAATTAGTTTAAGTATGTTGGTTAGGGTAGTAAGGGTAGTTCAAGGTTTTAAGTAAAGTCCAATTAGTTTATATGTTTAGTGGGTATAGATTTTGGATGACAAGAATGCCACTAGTTTGCTCGTCGGTTCGATACCGGGTGATATATTGAAGGTGTAATATAGTACCGGGATTTATGGTTTTAATTTACCATCGATGTCATGGCATTTATTTAGGGTAATTTTGACGTCAAAATATGGTTAACTAGTTCGCTAGACTCTTCGTTTGGTTGTTATAGTGGCGAAAATACCGCTTACTAGTTCACCGGATCGCTAACGAATTAGTTTAGTGCATAGCGATGTAATACCGGAAGCTTGAGATTTTGGACACCCCGTTGACATCCTTAAAATGTTTTAACGTGTTTTTCATCAATTGACATAATTTCGGAGTCCCGGAAATGCTATATTACGGATTCGGACGCGTTAAAAATGTTATATTTTAGCCGAAACGGACATTTTAGTAATAAGGGCGTTATACCAGAAAGTCTCGTATTTTGCAAGATATGTTTTCGTATTAGTGTTTTCTTATAATAATGGACTCAATTATGTTATCCGTGTGCCGTTTTTCAGTGTTTCGTCCTGTTTTCACGGTTTTGCTGGCATGAATAGTGTAACCGTGAATAGTGCACGCAACACTTTTTACCAACACTTTTAGGACATTGTTTGACTGGTTTCGAAATACGACGAAAACCAGCATATGTTTTAGCTTTGTTTTCTTGTCCTAACACTGTTATCCAGTATACGACACAGTTACGTAATTAAATTATGCTAAATGCACGAGATTAAGAAATATAAATAGTGATTAGATTGTACGGAATTACCAGTTATTTACCAGTTGTCACATTCTCCCCCTGTTAAAAGAATTTCGTCCCGAAATTCAAGTTGAGCCATCCTTTGCAGGAGTCTTCTCGAACAGGTGGTGATATTTAGCCTTAATCTGATCTTCACGTTCCCATGTGTACCCGGGTCCGTGACGTGAATTCCAGCGGACCTTGACTAGTTCGATACGACTTCTCCTTGTCTTGTGGACTTTCCGGTCCATAACCTCAACGGGTTCTTCGGTAAACTGGAGCGTGTCGTCTACATGAATTTCATCCGCTGGGATGATAACTGTCTCAACGGTCGGACTTTTCTTGAGATTCGACACATGAAATGTGTCGTGTACGTTACTGAGTTCTTCTGGCAGTTTCAACTTATATGCGATGGTACCGATCTTTTCTAGAATCTCAAATGGCCCAATGTATCTCAGGTTTAGTTTTCCGCGTTTCCCAAATCTAGCTACGCCTTTCCAAGGCGAGACTTACAGTAAGACTTTGTCTCCGACCTCGAAGGATAATGGTTTACGTCTTCTGTCCGCGTAGCTCTTTTGTCTGTCACGAGCCGCTTTGATATGGTCTCGTATCTTTGCTATCTTGTCAGTAGTCTCTTGGACTAGTTCAGGGCCAATGAGTTGTTTGTCTCTGACTTCCGCCCAACACAGCGGTGATCGGCACTTCCGTCCATATAGTGCTTCGTATGGGGCGGCTTTGATGCTTGTGTGATAACTGTTATTATACGAGAACTCTACCAGAGGTAAATGAGTATCCCAGTTTCCGCCTAAATCCATCACACATGCACGAAGCATGTCTTCCAATGTTTGGATGGTTCGTTCGCTTTGGCCATCGGTTTGCGGATGAAATGCTGTGCTTAGATCCAAACAAGATCCAAGCGATTCCTGAAATGATTGCCATATTCTTGACACAAAGCGACCATCACGATCCGAGATTATCGAAATAGGCACTACATGACGTGCCACAATCTTGTTAAGGTAGATTTCAGCTAACTTCGCTGTACTGTCTTTTTCACGAATAGGTAGGAAGTGAGCCGACTTGGTTAATCGATCAACGATAACCCAAATCATGTCATGACCTCGAGAGGTCCGTGGGAGTCCTATAATGAAGTCCATTGATATCTGCTCCCATTTCCAAACAGGAATCTCGGGTTGTTGTAATAACCCAGATGGCTTTTGATATTCGGCCTTGACCTTTGCACAAGTTAGGCAATTCCCAACATAGGTCACAATATCTTTCTTGAGTTTAGGCCACCAATAGTATTCTTTTAAATCCTGATACATCTTGTCAGATCCTGGGTGTATCGAATATCTGGACTTGTGTGCTTCATCCAGCACTAAGTCTCGTAGGTCACCAAAATAGGGAATCCAGATCTTTCCCCTGAAATATAAAGTGTCATCTTCGTGCGTTTCCATTTGTTTCCTTGCTCCTCGCAAGTATTCTGCCCGAATATTTCCTGGCTTTAGGGCTTCCCGTTGTCCGTCGCGCACTCGAGTAGTGAAGTTTGTCTAGATTGTCAACTCTAAAGCCCGTACTCGTAATGTTCTAACTCTTTCTTTCCGGCTTAGAGCATCCGCTACAACGTTTGCTTTTCCCGGATGGTACCTGATTTCGCAGTCATAGTCGTTCAACAATTCTACCCATCGTCGTTGGCGCATGTTTAATTCCTTTTGGTCGAATATGTGTTGAAGACTTTTATGATCGGTGAATATGGTACACTTAGTACCATAGAGATAGTGACGCCAAATCTTTAAAGCGAATACCACTGCGCCCAACTCTAGGTCGTGAGTGGTATAATTCTTTTCATGAACTTTCAACTGTCGTGACGCGTACGCGATGACTTTTTCACGTTGCATTAATACACAACCCAAGCCCTGGTACAATGCATCACAATACACCACAAAGTCATCGGTGCCGTCAGGGAGTGATAAGATTGGCGCTTGGCATAGTTTATCTTTAAGTAGCTGAAAAGCCGTTTCTTGTTTTTCACCCCAATCGAACATTCTATCCTTTTGAGTGAGCGAGGTTAGCGGTTGAGCAATTTTAGAAAAATTCTCAATGAATCTATGATAGTGTCCCGCTAAGCCTAGAAATTGTCTTACTTCCGTTGGGGTCTTTGGAGTGTTCCAGTTCTTTATGGCCTCTATCTTAGCTGGGTCAACATGTATTCCGTTCTCGTTCACCACATGACCGAGAAATTGTACTTCACGAATCCAAAATTCACATTTTGAGAACTTGGCGAACAATTGTTCTTTCTTAAGCAACTCCAGAATAGTTCTCAAGTGTTGTTCATGTTCCGCCTCTGTTCGTGAGTATATTAAAATGTCATCAATGAATACGATCACGAACTTGTCGAGGTATGGTTTACATACCCGATTCATCAAATCCATGAATACGGCGGGAGCGTTTGTTAAGCCAAAAGGCATAACAAGGAACTCGTAATGCCCATAGCGAGTCCTAAACGCTGTCTTAGGAATGCTTTCCTCCTGAATCCTCAGCTGATGGTATCCGGATCTCAGATCGATCTTGGAGTAGAAGCTGGAACCTTGCAACTGATCGAACAAGTCGTCGATCCTCGGTAGAGGATACCGATTTTTGATAGTTAGCTTGTTTAGCTCTCTGTAATCGATGCACATTCGAAAGGTTCCATCCTTCTTCTTGACAAATAGCACCGGAGCTCCCCAAGGTGAGAAACTCGGTCTAATGAATCCCTTGTCAAGTAACTCCTGAAGCTGAGTAGATAATTCCTGCATCTCCGAGGGCGCGAGTCTATATGGAGCTTTCGCCACCGGTGCCGCTCCTGGCACAAGATCGATACGGAATCCCACCTGTCGTTGTGGTGGCAATCCCTGCAAGTCTTCTAGAAAGACTTCAGGATATTCCCTTACCACAGGGATGTCTTCCACCTTGCGCCCCTCGGCCTTCTTGTCAACGACATGAGCAAGAAACGCGATGCATCCTTTTCTCAAACATTTTTGAGCTTTCATGCAACTGATGATTCGTAATGGCGTGTATTGTTTCTCCCCGTGTACTAAACGATGTTCTCTCCTCAGACAGGGGGATGTGAATGATCTTCTCGTCACATGTAATTTCGGCTCGAATGTCGGATAACTAGCCTATGTCAAAAACTACGTCATAACAACCCAATTGAATGTGTGAAAGGTCGATATTAAAATTTCATGCTCGAAGTTTGAGTGTGCAACCGTTAATGTCTTCTCCAGACTCAACTAATTTATCGTCGGCCAATCCTATGGAATGAGGGGACGTCTAGCTTACCTGACTCTAGACCAAGTATATTTTGAATTCTAGGGGGATCAAACTAATACCGACACCGGTATAAAACAAATGGATGTTACGTATCGGTGACCCTTAATAACTTCACATGACCTCGCTAATTCCCCGTTAGCTAACTTGATAGAGTAAGACATGTCTAACCTACATGACTCCATTTCGTGTATATGCTTAGTGGCTAAAGACACTAAGTTAAGCCGATGTTGGTATCCAAAGAATTGATACACTCTGGTTGCAGAGTAGAACATACCCATGGCAACATTAGGATTTTGGGGAGTATTCATAGCTCTACCCATATGCACACTTATTCCCCTTCTTGATTCGTCTTTAGACGTCCATGCTTGTAGTGGTCTCTTTGCCACAGTTCAAACCTCCTTGTTCTTTCTTGTGTATAACTAACTCATTAGTTTCCGTTTTGTGCCCAGTCTCACCACATTGTTACTCTTAGCACTTTAGCAAGTGCCCTCATGATGAAAGTTTCACTTATCTCTTTCAGGATTTTTGCAAGTTACTAGCATGCCTCTTGATGTCAGATTCGTATCTCAGGCTAAACCCCAAATGTAGCACTCCGTGCGTTTGGATTCGGGTGTTATCTAGTATACAACAATCTTTTAGAGATCGTAGAGGCGTCGGGGGTAACCAGCTACGTTCGCTCTAATCATAATCGAGTTCTAGAGTTCGGTTCCTAACCTTGGAATTTACCATTGGCGAGCAATACTATTCTCACGTAAGATCCTTGAGTTCTTCCAACGATAACCTCTTTGCTGTCTTACTCTCTATAGTTTGTACTTGCAGATTCCACCAAGTTAACGTCTCCCTCAATAGATGACTATTCGTTTACCAAATCGTTTACTTAGGAGTACATTTACTAGTACGGTTAACTGACTCCATTGTCTTTATTTAGCGGACATAGCTTACCGCACCTCTCGTATCGATGAGGTCTCGCCGCTTGTAATCCGGAGATGCCTTAGAATTAAAATCTAGTGTGATTGCATCTCCAAGTGTGGCATTGCTACTCGTTCTCGTCCCATCGGAATTTGAACCACTTGAAACACCGGTACCATCAGTACCATCACTAGTGTCACCTCAGTAACCTCATGTTGTGCAATTTCCGCGACCTCATGTCGTTCCATAAAAACTTGAGTTTAACTTTAATAGTAGGGTGCTGATTAACTGGAACTTTTTGAGGTAGATTTTCTTTTCGACGCCATGTTATTTTTTTGATACATATTATCGAAGGGTCTAGACTTGTACCTGGACAGATTTAGCCTACCATGCGCCTAAGAATTAAGAATGTAATCGATCATGGAAACCTCAAGATCGCATTGTTCATACATATTTGAAACAATGATAACATGAATAATCGCAATCCAAATGCATAGTACCCCTTGTGTGTATTGGCCATATGCCTAAGTGGGAAAAGAGGTAATTCGTTGAGGAGGAGAAACCAAACGGTCGCGTCCATCCTTACAGTATATATTTCCTACCTCAGGGACCTCAATCGTCCCAAGTAGGAAAGTCCTTCACCGTGCTAACCCGTGTGACGAATACATTGATATCCATTGAGCTCCACGAGCTCCAAACAAATTGTTATAATATACGTAGATGTCGGATAAAAAGCAATGAAGGGATTATGGTACAACTCATGCCATATCATCCTTTAGAATAAGACAAATGTCAAACGACGGAGCTTAATGTAGTCATTTCCAATAACTGGGATAAGGTAAGGTGTCATAGACACCAAAGAACCAGCCCATGTATAAGACTTCCAAGAATGTTGAGGAAAATCCTCCATGAGTGGACAACAAATTTTGTTTGCTTTCGACCACTAGTATCGAACGACTCGTGTTATAGATCGAATTTTAGGTGTGAATAATATGTGTGGTCCTCCTGTATCGTAGAGTGTTATAGTAACCATCCCGGTTAGTGTTCTTACTAGATGAAAACTTGAACAACTTAAGAATTTTCAAATGGATTAGTGATCATTAGCTTGACCCGCAGAGCTCACCAGGATTTCCATACACTACAAGTTGTTATTACATGGGCCCCCGTAATAATAAATTGTCTTGAATGGTCACCCTAACATTCTCTCATTCAAGCAGCCAATCAGTCAAAGAGAGGACACTATTGCCTATATACCTTCAACATAGGAGGGACCTTCGTGATGGTCCACGTGCTAACGCACGTTGTCATTATTCGTGAAAGGGCACAACGTTAGCCGAAATAGAAATAAAAGAATTCGTAATAATAACAACTGGAGGGGCACCTTCAAGATGAGTACTTCATCTTCCTTGTCTGGACAGGAATGTAATCGAGCATGACTAATATGAATCTCAGGGACCTCGTCCCACTAGTAGAGTTGTTGTCCAAGGCCGCCACCTACGCCTCGTCATCACTACCAAAGCCAGACATATACCATCCGAGGGAAAACAACCATCTTCCACGGAATTAATGCCTTATGATCTCTCTTAGGGACCACGTCTGCCATAAGCTTCATAACAGACGCGAGGTTGTCATTTTCCTTGCGTGAGTCAAGGGTAATAAAAGAATTCATAGTCGAAGGTATTTTCGTCATGGCAAAATATTCCGTACAACACGTATATAAATTCATTATATATATAATCACTAAATCTCATGCTATTTTTGTTTTTCGTGTTTCACATGTAATCCTTAATGTTTTCAAGTCTATTCCTTATAGACTACCCATGTATTGATCCTTCTTGTTACTTATGATTGAGCTCGCGTGATAGATCCTCATGTTATAGTGACACAATGAAAACCTTTTGTCATTTTTGTCATACTTTTGAAATCACTTTCATAATGTTATTGACCTTTGTTTTCATGAGAGCCCTTGGTGATTGTAGACCAAACTTTGTAAAAGTTTTTCCCCGGTTCACTACAATCGGAGCTCTGATACTAATCTGTCACACCCTGCTAGTAGCGGAAGCGTATTGTGTGTGACGTAAGAAAGGTAATCATTGCATCCAAATGAGTAAACACATAAACAACAACGATGCCATAGATATAATGATTTTAACAAAAGATCACAAGTTTCCCAACCTAGTTTCAAGTTTACCAACGTTCACAACGTTAACCATGACATAGATTAAGTTATATTACACAACACAAAAGCTAGTTTTTAACATAAATCATAGTGAGGTTTCGTCCCCTATATACCCATACGAAGTTGGGATATAAAAGACAAACCCTCCAAAAGTGGCCATCGTTGTCATTGACTTTCCCGTTACCCGTAGTGTATCACCGGCTCAAGACCTGTTTCCTGAAATACGTGTAGTTTTAAAAAAGTCAACAAAAGTTGCGCGAGTTCATGCAGTTATTGTTATCATATGAAATCTCATAAATGTTATCTTGTAATCATGGTATGTTCTGATCCATACATGGAGTCTGTTTAAGGATCTATTAGTGGGTAGCGAGCCCCCTGACAAAATGTACCATAAGTAAATAACCAAACCGAGAACACTTTGTTATCATTTGGGATCACAAAAGCACTCCATGGTTAACAACTAGGAGTGGGGCGTGCCTCAAGCCCAATAGATCTACACCGTTTGCACCTTGGTCACTATGTGATTAATGGTTACTAATGTTATCATCCTACTTATGCACATTGATCATGTTATCTTCTACTCCGTAACTAACATACCAATAGTTTTAGCATGTATTTCCCCTCGATGTTTTTGAAAACAAAACATTGAAATCAGTGAAAGGAGGGACATGAACTCACAAGTTTGCATTCCGTATTATGATACCGAAGTGAGCGTCCGTACGTGTCAATAACCTACATGTGTACTAATCTCGTTAGACACTAGGTCTTTCGGACCTCGTACAAGTTGTTCATCTTGAATTCTTTATTATGTTCTCGTTTGTCATCTTTGGAACAACTTTGTATTTTAGAGCGTTGGTAGTATACTCGCTCGATTGTTATGTATATACATGTATTCTATATGTATTGAATTATAGGTGAACGGGCTTCACCCTTCATACGTCTTCGTGCCGCGCACGCGTGTAATTTAGCCCTTGCTCATGCCATTGGGCCGAGCCCATGTCATCTATGTTATCGTATCTAAACCATGTTTTAATGTTATTGGGCCGAGCCCATGTCATTGGGCCGAGCCCATGTTATCTATGTTATTGGGCCTAACCCATGTTTTATTGTTATTGGGCCGAGCTCATGTTATATTGTCATTGGGCTCTAGCCCATGTATTAGGGAATTTGGGCCTAGCCCATTACTAGCTTTGATAGGCCCAATCCTAACTTTATGAGTCCATTAACATAATCTTGCAATTTTTTTACCAAAATGTTACCAAGTAGTAAACTTTAAATAAGTTCATTTTTCCTATGAAAAATACTTGGTAATTTGTATCGTTTTCGACTTTCCGGATTCTTGTTATCGATCGTTTAGATATGTGCTCGTTTTAATGTCTAAAATATGTTATTTTAGACTCGACTTTGTAGTAACTTGTTCACGATGTCGATACGCCCAAATTGTTGTCGTCAAGTGTTATATATTTCCATTTCGGCCATTTTATTTAATTGCCCGATTTAGTAGCATTTCTTGGACCATGTAGGAACATGTATGTGTATTTATTTTGATCACCCTATAGGTATCTAATGCATACACATATAGCACATAATACATGCACTTGACAAGTTTCCAAAAAAAAAAAAATATATATATATATATAATTTTTACCAAAAATTATATATACATATATGGTTACATTTTTTTTACCATTTATTTTTGTAAAGGAATAAGTTTTAGTCCATAAAACTTATTGAATATTTAAGACTTAAATGTTCTCATTAGGGTTTCCAAAATGACGTTTATGACCACTAATCGCGTTTAACATTGTTAATCACCCTTTAATCCCCTCTTTAATCGCGATTAGATTTTTAGAAAAATTCGCCATAGTTTCCCCTAAAACTATGACGTTTCCCACGTTATAAAAACGCGTTTAAACCATGTTTAAACCAATAATCATAATCAATTTCCAAATCAAGTTTCATTATCCCAACTTTACATGCATGATATCATACATTTTAACCCTCATTTCCATGAACTTTATAAGTGTATTTTAACCACTTGTTTAACAAATAATCTTCACATTTTTACTAGACTTTTTGAAGACATCATTTTTGTCATAAGTTCAAATCAAGTTTTCCCACTTTAACCCCTTTGATTACTAGACTTTTTATGGTGATATTTCATAAAAATCAAGTTATTAAACTTAACTTGTAAGAACAAAGTTTAATAAACTTCCAAAATTAAGTGTTAAATCCATTTAAACACTTGTTTCTTTATGAAATCTAAAAATTATATAATTAGTTCATGAAAGTGAGGATGATGATCTTTCAAGATTTAAACATACCTGATGTGGGGTAAAATACACATATTTGTCCCGTGTAAATTGTATAATTAATGTATATGTTTTAATTGTTTTATTTAGTTTTAGTGTTATATTATATTATATTGTGTTTTGGCAGGTCCTGGTGCAAATGGAGCAAAAACGAGTATATGGAAATGACCAGCTAGATGGGCAGAGTAGGGTGCCACTGACCGAAGTAAAATTGCAGCTAATTTACTTGAGTGGGTCGAGCCCGCTATCTCTATATTATTAGAGATATTGTTAAAAAAAGAGACAAATTTGTTATAAACCATACATTTTAGGCCCAACCCATTACTTATGGGCTTTAGGGTTTACAGTTATGTTTATCTCTATATATTGTAATGTTGAATAGAATGAAGAATGAAATTCAGTTTATCTCTTTTTCTCTTTGGTTTTTATCACGTTATCAGCACGTAGACTCTAACCAACTGAGATTACCGGCAATCTGAAATCATCCACAAGTCACTATCATTCAAAACATTCTCCAGTTCATCAAATCCGGGTACACTATCAATATCTCGTACTGTATTGAATATATTTTTTTATTATTATTGCGAACAACATTCTAAATACTTATTCTCCTATCAATATCTCGTACTGTTCTGAGGAGAATATATTATGAACAGATACAATATCAATATCTCGTACTTTAGAACAACTAGGATTTTCTTTTGATTTGTATATACAGAGATATATATTATGAACCGATACAACAACTAACGAATCGATATACAATAAAATTAGTTTTTTTCCCCTCAAACACACGACGGTTCCTACTGTCATACATAACTATCTTACCCGAAATTTTCTTTTCTCCGGCGATTGTCCTCAACCGCCTTTTTAGAACTCATCACCGCCGGACCTCTTCTCCCTCTCTACCCCCTCTCTCTAGATTTCTTGATAAAGGTGACAACAGGAAGTGATCAACTTCCTTATGGGAAAGCACCGACAACAACATCAGCAAGCCGGTAGTATCGACGGCACCGACATTCTTCCTCACGATAACGCCGTTTACAGAGCCCTCTTATGTTTTTTCCGCTGGCCTCTACGATCCGTTTGGCGAAAAACCGAACTCAACATCGATCGTCACATCATCCTCCGTCCAGATCCCATCGGAGAAGCAAGAGAGAAACCAGAGACAGTTATTTCCAATACAGGCGACGATTGCGATTGTTCATCATCTTCGATCGGTATATCCTTGTGAACTTTTAGGTCTTATTCGTTCATTGAGAGATGATTTATTTTTGAAGAGGAGAAAGTGAAAATTTTGGATATGAATATGATGATTTATTCATTTATCATCTTCATGTTGGAGTACAGCTGTACCCACTTTCTATCTTATTATCATTAATATTTAATATTTAACTTTTGAGAAAACCAATGGTAAATTAAAACTTATAACAGTAACCATTTGGTTAATTTTTTTTACTTTGTAGTTGCCTTCTTAAAAACTAAGTTGTGGACTTAAATTAATATTGTCCAATAACGCGAGTTCATTCATATGAAATTATTTGGTGACTTAATGCGTTGTTTTTGAGTGACTTAATTTTTAACTAACGATAACAAGGGTGAGAAAGGTGAAAATAATCACAAGGGGTGCTTTCACCTTACAGGATACAAAATTAATAAATGAGTTTTTTTTCCTTCACTATTTTATAAACATACTTAAAGTTTAGAACCTGCAGTTCTAGCAAAAGAGAACCCGAAGTTCTCATACAATATACATTTATTTGAAGGCTTGTTTTTAAAATGCCTTATCCTTTCATTTGTAGACAAAATGTCGAATTTATCAAAGCTTGAATTCACCGCACTTGACATCTCGGGTAACAACTACCTCCCGTGGACTCTTGATGCTAAAATTCATTTGACGGCAAATAATTTAGGGGAGACAATTATTGATGGTAATCAAAGTAAACCTCAAGATAAATCTAAAGCGGGAATATCTAACTGTTGAGGACCCCCTTGAATTGTGGACAAACATCAAAGAACGTTTTGACCACCAGAAGTTCGTCTTACTCCCCAAAGCCCGCTACGAATGGCTTCATTTACGACTGCACGATTTTAAGATTGTCAGTGAATATAATTCTGCCTTGTTCCGCATTACCTCTGAGTTAAAATTATGTGGTGAAAAAATAACCGATGATGACATGCTTGAAAAAACCTTCTCAAAGTTCCATGCCTCAAACATGCTCCTGTCGCAGTAATACCGGGAACGTAAATTTACTAAATATTCTGAATTGATATCATGTCTTCTGGTCGCGGAGCAAAACAACAAGCTCCTACTACAAAACCATCAATCGCGACCCGCCGGTGCAAGCCCATTCCCTAAAGCGAATGTGGCCAATTATCAAAGTGGACGAGGTAGAGGTAGAGGTCGCGGCCCCAGCAGAGGTCGTGGTCGTGGTCGAGGACGGGGATATACATGGCATCGAGAGTCCCAGAACACTAAACATAGCGGTGGTGAATCGAGTCGACACAATACGGGGCGACCTTCGAAAGGGAAAAGTAGCGGGAACCAAAGCAACATTTGTTATAAATGTGGGATGTCAAATCATTGGTCCCGCACATGTCGCACCCCTAAACACCTCGTTGAGGCATATCAACGCATTTGTTATAAACTCTTGCAATGTTTCATTTTACTTCTTTGAATTAACTTTTATTTATTTTTATTTCCTGAAGAAATATGTATAATAGCTCCATTAGAGCTATTATTGGTGATGAATGTCTGGTAGATAGCGGTAGTACTAACACTATTCTCAAAGATATGAAATTTTTCTCTGAGTTGTCTCCGGCAGAGACACCGATTAGTACTATATCTGGTGTCAGTAACCTTATCGAAGGCTCCGGCAGAGCACACATAATATTGTCTTCGGGGTACCAAATTAACTATTGATAATGCATTATATTCAAGTAAATCTAGAAGACATTTACTTAGCTTTAAAGATATTCGAAAAAACGGTTACCACCTGTGACAACTCGAGTTTTCAAAGTCTTTCCTCGCAACTGTTCTTGTTCTTGTTTGTGCATCTTGTTATTCTATTGGAAATTAATGTTTTGTATGAGTTGGTTAAGTGTTAAATATGGATTTTGTGAATTGTGTGATGTAACCTTGTTGGATCGTCGTGTGACCCTAATGAGTCAATCAGAAGAGTTTAAAATCAGAATCAAAGGCGGAATCAGTGATTCTAACTCGATACAGCTTGATTTTCCCTAATTATCTTCTTACTACTGATTTCAAAGCTTTACAGATCGTTTGACAAACGGACAGCACCTCGGCTCTGAAATCTCGAACGTTACAAATGACACAGCAACTCAGGTATATATAGGGGTGTTGATTTCGTACGAAATAGCAAAAGCCTATTTCGTGCGAAATACCAGTGTGTGATTTCGTACGAAATAGCCCTTGCTATTTCGTGCGAAATACCCCTTAAACATTCAAACCCTAATTTCTAACACGCTGAGCACTGGTTTATCCTATCTAGATACAAGACTCTATAAGACGAAGTTAACAGACATTTATGCACCAACAGACTCCCCCTTGGATGTTGACGAAGTCTTTATCATCAAATCTTCAATCTTTAGTCTTGATATATCTTCTCATACTGCTCAAAATGTCTGACACTGTAAGCATCCTTCAATCTTTATCTTCAAACTCCCATTTGAATGTTGATCCAGAATGTAGACTCCCCCTTTCAATATGCTGGGGCTCGAATTCTGGTTCAAACTTTACACAAACTTTGCCATGGGGATCTTGTTTCCTGTTTCTCAAAAATATAACATTATAATCTATTGACTTTTAACATCTTTTCTCGCTTTTATCAGTTTTTAGAAATTCACTTAAGTAACTAGGTCCAAGTTAATGACCCTAGGCACTTAATTTATCTACCAAGTCCAACTTAATGACCTTGGTTGATCTGAAACAAAGCAAAACTGACTTTTGTTCAACATTTTTCAAAACATTTTTCTGAAAATTACAAGTTTCAACTTAATGAACTTGTTTTGACTTTACATCTTTCACAAGTTTATCATATTAAGCTCACAACCCTTCTGTCCAGCTCAGAAACTTCCTGCATCTGCTTCAAACTTCGAATTTGAAGGTCAGCTTTCCACTTTGGTTCGTCGGAAAAATAAAGTAGAAATATAAAATCTTTTTGGATTTTGAATAAAGTTTCTATACTAGAATGCTAAACAGAAATGAAATGCAGTAAAAGTAAACTATTTACAAACATATTTTTGGTGAGCGTGTTAGGGAATCATATCAGCTATCGACAAGTCACAAGTACCGTTAAGCTTTAATTTCATATTCAGAATTAAACAATTCGCTTAGATTGTCGATATACTGATCCATTTAAATTCTCACACAAATTTCAATCTGTCCAGGATACGAATTAGGTGAATTAAGAACTTAAACTCATTCATGTGTCCCACCTCTTGAATATACTCCCGTATCCAGATCCCAATATTCAGTCTTACAAGTGAGTATACCACCGATGATATCTGTAAGGGGTTAAAATGCGAGGGCCATGAGAGCTCAGGCTATTGCTTCCGCAAAATCAGAGAGATGATGGCTTCGACTTTAGGTGTGTCTCCTTTAGAGGATCTTTTTTTACAACAGCACAAGATTAGCATTTTTCAATGTTTCATCATTTTTATGCTGAGGGAAGGCTTTTATTTCAAGCAGCAGTAAAGTATTATACGGGGACTAGGCCATTGCTTCCGCAAAATCAGAAGTCCCGGGATAATACCCCAGATATCACTGAGTATAAAGACCTAGTATTTCAGAAAGAGGGATCTTTCAAACAAGATTTCAGGGGTTACATATATATCCAAGTAGTGTTCCCCACAAAATAAGCAAGTAAAGATTTATGTTTATATCCCGAACAAACCTACTAAATGTGTAAAAACCTACCGGCATATCATCAGCGAGACTGCTTAAGACTTTTAAACTTTACATATCTTTAGCATACCGTAATTGTCAAGCCAATGTACTATCATTTTCCCTTTTTACACAAGCTCTTTTTCGGAATTTCTATTGTTTTTGTATTTTGAAATATCTCATGTTTTTGTAATTTTGAAAAAATTTTTTTTTTACTGTTTTTGTATTTTCTGAAAATATAACCTAACTCCCCCTAAATACCAAAACAAGTAAAAAATCGACAAAGCATTGCAGATTGCTTCTCAACATCATCTACAGTGATACCTTCATCTACGCCAAGAATCTCATCCGACACCGATAAAAGCTTCATACCGTTCAATTTTAAAAGATATTGAAAACGAGCTTTATCAAACGCGTTGGTATGTAAATCAGCTTTTTGTTCGTCAGTATGGATTTTCTCAATTCGTATCAACTTCTTCTCGAAACAATCTCGGATGAAGTGATGACGAATTTCAATGTGCTTCGTTTTAGCGTGATGAACATGATTTTTTGTAATGTTTATAGCTGCCTCATTATCAACAAAGATAGGGGTGTTAAGAAATTGCAAACCGTAGTCTCGCATCTGTTGCTGGATCCACAAGATCTGAGAGCAGCAGCTGTTAGCAGATACATATTCAGCTTCACATGTGGATAAAGCTACAGAGGTCTGCTTCTTGCATTACCAGGTAACCAATCGTGGTCCGAAAAACTGGCACCCTGCTGTTGTTGACTTAGCGTTAACTTTGCAGCATCCGAAATCGGAATCGGAATACCCTTCGAGCGTGAAATCCCCTTCTCTTGGATACCACAACCCCAATGATGGAGTTCCTTTCAGGTAGCGTAATATCCGTTTCACAATCACCATATGCGAAGCTCTCGGGTTAGACTGAAATCTTGCTGCGAGGCAGGTTGGATACATGATATCGGGTCTAGAAGATGTCAAATACATCAGCGATCTGATCATGGAATGATATAACGTTTCATCTACCTTCTCTCCGGTGAGATCAGTGTTTATCCCATGGTTCGTTGCTAATGGGGTGGAAGCTGGAGTAGAACCTGACATCCCAAATTTCTCTAAGATATCATGAACATACTTCGTCTGATGTATAAATATTCCCTTAGGCAGTTGATCAACCTGAAGTCCCAAGAAGAATTTCATCTCACCCATCGATGACATTTCAAATTTTTGCTTCATAACTCTTTCGAAATCTTTGCACAAATTTTCATTTGTTAACCCAAATATGATGTCGTCCACGTATATTTGAACTATCAGAAGATGTCCGTCGACTTCTTTGGTGAAGAGAGTGGCATCCACTTTTCCACGGATGAAGTTGTTGGCAAGTAAATGTTGAGACAATGTCTCATACCAAGCTCTCGGGGCCTGGTGTAAACCATACAGTGCTTTATCCAGTAAATAGACCTTGTCTTTGTGGATTGGATCGGTGAAGCCCGATGGCTGTCCGACATATACCTCCTCTTTTACCTTCCCATAGAGAAACGCTGATTTAACATCTAGCTGTTAAACTTTAAAATTTTTCCAAGATGAAAATGCTAGGAAGATTCTGATCGCTTCAAGTCTAGCAACTGGAGCATATACTTCAGTAAAATCTATATCCTCCTGCTGACTGAAACCCTGGACTACGAGTCGAGCTTTGTTACGAATAATAACCCCTCGATCGTCTCTCTTACACTTGAACACCCACTTGGTGTTTATCTTCCTGTGACCATCAGGCAAGTCTACCAATTTCCACACTCCCAACTTCTCAAACTGACTCAGCTCCTCTTGCATCGCATTGACCCAAGAATCTTCAGTTAGTGCTTCCTTGTATGTTCGCGGCTCAATCTGCGAAATAAAACAACTAAGTGAAAACTCAGTTTGTAACGAAGCAACTGTAGAATAAAAACAAGTAAGGCCTTGGTCAATTTGACGTCTAGTGCGAACGCCTGATTGTAATTCTCCAATTATCAGCTCTTCTGGATGGTACGAAAGAGTTCTCGGCATCACCTCGCCTGGAACATCTACCTCACCTTCCAAATTTGTGACATTCTGATTTGCACCTTGTTCACTGACTGGAATTGTTTGACTTGATCTCTGGATCTACTTCCCCTCAGAATCTGAATCACCACGATCGAATATAGGTCTATCTTCAGATTCTAGATTATCGTTGACTGCCATCTGATTGTCAAGAGTTTGTTGAATATCATCATGTTCTCCAGCATTACTAGGACCGGCTTCATCGTTATTTGAAGCTCGAAATTGTCGTTTAAATGTGTTAGTGCATTACGTCTATTGACTTCGTCTTGAATCATGTAATAGGATAGGTTAGGATTATCAGTGTCCGAGTTGCAAGAAACTGTTATTAGAAAGTTTAGAAGGCTGTTAGCTTGAACATGCATGATAACTTGAACATGCCTAGTCGCTTGAACAGGCCTGGTCGCTTGAACATGTCATGTCCATTTCAAGCTAACTACACACACTATAAATAGGGCACTTGTTGGTTTCATTTGGTACGCTTCAGGATTTGTAACGAAGTGCTACCGAAATCTGTTCAGGTTGTAATTAGTGTTATAATCAATCAAAGTGACAGATTTATTAGTATTAAGCTATTTCCGCGTCTGTTTCACTGATTCCGCCTTTGAATCGGATATAAAACTCTTTTGAACGACTCAGTTGGGTCCTACAACGATCCTACAAGTGGTATCAGAGCTAGTTGGAGGAGTTTTGCAGTTTACAGCTGATTTTCATTGAAATTTCTCGTTTCTACACCTTCTTTCTTCAATCGAATAGGATTTCACAGTCCGAATTGGTTCAAATTTTCACAGTACACTCGGAATTGGACATAGACAAACCCTTGAAAGTTTTATGGTCAAATTCGGACTAAAAATGACATAAACAAGCCTAAAACTTGTGTTCACTTGAACGGATATTGTCTGTTCGCTTGAAAATATAGCTTAGTTCACTTCAACTTGCCTGTTCGCTTGAAAATATAGCTTAGTTAGCTTCAACTTGCCTGTTCGCTTGAAAATATAGTTATGTTCGCTTCAAACAGTCTGTTAGCTTGAAACAGTCTGACCGCTTGAAACTGTCTGACCGCTTGAAACCGTCTGACCGCTTGAAACCGACACATCGCTTGAAAAGTGCATTGTGTATTGATCAAGACTTGCGGCCCAATAGATTTTAAGGAGTGCCAATTATTCAGGTTATTCAAGAGTTTCAAATCATGGCTGAAGAATTTTTCAACACGTTCTACAATGCGTTTACATCGGATACGGTAGAATCATCAGAGGCTACACCCAAAGCTATAACTAAGACGATCAAGGATAACATCAAACATGACAACTTTTATGGAACGTTTTCAAAACCTCCGAAGCTGGATAACATTGAAGATTATGTCTGGTGGAAGGAGAGGTTCATCAATTGGGCGAAGGCATATGCACATGAGAGTTGGTTCTGTTTGAAGTTTGGTTATGAGAGCCCAGTAAATGACAAAGGAGAAGAAATTCTGATCAAAGATTATTCAGAAGATGATAGAAAGAAATTTTCTTATGAACAGAAGATGATTGCTTTGATTCAGCAATCAGTTCGAGATGATATTTTCTCATTATTAGTTCATGATGGGTCATCAAAGTCTGTGTGGAAAGCTTTGAAAGTAAAAGCTAAGGGGGGTAAACAAATTCAGAAAAACAAAATAGCTTTATTGAAAAAAGAATTTGATTTGTTTGACAGTTTAAAGGGAGAGACAGTGAGGAAAATGATTGAGAGGTTTTGCCATTTAAAAATTGAACTTGAAAGATTCAAAATTGTGAAAACAAGAGAAGAGATAATTGACAAAGTAATTGAAGCGTTACTACGAGCTGATCAGTGGCAAACGTTTGTTTTTATCTTGAAAATTGATGCTAAATTTGATACAATTTCTGTTGATGCATTGTTAGAAAAGATTGAGAGTCATGATCTGGAGCTACAAAAGCAAAACAAGAAGAGTGGTTCATCTCATCAACAAAATGTTTGCTTGTACTACAAAGGGAGTGTACCTTCGGAGAAAGGTGTTAGTTCACCAAAGACAGCATTCAGTGGTGAGAAGATGAAAGAACCATAAACAACTTCATCAAGTTACCATTCTGGATATCATTCATCTTCAAAATCAAGTTCTGATGAAGCTGAGGAGATTTTGTGCAACATTGCTCTTAAACTGAAGAATTCTCCTGCAATGAGCATCAATGCAGCTAAGTAGCAAATGAGTTTTCTTGCATCTGTTTTGGAGTCGTATGAAGGTCTAGTGGCTGGTAAAATTGGAAACTCTGAATTAACCAAAGAAGACTACGACCAGATTGATCCGGAAGAGATGGAACTCATTGACATTCGCTGGTGTTTGGCAAGTTGTATTCGCAGAGCTCAGAGATATATGGAAATTACAGGGAAACAATCTTTGGGTGGTCCTTCAACGAAACTTGGATTTGACAAATCCAAAGTGACCTGCTTCAGATGCAAGCAAAAGGGTCATTTCAAAAGAGAATGCAGAAATTCTGAAGTTGCAGAAGGAAATGAACGTCCTTTCAACGATGATTATTATCGAAAAGTGATCTACCACCGAAGCAAAGAAGAGCCGAAATTGATTGAAGATAAAACCAAATCAAGAGCTTGTTTTGTAATTCACGATGATGAAGGTTTTGACTGGAGCTCAATTTGTCCAGAAGAAGATCGTTTGGAAAATGTTCGAAAAACAGCTCATGGCAGAGCTGTGACAGAGGAAAGAAAATTTGTGTTTGTTGCTGAAATTAAAGAAGATGTTAACGAAGAAAAAGACACTGTTGAAGTCAAAGAGAGAACTCGGGAAGAGATTTTAAAGGAGAAAACTGAGAGAGAAAGATTTATTGTGGGATGCAGGATGCAGAAAATGGAAGAAGAATATGAGAATGCTGTTGTGAACAAACGATGGGATAAAAAGCAAGAATGTTATGTCAACAAACAAGGTGAACCAGTTGTTCCCAGATGTGACATAGTTCATGATGATGTTCTTCTTGTTATTCCTCGATTCGGTGAATACTATTCAAATGTTGCAAAAGATAAAACATATGTAAAAAGGCTGGATAAAATCATCAGGGATGCTATGACAATCAAATTGAGAAAGAGAAATGAAGAAAGAATGAAGAAGAATATTGAGAATATGGTTGATGAATTGAAGAAGGTCGCTGAGGAAGTCAAGATTGAAGAAGTGAAAGATAAAATTCAGAAAGTTGAGGATGTGAAGACGTTTGAAGAGAAGGTTGTTGAAAAAGAAGCTGTTATTGAAGAACAGCAAGTTGAAGTATTCAAGAATGAGAATTTGGAAGCTGGTGATGCTGGTGATGAAGTTAGTGTTGAAGAAAAGCAGAATGATGCTGATCAGAAGCAGACAGAGACTGTAACAAACACCGAAGTGCCAATCACTGAGGTAAATTCTGATTCTAACATCTTGACTGAAATTGTTGAACAGTGCAAGAAATGCATGGAAACATGCAGTGCTTGTACTGAAAAAGACAAAAAGATCAGAACAAGAGATCTTGATTTTGCAAAACTTGAAGAAGTTTTCAAAAGCAAGTGCAAAGAAATGTTTGAAAATGAAAAGGTTTTAAAAGAAAACAATGAAACGCTTTCAGAAAAATGTAAAAAGATAGAAAAAGAAAATGAAGTTTTGAAAGAAAATGTTTCTAAAATAACAGAAGAATGTTCACAAAAAGAAACTATTTGCCAAGAAATGAAAAAGGAATATGATTCAATAAAATTGGCTTATCACATTACAAAAGAATCATATGAAAAAGTAAAAAATGAAATGAAACTTGCTCAATCAAGATTGAAATACTGTTCTGAAACATCAAAGGAACTAAAACGAATGTATGAAATAAAACAACAAGTTGTGAATTCTTATATTGAAGATGTTGCTAAACTTAAGCGTAAGATTGTTGATTTAGAACATGATAACAACAAATTAAAAAGTTATCACGCGTCGTCATATGTGCTTGAACGTATTTTCAACATAAAACCGGATGGGAAAGATTCTGAGCAAAACACGAAAGGTATTGGCTCAGAGTTTCATCAAGTTCCACCACCGGAAAAGTTTGTGTTTTATGTTGATGAAAAAGTCGAAAAAGCTTTCAACATGGTAGATCAATTGCCAGACAACATTGAAGTAACCTATTTTAAATCTGATGATTCTAGTGATTCAGAGGTGGTAGGTAAAGTCGTTGAAAGTGTGTTGAAAGAAGAGTCGGTTGATACAGGTAAATCTGAATCACAGGATGAAGATGAAGGAAATCTTCATGATAGTTATCTGAAAAACACAAAATCCGAGAAAAATTTGAATTATGATTCAAAAGGATTGGTTTATACCATGATTGGATCGGACAAATTGTTCTTAGATGTTGTATTCCCGATTCAGAATGTGATTTCAGAAAAGGTTGATAAAGTTTTCAAAATGGTTGAGATTGAGAAGTCTGAGATTTCAAAGTTTGCTGGTAAGAGTCATAGAGGTTCGTATAACAAACCTGGTTACAAAAAGAAAAACATGAAGGCTGGGTTGGGTTATAAGAAGAAACAAAGTTGGAAAAGAAATGAAACTCCGAATTTTCAGACAAAAATGAGTTTTGTTCAAGGAAAAAGTTTTGAAGAAGTGGAAAAACTTAAAATTGGACAACAGTCTATTGAAGAGTTCCTAGCTCATAAGAAAAAGCAACAACCCCAGGTCAAAGATGTTTCCATGAGAACATGTTTTAAATGTGATCAAAAAGGACATCTTGCTCGCAAGTGTCCAAATCTGAAACCTGTGGATGTTGACATAAAGAAGATTGATGCTGAGAAACAAAAATCTGAGAATGTGAGACAAAGGTCAACCAGATTTGACTCAAAACAAACTTGGAGGTACAACACAAACAAGTTTGCTTCGACTCAAAACTGGAAATCAAACCCAAACAGGTTCGATTCTAGACAGACTTGGAATTCTCACACACCCAGATTTAGAACAACACAAAGTTGGAAAACATTTGTTGATATGACAAAACCACAAGAGTTTTGGAAACCAAAAGTTGTTCAAAAACAGAATGTTCAAAAAGAGTCTCATTTTTACAAAAGAGGTACTCCGAAAGGTCAGACATGGAGTATTAAGAAACAAGTGTCTTTGGTAAAAGATGAGAAAGTTGAAGTTGAAGTTAAAGTTGAAAAGATTTTTGTGAAAAATGACAAAGAGTTTCCAGCATTGAATGAAAATTATTGTGTTGAAATGCCTAAGGTTCAACAAACCTGGGCTAAATTGTTCAAGTAATTGAGTAGTTTGTTTGTGCAGGTGCTCATGGAATTTTAAGATTGTGAGTTTGGAACTCAGAGCAGCCTGGCACAACGAGGAGAGGAGGCTGCTGAATCCTGTGTTGGTTAAAACAGGAAGTTTGTTTGTTTTTCTGTAAATAAATAAACAATATCTTTAAAACCCTAAAAATTGAAAACTTGAAAAACCAAAAATATGTTTGTTTTTAATTTTTAATTTTTGTCAAAAATAGAAAATTACAAAAATATGTGTTGATTGAATATGCCGAAACCCTCACGGCTGAACAAACATGATTACTTTCACAAGTCTGAAAAACGGTTTTCAAACTGTAAATATCAATGTGTTGTAAATCATGGGGGTACATTATTTTTCTGCAAATCAGTGCATGAGAAGCAGAAAATGGATGGCGAGACTAAGCTATCAGTATTGGTTGTCAAATTTTCTTTCAATGGTTTTGCATTTTAGGGGGAGAAATATTGTTAGAAAATACAAAAACATTTGAAAATTTGAAAAAGCCAAAAACATTATAAAATTCAAAAATTGAGTTTTTGCGTAAAAAGAGGAAATGATAGTACATCAGTAGACAGTTACAGTACGCTAAAGAGTTGGAAAGTTAAAATGTGTTAAACGATTTCACTGATGATATGTCGGTAGATTTTTATACATTTAGTAAACTTTTTCGGGATATAAACATAAATTCAAACTTGCTTATTTCGTGGGGAACACTACTTGGATATATAGGTAACCCCTGAAATCTTGTTTGAAAGGTCCCTCTTTCTGAGATACTAGGTCTTTATACTCAGTGTTATCTGGGGTATTATCTCGGGACTTCTGATTTTGCGGAAGCAATGGCCTAGTCCCCGGAGAATACTTTCTGCATTGCTTGAAATATAGCGCCGCCCTCAGCAAATTGATGAAACAATAAAATTGATAGCCATTGCTGTTGTAATACAAAAGATCCTCTAAAGGGGACACACCAAAAGTCGAGCCGTCATCACTCTGCTGAACGGAAGTTCTGACCTGAGCTCTCACGGTTTCGTACTATAATTTATTCCCCTTACAGATATCATCTAGGTATACTCACCTGTAAGACTGAATATTGGGATCTGGATACGGGAGTATATTCAAGAGGTGGGACACATGAGTGAGTTTAAGTTCTTAATACACCTAATTCGTATCCTGAATCAGTTGAACTTTGTGTGAAAATTTAAGTGGATCAGTATATCGACAATCTAAGTGAATTGTTTAATTCTTAATGTGTAACTAAGCTCAACGGTACTTGTGACTTGTCAAAAACTGATATGATCACCTGACGCATACTCAAACAAAAATATTGTTTGTAAATATATTTGTACATATTTCTTTACTGCTTTATATTTTCAGAAAATCACAAAAAGATTTTTGATTCTGCTTTATTTTCGACAACTGATGTCTGAAATGCTGAGTTTCAAAATCTAAGTTAGTTGATTGTGTTTCTGATAATAAAACAAGTTCATTAATTTGAAACTTGAATTAAAAATCAAAAATCAAAAACAGTTTGTGATATCTCCAAGGTCATTAGTTTGGACTTGGATGATTTTCTGTGAGGATTTTGGATACTGAACATTGCCATATCTATAAAGATTGTTGATAGAGGGAGTGTTTTAGAAAGTTGAATAGAGCCAGATTACGATTTCTGGAAAATTGAATGTTCAAAACATTGTTACTTATAAATGTTTGAGAATTGCAGATGTTGTACCAGACTACGATCCCGAGAGCAGAGTCTAAGGGGGAGTCTGAAGACAAGCTTAAAGCAAAGAGGAGCTTGTAGATGGATAGCTAGGTGTCGATCCCAAAAGCACGGAAGCTTGACGAAAGGGGGAGCCTGAAGCTGATAGGAGAGAAAGATTGATGGATGCTTATAATGTTACAACTTGAATGAGAAGGCAGAATGATCAAGACTGAAGATGTGTCATACTGAAGACTAGACACTGAAGACTTCATCAATATCTGAGGGGGAGTCTGTTAGTGCATTACGTCTATTGACTTCGTCTTGAATCATGTAATAGGATAGGTTAGGATTATCAGTGTCCGAGTTGCAAGAAACTGTTATTAGAAAGTTTAGAAGGCTGTTAGCTTGAACATGCATGATAGCTTGAACATGCCTAGTCGCTTGAACAGGCCTGGTCGCTTGAACATGGCATGTCCATTTCAAGCTAACTACACACACTATAAATAGGGCATTTGTTGGTTTCATTTGGTACGCTTCAGGATTTGTAATCTGTTCAGGTTGTAATTAGTGTTATAATCAATCAAAGTGACATATTTATTAGTATTAAGCTGTTTCCACGTCCGTTTCACTGATTCCGCCTTTGAATCGGATATAAAACTCTTTTGAACGACTAAGTTGGGTCCTACAACGATCCTACAAAATGACTCAGTTGGGAATCTTTCTTGTGATTCTTCATACTCTCTCAGAATATCCAATTCGTCAAAGAAATCTGGTTCTTCTTCTAAGTCAAATGAATCCCACGAACAAAGACTTGTTTCAATGGACTTGCATAACCCACGAATATTCCCTCAATGCTCTTTGCACCAAATTTACCATAAGGTTCTAGAACTGTACAGGGAGACCCAAACGGTTCCAGATACTTCAGGTTAGGTTTGTGGTTGTTGATCAGCTCGAAACATATCTTGTTGAATTTCTTCACTGTAAGAACCCGGTTGAGTGTATAGCAAGCGGCTGACACTGCTTCTGCCCAAAAGTTGACTGGTAGTTTCGAGTCAGCAAGCATCGTCCTAGCCGTTTCAATTAGTGTCCTGTTCTTTCTTTCAGCTACTCCATTTTGTTGTGGAGTATAAGGAACACTAAATTCTTGCAATATACCTCTCTCATCGCAATACTCTTCCATCTTGTTTGTTCTTGAACTCTATTCCGTTATCACTCCTGATTCTTCTGATTTGAGTTTGGTACAAGTTTTCAATTTTTCGGAACAACGTCATCAAACTTTCAAACGTCTCATCTTTTGACTTCAGAAATGATACCCATGAAAATCTCGAGTACTCGTCTGTTACTACTAGACAGTAGAGATCACCAGTTATGCTTTTGACATTTACTGGACCAAACAAATCCATATGGAGTCTCTCTAACGGTCTCGAGACTGAGTTAACCTTCTTTCCAGGGTGAGATTTCTTCTTTTGCTTGCCTTTGACACAGCTAATGCACTCCCCCTCAAGATGAAAACCTTTTACATGAACACCAATTACTAAGTCATTATGCACCAGGTGATTCATTTTTCGCATGTGAATGTGACCCATCTTTCGATGCCACAATTGCGATTCTTTTTCTGTTGCTCTTGACATAAAACAGTGAGCCTGACCCGTGGTAGTAGTTGCTACACTCATGTCCAACACGTACAGATCATTGACTCTAGGTGCTCTCATGATAACCCACTCTTCGGGAACAACAAATCCTGGTTTCAATATCAAACATTCCTTATCTGTAAAGTGCGTTGTATACATATGATCACAGATCTGAGAGATGCTCAGAAGATTGTTTTCAAGCTCGGCGATGTAGTTTACTGCAACACCCCGTGTTTTCGTAAGTGAAAGTCAAAGTCAAGGTCAAAGTCAACGACCGATTTCGCGCAACGTGACTCGTAGAAATGTCTTTATTTTATGTATATTATGTGGAGTAAGTGTTGTTAATGACAATAATCGAATCGTGTCAATCGTTAATAAATCGACTCGCGACTGTGAACTGTAGGCAGTAACAATGCGATAAAGATAATCGACTAATAACCAAGCTATACTAATCGAATCGACATCAAATCGTAACTCAAGCTATGTATTTTACTTGTCATTTATACGTGTGTGTGTGCCTTACGTGTTACCTGTGCATGTTTATTTATGTTTTGTTGTGATAATCAAGCGAACTCAAACGAACTCGAAGTCCAACTCGAATGTAATCGAACCCGAACCCGAATTCCAAATCAAACCATGTTATATACGAAGTAGTTGGGACTAAAAGTAATTTGACTAGGAAACCCTATTGAATCACTCGCAATCGAAACCGAAGCGTCATCGCACCCGAACGCACCATTCAGTCGACATCCGGACGGATGGTCCATCCGCACGGATTGCCAAATCCGCACGGATTTCCAGTCCGCACAGATGACCAGTCCGCACGGATAACCAATCCGGGTGACCTGCAATCCGCACGGATAACCCTTTCCCCTTTTAGCATCCTATAAATACCCGGGTCACTCTCCCAACTTTCCACTTTTGGCAAGTGACGTCCGACCAGCGCACTCTCTTCACCTTTTCTTCGATTTCTCTCAATCCAGGTAAGATCTCGCTCTAAATCTTGTACATTCTTGATCTATACACACATCTACACCTTTCCATCTTTCAAATCTCAACTTTTAACCATGAAATCATCAAGATTTGAGGTATTCTAGGGTGACGTCATCATGAAGTTCTCATGAACTTCAAGTGTGACCTCATTCCACCAAGAATAACTCAGATCTGAATGATTTCCACAAGATTTCACAACGACTTCACCTAAATCTAAACTTTTCTAAAGGATAAAAGGGTTGAAAGAAATAAACAAGTTTTCTCCTTCTTTTACCCTCGAAAAGCGGTAGGAATCGGATCCGTTCTAGTCTCCTACTTAATGATAGTGATGCACTAGTCCTAGATCTGGATTCTACCCGCAAGACACCTGATTTCGGGTTAGACCGGGATGACCGTTCTAAACCGCCGACAGGCTGTGTTAGGGTGATTCCTGGCCGGCTTGGTCAGGCGGTTAAGGATGCGATTCCAAATGGTTGCCACGTAATCGGAACGTCTCAATAGAACGACAAAGGCGACCAAGGGTAGCCGGACGGAACAACCAGGACGAGTAAGTTGTCCGCACGAGTAAGTTGTCCGCACGGACAAGTTGTCCGCACGGACAAGTTGTCCGCACGGACAAGTTATCCACACGGACAGACGATCCGGACGGGTTGTCACCCGGACGAGCCACACTTGGGACCCACATTCAAAACGAGGTTTGAGTATCGACGAATGAGCAATCCGGACGGACGACCTCTGAATGGATTACTCTTCGGATCATGAGATACTAGGACCTTAAACAATTTCAACAATGTTCATCCGCACGGACAAGTTGTCCGCACGGACAGACTATCCGGACGGATTATCTTTGTCCGCACGGATTACCATCCGGACGGATTCCACAAATTTCATCAAGTGACTCAGCCTTAGAGACGTGTTCGCACGGATTACCATCCGGACAGATTGTGGTCCGCGCGACCAGCTTGAAGGGTAGAGGTACTTAGATGTTTTCTAAATGCTACAACGAAAACTTCAAAGGACAAGCCATCATACACAAACACATTCTTGGGAAGAAACAATCCACTCGAATAGTAATCCACACGGACTACTTGTCCGCACGGATAAACGATTCGCACGAGTGATTAATCCGGATGGATTACCATCCGCACGGATAGTTACTCGCACGGATAGTTTACTCACACGGATAGTTTACCCGCACGGATTACCATCCGCACGGATTACCATCCGCACGGATAGTTTACTCGCACGGATAACTTATCTGCACGGAAGACCAATCCGCACGATCAGTCATCCTACCCACGCTCATTCTGTACTGTTTTCCATGTCACTTATCGTTACATTATCGAATCTATTCAGGCTAACCGTACTCACTGAAGAGCGCTCCCTTCAATCCACAATCGCTGTGAGTATACTCGAACCCTTTTTGCTTTTAGCACTTTTGGGTGTTACATACGTTACGAATATTCAAACTACAACCATCACACTACTCAAGCTATTTTAACGCTAAACCATTTATGCATGTTATACGTGGCTTATGAATGCTTGTTTGTTATGTTTACACATGGAATGCTGTCTACCTGCCTTAGCAACGATAGTACTATAGTTTGGACTCAGCACCCGTTCACACGGGGGTTGTTAAGGATCTTTTACTTGCATGGATTACGGTGGTAATCATGTATTGCGAACTGCCTCGGGCAGTCAACCCGCAGTCATTGGTATTGATGGATCTATGTCGATAACTAACGTGCTTCATTTCACTATGTGTACGTGCTGGTTATGCGTAAACGAATTCGAACTCTATATGCTATTATCAAACTTGTATGCTCACCTTTACATTATATGTATTGACTTTATTTTAACGTATGTGACAGGTTCTTAGGTTGTTTCTGTGCTTAACTTGCTGGTGATGAAATTGAGGCTAGGGAAGGAGTCCTAGAAACCAACAAATAAACTAGCTATGTTTAAATCTGAGTTGTCGGAACAGAATACTTGTCTTGATGCTTGTCTGTAATAATTATTTAACTATTTGAGATACGGTATGGGACGTATTGCTTTAATTGAATGGTAATGATAGTTGTTATGGAAACTTCTGGACAATCTGTTTCGCTCAGTGCCACGCCCCGATGATTCCGCCATCGGTTGGGGTGTGACATATTGGTATCAGAGCCATAACTATAGGGAATTAGGCAAGACTTGACCTAGTCCGGGTCAAAGTCTTAGAAACCTAGACTATAGTTAAGAACCATCAGACCAACTCGCGCGTAGGCATAAACTCGCCACCATCACTCGTTGTTTCCTGTCGTTGCACTCGAAATTTTAATTATGATCAAGCACGGAGGCCGAGAACAGGTGTGAAAACCGCAAACTCTCGGCTAAAGTCGCTTAATCAACTTGCAATTTTAACTACAAACGAGGAGAATTATGCCAAATTAGGAGTGAAATCCACATTTTGATGAATAATCTCCTCCATTTTAGGGACGAAGTTGTTAAGCCAGGGTTGAAACCCTAACCTTGATAACTTGTTCCGCGTATTTTACAAAACTTCCACAAAGGTCTCAACAGACGATCTGTAGACGCCATAAAACTAACGGGATTAACGCCAAACGCCCAAGAATCGAGGCTAAGGCACGACCCTGAAGGTTGAAGGTGCATAACGGACCCCCTGTGAATCATTGAACCACCTTGGTTAGTCGAAGTCTACTAGCCGCAGACACTCTATTCTTGATTTTATGTGTTTCAAAGCTTTGAGCCAAGACTATTGACTCTGACGATTCGTCGATTTTATGTGAATTACGTGTTTTATGCTTATTTGTTAGCGTTTTGAGGAACTACTGGTTTCAATCTAATGCCTTTGCTTTCACACAACAAACAACACATCATTAACAAATCGCTCGCACCACACTATATTCGAACCCTCGCCGACTTTGAATGATAGGTTTCTGTTTTTCTGAATGCCTCTAGTGACTAAGGTATGTGTGTTCTTGCTATTGTGTTTTACGTGTTCAGAAATTTTGTGACTATGTGATTATGTGCTCTACATGCCTATGTGACTATGCACTGTGTGTTACGCTGTTACGTGAATGTACGTGTTACTGAGCTTTAGTAAGTAGTAGACGTGTGAGGTGAGATTCGAATACAATGTGTTGAGTTCCATGGCGATGTCTATTGCAGACAATGTCATCTGGATCCCGTCATGCACTCTCTCGTCAGGAAAAGAGGGACAAACGCCTTGCTTCCATCATCGCGAAAAGTGTAGCTAAGGCCGTGAGTGATGTCTACGAGAACGCCAGCAAATCATCCGAGGAATCAAGGACTGAAGGTCCTAAAGCTGTCACAAGACCTTTCAGTTTCAAATAATTCAAGTCGTGTGGGCCAAAAGAATTCACAGGAGAAGGAGGTCCTACTGCACTATTTCACTGGTTTGACTCTATCGAGGTTACTCTGCGACAGAGTGGTTGCCCTGATGACCTTCGGACTCTGAATGCTACCGGCGTTTTCCAGTCCAGGGCACTAGACTGGTGGACGGCCGAGAGGAACAAGCGAGGGAATGATGCAGCCTACGGTCTGTCATGGGATGAACTCAAGGAAGTCATGCTAGAGGAATTCTGCCCTCCTCACGAACGTCAAAAGCTTGAAGATGAATTCTGGCACATACATCAGAAGGATGGAGACAATGCTGGTCTCACTGCTCGTTTCAAGCAGCTCAGCATTATCTGTCCCGACCAGGTCAAGACTCCAGAGATCACCATCAAGAAGTACATCCGAGCTTTGCCCGACTGCGTTGCTGATTTCGTGCAAGCGGCTAAGACTACAACGATCGAGGAAACCTATCTGTTGGCCGCTGAAATCAATGACAAAAGGGTTAAAGCTGGTGTCTGGGATAAGACCTCGAAGCACCTGCACCAAGCTACCGCTACCGCACCAACTGCTGAACCCACCTCGTCAAGCAACAAGAGAAAGAACAAGAGAAAGAACAGCTCCACCAACAAGAACTGTGCGATTACTACTGCACCGATCCAAGCTGTACCTGCCCAACAGCGTCAAGTAGCGGCGCCTGTGGCCAATGCACCGCCTGCAAAGCGTGCATATACTGGGCCGCACCCGCTCTGCCCTACTTGCACTTATCATCACCCGACTGCTATTCAATGCCGCTTTTGTGCTCACTGCAACGTATACGGCCACTTTACTGCCAACTGCCGTATCCGACAAACTCCTGCCAATCAAGCTCTACTCACTACCCCACCGGGTCAACAAGCTCCTCCGGCACCCGCAGTCAAAGCCAGAGCCTGCTTCTCATGTGGCGACCCGAATCATTTCGCCAACATGTGCCCGAACAGGGTAGTGAAACAAGAACCGCAACAACAGCAACCACAGCAGCAACAACAACAGCAGCAGCAACAACAGGCCGCACGCGCCAGAACTTTCAATCTCAATGTGCGTCAAGCCCAGGCCGACAACAACGTGGTCAATGGTACGTTCCTTGTGAATGGTATTTATGCTTCATGTTTGTTTGATACCGGAGCCGATAATTGCTTTGTGTCACTCGAATTTGAGAAACTCCTTAGTCGTAAACGTTCCCAACTCTCCTCTGCATTTGATGTTGAAGTCGCTACCGGAAGAACCGTCGCTGTCAATTCCGTTATCCGTGACTGTACTCTCGAGCTCAACAATCACATCTTCCCAATCGACCTTATTCCGATGCAACTCGGAAGCTTCGATGTCATAGTAGGCATGGACTTTCTTCGAGAAAACCATGCCGAAGTTGTGTGCTTCGATAAGATGATTCGTTTTTCGCTCGCAAACGGTGATTCATTGTGAGTTTATGGTGATACTACTTCGAAGGGTCTCAAACTTATGTCATGCCTCCAAGCTAGCAAGTATCTCCGCAAGGAATACAGGGCTTTCTTGGCTAACGTTGTAGCAGCGGAGAAGGAAAAGAAAGAGAAGAAGGAAGTGAAAGACGTACCTGTGGTTCGAGAATTTCCTAATGTTTTTCCAGAGGATCTTCCCGGACTACCGCCAAGTCGTGATATCGACTTTCGTGTTGACCTCATTCCTGGAGCAAATCCTATCGCCAAGGCTCCTTATCGACTCGCGTCGTCCGAAATGCGCGAACTCTCAACCCAACTCCAGGAATTACTTGAAAAAGGCTTCATTCGCCCGAGCACCTCTCCTTGGGGCGCGCCAGTCCTTTTCGTCAAAAAGAAGGATGGGACGTTCCGGATGTGAATCGACTACCGGGAATTGAATAAGTTGACTATCAAGAACCGCTATCCTCTGCCTCGAATCGACGATTTGTTTGATCAGCTACAAGGCGCTACGTGTTTTTCGAAGATCGATCTACGTTCCGGATATCATCAGCTGCGTATACAAGAGAAGGATATACCCAAAACCGCATTTCGTACTCGATACGGCCATTACGAATTCGTTGTCATGCCTTTTGGCCTAACCAACGCACCAGCGGTTTTCATGGATCTGATGAATTGCGTGTGTAAACCATATCTCGACCGTTTCGTCATCGTGTTCATCGACGATGTCTTGATCTATTCCAAGTCGAGAGCCGAACACGCGCAACATCTACGTTTGGTTCTCGAGTTACTCCAGGGGAACCAACTCTACGCCAAATTCTCCAAGTGCGAATTTTGGTTGGGGGAGGTTCAGTTTCTGGGTCACATTGTCAACAGTCAGGGTATTCACGTCGATCCTGCGAAGATTGAAGCTGTTAAGAGCTGGGTTACGCCTAAGAACCCGTCTGAAGTCCGCTCCTTTCTCGGGCTGGCGGGTTATTATCGACGATTTATCGAAGGATTCTCGAAGATTGCTGTACCACTTACCTCTCTTACGCATAAGGACCAGCCTTTTGTCTGGGGAACCAAACAAGAGTCTGCCTTTCGAACCCTTAAACACATGCTCTGCAATGCTCCTGTTCTCACATTACCCGACGGAAACAATGATTTCATTGTCTACTGTGATGCTTCCAACCTTGGCCTCGGGTGTGTTCTTATGCAACGAGACAAGGTCATAGCTTACGCATCTCGTCAGCTCAAAATCCACGAGAAGAACTATACAACCCATGATCTCGAGCTAGGCGCGGTTGTTTTTGCATTAAAGATTTGGCGACACTACCTATATGGTACCAAGTGTACGATCTTCACCGATCATAGGAGCCTACAACATATCTTTAATCAGAAGGAACTTAATATGCGTCAACGCCGATGGGTAGAACTTCTCAACGATTACGACTGTGAGATTCGTTATCACCCAGGCAAGGCAAATGTTGTTGCCAATGCACTTAGCAGACGGAGCTATCTGCTTAGCACTCGTAATGTTCAAGCCCAGCACAACCTCGAAACTCTCATCCGCGACGCGCAGCATGCGTGTTTCAATGAACGCACTTTGAAGAAAGAAAGAATCTACCACGATGGAGCCCAGCTTGTGAGCAAATCAAATGGGATATTCCACTTCTTTGACCGAATTTGGATTCCCAAGCGAACCAATTTGCGACAGATTATCATGGACGAAGCCCACAAATCCCGATACTCTATCCATCCCGGTGCTGACAAAATGTACCAGGATCTTCGCTATAGGTACTGGTGGCCGGGTATGAAACGAGATATCGCTCTCTACGTCGGAAAATGCCTAACCTGTGCTAGAATCAAGGCTGAACATCAAAGACCCTCTGGCTTGCTCGAACAACCACCAATTCCTATGTGGAAGTGGGAGAGTATAGCTATGGATTTCGTAACCAAGCTTCCAACCACGTCATCAGGTCACGACAGCATTTGGGTTGTTGTTGACCGTTTGACCAAATCAGCTCACTTTCTGCCAATACGAGAAGACTACAAGGTAGAACGATTAGCCCGAATCTACACCGACGAGATCATTTGTAGACATGGGACGCCTCGTGACATCATCTCTGATCGTGATGCTCGGTTTACTTCACGATTGTGGGAAACGTTTCAAACGGCACTCGGTACAACGCTTAATCTAAGTACCGCTTTCCACCCACAAACCGACGGTCAGACTGAAAGAACGATTCGTACCCTTGAAGACATGCTCCGTTCGTGTGTTTTGGACTTCGGTGGTAATTGGGATAAACACCTGCCGTTAGTCGAATTCTCGTACAATAACAGCTACCAGGCTAGCATTCAGATGGCACCTTTCGAGGCCTTATACGGAAGAAGATGTCGATCGCCTATTGTGTGGCACGAGATCGGTCACTCGCAATTAACCGGTCCGGAGCTACTACAAGAAACGACAGACAAAATTTTCCAATTTCGAGACAATCTAGCGAAAGCTCGGGATCGACAGAAAGTTTACGCCGATAAAAAGCGCAAGCCCCGTGAATTTGGCGTTGGTGACTACGTACTCCTAAAGGTATCGCCTTGGAAGGGTGTAGTCCGATTCGGCAAGAAAGGGAAACTCACGCCTCGATATGTTGGACCTTTTAAGATTCTGGAAAGGATCGGAAAAGTCGCCTACAAACTCGAATTACCGGAGGAACTTAGCAATGTCCACCCGACTTTTCACGTGTCAAACCTCCGAAAGTGCATCGCCGACCACGATTTACATGTCTCTCTAGACGATCTACAAGTGAACGAAACATTACACTTCGTGGAAAAGCCTGTCGAAATCATGGATCGCCAAACCAAGCAGCTCAGGCGCTCACGTATTCCTATTGTGAAGGTCCGATGGGAAGGCAAACGCGGCGCGGAGTTCACTTGGGAACTCGAAAGCGACATGAAGGCTAAGTACCCGCAGTTGTTTAAAGAGTGAAACTAGAGAGAGAAACTCTAGATAGAGAAAGTGGCTTTGTGATTCTAGTGTTTTGTACGATTTCGAGTTAATCAATAGAATCACGATTATATTACGTTCTAGTGCGTTTGATCTGTGCAATCGAGAACCTGCTCGGATACCACTTGTAGGTCCCGGTTTCAACCCCGTTACGATTGTGTTTGATCACGCACGTTCACGGATTCCGTGTCACAATCGTTCGTCTCAAGTCAAAATCGGTCTAAACGAAAACTTCTCACTCGATTCACGGCTTAGTTACGGCTTTCAGCTTAATTTCGGGACGAAATTCCCTAAACAAGGGGAGGCTGTAACACCCCGTGTTTTCGTAAGTGAAAGTCAAAGTCAAGGTCAAAGTCAACGACCGATTTCGCGCAACGTGACTCGTAGAAATGTCTTTATTTTATGTATATTATGTGGAGTAAGTGTTGTTAATGACAATAATCGAATCGTGTCAATCGTTAATAAATCGACTCGCGACTGTGAACTGTAGGCAGTAACAATGCGATAAAGATAATCGACTAATAACCAAGCTATACTAATCGAATCGACATCAAATCGTAACTCAAGCTATGTATTTTACTTGTCATTTATACGTGTGTGTGTGCCTTACGTGTTACCTGTGCATGTTTATTTATGTTTTGTTGTGATAATCAAGCGAACTCAAACGAACTCGAAGTCCAACTCGAATGTAATCGAACCCGAACCCGAATTCCAAATCGAACCATGTTATATACGAAGTAGTTGGGACTAAAAGTAATTTGACTAGGAAACCCTATTGAATCGCTCGCAATCGAAACCGAAGCGTCATCGCACCCGAACGCACCATTCAGTTGACATCCGGACGGATGGTCCATCCGCACGGATTGCCAATCCGCACGGATTGCCAAATCCGCACGGATTGCCAGTCAGCACGGATAACCAATCCGGGTGACCTGCAATCCGCACGGATCACCCTTTCCCCTTTTAGCATCCTATAAATACCCGGGTCACTCTCCCAACTTTCCACTTTTGGCAAGTGACGTCCGACCAGCGCACTCTCTTCACCTTTTCTTCGATTTCTCTCAATCCAGGTAAGATCTCACTCTAAATCTTGTACATTCTTGATCTATACACACATCTACACCTTTCCATCTTTCAAATCTCAACTTTTAACCATGAAATCATCAAGATTTAAGGTATTCTAGGGTGACGTCATCATGAAGTTCTCATGAACTTCAAGTGTGACCTCATTCCACCAAGAATAACTCAGATCTGAACGATTTCCACAAGATTTCAGAATGACTTCACCTAAATCTAAACTTTTCTAAAGGATAAAAGGGTTGAAAGAAATAAACAAGTTTTCTCCTTCTTTTACCCTCGAAAAGCGGTAGGAATCGGATCCGTTCTAGTCTCCTACTTAATGATAGTGATGCACTAGTCCAAGATCGGGATTCTACCCGCAAGACACCTGATTTCGGGTTAGACCGGGATGACCGTTCTAAACCGCCGACAGGCCGTGTTAGGGTGATTCCTGGCCGGCTTGGTCAGGCGGTTAAGGATGTGATTCCAAATGGTTGCCACGTAATCGGAACGTCTCAATAGAACGAGAAAGGCGACCAAGGGTAGCCGGACGGAACAACCAGGACGAGGAAGTTGTCCGCACAAGTAAGTTGTCCGCACGGACAAGTTGTCCGCACAGACAAGTTGTCCGCACGGACAAGTTATCCGCACGGACAGACGATCCGGACGGGTTGTCACCCGGACGAGCCACACTTGGGACCCACATTCAAAACGAGGTTTGAGTATCGACGAATGAGCAATCCGGACGGACGACCTCTGAATGGATTACTCTTCGGATCATGAGATACTAGGACCTTAAACAATTTCAACAATGTTCATCCGCACGGACAAGTTGTCCGCACGGACAGACTATCCGGACGGATTGTCTTTGTCCGCACGGATTACCATCCGGACGGATTCCACAAATTTCATCAAGTGACTCAGCCTTAGAGACGTGTTCGCACGGATTACCATCCGGAAAAATTGTGGTCCGCGCGACCGGCTTGAAGGGTAGAGGTACTTAGATGTTTTCTAAATGCTACAATGAAAACTTCAAAGGACAAGCCATCATACATGTAACACCTGTGCCTTCACGGCCATCAAACAAATACCAAACCAATGAAATATTGTATTTCATACTTGGGATTTGTATAAATATGTGTATCATTTGCACATATCAATTTTTGTTCAATTCCAAACTCTAAATCGCTTTCTGGAAGGTTATACGCACACCAATGCGTAAATATAACCAGTTTAATGCAACAAACACTCCGGAATAGTGACATAGGCTTAACATACCTTAAATAACCTTTACATAACTTAGAAATAAGTTTTGAAGGCTTTGGTATGGCAAAACCAAGTTAATTCGCTTACAGGGACTAAAGTTGACAAACTGCGAAAGTATGCCAATTTGAACTGTAACAGACCTTCCGGGACATGAATATAAGTTAAACATACCATAAATATACTTTACATAGCTTAGAAATAGGCTTTGAGGGGTTCGGTGTGCTAAAATAAACTTTTGGGTCATTCAGGGACTAAAAGTGTCAAAAAGTGCACAAGTTTGCATTTTCGTGCATAACTTACGTTCTGAATACATCCGGACATCCAAAAATTTATGTAAGCATGACTATATTATATTTTAGTGTTCGCCATAAGAAAAATCCATTCGTCGCGTCATTTGGATCGTTTTTCGCGCTTGTGCGCATTCCGTCGTAATTAAGCGAACATCGCGTTCGTACGACCAAACGAACCATCACCCGGCATATTTTTGAGCATGTTTCAAGTCCACAATGTTTAGGCATCATTTTAGGGCCTTAAAGTTGGCTTTACGGGCCTTAGAAGTGTCGGAAAAGGCCTTAAACACGTGCAGGGACCTAAACTGTCATTTCTGAAACATATGTGCAGATCAGAGGCCCCAAGCGGCCCGCATTGTGTTTGCCTAAATCTAAAGCGGGCCGCATTAGCCCTTCTGACCAGATTCAATGTGTTTAACATCAGTTTGCAGCTGTTTGTTTATCAACCACACATTCTCATAAGTCTAGTCAGCTGATAAGGATGGCATTTTGTCACCACAACTTGCCGACACATGTACGGTTATGATCGAAACACGTTTTCCATGAAACGATCTTAACGGTTCATCGAAAACTATAAATACCCCACCCCCCATTGTTCAAAATCACAAGAACTTTGATTTGAGAAACTCTAAGTTGAAACTATTGTTTCATACCTGAGATTTTTGAATCGAGGTTAGCATTCGGGGACCCTGGGTTAGTATTCTTTCGTTCTTTTCCTTATTTTTACTGCTTTTCGAGTCCGAAAGTCAAACTTAGTTTGACTTTCAGCGTTGACCAGTAATGGTCAATGCGAAGTTCGTTTGAACTTCGCAACGTGAGTGTAATCACGTTGGTCATAGTCCCTTGGGACTATGCCCACTGATTACCACGTTGTCTAGGGTCGTAGGGTAGGCGATCTAATAAATCGCCTATACCTTCGAGCCCGACCCAGTTTGGTCGATCATTAGGATCCGACCAAATACATTAGGTGACCCTAGTATAGGGCATAACCTTCCGAGGTTATACCCTATGGTCACATCGTTTAAGTAGTTGTATGATAGGTAGTTTATATGCCTTAGGTAAATTACCAGAATACCCTTTTCATGTATAATTGGTAATTAAGCATATGTAACCTAAACTTTTGTCACATAACTGATTATGTAACATGTTTAGGCATATAACACTTGTCATAGGACTAGTTAGACGGTCCGAACGCGTTTCACGCACACGACGCGTTAAAGTAGCATAAGTTACCTTAATGGGTCGCGATGGGTCGATAATACTTAGGTTAAGTTTCATTTAGTATGTAGGCTTTGTTAAACCATATCATATGAGTTCCTACATTCATTTGGTTTACAAACCCTCCTGCTACCCAGTCTTCCGATTTAGGTCCGGGTTAATTATGTAGTTACCTATATTAGGTACCGTTTGATTTCCGGGACTCTTCTAGCTTACTTGGTAGTTGTTCAAGACTCCTAAGCACTCTCAGGCGAGTACATTATTCCCCTCTTTTACTGTTTTCAACTGTTTTGGGGTGACTCATATGTGCTAAATGTTTTACAATAGTTTCAAGAACAATTACAATAGTATCAATAACAATTACTATGTGGTTTCAAGAACAATAACAATTATTTCAAGAACGCTAACAATGATTTCAAGAACGAATACAATGATTTCAAGAACGAATACAATGATTTCAAAAACTAATAACAATTTCAATAAAGTGAACGAACTTGTTGGTTGTAGTTTACATGACCGATGACATTCATTAGCAATGATCAAGCCGACCAGTATTAGGTTATGGTACCATAGGATCTGACAAATCCCGTTATTTACTGCACCCATTGTTATGTGTGGGTGTTGTGGGTAGCGACTGAATCTGTAATTATTAACTTATCCTTTGGTAAGGGTTTGTTAAGAACGAGAACGAGAGCGAGTTGGAACGAGGAACGCGTCAAGAAGGTTTGAATGTTATTAGAGAATCGATCATAAAGTAGTTCACGATTAAAACAAGAACGATTAGAACGATTAAAACAAGAACGATTAGAACGATTAAAACAAGAACGATTAGAACGATTAAAACAAGAACGATTTGAACGAATGGGTAACGATTGGGTAAACATTTGTACATGATTTACATTTGATCATGCATTTACACGAAACATAGTATTGGTTTAAACCAAGTTTTACTTCAATACTTTGTTGTTGTGCATATGGTTTAGTTGAGACATTTCACTTGCCATACATGGATATTTGACATAGACATTTGACATGGATATTTGACATAGACATTTTGACATGAATTACATCTTGACATGAATACTTTGACATATTATTCAATACATTTGACAATTGATTTAAACATAGACATTTTACATTGTTTGGTTTGGTTTGATTAAGTGATTAAGTAACGATGCGTGTGTAATATGATACAAACATGGTGGATACGCCGCTGGTACTTCCTATATATAAGTGTTTGTATGGTATTACATATTGTAGCGTTATTTGAATCATTTCAGTTTGAGACATAGAACGTTTTATACAAGTAACATACTTTTCACAAGATATTTATTTACAAACAACTTATCTTACACAAACTCATTTTTACATGGTTATTCATTTAATCATGCATTATTCTCTTATTTATACTTATCATCCGAACTTATTATTTTTCAAATGATTTACAAAGACAAAGCAAATTACAAGGTTCATGACTAAACATTTTCTCAAACAGAAGTCATGAAACTTATTTTCAACAAAACTAATGTATTCGCCAGCATTTCTTTGCTGACCTCGTTTTCACATATGTTTCAGGTATTGTTGGATGATATCGATTGATAAGATGCATGCTCACATAGGACTGGACAAGGCCTTAGTGACTCAATAACAATGATAGACTATGTTTAAATAGTGTATTAGATTTCCAGACGATGTAATTACTCAATGTTTAATAAAACGAAACACTTTTGATATCCATGGTTATGAAACATTAATTCTGTTGCAACACGCCCCGATGTTTCCGCCGCGATTTGTTGTTTTACGCGGTCGGGGTGTGACAGAAAAGATGGTATCAGAGCCAATGGTTATAGGGAATTAGGTTATTAGTAATTAGTAATGCTTTGACCTAGTCTATAACCTTCTTAGGACCCTAACGCGAGTTTACTTGCGTTTAGTCATAAAACAATACCGTCACCTATCCTTAGGCGACGACCACAACAAGAACATAAATTTCAAAACCGCTTTGAAAACTAATCATCTGTTCTAGGATGATTGATTACAAGGTTTTGAACCCTCTATTGTAAGGTTTTGAACCCTCTGTTATATGGTTTTGAACCCTCTATTGTAAGGTTTTGAACCCTCTGTTATATGGTTTTGAACCCCTTCGAATTTTCAAAAATCTCGACAAGGTTTGAGTCTTAAATAATGTGAACACGTGCAAACTGGAAGGGTGAATGCCTGTATTCTGGGTTTTCTGTCTAGGCAAGCACTTCGTATACATCTCATCAGACGCGAGACCAGTTGTGCTTACCTGGGAATTCTTGGGATGAGTGTTCACTTATAGGCGAGCATGTCTTCGCGATACATTATTTTTGACCTATTTACTTTGATTAGTCACTGTGTGTCGTTTGTTGCTTTGTAGTAACAAACAAATAACCACTATCCTTGCTTTCATCAGATTTGTTTCATCTCATTCTTTTCGTCTAAATTCTCTCACTCGTTTCCTTTCATGTTTCCTCTTTTAGACAATGCCTCCTCGACGCGAAAGCTAGATAGAGACTGCCGAGCTGGCAGAAATCATTGCGCAGCAAATGGCTGCTCAATTTCCACTTCTCTTTGCTCAATGGAACCAAGCCAACAATAACAACAATGTTCCATGCAAATACAAGGATTTTAACCAGGCTAAACCACTCAAGTTTAGTGGTTCTGAAGGAGCAACTGGGCTTCTTCAATGGTTCGAGAGCATTGAGAATACTTTTCGCCACGTGCAGTGCCCGGATAATCGCAAGGTCGAGTTCTCCTCGAGCGTGTTTCAGAAGAGGGCTCTTACATGGTGGAATGGGGTAATGAGAGACCGAGGTGCGGAAGTTGCTCTCGCACAGACATGGGCTGAACTTAGGGCTCTGATGATGAGGGAATTATGTCCTCGTCATGAGCAGCGAGCTTTGGAGAAGGAATTTGATGAGTTGAAGCAAGATAGTGGTGAGCACAGGGCGTATACAGATAGGTTTGAGGAGTTGAGTCTGCTTTGCCCGACAATGGTTACCCCACTTGACATAGCTATCGAAAGGTACATCGACGGCCTACCTGACTCGGTACAAGACATCCTTACTGGTAGTAACCCTGCCACACTCCGTCAGGCGATCGAGTTATCAGCGACATTGACTGAGTCGCAGATTCGGAAGAACAAGTTACACAGGAAGGGTGACAAGGGCAAGAAACAGTCAGCTGACATGGAGGATAGCAAGAAAGGTCAAAACAAGAAGGGTAAGGAAGGTGAGACGTCAAAGAAATCAAAGAAGCGAAAGGGTGCCCAGAACTTTGCTGTTACAGCACAGACTGCTCAGAACCCGCGGAACCCACCAGCTCAGCCACCTGCAAAGAAAGCATATGCCGGTACCGCACCTTATTGTGCACGCTGCAACGGTCATCACGCAGTACAACAAGCTTGCTGGCAATGCACGACGTGTGGTAAACTTGGGCATTTGGCCAAGGTTTGTCGTTTCGGACAAAATCAGGCTGCTCAGGTTCAAGCTCCGGTTCAAGGGAATACTGCGAGATTTCCACTGGGTTCATGTTTCAACTGCGGAGAGATTGGTCACTTCCGCCACAACTGCCCAAGACTGGTGAATGCAAATGCTAACGCAAACCCAAATGCGAATGTCAACGTCAATGTGAATCCAGCACGCGGTCGAGTGTTTAACATCAATGAGGCACTCAATGATGAAGGAGTGAACAATTAGCAGTTTGTTTTTCCTCTGGTTGTTATCTTGTAACATTTAAAGACAATGCGGATGTTATATAAATAAAATTTGTGGTTTTATTTTTAACTAATGCAATTGTATGAATGTTTGATTCAACCTTATGATGTTAACACAAAGACAAAACTACTCTTGTGGTTCTGTCATTTTTATGATCACTTGTAATCTCCCTAAGAACCTCAAACACTTGTTTCTTTTGAATCTAAAGTATCTTATCGTCTTGCACCGTTCGAGATGCAAGAATTATCAAAACAGCTTCAAGAGTTGTCTGATAAAGGATTCATCCGTCCAAACTTTTCACCTTGGAGAAACTCCTGTTCTCCTTGTGAAAAGAAAAATGGATCTTTTCGAATGTATATCAATTAACGTAAGCCTAGTAAGCTTACCATCAAGAATCGATATCTCCCTACCTTAAATCAACGATTTCTCCGATCAACTGCATAGCGTTTCATGCTTTTCCAAGATCGATTTGCGTTTTGGGTATCATCAACTTTGTATTCTCAAAGAAGATATTCCCAAAACGGTTTTCTGCACGAAGTATGGCCATTACGAGTTTACAGTCATGCCATTTAGGTTGACAATTACTCCAGCCATCTTCAAGGACTTAATAAATAGAGTCTGCAAGCCTTATTTGGATCAGATCGTCATTGTTATTATTGATGACATCTTGATCTATTCATGTCCTGAGCCGATCACGATCAACACCTTCGTTGACATCGGAGCCCTGATTGAATTTCTTGTACACCTTAAAATGTACAATACAACTCAATTAGGACAAACCGAATTCCTTTTAAGATCTTCCTATCTTCATAGTTAGATTCTTGAAAATATTTAAAGTGCCATAGGAAATCCATGGATTGGATTCCCGGTATGCTTTAAATACCCGTGTCTAAAGATAACAAATTGAACGATTATGCAATTGAACGATTATGCGATTGAACGAGTATACAATTATGTGATTATGTGATATGTGGTTATGTGTTCTCCTCTATGTTTTTGTGTGATCCGATTTTCAAATCCTCATAGAATTTTTCATATCTACATATGAGGGATTCGTAGCAGGATATTCAAAAAGGTACTACCTTTAATCCTCAACGGGCTTCTATGTAATAGTTAAGACCCTTGGATTATATAGTACCACTCCATGATTCATAAGAGACCCTTTAGTGGTCTAGTCAAAAAGATTGATTCACAATCTGGTTAAAGAATGACATCTAGTGATGTAGCTGAACAGACTCCTTGATAGTCTATTTAGATCATTTATTGATTTAATTAAAAGGACTCTATGGCGGTCTAGTTACACTCATCACAGGATTGTTCATTTGGTTTTCCCCTACACATTATAAAATAGACTGCGTAAACTGTGCAAGGAATTGTCTAATTATGGACGCGTACATAATTATGAAATTTAGTGCATAGGAACCCAGTAAGATTTATTATGTGTAAGAACCGATAGTGACAAAAATAACGAAATGAGAACGATGTAATGGAGGTACGGTGGACGCACCAATGATGCTTTATATACTTGTATATAAGTGTCCCTCTTACATTGCAAGCATGATGTTATTAAAGTTACTAGAAGTTCAGAACCCTAGCCAATATTGTTCGATCTTTTCAACTTCATGTTTTAAATTCTTACAAGTTTCCTCTAAATAAATTTCGGGACGAAATTTCCTAAAGTAGGGGAGACTGTAACACCTGTGCCTTCACGGCCATCAAACAAATACCAAACCAATGAAATATTGTATTTCATACTTGGGATTTGTATAAATATGTGTATCATTTGCACATATCAATTTTTGTTCAATTCCAAACTCTAAATCGCTTTCTGGAGGGTTATACGCACACCAATGCGTAAATATAACCAGTTTAATGCAACAAACACTCCGGAATAGTGACATAGGCTTAACATACCTTAAATAACCTTTACATAACTTAGAAATAAGTTTTGAAGGCTTTGGTATGGCAAAACCAAGTTAATTCGCTTACAGGGACTAAAGTTGACAAACTGCGAAAGTATGCCAATTTGAACTGTAACAGACCTTCCGGGACATGAATATAAGTTAAACATACCATAAATATACTTTACATAGCTTAGAAATAGGCTTTGAGGGGTTCGGTGTGCTAAAATAAACTTTTGGGTCATTCAGGGACTAAAAGTGTCAAAAAGTGCACAAGTTTGCATTTTCGTGCATAACTTACGTTCTGAATACATCCGGACATCCAAAAATTTATGTAAGCATGACTATATTATATTTTAGTGTTCGCCATAAGAAAAATCCATTCGTCGCGTCATTTGGATCGTTTTTCGCGCTTGTGCGCATTCCGTCGTAATTAAGCGAACATCGCGTTCGTACGACCAAACGAACCATCACCCGGCATATTTTTGAGCATGTTTCAAGTCCACAATGTTTAGGCATCATTTTAGGGCCTTAAATTTGGCTTTACGGGCCTTAGAAGTGTCGGAAAAGGCCTTAAACACGTGCAGGGACCTAAACTGTCATTTCTGAAACATATGTGCAGATCAGAGGCCCCAAGCGGCCCGCATTGTGTTTGCCTAAATCTAAAGCGGGCCGCATTAGCCCTTCTGACCAGATTCAATGTGTTTAACATCAGTTTGCAGCTGTTTGTTTATCAACCACACATTCTCATAAGTCTAGTCAGCTGATAAGGATGGCATTTTGTCACCACAACTTGCCGACACATGTACGGTTATGATCGAAACACGTTTTCCATGAAACGATCTTAACGGTTCATCGAAAACTATAAATACCCCACCCCCCATTGTTCAAAATCACAAGAACTTTGATTTGAGAAACTCTAAGTTGAAACTATTGTTTCATACCTGAGATTTTTGAATCGAGGTTAGCATTCGGGGACCCTGGGTTAGTATTCTTTCGTTCTTTTCCTTATTTTTACTGCTTTTCGAGTCCGAAAGTCAAACTTAGTTTGACTTTCAGCGTTGACCAGTAATGGTCAATGCGAAGTTCGTTTGAACTTCGCAACGTGAGTGTAATCACGTTGGTCATAGTCCCTTGGGACTATGCCCACTGATTACCACGTTGTCTAGGGTCGTAGGGTAGGCGATCTAATAAATCGCCTATACCTTCGAGCCCGACCCAGTTTGGTCGATCATTAGGATCCGACCAAATACATTAGGTGACCCTAGTATAGGGCATAACCTTCCGAGGTTATACCCTATGGTCACATCGTTTAAGTAGTTGTATGATAGGTAGTTTATATGCCTTAGGTAAATTACCAGAATACCCTTTTCATGTATAATTGGTAATTAAGCATATGTAACCTAAACTTTTGTCACATAACTGATTATGTAACATGTTTAGGCATATAACACTTGTCATAGGACTAGTTAGACGGTCCGAACGCGTTTCACGCACACGACGCGTTAAAGTAGCATAAGTTACCTTAATGGGTCGCGATGGGTCGATAATACTTAGGTTAAGTTTCATTTAGTATGTAGGCTTTGTTAAACCATATCATATGAGTTCCTACATTCATTTGGTTTACAAACCCTCCTGCTACCCAGTCTTCCGATTTAGGTCCGGGTTAATTATGTAGTTACCTATATTAGGTACCGTTTGATTTCCGGGACTCTTCTAGCTTACTTGGTAGTTGTTCAAGACTCCTAAGCACTCTCAGGCGAGTACATTATTCCCCTCTTTTACTGTTTTCAACTGTTTTGGGGTGACTCATATGTGCTAAATGTTTTACAATAGTTTCAAGAACAATTACAATAGTATCAATAACAATTACTATGTGGTTTCAAGAACAATAACAATTATTTCAAGAACGCTAACAATGATTTCAAGAACGAATACAATGATTTCAAGAACGAATACAATGATTTCAAAAACTAATAACAATTTCAATAAAGTGAACGAACTTGTTGGTTGTAGTTTACATGACCGATGACATTCATTAGCAATGATCAAGCCGACCAGTATTAGGTTATGGTACCATAGGATCTGACAAATCCCGTTATTTACTGCACCCATTGTTATGTGTGGGTGTTGTGGGTAGCGACTGAATCTGTAATTATTAACTTATCCTTTGGTAAGGGTTTGTTAAGAACGAGAACGAGAGCGAGTTGGAACGAGGAACGCGTCAAGAAGGTTTGAATGTTATTAGAGAATCGATCATAAAGTAGTTCACGATTAAAACAAGAACGATTAGAACGATTAAAACAAGAACGATTAGAACGATTAAAACAAGAACGATTAGAACGATTAAAACAAGAACGATTTGAACGAATGGGTAACGATTGGGTAAACATTTGTACATGATTTACATTTGATCATGCATTTACACGAAACATAGTATTGGTTTAAACCAAGTTTTACTTCAATACTTTGTTGTTGTGCATATGGTTTAGTTGAGACATTTCACTTGCCATACATGGATATTTGACATAGACATTTGACATGGATATTTGACATAGACATTTTGACATGAATTACATCTTGACATGAATACTTTGACATATTATTCAATACATTTGACAATTGATTTAAACATAGACATTTTACATTGTTTGGTTTGGTTTGATTAAGTGATTAAGTAACGATGCGTGTGTAATATGATACAAACATGGTGGATACGCCGCTGGTACTTCCTATATATAAGTGTTTGTATGGTATTACATATTGTAGCGTTATTTGAATCATTTCAGTTTGAGACATAGAACGTTTTATACAAGTAACATACTTTTCACAAGATATTTATTTACAAACAACTTATCTTACACAAACTCATTTTTACATGGTTATTCATTTAATCATGCATTATTCTCTTATTTATACTTATCATCCGAACTTATTATTTTTCAAATGATTTACAAAGACAAAGCAAATTACAAGGTTCATGACTAAACATTTTCTCAAACAGAAGTCATGAAACTTATTTTCAACAAAACTAATGTATTCGCCAGCATTTCTTTGCTGACCTCGTTTTCACATATGTTTCAGGTATTGTTGGATGATATCGATTGATAAGATGCATGCTCACATAGGACTGGACAAGGCCTTAGTGACTCAATAACAATGATAGACTATGTTTAAATAGTGTATTAGATTTCCAGACGATGTAATTACTCAATGTTTAATAAAACGAAACACTTTTGATATCCATGGTTATGAAACATTAATTCTGTTGCAACACGCCCCGATGTTTCCGCCGCGATTTGTTGTTTTACGCGGTCGGGGTGTGACAATACACAAACACATTCTTGGGAAGAAACAATCCACTCGAATAGTAATCCACACGGACTACTTGTCCGCACGGATAAACGATTTGCACGAGTGATTAATCCGGATGGATTACCATCCGCACGGATTACCATCCGCACGGATAGTTACTCGCACGGATAGTTTACTCGCACGGATAGTTTACCCACACGGATTACCATCCGCACGGATTACCATCCGCACGGATAGTTTACTCGCACGGATAACTTATCCGCACGGAAGACCAATCCACACGATCAGTCATCCTACCCACGCTCATTCTGTACTGTTTTCCATGTCACTTATCGTTACGTTATCGAATCTATTCAGGCTAACCGTACTCGCTGAAGAGCGCTCCCTTCAATCCACAATCGCTGTGAGTATACTCGAACCCTTTTTGCTTTTAGCACTTTTGGGTGTTACATACGTTACGAATATTCAAACTACAACCATCACACTACTGAAGCTATTTTAACGCTAAACCATTTATGCATGTTATACGTGGCTTATGAATGCTTGTTTGTTATGTTTACACATGGAATGCTGTCTACCTGCCTTAGCAACGATAGTACTATAGTTTGGACTCAGCACCCGTTCACACGGGGGTTGTTAAGGATCTTTTACTTGCATGGATTACGGTGGTAATCATGTATTGCGAACTGCCTCGGGCAGTCAACCCGCAGTCATTGGTATCGATGGATCTATGTCGATAACTAACGTGCTTCATTTCACTATGTGTACGTGCTGGTTATGCGTAAACGAATTCGAACTTTATATGCTATTATCAAACTTCTATGCTCACCTTTACATTATATGTATTGACTTTATTTTAACGTATGTGACAGGTGCTTAGGTTGTTTCTGTGCTTAACTTGCTGGTGATGAAATTGAGGCTAGGGAAGGAGTCCTAGAAACCAACAAATAAACTAGCTATGTTTAAATCTGAGTTGTCGGAACAGAATACTTGTCTTGATGCTTGTCTGTAATAATTATTTAACTATTTGAGATACGTTATGGGACGTATTGCTTTAATTGAATGGTAATGATAGTTGTTATGGAAACTTCTGGACAATCTGTTTCGCTCAGTGCCACGCCCCGATGATTCCGCCATCGGTTGGGGTGTGACATTTACTCTTTCAAACGTGACAATTCCATTTGATAAAGTTCCTTCACCAACTATTCGACCTCCTTGATTACCTGCAAAACCCACATAACCTCCATTAAACCCTCGAACATCACACAGAAGGGTCTTCTTCCCCGTCATGTGCCGAGAAGCTCCACTATCCATAATCCAATGTGAAACGGATCTTGGAAGCTCCTGCACATATCACAAACATTTAGTTAGATTTTGATGCCACCCAAGCCTCTTTTGACTCAGGTAGCTTGACTTTGATGTGAGTTTTAGCAGTGTAAAGTGGCGGAAAATTCTTGTCATTTATCTTTAAGCTCTCCTCAGACCCAATCTCAACCTCTTTGTATAAAAAGAAATCATTTTTAGGAGGTTGACCAGTTGATTGGTCTTTCTTTGGTACATACTTCTTTTCAGAAGTAGTAGACTTTTGATCCTCAAGTTTCTCATAGTAATCCAAAGGAACATTCATCTTTCCCGAAGTGGTAGAGGATGATTGTTTTTCCGTCTCAGTAACCTTTGGTTTTGGAGAACTTGATTTCTTTTCAACTGATTTTGGTTTCCATGCTTGTTGAGGCAAAGCAACCCGTTTGTAAAACTTATCAGTTTTAGTTACCACATTCTTTACGGATTCAGTTTTGATTTTTGTGTTTTCATTTTTCAAAACTTTCTTCTCAACAACCATTGGAGCTTTGCCTTTTGTATCAGCTTTCTTTTTCTGACTCTCAGCAAATTCAGACTTAGGCTTTAAGTTGGTGCACTTTCATGCAATGTGTCCAACTTTGTTGCACTTAAAGCATGTACGGGTGTCAGTTACCCGACTTGTGCCTTCGGTCTGAGGCTGTGAGGCCTTTTCTTCAAAAAACTCTTCATTTGATTTTGAAAAAATCTCAAATTCCTGTTCGGAATGAGAACTCGAGCTTTTCACAAACACCTTTTTCTCAACAAAATTCTTGTTTTGAAAGTTTCTTCTTTGATTTTTCTTACCAGCCTGATAACCACCCGACCATCTATTTTGATAGTTGTTAGAAAAACGCGGTGGTATAACAGGTTTCTTATAATAAGACTTATCTTTTTCAAAGTTCAAATGCCTCTTTGTACGTTTCAAACCTTCGATCTCAGACACATCAATCTCAACCAGTTTAAAAACATTTTTCAATTTATCCACATTCACATTTTCCAAAGGAAATTCAAGATCCGAATACAACTTATCAGATCCCGACATCTTGTACATCACAAGATTAGGTTCATCACTCAAGTTGTTTTTGGATGTTGATTTAGGAATGTATTTATCCAAGAAACATTCTTCATCCTCAGTTGAATCACTCTCAGATTTTAAAACATTTTCAGCCATGCTTTTCACAATTTCAGACTGAACACTGTCCTCATCGGATGATGAATTGAATGTGACATCAATTGATTCTGGAAGTTTAACTTTATTTTCTTCTTCATCATTAACCAACCCGGATTTTTTCTTTGAAAAATTGTTTAAAACTGGCGGTGGAACCTGATGAAACCCAACCCCAGTTCCATCCGAATAAACATCTTCGCCAGCTTTGTTCTTCCCGATTGGTTTAGGAACGATATGTTGAAGAACAAAACTTGCGGAGTTGTAACTGTTGAGTTTCAGATTGATGCGTTCATTCTCAATCTTAGCTTCCTGAAACTGAAGCTTCAACTTAGCAATCTCATCCAACTGTTGATTAATTTGTTCTTCTTTAACCCTAAGAACTCCTGACAGTTGCACATTTTCTTTGTTTGTTTTACCATTTCTTTCATCAGAATCTTTTACCATTTGTTTTAGCTTCTCAAAATTTTCTGAGAGTTGACGATTTTCATGAATTAACTTTTCGTTTTCTTTCCTAATTCTTTCTACATCAATTTTATCATTTTCGATTTTCTCAGTTAATTCTTTTAATCGATCATTTGATGCTTTTAACATTTTATCACGGTTTAAGATTTGATTTTCAACTTCTCTGACTCTTCCTGTCAGTTCTTCGGTCTTTTTACCACTGAGGTAAGCAAGTGTACTACAAACCTTGCAGTCTTTCATGCAATTTTTGCAGTCACTCTCAATCTTTGCTTTCTTACCTGAATCATTGGTTGCATCATTCGGACTGACCTTTCTTGTAGACTTAGTTCCAGAACCAGAAACTACCTCTAACTCTTTCGCTGCAAGCACTTTGTCAGCCATCTGCTTCAGGTTTTCTGCGGTAAATTCTTTCGATGTATCAATAATTCCGTCATCAACTTTCTTTGGCTGTGACTTTTTCTCCTTTTCTTTTTCTTCAACTTTTCCTCCTCCCCACCACATTCTTTGTCTTGCTTCTTCTTGTTCTGCAATTTGCTGGGTAAGAGTCTCAACACTGACAGAATCTAGATCAACAGCTATGTTTCCGTTGGGATCTAGGTAACATTCTCTATCTGCATCCCATCTATTTGCCCTTTTTGCTTCTTTCCATGTATGATAGATTTTACTCTTCATGTTTTGAGCTTGCATCTTTCTTGTTGTTGCATAAATGTCTGTTAACTTCGTCTTTATAGAGTCTTGTATCTAGATAGGATAGACTAGTGCTCAGCAGGTCGGAAAACAGGTTTTAGATGTAAATGGGTAATTTCGCACGAAATAGCAGAATGTTAATTCGCATGAAATAACACTTGGTTATTTCGTACGAAATTAGCATTGCCTATTTCGTACGAAATTAGCACTCCTATAAATACCCAACCTGCTAGTTCATTTGTAACGGTCTTGATTTCAGAGCCGAGGTGCTGCCAGTTTGTCAAACGATCAGAATTGCTTTGAAATCATTAATAAAATGATAATTAAGAGGAATTAAGCTGTTTCACATCTATATAACTGATTCCGCCTTTGATATGGATCAAAAACTCTTCTGATTGACTCGTTAGGGTCACACGACGATCCAACAAGTGGTATCAGAGCTCAGGAAGAAGAGTTTATACCAATTCAGCTTGTTTTCATCACTTCTACTCATTCTTTTCAAAATTAAACGAGATTTTACGGTTAAAATGGCTTAATTTTCTCACATTACACGCGTAACACCGTTTTATTGAATCCTTGAAAGAATTGGACCAAAATTCGAACTAAAACCGGATCAATTTGACAAAATGGTGGCCGACATGCTGATGTCATCTTAATTTCGCATGGAATAGCCTCATAATTTCGCACGAAATTACAGTTTGAGATTAATTTCGTTTGAAATTGCTGATTAATTTCGTACGAAATTAGATTTCGTTTGAGGATTTCATACGAAATCACTATTTCGTTCCAAAGTGACTATTTTCGTTTGAATTCAAGCTAATTTCGCACGAAATCATATTTCGTTTGGTCAGTTGGAACGAAATTACTATTTCGTTTGAAAACTCTTATTTCGTTTGAGTTGGTATTTCGTGTGAAAGATATTTTCACTTGAAATCTATTTCGTTTGAAGTCATTTCGCATGAAGTGATTTCGTTTAAGATTGTTGTTAAAATCAAAAATTTTTCTAAGTGTTTGTTGATTGTTTCAGATACGTGAAGATGGATGAGTTTATGAATCCATTCAGTGACTTGTTTGCTTTCACGGGAAACACCGGAGATGATACATTAAACAACACAAATGAAAATGCTCCTAATCCGAGTGCGAAGAAAACTCTTTCTGATGCTTTGAGTGTGGAGAGTGCATATGGCACATACAACAAACCTCCCAAACTGATGGCGATCGAAGAATACAATAGATGGGCTAAAAGGTTTGAAGAGTGGCTAAAAGCGTTTGCATATCCCAGTTGGAAGAGCATGAAGAATGGTTTTAATATGGGAAGATCGGATTATGAAAATATAGCAGATACTGATGTAGAAAGTTTCGTTGCCGAACAAAAGTGCATTGCATTGCTTTATCAGTCTGTGAGAGACGACATAATATCGTTGATTGAGTACACAAATTCGAAAGATCTATGGGAGAAACTGAGAGTGAAATGTGTGGGTAGTGCCGAGATAGTTAAAAACAAAAAGAAGTTGTTAAGAAAAGAATTTGATTTGTTTGGATGTTTAAAAAATGAATCTGTATCTAAGATGATTGAAAGATTTGGGCATTTGAAGCTGGAACTTGCAAGACATGGAATCGTGTACACTCAAGAAGAGTTGGTTGACAAACTGTTTGACTCGCTGCCGGATGATAAAGACTGGCAATACTTTGCTTTGATGCTGAAGAATACAATCAAGTCGGAGGATCTGACTGTTGATCTGTTAATCGAAAAATTGGAGAGTCGTGAATTGGAGATCAAGAAATCAAACAAAGTAAATAATTCCTCATATCAGCAGAATGTTGAGCTGTATTATCGAGGTAGTATGATCCCGAAGACTGTGTCTCCTAAGACAGCTTTCTCAGCTGAAAGTTCTAACACGTCAAATCAAGAAAGTTCAAACAGTGGTTATCATGGTGGTTCATCTTCAACTACTCCAAGTCAATCAGTTCCAAAGAATCTGTTTCAATGTAACATTGCTGTGGATCTAAAGAATGATAAAAATTTTAGTGAAGAATCCGCAAAGCAGCAAATGGTGTTTTTAGCATCTGTCCTAGAATCATACGAAAGCCTTGTTGCGGGAAAGATTGGAAACACTAACCTCACCAAGGAAGATTATGATCAGATCGACCCAGAAGAGATGGAGTTGATAGATATAAGGTGGTGTATGGCTAGTGCAGTCAGACGAGCGCAAAGATTCATGGAGATTACCGGTAGACATTCTATTGGTGGACCTTCAACCAAGCTAGGGTTTGATAAATCGAAGGTCACGTGCTTTAAATGTAAACAAAAAGGTCATTTTAAAAGAGAATGTCGAAATGCATATGCTCATGATACGGCAAATCCGTTCTGTGAAGATTATTACAAAAGAGCCATATATCATCAAAACAAATCTGAATCCCCCAGAATGAAGCAGATAGAAGAAAATCCGAAAGAAAAATCCAGGGCACTTGCTGTTATCCATGATGATGAGGGATATGATTGGAGTGAAGTGTTACCAGAAGAAGATGCAGTGGGCTATGCGTTTGTGACAAAGATTGTTCCTTTCAAAGACTCCAGAACAGAAGAAGTCAAATATATAAACAGAAATATGCTAGCTCAGAACAGGATTAGTAGAATCTATCATACATACAAAGAAGCTAAAAAGGCGAATAGATGGGATGCTGATAGAGAATGTTACCTTGATCCCAAAGGAAACATTGTTGTTGATCCAGATTCTATTAGTGTTGACGCTCTCACCCAGCAAATTGCTGAAGAAGAAGAAGCAAATCAGAGATTGTGGTGGGGAGGAGAAGAAGCTGAAGAAAAAGAAAAAGAAAAAGAGAAGGAGCCGCAGACAAAGAAAGTTGATGACGGGATTATTGACACGTCACAAGAGTTTACTGCTGAAAATTTGAAGAAGATGGCTGACAAAGTACTTGCTGCAAAAGAGCTAGAGGTAGTTTCTGGTTCTGGAACTGAGTCTAAAAACAAGGTCAGTCAGAATGATGCAATCAATGAGTCAGGTAAGAAAGCTAAAAATGAGAGCGACTGCAAAAATTGCATGAAAGATTGCAAGGTTTGTAGTACAGTTGCTTACTTCAACGGTAAAAAGGTTGAAGAACTGACAGGAAGAGTCAGAAATGTTGAAGATCAGATCTTAAACCGTGACAAAATGTTAAAAGCTTCAAATGAACGATTAAAAGAATTAACTGAGAAAATCGAAAAAGATAAAAGTGATGTAGAAAGAATTAGGAAAGAAAACGAAAAATTAATTCATGAAAATCGTCAACTTTCAGAAAATTTTGAGAAGCTAAAACGAAGGGTAAAAGATTCTGATGAGAGAAATGGTAAGACAAACAAAGAAAATGTTCAATTGTCAGGTGTTCTTAGGGTAAAAGAAGAGCTAATCAATCAACAACTGGATGAGATTGCTAAATTGAAGCTTCAGTTTCAAGAAGCTAAAATTGAAAATGAACGCATTCAGTTGAAACTGAACAGTTACAACTCCGCAAGTTTTGTTCTTCAACATATCGTACCTAAACCAATTGGGAAGAACAAAGCAGGCGAAGATGTATACTTTGATGGAACCGGGGTTGGGTTTCATCAGGTTCCACCACCGGTATTAAATAATTTTTCAAAGAAAAAATCAGGGTTGGTTAATGTTGAAGAAGAAAGTGAAGTTAAACTTCCAGACACGATTGATGTCACATTTACCACATCATCTGATGAAGATAGTGTTCAATCTGAAGTTGTGAAAAGCATGGTTGAAAATGTTTTAAAGTCTGAAAGTGACACTACTGAGGATGATGAATGCTTTTTGGACAAATATATTCCAAAATTAAAATCCAAAAACAACATAAGTGAAGAACCAAATCTTGTGATGTACAAGATGGCGGGATCTGATAAGTTGTATTCGGATCGTGATTTTCCTTTGGAAAATGTGAATGTTAATAAATTGAGAAATGTGTTCAAGTTGACTGAGATTGATGTGTCTAAAATCGAAGGTTTGAAACGTTCTAAAAGACAGTTAAATTTTGAAAAAGATAAAGCTTACTACAAAAAACCCGTTGTACCACAGCCTTTTTCTAACAACAATCAAAACAAATGGTCGGGTGGTTATAAGGGTGGTAACAATTATCAAAGAAGGAATTTTCAAAACAAGAAGTTTGTTGAGAAAAAGGTGTTTGTAAAAAGCTCGAGTTCTCATTCCGAGCAGGAATCTGAAATTTTTTCAAAATCAAATGAAGAGTTTTTTGAAGAAAAGGTCTCACAACCTCAGACCGAAGGCACAAGTCGGGTAGTTGATACTCGTACATGCTTTAAGTGCAACAAAGTTGGACATATTGCACGAAAGTGCACCAACTTAAAGCCTAAGTCTGAAGTTGTTGAGAGTCAGAAAAAGAAAGTTGATGCAAAAGGCAAAGCACCAATGGTTGTTGAGAAGAAAGTTTTGAAAAATGAAAACACAAAAATTAAAAATGAACCCGTAAAGAATGTGGTAACTAAAACTGATAAGTTTTACAAACGGGTTGCTTCGCCTCAACAAGCATGGAAACCAAAATCAGTTGAAAAGAAACCAATTTCTCCAAAACCAAAGGTTTCTGAGACGGAAAAACAATCGTCTTCTACCACTTCGGTAAAGATGAATGTTCCTGTGGATTACTATGAGAAACTTGAGAATCAAAAGTCTACTACTATTGAGAATGTACCAAAGAAAGATCAATCATCTGGTCAACCTTCTAAAAATGATTTCTTTTTATACAAAGAGGTTGAGATTGGATCTGAGGAGAGCTTAAAGATGAATGACAAGAATTTTCCGCCACTTTACACTGCTAAAACTCACATCAAAGTCAAGCTACCTGAGTCAAAAGAGGCTTGGGTGGCATCACAATCTAACTAAAGTGTTTGTGATATGTGCAGGAGCTTCCAAGATCCGTTTCACGTTGGATTATGGATAGTGGAGCTTCTCGGCACATGACGGGGAAGAAGACCCTTCTGTATGATGTTCGAGGGTTTAATGGAGGTTATGTGGGTTTTGCAGGAAATCAAGGTGGTCGAATAGTTGGTGAAGGAACTTTATCAAATGGTATTGTCACGTTTGAAAGAGTAAACTACATCGCCGAACTTGAAAACAATCTTCTGAGTATTTCTCAGATTTGTGATCGTATGTATACAACGCACTTTACAGATAAGGAATGTTTGATCTCGAAACCATGATTTGTTGTTCCCGAAGAGTGGGTTATCATGAGAGCACCTTGAGTGAATGATCTGTACGTGTTGGACATGAATGTAGCAACTACTACCACGGGTCAGGCTCACTGTTTTATGTCAAGAGCAACGGAAAAAGAATCACAGTTATGGCATCGAAAGATGGGCCATATCCACCTGCGAAAAATGAATCACCTGGTGCATAACGACTTAGTTATTGGTGTTCATGTGAAAGGTTTTCATCTTGAGGGGGAGTGTATTAGTTGTGTCAAAGGCAAGCAAAAGAAGAAATCTCACCCTGGAAAGAAGGTTAACTCAGTCTCAAGACCGTTAGAGAGACTTCATATGGATCTTTTTGGTCCAGTAAATGTCAAAAGCATAACTGGAGATCTCTACTGTCTAGTAGTAACAGATGATTACTCAAGATTTTCGTGGGTATCATTTCTGAAATCAAAAGATGAGACATTTGAAAGTTTGATGACGTTGTTCAGAAAAATTGAAAACTTGTACCAAACTCGAATAAGAAGAATTAGGAGTGACAACGGTACAGAGTTCAAGAACAACAAGATGGAAGAATATTGTGATGAGAGAGGTATACTGCAAGAATTTAGTGCTCCTTACACTCCACAACAAAATGGAGTAGCTAAAAGAAAGAACAGGACACTAATAGAAACGGCTAGGATTATGCTTGCTGATTCCAAACTACCAGTCAACTTTTGGGCAGAAGTTGTATCAGCCGCTTGCTATACACTCAACCGGGTTCTTACAGTGAAGAAATTCAACAAGACATGTTTCAAGCTGATCAATAACCGCAAACCTAACCTGAAGTATCTGGAAGCATTTGGGTCTCCCTGTACAGTTCTAGAACCTTTTGGTAAATTTGGTGCAAAGAGCATTGAAGGAATTTTCGTGGGTTATGCAAGTCCATTAAAACGAGTCTTTGTTCCAAGTTTGAAGCGGATAAACGAAGCACATAATGTTGAGTGTCAAGGTTATACTATGCCACCGCAGAATCCAGGCGACTCATGGCGTTTTAATTATGATACAATGTGGGATTCGTTTGACATAGAAGAAGAACCTGATTTCTTTGACGAATTGGATATTCTGAGAGAGTATGAAGAATCACAAGAAAGATTTCCAGCTGAGTATTCTAGACGTCAACGGCAAACTTCAAATGACGATGAAGCCGGTCCTAGTAATGCTGGAGAACATGATGATATTCAGCAATCTCTTGACAATCAGACGGCAGTCAACGATAATCTAGAATCTGAAGATAGACCTATATTTGATCGTGGTGATTCAGATTCTGAGGGGGAGCAGATCCAGATATCAAGTCAAACAATTCCAGTCAGTGAACAAGGTGCAAATCAGAATGTTACAAATTTGGAAGGCGAGGTAGATGTTCCAGGTGAGGTGATGCCGAGAACTCTTTCGTATCATCCAGAAGAGCTGATTATTGGAGAATTACAAACAGGCGTTCGCACTAGACGTCAAATTGACCAAGGCCTTGTTTTTATTCTACAGTTGCTCCGTTACAAACTGAGTTTTCACTTAGTTGTTTACTTTCGCTGATTGAGCCGCAAACATACAAAGAAGCACTAACTGAAGATTCTTGGGTCAACGCGATGCAAGAGGAGCTGAGTCAGTTTGAGAAGTTAGGAGTGTGGAAATTGGTAGATTTACCTGATTGTCACAGGAAGATAAACACCAAGTGGGTGTTCAAGTGTAAGAGAGACGATCGAGGGGTTATTATTCGTAACAAAGCTCGACTCGTAGTCCAGGGCTTTAGTCAGCAGGAGGGTATAGATTTCACTGAAGTGTATGCTCCGGTTGCTAGACTTGAAGCGATCAGAATCTTCCTAGCATTTGCATCTTGGAAAAGTTTAAAAGTTTATCAGTTAGATGTTAAATCGGCGTTTCTCTATGGGAAGGTAAAAGAGGAGGTATATGTCGGACAGCCACCGGGCTTTATCGATCCAATCCACAAAGACAAGGTTTACTTACTGGATAAAGCGCTGTATGGTTTACACCAGGCCCCGAGAGCTTGGTATGAGACATTGTCTCAACACCTACTTGCCAATAACTTCATCCGTGGAAAAGTGGATGCCACTCTCTTCACCAAAAAAGTCGACGGACATCTTCTGATAGTTCAAATATACGTGGACGACATTATATTTGGGTCTACAAATGAAAATCTGTGCAAAGATTTTGAAAGAGTTATGAAGCAAAAATTTGAAATGTCATCGATGGGTGAGATGAAATTTTTCTTGGGACTTCAGGTTGATCAACTGCCTAAGGGAATTTTCATACATCAGACGAAGTATGTTCATGATATCTTAGAGAAATTTGGGATGTTAGGTTCTACTCCAGCTTCCATCCTATTAGCGACGAACCATGGGATAAACCCTGATCTCACCGGAGAGAAGGTAGATGAAACGTTGTATCGTTCCATGATCGGATCGCTGATGTATTTGACAGCTTCTAGACCCGATATCGTGTATCCAACCTGCCTCGCAGCAAGATTTCAGTCTAACCCGAGAGCTTCGCATATAGTGATTGTGAAACAGATATTACGCTACCTGAAAGGAACTCCATCATTGGGGTTGTGGTATCCAAGAGAAGGCGATTTCACGCTCGAAGGGTATTCCGACCGATTTCAGATGCTTCAAAGTTAACGCTAAGTCAACAACATCGGGGTGCCAGTTTTTCGGACCACGATTGGTTACCTGGCAATGCAAGAAGCAGACCTCTGTAGCTTTATCCACATGTGAAGCCGAATATGTATCTGCTAGCAGCTGCTGCTCTCTGATCTTGTGGATCCAGCAACAGATGAGAGACTACGGTTTGCAATTTCTTAACACCCCTATCTTTGTTGATAATGAGGCAGTGATAAACATTACTAAAAATCCTGTTCATCACGCTAAAACGAAACACATTAAAATTCGTCATCACTTCATCCAAGACTGTTTCGAGAAGAAGTTGATACGAATTGAGAAAATCCACACTGACGAACAAAAAGCTGATTTACATACCAAAGCGTTTGATAAAACTCGTTTTCAATATCTTTTAAAATTGAACGGTATGAAGCTTTTATCGGTGTCGGAGGAGATTCTTGGCGTAGATGAAGGTACCAATGTAGATGATGTTGAGAAGCAATCTGCAATGGTTTGTCGATTTTTTACTTGGGTATTTAGGGGGAGGTAGTTATATTTTCAGAAAATACAAAAACAGTAAAAAAATTTCAAAAATCCAAAAACATGAGATATTTTCAAAATCCAAAAACAATAGAAAATGGAAAAAGAGCTTGTGTAAAAAAGGAAAATGATAGTACATTGGCTTGACAGTTATAGTATGCTAAAGATATGGAAAGTTTAAAAGTCTTAAGCAGTCTCGCTGATGATATGCCGATAGGTTTTTACACATTTAGTAGGTTTGTTCGGGATATAAACCTAAATCTTTACTTGCTTATTTCATGGGGAACACTACTTGGATACATAGGTAACCCCTGAAATCTTGTTTGAAAGATCCCTCTTTCTGAAATACTAGGTCTTTATACTCAGTGATATCTGGGGTATTATCCCGGGACTTCTGATATTGTGGAAGCAATGGCCTAGTCCCCATATAATACTTTCTGCTTGCTTGAAATATAGCACCACCCTCAGCATAAAAAATGATGAAACATTGAAAAATGCTAATCATGTGCTGTTGAAGAAAAGATCCTCTAAAGGGGACACACCTAAAGTCGAAGCCGTCATCTCTCTGATTTTGCAGAAGCAATAGCCTGAGCTCTCACGGCCCTCGTATTTTAACCCCTTACAGATATCATCTGTGGTATACTCACCTGTAAGACTGAATATTGGGTTTTGGATACGGGAGTATATTCAAGAGGTGGGACACATGAATGAGTTTAAGTTCTTAATACACCTAATTCGTATCCTGGACAGATTAAAAATTGTGTGAGAATTTAAGTGGATCAGTATATCGACAATCTAAGCGAATTGTTTAATTATGAGTATGAAATTAAAGCTTAACGGTACTTGTGACTTGTCGAATAGCTGATATGATTCCCTAACACACTCACCAAAAAATTGTTTGTAAATAGTTTACATTTACTGCATTTCATTTCTGTTTAGCATTCTAGTTTAGAAACTTTATTCAAAATCCAAAAAGATTTTACATTTCTGCTTTATTTTCCGACGAACCAAAGTGGAAAGCTGATCTTCAGATTCGTAGTTTGAAGCAGATGCAGGAAGTTTCTGAGCTGGAAGATGAGTTGTGAGCTTATCATGTTAAACTTGTGAAAATGAAAAGTTAAAACAAGTTCATTAAGTTGAAACTTGTAATTTTCAGAAAAATGTTTTAAAAAAAATATGTTGAACAAAAGTCAGTTTTGTCTTGATTGGATCAACCAAGGTCATTAAGTTGGACTTGGTAGACAAATTAAGTGCCTAGGGTCATTAACTTGGACCTAGATACTTTAGTGGATTATTAAAACTGATAAAACAAGAAAAGTTGTTATAAGTCAATAGATTATAATGTTATATTCTTGAGAAACAGGAAACAAGATCCCCATGGCAAAGTTAGTGTAAAGTTTGAACCAGAATTTGAGCTCCAGCATATTGAAAGGGGGAGTCTACATTCTGGATCAACATTCAAAGGGGAGTTTGAAGATAGAGATTGAAGGATGCTTACAGTGTCAGACAAATTGAACATAGAAGAAGATATATCAAGACTAAAGACTGAAGATTTGATGCTAAAGACTTCGTCAACATCCAAGAGGGAGTCTGTTGTTGCATAAATGTCTGTTAACTTCGTCTTTATAGAGTCTTGTATCTAGATAGGATAGACTAGTGCTTAGCAGGTCGGAAAACAGGTTTTAGATGTAAATGGGTAATTTCGCACGAAATAGCAGAATGCTATTTCGCATGAAATAACACTTGGTTATTTCGTACGAAATTAGCATTGCCTATTTCATACGAAATTAGCACTCCTATAAATACCCAACCTGCTAGTTCATTTGTAACGGTCATGATTTCAGAGCCGAGGTGCTGCCAGTTTGTCAAACGATCAGAATTGCTTTGAAATCATTAATAAAAGGATAATTAAGAGGAATTAAGCTGTTTCACATCTATATCACTGATTCCGCCTTGGATATGGATCAAAAACTCTTCTGATTAACTCGTTAGGGTCACACGACGATCCAACATTTCTGTTGATGTATTTCACTTCTTCTGTTCTGGAATCTTTGAAAGGAACAATCTTTGTCACAAACGCATAGCCCACTGCGTCTTCTTCTGGTAACAATTCGCTCCAATCGAAACCCTCATCGTCATGGATAACAGCAAGTGCTCTATATTTTTCTTTGGGATTTTCTTCTATCTGTTTCATTCTGGGAGATTCAGATTTATTTTGATGATAGATGGCTCTTTTGTAATAATCTTCACGGAACGGATTTGCCGTATCATCAGCATATGCGTTTCGACATTCACGTTTAAAATGTCCTTTTTGTTTACATTTAAAGCACGTGACTTTTGATTTGTCAAACCCGAGCTTTGTTGAAGGTCCACCAATAGAATGTCTACCGGTAATCTCCATGAATCTTTGTGCTCTTCTAACAGCACTCGCCATACACCACCTGATATCAATCAACTCCATCTCCTCTGGATCGATCTGATCATAATCTTCCTTGGTGAGGTTAGTGTTTCCGATCTTTCCCGCTACGAGGCTTTCATAAGATTCTTAGACAGATGCCAAAAACACCATTTGTTGCTTGGCGGATTCTTCACTGAAATTTTGTGCATTCTTGAGATCCACGGCAATGTTGCATTGAAACAAATTCTTTGGAACTGATTGACTTGAAGCAGTTGACGATGACCCTCCATGATAACCACTGCTTGAACTTTCTTGATTTGACGTGTTAGAACTTTCTGCTGAGAAAGCTGTCTTTGGAGACACAGTCTTCGGGATCATACTTCCTCGATAATACAGCTCAACATTCTGTTGATATGAAGAGTTGTTGACTTTGTTGGTCTTTCTGATCTCCAACTCATGACTTTCGAATCTTTCGATTAACAAATCAACCGTCAGTTTAGTTGGTTCAACTGTGTTTTCAGCATCAAAGCAAAATACTGCCAGTCTTTATCATCAGGCAGTGAGTCAAACAGTTTGTCAACCAATTCTTCTTGAGTATATATGATTCCGTGTCTTGCAAGTTCCAGCTTCAAATGTCCGAATCTTTCAATCATCTTTGGCACAGATTCGTTTTTCAAACATCCAAACAAATCAAATTCTTTTCTTAACAACTTCTTTTTGTTTTTAACAATTTCGGCACTACCCACACATTTTACTTTCAGTTTCTCCCATAGATCTTTCGAATTTGTGTATTCAATCAATGATATTATGTCATCCCTCACGGACTGATGAAGTAAAGCAATGCCTTTTTGTTCAGCAACACAATTTTCAACTTCATTATCTGCTATATTTTCATAATCCGTTCTTCCTATATCAAAACCATTCTTCATGTTCTTCCAACTGAGATATGCAAAAGCTTTTAGCCATTCTTCAAACCTTTTAGCCCATCTGTTGTATTCTTCAATCGCCATTTGCTTGGGCGGTTTGTTGTATGTGCCATAGGCACTTTCTACACTCAAAGTATCAGAAAGAGTTTTCTTCGCACTTGGTGGTGGAGTATTTTCATTTGTGTTACTTGATGTAGCATCTCCAATGTTTCCAGAACTACTAGTGAAAGCAAAAACATCACTGAATGGATTCATAAACTCATCCATCTTTCAATTACCTGAAACAATCAACAAACACTTAGAAAAATTTTTGGATTTTAACAACAGTTTCAAACGAAATAGATCCAAGCGAAATAGATCTATCTTCAAGCGAAATGACTTCACGCGAAATGAGTTTTCACGCGAAATACCAATTTGGTGCGAAACAGTAGTCTTTCAAGCGAAATAACTATTTCGTACGAAATAGTCAAACGAAAACACCCTCTTCAAGCGAAATAGCAGTTTTGGTGCGAAATCAATGTTGATTTCGTACGAAATAAGATTCCAAGTTGTGATTCCGTGCGAAATAGCGTTCCTGATGTTGTTTTCATGCGAAATACTGTCGGCCAAGTTTTTGTCCAATTGATCCGGTTTTTATCCGAATTAAGGTCCAATTCTTTCAAGGATTAGTTAAAACTATGTTTTACGTGATATATGTGAAATTTAAGCCATTTTAACCGTAAAATCTCGTTTAATTTTGAAAAGAATGAGTAGAAGTGATGAAAACAAGCTGAATTGGTATGAACTCTTCGTCCTGAGCTCTGATACCACTTGTTGGATCGTCGTGTGACCCTAATGAGTCAATCAGAAGAGTTTAAATTCAGAATCAAAGGCGGAATCAGTGATTCTAACTCGATACAGCTTGATTTTCCCTAATTATCTTCTTATTACTGATTTCAAATCTTTACAGATCGTTTGACAAACGGACAGCACCTCGGCTTTGAAATCTCGAACGTTACAAATGAAACACCAACTCAGGTATATATAGGGGTGTTGATTTCCTACGAAATAGCAAAAGCCTATTTCGTGCGAAATACCAGTGTGTGATTTCGTACGAAATAGCCCTTGCTATTTCGTGCGAAATACCCCTTAAACATTCAAACCCTAATTTCTAACACGCTGAGCACTAGTTTATCCTATCTAGATACAAGACTCTATAAAGACGAAGTTAACAGACATTTATGCACCAACAAACCTGCATATATATTTATATTTTATTGTGCCTGAAGAAATCCAAAAGTGATTTCGCCCCTAACATGCTCGACGAAAACCCAAGTGTTTTCACCATAGCCTGCTCGACGAAATCCAAGGGATTTCGCCATAAACCTCACGACGAAATCACCTGATTTCATCGGCCCAGTTTTTGCCAAAGCCCATTAAGGGCCCAGCGCCTTATAACTCCCGCATAAATGATTATAGATTACGTAAACTGCCGAATAGAAAACTGCCGGCAATCCCTAGTCCTCTTGCAACCTTTGCTAGTCTCGTATCGTAACTGGTTAGTATACCATCTCTGTGATTAGATTGTTGTTATGCACTGGATGATTGTTATATATATATTGTCTGCAAACTGTTATGTATATTGGATGAAGTGCACATGTAAGTAGATCGACTGCTATGTGATGTTGTTTGTGGATTGAATTGATTTGTATGTTAGGAATCCTTATAAATCTAATGTTGTGAAGGCAATTGTTAGGCCACTGATCATGTTCAGTCTAATGCTTAATGATCATGTTAATTGAGTGTTGTGTGATTATGTGTTACCGTTGTGTACATGTCGATGATCTGATGGAATGATTTTGTTGATGATTGATCATGTAACTGTTAGACGTATCATTAGGGTTCTGGAATACGTAACTGTCGTTGATGATGAAACCCCTACCCCGACGAAATCCCCACCCAGACGAAAACACTAGGTGTTTTTGCCATATCTCAAGTCGACGAAAACCATTGGGATTTCGTCGCCTGAAGGGTTTTCGCCAATAATGGTTTTCGCCACTAGGTGTTTTCGCCACATGTGATTTCGTCGAGTGTTCTGGACATTAACTCTGTTAGTTTATTAACTCTGCTAGTATATTAATTCTGTTAAGTATGTTAATTCTGTTAAGTCTGTTAAGTCTGTTAACTCTGTTAAGCCTGCTAACTCTGTTAAGTATGTTAATGGATAAGTATGTTAGAATAAACTAAGAAAAGACATGTATGTGAAGCATGAATTGTATGAATTTGACTAATTGTTTACGTGATACATGATGTTAACTGCCAAGCACTCTATGTGGTATTAGTTTTGCATACGAGTCGTTACGAACGTAAATTGATTGTGTATACGTGCATACTATAGGCCTTGACTGATTATTTGTGAGCACGTAATTTAGCATACCGAGCAAACCAAGGTGAGTTCACACTATCCACAAGGCATGGGATTCCCAAGGGTTGGGAATGGGTAAAGGATTGAAACGGAAACTGCGTGATCTCCTGGTTTGGAACACGTACACACCCTCTTTATTGAAGGGTTACAACCTGTGATAAATATTTAATCGGAACCTGCGTAATCTCCTGGTTTGGAGATTACGTACACACCCTTTTTATTGAAGGGTGACAACACGGATACTAGACCAAAACTCTCTATCATGAAGTCCCTCCTTTTTATATCGACTTAATCGCCGAGCCAATGGCGAGCGGGTCATTAGTTAGATAGCGCTATTTAGGTTTGATAAGCCTCACACCGTGCCACAGGGGACGGGCGTGAACTAATGGATCTGGGCACTAGTCAATGATGATAGACATTGACGTCAGGGCACCAACTTACTTTAGTCAGTGGTCGATATGGTATACGGGTCTAGTGGTTCACATGGGGAAGCCCCCACTAATCATGGATATGTTTGGGAAACAGGGTAAAATGGTTAACTTATGACTTACAATTGATCTCATGGTTTTTGAAACAACTTAACAATGAACACCAACTGTGAACTCGCTCAACTTTGTTGTTGACTCATTGTTACATGCCTTAAAGGTCGTTAGGTACTTCTGAAGCTTGCACGAGGAGGCGTGGTCGTTGTGGGACATGGATAGTCTTATGCCATGTTAAACATTTGATATATTTGAACTTATACTTTGGTTTAAAACATTATGCTTCCGCTTACAACTTAAACTACGTTTTGTTTGGACACCAATTATATTGTGTTGGGTTTTATATTTATTTACATGTTATGTTCAATATGATTGGTGGCTTGATCCTGGTCAGTCACACCTCCATGCGGTGATACTCCGCGTGTGGATTTTGGGGGTGTGACAGATTGGTATCAGAGCCATTGGTTATAGTGAACTTGGTTTTAAAAAGGGGAAAAGCTTTTTGATAAAACCAGACTATAACCTGTACAGTGCTCAACGATCCACAACGACGCTTCGCTCGACGTGCAAGGCTCAACACTATAGGTGATATGATTTATGGTTATATTGCCTACTTGCTAGTTACATAGTACATTGTTCATGGTATGCTTTGGTTAACGTAGCAACTATTGTTAGACACTTATTGTGTGCTTACTCTCTTCTGTCACTCCACACTTACGCATTGTCACGACACTTTACTCACCCATGCTCTCTTTATTGTGAAGATCATGAGTGGACGAATTAACCTAACTCAAGCCCAGTTGACGGCTTTAATCAATGAACAAGTTGCTGCAGCACTCGCAGCCGCTCAGGCAGGAGGTATAACCTGCCATTGCAACCTTACTCTAGGATCTTTAGATCCTACTCTCGTGAACCAACACTTGTGCTTAACCTTGTCTCTTTTTACTCGCACGACAGGTCAACCTGCTCAGCCTCCTGTGTGCACTTTCAAAACTTTCATGGATTGCCGACCTACTACTTTCAACGACACTGAAAGAGCTGTAGGCCTCCTTCACTGGTTTGAGAAGCTCGAATCTGTCTTCGAGATGTGTGAATGCCCTGAGGCTCGTAGGGTGAAATATGCTACTGGTACTCTTGAAGGTGTAGCGCTCACATGGTGGAACGCTCAGGTTCAAATGTTGGGGATAGTTGCTGCTAATGCCACCCCATGGAATGATTTCAAGGATTTGATCAAGGAGGAATACTGCAACCGTGATGACATCCATAAGCTGGAAATAGAGTTCTTCAACTTAAAGATGACGGGGTCGGAAATCGAAGTGTATACGAAAAGATCAAACGAACTGGCTATCTTGTGTCCTACTATGGTAGATCCTCCTATCAAGCGTATCGAGCTGTACCTCAAAGGTTTAGTGCCAGAGATTCAGAGTCATGTGATAGCAGCGAAATTCGCCACGATCCAGCAAGTTATTCGTTTGGCTCATCGTCTCACTGATCAGGCAGTCGAGCAGAACAGGCTGCCCAAGCGTATTAGTACTACTACTACTACCACCACTTCTGATGCCCCCAGTGACAACAAGCGCAAATGGGATGGAGTTTCAAGCAAGGGATTAACATCAGCTCAGTCTCAGCCTCAGCAGCGAAAGACAGATGACTATAAGAGCCCTGGTCAACAATCTTCTGGTAGTCAAGGGAAGAGTGGGTACAAGGGGAACCACCCCAAATGCAATCAATGTGGTTTCCATCATAGCGGACCGTGTACTAAGGGCGCTTGTCAGAGGTGTAACAAACCTGGCCATGCGGCCAAGGATTGCAGGAGTCTCTACCCTGCAAATCAGTGACGACAGAACCAGCAGCAAACTCCCCAGAATCAGCGTCAGCAGCAACAACAGCAACAGGGTAACAACAAGGGATGCTTTCAGTGTGGTGCTGAAGGCCACTTCAAAAGAGACTGCCCCCAGCTGAACCAGAGACAGAACAACAACAACCAGGGGAACTGAAACAATAATGGGGGAAACAATGGTGGCAATGGTGCCAGGGGTCGAGCTTTTGTGATCGGTCAGGGTGATGCAAGGAACGATCCCAACGTGGTGATGGGTAAGTTTCTTTTGGATGATTTCTTTGTTACTGTTTTATTTGATTCGGGTGCTCATACTAGTTATGTGTCCCTAAAAGTTAGTCAAATGCTTAAACGTACCCCAACACTTTTGAGCACCAAGCACATGGTAGAACTAGCAAACGGTAAAAGTCTTGAAGCCACACACATAGTTAAGGGTTGTAATCTCATCTTAGCTGGTCAGACCTTCTCTATCGATCTTATTCCCATCGTTCTTGGTAGTTTCGACATCGTTATTGGTATGGATTGGTTATCTCAACATCAAGCAGAGATTCTTTGCAAGGAGAAGATCGTCCGCATTCCTCGATCTAGTGAAGAACCTTTAGTGATTCATGGCGACAAGAGTGGTGCTGTGGTGGGCATCATTTCTTTCCTAAAGGCCCAAAAGTGTTTACGAAAGGGCCACATTGCTATCTTAGCCCTCGTTACTGACACCTCAAAGAAAGAGAAGAAGATAGAAGATATTCTGATCGTACGTGACTTCCCTGAGGTGTTTCCTGAGGAATTACCAGGTCTTCCGCCTCACCGTCAGGTTGAATTTCAAATCGAGCTAGCCCCTGGAGCAGCATCCATAGCTCGAGCACCATATCGTTTAGCTCCATCAGAACTTGAAGAACTATCCACGCAACTACAAGAACTCTTGGACAAGGGTTTTATTCGTCCTAGCTCTTCGCCTTGGGGAGCTCCAGTATTATTTGTGAAGAAGAAAGACGGTACCTTCAGAATGTGTATTGACTACCGCGAACTCAACAAGGTGACCGTAAAGAATCGCTACCCTCTTCCATGCATCGATGACTTATTCGACCAGCTGCAAGGGTCGAGCTACTACTCGAAGATTGACCTGAGGTCAGGCTACCATCAACTGAGAGTCCGAGATGAGGATATCTCTAAAACAGCATTCAGGACTCGTTATGGGCATTACGAGTTCCTGGTTATGCCTTTCGGATTGACGAATGCACCTGCGGTCTTTATGGATCTTATGAACAGGGTGTGCAAGCCCTATCTGGATAAGTTTGTTATTGTATTCATCGACGACATCCTGATCTATTCTAAGAGTCGGGAGGAGCACGAGCATCATCTACGGCTTATTTTGGAACTCCTTCGAACAGAACAGTTGTACGCTAAGTTCTCAAAATGCGAATTTTGGCTTCGTGAAGTCCATTTCTTAGGCCACGTGGTAAATAGGGATGGGATTCATGTTGATCCATCCAAGGTTGATTCGATCAAAGACTGGCCTGCACCCCGTACACCTACAGAAATACGTCAATTCTTGGGTTTGGCAGGCTACTACAGAAGGTTCATCAAGGATTTCTCCAAGATTGCGCAACCTCTCACCTCATTAACTCAGAAAGGAGTCACCTATCATTGGGGTGATGCACAGGAATCTGCATTTCAGCACTTAAAAGATAGACTTTGTAGCGCACCAATTCTCTCATTGCCAGAGGGCACAGACGATTTCGTGGTTTATTGTGACGCGTCAATTCAGGGTCTTGGTTGCGTATTGATGCAACGGGATAAAGTCATTGCTTATGCATCGCGCCAACTTAAGGTTCACGAAAGGAATTACACTACACACGATCTGGAGCTGGGAGCGGTTGTTTTCGCACTTAAGATATGGAGACATTACCTGTACGATACCAAGTGCACCATTTACACCGATCACAGGAGTCTCGAGCATATCTTCAAGCAAAAGGAGTTAAACATGCGACAACGTCGATGGGTCGAGCTATTGAATGATTACGAATGCGCGATCAAGTACCATCCGGGCAAAGCCAATGTGGTGGCCGACGCCCTCAGCCGAAAGGATACTACACCTAAGCGCGTACGAGCGTTACAACTTACCATCCAATCTAGTCTTCCTACTCAGATACGAGATGCTCAGGTTGAAGCATTGAAAGCAGAGAACATCAGGGCGAAGTCCCTACGTGGATCAAGGAAACGATTGGAACAAAAAGAAGACGGTGCTTACTATAAAACAGGGAGCATATGGGTCCCACTCTATGGAAACTTACGAGAGCTTGTGATGGATGAAGCACATAAGTCTCGCTACTCAGTACATCCTGGTTCGGATAAGATGTACCACGACTTAAAGACTACATACTGGTGGCCTAGTATGAAAGCCCACATAGCAACTTATGTCAGCAAATGTTTGACTTGTGCGAGAGTCAAGATTGAATATCAGAAACCATCAGGCCTATTACAACAACTAGAGATCCCGACATGGAAATGGGAGAAAATTTCCATGGATTTCGTTACTGGCCTTCCTAGATCTCAACGCGAAAAAGACACTATCTGGGTGATAGTGGATAGATTGACTAAGTCTGCACACTTTTTGGCTATCAAAGAAACAGACAAGTTTTCTACTTTAGCAGATGTTTACTTGAAGGAAGTGGTTTCGAGGCACGGGGTACCAACCTCCATTATTTCCGATCGTGATGCACGTTTTACTTCTGAATTGTGGCAAGCAATGCACAAATCTTTTGGCTCTCGATTAGACATGAGCACAGCTTATCACCCGCAAACGGATGGGCAATCTGAGCGCACCATCCAAACCCTTGAAGACATGCTTAGGGCATGTGTGATTGATTTTGGTAACGGCTGGGAACGACATCTACCTTTAGTGGAATTTTCGTATAATAACAGCTACCACACCAGTATTCAGGCCGCTCCGTTTGAGGCATTGTACGGATGTAAATGCCGATCACCTCTTTGTTGGGCAGAAGTTGGTGACAGCCAAATCACTGGCCCAGAACTTGTGGTAGACACGACTGAGAACATTGCTCAGATACGACAACGAATGGCGGCAGCTCGCGACCGTCAGAAAAGCTACGCTGATAAGCGCAGGAAACCACTCGAGTTCCAGGTTGGGGATCGAGTGCTACTCAAAGTCTCACCTTGGAAAGGTGTAGTTTGTTTTGGCAAACGAGGCAAACTCAATCCGTGTTACGTCGGACTGTTCAAAATCGTTGAGAAAGTTGGTAAAGTCGCTTACAAGTTGAATCTACCTGAAGAACTCAGTGGAGTTCACAACGTATTCCATGTGTCAAATCTGAAGAAGTGTCTGTCAGATGAGACCCTCATAGTTCCTTTGAAGGAACTCACAATCGACGATCAGTTGCGATTCGTCGAGGAACCAGTTGAAATCACGGACCGGGACGTTAAGGTCCTCAAGCGCACCAGAATACCTCTTGTTCGAGTTCGTTGGAACTCCCGTCGTGGGCCAGAGTTTACCTGGGAACGAGAAGACCAGATGAAACTCAAGTATCCCCAGTTGTTCAATAACGGTGCAACCACTACTGAGGCTGAAGCTACTGCGGAATTTCAGGACGAAATTCCAAACCAACGGGGGAATGATGTGACACCCCAGGAAAACCAGGAAACAACGCAACACAACTAGCTTCCTCAGTAACCCTGTGCTAAATTTCGGGACGAAATTTCTTTCAAGTTGGGGATAATGTGACAACTCGAGTTTTCAAAGTCTTTCCTCGCAACTGTTCTTGTTCTTGTTTGTGCATCTTGTTAGTCTATTGGAAATTAATGTTTTGTATGAGTTGGTTAAGTGTTAAATATGGATTTTGTGAATTGTGTGATGTAACCTACATACATATTTATATTTTATTGTGCCTGACGAATTCCAAAAGTGATTTCGCCCCTAACCTGCTCGATGAAAACCCAAGTGTTTTCACCATAGCCTGCTCGACGAAATCCAAGGGATTTCGCCATAAACCTCACGACGAAATCACCTGATTTCGTCGGCCCAGTTTTTGCCAAAGCCCATTAAGGGCCCAGCGCCTTATAACTCCCGCATAAATGATTATAGATTACGTAAACTGCCGAATAGAAAACCCAAAGGTCTCCCTCTTCCTCTCCTCTGTGTGACGGCAATCCCTAGTCCTCTCGCAACCTTTGCTAGTCTCGTATCGTAACTGGTTAGTATACCATCTCTGTGATTAGATTGTTGTTATGCAATTGATGATTGTTATATATATATTGTCTGCAAACTGTTATGTATATTGGATGAAGTGCACATGTAAGTAGATCGACTGCTATGTGATGTTGTTTGTGGATTGAATTGATTTGTATGTTAGGAATCCTTATAAATCTAATGTTGTGAAGGCAATTGTTAGGCCACTGATCATGTTCAGTCTAATGCTTAATGATCATGTTAATTGAGTGTTGTGTGATTATGTGTTACCGTTGTGTACATGTCGATGATATGATGGAATGATTTTGTTGATGATTGATCATGTAACTGTTAGACGTATCATTAGGGTTCTGGAATACGTAACTGTCGTTGATGATGAAACCCCTACCCCGACGAAATCCCCACCCAGACGAAAACACTAGGTGTTTTCACCATACCTCAAGTCGACGAAAACCCTTGGGATTTCGTCGCCTGAAGGGTTTTCGCCAATAAGGGTTTTCGCCACTAGGTGTTTTCGCCACATGTGATTTCGTCGAGTGTTCTGGACATTAACTCTGTTAGTTTATTAACTCTGTTAGTTTATTAACTCTGCTAGTATATTAATTCTGTTAAGTATGTTAATTCTGTTAAGTCTGTTAAGTCTGTTAACTCTGTTAAGCCTGCTAACTCTGTTAAGTATGTTAATGGATAAGTATGTTAGAATAAACTAAGAAAAGACATGTATGTGAAGCATGAATTGTATGAATTTGACTAATTGTTTACGTGATACATGATGTTAACTGCCAAGCACTCTATGTGGTATTAGTTTTGCATACGAGTCATTACGAACGTAAATTGATTGTGTATACGTGCATACTATAGGCCTTGACTGATTATTTGTGAGCACGTAATTTAGCATACCGAGCAAACCAAGGTGAGTTCACACTATCCACAAGGCATGGGATTCCCAAGGGTTGGGAATGGGTAAAGGATTGAAACGGAAACTGCATGATCTCCTGGTTTGGAACACGTACACACCCTCTTTATTGAAGGGTGACAACCTGTGATAAATATTTAATCGGAACCTGCGTAATCTCCTGGTTTGGAGATTACGTACACACCCTCTTTATTGAAGGGTGACAACACGGATACTAGACCAAAACTCTCTATCATGAAGTCCCTCCTTTTTATATCGACTTAATCGTCGGGCCAATGGCGAGCGGGTCATTAGTTAGATAGCGCTATTTAGGTTTGACAAGCCTCACACCGTGTCGCAGAGGACGGGCGTGAACTAATGGATCTGGGCACTAGTCAATGATGATAGACATTGACGTCAGGGCACCAACTTACTTTAGTCAGTGGTCGATATGGTATACGGGTCTAGTGGTTCACATGGGGAAGCCCCCACTAATCATGGATATGTTTGGGAAACAGGGTAAAACGGTTAACTTATGACTTACAATTGATCTCATGGTTTTTGAAACAACTTAACAATGAACACCAACTGTGAACTCGCTCAACTTTGTTGTTGACTCGTTGTTACATGCCTTGCAGGTCGTTAGGTACTTCTGAAGCTTGCACGAGGAGGTGTGGTCGTTGTTGGACATGGATAGTCTTATGCCATGTTAAACATTTGATATATTTGAACTTATACTTTGGTTTAAAACATTATGCTTCCACTTATAACTTAAACTACGTTTTGTTTGGACACCAGTTATATTATGTTGGGTTTTATATTTATTAACATGCTATGTTCAATATGATTGGTGGCTTGATCCTGGTCAGTCACACCTACATGCGGTGATACTCCGCGTGTGGATTTTGGGGGTGTGACACCACCTAAAAACAATATCTGAAAATAATATTGAATATCTTCAAATTACTTCCAACAAAAATGGCAAAGATAAAATTGTTGAACAATTAGAAGTCTTATCCTCTGGATTATATTGTACTAATATCAATCCTATCGAATCATACATGGTGAGTAACCAAAAGCTATTAGATAAAGACACATTCAATATATGGCATGACCGTCTAGGTCACCCTGGTAGCATAATGATGAGACGAATAATCAAAAGTGCAACTGGGCACCCTCTCAAAAACTTAAAAGTTTTGCTACCACAAGACTTATCATGTGCAGCATGCTCTCTGGGCAAACTTATAACTCGGCCCTCACAAACTAAATTGATACATGAAACCCCATCATTTTTAGAAAGAATCCAAGGGGATATTTATGGGCCCTTTCATCCTTCGTGTGGACCATTCCGCTATTTCTTGGTCTTAATTGACGCATCCTCAAGGTGGTCACACGTGAGCCTTTTAGCTACTCGAAGTGTAGCATTTGCCCGACTTTTAGCTCAAATCATACAATTGAGAGCAAATTTCCCGGATAATCAAATTAAAAACATCCGGATGGATAATGCGGGAGAGTTCGCATCTCAAGCTTTTAATGACTATTGTATGTCAATTGGGATCAATGTTGAACATTCAGTACCTCATGTTCACACACAAAACGGTTTATCTCGATCTCTGATTAAACGATTACAAATAATCGCTAGACCACTCTTAATGAGATGTAAATTACCATCTTCTGCATGGGGTTATGCTATTTTGCATGCCGCTGCACTGATTAGATTGAGACCAACTGCTGATCATGAATACTCCCCATTGCAACTGGTCTCCGGACGAGAACCAAGTTTGTCCCACCTTAGAATTTTTGATTGTGCGGTATACGTACCAATACCGCCACCACAACGTACTACAATGGGACCCCAAAGAAGACTGGGTATTTACATTGGTTTTAACTCCCCGTCCATTATTAGATACTTAGAACCAATGACGGAAGACATATTTACAGCAGGGTATGCTGACTGTCATTTTGATGAAATGATGTTCCCAGTCTTAGGGGGAGACAAGGACAAAGAAAGACTGGTAACACAAGAAATAACGTGGAATGCATCATCGCTAGCAAATCTCGACCCCCGAAGTGGTCAATGTGAATATGAAGTCCAAAAGATCATACATTTGCAAAGAATAGCGAATGAATTACTAGATGCTTTCACAGACACGAATAGAGTGACAAAGTCACATGTACCAGCATCAAATGCACCTGCTCGAATTGAAGTAATCCCATAAGCGATTACTATACAACGAAAGCGTGGGAGACCAATCGGTTCCAAAGACAAAAACCCACGGAAACGAAAAGAGCAAAGTAACGCAGTTGGTGAAAACTCACAAAAGATTATAAGTGAAACCCCGGTAGAGGTAAATGTCCCAGAAGAGACAACCATGAATCCAGAGGAAAATGAAGTTTCAGAAGAAACACCGGTACCGAACGAAAATGAGATCTCTATTAATTATGTACAAGATAGTACAATGTGGAACCGAAATAAAACATGTGTTGATGATATATTCGCATATGCTATAGCAACGGATGTAATCAATGAAAATAATTACATACCTAAAACTTTAGAAGAGTGCATGCACAGAAATGATTGGCCAAGATGGCAAGAAGCCATAAATGCCGAATTAAATTCGCTCGAAAAGCGACATGTTTTTGGACCTGTAGTCCGAACGCCCATAGACGTCAAACCAGTAGGTTATAAATGGGTGTTTGCAATAAAGAGAAATGAAAAGAATGAGATTGTACGATATAAGGCTCGACTTGTAGCACAAGGGTTTTCCCAAATCTCAGGAGTTGATTATGAGGAAATGTATTCCCCTGTAGTGGATGCGATAACCCTTAGGTTCCTAATCGGCCTCACAATCTCTGAAGGACTTCATATGAGACTAATGGATGTCGTCACCGCATACTTATACGAGACACTTGAAAATGACATCTACATGAAAATCCCTAAAGGATTAAAATTGTCTGAAGCATTAAAATCAACACCTCGAGAAATGTGTTCTATAAAGCTCCAGAGATCTTTATATGGTCTCAAACAATCTGGTCGTATGTGGTACAATCGACTTAGTGAATATCTCGAAAAGGAAGGATAAAAGTCTGATGTAATCAGTCCATGTGTCTTTATAAAACGATCACTCTCAAATTTCACTATAATAGCAGTCTATATTGATGATATCAATATCATCGGATCTCTTGAAGAGATAGAGAAAGCTGCTCAATTGTTAAAGAAGGAATTTGAAATGAAAGATCTTGGTATGACGAAATTATGTATCGGACTACAATTTGAGTATCTGTGCAATGGCACATTTGTCCATCAATCAAACTACATCCAGAAGATGTTAGTACGTTTCAATATGGACAAAGCACATCCGTTTAGTGTACCTATGGTTGTCCGACCGTTAGATCCACACAAGGATCCTTATCGCCCTCAAGAAGAAGGCGAAGAAGTACTTGGTCCAGAAGTACCGTACTTAAGCGCGATCGGTGCCCTTATGTATCTCGCAAATAACACAAGACCTGACATTGCATTTGCAGTACATGTACTAGCGAGATACAGTTCGAATCCAACACGTAGACACTGGAATGGTGTAAAACATATATTCCGATATATTTGCGGGACACAAGACTTAGGTATTTTCTATCAGAAAGATCAAAAGTCCCAGCTTGTTGGGTATGCTGATGCCGGATATCTATCAGATCCTCACAAAGCAAAATCTCAGACAGGTTATGTATTCACATACGGTGGCACAACAATTTCTTGGAAGTCAACTAAGCAAACACTTACAGCAACATCATCAAATCATGCCAAATTGATAGCACTATATGATGCTGGTCGAGAATGCGTGTGGTTGAGATCAATGATTAATCACATACAAGAAGCATGCGGATTAGAACAGATCAAGAAGGAGCCGACAATTATCTATGAAGACAATGCTACTTGCATAGCTCAGATCAGAGAAGGTTATATCAAGGGTGATCGAACAAAGCACATCTCATCAAAGTTCTTCTCAACATATGACTTGCAGAAAGAAGGGGAAATCGATGTTCGTCAGATCAAGTCAAGTGAAAATCTAGCAGAATGTTTACAAAATCTTTACCTAGAAGCAGTTTCGAGCAGCTATCACACAAGATCGGTCTTCGTAGATTAAAAGATGTTTGTTGAATTCAGGGGGAGAATTATACACGCTGTACTCTTTTTCCCTTAACTAAGTTTTGTCCCACTGGGTTTTCTTAGTAAGGTTTTTAATGAGGCAGCATAGCTGATCCAGTAGTATCAGTTTATTTATTCAGGTCCTGAAGTACCTATTTAACATCATCCGGAAGTAAGTTGTTAAACTGTGTATAATTCCAAATGTCTGAGGGGGAGTGTTATAAACCAGACATTTTAGGCCCAACCCATTACTTATGGGCTTTAGGGTTTACAGTTATGTTTATCTCTATATATTGTAATGTTGAATAGAATGAAGAATGGAATTCAGTTTATCTCTTTTTCTCTTTGGTTTTTGTCACACCCCGACCACGTAGAACATACAAAACGTGACGGAAACGTCGGGGAGTGTTGTAACAGAATTAATTGTTTCAAATCCATGGCAATTAAAGTTTCGTTTTATTAATCAAACAAGAGAGTTACATTGTTTTAAACAAGAAACAAAGAGTATATAACAAAAAATTAACTAGTTCTTGTCTCGTTTTAAGTCACTAAGGCACAGGTCCGCCTAAGTATGTCTTGATAAGTCCTATGCATCATCTCCTGAAAACACATGTGAAAATAGGTACGTCAGCATAAAAATGCCTGAGAGATACATAGGTTTTGTGAAAACAGAATTCATGACTTATGTTTGAGAAAATGTTTAGTCATGAACCTTGTAATTTGTTTTGTCTTGTAAATCATTTGAAAAACGATAAGATCAGATGATATGTATAAATAAGAGAATAATGTATGGATAAATGAATAACCATGTAAAATGAGTTTGGATAAGATAAGTTGTTTGTAAATCAATGTCTTGTGAAAAGCATGTTATTTGTATAAAAGGTTATATGTCTCAAATTGAAATGGTTCAAATAACGCTACAATATGTAATACCATACAAACACTTATATATAGGAAGTACCAGCAGCGTATCCACCATGCTTGTATCATATTACACACGCCTCGTTACTTAAATCACTTACTCAAACCAACCATCAAGATGTAATGTTTAACAATTGTAGAAATGTTTATGTATAGTCCAAAGTCTATTGTCAAATGTAAATCATGTCAACAGATACAAATGGTTCACGCGGTTCAACAGTTACAAACGGTTCATATAATCAAATGGTTACGACGGTTCATGTTACACCCTAAATCGTACATGACAAAAGTCGCAGCGGAAAAACACGAACCATAAAATTTCTTTCTTTATAAATACCTCAACTTATTTAAACTTTAACTTTAACATAGCTCTTATTCATATATCCGTCATCCTCTTATTTACCAATTAGAAACATAGCTTATGATTGTTACACTTTACATTCAACGTCCCCGTACAATCTATCTCGTGACTCGATCTTCGATCTCTAATCCTTATTATAATCGCCCGTTATCCACACAACCTGCGTTCACCACATACATTAGAAACATTAGCACACGTTATATAAACCAGCTCATTCATGTACACTTCCCATTTCGTTCTTTAACAAGCTTTAAGCATCTCATCTGCGTATCCATTTCCTGATGAGGCTTCAATAATGTACCTGCATACTTTTCATTCTCAACGTACATCATTATTAACGTTAACCCTCAACGTGTCTAAATCATGCTTACATACGTACGTACATTAAGCTTACATCTTTACATTCATGCATACACTCATACACATCTTTATACGTACATACATACACTTCCATATTCGTACATACCCTTCCTACATCATCACATACATGCATACTCTCTTACATCATCACATACATGCATACACTCGTATATACGCTTATACATACATACATACACATCTACGTACAAACATAACTTTCCTACAACTTTACATACGTGCATACACTCCTACATGCCTTCATACGTACTTACATACGCAACTACATACGTACATTCCTTTCCTACATCATCACATACATGCATACACTCGTATATACGCTTATACATACATACATACACATCTACGTACAAACATAACTTTCCTACAACTTTACATACGTGCATACACTCCTACATGCCTTCATACGTACTTACATAAGTTCTATGTACGTATACCGATACATACAACATACATACTTGCTTGGTCTACAAACGTGCATCCCTATATGCTCATAAGAAACTTTACGAGTCATCGGGTCGAAAACCGGAGCACCAGGACACGTTACGGGTCAACCGGAAACACCAGACGCGAAAAATAAAAGCTTACAAACAAGTGCCCGTCGCCGACGGGCTCCAGGCCGTCGGCGACGGGTTGTAAATATGCCCGTCGGGGCCATTAACCCGTAACCAGTGTGTTAACCCGTCGGAGGAAAATGACCAAACCAGTGCCCGTCGGCGACGGGGTGGGAGCCCGTCGGCGACGCCCTCTCTAAAACACATTTTCCTGCAGATCCATTTCGTCGTCCGTACGCACTAAAACGCGCGTAACTTTCGAACCGTTTACCCGTTTAACCTCCCGTTTCTTCCTACATGCTTGTAAATTCACATTCTATCATACGAACTTAAAATCCCACATCCGGATTAAGGAAATTCTTAACTTGCATGCATTCGGCTTATTATTATATTCTAATTATTTGACCCGTTATGGGTATTTGTGCATTAAATGGTCTATGACATAACAAGACCATACTCTACGCTTTCACACATGACCAACACATTACCCTAATCGGTTCACTTGTTTCCATTAGACATTTAAGGTCGTTTGCCCGATATACCTGTCAAGGGCATTTTTGTCAATTTCGCTTTATCCTTAACAACAAGGGGATTCCTTACAAAAGTAACGAATCCTCCTTTTTAGCTAAAATTCTTAATCACGCATACCTTGCTCGGATAAAAACTAAGATCCGATTAATACTCATTGACATCATACAATTCATTCCTAATTGACCTCAATTATCACATTTAGTTAAAATGCATATAACTTTACATAAACAACTAAGAAGTGATTACATAATCACTTACCTCATGCATCCGTGTTCCCATTCGTTCCTCGCCACTTCTTGACCCGTTAGTCTTCCGTGCTTGATTCCGTCTCGACATGATTCCTATGCTTCCATGTCATCGAAATCACGCTATCATTAGCATACTCATTTGTACATGATAACAATCGTATCAATCCCATATTTCACACTTAACTTTCATTAATCATTTCTAACAAACATAACTTATATAATCATGTCCGTATACGTTTAACTCATGTAACTCATCATGTCATTACATTTAACACGGATTGCTATTACATGTACCATACGACTTCTCATCAACTTACATTTACGACAAAGAGTCAAATCATGTTTCTTATACTTAGTTGACTTTTAAAAGTCAACTATCAACCATACATAACTATCGACTTATCAACATATTACCGTAACATCATAATCGACTATACGGACGACACTATATACATTTTATCATTCACTTGATGTACGTACTACCTTTTAAGCATAACGTACAACTTATTCATACACAATCTTCTAAATTCATACATAGTTCATCAAATGCTTCTACAATCCAACATGGGGTATTTAAATTAAACATCAAACATGTTATCATCACATTTTATTCACTTCATCTAACAACAATTCATCATTTCTTATCCCATATCTTTAATCATTCACACACGTGTATGATTCCAAACATTATTAACATAAGTGAATCATCAATTTACATTACATCATCTAAAACCCACTTCATAATTACTTGTTAATCACTTACAAGTGATCTAATCTTAAGTTCTTCATAATTCATCATATTTTCGATATATGTACTACCTTGTAAGCATAGTGTACAACTAGTTCATGCATATCATTCTAATCTCATACACAATTCATCATTTTCTTCCTCCTAATCAACATGATTCATACATGCATAAACATCAAACATACTAGTATCACATTTCTTTCAATTCTTCTAACAAGAATACATCATACAACTCAAAATACATCAATATTAGGCAAGAACTTAGACATAGATAATTTACCCATGTCACCATCTTCACCATAACAAACGGGTTTCACCCTTAAACATCAAATTACCCCAATTCATGCATAATCCATGTTCCAAATGATGAATCTAACACATACTCATGCTCAATTTCATACAAATTCGTGATTTACAACATAACCCATTTCGTGCATCATCACCAATCTAGAATCTAAGACATACCTTACGATCCCCTTGTGAAGGTGATCATTAATCCTTGTTTGGTTATGAATTTAAGCATCATTTAGCCTTCCAATTGGATGATCTTTCATGTTTAGGGTTTGAGACTCCATGGGAGTCTCCTGATCGATCTAGAACACACACGAAAGTGTGTTTGTGTGTGTATTATTTTCTTTTAATAACTCATCTTTCATCCTATACCATCTAGCCCCTCATGTTTACCATTTAACATAATTGGCACACTTTCATTCTTTACTTGTTTCTACCATATTTTTAACTAGGATAATTAACCTAGCTATTTATTTCTCAATGTACCATATTAGAACATGTAACGAATATAGACATTCGGGTTTTGGGGTGTTACAAGTCTACCCCCCTTAAATAAGGTTTCGTCCCCGAAACCTTTCTCATTTCCTCTTACACACACACACATTCATGTTTGACATCACGGTCACATCATAATCATGAGTAATCATCCTATCACATATCATAATTATTCAATCAATTGGCTTCCTCTTCTTAACAAGTCTATACTTTCCATGGCATACTTTCATATAACATTCTCATTTCCTTTGACCCGTTAATAACAGGTTAATATACATACTTATTCAAACTTATAATAATGCTTATACTCATATGATCCGTTTATAACAGATTTAGTACTTTCATCTCATCCTCTATGATTCCATTCTATAGACACATTGCATAACATCTAACCCTTGTTTTGTTATCACAACAAAACTACTATGTCATCGTCATACCTACGTGCTTAACTCCGTAGCTAACATCATTCTACATTTTTATAGTCTTTTGTATCGTCTATGTTTTGAATCCATCTAACGGTTTCAAACATTTCATTTATACTTTAACCTTTTTCATGTTTCGAATCCGTCTCGCGGATTCTAGCATAGCACTTCGTGTGTCGAATCCGTCCCGCGGATTCTAGCATAGCATTTCATGTTTCGAATCCGTCTCGCGGATTCTAGCATAGCATTTCATGTTTCGAATCCGTCTCGCGGATTCTAGCATAGCATTTCATGTTTCGAATCCGTCTCGCGGATTCTAGCATAGCATTTCATGTTTCGAATCCGTCTCGCGGATTCTAGCATAGCATTTCATCTTTCGAATCCGTCTCGCGGATTCTAGCATAGCATTTCATACTCTCATTCTTGAGAGTCTTACATTTCTCTTCACCCTCACGTCCACCTACTACTTAATTCTAACGGACATACCTGTATCAATTATCACAGTCCCACGAACGTCATATGCTTCACGTGTACTGGCCAGGTACACAATCTACATACTAGTTTCGTGTCTTCGTGTAATTGTCACCTTATGTCCGAAGAATTAGGTTTCGGCACGTGTATCATTTTTCAACACATGTTTACTATACCATCATGGTCCTTCATTTAGCATTTTTCTTCCCTTAATGCATTTTACCATTTCATATACCGACATATTGAATTTACGTACCTGGGTTCAACTTTATCTTATTTCATGCCTTGGTGTCGGTACTTGACCGCACTCGCGGATCATCCTCTTCAAACGCTTATACTTACCTTGCATATACCAAAACCGTCAGTTTCTTTATGCGTATACATAAGTACATACTTACATTCTCTCTTACCTTTGGGCCTTGACCAGGTCTTAGATTGTACGGGTTTCTTATCACAAGAGCACACAGGTTTGAGTTCAAGCACTTACCTTCTTACACTTGATTCTCTCAAACCAGGGCTCTGATACCAACTTGTTACACCCTAAATCGTACATGACAAAAGTCGCAGCGGAAAAACACGAACCATAAAATTTATTTCTTTATAAATACCTCAACTTATTTAAACTTTAACTTTAACATAGCTCTTATTCATAAATCCGTCATCCTCTTATTTACCAATTAGAAACATAGCTTATGATTGTTACACTTTACATTCAACGTCCCCGTACAATTTATCTCGTGACTCGATCTTCGATCTCTAATCCTTATTATAATCGCCCGTTATCCACAACCTGCGTTCACCACATACATTAGAAACATTAGCACACGTTATATAAACCAGCTCATTCATGTACACTTCCCATTTCGTTCTTTAACAAGCTTTAAGCATCTCATCTGCGTATCCATTTCCTGATGAGGCTTCAATAATGTACCTGCATACTTTTCATTCTCAACGTACATCATTATTAACGTTAACCCTCAACGTGTCTAAATCATGCTTACATACGTACGTACATTAAGCTTACATCTTTACATTCATGCATACACTCATACACATCTTTATACGTACATACATACACTTCCATATTCGTACATACCCTTCCTACATCATCACATACATGCATACTCTCTTACATCATCACATACATGCATACACTCGTATATACGCTTATACATACATACATACACATCTACGTACAAACATAACTTTCCTACAACTTTACATACGTGCATACACTCCTACATGCCTTCATACGTACTTACATACGCAACTACATACGTACATACCTTTCCTACATCATCACATACATGCATACACTCGTATATACGCTTATACATACATACATACACATCTACGTACAAACATAACTTTCCTACAACTTTACATACGTGCATACACTCCTACATGCCTTCATACGTACTTACATAAGTTCTATGTACGTATACCGATACATACAACATACATACTTGCTTGGTCTACAAACGTGCATCCCTATATGCTCATAAGAAACTTTACGAGTCATCGGGTCGAAAACCGGAGCACCAGGACACGTTACGGGTCAACCGGAAACACCAGACGCGAAAAATAAAATCTTACAAACAAGTGCCCGTCGCCGACGGGCTCCAGGCCGTCGGCGACGGGTTGTAAATATGCCCGTCGGGGCCATTAACCCGTAACCAGTGTGTTAACCCGTCGGAGGAAAATGACCAAACCAGTGCCCGTCGGCGACGGGGTGGGAGCCCGTCGGCGACGCCCTCTCTAAAACACATTTTCCTGCAGATCCATTTCGTCGTCCGTACGCACTAAAACGCGCGTAACTTTTGAACCGTTTACCCGTTTAACCTCCCGTTTCTTCCTACATGCTTGTAAATTCACATTCTATCATACGAACTTAAAATCCCACATCCGGATTAAGGAAATTCTTAACTTGCATGCATTCGGCTTATTATTATATTCTAATTATTTGACCCGTTATGGGTATTTGTGCATTAAATGGTCTATGACATAACAAGACCATACTCTACGCTTTCACACATGACCAACACATTACCCTAATCGGTTCACTTGTTTCCATTAGACATTTAAGGTCGTTTGCCCGATATACCTGTCAAGGGCATTTTTGTCAATTTCGCTTTATCCTTAACAACATGGGGATTCCTTACAAAAGTAACGAATCCTCCTTTTTAGCTAAAATTCTTAATCACGCATACCTTGCTCGGATAAAAACTAAGATCCGATTAATACTCATTGACATCATACAATTCATTCCTAATTGACCTCAATTATCACATTTAGTTAAAATGCATATAACTTTACATAAACAACTAAGAAGTGATTACATAATCACTTACCTCATGCATCCGTGTTCCCATTCGTTCCTCGCCACTTCTTGACCCGTTAGTCTTCCGTGCTTGATTCCGTCTCGACATGATTCCTATACTTCCATGTCATCGAAATCACGCTATCATTAGCATACTCATTTGTACATGATAACAATCGTATCAATCCCATATTTCACACTTAACTTTCATTAATCATTTCTAACAAACATAACTTATATAATCATGTCCGTATACGTTTAACTCATGTAACTCATCATGTCATTACATTTAACACGGATTGCTATTACATGTACCATACGACTTCTCATCAACTTACATTTACGACAAAGAGTCAAATCATGTTTCTTATACATAGTTGACTTTTAAAAGTCAACTATCAACCATACATAACTATTGACTTATCAACATATTACCGTAACATCATAATCGACTATACGGACGACACTATATACATTTTATCATTCACTTGATGTACGTACTACCTTTTAAGCATAACGTACAACTTATTCATACACAATCTTCTAAATTCATACATAGTTCATCAAATGCTTCTACAATCCAACATGGGGTATTTAAATTAAACATCAAACATGTTATCATCACATTTTATTCACTTCATCTAACAACAATTCATCATTTCTTATCCCATATCTTTAATCATTCACACACGTGTATGATTCCAAACATTATTAACATAAGTGAATCATCAATTTACATTACATCATCTAAAACCCACTTCATAATTACTTGTTAATCACTTACAAGTGATCTAATCTTAAGTTCTTCATAATTCATCATATTTTCGATATATGTACTACCTTGAAAGCATAGTGTACAACTAGTTCATGCATATCATTCTAATCTCATACACAATTCATCATTTTCTTCCTCCTAATCAACATGATTCATACATGCATAAACATCAAACATACTAGTATCACATTTCTTTCAATTCTTCTAACAAGAATACATCATACAACTCAAAATACATCAATATTAGGCAAGAACTTAGACATAGATAATTTACCCATGTCACCATCTTCACCATAACAAACGGGTTTCACCCTTAAACATCAAATTACCCCAATTCATGCATAATCCATGTTCCAAATGATGAATCTAACACATACTCATGCTCAATTTCATACAAATTCATGATTTACAACATAACCCATTTCGTGCATCATCACCAATCTAGAATCTAAGACATACCTTACGATCCCCTTGTGAAGGTGATCATTAATCCTTGTTTGGTTATGAATTTAAGCATCATTTAGCCTTCCAATTGGATGATCTTTCATGTTTAGGGTTTGAGACTCCATGGGAGTCTCCTGATCGATCTAGAACACACACGAAAGTGTGTTTGTGTGTGTATTATTTTCTTTTAATAACTCATCTTTCATCCTATACCATCTAGCCCCTCATGTTTACCATTTAACATAATTGGCACACTTTCATTCTTTACTTGTTTCTACCATATTTTTAACTAGGATAATTAACCTAGCTATTTATTTCTCAATGTACCATATTAGAACATGTAACGAATATAGACATTCGGGTTTTGGGGTGTTACAGTTCACATAGTCAAATGGTTACAACGGTTCAAAATGTAATATAATGTGTTCATATGCTGGATGAGCGTATGCAACAAATTGTAATGTAAAACAATGTACTAAGTATGCACACAATGGACATACATAGCATGTAATGCAATGTAAAATAATGTACTAAGTACGCACACAATGGGCATACATAGCATGAAATGTATTGTAAAGCAATGTACTAAGTATGCACACAATGGGCATACATAGCATAAAATGTATTGAAATCATGTACTATAAATGTACTAATAAACATAGCAAGTATATGATGTGAAACAGGAAAGCATGAAAGTAACAAGTAGGCACATGTGTTTCACCCCAAAACAGTTTGGAAACAGTAAAAGAGGGGTCTATGTACTCACTTGAGATTGCTCAGAAGTCCTAAGATAACCACCAAGCAATGCTAGAGATCACGGATATCAAACGGCACCTAATATAGGTAACTATGTTAATAAACCGGACCTATATCGGAAGATCGGGTAGCATGAGGGTTTGTAAACCAAATGAGTGTAGGAACTCATGTAACATGGTTTAACAAAGTCTACATACTAAAATGAAACTTAACCTAAGTGCTTACGACCCGTTTAGGTAGCTTATGCTACTTTAACGCGTCGTTCGCGTGAAACGCGTTCGAACCGCCTAACTAGTCCTATGACAAGTAACATATGCCTTAATCATGTCTAATATTGTTGTCAAATCAGTTTAGATGTCAGAAGTTATGTTACATATGTTTAAAATGAATTTTGGCATCAAAGGGGTATTTTGGTAATTTACCTAAGGCATATAGACTACCTATCATACAACTACTTAAACGAAGCGACCATAAGGTATAACCTCGGAAGGTTATTCCCTATATACTATGGTCACCTAAAGTGTTTGGTCGGATCCTAATGATCGACCAAATGGGTCGGGTTCGAAGGTATAAGCGATTTATTAGATCGCTTACCCTTACGACCCTAGACAACGTGGTAATCAGTAGGCATAGTCACAAGGGACTATAACCATCGTGATTACAATCACGTTGCGAAGTTCAAACGAACTTCGCATTGACCATAAACTGGTCAATGCAGAAAGTCAAACAAAGTTTGACTTTCAGACTCGAAAGCAATAAAAGAACGAAGGAACACTTACAAAGGGTCCCCGAATGCTAATCTAGATCAAAATAGCTCAGGTATGAAACAATGGTTTCAACTTAGAGCACATTAGATCAGATTCTTGTGAGGAAAAGTGAAGGGTGGAGGTGGTTATTTATAGTTTTCGGTTCACCGTTAGGATCGTTTCTTGGAGAAGAGGGCACGATCTAAGCCGTACACTTGTTGGAAAGTTGTGGTAACTGATTTTGGCCACCACAAGAGATTAACATGTGGCACTTGGCCTTTGGGGAGGGTTAAGGGCTGTTAACAGCAGCTGAAAAACGTTTTTCTGCATCTGACCTATGCTTGCGCACCGCAACACTGAGAGTGTTGAGGTGCGCAAGGCACCTGCAGACCAGAATGTTTCATAAATGGCAAAACAGGCCCCTGTGCACGTAACGTCGTGTTTTGGCACTTCTAACACCCGTCAAACCCATTTTTAAGCTTTATAAGGATGTTAAAGTATAGGGAACTTAAAATGTGCTCAAAAATATCTCGGATGTCGGTTCGTTTAGCCGTACGGTTGCGATGTTCGCTTAATTACGACGGAATGCGCATAAGCGTGAAAAACGATCCAAATGACGCGACGAATGGATTTTTCTTATGCCAAACACTAAAATAAAATATTTTAGTGCTTACATAAATTTTTGGATGTCCGGATGTATTCAGAACGTAAGTTATGCGCGAAAATGCAAACTTGTGCACTTTTTGACACTTTTAGTCCCTGAATGACCCAAAAGTTTATTTTAGCACACCGAACCCCTTAAAGCCTATTTCTAAGCTATATAAAGGATATTTAAGGTTTGTTTAATTTATGGTCATGTTCTGGAATGTTCGTTACAGTTCAAATTGGCATACTTGCGCAGTTTGTCAAGTTTAGTCCCTGTAAGCGATTTAACCTGATTTTGACATACCAAAGCCTTCAAAACTTATTTCTAAGTTATGTAAAGGTTATTTAAGGTATGTTATGCCTATTTTCCTATTCCGGAGTGTTCGTCGCATTAAACTGGTTATACTTACGCATCAATGCGCGTACAACCTTCCAGAAAGCGATTTAGAGCTTGAAATCGAACAAGAGTTGATATGTGCAAAAGATACACATATTTATACAAGTCCAAAGTATGAAATACAATATTTCATTGGTTTGGTATTTGTTTGATGGTCGCAGTGACACAGGTGTCACAGTCTCCCCTACTTTAGGAAATTTCGTCCCGAAATTTATTCGTAGGAGTCTATCTGTGACTTTGTGTCAAGTAACCACCAGATATACAAGGCATAATCCTGTCATTTCCTTAACGGACAATCTTCAGAAATGAAAATGAACAGACGGAGTCATTTTCCTCAACGAGTATTCTTCAGAAGCGGAAATGAAGGAATAAACAAACGGGGATTCATTTCCTCAACGGACAAATCTTCAGAAACGAAAATGAACAAACGGAGTCATTTTCAACGGGTGCTTCCTCAGAAACGGAAATGAAAAAGGATAGTCAAACGGATATTCATTTCCTCAACGGACAAATCTTCAGAAACAAAAATGAACAAACGGAGTCATTTTCAACGGGTGCTTCCTCAGAAACGGAAATGAAAAAGGATAGTCAGACGGATATTCATTTCCTCAACGGACAAATCTTCAGAAATGAAAAGGAACAAACGGAGTCATTTTCAACGGGTGCTTCCTCAGAAACGGAAATGAAAAAGGATAGTCAAACGGATAGTCATTTCCTCAACGGACAAATCTTCAGAAACGAAAATGAACAAACGGAGTCATTTTCAACGGGTGCTTCCTCAGAAACGGAAATGAAGGATTTAACAACGGATATTCATTTCCTCAACGGATAATCTTCAGAAACGAAAATGAACTAACGGAGTCATTTTCAACGGTTGCTTCATCAGAGTTGGAAATGGAGAAATAATCAACGGATATTCATTTCCTCAACGGATAATCTTCAGAAACGAAAATGAATTAACGGAGTCATTTTTAACGGTTGCTTCCTCAGGTACGGAAATGAAGGATTTAACAACAGATTATTCATTTCCCTTAACAGATACTCTTTAGAACAAAAATGAACAAACGGAGTCATTTTCCTCAACGGGTATTCTTCAGAATTGGAAATGAAGGATAAACGGATATTCATTCCCTCAACGGATATTCTTCAGAAGTGAAAAATGAGTAGCTAGTTCATTTTTCCTCAATGGATGCTTCATCAGAATTGGAAATGAATAGGGTTAACTCTAGATACATGATAGAACTTGCTGTGATTTCTGTGCACTAAATTCCATAATTATGTATGCATCCATAATTACGTAATTCCTTGCACAGTCCGCACAGTTCGTTTCGAAATGTTGTGGGGAAGGATATCAAACTTGTGATGAGGGTGACTAGACTACCATAGGGTCCTTTTAATTAGATCGACAGAGGATCTTCTTAATTAGGCCACCAAGGAGTCCTTTCATCTATATCATCACATAATATTCCTAACCAGATTTTTGGATCGATCAGTTTAACTAGACCACTAAAGGGGTCTAATTATGAAGTAGTACTTTATAATCCAAGGGACTTAACTACAGCGTAGAAGTCCATTAAGGATTTTAGGTAGTACCTTTGGGTATCCTACTATGAATCTCTTGTACAAGGATATGTAAGATTCTACGAGGATTTGGATAACATAATTTGGATCACATGACACATAAAAGGGAACACATAAGCACATAATCACATAATTGTTTAATTGTTATTATCTTGTTATTGATTGCTATTAACTTGGCACCTCGTACTTCATTTCTCTTGGAAGAAACGGGTACTTAGGATTTTCGTGGAAAACGCAAGAGATCATACAATGGAAGAAATTTGGGGGTAGTCTGTTCTTCAAGGAATATGGTTCCTTGATTGTTGGTATTGTAGAGGATATGTTTATACATGCAACCACATAAACATATTAAAATGTAAATGAAAGATTTATTTATAACAACAATAACAACAACTGTTTCATAGATCGTGATAACAAAAGAAAATAATACACAAGGCTCGATTATTTTCTAAACAGCGTTATCTTCTGTCGGTCAGATACTCATCTCTGCGCTGGATTTGCATTAGCAAGCTTTGGGCAATTCCTACGAAAATGGCCCATCTCGCCACAGTTGTAGCAAGACCCTGGCGGAAAACGAGCTTGAGCAGGATTGTTGTTAACTTGATTTGGTGCAGCTGCTGTTGGGCAAACCCTCGCTGTATGACCTATAAGTCCGCAAACTTGGCATGGGCGACACTTCACACCAGCATGATGATGTAGGACACATTGGTTGCACAAGGGTGCAGTTCCGTTGTAGGGTTTCCTGGCAGGGGGTTGAGCTGGTTGGTTGGGGACGGCTTGATCATCGTGAGTAACCATGGCGAAGTTCTGAGAAGCCTTTCGCTTCTTCTACTTCTTAGGGGATCCAGTCTGTTCATCCATGGTCTTTGATTCCTCGATTGGGTTCGATTCCTCGACCGGTTTCTTGTCACCTTTTCGGAAAAGTTTACCTTTCCTGATCTTTGATTCAGTCAAGGTTGCAGATAGCTCAATGGCCTGTCTAACTAGAGTAGGGTTGCTACAGGTCACAATGTCTTGTATTGAGTCAGGGAGGCCATCAATGTACTTTTCGATTGCCTTATCCAAAGGCGTGACCATGTTTGGGCATAACAGACTTAACTCCTCATAACGGTCCGTGTAGGCTCGATGCTCACCGCTATCTTGCGTAAGATTGTCAAATTCCCTTTCCAAGGCCCTGATCTCGTGACGAGGACAGAATTCCTTCATCATAAGGGCCCTAAGTTCAGCCCATGTCTGTGCTAGAGCAACTTCTGCACCACGATCTCTCATAACCCCGTTCCACCACGTAAGGGCCCTCTTCTGGAACACACTCGAAGAAAACTCGACCTTGCGATTGTCAGGACACTGCACGTGGCGGAAAGTATTCTCAATGCTCTCGAACCATTGAAGAAGCCCAGTCACTCCCTCAGAACCACTAAACTTGAGTGGTTTAGCCGAGTTAAAACTCTTGAAATTGCATGGCACATTGTTGTTATTGTTGGCTTGGTTCCATTGAGCAAAGAGGTTTGGGAATTGAGCAGCCATTTGCTGCGCAATGATTTCTGCCAGTTCGGCAGTCGCTGTCTGGTTTTCGCGTCGAGGAGGCATTCTAAAAGAGAAACAAGAAAGAAAACAAATGAAATGGCATTGGGTAAGAAAAGGATGTTACAATTACCGACCATAATCATGGTTGATGGTCATTTGTTTGAACCACGAAGCAAACAAACAACACAAAGGCTGAATCAAAGCAAATAGATCCTCATAGTGTATCGCGAAGACATGCTCGCCTATAAGTGGACACTCACCCCAAGAGTTCCCAGGTAAGAGTGACTGGTCCGATTATGTGGATTTGTACGAACACTCTAGCCTTAGACAGAAAACCCAGGGTACAGGCATTCACTCTTCCAGTTTGCACGTGTTCACACTATTTAGGACCCAAAACTTTGACGAGAGTTTTAAAAATTCAAAGGGTTTCAAAACCTTATAACAGAGGGTTCAAAACCTAGTAATCAATCATCCTAGAACCGATGATTAGTTTTCAAAGCGGTTTTGAAATTTATGTTCTTGTTGTGGTCGTCGCCTAAGGATAGGTGACGGTATTGTTTTATGACTAAACGCAAGTAAACTCGCGTTAGGGTCCTAGAAAGGTTATAGACTAGGTCAAAGTATTACTAATAACCTAATTCCCTATAACCATTGGCTCTGATACCAACTTTTATGTCACACCCCGACCACGTAGAACATACAAAACGTGGGGGAAACGTCGGGGAGTGTTGTAACAGAATTAATTGTTTCAAATCCATGGCAATTAAAGTTTCGTTTTATTAATCAAACAAGAGAGTTACATTGTTTTAAACAAGAAACAAAGAGTATATAACAAAAAATTAACTAGTTCTTGTCTCGTTTTAAGTCACTAAGGCACAGGTCCGCCTAAGTATGTCTTGATAAGTCCTATGCATCATCTTCTGAAAACACATGTGAAAATAGGTACGTCAGCATAAAAATGCCTGTGAGATACATAGGTTTTGTGAAAACAGAATTCATGACTTATGTTTGAGAAAATGTTTAGTCATGAACCTTGTAATTTGCTTTGTCTTGTAAATCATTTCAAAAACGATAAGATCAGATGATATGTATAAATAAGAGAATAATGTATGGATAAATGAATAACCATGTAAAATGAGTTTGGATAAGATAAGTTGTTTGTAAATCAATGTCTTGTGAAAAGCATGTTATTTGTATAAAAGGTTATATGTCTCAAATTGAAATGGTTCAAATAACGCTACAATATGTAATACCATACAAACACTTATATATAGGAAGTACCTGCAGCGTATCCACCATGCTTGTATCATATTACACACGCCTCGTTACTTAAATCACTTACTCAAACCAACCATCAAGATGTAATGTTTAACAATTGTAGAAATGTTTATGTATAGTCCAAAGTCTATTGTCAAATGTAAATCATGTCAACAGATACAAATGGTTCACGCGGTTCAACAGTTACAAACGGTTCATATAATCAAATGGTTACGACGGTTCACATAGTCAAATGGTTACAACGGTTCAAAATGTAATATAATGTGTTCATATGCTGGATGAGCGTATGCAACAAATTGTAATGTAAAACAATGTACTAAGTATGCACACAATGGACATACATAGCATGTAATGCAATGTAAAATAATGTACTAAGTACGCACACAATGGGCATACATAGCATGAAATGTATTGTAAAGCAATGTACTAAGTATGCACACAATGGGCATACATAGCATAAAATGTATTGAAATCATGTACTATAAATGTACTAATAAACATAGCAAGTATATGATGTGAAACAGGAAAGCATGAAAGTAACAAGTAGGCACATGTGTTTCACCCCAAAACAGTTTGGAAACAGTAAAAGAGGGGTCTATGTACTCACTTGAGATTGCTCAGAAGTCCTAAGATAACCACCAAGCAATGCTAGAGATCACGGATATCAAACGGCACCTAATATAGGTAACTATGTTAATAAACCGGACCTATATCGGAAGATCGGGTAGCATGAGGGTTTGTAAACCAAATGAGTGTAGGAACTCATGTAACATGGTTTAACAAAGTCTACATACTAAAATGAAACTTAACCTAAGTGCTTACGACCCGTTTAGGTAGCTTATGCTACTTTAACGCGTCGTTCGCGTGAAACGCGTTCGGACCGCCTAACTAGTCCTATGACAAGTAACATATGCCTTAATCATGTCTAATATTGTTGTCAAATCAGTTTAGATGTCAAAAGTTATGTTACATATGTTTAAAATGAATTTTGGCATCAAAGGGGTATTTTGGTAATTTACCTAAGGCATATAGACTACCTATCATACAACTACTTAAACGAAGCGACCATAAGGTATAACCTCGGAAGGTTATTCCCTATATACTATGGTCACCTAAAGTGTTTGGTCGGATCCTAATGATCGACCAAATGGGTCGGGTTCGAAGGTATAAGCGATTTATTAGATCGCTTACCCATACGACCCTAGACAACGTGGTAATCAGTAGGCATAGTCACAAGGGACTATAACCATCGTGATTACAATCACGTTGCGAAGTTCAAATGAACTTCGCATTGACCATAAACTGGTCAATGCAGAAAGTCAAACAAAGTTTGACTTTCAGACTCGAAAGCAATAAAAGAACGAAGGAACACTTACAAAGGGTCCCCGAATGCTAATCTAGATCAAAATAGCTCAGGTATGAAACAAAGGTTTCAACTTAGAGCACATTAGATCAGATTCTTGTGAGGAAAAGTGAAGGGTGGAGGTGGGTATTTATAGTTTTCGGTTCACCGTTAGGATCGTTTCTTGGAGAAGAGGGCACGATCTAAGCCGTACACTTGTTGGAAAGTTGTGGTAACTGATTTTGGCCACCACAAGAGATTAACATGTGGCACTTGGCCTTTGGGGAGGGTTAAGGGCTGTTAACAGCAGCTGAAAAACGTTTTTCTGCATCTGACCTATGCTTGCGCACCGCAACACTGAGAGTGTTGAGGTGCGCAAGGCACCTGCAGACCAGAATGTTTCATAAATGGCAAAACAGGCCCCTGTGCACGTAACGTCGTGTTTTGGCACTTCTAACACCCGTCAAACCCATTTTTAAGCTTTATAAGGATGTTAAAGTATAGGGAACTTAAAATGTGCTCAAAAATATCTCGGATGTCGGTTCGTTTAGCCGTACGGTTGCGATGTTCGCTTAATTACGACGGAATGCGCATAAGCGCGAAAAACGATCCAAATGACGCGACGAATGGATTTTTCTTATGCCAAACACTAAAATAAAATATTTTAGTGCTTACATAAATTTTTGGATGTCCGGATGTATTCAGAACGTAAGTTATGCGCGAAAATGCAAACTTGTGCACTTTTTGACACTTTTAGTCCCTGAATGACCCAAAAGTTTATTTTAGCACACCGAACCCCTCAAAGCCTATTTCTAAGATATATAAAGGATATTTAAGGTTTGTTTAATTTATGGTCATGTTCCGGAATGTTCGTTACAGTTCAAATAGGCATACTTGCGCAGTTTGTCAAGTTTAGTCCCTGTAAGCGATTTAACCTGATTTTGACATACCAAAGCCTTCAAAACTTATTTCAAAGTAATGTAAAGGTTATTTAAGGTATGTTAAGCCTATTTTCCTATTCCGGAGTGTTCGTCTCATTAAACTGGTTATACTTACGCATCAGTGCGCGTACAACCTTCCAGAAAGCGATTTAGAGCTTGAAATCGAACAAGAGTTGATATGTGCAAAAGATACACATATTTATACAAGTCCAAAGTATGAAATACAATATTTCATTGGTTTGGTATTTGTTTGATGGTCGCAGTGACACAGGTGTCACAGTTTTTATCAAAATTATTATATTAAAGAACATAGAAATTGGCGGCCGGCTATGTTTCTGGAGACCAATGATGAAAAGAACAGAAAGTCTATATCTACAATTATGAATATGAGAATTTCAATTTGTTACTCAAAAAAACCAAAGAAAAGAATTGGTTTCGAAATTGTTGACTCGGATCGAACACTGCTACCAATTGTTTAGTTTGGGCTTCAAGCCATTGTGGCCCAAGGGAATTTTGGAGGGCAGACGCACAAGTGGGCTTTGGACGCCACTTTACTTAGAGAAAAAGGAGACTCACATATATTAATTGGTAGAGAAAATCAGCCGCACATAATTCACGTAAGAAGAAGCGATCATAAGGGCTACACAGTTGGCGATCAAGAGAAAAAAAGGTTTATTGGATCGAGCTTCAAGAGTGGGATTTAAGATTCGGGTCGATTAGGCAACGAGTTATTGTTCGGTTTGTTTTACTTTTTGTTTTCAAACTTGATACTATGACTTCTTTGTTATTTGAGACTTTTTTATTATTTTCGTTCTTGACTATGTTACTTGGCTAATTTTCTAAACTACCTAGGTTAAGATGAATATTTAATAATGTTTGGATTTTTATTCGTTTATTATCATGTGTATGGGCTTTTCTTAAAAAGTAAAGAACTTTGGAATCTTTAACTTAGTGCATATGCGTATCTAGTTTTGATTGTTGATTGTTTATTCGTTTCACATGAACCTTGGTGAATGTCTTTCATAGGATAGGTTTGTGTTGATTGTTCGAGTCTTTGCGGGTTCGGGCAGTCTTTGGGTGAATTGGCCAATAACCTTAGAAACGGTAAATAAAATATATTTAGAACTTGATATTATGCTAATCTTGTCGCTGAGAGGCTCGAGGTTATTAATAGGTCTCGGTTTGATATATAGCTAGGATTAGGTTTTGAGAGAAATCGGTCTTACTTCCCTAGTCTTATTCGTGTCTACTAAACTAAATTAAAATCCATAGTTGCCTTAGACTTTCGCGCTAAGAGGTAGATTATCAGATTAAGGCACTTTTAAAGAAGTTAGAGGACTGAGAGGAAGTCTAACCAACCGGTAGTCATAACAGCCCTGTAGAGTCTCACAGGTTTCTTCCTGAGAAGGGTTGGGAGGTCTTAGTAGGGATTTCTTAGGGTTTAGAACACAAAGATCCCGGTTCCATACCACTTTAGTTTCGAATAGAAATCCATTCCTAGTTAAATAGGATTCCAGCCTAGGTAGTCGTTTATCACCATTCACCTCTGAGTAAAACCTTCGCCCAAAGTCGCGTCTAGTTAGTCTAATTAATTAGTTTAAATTTAATTGCATTTTTTATGATTGTTAGAAAACCCCCCAAAACAATAAAAACAAGTAATTCAGTTAGTCGAGTCTAGTCAACGTAATTAGAGAGTCTCGTGGGTTCGATACTCGAACTTACTTAGGCTATACTACATTGACCGGTACACTTGCCGGTTGTGTGGTCTAGGTTTTAGAGAGTCTTAGTTTATAAATTTAAAACTTAGAGAGTCTAGTTTAGGGTTTAATTTAGTTAATTTAATTAGACCACTTTTAGCACATCAAGTTTTTGGCGCCGTTGCCGGGGACTCTTGGCGATTGCGTTTATTAGCTTTGATTAGACTTAATTGAAAATCTGTGCTACTTGTATAGTTGTGTAATTTTTTTTGTTTTTTTAGTTAGTTTTCTGTTATTCTCTCTACCTTGTTCTGCTATTTCTACTCTCTTAATGGCAGGTGATCTAATTGACCGAGATATCTCTAATGATGAGACTTATCCCACCGAACCAATATGGGATTTGTCAGATGAAGAGGATGAGGAAAGTGAAGATGAGTTGTTGTCACACCCTGCTAGTAGCGGAAGCGTATTGTGTGTGACGTAAGAAAGGTAATCATTGCATCCAAATGTAACATGAACCAACAACGATGCCATAGTTATATAAATTCCAACGAATATTTACATAGTTTCCCAAAAGTAGTTTCAAGTACCATACATGTTCACAACATTAGACATAACATAGTTATCCGTTTGTTTTTCACATCACCAAAAGATAGTTTTAACATAAAACTTAGTAAGGTTTTGTTTCCTATATTCCCATACGAGGTTGGGATATAGAAGACAAACCCTTCAAAAGTGGCAATCGTTGTCATTTGTTTTCCCGAATCCCATAGTGAATCACCGGCTCAAGACCTGTTTCCTGAAATACATGTAGTTTTAAAAAGTCAACAAAAAGTTGAGCGAGTTCATGCAGTACTTGTTATCATATGAAATCTAGTAATTGTTATCTTGTAATCATGGTATGTTCTGATTTAAACATGGAGTCTGTTAAGGATCTATCAGTGGGTAGCGAGCCCCCTGACATAATGCACCATAAGCAAAATAACCAAACCGAGAACACTTTGTCCACTTTGGGATCACAAAAGCACTCCACGGTTAACAACTAGGAGTGGGGCGTGCCTCAAACCCAATAGATCTACACCTTTTGCACCTTGGTCACTAAGTGATTAATGGTTACCAAATGTAGTTTCCCTACTTATGCACATTGATCATGCCATCCACTCCGTATCTAACATACCAATAGTTTTAACATGTATTTCCCCTCGATGTTTTTGAAAACAAAACATTGAAAACAGTGAAAGGAGGGACATGAACTCACAAGTTTGCGTTCCGTGAAATATGATATCGAAGTGAGCGTCCGTACGTGTCAATAACCTACATGTGTACTAATCTCGTTAGACACTAGGTCTTTTGGACCTCGTACAAGTTGTTCATCTTGAATTCTTTATTATGTTTTCGCTTGTCATCCTTAGAATACTTTGACATTGGGCCTAGCCCTAGTTTTCTAGTGAGTCCATTGAATATACTCTTGCAATTTTTACCAAAAATTCACCAAGCATGTAATTTAATAAGTTCGTTTTTCACATGAAAATTACTTGGTAATTTTTATAGTTTTCGACTTTCCGGATTCTTGTTTTTGACCACTTAGTTATGCGTTCGCTTGAGTGTCTAAAAATATGTTATTTTTTAGACTCGACATTGTAGTAACTTGTTTACGATGTCGATACGCCCAAATTGTCGTCATCAGGTGTTATGTATTTCCATTTCGGCTATTTAATTTAATTGTCCGATTTTACTAGCATTTCTTGGACCATGTAGGAACATGTGCGTGTATTTATTTTGATCACCCTATAGATATCTAATACATACACATATATAGCACACATTGCAAGCACTTAGCAAATTTCCGAAAATATATAATTTTTCTTACCAAAAATTATATTTACACAATGTTATATTTTTACCCATTTATTTTTGTAAAAATATAAGTTTAAGTTCATAAGAACTTCTTGAATATTTAAACCTTAAATATTCTCATCAAAGTTTCCATAATGACATTTAAGACCACTAATCGCGTTTAACCTTGTTAATCACCCTTTAATCCCATCTTTAATCGCGATTAGATTTTTAGAAAAATTCGCCATAGTTTCCCCTAAACTATGACGTTTCCCACGTTATAAAAACGCGTTTAAATCAATAATCAATTTCCACACATCACTAATCTTATGTTTACTTCACTAAACATACTATTCCTTCAAAGGTTCTCATGAGCATTATTTTGTTTAAACTTTCAAGTCTTCAAAGTTAACCATTTATTAAGTTTATTTCTTACATAAACTTGATTGTAAATTATTTTTCACTTTTAAAGATTCACATCTCTTTATGTAGAAATTTCCAAGACTTTTACATAACACTTTTGATATTTAATATCCCATAAACTTATCTTATGTCAAAAACCAAGTTCGTTAGTGTTGTTAAAAGCCTTTTTACATGATAATTCTTGGTTTAATCTTTCAAGAATCACTAAATCAAGTTTATATATAAATGCTCATAATCTTTGAAGTTGATGATCTTTCTAGATTTAAACATAACTATGTTTAAATCACATATTTATGTTCATCATAGTAATATGAACCCAAATATAAAATACTACATAAAACCAACAACAAGATCATCATAATCATACACTTTAAGCTACTAATCACAACAAAATTAACATAATCAACAAGGTCACATGAACATATTAACACTAAACAACATAAATCAACACATAATATATTCATATTTAGTGTTTATTAGCTTTATGTTTAGGGTTTTTGATTATGTTTAACTTTAACTTCAAGATAATCAACTTGTACTTTTATGATTAACTAGTAATAAGAAGCATAAAAATTATGTTTAGAAGACTCACAAAGTGCACAAGCTAAATAAGAAGATTAGAAGAAAGATAAGCTCCAAAGAAAGCTCCTAGTGATGAGAAGTAAGCTCCTAATGTGCTTCCTAGCTTTGAATCTCCTTAGGCCATCTTGAAAAGGTTTATGGATGCTTTGTAATATGATGTTTAAAGGATGAAGATGGATAATAATTATTTGAGGGTGTTTGGAGCCGTAGACAAGGAAGGAAAGAAAGGTATTTGGTGTGTAAGTTTTGTGAAATCTATAAATGAGGTAAAGTATGGTGATAGTTATAATAATTGTCTAAATCTTTCAAATGGTCAAACAAATCCTCACAACCATGCCCTTACATCATATTTGCTAGAAGTTGTAGGTTATGGGGGTGGGCCACACCATGAACGAAAGTATGGTGGTGGTGATTAACTTTTTTTTTTTTCTAACATAACCTATATAATTTATATACTGAGTGTAGATATTTAGGTAGTTATGTTATCTAGGTTAATTAGGGTGTAATGAGAGATTTAAGATGATAAGTTGCTTTAACTAGTTCACTAGACTAGTTGGTATTAGTTTTGGATGGTAAGAATACCACTAGTTCGGTCATCGGTTCAATATCAGGCGATATATGAAAGATGTTATATAATACCGGGAGCGATGGTTTTAATTTACCATTGTTGCTATGGCATTTATGTAAGGTGTTTACGACACCAAAATATGGCTAACTAGTTCGCTAGCCTTTTAGTTTGGTTGTTGTGTGACGAAAATTTCGCTTACTAGTTCGTCGAGTCGCTAACGGACTAGTTTAGTGCATAGCGACGTAACGCCGGAAACTTGTGATTATGAACATTCCGTTGATATCATCTTATTGTTTTAGTGTGTTTTTCATCAATTGACATTATTCCGAAGTCCCGGAAATGCTTTGTTATAGGTTCGGACGCGTAAAAGAAAATGTTATATTTTTAGCCGAAACGGGCATTTTTGTAATAAGGGCGTCATACCGGAAAGTCTTGTTTCTTTGCAAGATGTGTTTTTGTAATAATCTTTTCTTTTGTAAATGGACTCAGTTATGTTATCCGAGTGTCGTTTTTCAGTGTTTCGGTCTGATTTCACGGTTTGCTGGCATGAATAGTGTAACCGTGAATAGTGCACGCAGCACTTTCTACCAACACTTTTAGGACATTGTTTGTTTGGTTTCGCCTTACGACTAAAACCAACATGTTTTTAGCTTTGTTTTCTTGTCCTAACACTGTTATCAAATTAACGACACTGTTACGTAATTAAATTACGCTAAATGCATGAGATTTAGAACTATAAATAGTGATTAGATTGTACGGAATTACCAGTTATTTGCCAGTTGTCACATTCTCCCCCTGTTAAAAAGAATTTCGTCCCGAAATTCAAGTTGAGCCACCCTTTGCAGGGGTCTTCTTAAACAGATGGGGATACTTTGCCTTAATCTGATCTTCACGTTCCCAAGTGTACTCGGGTCCATGACGTGAATTCCATCGAACCTTGATTAGTTCGATATTACTTCTCCTTGTCTTGTGGACCTTCCGGTCCATAACCTCTACGGGTTCTTCGGTAAACTGGAGCATGTCGTCTACATGAATTTCATCCGCTAGAATGATAACTGTATCAACTGTCGGACTTTTCCTGAGGTTCGACACATGAAATGTGTCATGTACGTTACTGAGTTCTTCTGGCAGTTTCAACTTGTACGCGACGGTACCGATCTTTTCTAAAATTTCAAATGGCCCAATGTATCTCGGGTTTAGCTTCCCGCGCTTCCCGAATCTAGCTACGCCTTTCCAAGGTGAGACTTTCAGTAAGGCTTTGTCTCCGACCTCGAAGGAGAATGGTTTACGTTTTTCGTCCGCGTATCTCTTTTGTCTGTCACGAGCCGCTTTGATATGGTCTCGTATTTTTGCTATCTTGTCGGTAGTCTCTTGGACTAGTTCAGGGCCAACGAGTTGTTTGTCTCCAACTTCCGCCCAACACAGCGGTGATCGGCACTTCCGTCCGTATAGTGCTTCGAATGGGGCGGCTTTAATGCTTGTGTGATAACTGTTATTATATGAGAACTCTACCAGCGGTAAATGATTATCAAAATTTCTGCCCAAGTCCATCACACAGGCGCGAAGCATGTCTTCCATCGTTTGGATGGTTCGCTCGCTTTGCCCATCGGTTTGCGGATGAAATGCGGTGCTCAGATCCAGACGAGATCCAAGCGATTCTTGAAATGATTGCCATATTCTTGATACAAAGCGACCATCACGATCCGAGATTATCGAAGTAGGCACTCCATGACATGCCACAACCTCGTTGAGGTAGATTTCGGCTAACTTCGCGGTACTGTCTTTTTCACGAATAGGTAGAAAGTGAGCCGACTTGGTTAATCGATCAACGATAACCCATATCATGTCATGACCTCGAGAGGTCCGTGGGAGTCCTGTAACGAAATCCATTGATATCTGCTCCCATTTCCAAACAGGAATCACGGGTTGTTGTAATAACCCAGATGGCTTTTGATATTCGGCCTTGACCTTTGCACAAGTTAGGCAATTCCCAACGTAGATCCCAATATCTTTCTTGAGTTTAGGCCACCAATAATATTCTCTCAGATCCTGATACATCTTATCAGATCCTGGGTGTATCGAATATCTGGACTTGTGTGCTTCATCCAGCACTAAGTCTCGCAAACCGCCAAAGTAAGGAATCCAGATTCTTCCCATGAAATACCATGTGCCATCTTTGTTTTCTTCCAAATGTTTCTCTAATCCTCGCAAGGATTCTGCTTGAATGTTCTCCGGTTAAAGAGCTTCTAGTTGTGCATCGTGCACACGAGTAGTGAAGTTCGTTTGAATTGTCAACTCTAAAGCTCGTACTCATAATGTTTTGACTTGTTCTTTCCGGCTCAAAGCATCTGCCACAACATTTGCTTTGCCCGAATGATACTTGATTTAACAGTCATAGTCATTCAGCAATTCTACCCATCGCTGTTGGCGCATGTTTAATTCTTTTTTATTGAATATATGTTGAAGACTTTTATGGTCTGTGAATATGGTACACTTAGTACCATAAAGATAATGGCGCCAAATTTTTAAAGCGAATATCACTGCACCCAATTCCAGGTCATGAGTGGTATAGTTCTTTTCATGAACTTTTAACTGTCGCGACGCGTACGCAATGACTTTTTCACGTTGCATTAACACGCAACCCAAGCCTTGACTCGATGCATCACAGTACACCACGAAGTCATCGGTAACGTCCGGGAGTGATAAGATTGGCGCTTGACATAGTTTATCTTTAAGTAACTAAAATGCTATTTCTTGTTTTTCACCCCAATCGAACTTTCTATCTTGTTGAGTGAGCGAGGTTAGCGGTTGAGCCATTTTAGAAAAATTCTCAATGAATCTACGATAGTATCCCGCTAAGCCTAGAAATTGTCTTACTTCCGTTGGGGTCTTGGGAGCGTTTCAGTTCTTTATGGCTTCTATCTTAGCTGGGTCCACATGTATTCCATTCTCATTCACAACGTGACCGAGAAATTGGACCTCGCGAATCCAAAATTCGCATTTTGAGAATTTGGCATACAATTGTTCTCTCTTAAGTAGCTCTAGAGTAGTTCTCAAGTGTTGTTCATGTTCCGCCTCGGTTCGTGAGTATATTAAAATGTCATCAATGAATACGATCACGAACTTGTCGAGATATGGCTTACATACTTGGTTCATTAAATCCATGAACACGGCGGGTGCCTTTGTTAAGCCAAAGGGCATAACAAGGAACTTGTAATGCCCATAACGAGTCCTAAACGCTGTCATAGGAATGCTTTCCTCTTGAATCCTCAGCTGATGGTATTCGGATCTTAGATCAATTTTGGAATAGAAGCTAGAACCTTGTAATTGATCGAACCAGCCATCAATCCTTGGTAAAGGATACCGGTTCTTTATGGTTAACTTGTTCAGTTCTCGGTAATCTATACACATCCGAATGGTTCCGTCTTTCTTCTTGACAAATAGCACCGGAGCTCCCCAAGGTGAGCAACTCGGTCTATTGAATCCTTTGTCAAACAATTCCTGAAGCTGAGTAGATAATTCCTGTATCTCCGAGGGTGCGAGTCTATATGAAGCTTTCGCCACCGGTGCAGCTCCTGGCAGAAGATCGATACTGAATTCGACTTGTCGCTGCGGAGGTAGTCCCGGCAAGTCTTCTGGAAAGACTTCAGGGTATTCCCTTACCACAGGGATGTCCTCCACCTTGCGCTACTCGGCCTTCTTGTCGACCACATGGACAAGAAAGGCAATGAATCCTGTTCTCAGACTCTTCCGAGCCTTCATACAGTTGTTGATCAGCAGCCGTGTATCGTGTTTCTCTCCGTGCACCAAAAGATGTTCTCTCGTTAGACAGGGGAAAAAGAATAATAGTTTTCGCAGCACAACAACTTCTGCTCGGTTGTCAGCCAACCAGTCTATGCCAGAAGTTAAGTCGTAACAACCTAATTGAATGAGTAAAATGGTCAATGTTAAATTTCTGTGCTCCAAGTTGGAGTGTGCATCCTTTAATGTCTTCTCCTGACTCAACTAATTTACCGTTGGCCAATACTATGGAATGAGGGGACGTCTAGCTTACTTGACTCTAGGCCAAGTATATTTTGAATTCTAGGGGGATGAAACTAATACCGATGCTGGTATTAGACAAAATGAATGCAACGGGTCGGTTGATATGAAACGTATCGGCAACCCTTAATGACTTCACATGACTCCGCTAATTCCCCATTAGCTAACTTGATAGAGCAAGACATGTCTGACCTACATGACTCTAATTCGTGTACAGGCTTAATGTCTAGAGACACTAAGTTAAGCTGACGTTGGTATCCAAAGAATTTATACATGCTGGTTGTAGGGTAGACCGTACCCATGGCAACATTGGGATTTTGTGGAGTATTCCTAGTTCTACCCATACACTCACTCATTCACTTGCTTGATTCATCCCCAGACATCCATCCTCGTAGTGATCTCTTTCCACAATTAAAACCTCCTTGTTCTTTCTTGAATATAACTAACTCATTAGTTTCCGTTTTGTGCCCAGTCTCACCATACTACTACTCTTGGCACTTTTGCAAGTGCCCTCATGGTGAAAGTTTCACTTATCTCATTCAGAATTTTGACAAGTTATTTGCATACTACTTGATGTCAGCTTTGTATCTCAGGGCTAAACCCCAAAAGTGACGCTCAGTGTGTTTGGACTCCGGTGTTATCCAATATGCAACAATCCTTGAGGGATCGTAGCCGCGTCGGGGGTAACCAACGACATTGGTTCTAATCATGATCGAGTTCTAGAGTTCGGTTCCCAACCTTGGGATTTTTTTTTTTTTTTTTTACTGGCGGGCAATACTTTTCTCGCATAAGCTCCTTGAGTTCTTCCCACAATAACCTCTTTGTTGTATTACTCCCTATAGTTTGCACTTGGGGATTCCACCAAGTTAACGCCTCATTCAACAGAAGGCTATTCGTTTACCAAAACGTTTACTTATTAGCACCTTTGCTAGCACGGTTAACTGACTCCATTTTCTTTATTTAACGAACATAACTTATCGCACCTCTCGTATCGATGAGGTCTCGCCACTTGTAATCCGGAGATGCCTTAGAATTAAAATCTGGTGTGATTGCATCTCCAACTGTGGCATTGCTACTTGTTTTCGTCCCATCGGAATTTGAACCACTTAAACTACCGGTACCATCAGTACCATTACTAGTGTCGACTCAACAACCTCATGTTGTGCAATTTCTGCAACCTCATGTCGCTCCATAAAAACTTGAGTTCAACTTTAATAGTAGGGTGCTGATTAACTGGCCCTATTCTAGGCGTAGATTTTCTTGTCGATGCCACGTTGTTTCCGATACATAGTATCCTGGGGTCTAGGCTTTTATTTGGACAAATATAGCCTACCATGCGCCTAAGAATTTAGAATGTGATTGGCCATGGAAACCTCAAGACAGCATTGCTCAGGTATGTTTGAACAATGATATTCATGAATAAACGGATTCCAAAATGCATAGCGCCTCTTGAGTGTATTAGTCATATGCTCGTTGAGGAGGAAAAACCAAACGGTCGTCTCCAATTTTTTTTTTTTTACAACGTGCATTCCATACTTCCTGGATCTCGATCGTCCAAAGTAGGAAAAATCCTTCGCCGCACTAGCCCGTGTGACGAATACGTTGATACTCCTTGAGCTCCACGAGCTTCGAAAAAAATTGTTATAATTTCCATAGATGTCGAATAATACAATGAAGGGGTTGTAGCATGACTCATGCCATAGCATCCCTTGGAATAAGACAAATATCAAACGACAGAGTTTAATGTAATCATCTCCGATAACTAAGATAAGGTAAGGTGTCATAGACACCAAAGAAGCAGCCCATGTACAAGAATTTCGAGAATGTTGAGGAAAAATCCTCCATGAGTGGCTAACGAGTTTTGTTTGCTTTCGATGACTAGCCTCAAGCGACTCGTGTTATAGATCGAATGTTAAGTGCAAATAATACGTGTAGTCTTCCTGTATCGTAGAGTGTTATAGTAACCATTCTGGTTAGTGTTCTACTAGATAGAAATTTGAACAACTTAAGAACTTCGAATGGATAGTGATCTCTTGGTTTGACCCGCAGAGCCCACCAGGATTCCCATGCACTACAAATTGTTATTACGTGGGCCCCCGTAATAATAAATTGTCTTGCATGGTCACCCCAGTGTCTCTCGTTCAAAGCAGACGATCAGTCAGAGAGAGGAGTCTATTGTCTACATACCTTCAACATAGAAGGGACCTTCGTGCTGGTCCACGTTCCAATGCCCCTTGTCATTATTCGTGATAGGGCACAACGTTAGACGAAATATAAGTAGAGAGAATTCACCGCAATAGCAGCTGGAGGGGCACCCTTAAGATGAGTACTTCATCTTCCTTGTCTGGACGAGAGTGTTATCAATCACGATTAGTATGAGTCTCAGGGACCTCGTCCCACTAGTAGAGTTGTTGTCCAAGGCCGCCACCTCCGTCTCGTCGTCACTACCAAAGCCAGACATATACTACCCGAGGGAAGCAACCATCTTCCACGGAATCAATGCTTTAGGGTCTCGATTAGGGACCACTTCCGCCAAAAGCTTCGTAATAGACTTGAGGTCGTCATTCTCATCGAGTGAGTTAAGTGTAATAATAGAATTCATAGTCGAAGGTATTTTCATTCATGGCAAATATTCCATACAACACATATATAAATATATTATATATATAATTAATCACTAAATCTCATGCTGTTTTTGTTCTCATGTTTCACATGTAATCCTTAGTGTTTTCAAGTCTATTCCTTATAGACTAAACATGTATTGAACCATATCAGTTACTTATGATTGAGCTCGCGTGATAGATCCTCAGGTTATAGTGACACAATGAAAACCTTTTGTCATTTGTCATACTTTTGAAAACACTTTTGTAATGTTATCAAGTTTGTTTTCATGTGAGAGCCCATAGTGATTGTAGACCAAACTTTGTAAAAGTTTTTCCCCGGTTCACTACAATCGGAGCTCTGATACCAATCTGTCACACCCTGCTAGTAGCGGAAGCGTATTGTGTATGACGTAAGAAAGGTAATCATTGCATCCAAATGTATTTAACAACATGAACCAACAACGATGCCATAGTTATATAAATTCCAACGAATATTTACATAGTTTCCCAAAAGTAGTTTCAAGTACCATACATGTTCACAACATTAGACATAACATAGTTATCCGTTTGTTTTTCACATCACCAAAAGATAGTTTTAACATAAAACTTAGTAAGGTTTTGTTTCCTATATTCCCATACGAGGTTGGGATATAGAAGACAAACCCTTCAAAAGTGGCAATCGTTGTCATTTGTTTTCCCGAATCCCATAGTGAATCACCGGCTCAAGACCTGTTTCCTGAAATACATGTAGTTTTAAAAAGTCAACAAAAAGTTGAGCGAGTTCATGCAGTACTTGTTATCATATGAAATCTAGTAATTGTTATCTTGTAATCATGGTATGTTCTGATTTAAACATGGAGTCTGTTAAGGATCTATCAGTGGGTAGCGAGCCCCCTGACATAATGCACCATAAGCAAAATAACCAAACCGAGAACACTTTGTCCACTTTGGGATCACAAAAGCACTCCACGGTTAACAACTAGGAGTGGGGCGTGCCTCAAACCCAATAGATCTACACCTTTTGCACCTTGGTCACTAAGTGATTAATGGTTACCAAATGTAGTTTCCCTACTTATGCACATTGATCATGCCATCTACTCCGTAACTAACATACCAATAGTTTTAACATGTATTTCCCCTCGATGTTTTTGAAAACAAAACATTGAAAACAGTGAAAGAAGGGACATGAACTCACAAGTTTGCGTTCCGTGAAATATGATATCGAAGTGAGCGTCCGTACGTGTCAATAACCTACATGTGTACTAATCTCGTTAGACACTAGGTCTTTTGGACCTCGTACAAGTTGTTCATCTTGAATTCTTTATTATGTTTTCGCTTGTCATCCTTAGAATACTTTGACATTGGGCCTAGCCCTAGTTTTCTAATGAGTCCATTGAATATACTCTTGCAATTTTTACCAAAAATTCACCAAGCATGTAATTTAATAAGTTCTTTTTTCACATGAAAATTACTTGGTAATTTTTATAGTTTTCGACTTTCCGGATTCTTGTTTTTGACCACTTAGTTATGCGTTCGCTTGAGTGTCTAAAAATATGTTATTTTTTAGACTCGACATTGTAGTAACTTGTTTACGATGTCGATACGCCCAAATTGTCGTCATCAGGTGTTATGTATTTCCATTTCGGCTATTTAATTTAATTGTCCGATTTTACTAGCATTTCTTGGACCATGTAGGAACATGTGCGTGTATTTATTTTGATCACCCTATAGGTATCTAATACATACACATATATAGCACACATTGCAAGCACTTAGCAAATTTCTGAAAATATATAATTTTTCTTACCAAAAATTATATTTACACAATGTTATATTTTTACCCATTTATTTTTGTAAAAATATAAGTTTAAGTTCATAAGAACTTCTTGAATATTTAAACCTTAAATATTCTCATCAAAGTTTCCATAATGACATTTAAGACCACTAATCGCGTTTAACCTTGTTAATCACCCTTTAATCCCATCTTTAATCGCGATTAGATTTTTAGAAAAATTCGCCATAGTTTCCCCTAAACTATGACGTTTCCCACGTTATAAAAACGCGTTTAAATCAATAATCAATTTCCACACATCACTAATCTTATGTTTACTTCACTAAACATACTATTCCTTCAAAGGTTCTCATGAGCATTATTTTGTTTAAACTTTCAAGTCTTCAAAGTTAACCATTTATTAAGTTTATTTCTTACATAAACTTGATTGTAAATTATTTTTCACTTTTAAAGATTCACATCTCTTTATGTAGAAATTTCCAAGACTTTTACATAACACTTTTGATATTTAATATCCCATAAACTTATCTTATGTCAAAAACCAAGTTCGTTAGTGTTGTTAAAAGCCTTTTTACATGATAATTCTTGGTTTAATCTTTCAAGAATCACTAAATCAAGTTTATATATAAATGCTCATAATCTTTGAAGTTGATGATCTTTCTAGATTTAAACATAACTATGTTTAAATCACATATTTATGTTCATCATAGTAATATGAACCCAAATATAAAATACTACATAAAACCAACAACAAGATCATCATAATCATACACTTTAGGCTACTAATCACAACAAAATTAACATAATCAACAAGGTCACATGAACATATTAACACTAAACAACATAAATCAACACATAATATATTCATATTTAGTGTTTATTAGCTTTATGTTTAGGGTTTTTGATTATGTTTAACTTTAACTTCAAGATAATCAACTTGTACTTTTATGATTAACTAGTAATAAGAAGCATAAAAATTATGTTTAGAAGACTCACAAAGTGCACAAGCTAAATAAGAAGATTAGAAGAAAGATAAGCTCCAAAGAAAGCTCCTAGTGATGAGAAGTAAGCTCCTAATGTGCTTCCTAGCTTTGAATCTCCTTAGGCCATCTTGAAAAGGTTTATGGATGCTTTGTAATATGATGTTTAAAGGATGAAGATGGATAATAATTATTTGAGGGTGTTTGGAGCCGTAGACAAGGAAGGAAAGAAAGGTATTTGGTGTGTAAGTTTTGTGAAATCTATAAATGAGGTAAAGTATGGTGATAGTTATAATAATTGTCTAAATCTTTCAAATGGTCAAACAAATCCTCACAACCATGCCCTTACATCATATTTGCTAGAAGTTGTAGGTTATGGGGGTGGGCCACACCATGAACGAAAGTATGGTGGTGGTGATTAACTTTTTTTTTTTCTAACATAACCTATATAATTTATATATTGAGTGTAGATATTTAGGTAGTTATGTTATCTAGGTTAATTAGGGTGTAATGAGAGGTTTAAGATGATAAGTTGCTTTAACTAGTTCACTAGACTAGTTGGTATTAGTTTTGGATGGTAAGAATACCACTAGTTCGGTCATCGGTTCAATATCAGGCGATATATGAAAGATGTTATATAATACCGGGAGCGATGGTTTTAATTTACCATTGTTGCTATGGCATTTATGTAAGGTGTTTACGACACCAAAATATGGCTAACTAGTTCGCTAGCCTTTTAGTTTGGTTGTTGTGTGACGAAAATTTCGCTTACTAGTTCGTCGAGTCGCTAACGGACTAGTTTAGTGCATAGCGACGTAACGCCGGAAACTTGTGATTATGAACATTCCGTTGATATCATCTTATTGTTTTAGTGTGTTTTTCATCAATTGACATTATTCCGAAGTCCCGGAAATGCTTTGTTATAGGTTCGGACGCGTAAAAGAAAATGTTATATTTTTAGCCGAAACGGGCATTTTTGTAATAAGGGCGTCATACCGGAAAGTCTTGTTTCTTTGCAAGATGTGTATTTGTAATAATCTTTTCTTATGTAAATGGACTCAGTTATGTTATCTGAGTGTCGTTTTTCAGTGTTTCGGTCTGATTTCACGGTTTGCTGGCATGAATAGTGTAACCGTGAATAGTGCACGCAGCACTTTCTACCAACACTTTTAGGACATTGTTTGTTTGGTTTCGCCTTACGACTAAAACCAACATGTTTTTAGCTTTGTTTTCTTGTCCTAACACTGTTATCAAATTAACGACACTGTTACGTAATTAAATTATGCTAAATGCATGAGATTTAGAACTATAAATAGTGATTAGATTGTACGGAATTACCAGTTATTTGCCAGTTGTCATAGTTGTTTTGGGAGAGAGAATTTGTGGATGAGTTAGAGGGTTTGCAGGAAGATGAAGAAGAAGGTACGTTTGATCCGAAGGGGGACCTTGCATACTTAGAAGCTTTACTTGCAGGAAACCCAATGACGGACATCAAACAAGAAGAAGTGGTGGTGGAAGAGGAAGAACACCACAGCTGGCCCGTGGTACCGATAGCGAATGCGAATAAAAGTTCAAAACCACGGGAGAAGGCAATGAGAAGAACACCTGGGATCGTGTTTCAGCGGCTCCTGCCAGGTAAGTTCAAATTTTTGTGTTCTAACCCGTTAAAAATTTTAAAATCATTTTATAATTCAACCGTTAAATTTTTAAATGTTTATGAGAAACGGGTGGAATTAAATGGGTTAGACCGGGTTCAAGTCAAGGAAAAGCCTCCTGATTAAGTTCAAGTGTGATGAGGTTTTGTAGAGTTTGTATTTTAAGTTGTAGTTTTTTGTACTTTGAGTCTAAGTAAAAGTTTTTTAGAGACGATACTACTTTGGGTTTTGTTCTGTTGTGTTTGTGCAGGTTTGGATTGTACCACCCGTACTCAATCTCCATTCGGGTGATTTCGGAGCTGCCATATTGATACAACCCAAGCAGACTAGGCAACGATCACGAAAGAAATGCTATACGGTCGTTCGTTGGATTCAAGACTCGTATAACTGGCACTGACTTTTGTCCTAACCAGCTAAGTCTTTTCCAACTCTCTCTGTATTTTATTTCTTTCTTATTTATTTTTAGTTTCCGTCTCTGCATTGGGGACAATGCAAATCTTAAGTGTGGGGATGGGTAACTGCTTTTTAGGTTAGTTTGAGTCACAAAAAAAATACAAAAAAAAATTGAAAAAATGGAAAATGTTCCTGAAAATAATTTTTGCAAATAAATGGAAAATGATAGAAAAATTGGGATTTCTGGTTTTCAAAATATTATATATATATGAGATAAAAAAAAAGACGAAAGTCCTATTTTTCGGGATGTACTGGTAGGCCCAGCCGGTTTAGAAGGTTCCCTAGATTGTTTAAGAATACCTTAAATATTAAATAATTAAGTCTTGTGGGTTCTCATCTTAGGGGATATAGAAAAACTGAAACTGTTGAGGGTATAAAAGGAGCCATTATAAGTAAATAACCTATAAGTATTTTAAATTAAATTGGCACACCTTATCCTTTTTATGAGAATAAATCCGGATTCTCGTGGCGCCTAAAAAAAATTCCATCATCCATCTATATGAGCTATTTTAAATATATAAACTGAAGCCTATGGTATTAACCACTGGGATGGTGACTCGGGTGGGGTATACCCGCTAGGTGGAAGTTAAAAAAAATGTGAGACTTATGGTGTTTCCCACTGGGATAGCGACTTGGTGATAATGCCCTCTGAGTTGATCATAAAAAAAAAATGTTAAAGCTCATCATCATCATCATCATCATCCATCATTCCATCAAAAATTTAATTTTAAAATACACAAGGGTTATTTATATAAGATGGTAGATTTTTAATATTTTCCTTATAAGCCTAAGATGGGAGTAGATGGATCTTTGGACCTTGAGTATGAGACCCTTTAGATGAAATCACTTGAACCTAATAATTACATGAAAGGGGCCTGATGAGTCGGTGGTTGGGTTTAAGCGGAAAATTATACCGGTAAACGTGGTTAAACGTTTTGAGTCTTTTAAATAAAAAAATTAAAGTTTTTGAAGCTAGTGATCCTAGTTCTGATTCTATTGCATAAGTCTTTTTCGGGGACGAAAAAAAGGTTAAGTGTGGGGATATTTGATGTGGGGTAAAATACACATATTTGTCCTGTGTAAATTGTATAATTAATGTATAGGTTTTAATTGTTTTATTTAGTTTTAGTGTTATATTATATTATATTGTGTTTTGGCAGGTCCTGGTGCAAATGGAGCAAAAATGAGTATATGGAAATGACCAGCTAGATGGGCAGAGTAGGGTGCCAGTGACCGAAGTAAAATTGCAGCTAATTTACTTGAGTGGGTCGAGCCCGCTATCTCTATATTATTAGAGATATTGCTAAACAAAAAAAAAAAAGACAAATTATTATATTAAAGAACATAGAAATTGGCGGCCTGCTATGTTTCTAGAGACCAATGATGAAAAGAACAGAAAGTCTATATCTACAATTATGAATATGAGAATTTCAATTTGTTACTAAAAAAAACCAAAGAAAAGAATTGGTTTCGAAGTTGTTGACTCGGATCGAACACTGCTACCAATTGTTTAGTTTGGGCTTCAAGCCATTGTGGCCCAAGGGAATTTTGGAGGGCAGACGCACAAGTGGGCTTTGGACGCCACTTTACTTGGAGAAAAAGGAGACGCACATATATTAATTGGTAGAGAAAATCAGCCGCACATAATTCACGTTTAAGAAGAAGAAGAAGCGATCATAAGGGCTACACAGTTGGCGATCAAGAGAAAAAAGGTTTATTGGATCGAGCTTCAAGAGTGGGATTTAAGATTCGGGTCGATTAGGCAACGAGTTATTGTTCGGTTTGTTTTACTTTTTGTTTTCAAACTTGATACTATGACTTCTTTGTTATTTGAGACTTGTTTATTATTTTCGTTCTTGACTATGTTACTTGGCTAATTTTCTAAACTACCTAGGTTAAGATGAATATTTAATAAAGTTTGGATTTTTATTCGTTTATTATCGTGTGTATGGGCTTTTCTTAAAAAGTAAAGAACTTTGGAATCTTTAACTTAGTGCATATGCGTATCTAGTTTTGATTATTGATTGTTTATTCGTTTCACATGAACCTTGGTGAATGTCTTTCATAGGATAGGTTTGTGTTGATTGTTCGAGTCTTTGCGGGTTCGGGCAGTCTTTGGGTGAATTGGCCAATAACCTTAGAAACGGTAAATAAAATATATTTAGAACTTGATATTCTGCTAATCTTGTCGCTGAGAGGCTCGAGGATATTAATAGGTCTCGGTTTGATATATAGCTAGGATTAAGTTTTGAGAGAAATCGGTCTTAGTTCCCTAATCTTATTCGTGTCTATTAAACTAAATTAAAATCCATAGTTGCCTTAGACTTTCGCGCTGAGATGTAGATTGTCAGATTAAGGTACTTTTAAAGAAGTTAGAGGACTGAGAGGAAGTCTAACCAACCGGTAGTCATAACAGCCCTGTAGAGTCTCACAGGTTTCTTCCTGAGAAGGGTCGGGAGGTCTTAGTAGGGATTTCTTAGGGTTTAGAACACAAAGATCCCGGTTCCACACCACTTTAGTTTCGAATAGAAATCCATTCCTAGTTAAATAGGATTCCAGCCTAGGTAGTCGTTTATCACCTCTGAGTAAAACCTTCGCCCAAAGTCGAGTCTAGTTAGTCTAATTAATTAGTTTAAATTTAATTGCATTTTTTAGGATTGTTAGAAAACCCCCCAAAACAATAAAAACAAGTAATTCAGTTAGTCGAGTCTAGTCAACGTAATTAGAGAGTCTCGTGGGTTCGATACTCGGACTTACTTAGGCTATACTACATTGACCGGTACACTTGCCGGTTGTGTGGTCTAGGTTTTAGAGAGTCTTAGTTTATAAATTTAAAACTTAGAGAGTTTAGTTTAGGGTTTAATTTAGTTAATTTAATTAGACCACTTTTAGCACATCAATACCCATGTTTAAATCATATATTTATGTTCATCATGGTAAGATGAACGTAAGTCTTGAATACTACATGGATCGATTCATAAGATCATCATAAACATTAGCTTAAATCACTAATATCAACAAAAATCATCATAAATAACAAGATCACACAAACTAACTACACTAATCTACACATAACAACACATAATATGGTTAGATTTAGTGTTTATTAGCATTGAGATTAGGGTTTTTATTTGTGTTTAACTTTAATTTCAAGACAATCAACTTGTACTTCCATAAATTACATATAATAAGGAGCTTAAAAATAGTAAAAGATTGGCTTACAAATTTGCACAAGATTAAATGAAGATTAAGAAGATAAGTAAGCTCCAAAGAAAGCTCTAATGATCTTCCATCCTTGATAGCTCCTTGAATGATCTTGTATTGGCTTATATAAGCTTGATTTTTGGGTAGTTTAATGTTGGAATAAAAGTGGTATGTGGTTGTATGGTGGATCCGTGAGTTTGAGGGGGTAAAAAGGAGGTTCTTTTGTGTTGGTAAATTGTGTAGAAATGAAGGGTTGTGTGAATGATTTTAACTTATAAAATTCCTACACTTTAGTCAACACATGCCTTACCCTATCCATCAACACCCATGTCTTTGATTTGCAAGAAGTATGGTGAGTATGGGAGGACCCACTTGGACCGATTTTATGCATGGTTAAACTAGATTGTGTTTTTTTTCTTCTTTTTTTTTAAACATGTGACATTTAATTAAAAATGAGATATTTTGGTAATTAGTTTAAATATGTTGGTTAGGGCAGTTGTCACACCCCCAAAATCCACCATGCGTAGTACCACCGTTTGGAGGCGTGACATGACCAGGATCGAGCCACCAATCATATTGAACAACTCAATTAAGTAAATGAAACCAAACATAATACGATTGGTGACCAAAACTAGTTAACCATGTTTAGTTTAAACAGCGGAAGCATAAACGTGAGTTCAAAAGCATAAGTCCATAGTTCATAAGTTAAAGTTTCAAAACGCAAGTTTAGTAAGTTCATGAGGATTTAAATATTAAGCACGGAACATAACAGTCCGTACACCACAACGACTCCTTCCTCGTGCAAGCTCCAAGCATTTAGCGACCTGTAAGGCATGTAACAACGAGTCAACAACAAAGTTGAGTGAGTTCACGTTTGTTTGTTTAGTTTTAAGTTGTTTCTGAAAAACGTGGTTTGACTTTCGTTGGCTTATTTGCCGTGGGGGTTACCCCGTAGTTGAAAGTATGTTTAACCATTTCCTTTTTCTTTACCCAATCCATAACCATGATCAGTGGGGGTTTTCCCCATTTGAACTACTAGACGGTATGATATCGACTGCTACGCAAATAAGTTGTGCCCTATATCAGTGTCTATCATCACTGACAATCTGCCATAGTCCATTAGTACACGCCCGTCCGAACGGCACGGTGTGAGGTTTGTTAAACCTAATAGCGCTATTAACTAATGACCCGCTCGCCATTGGCCTCGGCGATTAAGTCGATATGAAGAGGGACTTATTGATAGAGTTTTGTCTAGCTAGTTTTAAGGTTGTTGTCCTGCACCAGGAGGACGAACGTACGTATTCTGCACCAGGAGAATTCGTAGGTTTAATAATGGCATCCTCTCTATGGAGGATGGCCGTACATATCTCCCCAAGGGGATATGTAGATTTAGTTTTAAATTCTTTAACCCATTCCCAAACCACCGGGAATCCCATGCCTTGTAGAAAGTGTGAACTCACCTCGGTTTGCTCGGTTAGATTCTCAATATAGCTAACAGTCAAGGTCGGTCAATCACGTCCTAGTATGATTTACCAGTTAGTCATCTAGTGGCTTTCAAATAGAACACAAAGTTCCTACACGTATCTATCACACAACATGCATCACTTTAACGGTTTATGCCCATCTAAGTTTCCCATCCATTCCCCACTCAAAATCAAACATACGATAATGCACATAACATATATAACATGTTAGATCATTCACAGATAGCATACTCGACATTTAGACACGCGAGTCACAACTTATGTCATTTCAGCATTTATATTAAAAACCGGCTGTTTTCGGACATTTTAATAAAATAGTTAAATTATTCCAAAAATTCCCAAATTTTTACAGGATGTCTTAAACGTTCCATATTTTATTGTGTAAAAATATCGGGGTCCGGTTCATTACCCATATTTTATAAAAATTCATATTCGGGACTGAACTCAGATTTATGTATTTCTGACCACAGTCCACGGAACAATTTATTAAAAATTCACCGAGTGTCCGATTTACAAAATTCCAGTGGGGTAATTACAAATACATCGGTTTTCATCTACTGTACAAATTTCATGGTCCGATTCATCACAAAACTCATGTTATGACTGAAAGTACGACACCCATTTATTGCTGTCAAAATTCAGCTTAAGTTGCTGTTACAAATTAACACTTTAAAAATAGTAAACGGAGTCCAAAAATTACGATTCCGGTGCCATTAGAACCGTATTTCATAATAACATATTTTAGATTCAAAATATCGATTTTTCGTTGAGTTTAAGACCTGTTTACAGCCAACTGAAGTTGGCTGTAACGCTTAGACAGATTCTGATTTTCAGTGTTTATCCTTCTAAATCGTGTTCGATTGATTCCGTTAACAAGTTTAGTGACCACAACAATCATCAATCATCAATATTAACTAACAAATCACCAGATAATCACAACTATGCAGGATTTATAAGATTTACACACATATCTTTTCTTTATCCAACATATACATCTTCATTACAAGACTTTTAGTTTGTGATCTTATATGTTAGTGATTTTCAACCGACGAAACCCTTATTAACCACTAAAAGCAAGATCAAGAGGGTGATTTAGAACACTTACTACTAGCACAAGGCTAGGGGAGAAACAAAGCGAAAACAAGGTGGATAAAATCTATAAAGAGAGGTCCTTGAGCTTCCGAACACACCACGCTTCATTGTATGATCCCTTGCACCTTTGTGTTTATGTAGATTGCTTGAAGAAGGTTAAGTGATGGTGGTGGTGGTGCCACTAGGGGCTGCCGAGATCAAAGAGGGAGAGAAGAGGGAGTATGATGGTATTGGTGGTGTGTAGATGAGAATGAGTTAGAGTCTTGTGGTTAAATAGAAGATTTTCCAACATCCATTACCCACTAGACCATGTGTCTTCAAGATACTAAGCACATCAATTAAACAAATGAATAAAATCTTGGGGAGTCCTTTCTTGTGTCCTAATCGGTTGGGGGGGGGGGTAACTTAGTTCAAATTCAACTATATAGTTAGGACTTAGTTAGATGATTAGGAAATTAATCCGGTTACTAGTGTGTTATGCATTACAGCGGGTGTCAGGGTATTCAGGGACCCTAACTGGCTCAGAAAAAGATAAACAATGTTATTGGCAATATTTTTATGTTCCGGGTAAAGTCCGGTTGTTCGGTTCGATCCTGTTCCGTTAAACCGCTTAATTAATCCGTAAAGCGTCATACTTATATATTTTTGCAACGTTTTTACTTTCTAACACTTAGGAAAATATAACGGACTATTTAGTGACCTTTCTGTACATTATTAGCATATTAGCAAATACGTGTAAGCATAACACAGATATCAGAAAGCAGTTAAGTAATTCCACACAGTCGTCAAACACTTTAATTATCATTAATAATTTGTACGGACTACATGGGATTTTGAGGGTTGTCACATTCTCCCCCTGTTAAGAGAATTTCGTCCCGAAATTTAGCGCGGGGTAACTGAGGAAGCTAGTTAAGTTGCGTTGTTTTCCAGATTTTTCCTGGGGTGTCACATCATCCCCCCGTTGATTTGGAATTTCGTCCCGAAATTCTGCAGTAGCTTCAGCCTCAGTAGTGGTTGCGTTTTTCTTAAACAGTTGGGGATACTTGAGTTTCATTTGGTCTTCTCGTTCCCATGTATACTCTGGGCCACGACGAGCATTCCAACGAACTCGGACCAGAGGTATCCTGGTATGCTTGAGGATCTTAACGTCTCGATCCGTAATCTCTACTGGTTCCTCGACGAATCGGAGCTGGTCGTCGATAGTGAGTTCCTTCAGAGGAACTATGAGGGTCTCATCTGACAGACACTTCTTCATATTCGACACATGGAAAACATTGTGAACTCGGCTGAGTTCTTCAGGTAGATCCAACCTGTAGGCGACTTGGCCAATTTTCTCAATGACTTTGAATGGTCCGACATAACGCGGATTGAGTTTGCCTCGTTTGCCAAAGCGGGCTACACCTTTCCAAGGTGAGACCTTGAGTAGCACTCGATCCCCAACCTGGAGTTCGAGTGGTTTTCTTCCCTTATCAGCATAGCTTTTCTGACGGTCACGAGCTGCCGCCATTCGCTGTCGTATCTGAGCAATTTTCTCGGTGGTATCTACCACATGTTCTGGGCCAGTGATTTGGCTGTCACCAACTTCTGCCCAACAGAGAGGTGATCGGCATTTGCGTCCGTACAATGCCTCAAATGGAGCGGCTTGGATGCTGGTATGGTAGCTGTTGTTATATGAGAACTCCACTAGCGGGAGGTGCTTCTCCCAGCCATTACCAAAATCAATTACACATGCCCTAAGCATGTCTTCAAGGGTTTGGATGGTGCGTTCAGATTGCCCATCCGTCTGCGGGTGATAAGCGGTGCTCATATCTAAACGTGAGCCAAAGGACTTGTGCATTGCTTGCCACAGTTCTGAAGTAAAACGCGCGTCACGATCAGAAATGATGGAGGTTGGCACTCCGTGCCTTGATACCACTTCCTTTAGATAGATGTCTGCTAAAGTAGAAAACTTATCCGTTTCTTTGATGGCCAAGAAGTGTGCAGACTTAGTCAATCGATCTACGATCACCCAAATGGTATCGTTTCCGCGTTGAGATCTAGGCAGACCAGTAACGAAGTCCATGGAAATCTGCTCCCATTTCCATTTCGGGATCTCCGGTTGTTGAAGTAGGCCTGATGGTTTCTGATATTCAGACTTGACTCTCGCACAAGTCAAGCACTTGCTGACATAGGTTGCTACGTGGGCTTTCATGCCAGGCCACCAATACGTAGTCTTGAGGTCGTGGTACATTTTATCCGAACCAGGATGTACCGAATAACGAGACGTGTGCGCTTCGTCCATCACAAGCTCGCGTAAGTTTCCATAAAATGGAACCCAGATGCGTCCGTTTACATAGTAAGCGTCGTCTTCCTTTTGTTCTAGCCGCTGCCTCGATCCTCGTAGGGATTCAGCCCTGATGTTTTCTACCTTCAATGCTTCGACCTGAGCCTCACGAATCTGAGAGGGAAGGTTAGATTGGATGGTAAGCTGTAGAGCACGTACACGCCTAGGTATAGTATCCTTTCGACTGAGGGCGTCGGCCACAACATTGGCTTTGCCCGGATGATACTTGATAGCGCATTCGTAATCATTCAAGAGTTCGACCCATCGGCGTTGTCGCATGTTTAACTCCTTTTGCTTGAAGATATGCTCGAGACTCCTGTGATCAGTGTAAATGGTGCACTTGGTACCGTACAGGTAATGTCTCCATATCTTAAGCGCGAAAACAACTGCTCCCAGCTCCAGATCGTGAGTAGTGTAGTTTCTTTCGTGAACTTTAAGTTGGCGCGATGCGTAGGCAATGACCTTGTCATGTTGCATCAATACGCAACCAAGTCCTTGGATGGAAGCGTCGCAATAAACCACGAAATCATCGGTGCCTTCTGGCAATGAGAGGATAGGCGCGCTACAAAGTCTATCTTTTAGATGTTGAAATGCGGACTCTTGTGCATCACCCCAACGATAGATGACACCCTTCTGAGTCAGTGAAGTGAGAGGTTGCGCAATCTTGGAGAAGTCTTTGATAAATCTTCTGTAATATCCTGCCAAACCCAAGAATTGGCGGATGTCTTTTGGTGTGCGGGGTGCAGGCCAGTTCTTGATTGAGTCAACCTTGGATGGATCAACATGAATCCCATCCTTGTTTACCACATGGCCTAGAAAGTGGACTTCGCGAAGCCAGAAGTCACATTTCGAAAACTTGGCATACAACTGCTCTTTTCGAAGAAGTTCCAGCATAAGCCGTAGATGCTGCTCGTGTTCCTCCTGACTCTTCGAATAGATCAGGATATCGTCGATGAACACAATAACAAACTTATCCAGGTAAGGCTTGCACACTCGGTTCATGAGATCCATGAAGACCGCTGGTGCATTCGTCAGCCCGAATGGCATAACCAGAAACTCGTAATGGCCGTAACGAGTTCTGAATGCTGTTTTGGAGACGTCCTCATCTCGGACTCTCAGCTGATGGTATCCCGATCTCAAGTCAATCTTGGAGTAATAGCTTGACCCTTGCAACTGGTCGAACAAGTCGTCAATACGTGGAAGAGGATAACGATTCTTCACAGTCACCTTGTTGAGCTCGCGATAGTCAATACACATCCTGAAAGTACCATCTTTCTTCTTTACGAATAGTACTGGAGCTCCCCAGGGCGAAGAGCTAGGACGTATAAAACCCTTTTCCAAGAGTTCTTGTAACTGCGTGGATAGTTCTTCGAGTTCTGATGGAGCTAGACGATATGGTGCTCGAGCTACTGGCGCTGCTCCAGGAGCTAGCTCGATTTGAAATTCAACTTGGCGGTGAGGAGGAAGACCAGGTAATTCCTCAGGAAATACCTCGGGAAAATCGCGCACTATAGGAATGTCTTCAATTCTCTTCTCTTCCGTGGATGTGTCAGTAACGAGTGCCAGAATGGCAGTGTGGCCGTTTCACAAACACTTCTGGGCCTTAAGGAAAGAGATGATGCCCACAATAGCACCACTCTTGTCGCCATGAATCACGAGGGGCTCCTCACCAGAACGAGGAATGCGGACGATTTTCTACTTGCAAATAATCTCCGCTTGATGATGAGATAGCCAATCCATCCCAATAACAACGTTGTTCACCGATAGGAGTGTTACAACGATATGGTTGGCACAACTAGAACTAGCTGAAGGAGGATGACCGTCGTACAGGTTTGTAGTGTTAAGGTTCACTGAAATTTCCATCGAAGTTGTTGGGCTCCCTCATGCGAAGGGGGAATAATTCACCTTGATCGATGAACTTAGATGAGTTTTGCAGTTTATCGAGTCGGTAAGCAACCAAATTTAGAAGAGTTTCCTTAGGTCGTGCGAATGAATCCAAAATACGTCTGCGTAGTCGTGAGGTTCCGAAGAAAAGACTCGAAAACGTGTTCAAGAGATTATGATCGTATCAATAATACATCACCATTCTCAAGGTTTCGAGGAGGGGTCACCAATGATCGAGAGTCGAGCCTTCCAACTTTTCTAAACTAGAGGGTGTTCGTTTTGGTGCCTCAGCAATGGAGAAACGAGAACGTAATGTCACTGTGGTAAGAGAGTGATGGTTTGGTCTAAGCCAATGGTAGAAACTGGACATATCATTAATCAACAATCATGTGTCGGTGCAAAAGCTAGCGCAAGGATTCTGCCTATTAAAGAAGACTATCATGGGGTTTAAAATACGACGCTTGTAGTGTAGGAGGGGTAAGGTAGACGTATAGATCATCGTGTTCGCCTGTAGGTTGTGTGATCCATAACTCCGTCCTCGAATGTCCTGAAGATAATCCCATCAGTAAAGGCATCCATTCGTTAAGTGGGGTATACGAGAGAACTAATCAAGTAGAATAAGAATAAACCATTCAACAGGGTAATATGGTAGTCTTGTGATTGGTGAAAATCGTGGTATGGTTGTTGGTGTTTCATTAAATCGGTTGTCAATCGAAGCGATAGGGAATTAATGAGGTTCATGCGAAGAATCGAGTGAAAACAAGGGTCCAACAATAATCGAAGGATTTGACCAGCTAATCTGTTGTCTAGAAGTAATCTCCAGTAGTGGCGCGAGGCGGCATGGCACAAAAGGGAAGTTTGTTGCATCGCTGTCGCGCGAGTATATCACTTGTCCGGAACAGAGTAAGGTTTTGTGTTTGCATAACGACAAACGCGCGTAACTATGACTGCTTCGCTTCTGGCGACGATGACAGGTGAAGGTGATAAAGTTTGTCAACCGGGTTGCGTGGGTTTTGTTCTCCTAAGCCCGAGTTCGTGCAAGCCAGGTCTTCGTGGATGTCGACGTACGAACTGACTGTACGGAGGGTCAGATGGCAGCGTCGTGTCGAGGTAAACGTACGAGTAGATAGAACGCATAAACAGTCGTTGTAGCGGGGTGACAAGAAATCAGGAAAGAATTTGACCACTATTTGTCAAATTTCAAGTAAACAATTGTGTGTCATAAAGAACACAATAGGGTTAATAGATAACATGCTGCTTTCTTAATTAAACATACCATAACATCACACCATGCAAAAGTAATCTAGCAAGTAGATAATATAAACTCAAATCATACTACCTAAAGTGTTGAGTCTTGCACGTGGAGCGAAGCGTCGTTGTGGATCGTTGAGCGCTGTACAGGTTATAGTCTGGTTTTAACAAAAACTTTTTTTTTCCTTATTAAAACCAAGTTCACTATAACCAATGGCTCTGATACCAATCTGTCACACCCCCAAAATCCACCATGCGGAGTACCACCGCTTGGAGGCGTGACATGACCAGGATCGAGCCACCAATCATATTGAACAACTCAATTAAGTAAATGAAACCAAACATAATACGATTGGTGACCAAAACTAGTTAACCATGTTTAGTTTAAACAGCGGAAGCATAAACGTGAGTTCAAAAGCATAAGTCCATAGTTCATAAGTTAAAGTTTCAAAACGCAAGTTTAGTAAGTTCATGAGGATTTAAATATTAAGCACGGAACATAACAGTCCGTACACCACAACGACTCCTTCCTCGTGCAAGCTCCAAGCATTTAGCGACCTGTAAGGCATGTAACAACGAGTCAACAACAAAGTTGAGTGAGTTCACGTTTGGTTGTTTAGTTTTAAGTTGTTTCTGAAAAACGTGGTTTGACTTTCGTTGGCTTATTTGCCGTGGGGGTTACCCCGTAGTTGAAAGTATGTTTAACCATTTCCTTTTTCTTTACCCAATCCATAACCATGATCAGTGGGGGTTTTCCCCGTTTGAACTACTAGACGGTATGATATCAACTGCTACGCAAATAAGTTGTGCCCTATATCAGTGTCTATCATCACTGACAATCTGCCATAGTCCATTAGTACACGCCCGTCCGAACGGCACGGTGTGAGGTTTGTTAAACCTAATAGCGCTATTAACTAATGACCCGCTCGCCATTGGCCTCGGCGATTAAGTCGATATGAAGAGGGACTTATTGATAGAGTTTTGTCTAGCTAGTTTTAAGGTTGTTGTCCTGCACCAGGAGGACGAACGTACGTATTCTGCACCAGGAGAATTCGTAGGTTTAATAATGGCATCCTCTCTATGGAGGATGGCCGTACATATCTCCCCAAGGGGATATGTAGATTTAGTTTTAAATTCTTTAACCCATTCCCAAACCACCGGGAATCCCATGCCTTGTAGAAAGTGTGAACTCACCTCGGTTTGCTCGGTTAGATTCTCAGTATAGCTAACAGTCAAGGTCGGTCAATCACGTCCTAGTATGATTTACCAGTTAGTCATCTAGTGGCTTTCAAATAGAACACAAAGTTCCTACACGTATCTATCACACAACATGCATCACTTTAACGGTTTATGCCCATCTAAGTTTCCCATCCATTCCCCACTCAAAATCAAACATACGATAATGCACATAACATATATAACATGTTAGATCATTCACAGATAGCATACTCGACATTTAGACACGCGAGTCACAACTTATGTCATTTCAGCATTTATATTAAAAACCGGGTGTTTTCGGACATTTTAATAAAATAGTTAAATTATTCCAAAAATTCCCAAATTTTTACAGGATGTCTTAAACGTTCCATACTTTATTGTGTAAAAATATCGGGGTCCGGTTCATTACCCATATTTTATAAAAATTCATATTCGGGACTGAACTCAGATTTATGTATTTCTGACCACAGTCCACGGAACAATTTATTAAAAATTCACCGAGTGTCCGATTTACAAAATTCCAGTGGGGTAATTACAAATACATCGGTTGTCATCTACTGTACAAATTTCATGGTCCGATTCATCACAAAACTCATGTTATGACTGAAAGTACGACACCCATTTATTGCTGTCAAAATTCAGCTTAAGTTGCTGTTACAAATTAACACTTTAAAAATAGTAAACGGAGTCCAAAAATTACGATTCCGGTGCCATTAGAACCGTATTTCATAATAACATATTTTAGATTCAAAATATCGATTTTTCGTTGAGTTTAAGACCTGTTTACAGCCAACTGAAGTTGGCTGTAACGCTTAGACAGATTCTGATTTTCAGTGTTTATCCTTCTAAATCGTGTTCGATTGATTCCGTTAACAAGTTTAGTGACCACAACAATCATCAATCATCAATATTAACTAACAAATCACCAGATAATCACAACTATGCAGGATTTATAAGATTTACACACATATCTTTTCTTTATCCAACATATACATCTTCATTACAAGACTTTTAGTTTGTGATCTTATATGTTAGTGATTTTCAACCGACGAAACCCTTATTAACCACTAAAAGCAAGATCAAGAGGGTGATTTAGAACACTTACTACTAGCACAAGGCTAGGGGAGAAACAAAGCGAAAACAAGGTGGATAAAAGCAATAAAGAGAGGTCCTTGAGCTTCCGAACACACCACGCTTCATTGTATGATCCCTTGCACCTTTGTGTTTATGTAGATTGCTTGAAGAAGGTTAAGTGATGGTGGTGGTGGTGCCACTAGGGGCTGCCGAGATCAAAGAGGGAGAGAAGAGGGAGTATGATGGTGTTGGTGGTGTGTAGATGAGAATGAGTTAGAGTCTTGTGGTTAAATAGAAGATTTTCCAACATCCTATTACCCACTAGACCATGTGTCTTCAAGATACTAAGCACATCAATTAAACAAATGAATAAAATCTTGGGGAGTCCTTTCTTGTCTCCTAATCGGTTGGGGGGGGGGGGGGGGTAACTTAGTTCAAATTCAACTATATAGTTAGGACTTAGTTAGATGATTAGGAAATTAATCCGGTTACTAGTGTGTTATGCATTACAGCGGGTGTCAGGGTATTCAGGGACCCTAACTGGCTCAGAAAAAGATAAACAATGTTATTGGCAATATTTTTATGTTCCGGGTAAAGTCCGGTTGTTCGGTTCGATCCTGTTCCGTTAAACCGCTTAATTAATCCGTAAAGCGTCATACTTATATATTTTTGCAACGTTTTTACTTTCTAACACTTAGGAAAATATAACGGACTATTTAGTGACCTTTCTGTACATTATTAGCATATTAGCAAATACGTGTAAGCATAACACAGATATCAGAAAGCAGTTAAGTAATTCCACACAGTCGTCAAACACTTTAATTATCATTAATAATTTGTACGGACTACATGGGATTTTGAGGGTTGTCACAGCAGTAAGGGTAGTTCAAGGTTTTAAGTAAAGTCCAATTAGTTTATATGTTTAGTGGGTATAGATTTTGGATGACAAGAATGCCACTAGTTTGCTCGTCGGTTCGATACCGGGTGATATATTGAAGGTGTAATATAGTATCGGGATTTATGGTTTTAATTTACCATTGATGTCATGGCATTTATTTAGGGTAATTGTGACGTCAAAATATGGTTAACTAGTTCGCTAGACTCTTCGTTTGGTTGTTATAGTGGGGAAAATACCGCTTACTAGTTCACCGGATCGCTAACGAATTAGTTTAGTGCATAGCGATGTAATACCGGAAGCTTGAGATTTTGGACACCCCATTGACATCCTTAAAATGTTTTAACGTGTTTTTCATCAATTGACATAATTTTAGAGTCCCGGAAATGCTATATCACGGATTCGGACGCGTTAAAAATGTTATATTTTAGCCGAAACGGACATTTTAGTAATAAAGGCGTTATACCAGAAAGTCTCGTATTTTGCAAGATATGTTTTCGTATTAGTGTTTTCTTATAATAATGGACTCAATTATGTTATCCGTGTTTCGTTCTGTTTTCACGGTTTTGCTGGCATGAATAGTGTAACCGTGAATAGTGCACGCAACACTTTTTACCAACACTTTTAGGACATTGTTTGACTGGTTTCGAAATACGACGAAAACCAGCATATGTTTTAGCTTTGTTTTCTTGTCCTAACACTGTTATCCAGTATACGACACAGTTACGTAATTAAATTACGCTAAATGCACGAGATTAAGAAATATAAATAGTGATTAGATTGTACGGAATTACCAGTTATTTGCCAGTTGTCACATAGATATGGAGAATTTTCATCGAGGTATGGTTTTCACACCTGACTCAACGCAAATTCTCGTGTTTTATTAATAAAAAATGCATGTCGGGCGAGCGAATCTATTGAGGGTTTACGGTTTTCACACCTAATCCTGACCAAATCACTCGTTTGTAATGAGTATTTTCGAAGATGTGCGTGTTGTCAGCCTTAGGAAAGGCTGAGTGTTTGCACGAAGCTGTAGTATGCGATGTTCGTGCAAAGTTGTGAACTTAGCAAGTACAAACGAGAATATAAGGAGTAAGCTCGCGCAAAACCCCTACCAGGTTCGCACAAGACGGTCTGTTGGTACTTAGACTATAGACTAGGTCATTACTAAGACATTGACCCGGACTAGGTTATGGCTCTGATACCAATCTGTCACACCCCAACCGATGGCAGAAACATCGGGGCGCGGCACTGAGCGAAACAGATTTTCCAGGAAAATCCATAACAACTATAATTACCAAATATTTAACGTTACGTCCGATACCATAACATATCAAGCAAAGTAGTTATTACCGACATAGTTTCTCAAAGACAATTAAATTGTTCCGACAACTTAGATTTAAATGTGACATTTCTAGACCTCCTAACTTGATTCCATGACAGCAAGCATAGCATAGCATCCTAAACACCTATCACATACGTTAAAATAAAAGTCAATACAGATAGTGTAAAGGTGAGCATACAAGTTTAATAGTATAATAGTAGCGAAAGCGATTTACGCATAATCAGCATGTAACACGTAGAAATGTGAAGCAAGTAAGCTATCGACAATGAAATATGCACAGATGTGACTGCGAGTTGTAGAATGCGCAACACATATCACCATTGTGACACGTGAAAAAAAGCCCTTAACAACCCTTGTCCACGACAGGTGCTGAGTCCAAATTATAGTACTATCGTTACTAAGGTGTCAGGCAACAATCAATGTGTAAACATAACACACTAGCATTCATCGAATAACACGTATAACATGCGAGAGCGGTTATCGTATAAAAAGTGTTTGCGTTGTGTGTCGATTGTGATTTGATATAAGTAACGTATGTAACACCCAAAAGTGCGTTAAGAAAAAAGGGATCGAGTATACTCACAGATCGTGTTTAGTAAATAAACACTTTCTTGGATTAAAGGGAGCTCTGGAGAGTTAGCCTAATCAGAGAACGATAGTGTAAGCGTTGAACCGTGCGTTAAACAGTGCGTCAGCGAGTTAAGCAAACAAATGATGATTTTATCGGACGACCGTCCGGACGGATGACCATTCGGTCAGAGGGTTGTTCATTTGGGAAGGATGTGTTTGTGTAAAGTTTGAACTTTGAAGTTTTCGTTGTAGCATTTTAAAAAGTGAGAAACACTTCTACATATCAGGTCATCCGGATGGACGGTCATCCGGACGGATGGCCGTCCGCTCGGATGGTGATCCGAGTGGAACTAATATATTTTGTAGTTTTGAAAATTGGTTAAGTGTTGAAATCACAAGTCACCTGGTTAAATCGCCGTTCGATCGGATGGCTATCCGATCGGATGGCTGTTCGATCGGGCAACTGTTTTGGGTTGAAAACTTTGTAAAATCAGCTAAGTTTAAAGGTTTTGCCGGTGAACCGAGACGGTATGATGACGTGTTAAACAACGGAATCCACACCAAGTCCAACTCATCCGATCGGACGGGAATCACCCCGTTCGACCCGACTCAGCTGTTCTTGACGGAGGTTCATGTTTAACCCGTGAATCGGTCGTCACTTTGATTGAGATCCATTCCCAGATCGGCGTTTCACTATAGAATGAGTAGAACACCCGAACGAGTCCAGATTCTAATAGTTTTGAGTAAAAAGTGAAAGATTATTGAAGAAAAGTTTGAAACTGTTGTTAAATGTATAGATTTAGCTAAAAATGGTGTAAAATCGTGTAGAAATCCATCAGATCCGAACCGTTCTTGATAAGATGAGGTCACACTTCAATGTTCATAAGAACTCCATGATGACATCACTTTAGAACAGCCCAAATCCGAAGATTTCACGGTTAAAAGTTGTGATTTGATGGTGAAATCAATGGGGAAATGTGTGTTGATGAAGGAAGTACAAGATTTGAGGAGAAAACTTACAAGAATCGTGAGAAATCGAGGGAAAAGAGGCTGGGAGCGTGCTGGTCGGAGCGAGTTGTCACATCAATGAACAGTGATGTGACAGGAGGGGTATTTATAGTGTGAGAGTGAGAAAGGCGGTGCAGTTTAACAAGTAAAACCAATAGTTAAGCAAGGAATGACAGATCTGAATAGCAATCTTTTCTTCCTTTGACTTTGACTTTGACTTGTACTTTGACTTTAAAAGTCGGGTTGTAACATTAAATATATAATTAAATATATATAAAAAAGCTCATAGAAACCTTTCAGACCCTTTAAAAATTTGTGCCTCGAGCGACGGCACGGGTTGGCCTGCCCAAGAATCGGCCCTGATACTAGGTTTTCGGGTTATAATTGATCACTTAACTGGCCAAAACCTGATGTTTTTATAGATTAAAACCACCCTCGTAGTCACGAACTTCTGTAAAACATATCCCCATAACATCTTTGTTCGATCATCACCAATATATGGTTAATTGGAATGGTGGTTCATCGAGTGAGGTTTAGTGTCCGAACAACATGTTAAAAGAAATGAGAAACCAAACCTAATGTGAAACCTTAACGGGCTCAACTAATAGTGCGTGTGTATTGTGTTTGGCAGGTCCCGGCTTCGATCCTCATAGCCTACATGTCGCATTTTTATATAACCCTTTCAACCCCTTTAAATGATAAAATGAAATGACAAAAATACCCCTTGATTAACTAAAGGAGCATGGACGAGGTTAAGTCAGTTGGACCAAAATGGCAATGGTGAAACCTTTTTGGACCCACAGACGATAAATGAAACCTTTGGACTATACTGGCAAAACTAACCAAACCACAGGGACCATTTTGGCATTTTACTCTAATCTTTGGTTTTGACTAAAATTTTTGAATTCAGTTCAACTAGTTTTTTCTTCTCATCTGTGTCGAGGTTTTCAGTATTTTGTGATTTTCATCCAACCTTCTAACTTTGTTTAAAAAAATCAGTTAACTCAGATGTATTTTGATCAATCTACATTTTTTTGTTTTTTTATTGTGATATTTTCACCAAACCCACTCCTCCATAATTCTTTTTAATGATGTATAATATATAGAGTAAAGTGCAATTTGCAATCATGTGTTTTAATGGTGGGATGTCACACCCCGATTTCCGGTGGGCCCGGTTGATGGGTTTATGCGTGGCGATCGATAACAATTTCGCAAATATGTAGTAGAAGATAGGATGATAAAGTAATAACATAAAAGTTTAAAATTTATTCAGTATAATTTATAATAAGTGTTTGATACAATATCCTACAAATAGGATCGGATATAAAGTGAGCTTAGGACATCATAGGCATTTAAGTAGTGGAGTCGCAAATTTCAAAGATTTTCCTTTGACTGAACCATTCCAGCCTATATTCAGGATTCGTTACATGTGGTTTAATCTTTCGAAAATACGTTAGTTTTCACTAGTAAATACAATTAATCGACTCGTTTTAAAAATCACTTGATATATATATGTATATATATATATATATATATCATAATAACCCATAGAAAATCATTTAGTATTTTCTTGGGATAGATTACTTGTCACCAGTCTTACATGTTTGTCAATACAGCTGGGTACTAGAAATCTATGCCGGTATGTGATCATGGTACACACCACCTTTAATATAACGTCTTCCGGATGTATGCCTACTACCCTGCGCATATTTTATATGGTCATTCCTAATTGATGAGTCAGGACGTCCGGATACGGTACCATTACCACCCAGTGTTTAATTTTATTCAAGCAATACGGATTAAACCAGATTCTTATATTTATAAAAGTATTTACCCATTTATATAATACCCTCTCCAAGTGGCTAAAGCCATATCCCAAGGTTTCTAATAAAAATAGGTTAAGAGTATTTACCTTTGCTAACAATTAAACTGTTAAATAAGTCTTTGAAGCAAAGTCGTAATTCAAGTTGTATATCCTAGGAACAATTATTTGGAAAGCTCTATAGTCGAAAATGACACAGATTTATATATCCGTTAGAATGTTCACAAGTAATTTGGTAAATTATATTACTTGACTCGCTATTTAGAATATTGTTCGGTTTCGCTAGATTAAGCGTTGACCGGGTAGAATGTGGTTTATACCCTCCCGAGTGCGAAGCCTTGTTGGATATGGGTTATTTAACCAAACATTCTAATTTGGAATGATCTTGAAAGATTTAAACCCAATTCGACTAGTTTATATATTTTATATATATTAAACTAGCTATTTGCGTAAACGCGGCATCAGATTGTTGAATGGGTCTATGACAAGTCTGTTATGTTAAAACATATTTCAAAACATTGTATGATCAGTCTTGAGGTCAAATTATGTGCCTCTTAGGTTTAAAAACCATTTTTACGCCAAAATAGCTTTTTTGACATTTTTAAAAGTATATATAGTGAACTTGTCGATTTACCCTTCAAATGGTATGACTATAAGGTATAACCTCATAGGTTTATTCCCTATAATTTTATGGTCACAAAAAATGCCTTGATTGGGTTTCAAAGTAGACCAAACGGGTCATAATCGAAAGTCAAAGAAAAAGTCAAACTGCTTGACTTTCGGCATAAGAATGAGTGCTAAACTGAGTATGATGAGTTGAGCATGTCAAAATATGTTTTATAAATCTATATGAAGTGTTATGATGTCAAAACAATTGGTTTAGATAGTTAGAAGTTCAATTATTGCAAAACGCATATATTCTAGTTTTGACTTTTATATATAACATGCTTGACTCATCATTTCGCCTACTTAACGTGATTTTCAGAAGGTATGATCGCAGGGGATTCCTACCTTATTACGATCACATAGGAAAGTTCGATTCGAACTTTGACTCGACCATAATGGTCAGAACTGAAAGTCAAACGAAAAGTCAAATTGTTTGACTTTCAGTTGAAAACTAACTAAATTAGTGAAATTAACCAAGAGAGAATGCCTTACTAGACTTAAGGAGCTACTGAGAGCTCAAAGAATTTGCTCTTAAACTCCAGAGAAGCTCCAAGGAATAGATTTAGAGTGATTGTGAAGGTGTGAGTTGAATGACACCATAGTGAGCTATTTATACTATGCTCCCAAATCATAACAAGTGTTGCCAAGAGTCATTAGGAGCTTATTATGTCATCTAATGTAACACGCCATGTTTTCATACTTTCCTTATTTAGAAAGTTTATTCATAATTCTATTTTGGAAACTCGCAACCGTATTGTATTCGTATTTCATTTCCAATCTTGTAATCCGAGACTTTGATCTTAACGAAATTCCATACTTTATACATGCGTGTTATACATACAATCAATCGTTAATTACGAATTTACTTACAATCTAATACTTGTTATACAATTGAAACGCTATTCACGCATTCAAGATACGAAATTTGTGCATACATACATGATGCGTGTGAGTGTTATATAGTTTTTAATGTATATTTTAAGCCCTTTTTAACACTTTAGTCAAGTTTTAAATTTATAAAACACGATATTTTACTAACACTAAACACACATAGTCACATATGGGCAAGTGCACCCATCGTGAGCGTAGTATAGCGTTGGTAAGATACCGAGGTTGTCCAAGGACACAAGAGCTTTTAATACCGGTTTATCCTCAACGTCTAATCAAATCAAAGTTTAGAAAAAGGTTTAAACATAAAAATAAAACTAAAAATGCTGAAAATAAAAACAGATAGACAATATGAATCACTTGGATCCGACTCGCCTTTAGTGTAACCTTTGATGTTTTCCGCACTTTTGCACTTTTTAAGAGATTATCTTAGTTATAATAGTAGGCCCCTCTTTTGAAGGTGACGTTACCCTCAACCCAGTAGTTTGAGTCAGCAAGGATACAATCCTAAAGGGTTGGATTATTGGAAGATAATTAATTAAGTTATTAATGCGTAATGTGGTAGGCCCCTCTTTTGAAGGTGACGTTACCCTCGGCTAAGTAGTTTGAGTCAGTAGGGATACAATCCTAAGTAGCCGGGTTAATGTATTAATAGTAGTTTACATATGAGGGGGTCAAGGAGTTCGGACCCCCGCCATCCAATACCAGTGGGTATTGAAGGAGGTCCTACTAAACTTGACCCAGGTCCTTGCAGGATCTATACACTGAACAAGGCAAGAACCTTACTGTAGGATCGTGAAACGACCTAACGAGTCGATCAGAAGAGTGCTCAGACCGAATCAGAGGCGGAATTCATTGATTCGGTCTTCGTTTAGCTTGGATTCACTATTAAATGTCTCGTATATTGATTTCTGAACGATTACAGGACTGGAGACACCTCGACAGCACCTTGGCGTCGGAAACTAGAACCTTACAAATGAACTCGTTTGAAGGCTATTTATAGGAAAGACCCTTCCGTTTGAAAGTGGCATAACCATTTCAAACGGAACCCTTCAAACGGAACCCTACAAACTATTACAATTTCAAACGGTTACATGTAAACGACAAACTTCACACTTTTCATACAATCCAAGGTTGTGATGTCATCAATGATGTCACCTATGTGATGTCATTTATGATGTCACATATGTGATGTCATGCTATTTCAGATCCGCAATGAACCCGAGACTCGACATAAGACGAAGACGACAGATGAATGCACCAACAGACTCCCCCTCAGATGTTGACGAGTCTTAAGTGTCGAGTCTTTGCATCTTCAGTCTTTTTCAGTCTCTTTTCTTTCTTAGCATATACCAGGATCTTCTCTTTGGCTCTAACCTCGTCAGACTCCCCCTCTCATCATGATGGGATCGCTGTCTGGAATTAGCTATCACCTTGAGATCAATCCCTGGCTTTATCTCTGATCAGTTCATCTTCTGCACACATTTTCTCACAAACACATAAGTTTTTACTTAAATCAATAAGAAAAACTTACTGGAAATAGTTACATCAAGTTCAAATTAATGACCCTGATTAACTAAACTCAATTTCTTTCTTAAATCAAAAATTTTTCAATTCAGTACACACACTCCCAAACCAGTTCATCTTGTTTAGCACTTGGAATTTTGAAAATCAGCTCATCAACATCAGTTGTCGAAAATCTTTTTGAATTTTTTCAAAATTTATGCTAAAACACACTTAAAATCTTTTTGTATTTTTGAATATAACAAAGAAATGCAGTAAAGAAATATTTACAAACAATATTTTTGTGAGTTTGTGTAAGAGGATCATATCAGTTTATGTGACCAATCACTAGCACCGTTAAGCTTTAAACATTTTCAGTTCTAAACGATTCACGTTGATTGACGATATTGTTGTCCTCTTAAACTCAATCTAAAAACTTTCGAAATGCTTACCGATACGTTAAGGTATATTAAGATAGCACTAAGTTCTTATGGACCCCACGATCTCAGCATATCCCCTCATCATGCAATACACTGACCCAAGTAATGCCTTTAAACTTTATCAACTGTGATTTGTGCGAAAACAAAGCAGAATGTTTAAACATTAACAATCAGGTCGATACTTCCGTATACGCAGAGAAAGTCCAATGTTTAAACAAAATAAGAAAAATAAAACAAGTTGAAGTTGTTTAGGCTTTAACCACCAGGTCGATACTTCCGTATACGCAGAGGAGGTCCAAAGCTTAAACGAAACACCAAAGAAAATAAAGCAGAACGTTTAGGCAACAACATCCAGGTCGATACTCACGTATACGCAGAGGATGTCCGATGCTTAAACAAAATAAAGAAATAAAACAAGTTTAAATCTTTGCAAAATAAAATGCACAATCACATCGACTTTTTAGCAAAGTTGTGAAAGTTCACAAACTTAACCAGTTTTATGTCTTTCGACAATCAGCGATTACCGAGTAGGCACACAATCAAGAAGGACAAAACTAAGTACTATGCTTTCAATCATGTTTCCCACTAGAACTAGGCTTTTTCATTTTAGGTTTGTATCGTTATCGCAAATCTACTAGTCTAGCTGAGCCTACCGTCACATCATTAGTGAGACCGTTTATCACATTTAAACTTTACATATCTTTAGCATGCTGTGACAATCCAACTGATCTACTATCATTTCCTCTTTTATACAACAAAACTCATTTTTTGCATTTTTCAATGTTTTTGACTTTTCAAATTTTCTAGTTTTTTTAAAATTTTTACTCCCCCTAAAATCAAAATATGTCTCAATTTTGATTTTCTGGGAAAATTTGAAAACAAGCTGTACAAGAAATGTGACAACATGATGAGAATTACTTCAATTCTCCATTCACTTGGCTTGAACAATCAGAACTCCCCCTGACAACAAACTATTTTCCCATAGTGATTTCAAAACACTTAAGTTTGTTTTAATCAAAATGGTTTTTCCGGAAAATAAGTTTTGTTTACCAACCACTTGTAAGTTCGGGGTCATCACATAATCTTGTTCTTTTCAATCCACTTGTAAAGATTTAACATTTTTAAGATCAATCCACAAACATCACTTGTAGAAAATCAAGTACAACTTAATGTCCCTGATTTACCACTTGTAAGACGAAATATCACTTTCGTGAATTTCTCAAGAAATGTGCCGATTCATGTTCCACGCTTACCAACCTGGGAACTCCGGCAAGTCAGGTTTTTCATTTAAACAGATTCACCCAAGCCTGACGGTCCTTGGGTGATTTTGAATTCTTGTTCAACAATGATGGAAAATTTTCATCGTCCATTGTTAAACCTGAATTCTCCAATTTTACCTCAACCAATGGCTCCTCTGGCTTTGACGAACCAGAATCATTGCCTGCACATGGCTTGTCTGACTTCAACATGTCAGATTCATCGCCTGATGGTGGCTTGTCTGACTTTGACACATCAGATTCATCGCCGACCATTTTCTTCTTTTTCTTATCTTCTTTCGTTCTCAGATTTGTATCTGATGAATACGTCTTGCTTGACTTTGCAATCGAGGAAGTCGATTCATCAGAACTCTTATTTTTACCAACAGATGAACCCGAGGACAAGATCTTCTTGAGATACTCTCTCGCCTTCTTTCTCTTCTTCCTCAGTCTGTCTTTCTGCCCCTTAGAAAGTTTCACTTTCGTTTCTTGAACTTTAGGTTCTTGAACCTTCTGTTCTTTGGGCTTGACATTGACTGATTTCTTTGCCATCTTCTGAGAATTAACCCTCAATCTTTCATTTGATCTCCTTGGGCAATCTGTGGCAATGTGACCTCTAATATTGCAGTTAAAGCATCTTCTCGTCTCATAATTCCAACTTTGGCAGTTAACAGCAATGTGTCCTTGATAACCACATCGGTAACACACTCTGTTATCGTACCAATCACCATTTTCAGCCCAAATGCTCAAATCAAAGCACTGTTTGGCTTGGTGATATCCATCTCTCCTCTTGTAAGCTGGATTTGGCTTTGAAGCACTGTGGTCCGACCTGCACCACTTATTACCAACAATTTTAGAGTTTTCATTTTTCGATTTTTGTAATTTTTCATTGCGATTGGATGATTGATCTGATGAACTTTTATTTTCTTTTTGAACATTTTTCAAAATTTTCTCTTTTTGTTTTTGTTCCACTTTCTTCTTCAAAGGTTTTTGCTTAGAGCATTCTCCCTTTTCAGTTGATTGTGGAACAGTTTCTTGAAACTTTTCTTTTAACTTCAAAAATAAATTCTTTTCCTTCATTTTTTCATTTTCAACATCAGATTTCTCATCACAATCTTCAACTTTGACTTTTTCAAAGTTTGTGACATTGTCACTTATTGGAACAGAATTTAAAGGTTTTGGACAAGGAATAGTTGAAGTATTCACAAACACCTTCAACTTTTCTTCCCATTCCTTGATTTTCTTTTGAGCACACTCTGCTTCCTTTTCAAGTCGAATAATCTTTTCAAGATAAGAATTGATTTCAATTTGTTTTTCAAGATTGTTTTTACCAAATAAATCTCTCTCATCTTCTAAAATTTTTATTTGACTTTGAAAATCTTTTTCAATTTTTACTTTTTCATTTCCAAAACTTTTAATTTTTTCTTCAAAAACTTTTGCTTTTTCTTTCAATTTCTGATTTTCCAATGTCAAACTGTTCAAGTTACTTAACAGTTTGTCATTTTCATAGTTCAGCTTTACACAAGTTTCCTTCAAAACAAGAATCTGTTTATCATCAGCTTGCTTCTTATCATTCAGCTCTTTGACTTCCAAAGTCAAACTTTCCGCATCTTTCACGAGTTTGTCATTTTCCGTCTTTAAGCTGTCACATGTAAAACACACTGATGCAGAATTCGAAGATTCATTCTTCACTGATTCTTCATTCTTTTGAACTTGCTCTTCATCCATCTTGTATGTTCCTGCACAAAAAATTTTAACGAAATCAAGAGGATTCATATTCTCATCAATATAACAACCCCTCTTCATATCGTATTTCATAACATCTTTTGCCCCAAGACACACATTAACCCTTCTTTTCATTTCAATTAATACATCCACATTTATTTTCTCCAAAATATTTTCTATATCATTTAACAACGCTTTCCTTTTCTTTTCATTTTCAAATTTATGATTTTCAAGTTTACTGATGAACTCATATAGAGATAATTTTGAAAAACTAGAATCCTTTCTTAGGTTTTTCAAAAAAACATCCCATTCTGCAGGTAATGCATGTGCAAACTTTGATATCTTTTCAGCCTCTGGCAATCTTATCTCGTTATTTTTCAGATATTCTATTAAGACTCCATATCGTCTTTCTAACTCATTCAATTTTTCATTTTTTAAACACATGAAATTTTCAAATCTTATAATCCAAGCCTTCTCGTTCACATCTTGATAACTTCTACTCAATATCCCTCGAAACCAACTATTATATGATACAAGATCATGGTTTTTCTCTTCATCAAACATTTTTGCCATTTCTGATTGGGTCGAAAATTATGACTTGGGCCAAGAACTTTTAATAGTGAGTTGGTGAAGTAAAATGTCAAATCTTGGGTTGAACACAGAACTCAATATCAATTCTAATTTTACATGTAGGACAAACAATTTCAATTAAAAATCAATTTTACATGCAAAACTTTGTCAAAAGTGGCTGACAATATTCTCTTAAAAGCTACACATGCTCATGAACCGACAAAGTTAATTACCATTCACATCTCATTGGACCAACTTAATATGCATGAATTGAATTGAATTCAATATTATATCTCATAAAATCACATGCAAACTGACAACTTTCAATTTACTTTTCACACTAATCAATGATGACCATCTCGGAAATGATTATCACATGAATCAACACGAACTATCACATGAATTCAAATATTACTGACACAATCATGTTGTTTATTTTCAAAGTTACTGACATTCGAATATTAATGAACTATCACATGCTCTTGTAAAATGATTTTCACAACTTGATTATCTTTTCAAACGGTTCACACAACCCAAAGCACTATCACGTGAAAAACTGAAACATTTTCAAACAAAAACCATGTTTCAAATGGTCATGTAGAATTTCAAACAGTCAGATTATGTTTCAAACGGCCAGGTACAATTTCAAACTTTCGGGTGCAATTTCAAACGATATGTTCAAACGGAACACAAATTTCAAACGTAATAGTCCTGTCACGTTTGAAACTACACCATTTTCAAACGTAACGTCAAGCTTCAAACGGTATATTCAAACGTAATAGCCTATGACGTCAGCATATTACGAACACTTTCAAACGGAATGGATTTTTCGATCAGTTTTAAGTCGAGTTTTAGTCTCAAATTTTCAAGGATTCGTTAATACTGTGTTTCGTTTGAATTGTGAAAGTTTTAGACCGTTTTAACCATAAACACTTGTCCAGTTTTGAAAAGAAGGTGTAGAAGATAGAATATTCCAGCGAAAACGAGCTAAATGGTAAGAACTCTTCCTCCTGAGCTCTGATACCACTTGTAGGATCGTGAAACGACCTAACGAGTCGATCAGAAGAGTGCTCAGACCGAATCAGAGGTGGAATTCATTGGTTCGGTCTTCGTTTAGCTTGGATTCACTATTAAATGTCTCGTATATTGATTTCTGAACAATTACAGGACTGGAGACACCTCGACAGCACCTTGGCGTCGGAAACTAGAACCTTACAAATGAACTCGTTTGAAGGCTATTTATAGGAAAGACCCTTCCGTTTGAAAGTGGCATAACCATTTCAAACGGAACCCTTCAAACGGAACCCTACAAACTATTACAATTTCAAACGGTTACATGTAAACGACAAACTTCACACTTTTCATACAATCCAAGGTTGTGATGTCATCAATGATGTCACCTATGTGATGTCATTTATGATGTCACATATGTGATGTCATGCTATTTCAGATCCGCAACGAACCCGAGACTCGACATAAGACGAAGACGACAGATGAATGCACCAACACTTACCAAACCATTCCCTTAACCCCCGACCAGGTAGCCAACATATCTCCATATAGACCGTGGAGATATGAATGGTGTAAATCTTTTATTTTATATAGACAGTAAAATAACGCCAAGACACCACAGACAAATGATAAGGAAGTTTCACCTTCAACATAAGAAACTAGTTATTAAAGTCATTAATACAAAACCAAATAAAAAGTGTAAAAAGATTAAAAAACAAAAGTATTACACTAAATGCTTGTCTTCACTAAGTGATGTAAGAGACTTAGGCAAACATGGCCTTTGATTGTCAAGAACTCTTACTATCAATCTTGGACCCCGAGACTACTACACACACTCTATGATGGATGATGGATGATGGTGGTGGATGATGGTGTTGTGGTGGTGGTGGAGTGTGGGCGAAGTGGGAGAGAGGTGGTTTGTCAAGGGATTCCTTTGCAATGAACCAAGCACCCCTATTTATAGCCTGCACAGAAGCCCGGACACGGCCCCGTGCCCGTTGGGCACAGCCCCGTGTCCATCCATCTTCTCTTTCTTCATTAAATGCAGTTTGTCTGTATTAGTTGACCACGCCCCCGTGTCTTCTGGGCAAGGCCCCGTGTGCAGAAGCGTATCTGTACTATCAAGATTTGCTTGGATTATGCGAATCTTAGCGTTGACCACATCCCCGTGTCTGCTGGGCACGCCCCCGTGTTGGGAAATAGAAGCTTCTACTGTTTTGTCTTTTCTGCAGACACTTGGGCACGCCCCCGTGTGCAACGAGCACGGGGCGTGTTAAGCCTTCTGATGTCTTGTTTTTGCTTGGGAAGATGCTGTCGAGGGGTCGGGCATGCCACGTTTATTCCTTTTCTTGTATTATTGTTAGATTTGGCTGCATTTTTGCTTCTTTTGTTCATTTAAGCTCTTTTAACCCTGAAAATACAAAAGGAAGACAAAAGCTCACTTTTTCCAACATTAGTACTAAAAAGGGTTAGTTTTATACCACAATTGATGTAATTTATATGTTGCATTTTACACACATCAAATACCCCCACACTTGAATCTTTGCTTGTCCTCAAGCAAAACTCTTTATTTTGTGGCTTACACACCCAAATGGAATGGGTAGAAGAGAAAGTTTTGGGCTTGTCTTGAGCGTCGGGATTCCAAGATCTTTATTAGGTTTTATTTTTATGTTATTTATAATCCTATTCGTTATGATTTATTTGGAACATTACATAAGAGAAATTACTTATTTGGGCATAACATGCCTCTTTAAAATTCCATTTATATACAAGTTCACATACCTTACGGGGGATCACTCAACACTCGGCAGAAGATGTATTTTTGTGAAACACTCGAAACCGGCATGGAACTTACTTCTACCATATGCTTGCCAAGCGATCAATCCTCCTCCTTTTTAACTATAAACCTTTGTAAATATCAAGAGGACTTTGGGGAAGGGTTAGGCTTGGGTTAAAGGTAGGTGGTTTTGGGTTAGTGGTTAGTAGAAAAGGGCGAAAAGGCGGATAAAGCGTCGGTTTTCGTAAAACATTTTGTTTTTGTGACTTTTTATTTTAATGAAGCATTTTTCAAACAAAGTTTCTTTTGATGAACTTGTTTGTTTATTGCTAAACTTCAATTTTTTTTATAAGGATGTCACAAGAAAACCGAGCTTTGTACTAAAATAAAGGGGTTTAAAGTGGAAAAGGGTTTTGGTGGGTAAAGGGTGTTTGTTTTGGGTTTGGAAATGAAAAGGTTTAGGCTCAAAGGGGTTAACTAGGGGGATTTTGGGTAGGTGGTAAAAAAAGAAAAATAATGGTGTTGAAAGAAAAAGGGTTAGTCCTAATGCCTCCATCATTTACTTACTTGGGTTTAAGTTGGTAAGGACCGGGAATGTATCGTCATGCCAAGTTCTAGAGTTGTAAGAAACAAAGCGGCTATTCACACAAGAAACGAAAAATGAGCATTTAGTTTAAAGATGTGTATTCGTATGCTCAATAAAGGCTCAAAATTCACTTTTTGTGGGAATGGGTTTTTAATGTGATCAAGTATATATAATCAAATTTTAACTAGATTTGTCATGCCGTTTCATAATTTTCTTATGTTGGTTCTTTTTATCACGACGCTATCGGTTGTGAATTTGTAAAAATATAACATTTTTAGAACTTGTTATTCCCAAATTAAACCAAAACACGTAAAAAATAAAAAGTTTTTGAAAAAATTGGGGGTGTTTAGCGGTTCCAATAGAGTTTTGTGTAAGGCTTGTAATTAGGACTTGCAAAATTCAAGGTTTTAGCACCCCCCCCCCCCCCACACTTAAATTACACATTGTCCTCAATGTGTCCCAAAAATAAGTTTTTAGGTTGATTGAATGTGTAAACAGGTGTGTTAAACAAAAATTTTCTGTTACTGGGCACCTGGACACGGGCTGTGGTGTCCGGGCATGGCCCCGTGTTCAGATTGCCAGTAACAGAATTCAACAAAAAGTAACAGAAGGCTGGGTGTCCAGATACCTGAACTGGGCGTTTTTCTGCAGACTCTTGAGCACGTGGCCGTGCTGGCGGGACACGGCCCGTGCTGAACTTGCTGTAATGAAGAAAAATTGTTCGGGAGGCTCTGTTTTTGTGCATGGGGCGTTGGTTCAAGTCTCCCTTAGTATCCTTCACCATCCAATTGTGTTTTACCCATTACAACATCATGCAAACACCATATAATTTTAAAACCATCATTCATTAATAGAGAGAATTACAACAAGGTCCAAGAAAAATAAATAAAAATAAAAAGAAAGTTCCTAAGATAGTTAGGTCAAGGGATACAAGAAATCATCCTAACGAGTTCTACCCTTATTCTAGGAATAGCAAAGGGCCAGAAATAGCTTCCCGGTATTTCGTAGGTATTGTTGAACTGAGAGTCGAAAGGTGTCCCTTAGATGTCGTTGAGCCACTCCTCTATCTCTTTTGGGAGGAAGAAGGCGGGCTCATTTTCTTCAACATCTTGCGGGGGTGGAGCGATGGCGACCGGGACCCCGGGGAGTATGTCTCGAGGTGGTTCCGCATGCACGGCGTACCATTCGGCTGGTATGATGACTCCTGGTACCACATTCCATGCCCTTTGTGTAACGATTGGTACCAAAGGAGGAGAAGCGAGGAAATTCAACCTTTGGTGCAAAAGGTTGACCTCCCTAAGACACCCTTCTAGACCCACCGATAAATGATTGATACGGTCGACCAGAGCTTCCTCAACCCCCGTCATTTCGTCTATGGCCTCTCTCAAGGCTTAGACATAATTGACTAGAGAGTCTTCCACTGTTGACCTTCTCCCTTGACGGTTGTTCCTCGAGTGTGATGATGATGTTCCACTGTTTCTGCTCGACATTCTAAGAAAACAAACCGAAAAGAATTCATTTTAGTGAAACAGTACCTCGAACACGGCCCCGTGTTCACTGAACACGGCCCCGTGTGCAACTGTCTACAGATTTTTGAAACAAGGAATCTTGGGGTTTTAAATCATTTTTCTGGCTTTTGAGACATTTTTAAGCAGAAATAACTTAAAACAGTGTTGTAAAACTTATTTTTAACAAGATTCCTTGAATAAAAATCTAACAATTATCACAATAAAGCTTGAAAACATAGAGATTTCAAGCTCTAATGGAGGTGTTTGAGGTAAAAATGAAGAAGAAGGTAATGGACAAAAGTGGAAAAGACAAGATGGTTGTTGAGAACCTCCTTTAGAATATACCTAGGATGGTATGTGTGAAGATCCCACCAAATCTCTGTCTTTGGAGTGGTCCAAATGTGCAGGAATCTTGGCTGCATTTATAGAAAATGGCAGCACGCTGGAAACGGCCCCGTGTCAGCTGGACACGGCCCCGTGTGCAGACAAGATTCTGACACATTTTGTCCGTATGCTGACCGAAAGTCAGACGGGAATCTTTTGGTGGACACGGGGGCGTGCTGACCTGGGCACGGCCCCGTGTCTAGAGGCTGTTTATGAAGATTCGTCTATTTTTAAGGAATTTATCTAGATCGGGTGGTTCCTTACTGGACGGAACAACACCGAAGTGCCTGAGATACCTAAGTTGCTCTAGACTTAGACGAGAACGCAAGAGGTTATCGGTAAGGGTGATTCCTATGCTAAATGTAGGTGGACAAGTCGAACCCTGTCCCGGGCTCTCATTAAAAAAAGTGTATGTCGAATCGCTCAGGTCTATGTATGCATCATCGGAAGTCGATGGGGAGTCCTTCACGGCACAATCGACACAGGGACGACTATCGCTCAAGTTTTCGCAAGAGTTAGAGGTGATTTCGGGAGCGACGATGTTGTTTTTATTCGAATACGATCTCAATAATTCTTCTTGGATGTCGTCTTGGGATGAATTAGTTATATCCATCTCAAGTTCTTTTATCCATCGAATAATTAGTTCCTCTAGCTGAAAGAATTCTTCAAGAAGCATATCATCTAGAAGGGACGATTGAGAGTATTCGAGGGAGAGATACGGATTATTTTTACTCTCGCCCCTCTTAAGGCTACAGGAAAAAATGGGTCCATATAGTGGGGAGTATAATTTAAGAAATAACAATTTAATTCTTCATGATTTCCACCACATAATTGACACCACGTACCATAAGAGGAGCGGTAGTAAAAAAAATCAGTATCGCTCATGTTTGTGTCAGAAATTACCAACCGTCGGGATCTTACGGTTCTGTTTTCAGTATCTGATACTTGGGCACGGGGCATGTTGGTTGGGCACGGCCCCGTGTTCAGCTACTGTCTGACTTAAAACAGGATTACCAGTACCAAAGATTGGGCACGGGGCCGTGTTCAGCAGGCACGGCCCGTGCTGAGCTCTGCAGAAGCTGAAAAATCTAAGAAAAATCCTAAAAAAAATTGAAAAATAAGAAAAATGATTAGGCCGTTGATTCCTAACTTTCTATAAATCCTTGTGTCCCCGGCAACGGCGCCAAAAACTTGATGCGTGTGAGTGTTGTATAGTTTCTTATGTATATTTTAAGCCCTTTTTAACACTTTAGTCAAGTTTTAAATTTATAAAACACGATATTTTACTAACACTAAACACACATATGGGCAAGTGCACCCATCGTGAGCGTAGTATAGCGTTGGTAAGATACTGAGGTCGTCCAAGGGCACAAGAGCTTTTAATACCGGTTTATCCTCAACGTCTAATCAAATCAAAAGTATAGAAAAAGGTTTAAACATGAAAATAAAACTAAAAATGCTGAAAATATAAATAAAAGTAAAAACAGATAGACAAGATGAATCACTTGGATCCGACTCGCCTTTAGTGTAACCTTTGATGTTTTCCGCACTTTTGCACTTTTTAAGAGATTATCTTAGTTATAGTAGTAGACCCCTTTTTTTAAGGTGACGTTACCGTCAACCTAGTAGTTTGAGTCAGCAAGGATACAATCCTAAAGGGTTGGATTATTGGAAGATAATTAATTAAGTTATTAATGCGTAGTGTGGTAGGCCCCTCTTTTGAAGGTGACGTTACCCTCGGCTTAGTAGTTTGAGTCAGCAGGGATACAATCCTAAGTAGCTGGGTTAATGTATTAATAGTAGTTTACATATGAGGGGGTCAAGGAGTTCGGACCCCTGCCATCTAATACCAGTGGGTATTAAAGGAGGTCCTACTAAACTTGACCCAGGTCCTTGCAGGATCTATACACTGAACAAGGCAAGAACCTTACCAAACCATTCCCTTAATCCCCGACCAGGTAGCTAACATATCTCCATATAGACCGTGGAGATATGAATGGTGTAAATCTTTTATTTTATATAGACAGTAAAATAACGCCAAGACACCACGGACAAATGATAAGGAAGTTTCACCTTCAACATAAGAAACTAGTTATTAAAGTCATTAATACAAAACCAAATAAAAAGTGCGAAAAGATTAAAAATAAAAGTATTACACTAAATGCTTGTCTTCACCAAGTGATGTAAGAGACTTAGGCAAACATGGCCTTTGATTGTCAAGAACTCTTACTATCAATCTTGGATCCCGAGACTACTACACACACTCTATGATGGATGATGGATGATGGTGGTGGATGATGGTGTTGTGGTGGTAGTGGAGTGTGGGTGAAGTGGGAGAGATGTGGTTTGTAAAGGGATGCCTTTGCAATGAACCAAGCACCCCTATTTATAGCCTGCACAGAAGCCCGGACAGGGCCCCATGCCCGATGGGCACGGCCCCGTGTCCATCCATCTTCTCTTTCTTCATTAAATGCAGTTTGTCTGTATTAGTTGACCACGCCCTCGTGTCTGCTGGGCACGGCCCCATGTGCAGAAGCGTATCTGTACTATCAAGATTTGCTTGGATTCTGCGAATCTTAGCGTTGACCACGGCCCCGTGTCCGCTGGGCACGCCCCCGTGTTGGGAAATAGAAGCTTCTACTGTTTTGTCTTTTCTGCGGACACTTGGGCACGCCCCCGTGTTCAATGAGCATGGGGCGTGTTCAGCCTTCTGATGTCTTGTTTTTGCTTGGGAAGATGCTGTCGAGGGGTCGGGCATGCCACGTTTATTCCTTTTCTTGTATTATTGTTAGATTTGGCTGCATTTTTGCTTCTTTTGTTTATTTAAGCTCTTTTAACCCTGAAAATACAAAAGGAAGACAAAAGCACACTTTTTCCAACATTAGTACTAAAAAAGGGTTAGTTTTATGCCACAATTGATGTAATTTATATGTTGCATTTTACACACATCAATACACTTTCCATACTTGAAGACAAGTTAAATTACAAAGTTTTAGCGTAAAATGAAGAAAATATAAAAGTCCAGGAACTAAAATGCAATAAAACAAAAAGTTGGCTAAGAGGCGTCGCGCTACGCGACGCCAAACCCCGTTTAGCTTAGCGGGGCGTCAAGCCCCTGAATCTGCAGAAAAGTGTTTTCAGCTCCAAGATTGGTCACCTTTTTCTTCCTCATTCACCATACAACCTTCTTAAACACAAAACCCTAATCCTCCATTATAAAACCAAGCCTCCATCACCTCATTTTCACTTTTCCAACTCTTCAACACTCTCAAAACACTCTCAAATGAGTTGTTTTATCAACTTGTGGCAAAATTATCTAAGTAACAAAAGTGAGCTTCTACCTCACTTTCTTCATCTTTTCTTCACTTCTTCTTCCTCTTGAAAGCTTGGAACACCTCTAGGAGTGTTTCCACAAGTTTACCATGGTAAACTAAGGTGGAACATCACCATTTTGAGGTCCAAACTTTCTGTTTTGGAAGAACTTTTATGTAAGTCTTTATAAACTTAACTTTCTTACATGAATCTTGTGCCTATCTTGTTCCCAAACCTATTCATGGTTGTGGGACTTGTTTAAGGTTGATTCTTATGAGTTTAGAGGTACAAACACCCTCTTAACTTTCTATTTTGACAAGGTTTAAGATGACCTACAAGTGATTAAACCATCCAAGCTACCATCTTCAATATGGTAAGACTTGTGTTTTGGTAAAGGTGTGAACCATGGAAGCCTTGGCTTTTCCAAATTTGTTCCACCACCTCACATGATGTTTTACTATACTATTCCAAGTAGTTTCCTAGACTTAAAGTAACACAACCCTGCCGCATCTCCAACATTTTCCATGATGGGAATGAAACACCCGGGTTGATTTTACTTGGCTACTTGATGAACTAGGTAGATTAGTTGTATTTTATTTTTCATTCATGACCAACCGGGTCATCAACTAAGTTGATGACTTTGTGCTTTGGTGAATCATACAATGAGGTAAATCATACCTCCATGCTTGACTTATATGACACTAAATGATAATACATGATGGACATAACTTATGCTATATATATATATATATGTATCTATTCTTTAATCGAATTCTTGATACTAACCGGATTATGGTTAGATGTTAAGGACTTAGGTTATATTATCTTAGTTCTAGACTCCTCATTTGTGATTCTAATGGGCAAGTTAGGACCCATGAAAACACATACAAACTTAGTGTCCAAACGAGTATTTAGACGAGATATATTTTCGTGTACTTATAAACTTTTATACTTAATTCCGTATCCAAACTCCCCTTAAACTCCGAATACTCATACACCTTCGTTTCCCCCATGTAGTATAACTTCAATGTCTTAATCTCAATGCTCGTCAAACTCTCGGATTAATCGGAAAGCTTTGCAAAACCTTGAATGTACATGACCCCTTTTACTTTTCGTCACTTTGGGTGCAATACGTATACATTATCAAACTCACACAATCACATACTTTATGCTCTAAACACAAACAAACAATCCAACATACATGCTTAATACGTTATGCTAGAACTCGTACATGCTAGAATACTCTTATGCTTTATACTTGTCATTAACTTTGTACAAGCCTCCCTTAAAATGTATATCGCTATAGGAGTAACGCACCGCCGGTATTCTTGAGGTCATGTTACATTAATCATAACGGTCTTATCGTTGCTACGATAAGATTACGCTAGCGGGAATCTTTGGGTTGACAATTATAGTTGCATGCTAGTATTGTATGATAAGTCTTAGATTACGATTGTGCCATGTAGATTTGTTTAAAACGTTTATACTTATGCTAGTACTCAAACTTTTATGCTCACCAATACTTTATGTGTTGACATGTACTTTAATACGTATTGCAGGAAATTGATGATGATGGTGAACAAAATCTAGTAGGATGGCTAGAAACTCATTTTTATTTAGTACTTGTTATTGTAATTTGATTCTTTGTTCTAGTTGTTGTATTTGCTTCCCAACAATTGTACTCCTCTTTTAGTAATGAAATGAAATTTATTTATTAAATACTTGTCACAATTAGCGTTATAAATTCTCTTGCAATCTGTTTTGTCCCGCTTCAATGTTTCCGCGATCGGTTGGGGTATGACAAATTGGTATCAGAGCCATAACTATAGGGAATTAGGAAAATTGTCATGCTTTTGACCTAGTCTATAGTTAAACTCCTTATTTGACCATTCTTGATTATTCATGCTAATATTCTTAAAGTCTTCATACGTGCACATATTCTTGAGGTCATTTTAAGTTAATTATAAAGGTCTTATTGTTGCTACGATAAGATTATGCTAGCAGGAATCTTTGGGTTGACAATTATAGTTGCATGCTAGTATTGTATGATTAGTCTTAGATTACGATTATTCCATGTGGATTTGTTTAAAACGTTTATACTTATGCTAGTACTCAAACTTGTACGCTCACTAGTACTTTATGTGTTGACATGTACTTTAATATGTATTGAAGGAAATTGATGATGATGAACGGAATCTAATAGGATGGCTAGAAACTCATTTTAATTTAGTACGTGTTATTGTAATTTGATTCTTTATTCTAGTTGTTGTATTTGCTTCCCAACAATTGTACTCCTCTTTTAGTAATGAAATGAAATTTATTTATTAAATACTTGTCACAATTAGCGTTATGAAGTCTCTTGCAATCTATTTCATCCCGCCCCGATGTTTCCGCCTTCGGTCGGGGTGTGACATCTAAGGTGTCACAAGGAGGAGAAGGAGTGGAAAATTCACGGATATATGGAAACATGGTAGCTAAAGAATGACAGTTGCCATCTTGCTGTCTCTGGGCACCTCTTACAGACCGTAAAAGGAGACTTATGATCTGTAAGGGATTTTAAACCGCCTTACAGATTTTAAACCCCTTACGCTTCATAAGGGGTATACCTTACGGTCCGTAAGGGACCTCCAGAAATGATATTTTAGAATTTTTGCATTTTTAGTCCCTGGACTTTATTCCATTCCCCATTTTGACGTATTTGGTCCCTCTCCTTCCACAAGTCGGAATTAAACGAAAATTTTTGGACATGTGTTGCGTTATAATTCGATACAAATATGCGGGATGTTACACGGCATCAACATGATACCCTCATACTTAAATTTTGTTGCCTAAGTACTGGTGGTTGCAAAATGTAATACTCTGCGACCCTATCGTCTATTAAACATTAGATTGCATTTAAAAATGTTGTGAAAGGACAAAACTACCCTTTTATTCTTGCAATAGTGTCCCTATGCTTTCATTATTATTCCAAACATTCAATAAACCAAAAAATCTCCAATTCCCCTCCAAAATTTATACCCATCTTAACAAGCACATTCCTTCCAAACCCAAAGTGAATCGGCTAACCATTCCCAACATGAATCGGCAACCTCTACATGCATAAAACCAGACCATTTGAACAAATTTTAACCCATTTGAACCATGCTGACCATGAAACCAACATGCATGAAACCAATTTTGACCAGTTTCAACAGACTAATCATGAAACCAACATGCATAAACCAAATTTGACATGTTTGAATCTTACTAACCATGAAACCAACATGCATGAAACCAAACCATAAAACCAATTATACCTGTTTGAACCATACTAACCATGAAACCAAACCATTTGAACCATACTCGACTACTCTCACATGCATATTAACCATGAACCAAACAAACCATGCATATCTAAACCATTTTAATGAAATAAACGAAACATGCAGACAGGCCTAACCATACCTGGCTACCCATGTGAACCAAATAAACCAGCAATCTTAAACAAACCTTTTTTGACCTAATTGTGCCAAACAAACCAAATAAACTGTATACACAAACAAACCAAACTATTTACAAAATATCCTAGATAATTAGCATAATTAGGCATCAAAAGTAGTGGCTTTAAATGTTAGTTTTGAAAAAGCATACAAAAGCATCTACTCACAATTACATAATTAGGCAGCAACATTACTCTACTGGATCCTATCATGGCTTCCATGTTGAAAGCGAAAATCGAAGGTCAAGTTGTTCAAGAACCTCAGAACCACCCTCAAGTAGAATGCGAGGTGGGTGTCAGTACCCTTGACCCTAATTCCAGCTAAAAATGTTCAAGTAAAGTTATATCATGTTCCAATTTCAATTTTAAAGTAAACTACACTAACCAAAAGCAAGTAAACTAAAAGTATATAAACGGAGATTCTTGTGTTTACCATTGACCGTCGGTGTATCCATCACCTGTTTAACTTGATAGTTGATACACCATGATCATAGGTTTGTGGGTGGTGTGGTGCGGCGGTGTGAGGTGGATCGGAGTGTTGGTGGTGATGGAGCGGATCGGTGGTGGGATTCGGTGTGGTGGGAGCCTTGGTTGGTGGAGCGGTGGGAGTAGGTGGTTGGTAGTGGGTGGTGGGTGGTGGGTGGGAAGGAAGAGTGTTGTGGAAGTGAAAATGAAGGGACTCAAAATCTTAGGTGGTAAATATATTAGGGGTTTAAGGTTTTAGAAATGGAGAAATGACACAAATGCCCCCGCCATTAATTATTAGATGAAATATTCTAGCGGTGTTAGAGGCATGAGTGCAGAGTGTTACATTTTGCAACGAGTACCTAGGCAACGGAAATTAAGTATGTGTGTGGCATGTTGATCCCACCACCAAACCACAAGGATGCAAACGACACTTTACTCTAATATATATACACACACACACACACAAACATAAACACACACACACACACACACTCCCTCTCTCTCTCTCTCTCTATATATATATATATATATATATATAAAACCACCACTACCACCATATATATATGTATATATATATATATATAGGGGAAGGATGTATAGAAAACTTATTTGTGCTAAGAAAACCTAGTAAACCTCATCCTCACCATCCATTATCTTTGATCAATGGCTCCTATTTTTTTGTTGCCTTTTTTGTTTAAATTAAATATCTTTAAAGTACAAAAAGTGGATCTAAGGGTATTATTGGTATAACCAAAATGTCTCTCTTTCTTCCTGACACATCCATACCCATTTTTCTAGAAAATCTCATCCTTCTTTTTCATTTCATTAATGTCATTCTCTCTCTAGATCTAAGTTCTTTCTTTGTGTCTTCTTCCCCATTTCTTTCACTCTCAAATAGAAATGAGAAACCAAGCTAAAGGAAGCTGTTCACAGGAGCAAATAAATGGCGAGTTCACGACGGCATGATGAAGGCGGGTGGCGACGAGATCAATCAGTGGTGCGTGAAGGGTAGTGGCAGAGAGATCGAGATCCTAGCTACGTTAAACCCTCGGTGGTGGTTGAAGGAGGTGACAAAGTGTTCCAGCAATGGAGGGTTCTACATCTGGATGCTAGTGCGTTAAACCCTAGATTGCAGGTTTGTTGTTTAAATATTTTCCACATTTTTAGTTTGAAAAATGATTTTACACTTGATTTTTGAAAAATCTCTTGAGTGTTTTATTTTGAAAAAATGATTAGAGAGAAAAACAACAATCTCTTGAGTGTTTTATTTTGAAAAATCATTTCACATTTGATTTTTTTTTTTATTAAAATGGTTGTTAATATGTTTTTGTGTGCTCAAAGTGTTCCAGTTAGTGGGTAAATGTTTGTGTAGTTTGCAGGTTTTTGTTTTTGTGTTAAAATCATTTTGAATTTTTGATATTCTCAGTTGTTGTTTGAATACAAATCAATATCTTTTAAAATGTTGAAATGTTGTTTTAGATGGGTTGTTAGATGTCTTGTATAAACTTCACTCGAATATCACATTTTCATTACCTTTAGAAAGTACATGATTTAATCGTTGATGATCTCGTTTATTTTACAAATAAAAAGTTGTGTTTTTTTGGCTGGTATAATTAGTAGGTACATATGTTGTAACAATGTTACATATGTTACTTATAGTTACACCAGCCCTCTCTTGGACACAAAAGGGGCTGCAGACATGTAACACATGTTTGTAACTTGTGTTACACTAGAGGGAAACACATGTATAGCCACGTTACACGTGTTGGCCTTCATGATTATTAATATTTGTGTTTTTCATTTGTTACACAGCTGCAAGAGGGGCATTATTGGAACTAGAAAGAAACCTAACAAAAGTGTCTTCGATGTTGACAAAACAAAAGTGTAACACATGTTACAATGACTAGTGTTTTCATAGGTAGTAAGTTGGGTTGATTTTAACATTTCCTAATTTTTTAATAGGAGTGGTGCAATTTTAAGATGGGTTGTTTTGAAGTAACAGTAAAAAAAATATTTACTGTTACTTCAAAACAAAAAGCAATTGTAACATGTGTTACATGTGTACAGTGCCTGTTGTTATTTGAAAAAGATAAACAATTTTAAGAAATTGTAACATGTGTTACACATTTTAGAATTGTCTTTTGTTTTGAATTAACAATAGGCATTATAACAGGTATCTGCATAATGTTCTGAAGTGTAACACATGTAATACGTCTTACGTTGGTTAGGAAAGATTTTAATATAAGAGCTACATGTCTAACATATGTTACAACTGCCTATTGTTTTGAAGTAACAATGAAGGAATCTTTTTTCACAACATTATGCAGATACATATTAGAATGCCTATTGCTACTTCAAAACAATAGACAATTCTAACATGTGTAACACATCTTAGAATTCCCTATCGTTAACAATGAATTTATCTTTTTTCCCAAACCCCCTGGCATAAGGCCCACAAAGTCGTAGTAGAAGTTTGGAAGACTTTCCCTTCGATCACGAAGGCTATCTAGAAAACAAAAACAAAAACAAAAACGAAAGCTATACGACGACAAACAAATACGAAAGGTTATGCTAACATATGTTACATGTTTTTTAGTGCTTGTAGCGAGGGAGTTGGTTCCACCGGATAGTAGTTGTTTGAAGTGTATGCTAACTGTTTACATATGCAACCTTTTTTTGGGTGGTTTTACTTAGTTTTTTTTTATGTGTGAAATGATGCAGATAAAAACTCAAAATTTGGGGAGACTTCAAGTTCAGGGCATAATTGGGTAGAATGTAGCTAGTCTTAGTTATGTTACTACTATTTTTTTAATTAGTAGATTAAAAATGTTGGACTGTAACTTGTGTTATTACGACTTGACCATAGCAGTTGCATCCAAACGAGAAGGGATCTTGGCAGGAAGGAAGAGAACCACAATATCGGATACGACAAAAGGTGGCCATAAAGCGAAAGAAGGTAGATGGAGAAACCGATGAAGAATGGGAACAAGAAGTCGATGAAGGGCATGTGGTGGGTACCTTTGACGTTGTACAGAAGTTACCCTCTAGTGTAACACATGTTACAAACATGTGTTACATATGTTCAACCCCTTTGTTACCAAAAATCGGGGCTGCACATATGTAAGACATGTTTGTAACTAATGTTACACCATAGGGTAACACATGTATGATCATTTTTGGATCATTTGTATATATTTTAAGCCTGTATAAACCTACAACATCGATACCCCCAAAAAGGTTACACATGTTATGACAAAATGGGAAATGTGTAGCAGCGTTCAATACTGTTGTTTCACTCTATAGTGTGTAACAAGTGTGACATGGCGTTTGTCAGCAAAACATATAACTTGTAAGGTGATACGGTTGTATCTTTAAAATATGTTTACCTATAAGTACTTACATGTTACAGGTTGTATCTTTAAAACATGTTTAAACTGGAAACTGGAAACATTTACAAAATATAAAGCAGAGTTACACAAGATGTAACATGTGTAAACTAGAAACACTTGTGTAACATTTCGGTGTAACACATGTTACATGTTGTATCTTTAAAACATGTTTACCTATAAGTACTTACAAAATATAAAGCAGAGTGGGAACACAACTTTTAAGGATGTTACACACGTTGTAGAGAAGATGTTACATGTAACATGGTGACAAGTGTCATGTGTGATCTTTTTTGTTACCCAAGGGTGCTAAACGTATTACAGGGTTCATAACACACATAAACTTATACTAACATCCGTCCCTATATCCATAGATGATCTAGAACATACTCCACGTTATCATCTTTACGAGTCTTCTAATGGCACTAAATTGTGGACACCGAATGCCAACGAGCAATATCATCATATTATTGTTAAATCATACATCACACTGGAAGAACTTATTTCCATGTATAAGACTTATGACCAATAAGCTGGGTTCAATGTAAAAAATATACGTTAATGCAGGTTTTTTATCTACTAATAACATTGTTAATAACAACTCTAGGTACATATGTAACATGAAGTGTATCGTTTGTCCCTTTAATTCGTTACACTAGTCACATATACTTATAGTTACATATATTACTTGTTTGTTTGTTTATTGATATGACATTTTGGATGATGTAATGTTGTTACATATGTAATTTTACTAAGTTTAAATTGACACCAAACGGGCTGACATATGTAACACATGTTTATAACATATGTTACACTATGGGGTAACATATGTAACACGTGTATAACCATCTTACACATGTTACATATAGGTGTTACATGTGTTACAACGTCACTGTTACACATGTTACATATAGTTGTTGCATCAAAAAAAAATTGCCTTCCCAACAACATCCGTATTCATACTAACAATGAAAATAAAAATGAATTTTATATCAATAGTTGTAATGCTTCTAAAAATGGTCATCACAACAACATCCATCTTTACAACACATAACAGCCAACCAAAAAACACACCATCGTCACCACGAAAACCTGATGATGCGTTGTAATCCTTCGGCGGGCTTCGCTTCTTGATAACCATCTTCATCTTGAAGACAAAACATCTTTTCACCTATGAACAAAACAAGTACATCAATATTAATCTTCTATAGTTAAAACTTATTAATCTCCTATGTAACATGTGTAACGTGGCTATATATGTGTTACCTCTCTAGTGTAACACATGTTACAAACATGTGTTACATATGTGCAACCCCCTTTGTGTCTAAAAAAAGGGTTGGGGTAACTATAAGTAACTTGTGTAACATTGTTACTACATATGTAGCTAATTATCCCACAAAAAAACACGACTTTTTATTTGTAAAATAAACGAGATATTCCGAATAAATTATGAAGTTTATACATTTTGTATCATTTTTATATATTACCATTTTAATGATGTTATGGGTAACATTTAATGTTATATTACCCTTTTCTGACATTATAGTTTACGTGTTTCATTGAATGGTGTACAACAACATTTTTATAGTTTACTTTTAATGATGTTATGTGGTACATGTAATGTTATATTACGTTCAATAATACTCCTCTTTACGAGATGTAATACTTCTTCTGATTTTAAGAGAATCTACTTATGTTAACATATGTAACATCTTCAGGGTTTTGGTTCCTGGAAGTTGTAATGTAATACATAAGGTAACAAAAGTGGTAAAAGTGTTTTATGTGAACTTAAATATATAAAAATGATCCAAAAACTATTATAAGTTAACAAAAATCTAGCTATGCTTTGCTTCTTGATAGCCATTTTCATTTTGAACACAAAACAACCATTCACCTATGAACAAAACAAGTACATCAATATTAATCTCCTATATGTTATAATTCGATTAAAATAAGACAGGTTTAACACATGTTACTCTAATATGTTTAACTAATAAGACAGGTTTAACACATGTTACCCTAATAAAGACAGGTTTACCTAATATGGCTTCATTGGTTACCGAATTAGTTACGGGGGTGCACCCTTAAAAAAAATAGGTCCGTAAACATGTTAGAATGTGTTGCACATGTTAGAATTGTCCATTGTTTTGAAGTAACAATAGGCATTCTAATATGTATCTGCATAATGTTGTGAAAAAAGATTCCTTTATTGTTACTTCAAAACAATATGCTTTGCTCCTTGATAACCGTCTTCATCTTGAACACAAAACATCCATTCACCTATGAACAAAACAAGTACATCAGTATATGTTATAACATGTGTACTTGTGTAAAGTTTTGTTGTAACACGTGTAACAACTATATGTAACATGTGTAATGTGGCTATACATGTGTTACCACTCTAATGTAACACAAGTTACAAGCATGTGTTACATATGTGCAGCCCCCTTTGTGTCCAAAAAGGGTTGGGGTAACTATAAATAACATGTGTAACGTTGTTACTATATATGTATCTAATTATCCCACAAAAAGACACTACTTTTTATTTTTAAAATAAACGAGATATTCTTAATAAATTATGAAGTTTCTAAAGGTAACACATAACATATAGGGTAAACAAAAGCCCCAAACAAGCAACATATAGGGGCTTGCACATATGTAACACATGTTTGTAACTTGTGTTACACTAGAGTGGTAACACATGTGTTACGTGTTACACATGTGTAAACTTTTTGTTGTAACACATGTAACATGCCTATACATGTGCTACCGCCTAGTATAACACAAAAAAAAACAGTTAGTATTCAGATCAAAAGCCCCAAACAAGCAACCAAACTAACAAAAACAGTTATTGTTCAGATCAAAAGTCTCAAACAAGCAACCAAACCAAACACAATTTTTTTTATAAAATAAACGATACCATCTACGATTAGATTATGGACTTTTTAAAGGTAACTAATATATAACAACAACAACAACAATCATTATCTCAATTCTAAAAAAAAAATTTTAATACATTTAAAACAAAAAAAAATACCCAACAAACTATCAAATCTATTTTACTAATACACACACAAAATCATTCAACTTTTACCAAATAAATAACATTAAGACATGGAACCAGTCCATGTCATACTTGTGAGTATGTTCTTTGTGTTCTAACAACTTTTTCTCTTAACCAAAACCCATGAACCAAATGATTTCTGACCTGCTTCTCTCTCACACAATTGTGTGTGTGTTCTTGGTGTTCTAACAACTTTCTCTCTCTAAAACCCATGAACCAAATGATTTCTGACCTGCTTCTCACTCGCACACTTGTGTGTGTTTTTGGTCTTGGTGTTCCAATAATTTTCCCTCTCTAGAAACTCATGCAACCAAACGATTTCAGCCTGCTTCGATCTTCAGATCTGGTGGCTTCGATCTTCAGATCTGGTGGCTTCAAAAGAAAGGGATGAGTACATGAACACGTGGTGTCTTCGATCTTCAGATCTGGTGGCTTTAATCTTCGATATTCAGATCTCGTAGCTTTGATGGTGGCTTTGATGAAAAGGTGATGTTTCTCTCTCTAATATCTAATGAATTATTTTGAAAATGGTTGGATGAAAAGTGATATATGAGAGAGAGAGAGAGATGTGACATAAAGAAAATGATGGGATGAGGAAGGGTGAGGTGATGGTTTGAATAAAATGACTAAATTGCCCTTTGATCATGTGTTTTTAATAGATGATGTGGATCAATCCTGTCCACACAATCCAGGTTTCCCAAGTTTTCTAGATTAAATGGGTTTTCCATAGATACTTACACTATATATATATATATATATATATATATAACCACCACTACCATCACCGCATCAATGAAGAACAATCAGCAATGGTTAGAGGTATGTTTCTTCTCAAATTGTTTTTATTCTTAACCTTATATGCTCCGATTTGAGCTTGTATATTTCGATCTGAAAGGTTATTCTGTTGGAATCGGTATGCCCAAGAAACATATTAAATTTATGTGGCTAGTACGTTATGATCCACGTCGGGTCATACCCAATAACAAGCTAGATAAACACCTACAATATTTATTTTATGATATGATCAAACAAATAAATGTTAACACTTAGAATATTTAGAAATTGGTTTTCTAAATAATTGCACTTGAGAAACTAATAAATTATATTGACAATTTATTTTGAGAGAATATTTTATTGTTATTTAATGGGTTAAATAACATTTTAAAAGGTTGTGAGATGTTGCATAAAGTCTTGTAACATGTTATGTTACATTTTATAAAAGTTATAAATAAATACAAGACTTGAAATTAAAGGAAAAATTTTGAAACTTTGGGTGGGAAAGGCCCTTAGTGGCCGGCCCTATGTGGGTTCCCAAGGTGGGTTTTCACCACTTCCTATACATGCAACAAATCTCTAAAAGATCATACTTGAATGCTTATTCTCTCACATATTTTCTCTCACTATGTTTCTTGTGCAAAACCCTATTTTTCTTTCTATGATTTTCGGCCAGGAGGAGGATTCAAGAGAGTTTTATAAGTGAAAATCCTAGCAACATTAAGGTGTTTATTGGAGGCTTGGGGTATACTTGCTTGAGGTCTTCTTGCTTGGAGGCCACCATCAAGAAAAATCATCTTCTTCAAGACTCCTTGCTCTTTGAAAGGTAGTTTCATAAAACACCCTATGGTTGTGTTTTGATAACATGCATGTTCATATATGGATCCGGTTTATTGGGTTTTACATATAAAAGGAGTTTTATATCTAGTAAGTAGCATGTTTTATATAATTCTTCCGCTGCGTTTTCATTTATATGGATAAAATGACTTTGATAAACATGTGAAAAACCCAACAATGGCATCAAGAGAAGCTTATATGTAGGCATGCTTCAAAGGATTTAAAATTTTTGGGTTTTTGGGTTTGGTTAAAACCCTATGGCCGAAAATTTTACCTTGGTTCTCCTTTTGTTTTTCAAGATATTTCTCTTACATGCATAAAGGTATCTTGAAAAATTATGTCATTTGGATGATTTGTTTGTTTGGACAAAAACCCACACTTTTCGGTTTTCCCCTTGGCCGAAAATATGGGTTATAAAAAGGGAACCATTTTGTATTGAATCATATACATATGTGGATGTAGGCCTGTAAATGAACCGAACGAACACGAACATAGGCATGTTCGTGTTCGTTCATTTAACTTTAACCGAACACAAACACGAACACGAACATATAATCGAACACATTTTTTTGTTCGTGTTTGCTCATTAAGAAATCGGGCATGTTCGTGTTCGTTTATGTTCGTTCGTTTAAAGCCTAAACAAACAGTTCACGAACATAAACGAACACAAACGAACATAAAAAAAATTAACTGAACATATTTGAATAAACATAAATTAACATGATTGAAGAAACAAGTCTAATATATTACATTTCATCTGAAAACACATCTAAATAAGTGTGCATAGATATACTAATTAGTTATATTTATATAAGTAGTTAGAAAACCTAATATTTATATAAATATAAGTATTTGTGTATTTATTAAAATTTAAACGAACATAAACGAACGTTCACGAACATAAATGAACGAACACAAGGTGTGTTCATGTTCGTTCATTTAATTAAACGAACAATATTTTTTGTTCGTGTTCGTTCATTTATTAAATAAACGAACATAAACGAACTTCCCGCCGAATAAGTTCATGAACGTTCGGTTTGTTTACAGGCCTATGTGGATGTATATTTTGGTGTTCATAACCTAGCCATGACCTTATGTTTGGATGTGTTGAATGGTTATGTTTGTAATTTGTAGTTGATTATTCAATGGGTTGTAATAATTAAATGTCTTTGTTCTTCCATTTGAAAGGTGTATAATTTATTTATTTTCATTTGGTATGTAAGTAAATAGATTAGTTGCATTTCTTTTATTAGAAAAATGTATTAGGATACTTTGTTGTAAAAGAAGATGCACATAAAAATGGGTTTTTGGTTTGGGCCAATTTTGGGCCTAAAGGACCTCATAGTTCTTAATGGGATTTTAGCCCAATAACCAAAACTCATTTCGGAAGCCCAAAGGAGTTTGGAGCTGAAGTTAAAGATCATTTTGGAAGCCCAAAAAGGTGGAGAAATCACAACACAAAAGGAAGACTTGAAGCATTTGGATGAGGATTCAAGTGGGAGTTCACCGACACATTTCTTGTGTCAATATCTACCCCTTAGGAGGGACCTTTTGGCACACTTGTTTCGGCAAACAAGTGTTGTCAAAATAGTTGGCTATGGTTGTGCTTGTATGGTTGTTTATTTATGGTTGTTTGGATGATATTTGGATATGCTTGCTTAACAACTAATAATCCATAACATGCTTAATATTGGTTCTTTAAAAATCATTAAAGTGGTTAATAAAAGGTTTTATTAAAGGTTAATGATTTTATAATAAAATGGGTTTTATTAAAAGGACCTTGAAAATTTGTTTTCACTAAGGTACCATGGATTTGAATGCATGTAAATGTATGGTACATAAAGTTTTCTAAACTAGAATTTTGAAAACTTAAAACCCCTTTTATGAAACAAGTCAAACACCATCCTTTTATACAACACTCGAATCACTTGGGAACTCTTTGTGGGATAAAGGTCACCTAACCACATTTGAATGAACTTGTGTGTTTGAGGTGGGGTTACCATATTTGTGGGATAAAGTTCACCTAACCACTTGTATGTGTAAACTCACATGTGTGTGTAAGTAGGACAACTTGATTTGGAAACCGTGTGATTAGGGTCACCGAAGCATGGCGTACAAAGGTGTTGATGGGATTAAACATGCCAACTAAACATAAAGATGTTTAACCAATCCCATATGACTAGAAGTTGCAAAGGGTTGCAATTGTCAAACGTTGACTACCTTGTTAATTTAAATAATGGGATAAAGGTCACCTAACCAATATTTAAATGTAACATTGGATTATATATTTTAATTATTAATTGTCTATGAGACATAAAAATGTATTAACGATTAAAATATAATAATATCGAAAATACTAAAATTAAACTTTGTTAAATTTTGTAGATGGCCGCTAACAATGCAAACACAATTACCCAAACCATCTGTAACCTATCACTAGGAACAATCCTTGAAAAGGATCGTCTTAACCATAGAAACTTCATGGATTGGTATTGAAACTTGAGAATCATTCTTAAGCAAGAGAAGATATCCTATCGATGAACCTAACATGGAAGATGAGGATGCCTATAACGATTGGGTTAAGTATACCGAGGACTCCATGCAAGCCTTTTGCCTCATGTTGGGAACTATGATTCTCGAAATTCAAAAGGATTTTGAACATCACGGGGCGTACGACATGATTACCCAATTGAAGGAAATGTTCCTACAACAAGCAAGGGTAGAACGCTTCGAAACGGTTCGGGCGCTTCATGCATGTCGAATGAAGGAAACCCAATCGGTCTCATCTTATGTCCTTAAGATGAAAAGCCACATTGATCGCCTCGAAAGGCTCAATTGTCCCGTCTCTAAAGAATTGGCTATGGATTTGATCCTCAACTCTTAAACAAAGAAATTTGAGGCTTTTGTTATGAACTACAATATGAATGGATGGGACAAGAGCATTGGTGAACTTCATACGATGCTCAAAACGGCCAAAGCGGGAATGGGTAAAAAGGCTTTACCCGTTCTTACGATCAATGAAGGTGGCAACAAGAAAGGGCATCACCCCGACTCTAAAGCAAATGTTTCCAAAGGAAAGGGACACTTCAAAGGGAAGGGAAAAAGAAAGGCTAAAGCGGAACCACTGAAACCAAAAGAAAAGAAGGCAAAAGTTGCCACGAACGATCCATGCTTTGAGTGTGGTGAGATAGGGCATTGGAAAAGAAATTGTCCAACCTATCTCAAGGGGTTGAAAAACAAGAGGGATGCGTGGCAAACCTCAGGTACAATCTTTATGATACATATTGACCTTAATGTTATTTCTTCTAACACATGGGTATTAGATACCAGATGTGGAACTCATATTTGCAATTTGTTGCAGGGGTTCAAAAGAAATAAGCATTACAAGAAAGGAGACATTAGTCTCTTCATGGGCAATGGAGCAAAAGTTCAAGTTGAAGCCCGAGGAGACTATATTTTGAAACTTCCAAGTGGTTTGGAAATTATTTTGAAAAATGTTTTGTATGCTCCTAGTTTGACTAGGAACATTATTTTAGTTTCCCTTTTGAGACAATATGGTTTTGATTTAAAGTTTGTATACAATGACATTTATGTTTTGATGAATGACATGTTTTTCTTTAAAGCTATGCCTTCAAATGGTATTTATGAATTGGTTCATGATAATACATCATTTGATAGTTCAATGTACCAAGCAACCACCAAGAAACTCAAAATGGATTTGAGTGAGACCTATCTTTGGCATTGTCTCCTTGGTCATATAAACAGAAATCACATGCAAACACTTCAAAAGAATGGTCTTTTGGAGACAAATGAAGTTGGTTCATTTGATAAATGTGAATCTTGTTTACAAGGTAAAATGACTAAGAAACCCTTTAGTGGCACCAAGCAAAGGGCAAAAGATTTATTAGGTATCATACATTCGGATGTATGTGGTCCTTTTAAGCCAATGACTAGGAATGGTGAAAGATACTTCATTACTTTTACCGACAACTATAGTCGTTACGGTTATGTGTACTTACTAAGACACAAAGATGAAGCTTTTGAAATGTTCAAAATCTTCAAAAGTGAAGTAGAAAATCAACTCACCAAGACAATCAAAGTTGTTCGTTCCGATAGAGGAGGTGAACACCTTAGTGATGCTTTTCAGGATCATCTTAGGAGTTGTGGAATCATCTCACAACTTACTCCACCTGGAACACTACAACATAATGGTGTGTCTGAGAGGAGGAATCGAACTCTATTGGATATGGTTCGGTCTATGATGGCTAGGAGCACATTACCTCTATCATTTTGGGGTTACGGTTTGCTCTCCACGGCCCATATATTAAATATGGCCCCAACCAAGAAAGTGGATAAGACACCTTTTGAAATATGACATGGAAGGGCTCCATCATTATCATATTTGAAGGTATGGGGTTGTGAAGCTTATGTGAAGCAATACACCCCAAACAAATTGAAAGTACGATCCACTAAGTGTATCTTTGTAGGATATCCTAAAGATGATATAGGATATTATTTCTACGATCCAACAGAGCAAAAGGTATTTGTTGCTCGAAAGGCTGAGTTCTTGGAAGCTAAGTTCCTTATGGAAGGAACTAGTAGAACAGTGGAACTTGATGAGGATCGAGAACCACAAGCCGATACATGTTTGGTTGATACTAGCACTCAACAAGAGGTTGTTGAAAACGATCAAGTGGTTGATCAATACACACAAAACGTTTGCAGATCCGGTAGAATTAGTAGTCCACCTGAAAGATATGGATTTTTCATGGATGGATGCTATGTCAAAATCCTATTGTGACAAATGGCTTGAAGCCATGAACGTAGAGATGCAATCCATGTATGACAACCAAGTACAGGAATTGGTTGTGCTACCTCTTAACTCCAAAGTAGTTGGAAGTAAGTGGGTTTTCAAGAAGAAAACCGATATGCATGGTAACTTGGATACTGATACGTGGTTAAAAACCGGTGACCGTTTATGCTTAAGTTGATGTTTTTACATAGCTTTTAATCTTGAATAGCCTACTTTTAATGGGATTTGTTAGTGCATGTTCTGTGACAACAGCTTAATAGTTTGATTAATTAGTCTTTGGATATTTTGTAATGGGCTTAGCATATTGGTTAGGGAGTTAATTAGTGTATTGGGCTAGGAGAATGGCCAAGCCCAGACCAAAGCCCAGTATGCAAACATGGCTGTAGTATATAAACAGCTTTATGCATTAGGGTTGAGGTAAGCCAGTTGAGAAACACTTAGAGAAAAGTTTGTGAGAGAGTTCGAAATCTATAGAGAGTGGCTAGGAGATTTCGAGTGGTCTTGAATTGATTGTAAACGTTTATGTTGGATAATCAATAGAAGACCAGATTGATTGAATTGTGTTCGTGTTTCTTGTTTCTATGTTCGAAGGTTTATCAAGGGGATTCCGCACGCTTGATAGATTAACAGTCTTGTTACGATCCATACGGGATACAGGGACCTACAATTGGTATCAGAACATTTGCTCTTGTGACTGGTTCAAGACTGATCGAAGGAAATCAAAATAGTTGTTTGTTTGAATATTTTTGGATTTAAATTCTGGATTTTTCGAAGAACAGTTGAAGAACAGTTTAAATTCGTGTATTTTGATCTGGTTTGATTATTAGTTTTGACTGTTTTTGTGTTTGTAGGAGACTTTGCTTGGAAAGTTTGAAAAAGGAAGTGAATTTCGAGTTTTTGGAAAGAATTGCTGATTGTTAGTTGCTGATTTTTCGGGATTGAGTGGCTGATTAGTTGAATTCAAAGTTTAAAACTTGTGCGTTTGAAACTTGTGCGACCAAGATAGCTCTTGTGCGACCCGGATTGCTCTTGTGCGACCTAGATTGTTCTTATGCGACCTGTTTTGAACTTGTGCGATCAGAAGTCAACTTGTGCGATCATAGTGCAGCTTGTGCGATTCAAAACTTGTGCGATCAGGCCCATTTAGTGACAGATCGGCCCAAATTTAGTGGATTGTGCGATCCAGTTAGTCTTGTGCGATTTGGACTAACTTGTGCGATTAGTTCTTGTGCGATTCACTAGTGGTGGAATTTTCCAAGGCAAGCGCAGGAAATTTTTCGATGTTTCCTGTTTAGAGAACCATCTATAGCTCAACTCGACAAACCGTTTGCACCGTTGAATTCATGGGATTTTTAGGACAAAAAAAACCTCTGGAAAATCCCGAAAAAGGCGTTCGACATTATATATCATTAGAATCGTATTTTCGAGACGAATCTAACGATATAATTTTGTAAAAACAGTTTTCGGAAAAATTTTGTACGGTTTTATCAGTTTGCAACGTTAAAATGTCGAACATGTCTAGTTTGAATGAGCTTTTGAGAATGGAGCATGAGGTTGGCACTACCAACAAACCGCCTAAGATGATGAAGGTGGAAAATTATTTGACTTGGAAGGATCGTTTTCAATCCTTCATTGAATATCAGGACACTCGTATGTGGATATGTATTGAAGATGGGTACACAAACCCAACACACGATTTTGAGGGCAGACCACGTAGAACAGACTATGTGAACATGCAAGAGAATGATAAAAAGATGTATGAGGCTGAAAAAAGAGCCTTGGCTGCAATCAAAATGTCCTTACCTGATAGCATCAAGCATACCTTCAAGAAGTACACAAATTCAAAGGATATGTGGGATGCATTAGAGAAAAGATACGCAGGAAATACAGATGTTAAGAAGAATAAAGTTGATCTACTGAAAAATCAGTTCGCTGTTTTCAAGTACATGAAACATGAGTCACTTGAGGACATCATCACTCGTTACTATCATCTGATGTCAGAAATGGAAAATTATGCGATCGATTGCTATTCTGACGTAGAGAAGAATGACAAGTTGCTCGATGCCTTACCTACTAAGTGGGATATCTACACTCTCATGATTAAGGGGGAGGCAAATTATGAGACAAAGGAGCTGGAAGAAGTAGTTGGCAAATTGAGAGCTTATGAGCTCAGTATGAAGAAGAAAGACACTGGATATGATCAGGTTCAAGATCCAGCAATTTACAATGGGCTTACATCTTCTTCATCTCACAACGCTTCTAGCGACTCTGCTACTGCGTTTCTATCATGTGAAAATGAGCAGGTCACAGTAAATGAGGATGGTGATGTATGTTTTGTAGCTGCTTCAGGTGGATCAACAGGAGCCAAGAGAACATCAGCTTCTAAGCAAAGTAGTAGTACAAAGTCGATGCCAATGAGTGTGAAGTCTGCTGAAGAACATCTTGCTCTACTTGCTTCGTTTGTTGCTTCTTATGAGAACTACATTCAGGGGAAGATATCTGATCCTGCCACTTTAGATGAAGATTATGATCAGATTGACCCTGATGATCGGGAAGAGATGGATTTACAGTGGCAGATGGCCATGATTTCATGACGTGTGAAGAGGTTCATGAACAGAACTGGAAGGAAGTTTGTGGGGAAGACCGTTGGCTTTGACAAAACCAAAGTGAGGTGCTTTAACTGTCAAAGTTATGGTCATTTCGCTAGGGAATGTCAAAAACAAAAGCAGGATACTTCGAGTCAGAGTTCAAACAATAGGAATGCATCAAACAACTCTAACTCAAGAGCGTTGATCTCCACAGCAAGAGAAGGTTCATATGACTGGAGTGATCACTTAGAAAATGATGAGAATGTCACTCAAGCATTTATGGCAGAGATTACTCCCGTTGATGATGCTGAAGATAAGAAGAAAAGTGAAGCTGAGATAGAGAAGGGTGATCAGACAACAGATGCTGAAAAGGAAAAGCCAGAGTCTGAGCATGAAATGGAAGCTGAAGAGAAAGATGAAATTATCAAACAAATGAAAGCTCAAATTGCTGCTCTCATGGTCAACTCAGACAAATCAACAGGAGAGGTAAGTGAATCTGCTACTTCTATTTGTTTAAAATGTCGGGAATTACAGGGTGAGGTTGACAGGTTGTCAACACAAAACAAAAGTCTGATAAACGAGATGTCTAGCATTAAGGAATCAAATTTTTTCGCTAAAAGGAATGAGTCGCTATATTTAAAAAAAAATAAAAGGCTATGAAGCTGAAATTGATGCTTTAACCTGCAAACTAAACGAAAAGCTTCAAGTCATAGAATTAGCTCATGAGATGATGGGAGAGAAAACAAAAGAGATTTCTGAAAAATTCAAAGAGTTGTCAGATGCACAACTTAAAATTGTTGAACTTGAAAAGAAATTAGGTCAACTCAGGGACTCTACTTTTGTTATGAAACACATTATGGGCGGGTTGAAGAAAAGTAATGACAAGACTAGTGTGGGCTTCCAGGGATTTAATGAAGTCCCACCTCCTCTTAGTCACGACTATTCTTTCCTACCTGATGAAGATGAGTTTACAGACTTTCTGTCAACATCACCAAGTAGTTTCACATCCAGTTAAGATGATGTGTCTGAGAGAGATGATGCTAAGAAGGATAATAACAGCAAACCTGTTTTGAAAAAGAAAACTTCACATCCTAAGAATAAAAATCAATTTTTTGTTAAAAAGGTAAATTTTGTTCAAGGAAGTGACATGAAAATCGAAACAGCTGTTATAGAAAATGAATCAAATGTAGAGTTTGCTAAAAACAAAAACAAAGAAAAATCTGAAACTAAGCAAACTGAACCAAATCCTTCAAAGGCATCATCATCAAAACAAGGATCTAGTTCAAAGGCTTCAGATAAGAAGTCTTCGAAAAAAAGATCGTGCTTCAAGTGTCACACCAAGGGACATGTAGCTAGCTGCTGTCCTACCAAAAAGACTGAAGCACAAGTGAGTGAGAAACAAAGAGGGAAATCACCTGAAAAGAAAGGTGATAATGAGGAGAAAGTCTCAAATTCTCCAAAGAAATCTACTCCTAAGCAACAAGGGAGTGTTGCAAGTGGTGTAGATAAGGCTGAGAAAGGAACTCCACAAGTTCCTCGTTTTCAAAGAAATCAATCAAGATTTCAGCCTGAGTCTACATCAGGCAGATATGAGAGACCTAGAAGTAGTTCACCAAGAATGAACAATCATAATTCTAATAATTTCAGAAGTCAAGGTCAATATCAAAATCGATACCAAAATAATGGTGGTCGAACTGTTAATAACAATGGCTTTAGAAATTACAACAACCAAGCTTCTAGAAATCAAAACTTAAGGTTTCATAGGTCAAATAGTCCAAACACATCTAGGAACCCTCAGGACCAGAGACCTAGTGGAAATCAAACCCCATTTCCATCAACAGGTCTGAGATCCAAGACTCCAGTTAGGAGTGATGGATATTGGATGGACGTTCCTGTAGTTGATGAATCTGGACGACCCAAGACCATCAAGGCTTGGGTCCCCCAATCTAACTAATCTTTTGGTTGGTGTGTGCAGGAGCTGCTAAGGAGGATTATCAACTTATGGTATGTTGATACTGGCTGCTCCAGGCACAAGACGGGGGATGCGAGATTGTTTTCTGAGTTTGAAGAATATGATGGTGGACATGTGAATTTTGCTGGTGCTAAAGGTGGTAGAATTACTGGACGAGGAAAAGTGACGAATGGGAAGATCACATTGGACAAAGTGAACTATGTTGAGCAGCTTAAACACAATCTCATGAGCGTGTCACAAGTCTGCGATAAGGGTCACTCGGTCCACTTTACCAAGTCTGAGGCATTGGTGTTGAAACCGGGTTTGGTTATTCCGGACGACTGGATAGTGATGCGTGCACCAAGGAAAAATGATACTTATGTCATGGACATGGGTGCCAAGGATCCGACTGCTGCTATGGCGTGTTTGCTATCCAAAGCATCTGAAGTTGAATCGATGTTGTGGCACAGACGCATGGCCCATATTCACTATCGAAAAATGAATTACCTTGTTAAGAATGAGCTAGTGAAAGGGGTTCCAATGCAGAGGTTTCAAGTGGAAGATAAATGGCTTCCATGTCAAAAGGGAAAACAACACAAGAAACCTCATAAGTCTAAAACAGTAAATTCCATAGATGCCCCTTCTGAATTACTTCACATGGATTTATTCGGTCCAGTGAATGTAAGGAGCATAGGTGGAAAGTACTACTGTCTTGTTGTCACTGATGATTACTCACGATATTCATGGGTTTTCTTTTTAGGTACAAAAGATAAGACGGCGGAAATGCTGATAGATCTTTTTACGAAATTGGAAAACGTCCATGATGCAAGGATCAAGAGGATAAGGAGTGATAATGGCACGGAGTTCAAGAATCAAATTCTGGATCTCTACTGTCTTCGAAAGGGAATTGAACATCAATATTCTGCTCCTTATACCCCTCAACAAAATGGAGTCGCTGAGAGGAAAAACAGGACGTTGATTGAAGCCGCTAGGACGATGCTTTCAGATTCAAAGCTACCAGTTCTTTTCTGGGGAGAAGCTGTGAATACAGCTTGCTACGTCCTAAACAAAGTTTTGACTGTTAAACGTTTTAATAAAAATTATCATGAATTGATGTTTAACAAGAAACCAAACTTGGAAGGCTTTGAACCATTTGGATTACCCTGCACCATTGTGCGAAATAAAGATAAACAAAAATTCGGTGAGGTGGCTGACGATGGCTACTTTCTAGGTTATGTGCCTGGCACACCGAATAAAAGGGTTTTTAATCTAAAAACTGGTAAAATTGAGGTTGTCTTTAATGTTGAAATTACTTCATACAAACCTCAACAATCATCGAATGGACCTCCTATATTATATGATTATGACAGTGTCTTTAAATCATTTAATATTCCTGAGTTTCCAAATGCAGATGAATCTCAGTTGATTCAAACAGTGATTGGTGAAGACGATGAAGGCGAGTTCATGCCTAGATCGAATGTTGATTTGATAGATGCTCCAGAAACTTCCAAAGGTGCTGCTGATCCTGATTCAAGCGATAGTGACTCTGAACCCATTCAGGGGGAGGAGTTTGTTAATCCGTTTGCAAATCAGAATATTCAGGGGGAGGTTGGATCAAACCTGGGAGATAATCTAGAAGTTGATGATGTTGCTTCTACACGAGCAAATAGGGATCATCCAGTTGACATGATACTTGGGGATCCTACTGCAGGTGTTCAGACGAGAAGAAGCATAGCCGCAAATTCTGGGTTATTTGTTTCTATTGAGAAGACTGGGATAGTGAATGAGTGCTTGTACAGTTGCTTTATTTCCCAAGAGGAGCCGAAGAACATTCATATGGCTCTTAAAGACAATTCAAGGGTTGAAGCTATGCAAGAAGAATTGGCCCAGTTTGCTAAGTTGAAGGTTTGGGAGTTAGTGGACCTTCCTAAAGGTGAAAGAGAGATTGGCACTAAATGGGTGTTTAGGTGCAAGAAGGATGAGAGAGGAATAGTCACACGCAACAAGGCTCGATTGGTGGTTAAAGGTTTCAATCAGCAAGAAGGAATAGATTACAATGATGTGTTTGCACCAGTGGCAAGGTTGGAGGCAATTCGTTTGTTTCTGGCTTTCGCTTCTTTTAAGGGCTTTAAAGTTTTCCAACTAGACGTGAAGAGTGCATTTCTTTACGGGAAAGTCCAAGAAGTGGTGTATGTCTCACAACCAGATGGGTTCGTTGATCCAGACTATCCAGATCGGGTTTACAAACTTGATAAGGCCTTGTATGGATTACATCAAGCTCCCAGGGCGTGGTACGAGACACTGTCTACACATCTGATCAAGAATGGTTTTGAGAGAGGTCAGATTGACAGTACACTGTTCATCAAGAGGAAGAAAGAAGATTTTCTACTGGTACAAGTATATGTGGATGACATCATCTTTGGGTCATCAGACGAAAACATGTGCAAGGAGTTTGAGAAGGTGATGAAGAGCAAGTTTGAAATGAGCGCTATGGGTGAGCTGTCTTACTTTCTGGGATTACAAGTTGATCAGAAGGAGGATGGGATGTTTATTCATCAAACGAAGTATGTGTATGACATTTTTAATCGGTTCAAAATGAATGATTGCTCTACTTTCAACACACCCATTTGTGAAAATCACAATCTAGGCCCAGATCATGAAAGTACTGAAGATGTTGATCCTACTCAATACAGGGCGATGATTGGTTCTCTAATGTACTTGACTGCTTCAAGACCTGACATCATGTTTGTCGTATGCTTGTGTGCCAGATATCAGGCGAATCCGAAAGAGTCACACATGAAAGCAGTGAAGCGTATTCTTCGTTACTTGAAGGGGAAACCTAAACTTGGGTTGTGGTATCCAGCTGATAGTGATTTGAGGTTCGTTTCTTACACTGACTCAGACTTTGGAGGATGCAAGTCGAACAGAAAGTCTACAACAGGTGGTTGTCAGTTCTTAGGAGGCAGGATTGTGTCTTGGCAATGCAAGAAGCAATCTTGTGTATCTACCTCTACATGTGAAGCTGAATATATTGCAGCGGGTAGCTGCTGCTCTCAGGTTCTCTGGATACAACAGCAGATGCGTGATTACGGTTTGGATTTCACTCGTACTCCTATTATGATAGACAATAATGCCACTATTTCAATCACAAATAATCCCGTAAAGCACAGTAGAACTAAACATATTGACATACGTCATCACTTTATACGGGATTGTGCTGAAAAGAGAATAATTGAATTACATCGAGTCGACACACTAGATAACCTTGCAGACCTTTACACAAAAGCTTTTGATCGAGCTCGCTTTGAACACTTAGTCGAACTCAACGGGATGAGGAATCCTGAATAACTGGTTTTTCATAAGAATTTTGTAAATAGTTTACTGCTTTCTTAAAAATCAAAAATCCAAAAACATTGAAAAATGAAAAACTTAAAAAAAATATAGAAAATCAAAAATGAGTTATCACTGTGTGAAAAAGAAGAAATGATAGTACATCAGCAAGTTAGACTGTCATACTCAACCTGAATTAAATTGCTTAAGTGTGATAGCAGCTTCATCATATGATGTACCAGTAGGCAAAAATCATGAAATAATCAACTTACCAATGTGATATAAACCTAAATGCACTGAGTATGAGTGGGGAACACATCAGTGGTGTATGGTTTAATGACCTTAAATCTTGCGTTGATAGATTGCCAAAATCTGAGGTTTTGGGTCTTTATACTGTTATTTCATCTGGGGATATCAGGGTTGTCCTTCTGCTGCATCCAGATACATGCTGACCTAGGCACAACCAGGATATCTTAAAAGAGCTAAAAATGCCAAAACCCATAAATGAAGAAGCTCTCCTAGAAAGTCATTCAAAATGTGCAAAAAGCATAAATCGTACCAAAAATGGTATTTGTCTTAGCCCTCGTTAGATATTTTGGTCTCTTTGTTGTACGAAAGTACTGACCTGATCACCAATTATCTAAACGTTGAAAAACAAAACGGATGAATTCAGTATATTCACCTACTACGATGAATCTTTGTGTATACCTTGATCGCGGGGGTATATCCTGAAGTGGGACATACTAATATTTCAGGAATAAAATTACCTTAACGTATCATACGGTAATGGTACTTGAAATGTTCATGCATTTTGTTTAAGTGGACAAACATACTGGTAATCGTCTTGGACTGCTTTTCACGAAAAATTACATAAAGAATTTTCTAATGGTGTGAAACAGTTTGATTGTGCTGATATGATCTTCTTACACATGATTCTCACAAAAATAGAGTGTTTATTGCTTTTCGTATTTATTTGCTTTCAGAAAATATAAAAATACAAAAAGTATTTCTTTTTAAAAGACTTCCATTTTGAATTGGCAAATTGTTGTTTTTGCAAACTAAGATAAAATATTGGTTTATCTTTAAATGTGAAAAAGACTAATGGTTTTTCGAGATACTTGCTTGTGTTGCTAAACAGATTGATGCAGTTATCAAAATGAAGTGCAGAATACAAGTAAAGTGCAGATTGAGAGTGAAGTAAAGAATGTGTGAAGATGCATGGTAGGATCCTTCTACTACATTGCATAGAGAAAGAGAGAGATTTGGAAGAGTTGAAGTTTACTTGCTTAACCAAAGATTGCTAGTTCACTGATCTACAATGAATGAAAGTTTTGGAGATTGGAAGCATCAGCTAAGGGGGAGTCTGTTGATGTCAGAAACTGTGTAGCTGACGCTATCCAAAGACCAAAAGACTGCAAGATGTTTGAAGACAAAGTTACACTATAAAGCTATTGTCAAGGGGGAGTTTGTTAGTGCATGTTCTGTGACAACAGCTTAATAGTTTGATTAATTAGTCTTTGGATATTTTGTAATGGGCTTAGCATATTGGTTAGGGAGTTAATTAGTGTATTGGGCTAGGAGAATGGCCAAGCCCAGACCAAAGCCCAGTATGCAAACATGGCTGTAGTATATAAACAGCTTTATGCATTAGGGTTGAGGTAAGCCAGTTGAGAGACACTTAGAGAAAAGTTTGTGAGAGAGTTCGAAATCTATAGAGAGTGGTTAGGAGATTTCGAGTGGTCTTGAATTGATTGTAAACGTTTATGTTGGATAATCAATAGAAGACCAGATTGATTGAATTGTGTTCGTGTTTCTTCTTTCTGTGTTTGAAGGTTTATCAAGGGGATTCCGCACCCTTGATAGATTAATAGTCTTATTACGATCCATACGGGATACAGGGACCTACAGGATTTGTGTTTTACAGGTCTAAAAGAGTTTAAGGAGCTAATCGGGAGCTTTACGGAGCACCGGGAGCGAACGGGATCAACCGGGGATGTGAAATGAACAAAACTGGGTTAATCACGAAGATTGGATGTGTTTTGGGGGATGTTAATGAATTTAAAATGAATATATTGGAAGATGGCATGATAGAGGGCTGAATTACGAGTACGTGGGCGAAAACGGTGCGTAAAACGGAGCTATAACGAAGAAGTTATGAAGAAAACAAAAAATGGTATTTAGAGGCACCGTAGGCGACGCCCAAAAGGGCCGTCAGCGACGGCCTCTGGTATGTTCCGTCGGCCAGAAACCTCCGTAAACAGCTAATTAAGCCGTCGGGCGAAACTGAGACTTCCAGGGGCCGTCGGGGACGCCCTAAATAGCCGTCGGCGACGCCACCTGCATTCCCATATCGCGAAAAACTTGATTTTTGAGTTGGGGACGAGTTATAACATCAATTTTGACCAAGAAACGGGGGTTACACTTGTTTTTGAGTTTGAAATTTGTTCTTGGAGCCTAATATCATCACCATCATCACTTCCAATCCATCTCGGACACCTTCCATCATCCGAATCAACTGAATCACCACTCAACCCATCATCATCTCCATCATTCAAACCCTAACCATTCCACCATCCATTCACTTCCATAATTACCCAAACCCTAATCACCATTCCATCATTCTCCAAACTCAAGATGACCCAATTCAAGCTTCCATCATCCGTTGATCGTGCCTCTTCGACCATGAGCGGCTAATTCTTGGAGGTTTCACCCCGGTGTAGGTTATTGTAAGTCTAGGGTTTGAACAATGTTTTAGTTTGATTTTGTGATAACTTGAATTGTATTTGAATTGATTGACAATTGTCTTGCATTTGAACTATATTTGTGAATTGTCGAGTGAGTTATGAAATTTGACTTTGCGAAACAAGTTTGTGCAATTATGCCTTGTCATTCAAAAGGTTTTACTTGTCCGAAGTAACGAAGTGCATTGTGGTCCGTGATATGCGTTGATAGCAATTGGCACCTAAGCTTTGATGATAGAAATCTGTTAATAACATATTCAAGTGAATCAAATTTAAAACGTGTAAGAACCCTAGGATTGCAATTACCGAACCGGGTGTGAGCCTTGTTTTCTCTATCTTGTTTAAACCTTTAATTACATTCTTGCAATTGTTAATCATTAGTAGTATCAACCCAATTACATTAGTAATTTTAATTCACATCTTTTCAATCAAACAAAAATACACAAAAACAAGATAGCAAGCTTCATAATTGTGACACCTTTTGAGAATTCATCCAAATCCATTCGCAAACCACATACTCTTCGTGGTTCGACCCCTTACTACCACTAACTATTTGTTAAGGGTAATTTGGGCATATAAATATTATCTTTGACCGGAGCGCGACACTCCGATCAAATTTTGGCGCCGTTGCCGGGGAGTGCGTGCGCTTTGTGTTTGGATTATTGTTTGAATTCCGTGATTATCTGTTTAAGTTGTTTAGTTTCTTTTTGTACTTTGTCTTTTTCCTTGTTACTTGTTACGCGGGTGTGTTACTTGTGCAGGTTACAGGTAGTGTATGCATACGCGAAACTCCGGGAGGACTTCACCATTAGTCTACGAACCGGAAATCGAAAGAGTAGCAAGAAGAAATCTAGCAAGCCGGTTAGAAGCAACTCTTGCTTCTGATCAAACCAATCAAACACCACAACTTACACCGACCATTGAAACCGATTAAATGGCGAACCAAAACTCCAACCAAAACTTTAACCAAAACAAAAACCCGAACCAATTCCAATACCGAAGCAACTTCAATCCCGCCCAAAACGTTCAACCTACACCTCAAGAGCAACCGGGTGGTAACTACTCTAGACCACCCACACCACCTTTCCGATCCCAAAACCCGAATAACAACCAAAGAACACCCCAACAACAAAACCTCAACCGACACAACTCTTTACCTACTAACCTCGACGACCAGAATGTCAACTCTGACCGTAGAGGTAATCGAGATCGCGGCAATCCCACGAACGAAGACCCATTTTTCAACATCGACGATTTGAGAGACGCTATCCCCGATGACGAACCGTATAGTGTTCCCGGTTACCAATCGCCGGAGCATGTGAGTGTTCACACGGAATACTCGGACGATGGGGGTAATTATGATGATCGAGCTAATGATGATGAAGATTGGGGGTATGTGAATAGGGGGAATGTCTACAATGCGAGAGGTTTTGAAGATGAAGAGTTTGGATACCAAAACGCCAATTTTGTAGGGAATGATGATTATGGGTATGGGGATAGGAGAAATGACGGTTACGAAAATAACCGCCAACCACGAAACAACAACCAAAGGAACCGAAATGATGGGTTTTATAACAACAACAACAATGCTAACCCTAACCGGATTCCTCGTTTTGTGGGAGGGGGTAATTAACGGGGTAACCAAGGTGGGAACCGAAGAGGTGATAGGGGAGGTGATCGAAGAGACAACCGAAGGCCGGTTGATCAAGAGGTTAACGGTCCACAACGTCGTCAACAACCTCCACGGGGAGTGAATGACCATTTCCGACCGGTGGTCACCGAGAATGATTCACCGATTGTTTGCGAAAGAAGAATGTTCGATTGTAAGCCGCATTACATCAATATACTTCCCCATTTCAATGGGAGGTCTAATGATGAACCGTATACACACTTGGCGAAATTTTCATCGATATGTAACACGATCGGGGGGCACAACTTCGCATTAGAGGAGGTCAAACTTCGTTTATTCCAATTTTCTCTAAAAGGCAAGGCGAAGCAATGGTTTCTTACACTTCCGACGAATAGTATTCGGACATGGGGCGAGATGCAACAAGTCTTCCTTGACGAGTATTATTCGATGGCAAAGACCGACGATGCTAGAGATGAAATTCGGTCTTTTCGCCAACTTTCGAGTGAACCGTTACATGAAGCATTCACTCGATTCAAGGAATTGATCCGGAAGTGCCCACATCATCAAATCAAAAAATGGGAGTTGGTCAAATGCTTCATAAGGGGTTTGGATGATGAGACATGGAACCGCCTTGAATCGACCAGCAATGGAACCTTGTTAAGCAATCACGAGGATGATGATTGGGAGTTCTTAGAAAGAATGAGTAAGAGATCTAAGGCGAAAGAGTCGGCCGACCGAGCCAAAAAGCACCCTACCTCAAGGTCCTGGCCCGATCGTGATGCGAATTCCAAGGATCGGATCGACACGTTGGAGCGGGAGTTGGCCCGCATGAAGAAAAGAGAAGTGAATGCGGTGCAGTACGTCGTATGTGAAGAATGCGGAGATATCGGTCACCGGACCGAAAATTATCAAGCCACCGTGGAGATGAATCAAGTGTATGGGGACCGAAGGCAATATGACATGAACTCCAACACTTATCACCCCGGATTGAGAAACCATCCCAACTTCCGATATGGGAATGCCGCGAATCAAATGAACCCAAATTTTCAACCGGGTAACCAAAGCGGGTCATCATATCAGAATCGCCAAGGAAGTAATCAAGGGGGTAACCAAGGGTATCAAAACCTTGAAGGTAATTATCAACGTGGTTAGTGGAAATGGGGTAATGCTTCTAACTCTCAAGATGATCCGACTAATTCAAAATTTGATGCCATCATGAATGCTATGAGTAATCTTACCAATTCACAACAAGCTCTTACCAGTTCACAACAAGCTCTTACTGATTCATACCAAGAGTTCAAAGCCGAAGTAAAGAAAGAGTTTGAAGTGAAGGATAAATCTCAAAAGGCATTAGAGAAGCAAGTGGGGCAACTTGCTCAAGAGATGGCTCAGATTCGTGGAAGCGGAGGAGGACTTCCAAGTGACACTACAGTGAACCCGAAGCATCAAGGTTCTAGCACAAGCAATGTGAGGAATGCACGCGTTAACGCGGTAAGCATTCTTTTAAATAATGAAGTTTGTAGTGTTGAAAGCATTCCACCACCACAATTCGTTGATGGTGTAGTGGAAGATATAAGTGATGAGCCGAAAAGTAAAAATGAACACGAAACGATTTCACAAAGTACAATTGAAAATGTAACTAGAAATGCTTTTTGGGAAAATTGTTTAAATCAACTTAACCCGCTTAATGTATCGAAAAGTGAAGAACGGTGCCCACCAAAGGACGAGGGGTGGGAAAATTTTAAACAAGCTAAAATTAATTTGCCGTTACTTGATGACATTAAAAAGGTTCCGGCTCATGTGGAATGCTTGAAAGAGTTGAGCATAAAAAAACGGCACAATAAATTACCCAACCCGGTTGATTTAGTATCACATGTTAGTGCCGTCTTATCGAGTGCGCTTCCCCAAAAAGCTCAAGATCCGGGAGATCCTCTTATTCCAATTCAAATTGGAACATTCAAAATTGAGAGGGCGCTTCTAGATCTTGGAGCTTGTGTAAGCATCTTGCCCGGGAGTCTATACGACCAATATGATTTTGGTCCATTGAAAAAGTTTGACACTCCCGTGGTGTTGGCTGATCAGACGCCCACGCATCCAAGGGGGATGGTGGAGGATGTAATTGTTAAAGCGGATGATTGCTACTACCCAGTTGACTTTTTGGTGGTAGACTATGTTGGGTGTGTTGAGGACACCCAACCGATAGTTATCCTGGGTAGGTCGTTCCTGGCAACTGCTAATGCTATAATAAATTGTGCAACGGGAACGTTAAGCATGAAGTTTGGAGACCGGGAGTTAAATTTAAATGTTTTTCCAAACTTTACTAACCCACTTGGTGAGGACACGTGTCCCAAGAAGGACACAAATCCAAACAAAAAGATGTGTGCTATGGTTGGTAGGTTTGGAGAAACAAAGAAGAAAACGATCAAGAAGAAAAAGACGAAAAAGTCACCTATAGAAAAGAAGAAGGAAGAGGAGGTGAGGAAGTTTGGACCATTTGGCAACAAATGGTACCAATCACCGGTGGGTGATTTCGAGGAGCTCGTGGACGGCAAGCACGCCATTCGACCACCATGAGGTGGTAAGTTAATTGTTGTTGTATACATTTTTTAGTTAGTTTTAGTTAGTTTTAGTTTTTCTCCGTAGTTTTGTTGTTGTTGTTGTTATTGTTGTTGTATAATTTGTTATTTCGTTTTAGTAGTTAATTGAACGTTGTGGGTGTGTTCCCTATATAACCCTCACGAGACCTCTCGTCCTCCCAAGCTATTGGGGGGTTTAAAAGGGCTTGTTGCATAAGCTAAATGCAATCGTGATTCCTACGAAAGTGAGTTAGGTTTGTTGTTGTTGTAAATTATTTTCCACATAAATCAAAGTGAAACAACGTATAGCTTGGTAATATTTTCAGAAAAGTGGTAGAACTAGGTAACTAACAAATTTTGATGGTTGTGAGAAGCATGCTTCTACACAAGGGTTAAGATTTGTAGGTACATTAAGTTCGTGGGACGAACGCTTTCTTGAAGAGAAGAAGAGCACACGAGGAATGAGCTCAAAATCAGGTGCATACATTTCTTTTTACTTTTGATTTTTAGGTTAGCAAATAAGTGGATTGTAAATTGTATATTATGTTTCCGGGGTGAAATTTTTGGGAAGTTAGCCGTGTCACATCCCTTGTGTGCTTTAAAAACTCTAGTTCTTACACATTGAGGACAATGTTTACCTCAAGTGTGGGGATGGGGGAGTAGTAAAAGTTTTCGATTTTAACCCGTTCATTTAAACACTACACATTGAGGACAATGTTTACCTCAAGTGTGGGGATGGGGGAAAATTTCAAAAATATCTTGTTTCAAAAGCGATCTTAAAAGCACAAGTAACTAAGTCAACGAGGGATGTCACAACCCATTTGGTCTTTTGTCATGGTCAAGTTCAAATTAATAGCATGACGGGTATTTAGCGGGTGGTTATTTGGGAATAATCCGCTTAAGAAACTAGCATTTTATGCACATCACATACCATACCCTTATACGTGAGGATTTGAGCCACTTTTATATCATAGATTTACATACATGTGTTTCTTTGTTTGAGTGGACCATTAGTCGCGTATTGTAGAACTTGCAACTTTTGATACGTTTGAGACCATAGACCGAATACAAGCACGAGAATGACTAAGGCATTAGGTAAACCTTTTTCCTTTTACACCATTTTTATATCCTTACCCGAAAATTATCCCCTAGTAGCCAACTTTGAGCCTAATCCTTTCGTTTGATCACCCTATAGCCCATAACCTTAAACCTTTTTGTTTTAACCCGTGTGATGGAAATTCGATTATAGGAATTGTATTTGTATAGTTGTGTTTGATTGCTTATAAAAAAAAGAGAAAAATCAGAAAATGCTTGAAAAAGAATTGAAAAGCGTTGAGGAAAACACAAAAAGAAGTGTTAGTAGTTGTTGAATAAAAGGCGAAAGTTGTTGCCCTATATTTGATGTTTATATTTAGTTTTGTTTAGTTTAGTGGTTTGTAATAAAAATCGAGTTTTCATCACCTTAGCCACTTTAAAATATCCTATTCCCTACCCTTAGCCTAGTCCCGTTACAACCCTTACAAAGACCTTATGACTTGTGCCTAGTATTCGTGATCAGTGGTGGAGAATGATTGAGGTGCAAGCCTATGCGGGTACGTGTTCTAATCGGTTTTGAGCGAGTAGTCTTTGAAGTGCTAATACATTATAAACATTAGCCAATTTACAATCCGAGTGGAGAGAACATTGTGAGGGATGTGTATGAATTGTTGGTTTCGAGGGCGGGTTAATCTTGGATAACCATTTTATATGTGAATTCACTTTACCGTTAAATATGTTAAAAATTGTAAAGAGTTTGAACTTTAGCAGGACAATAGACCTTAACCTTCGTCTCGGGAATGGGGAGTGTATTCGTTGTTCGACCCACGTGAAAGTGAAAAAAAAATTTGCTTGAGGGCAAGCAAAAGACAAGTGTGGGGATGTGATACGTGGTTGAAAACCGGTGATCGTTTATGCTTAAGTTGATGGTTTTACATAGCTTTTAATCTTAAATAGCCTACTTTTAATGGGATTTGTGTTTTACAGGTCTAAAAGAGTTTAAGGAGCTAATCGGGAGCTTTACGGAGCACCGGGAGCGAACGGGATCAACCGGGGATGTGAAATGAACAAAACCGGGTTAATCACGAAGATTGGATGTGTTTTGGGGGATATTGATAAATTTAAAATGAATATATTGGAAGATGGCATGATAGAGGGCTGAATTACGAGTACGTGGGCGAAAACGGTGCGTAAAACGGAGCTATAACGAAGAAGTTAGGAAGAAAATAAAAAATGGTATTTAGAGGCACCGTAGGCGACGCCCAAAAGGGCCGTCGGCGACGGCCTCTGGTTTGTTCCGTCGGCCAGAAACCTCCGTAAACAGCTAATTAAGCCGTCGGGCGAAACTGAGACTTCCAGGGGCCGTCGGGGACGCCCTAAATGGCCGTCGGCGACGCCACCTGCATTCTCATATCGCGAAAAACTTGATTTTTGAGTTGGAGACGAGTTATAACATCAATTTTGACCAAGAAACGGGGGTTACACTTGTTTTTGAGTTTGAAACTTGTTCTTGGAGCCTAATATCATCACCATCATCACTTCCAATCCATCTCGGACACCTTCCATCATCCGAATCAACTGAATCACCACTCAACCCATCATCATCTCCATCATTCAAACCCTAACCATTCCACCATCCATTCACTTCCATAATTACCCAAACCCTAATCACCATTCCATCATTCTCCAAACTCAAGATGACCCAATTCAAGCTTCCATCATCCGTTGATCGTGCCTCTTCGACCATGAGCGGCTAATTCTTGGAGGTTTCACCCCGGTGTAGGTTATTGTAAGTCTAGGGTTTGAACAATGTTTTAGTTTGATTTTGTGACAACTTGAATTGTATTTGAATTGATTGACAATTGTCTTGCATTTGAACTATATTTGTGAATTGTCGAGTGAGTTATGAAATTTGACTTTGCGAAACAAGTTTGTGCAATTATGCCTTGTCATTCAAAAGGTTTTACTTGTCCGAAGTAACAAAGTGCATTGTGGTCCGTGATATGCGTTGATAGCAATTGGCACCTAAGCTTTGATGATAGAAATCCGTTAATAACATATTCAAGTGAATCAAATTTAAAACGTGTAAGAACCCTAGGATTGCAATTACCGAACCGGGTGTGAGCCTTGTTTTCTCTATCTTGTTTAAACCTTTAATTACATTCTTGCAATTGTTAATCATTAGTAGTATCAACCCAATTACATTAGTAATTTTAATTCACATCTTTTCAATCAAACAAAAATACACAAAAACAAGATAGCAAGCTTCATAATTGTGACACCTTTTGAGAATTCATCCAAATCCATTCGCAAACCACATACTCTTCGTGGTTCGACCCCCCTTACTACCACTAACTATTTGTTAAGGGTAATTTGGGCATATAAATATTATCTTTGACCGGAGCGCGACACTCCGATCAGATACTTATAAAGCGAGATTTGTAGCAAAAGGTTTCACTCAAACTCAATGGGTTGATTATGATGAGTCCTTCTCGCCCGTGGCGATGCTAAAGTCAATTAGGATATTATTTGCCATAGCTGCACATTATGATTATGAGATTTGGAAAATGGATGTCAAAACGGCTTTCCTCAATAGATATCTTGATGAAGATGTCTATATGGTTCAGCCTGAAGGTTTTGTCGATCCAAAACATCCTAACAAAGTATGCAAGTTAAAGAAATCAATCTACGGATTGAAACAAGCATCAAGAAGTTGGAATCACCGTTTTGATGAAGAGATTAAGAAAATTGGATTCATCAAGAACGCTGATGAAGCTTGTGTGTATAAGAAGGCTAGTGGGAGCATCATCACTTTCTTAGCATTGTATGTCAATGACATTCTACTATTTGGAAATGACATTCCAACCATGGAAGGTGTTAAAACCTGGCTTGGAAGTTGTTTTTCCATTAAAGATCTTGGAGAAGCCGCCTATATTTTGGGAATAAAGATCTATAGGGATAGATCAAGGCGCTTGATAGGTTTAAACCAAAGTGCATACATTGACAAAGTCTTGAAAAGGTTCAAGATGGATAACTCTAAGAAAGGTTTGGTATCTATTCAAAAGGGGACAATATTGAATGCATCTCAATGTCCAAGCTCAAAGGATGAGCAAGAAAGAATGAAAGGAGTCCCATATGCGTCTGCTATAGGATCCATCATGTATGCAATGATATGCACTAGATCGGACGTGTCATGCGCTTTAAGCATAACGAGTAGATACCAGCAAAATCCAGGTAAGAGTCATTGGATGGCTGTTAAAAGTATATTGAAATACTTTAGAAGGACTAATGATATGTTTCTAATATATAGATCTGGTGAAGAGGAACTCGTTGTAAAGGGTTACATGGATGCGAGTTTCCAAACTGATCGAGATGATTCTCGATCACAATCGGGGTATGTCTTCATTTTAAATGGAGCAGCAGTCTCTTGGAAGAGCTCGAAGCAAGATGTGGTAGCGTTGTCCACTATAGAATCAGAATTCGTCGTCGCTTCATTGGCAGCGCAAGAAGCTGCATGGCTAAAGAAATTCATTGCTGACCTAGGAGTAGTCCCTACCAATCAAGAACCCCTAGAGATCTTACTTGTGGGAACAAATATGAGTGTAAGACTATTGTGAACTTGGATTGGTGGATATTCATTAGGTATGAATATAGAGCAAAGTGTTGCTGCAAAAGTTCATAGATATTTGTGGGATATAAATATTGGACCGACCCGATCTCAAATATTACTGCATGGAATCTTTTATGATTGATCATAAGTAAATTTGAGTAAAGGCGAATATAATAGTATCCTCTGACCTGAGATACATATCGGGTCTTGATATTCACCAAATATTATACCTTGACCGAGTTCTTTGTTGTCCGTAACATGACAGTACATAAGGCTAAGCTCAGGTGTGGTACAAGGTGATTGTGAGAGACGTATGTAGTCAAGAAGGGATTTTTTACTCTTATTCGTTGAGAGTAAGATTTCTAAGGCCTGCTAAAGTTAAATCAACAGAGTATGATCACTCTATGTCTCTGGATTTAACATGACATCTCGAATAAAAGGATAAATAATCGATTCACCTAAATCATGTTTAAGTAAGGGACTTGAAGGGGATGATGTTATTGAATGGCACTTCGTCAAACGTATTAGGTGTAGTAAACCGTTGTTAGGCGGTATTTGGTACTTGCATCAATCTTCTATGTATCTTGTGCAAGTGGGAGATTGTTGGAATCAGTATGCCTAAGACACATATTAAATTGATGTGGCCAGTACGTTATGATCCAAGTCGGGTCATACCCAATAACAAGCTAGATAAACACCTACAATATTTATTTTATGATATGATCAAAAAAATAAATAAATATTAGAGTAAACTGCCATTTTGGTCCCTATGGTTTGGGCAACTTTGCCATTTTAGTCCAAATCTCAAACTTTTTAAATATGGGTCCCTGTGGTTTGCATTTTGTTGCCATTTTAGTCCAAATCTCAAAAACTCTCATTTTTTACTGTTCCAACATGCTTTTTTGTCTTTATGTGCAGGGGTATATTTGTCCAAGTACATTTCATTAAACATTTTCTTAATTAAAAAACCCCAAATAAATAACCTCCTTACACCCTTTCTCCCTCATCTGATCAGAACCCTCCAAGTACATTTCATTGCCTCAAAAGATAAAACCCTAAAATCCTTCATCAGCCGCACATAGAGGTGTACAAATCGGTTATTAAAAAACCGGTTAAAAAAACCGGTTTTTTCACCCAAAATAAAAACCGATTTTTTTATAACCGGTTCCGGTTACTAACCGGTTTTTGAGGTCCAAAACAATAACCGGTATAACCGGTTGGGACCGGTTTTTAACCGGTTTTTCCCAAAAAAAAAACCGGTTCGGTTAATAACCGTTTTTTGAAGTCAAGAATAGTAACCGGTATAAAAACCGGCGTTAAAAAAAAAACCGGTTATAAAAAAACCGGTTAAAAAAAACCAGTTTCGGTTTTTTTTCCGGTTTCGGTTCTAAAACCAGTTTTTTTGTACACCTCTAGCCGCACACCCTTTCTCCCTCATCTGATCAGAACCCTCCGGTTGCCGGAGCACCCCCCTCCCCCCCCCCCCCCCCGTCGTCGTTCCTGCCGTCATGCAGAACTACCTCCACCATCTTCAACCTCCAGTAGCCTAACATCATCATTGACCTGCTATCCAGCAGAACACCGAAATCAATCTTCAAAAAAATGAAAAAGGACGAGGGAAACAGAGAGAAGTGTTACCGGTAAAACAACTCATCGGACCAAAAACCGTGCCGCTGCTATCGCCGGCGTGGCTCCGCTGTCTCCCCTGCTCCGATCTCTCTCTCATCGACGTCACTCTCTTTCTTCGCCGTCACTCTCTTTCTCTCTCTCTCTCTCTCTCTCTCTGTTTCTTCGCCGTGCCACCACCAGACGGTGGTGGTGGTGGTGGTGGTTGGCTGGTACACAGATCAAAGGGAGGGGTGGTTTAGGGGGTTTGGATGTGTGGTGAGGTACAAGAGAGTGAGAGAGGGTGTGTAAAGGAGAGTATTTATTTGAGGGTTTTAATTAAGAAAATGTTTTAATGAAATGTACTTGGACAAATATACCCTTGCATAAAAAGACAAAAAAAACATGTTGGAACAGTAAAAATGAGAGTTTTTGAGATTTGGACTAAAATGGCAACAAAATGCAAACCACAGGGACCCAGATTTAAAAAGTTTGAGATTTGAACTAAAATGGCAAAACTGCCCAAACCATAGGAACCAAAATGGCAGTTTACTCTAAATATTAACACTTAGAATATTTAGAAATTGGTTTTCTAAATAATTGCACTTGAGAAACTAATAAATTATATTGATCATTTATTTTGAGAGAATATTTTATTTTGTTATTTAATGGGTTAAATAACATTTTAAAAGGTTGTGAGATGTTGCATAAAGTATTGTTAAATGTTATGTTACATTTTATAAAAGTTATAAATAAATACAAGACTTAAAATTAAAGGAAAAATTTTGAAATTTTGGGTGGGAAATGCCCTTAGTGGTCGGCCCTATGTGGGTTCCAAAGGTGGGTTTTCACCACTTCCTATACATGCAACAAATCTCTAAAAGGTCATACTTGAATGCTTATTCTCTCACATACTTTCTCTCACTAAGTTTCTTGTGCAAAACCCTCTTTTTCTCTCTAGGATTTTCGGCCAACAGGAGGATTCAAGAGAGTTTTATAAGTGAAAATCCTAGCAACATTAAGGTGTTTATTGGAGGCTTGGGTTATACTTGCTTGAGGTCTTTTTGCTTGGAGGCTACCATCAAGAAACATCATCTTCTTCAAGACTCCTTGCTCTTTGAAAGGTAGTTTCATAAAACACCTTATGGTTGTGTTTTGATAGCATGCATGTTCATATATGGATCCGGTTTATTGGGTTTTACATATAAAAGGAGTTTTATATCTAGTAAGTAGCATATTTTAAATAATTCTTCTGCTGCGTTTTTCATTTATATAGACAAAATGACTTTGATAAACATGTGAAAAACCCAACATATTCATCTCTATATTTTTCAACTGATTACTAATTACCTCAAATCGAATATGTTTTCTAGATGCGATGTTATTTGACGAGTCTGAATTATGTTTTACTTGTTAATTTTGAACATTGCATGAGGTTTATCTGTTTGATTTGGATTCTTCAGATTCATTTTAAGTTGTTATCTAAAATTATTAGGTTAGAGTTTATGTATAAGTGTGTGCGTGTGTATAGATAGGGAAAAGATAAATCGAAAACCCACCATGGTTTAAAAAAGCCCCAAAAAACTTCATCTCCATCATCCATCTCATATGATAAATGGTGGATATTAAAAATGTACGAAAAAGTAGTTTTTTCAGACAATATAAGCATAACAACTTACACTTTTCTCTCTTCTCTCTCATCCTTCGCTGTAAAAAAAGTAATATACTTTTTAGGCGCGTTACAAAATAAAAACTTCGTAAATTATAAGTTCTAAAATCCATATACTTCATACAATCTAAAAAACAGCTTCCAAAAAAACAATAAAAAATATAACAGGTGAGTTACAAAAAATGAGAACAACTGAAAAAAAATGTAATATATTCTCTCTACTCTCTCTAGTGTTACGAAAAGTGTGTCAGATGTCTGGTAAAATGTTGCAGCGTAAAAGTGTAACAAGTGGCAACCTAATATCCATCCATACGATTTCAGAGTTTTTATAACTCACATGAGATTTCTCCCTGTAATTCATATATATATAATAAAAAAGAAAACTATAAATTGACAAAAATACCCTTGATATATTGACTTTTTTTAATGGAGTTAGATCGCTGGATGAAAATGACAGAATTAGAAACCTCACACAAATGTGAAAAAAACTATTTAGACTAAAGTAATAATTTTGGTCAAAGAAAAGGGACTAAAATAACAATTTACTCCAAAGATATCATGATATTAATTTCAAAGAAAGCATATAATTTCAAAGATGGCAGGTAAGATGTCTCATATGTAGCAAACTAGTGGGATTGATCGGGTTTTCTTGTGAGGATTAGATGAATATGGCTTTGGTTCGTCATTGTATTGGTAGGTTAGGGTAGGGTAGCAGAATTGGTATAGGTTACAGCTTACAATATAAAAATACTCTATTTTGAACACAAAATTGTGTGTCAACGAAACTAATGCCATAATGTAAAGGAAAAAAAGTAAATCGAATCATGTATTCAACTTTTAAAAAAATATCACGAGTTATCAGAGAAAAATGAAACTAGTTAAAAGTTAATGATCGCGAGTTATCGGAGAAAAATCAAATTAAATTGGTTAGAAACGTGTATTATTTATTAGGGCTGGCAATAGATATCTGTATAAGACACGATTAAACTTGTTTACTGAAAAAGTACACTACTTGGTTTTTTACTTTTTTAAAAATAAATAGAATTAGGAGGCTACGAACAATCATTTTTTCTCCTTGGTACATAAAACATACAACTGTGTTATAGACATGAGATATAAAGTAGTTAAACAACAGGGACAGAGCTTAGTGGAAACTCGGGGATGCAACCCCCCCCCCCCCTGAATGTTTCGGCTAGAAGTGTAAAATTTCTGATTTTTTGTCCAAAAATTTTAAAATTATAAAGGATCACCCCGAATTATTTTGCCTAAATATTTATACAATATATTACGCCCCGCTTGCAGTATGCTCATATAATGTATATATGTGTGAGCGCTCGGGGGGCAAAAGTGAAAGTGCACTAATTTTAACGTTATTTTACTAATTTCGTGAAAATAACGTTAAAAGAGGGGGATGGTTAATCATGCATCATGTGGTGGCGTTGATAGCCAAAAGACAAGGGGGTACAGGCACTAATCGGCGTTTCTCTCAATTGCTGAGTGTTATGTGCCTTATGTCCAAGGCTTGATGCAAAACTACAATCGAGTCGGGGGTCTCATTGGAAGCAGCCTCTCTATTCCTACGGGGTAGAGGTAAGGCTGTCTACATCTCACCCTCCTCAGACCCTACCTTGGCTTTGCTATTGGTGGGATATACTAAATGATGATGATGATGATGATGATGATGATGATGATGATGATGATGATGATGATGATGATGATGATGATGATGATGATGATGATGATGATGATGATGATGATGATGATGATGATGATGATGATGATGATGATGATGATGATGATGATGATGATGATGATGATGATGATGATGATGATGATGATGATGATGATGATGATGATGATGATGATGATGATGATGATGATGATGATGATGATGATGATGATGATGATGATGATGATGATGATGATGATGATGATGATGATGATGATGATGATGTATAAATTGGGTCCTATGACTTTCCGCCCCCCGGAACTTTTAGTCAAGCTCCGCCACTATTAAACAAGATGTATTCATGTTTAATACTTATGTTATTCGCGTCGTCAGAGAGCTGTTAAACCCGATAAGACACGATTTGTCACCCCTCTAATATATAATAGGGGTGATGTTAATTGTAAATAAAATATCTAGCAGTGTTCCCTCAAAATTAATATATCATTAAATTTGGTTATGGTTTTTTTGTCAAATTGAATTTTAATAATCTCACGACTTGATAGTTGGCCAATAATAATCACATCTTTAAAAATTGACACTCACAGTCCCACTGGAACTCCGTTAAATAATAGAAGGTTAGAATTGTATTATTTATGGTTGTGACAGGGGTCGATGGTGATGCAATGACAAGTTGGTGTGCTGGTTTTGAGGTTGCTTGTGGCAGGTAGTCGTGGTGTGAACTATAGTGATGGAGATGGAGGCAATGAAGGTGGTGGCGTAATGGTGGTGGTGGTGTCAACTATAGTGATGGAGATGGAGGCACGATGGTGGTGGCGTCAACTATGGTGGTGGAGATGGAGGCAACGATGGCGGTGACGAAGGAGTGCCTACGACAAGTAGGTCACTGAAAGTCGGATGACTTCAGTGGGATGACGTATTAGTCGACTTCAATTTCTCATGTAATAACGTCATTTGATAAGTTTGTTCCACAGAACACCATATGCCCTTTCAATTCTATGGTACGTTCCATAGAAGGCCATATGCCCTTTCAATTCTATGGTTTGTGAGTTGTGACTGATGAAGTACCATAAACCACTTGGCGATTTTGGTAAATATAAGTTCATGGAACTGTCTTTATGATAATCATAAGCGTTTTGACTGGCTGTTTCGATATCTGCTTCTGGTTATTATAACCTTTTTGATCCGTTTAGGTAAGGAAAAGTATTTAAAAAAACCCCATCTGTTTCTTGCTTATTTATATCTGCAGATAAACTGTACAACCATCCTTGCTAATTGATTCTCCTACAATTTATTCTCACTAGAAAATGAAACTAACAAAGTCTTGAAGAAACTCAGCAGTGCATTGTATTCCTCCTGTCAGAAAGGTGACCAAGCTGAAATTAGTAATCTTGATATAAAATAACCTCACAAATATACATACACAACACATATATGTATTATTCAGTGGCAGCAACATTGGTGGCCTAGCGGTAGAAATTTTGATCCCCTATATTTGGGTCAGTGTGGGTGATGATGGTTAATCTTCAACGGGTGAAATAAAAAAAAAGCTAAAAGAGAAACTGATCAAATGTGTCAAACGGGCAAGTTGATATTTCATGGTCACAAGTTACAGTTTCCTAAATTGTTAAATTTATTAAAATTAAATCACTATTTATAAAATAAAGAGAATACGGACATAATATGTTTGCGAGTCAACCTAACTCCACGTGATCCAACCCTACTTAAAACATCACTTTTCAACCCGAACACATTTTGAAACATCCAACCCGGCTGTTTTGCCACCTCTAATTCGAATAAGCTGTAGGGATGGGATTGGTACAGTACCCGTACTCGTATTGATACCGAAAATACCAATACTGAATTTGAACAAAACTGGGTACCAAATACCGTGCTGAATATATTGGTACGGTACCCGCTTTGGTACCACTTTGTTTCAATTTTATTTTTTTAGCACTCGTACATGTAAGAAATAGGTAAAATTGGCACGAGTACTAATACAATACGATTACCAAATAGGTAAAATCGGTACGAGTACGAATACGATACGATACGGGTACCAAATAGGTAAAATCGATACAAGTAACATAATACAAAATAAAACATAATATAAAAAACTTTTATAAAACTATATAAAATTCAGTACCAATACCCTTTTTTACCTGTACCTGTACCGATACCGAAAGTACCGAATACCAAAATCAATAAAACTGGGTACCGATACATGTATCGAATACCTAAAATCAGTACAGGTACGGGTATTTGGGAAAAAAAGCTCATCCCTAGTAAGCTGTACCATCTAGAAAAAAAAGTCTCTTATTAATTTATATGATTCGATAAAGCTTACTATCTAGAAAAAGAACGCCTTATTAATTTATATGACTCTATAAGGTCCTCCATCTTACCCTTAAGGTCCTCCACCTTACCCTTTACTTATGTAAATACAGGCGCTTATTGGTATCACCACGTTTTCGGGTCTGTGTATTTTCCTTTTTTGGGTCTGAGGATTATTTTTCTTACCAGATCCGGTCACCAAAATTTCAACAGTAATGTACACTTTAGGATCAAGGAACACACACAATGGTAATCATAGTTGTCAATAGCGGCTTTAGCGACCGCTATAGCGTGCTATGTAGCGAAGCGACCAAGTGTCGCTATTTGGGTCATAGCAACCAATAGCGTGAATAGCGACAGTTTTTTTTTTATGTAAATAGCAATTAGACATAGCTATAACATAGCTGGATTTATAGGTTTTTGTTAAATATACATGCAAAATAGCATATATACCAAGGTATTTTGATATAATATACATATAAAAATTTTCAAAATTCTTTTTCTAATGTATCGCTATATATAAAATAGCGGTCGCTATTTGTCGGTATTCGCTATGTAGCATATAGGTCCCTTGTCGCTATTCGCTATTAACAACTATGATGGTAATAACATAAACAACTTCTCGATTCAATTCATACTAAAAGCCTAAAACCGCTTCACAATCTCTACACTTCTCTTTTATTGGGCTTATCTTGTCATCGTTCAAACATAAAAGAGTTGTCATCGTCCAAAATTACACGTCACCCGATAGCCAGACACATTGTTCACAAATCTTTACTTTTGGTACAGTTACATATCTTGAGGATCGTCCAACCTATAAATCTAATTATAATTCATCGATTCAGAGTTTCAGACTACCATAATCATATTAACAAGGATTAAAAAAAATATAGATCAAAATAAATTTAGTCCGGTTTATAGTTGCCTTTTGTAAAAAAAAAATCTACTTGTGACGTGTTTCACAGAATAAACCACACTCTGACGTTAAACGACGAAGTGTTATATAGCGCCAATAATTCTATCTAAAGAAAGCTTTAAGGATATACGTACTTACCCGATTCTCACGTTCAGATAAACTCCTTGCAAGTTGACTTGTTGTGCCCTGTGCACTTGCATCTGCTGCACTGAAGTTGACGTTTATTCGCCTCCAGCATTCCAAGTTTCTTCGTCGGTGGCCGCCCCGGCGGCCGCCGCGTCGGTGGCGGCGTTACCGTCACAATACTCTGAGAGAACTCTTTCTGCAAAGGCTTTTCCTCGCTTGGAATAGGATGCACCGACTCCGAATAAGTTAACCTATAGCTCTCACACGTGAAATATCTAGCACAGTAATCATATGGGTCCCGCCCAAGACAACCAATAACCGCAATCGCGTGACAACAAGGCAGCCCCGTAAGCTGCCACCCTTTACAACTACAATCATAATTATTAATATCAACAACCTCGATAGTATCACCACGAACCTCAAACTTGTTTCCGGTGGGACCCGAGTTAAATACTTGAAGTGCGCATACTTTAATGCTTTCTTTTTCTAATCTCTCTTCTCTAAACGGAGTTAACCTCGTTAACCAATGGTTCGAAGCTAATCGTCTATTGTTAATTAACTCCATTATCTTGCCTCTTATCGTATCCACCATTTGAGTTATCGGTAATTCATGAGCTTCTGACGCCCAGCTGTAAAACATCTCACCGAAATTCGACGTCATGTGGTTATATCTCGCACCAGGAAAAAACGCATTAGCCCAATGTAACGGTTCACTTTCGATAACCCAATTGTAAGCTTCGAGTGAAATACTTTTGATGCTTTCGATGCATTTTTGAAAACCTTCGGGTCGCGGTGCGTAAGCTGCAGCGTAAAAATCGTCGATAATGAGACGTTTTACTTCATGGGAAAATTGTCCTTTTAAATCTCTAATAAGTTGTTCGGATAGAAACCGTAGGCAGTAAGCATGGTATACGCTATCGTCTTGAAAAACGTTGGAAATTGACTCTTTTAGACCCATTTCGCGGTCAGCAACAATAGTCAAACCGTGACATGTGGTCAACGCAGCCTTGAGTTGCTGTAGAAACCAAAGCCAGTTATCATCGGAAACTATATCCACAACAGCAAATGCAACAGGAAACACGTCATCGTCTCCGTCGGGCGCAGTTGCAGCCAATAATGTTCCTTGGTATTTCGACTTTAACGGTACACTACCGAGAAACAGTAACGGCCGGCAACCCTGTTGGAAACCGTACAACGAAGCGTGAAATGATACAAACAAACGGTGGAAACTTGAGTCGGGTTTAGTAGTGAAAGTCGCAAGACTTCCGGGATTCGTCTCCATTATCTGCTCGCAAAAATACGGCAACTGACCGTACGCTTCTTTATACGAACCTTGAAGCTGTTCCTTCGCGATTTCTTTTCCACGCCACGCTTGGAAATAATTTAACTGAACTCCGTATTGTTCTTTAATGTCGGTAACGATATCTTTCGGTTTGTAATTCGGAGATACTTTTAGTTTTTCCTTAATAACACCCGCGACCCAGCTTCTAGTCGCTTGATGACCCGTTGTCACGACCGATCCTTCACACGTGTGCATTGGATTCATCTTTTTAATACATATTAATTGCGTTGTCGAAAGTCTCGATGCGTGAATTCTCCATGGACAACCTTCGGCCTTGCATCGTACGGTCACGCGATGACTATCGTTCTTTTTATATTTAAAAGCGAATTGATGCGCGATTGAGTATTTCCGTAAGGCGTCACGGAAATCGTTTACACTGTTGAATCTCTGCCCTACGCCTGTAATGTTGTTCTGCCATTGTTGTGCGGCTTTCATGTGTTTTTCTTCGGAAGAACCGGAAAGAGGTAGAGACATAGAGAGCGGGATCTCGGAAGCCATAGCGATGTGTCCGTCGACGTTAACAATGTGTTCGTCAACGTTAGCGAGATCGTCAGGTACGTCAAACGTAGAATCTAGAAGAACACGTGGACTTATTTCGTCCATGTCATCATCCAAGACACATGGAGTGGCGTCAGCGAGAATTCCAGCCTCTGATAATGTTGTTCTACTCGACCTGCAACACCAAATGTGAGTAAACGATTAGTATTTAAAGGCAGAAATTTCAATCCGATTAAACGGGTTATGTTCTATTTTTCACAGGTCAAATGGGTTAATGCAAAAGATATGGTGGTTAAAAGTCCATTCGAAATGTATGAATCCCCCTAATCCACTTAAATAGTATAGGGTTAGAAGAGTATTGTAACTAGGGCTGCAAATGAACCGAACGTTCAGCGAACAGTTCGTTAACCCTTCAGCGGGAAGTTCATTGGTGTTTGTTCGTTTAATAAATGAATGAACAGGAACAAGAAATTTCGTTCGTTTAGTTAAACGAACGAACATGAACAAAGGCCGTGTTCGTTCATTTATGTTCGTGAACGTTCGGTAAAGTGTTCGTTTGTGTTCAATAGTTCATTAGTGTTTTTTAGTTTTTATAATTTTATATTTTATTTAAATATTTCAAAATTCCGACAGATAAAATATTTAATAAGTGTGAATGTATAATATTTTATGTTCATGAACACTTGTCTGTGTTCGTTTGTTTTCATATGTATTCATGAACATTAGTTTGTGTTTATTTGTGTTCATGAAAGTTCGTTACCTAAATTAACAAACGAACACGAATAAGTGCATTTTCTTAACGAACAAACACGAGATAAAATCTTGTTCAGTAAGCGTTTAGAAACAGTTTATGAACACATATATTTCCTTAACGAGAAAGGGTTATGAAAACTACCTACTGGCCGGCATGTTGGAAACATCCGGAGCAACAACTTCTTCTACCATGACATACACATCAATGCTGCTAGAATTTCCATGAAACTTTATCATACGTTGAAGGTCTTTGTCATTGGAGATTGTGATAAGCGTCTTGCTATTTCCTGGTAGAAAATACTTTATAGAAATACAGCTATGAACACAACTAAACATCTCTGCAACCTCCATGTAAAAATCATTGTACTTTGAATCCTCATCAATGTCTATAGCATGAGCTTCACCGCCATCATATGACAATGAACCGTCACAAAGAGTCTTGAATGTGCCCCCTAACTGGCATATAGCAATCACTTTCTTACCACCCATGCCGTAATTTATGCCCTATAATACATCAATCACGTGTTAATTTTCAAATTCCGATCCCGATAGAATCACATGTTAATTTTCAAATTTCGATCCTGATAGAAAACATTAAATGTACCATTATAAACACCGAAAACACACAATACTAGAATATATTCAGCATTAAAAGTATTGGAACTCATAGAAACCTTAGAATTATGCAACATTAAACGTACCATTATAAATACCTAAAACACTTGATAGTAGAACACACTCATCATTAAAAGTATTGAAACTCATACAAACCCTAACAATAAGGGGGTGTTTGGTGTTGCGTTTTCAAAATAGATTATGCGTTTTCAAAATAGATTTGCGTTTTCAAAACTGCGTTTTGAAAAAGCATGTAGGTACATGCTTCTCCAAAACTGCGTTTTGGAGGCAGATAATCACTTTTTCATCCAAATACTTTTTTAGATTATTTATGTTTTACAAACGCAATAATCAAATAATCACTTCAAAACGTAATCCCAAACACCCTCTAAGTAACAATTTAGGGCTTTTTGAGGGCAAATTTTGAAAAAACTGAAACTGTAGATTCAAAAATTGCAAAATTCATACTTCAATAAATAAATCCCAACAGAAAACATAAATGTGCCATGATAAACACCTAAAACATACTATAGTATAACACATTCAACATTAAGAGTGTTGAAGCTCATACATAATAAACACCTAAAACACACAATAGTATAACACATTCAACATTTACGACATAAACCTTACACAAATCCTGACAATAAGTAACAATTTAGAGCTTTTTGAGTACAAATTTTAAAAAGAACCCTGGATTCAATTGTCATACTTCAATCCCAAAAAAAACACTAAATGTACCATTATAAACACCTAAAACACACAATAGTACAACACATTCATCACTAAGACCGTCCGTAGTGGGCGTGATTTTTTCAAAAAAAGCCCCCAAACACCCGAACACGCCAAAGCCCCACCCCCTTGGGCGTTTTTCGGCGTTATTTTCGAAAAAAAGCTCCAAAGCGTGTTTTAAATCACGCCAAAATGGCAAATTGTTGGCCAATCACATGCATCCCTCTTTTTCTTGGCCAATCCCCTTTTTTTGGTTAGTTTTTTTTTATTTAATTCTTTACACCCCTTTTTAACATAATACCCACATCCCCACTACACCCATTTTAGAAAAACGCCCAATAATGCCCTTGCTGACTGGACTGCCACATGGCGGAAAACGCCCAAGGGTGGGGCATTATTCACCCTTACCACTACGCATGGTCTAAAAGTACTAAAACTCATACAAACCCTAACAATAACGAACAAATTAGAGCTTTTTATCACAAATTCTGCAAACTTGAAACCCTAGATTCAAAAATCTCAAAATTCATACTTCAATCACAATAGATAACATTAATGCACCATTATAAACACCTAAAACACACATTCGCAAAACAGATTCAACATTAAAAGTACTAAAACTCATGCAAACCCTAACAAGAAGCAAAAATTTAGGGCTTTTATCACAAATTCTGCAAACCTGAAACCCTAGATTCAAAAACCACGAAATTCACACTTCAATCCACAACATATCAACAATGAGATGGAAATTAACATAGAACTGAACACAAACCCTAACTTGAGTACGCAAAAGGTGTTCTAACATTAAATTAACACCAATTGACATCGAAATTGAGGAGAAATCAGAAGAAATTCAGTACCTTTGATGGCGAATTTGGGGAAATTGAAACCGATGATTCGAAATTGATAAGAAATTAGGTGGAATGTGAAGGGGTGACAGACAGGTGTCTCAAATATTTGATATCAAGCGGGATTTTTATTATTATTACATGATGACGCATGAAAGAGAGTATATATAGATATGATATGAGGTTTGGCAATGTTGTGGAACATGATTGTGACCGACCCATCATTTTCTTTTCTTAAATTTTACTTTTCAATGACACTGATGTATAGGGCTGCAAACGAACCAAATGTTCGGCGAATAATTCGTGAGCCGTTTAGCGGGAGGTTTGTTTGTGTTCGATCGTTTATTAAACAAGCAAACACGAACAAAAAATTTCGTTCGTTTAGTTAAATGAACAAACATGAACAGAGGTCGTGTTCATTCGTTTATGTTCGTGAAGGTTCGGTAACGTATACGTTTGTGTTTTTGGTTTTTATATTTATTTAAATACTTTAAAATTCTGAAAAATTAAATATCTAATATGTGTGAGTGTATGATATATTATGTTCACGAACAATTGTTTGTATTCGTTTGTTTCCATTTGTGTTCATAAACATTATTTTGAGCTCATTTGTGTTCGTCAACGTTCGTTTTTATTCGTTGCCTAAAATTAACAAACAAACACATACGAACAGGAACAATTTCATTTCCTTAACAAACGAACACGAACACAAAATCTTATTCGATAAGTGTTCGTGCGCGAACACATATATTTCTTAACAAACGAACACGAACAAGGTCTTGTTCGTGTTCATTCGGTTTGTTTGCAGCCCTAGTGATGTATTCTTTGTTCGTTTGTTTATGTTCGTTTTTTATGTTCGTTTGTTTAAAATCGGATATGGGTAAGAATGTTTTGTTGCAAATAATCTTCTTGTGGTTGTGGTTCATAGTTTTCGTGTTTGTATTTGGATCTCATATAGTATAAGTCGAGGCCACGTAAGATTTTGTTAGTTGATGGCGATGGTATTGACTTACAAGTCAGCAGATAAGGTTTGCTATAACGTTTCTATGTTTCTTGATATTTAATTTAGGTCCATGTAATATAACTAGATTGGGATTTTCTTACATTAATTATGTTCATAGAATTTGGTAATTTTTCATGGTTTTCTAATGCTTGGTTCAAAGTGGTTACTTGATTTAGGGTGTATGGTAATTGGTATGTTTAAAGCAATAAAATGAGATTATGACAATGCTTTTTATGTATTGTGATAGTTAATGTCAGTGTTATTAATCATCTTGATATTATCATTGTTGTATTTAACACGTATAAGAATAGATGAATTAATGAACATTCATAATTGACCATATTCTCTTAAACATTCTGAATTTAAGCATTATAAACACCTAAAACACACAATAGTATATCACATTTAACATTAAGAGAATAGTACTAAAACTTGTACAAATCCTAGAAATAAGTAAAATTTTAGGGCTTTTTTCAATGTTTTAAAATCCGGTTTTTATACTTTACCGGATTTGGCTAAAAAACGGTTTAACCGGGTGTACCGAGCGGTTTAACCGGATGGTTCAACCAGTACAACCGGGCGGTTTGAACCGGTTTTTTTAAACATTGGCTTTTTTTGGGTGAACTTTGAGGATTCAAAAATCGCAAAACTCATACTTTAATCCACATTGTATTGGCAATGAGATGGATATTAACATAGAACTAAAACAACCCTAAACTAATTACTTGAAAGTGTAACAAAATCAAATTAACACCATGACAATGAAATCGAGAAGAAATCTGAAGAATTGCAGTACCTATGAGGATAAATTTGGGGAAACTTGAAACCCTAGATTCAAAAATCTCAAAATTCATACTTCAATCACAATAGATAACATTAATGCACCATTATAAACACCTAAAACACACATTCGCACAACAGATTCAACATTAAAAGTACTAAAACTCATGCAAACCCTAACAAGAAGCAAAAATTTAGGGCTTTTATCCCAAATTCTGCAAACCTGAAACCCTAGATTCAAAAACCGCGAAATTCACACTTCAATCCACAACACATCAACAATGAGATGGAAATTAACATAGAACTAAACACAAACCCTAACTTGATTACGCAAAAAGGTGTTCTAACATTAAATTAACACCAATTGACATCGAAATTGAGGAGAAATCAGAAGAAATTCAGTACCTTTGATGGCGAATTTGGGGAAATTGAAACTGATGATTCGAAATTGATAAGAAACTAGATGTAAGCCCCGCGGCGTTGCGGCTAGGGGCATACTAATTAAGTCGCACCATATACAAACAAAGCATAAACGCTATAAGAGGTAAAAACTTAATCTTTCATGAATTGGTCGATTGCGTGTTTGCTTGGTGAATCTTGAAGGCTGGTCAAAACCTGCTTCGATTGCCTTTCTTGCAGCTATTTGGAAGTTGATGGTGACATGGAAAAACTCGTCTATGGCTAATCTCCGATTCTGACCCGCCTTTTTAGTGCGCCTATTCAGCACTCATTTTTACCAACTTGCAAATTTTACCAAACCCACACATTTGGGATTGGATGTCCAAATTAACAACCTGAGTATCAAATATCAAAAGTTAAAACATTTTAAGCTCATTTTCATGGCAACCCCCACATATACAAAAACAACTCAATGTAATATAAATTGAAAGATATAAAGTGAAATCAAACAACCCCCTAGTCGAGCCCTAAACTCATTCGACGAAGACGAACCAGAAAACAAACCTAAACCCGCAGGCTCAACGACTGCTCAACCATGGTAGCCTGAGCAGTTTATAAAAATTAGTAACTTCCTAGGGTTCAGTTAGGTTTTCGTTAGAGGCGTACCTGTTCATTGTGAAGGCGGAACTCCGACTGGTGCAACGGTATGAGAACGATCGCGGGCAACGAAATTGACTACACGTTACCGTGTAGTCGATCAGCAAACTCCGGTTATAATTAACCTCCGGATCATAGTTTAAGCCACGCCACGCCACGCCCCTAGTGTGTGTTTACAATATCCCAAATGACACTTGCGGATGACACCACAAATGTAAATGGTTAGTAAAGGTAAAATTAAATCAAACAGACACCCATGTTCCAATCTAAGAAACCTTCTTCTTCATTAGCACAGCCCCGATCAATCTTTCGCAAAAAAAAATCCTCTTCCTCACATGTTCAATTTAAAGATTTTAGGCTCAGATTCTAATTTCATGGCTGCAGTTCTGGTTGCTTGATTTCAAGCATCACAGTTGCCATGCCAAAAATGCATCATAATCATCATCACCCAATCTAAGTTCGTTACAGCCACGAAGTGGGTACAACCCATAACAAAATATAACAACATAATGCACACAAAGGTTAACGGAAACACACATCCAAGGCTCAGGAAACCATCACGGCCAGGTAAGCATCGTATATCAGACCACCAAAAACTTCATACAACATCATCATAGCTCAACACATCGATATCCATGGAAAAAAAAGCAACAACCATAGCTGGTTTCAAACTCACGTGCAACAATGACACAAAAGCTAACCACGAAACCCCCAAAATTAAGGAAACACTATACATCCACAACCACCGTTCGTCGCCGTCATAGACGATTCGTAAACCGCCGACAATATCAAAATCCCAAATCTCACCCTCACAAAAAACAGATTTAACTAAACCAACAGACTCGGATCTAATAGATCGTCATCGTCTTGACGACTCAGTGTCGCCCAGGCTGCAACCGGAGTTGCCACGCCAATAGGCAGGCTCCAATCATCGACGGTGGTGAAACAACAATACCAGCGGTTGTAACAACCACACCACAAAGTAACCCAACATTAAACCACAAAATGCAAAGAAAAATAAAAACCAAAACGCTGACCTGAAGCCGGTGCCTCCGGCAACGGTGGTGCAATACTCATCGCTCCATTTCTTTCTCTAACACCTCACAATCTCATTTGTATCATAGATAACCACAGATCTACGGTGGTGCGTAGTGGTTCCGGTATGGCTGGAGAAGACGGGTGAGGCCGTGGTGGTCGGAAGCGGCGACAGGGAAGTGGTGATGGAGATGGAGGCGGAGGCGGGTGTGGGCGACGGAGTGAGTGGCGTTGGCGTTGAAGACGATTATGGAGGGCGGTGGTGGGAAGGTGTCGATCTGGTGAAGAAGAAGTGAAGAATGTGATTTAGGGTTTAGAAGATGATAAAGCTGACGCCGTTACCGTCAATTCACTGTTGTTCGGTTATGTTGTGAATTAATATATATATATGAATTAGGTGGAATGTGAAGGAGGTGACAGACAGGTGTCTCAAATATTTGATATCAAGCGGGATTTTTATTATTATTAAATGATGACGCATGAAAGAGAGTATATATAGATATGATATGAGGTTTGGCAATGTTGTGGAATATGATTGTGACCGACCCATCATTTTCTTTTCTTAAATTTTACTTTTCACTAACACTGATTTACAGGGCTGCAAACGAATTAAATGTTCGGCGAATAGTTCGTGAACCGTTCAGCGGGAAGTTTGTTTGTGTTCGTTCGTTTATTAAACAAACAAACTCGAACAACAAAAATTCATTTGTTTAGTCAAATGAACAAACATGAATAGAGGTCGTGTTCATTGGTTTATGTTCGTGAACGTTCGGTAACGTGTTCGTTTATGTTCGATAGTTCAGGAGTGTTTTTGGTTTTTATATTTATTTAAATACTTTAAAATTCTGAAAAATTAAATAGCTAATATGTGTGAGTGTATGATATATTCTGTTCACGAACGATTGTTTGTATTCGTTTGTTTCCATTTGTGTTCATAAACATTATTTTGCGCTCATTTGTGTTCGTCAACGTTTTTTTTATTCGTTGCCTAAAATTAACAAACAAACACATACGAATACAAACAAATTCATTTTCTTAACAAACGAACACGAACACAAAATCTTATTCGATAAGTGTTCGTGAACGGTTCGCGAACACATATATTTCTTAACAAACGAACACGAACAAGGTCTTGTTCGTGTTCGTTTGGTTTGTTTGCAGCCCTAGTGATGTATTCTTTGTTCGTTTGTTTATGTTCGATTGTTTAAAATCGGATATGGGTAAGAATGTTTTGTTGCATATAATCTTCTTGTGGTTGTGGTTAATAGTTTTCGTGTTTGTATTTGGATCTCATATAGTATAAGTTAAGGCTACATAATATTTTGTTAGTTGATGGCGATGGTATTGACTTACAAGTCAGCAGATAAGGTTTGCTATAACGATTCTATGTTTCTTGATATTTAATTTAGGTCCATGTAATATAACTAGATTAGGATTTGCTTACATTAATTATGTTCATACAATTTGGTAATTTTTCATGGTTTTCTAATGCTTGGTTCAAAGTTGTTATTTGATTTATTGTGTATTGTATGTCTAAAGCAATAAAATGAGATTATGAACATTCATAATTGACCATATTCTCTTAAACATTCTGAATTTATGCATTATAAACACCTAAAACACACAATAGTATATAACATATAACATTAAGAGTGGAGTATTAAAACTCGTATAACCCTAGAAATAAGTAAAATTTTAGGGGTTTTTAGGGTGAACTTTGAAAAACTGGAACCCTAGATTCAAAAAAAAATCGCAAAACTCATACTTTAATCCACATTGTATTGGCAATGAGATAGATATTAACATAGAACTAAAACAAACCCAAATGTGTAACAAAATCAAATTAACACCATGATAATGAAATCGAGAAGAAATATGAAGAATTGCAGTACCTATGAGGATAAATTTGGGGAAATCGAAACCAATGATCCGTTGTTTCTTATTCAGATTCAAGTTTTGATAAGCATTTAGGTCAAAGGTGAAGGAGTTGGCGGACAGGTGTTTAACTTTTCTATTTTAAGTTGGACTATTACATGATGATGCAAGAAAGAGTATATGAGGTTGGCAATGTTCTAGTAAATGATTGTGACCGACCCATCATTTTTAAATTTCTACTTTTTAGTGATGTGATATATCCTTATTTGTGTTTGTTTGTTTAAATTCGGACATGGGTTTAAAGATTGTTAATAAGTATTATCATGATCGATCTTGTTATGGTCACTAGTTTTCATGTTTGTCTTTAGATCTTATAGGTCATAAGTTCGTGTTACGTAAGGTTTTGTTTGTTGATAGCAATACTATTAACTTGCAAACCAGTGGATAAGGTTTACTATAATGATTTTATCTCTCCATGATCCTTGTTATACAATTAAAGTCCTTGTAATATAATTAGATTGGGAGTTGCATACATTAAATGTGTTCATACTATTGGTAATTTTCTATGGTTTCCTTATTCATGGTTCAATGTACATAGTTATTTAATTTAATGTGTATTGTATGTATTGATCCTAAAATGATGAACTCTTGATTGATGATCAATGATAAATAACATTAGAAAAAGCCCTTAAGTAGCCAGCGTTGATGGAAAATACGAAGCGTATGAGAGGGTGAAACAAGTTGCAATGGGCTGTAATATTCGGGTTAATCCCAAAGGACCCGGATATAAAAATGAGCTGATGAATGTCTTCCATAATTAGTTCCTCAAGAGGTTTACCTACACCATTCGAGCCCTCAAGAGCTCTTTATTTTATACCTTTTAAAATAAACATTAACAAGTTAAGTTAGGGAGTATAACTAATTACATTTTGCGATTGAAATGAACATATATTTTCAACATACACATATATAATAACGATAAAATGGAAACCCTATTGAGTTGTGCTTAAACTAATTATGATTATTTTATAAAAATGAAGACATGTTTATCAACTGTGTGGATTGATCTTAACTTTGTGGTGTGATTTTTTTGGTTAATATTGATTCAGTTTTTATGGTTTTTAAGGGTCATGCATGTCTAGATATAAGGTAAGGTATTGAAGTGCCCTGGCCAAGGCCCGATATTAAGTAGGGTTGGAACATGTGGTATATAGCTATCGACTAGTTTAGTTTTGGTGTCAACTAGAGTGGGCATGATTTGCATAAAGTCATGGAGGCTTTCCTTAGGATTTCTTCTACATACTTGATGCCATATTAATTATACATATTTTTATGCATATTTACCAACATTTATAGGTACTTTTGAGACATTATTATAAGGAAACACTACCTAAATCATTCCTTTTCGATTTTTGTAGGTTTTGAAGGTCCAAAACTAAAATGAAGCGAAAAACGATGACAAATGCAAGTTTCCAAGGTGCATGACCATGTCTATGCGCCTCAGCCCGACTTTTGGAAAATTAGCAAAGATTAGATAAGCATGGTGGGGTAAGAAAAGAAGAACAAGCATGCATGTGCATGCCTAAGGCACTCTCGTGCCACCCACTAAAGTCAAAACAAACAAGACAAATCTAAGAGACCAAAAGTACACCTACTGTGGGACCTATCGGGACACGTGCCCTATGCACAGCTATGAACATGTAGGCACACCCATGCATAGTACCACAATAGAGAAAAATAGGACGACTTCTAGAAAATTTGACGGACAAAAGGACAAGGCACGACCATGCCTCATCATGCACGACCGTACATATTTGTTCGCCAGACCACTATAAATAGAGGCATCCACCTCTCGTTTCAAGCATGCCTGTTGAGCCCTTGTGTCAGATAGTATTTGGCCTTATTATGCCTAGTGTCTTCTCAGGCCTTGGGGTGCAAAGTCTATTGCCCCCAAGAGCCTTTTGAGACTCTTTTGAGGGTCATCACCACCTCCTTGTGTAGATGATCCATGGACATTGGTGAATTAATGCCCAAGTATGCCATGATGATCTTTCCTAAGCTCCTTTTGATTGGAAGATGAGAGGTTGATGCTTAGGGAAGGCATTCATGCCGACTATGTCACACCCCAACCGATGGCGGAATCATCGGGGCTCGGCACTAGGCGAATCAGATTGCTCAAGAGAATCCATAACAACTAAGTTGCGACAATATTTAATGCGTTCATTATCCCATACTAACAAACCAATACAATCACATAAGTTGTCACGAATTTCATGTTCTCTCAAACAATACAAATCTGACCACCTAGATTTTAGGTGTGTTTCTAGACTTCCTAGCTTGATTTGATGTAGACTGCGATTAAACCTGCAACATACGTTAAAACAACGTCAATACAAAAGTATTGGCGAGTATACCAGTTTTGATAGAGTAGCGTAAATAGTTAAAAGTGCTGCGAATTACCAAATACATAAACGAGATACCTCAACATACATGCATACAAGACAGATACTACCGGCTAAGTCTCTCGAGCTGCGATTGCGATTGCTATTAATCCTAACTAGACCCCGTCGGGTGCTATAGTACTATACTAGTTAAGGCGGGACCTTGCGAGTATAAGTCCTAACACATATGTAACTAGCATCACGTGTAAATATGCATAACAGTTATTCGCAAGTGATAAACAGTTTGATTGAATAATTCATTTTGATAAATTTGGTTTGATAGAAACGTATGTCACACCCAAGATGCGATAAAAAGGGGTTTGAGTATACTCACAGTCGGTGTTCGGTAAGCAAACACAACTTGGTTGGATTGAAGGGAGCGCGTCTGAGATTAGCCTGATTACAGATTGATTGCGTAAGCGTTGAACAGTGCGTTAAATGATGAGAAGTGACTGAGTGTCGAACGACAATCCGATCGGATGGCAATCCGATCGGATGGTCACTCGATCGGATGTCAATCCATTCGGATGGTCATCCGATCGGATGGCCATTCGATTGGATTGACATTTGTTTTGAGATGGATGAGTTTGTGTATGATGGCTTTGAAGTTTTCGTTGTAGCATTTTGAAAACAGAGAAGTATCCCTACCTTTCAGGTCGATCGATCGAACTGCGGCTCTATCGGGTAGCGATCCGATTGGTGGGACACTCAGTGAGAACAAGTTCACAGTAGGATTATCACTCGATCGGATAACAATCCGATCGGGTGGCAATCCGTTGATTATGGAATATGTTGAAAATTGTTTAAGTGTCGAAGTTCAAAACATCACATGGTCAGTTGGTCGTTCGATCGGATGGCAATCCGATCAGACGACAATCCGTTCGACATTCAAACCTTTGTAATTTGAACAAAAAGTTTTAAGTGTGGGACCAAGTGCAAGCCGATCGGACGATGGCAATCCATTCGGACGGCAATCCATCCCGATGGCCTGATCGTCTTGACACTTGATTGTTTTCATAGTTTGCAGTTTTGATCAAGACGGTGTGATAACGTGCTAAACAACATAAACCCCATCTTGACCCAAGTGACCCTATCGGACAGGAATCACCTTAGTCTGACCAGTTAACCTATTCGAGACGGTTGTTCATGTTTAACCCGAAATCGGTAGTCTCTCTGATAGAACCCAGATCTTGAACCTACACATCACTAGAAAGAGTAGAAGATCAGAACGAGCTCCGATTCTATCGATTTCAAGTGCATTGAGTGTAAAAGAGTTGAAAGAAAGTTGGAAAACCATCTTTCAATCCTTTTAACCATGAATATGTGTAGTTCTATGCGATATTATTGTTTATTCTTGTGGAAATCCTTCAGATCTGAGTTGTTCTTGGTGGAATGAGGCCAAAGCTTGAAGTTCATAAGAACTCCATGGTGACATCACCCTAGAACACCTCAAATCCACTGGTTTCACGGTTAAAAGTTGAGATTCAAAAGAGAGGATGATGAAGAAGTGTGTGTAGATCATAGAAGTACAAGATTTTCGTTGAAAACTTACAAGAATCGCGAGAAATCGAGAGAAAATAGCCCCAAAGCGTGCTGGTCGAGTGAGGGCTGTCACATCACTTGAACAGTGATGTCACAAGTGCTATTTATAGGTGAAGGGGAAAGAAGGTGATGGGAGGTGTCGGATCGGGTGGCAATCCGATCGAGTGGCAATCCGATCGGATGGCAATCTGATTGGATTCAAATTGTCATTCGATCAAACGCTTCCGGCGAATTGAGTTTTGGCGTTTCGTTTTGATCATTAAGCGTTGTGATAGTTTGGTCACACCTTTTCATACCCACTTTCATATACTTATTATAATTAGTCACATAGGGTCGTATAAATATCCACATTTCAAAGTCTGCATTGCGATAATCGAGTTGCGCGTTTCGAGTATGCGTTGCGTTGCGACACATCACGGCTATCGAGGAGGGTAGAATAGGTCCTCACTCAACGTCATCGTGAGTGTTAGTACGTGCGATGTGATGTGTTATAGCGATAAAGTATGCATAATATGCGAAAATACTGCGAAATGGCGATGTATTCGATATAGCCAGATTATGATCCGAATCTCTGGTGCTAGGCGTAACGAGTATAACGAGTAGTAACAACGCACGAACGTGCGGGTTATTACAGTCTTCCCTGCTTTAGGAAATTTCATCCCGAAATTAATCCACAAGAAGGGTTGCGAGGATCGATGCGAGTGGGAGTAGCGATAAAAGCTTCAAAATAAACGAGCGATCAATTGAAATCCGACGAGCGAGAATGTTGTAATGACTAACGAAGGCAGCGAGTAAGACGATTCGTATAACAAAAGTTGGCAACACACGAAAAGCGATCCAAAAGTGTTTTGTATACTTGAAAAGTTGATTAATTTGAAAAGGGTTGGAGAAAACTTGTTTATGAAAAATCTTCCCACAGTGCGGCGTTAAACTGTTTCGATGTTCACACCAGTGCTATGAGAGGAGTTTTATTAGGTTACTAAAAGATTTTAGGGTGATTAAAATTCGTTTTATGAAATCTTCTCGTCACGCGGCATTAACTTGAGTCGATTGTCACACCAACGTTACAAGAAAATCTCGTTTTGCACAAAGATTTGATTAAATTTTCTTAGAAAAAGTTTGTAGGAAAAGCTTTGTTTACACAATTTTTTTAATTATATCAAAGATTTTAAATTTAAAGTCGGCCCCGCATGTCACTTTCCCACGAAAGTTCGACAATATGGCTAAAACACTTATATATAGGAAGTACCAGCGGCGTATCCACCATGTTTTAGCCATATGGCTTCCGTCCCATGAGGCAGTGTCATGTGTGTTGACATAGTACTGATAGATTTCGACTCCCTCGGTCCAAGCGAAAGATGGTTGGACCAAGTGTAAGAGGGAGATTGAGCGAACTGAGCGCTGAAGTCGTTCACGAACCCAGTTCAGTGATACGAACGAGTGCGATAAGCGAAAAGCGGGATGCGATAATCGATAACACCAACACAACATAGACATAGTACGCGAAGACGACGGAGATAAGCGAAAAGCGATAATCGATACGCGATGAGCGATAGCGACAACTGTCGAGCGATAGGCGACGGTTGATGCGTTGCAAGCGATGGGAACATGCGATTTGATTAGATTCAACAACACCTCAAGTTTTAACTGACATTAAGCCCCACATGGCCTTTTTCCACGAAAATCTGCTGATATGGCTAAAACACTTATATATAGGAAGTACCAGCGGCATATCCACCATGTTTTAACCCTATCAGCTTCGTCTCGTGAAGCGAGGTCATGTGTGCTAACATAACACAGACAACATAGATAACGGTAAGCGATAGCGATAACGTTAAGCGATACATGATGAGCGATAGAGCAATACACAAAGCGATTGAGCGATACATAAGATAAGCGATAGCGCGATACACATAGTAAGCGATGGGGCGAACAGATAATAAGAGATGGAGATTGCAAGGTAGATTCCAGCGATAATGCGATTGCGAGCATGTTGATTTACGAAAAGTCTAGCGATTACATGCTTTGAGTTGCGATTGAGATTGTTACGCCTTGCGATGCAGTTTAGTGTGTCGAAAATAGCTTTAATAGTATACTTAGTCTAATAACGTTCAACTTGCATGGCACTTTCTTCAAAAGACATTGGTTGGCATGGCGAAGCACTTATACATAGGAAGTACCAGCAGCGTATCCACCATGCTTCAACCACACGCCTCTGCCCCGTGAATAGGTGTCTCACTGTGTCGACATGGTCAAGACGCTTATATATAGGAAGTACCAGCGGCGTATCCACCACGCTTAACCATGCTTTTAACGTTATGGCATCATTGAAACTCATTACGATCTCCGTGCACTGATCACAGTAATCCCGTGTGCACCCGTGATTAATTTGATCCTTGCACGTTTATCGTACTTTATCTCAAGAACGCAGAGTAAGGGGAAAACACATCATATAGTACATAGTGCTGGTATTTAGTCCGCTCGCGAATGCGAGGGAGAGCGAGAGATAAATAGAGTCCACATTACGTCGAGAAGTAGAACAAGTTCAACATATAAAGGAAATTAATGGCGAAAATCGTATCATTACAACAACATTGTAGGCATAATTGATGTTGTTGTGGAGGGCTTCTGCGGAGACTGCGATTGTTGCTGAAATTCCTCAAGTTTGCGGCCCCATGCGACAGTGCTGGGTAAGATGACCATATCAGTTGCAATTTGCGCAATAGCGACAGTTAGCTTCTGGCGGGTGATGATACGTACACATGAGACACAGGGTTTGAGTTCCATTGTAGTCGCACTTTGAGTGAACTGGAATTGCTTGGAGAGGTTCTGGTTGCGATAGCTCAGTTGTGGAAGAGTTTGGGCTCATGGTCTTTCGTTTGCGGCTGGAGTGAGCTTCCTGCTCCGATGCGTTGTCATCGGAGGATTCGTCTGAGGACTCTCTTGAAGAATCGTCGGAGGAATTGTCGGAAGAATCGATGACGATTGCTTGATGAGCTTGTTTGACAGGATTCTTGGAGAAAAATCCGTCCAAGACTCGTTTGTCGTTGATTTCGGCGGCTAAGCGGTAGGTTTCTTCGATGGTAGCAGGTCTTGCAGCTTCGACAAAATCACCCACACATTCAGGCAAGCCGTGAATGTACTTCGTGATGGCTTTTTCTGAAGTGTTTACTTGACTTGGGCAGATTATGCTAAGTTGTTTGAACCTTGCGGTGTAGCCAGTATTGTCACCTTCGACTTGCTTGATTTCCCAAAATTCGTCTTCTAGCTTCTGGACTTCGTGGGGAGGGCAGTACTCTTTCTTCATGAGTTCCTTCAGCTCATCCCAAGAGAGAGCATAAGCTGCAGAGATCCCACGTTTGTTACGTTCAGCAGTCCACCAGTCGAGTGCTCGCGATTGAAATACTCCGGTTGCGCAAGTAGTACGAAAACTATCGGGACACCCACTCTGGCGAAGGGTAACGTCGATAGAATCGAACCACTGGAGTAGCTGGGACATACCTCCTTCACCCGTGAACTCCATCGAGTCATAGGCTTTGAAGTGTTTATAGAGGAAAGCTGATTGCCGTGCTTCCGTCTTAGAGTTCTCCGAGGTTCGAGAGTTGCTGAGAGAGTGCACTTGAGCGAAAATTTGAGGAATGACCTTGGCCACTTCCTTGGCCACAAGCGAGGCAATCCTCTTTTCAGCGCTTCGTTTGGCTCTTCTCCTAGCTGTTTGTCTCAAGTTAGAGTCGTTGGAAGACATCTAGACAGAGAGAGATTTGGAGTGAGATTCGATCATAATGATTTTTGAGTTTTGCGATGCGATTGGGCGCGATCAAAACTTGTTGCTAGTAATATAATAGACTTCACATAGGAGCCACATAGGAGACACGAAATTCCTAAGTTCCCACAAAAATTGATTTGCTGTATATATAATTAGTTGTAGCTTAAACTTGTACATATACATGTCGGTATAGAATGCGCGAGGACGCGTTGAAGGGAGAAAGCAAGGGCGATTAATTAGACATTAGCTTTGTTGCAAACATTCGGTCTTCGTTTTAGATTGCGATGGCTGTGCGACTTGTGCGTTTGCGAAAGCAGAGAGCGAAAATCTTTAACCCGAGAAATCGATAAAGCGTAAGGTTTTAAATCGTAGCCTCATAAGCGTAAATAAATTTAGTAAAGCGTCAAATCGGCAAGTCATATGCTAGAAAAATGGATAGAGTGCCTCAGGTGTTTAGGCGTCGACAACCCATGGTAACCCAACTATACCCAACAAGTTCGTGCACGCGCGTTGCCCTAGAGGACTTATGCTTCCACTGGGATGCAGCTCATGGCATTCGTCTTTCAAGTCATCGCGTGGCTCGAATTATTGTTATAGCCGAGTCCTTGGTGAGAGCTTTTTGAAAACCATTTGATAGAAAGTGGAACGGTTTATTAAGATACGGGTTTCACCCATGACTTGATAACTTTGTTCCTAGCGGTGGTGGTGCTCATCGAATAAATTCGGAGTTCCACTAGATTTTCGAAATGGAGACTTCCGCTGAGATGTGGATGTCACTCCTAGCTCAACGAAATGTTCTCGTGCTAGAAAAATGCGCTGAGTGAGTGACCTTATCGAGAGTTCTTGGTTTTCACGTCTGATCTCGACTGGACCACTCGGTTGTGTTATGCGAATGTTTTTGAAAACGTGTGTATTGTGTTGGCCTTAGGAAAGGCTAAGTAATATTCTAGCCTTAGGAAAGGCTCTTCGTGTGAAGTTGTAGTATGCGGTGTTCACACAAAGTCGTAGTTTTAACGGATTCGAATGAGAGTATCATGTAGGCCCGTACAAACCCCACGGGGTTTGCACGAGACAGCCCGTTGGTACTTAGACTATAGACTAGGTCAATTCTAGGACATCAAAACCTGGACTAGGTCGTGTCCTTCCTAATTCCCTATAGTTATGGCTCTGATACCAATCTGTCACACCCCAACCGATGGCGGAATCATCGGGGCACGGCACTAGGCGAATCAGATTGCTCAAGAGAATCCATAACAACTAAGTTGCGACAATATTTAATGCGTTCATTATCCCATACTAACAAACCAATACAATAACATAAGCTGTCACGAATTTCATGTTCTCTCAAACAATACAAATCCAACCACCTAGATTTTAGGTGTGTTTCTAGACTTCCTAGCTTGATTTGATGTAGACTGTGATTAAACCTGCAACATACGTTAAAACAACGTCAATACAAAGTATTGGCGAGTATACAAGTTTTGATAGAGTAGCGTAAATAGTTAAAAGTGCTATGAATTACCAAATACATAAACGAGATACCTCAACATCCATGCATACAAGACAGATACTACCAGCTAAGTCTCTCGAGCTGCGATTGCGATTGCTATTCATCTTAACTAGACCCCGTCGGGTGCTATAGTACTATACTAGTTAAGGCGGGACCTTGCGAGTATAAGTCCTAACACATACGTAACTAGCATCACGTGTATATAAGCATAACAGTTATTCGCAAGTGATAAACAGTTTGATTGAATAATTCGTTTTAATAAATTTGGTTTGATAGAAACGTATGTTACACCCAAGATGCGATAAAAAGGGGTTCGAGTATACTCACAGTCGGTGTTCGGCAAGCAAACACAACTTGGTCGGATTAAAGGGAGCGCGTCTGAGATTAGCCTGATTACAGATTGATTGCGTAAGCGTTGATCAGTGCATTAAATGATGAGAAGTGACTGAGTGTCGAACGGCAATTCGATCGGATGGCAATCCGATCGGATGGCAATCCGATCGGATGGCAATCCAATCGGATGGTCACTCGATCGGATGTCAATCCGTTCGCATGGTCATCCGATCAGATGGCCATTCGATTGGATTGACATTCGTTTTGAGATGGATGAGTTTGTGTATGATGGCTTTGAAGTTTTCGTTGTAGCATTTTGAAAACAGAGAAGTATCCCTACCTTTCAGGTCGATCGATCGAACGGCGGCTCTATCGGGTAGCGATCCGATTGGTGGGACACTCAGTGAGAACAAGTTCACAGCAGGATTGTCACTCGATCGGATAGCAATCCGATCGGGTGCAATCCGTTGATTATGGAACATGTTGAAAATTGTTTAAGGGTCGAAGTTCAAAACATCACATGGTCGGTTGATCGTTCGATCGGATGGCAATCCGTTCGACGTTTAAACCTTTGTAATTTGAATAAAAAGTTTTAAGTGTGGGACCAAGTGCAAGCCGATCGGACAGCAGTCCGATCGGATGGCAATCCGATAGGACGGTAATCCGTCCCGATGGCCTGATCGTCTTGACGCTTGATTGTTTTCATAGTTTGCAGTTTTGATCGAGACGGTGTGATAACGTGCTAAACAACATAAACCCCATCTTGACCCAAGTGACCAGATCGGACCGGAATCACCCTAGTCTGACCAGTTAACCTGTTCGAGATGGTTGTTCATGTTTAACCCGAAATCGGTAGTCTCTCTGATAGAACCCAGATCTTGAACCGACACATCACTAGAAAGAGTAGAAGATCAGAACGAGCTCCGATTCTATCGATTTCGAGTGCATTGAGTGTAAAAGAGTTGAAAGAAAGTTGGAAAACCATCTTTCAATCCTTTTAACCATGAATATGTGTAGATCTATGTGATATTATTGTTTATTCTTGTGGAAATCCTTCAGATTAGAGTTGTTCTTAGTGGAATGAGGCCAAATCTTGAAGTTCATAAGAACTCCATGGTGACATCACCCTAGAACACCTCAAATCCACTGGTTTCACGGTTAAAAGTTGAGATTCAAAAGAGAGGATGATGAAGAAGTGTGTGTAGATCATAGAATTACAAGATTTTGGTTGAAAACTTACAAGAATCGCAAGAAATCGAGAGAAAATAGCCCCAAAGCGTGTTGGTCGAGTGAGAGCTGTCACATCACTTGAACAGTGATGTGACAAGTGCTATTTATAGGTGAAGGGGAAAGAAGGTGATGGAAGGTGTCGGATCGGGTGGCAATCCGATCGAGTGGCACCTCGATCGTGTGGAAATCCGACCGAGTGGCACCTCGATCGGGTTGAAATCCGATCGGATGGCCATTCGATCGAATTGTCATTCAATCAAACGCCTCCGGCGAATTGAGTTTTGGCGTTTCGTTTTGATCATTAAGCGTTGCGATAGTTTGGTCACACCTTTTCATACCCACTTTCATATACTTTTTATAATTAGTCACATAGGGTCGTATAAATATCCACATTTCAAAGTCTGCGTTGCGATAATCGAGTTGCACGTTTCGAGTACGCGTTTCATTGTGACACATCACGGCTATCGAGGAGGGTAGAATAGGTCCTCACTCAATGTCATCGTGAGTGTTAGTACGTGCGATGTGATGTGTTATAGCGATAAAGTATGCGTAATATGCGAAAATACTGCGAAATAGAGATGTATTCGATATAGCCACATTATGATCCGAATCTCTGGTGCTAGGCGTAACGAGTATAACGAGTAGTAACAACGCACGAACGTGCGGGTTGTTACAGACTAAGACCTCTATAAAGTTAGAATTCCAATATTCTAGATTTGATCATCCATATCAAGAAAAAGACATAGGTAGATTAGTTCATTGAAAATATGTAATAAATGAGAGTTGAAAGACACTTGTTACACACACTTACGCTTGAGCTTAAAGATCATGAAAGAATGGTAGTTGCCACGGGTAAAAGTGTTAAGATCTTCATATGGTTGTAATCTCTATGTCTTCTCAAACTCTTTGATTAGTTAATCTTATTAATATAGTATTTTATATTATCAAATGTGTTTATCTTTTACTAATTCTTGGTTTATTATCTTTTGTGACAGGATCACTTGGCTCATTTAAAACTAAATTGACTTAATAACTTAATTTAACTAAATTAATCTAATCTAACTTAACTTGACCGGGTGTGCGTACGACTATTGGTAAGTTCTGGTATTGAACCTGTAACAACCCTCGAGAAACAGCCCTAAACACTCCTAAATACACCCCCTATATGAGAAACGGACCCGAAAAACATGTATATTTATGAAAAACAAATAAAACAAATAAATTAGTGCCGTCGCGGCCCGCGACAGCCAAAGGGGATTCCTTCGCGGGGCGCGACGGAGTGTTACTTTCCGGGCACTTCTTTAGCCACGTGTCCCATCCACGTGTAGAACCTACCTTGTGATTCACCAACCCTACGACCGCCTTTATGGCCCTCGCGAGCCGCGACAGAGAGAGAGGTGGTCCTCGCGGGGCACGAGGGACCCCTCGACCAGCCTATATAAGAGGCTTCAGCCTCATTTCTTTGTCGCTCATTTCTTTTCTTTCTCTCAATTCTCTGAATAGCTAAAACTCTCGGGAAATAATACCCCTATAAAGCGAAGCTCTGCCTCGTTGTAAGTATTATAACCCTGTTGTTACCCTACACGATCGATTTAGGGCTCCATAACGCATGTCAAGGCTCTGCCTGACTCAGTTGTTGGAGTTCTATCTCGTGTTACACTCGATTGATTTAGGATTCCGTAATGCATGTCAAGGCTCTGCCTGACTCGGTCATTGGAATTCTGTCTCGAGTTGTAAGGTTAATGTGGTTTGGGTTATTTTACTAACACATATGCATTATTTAAATTTAATAAATAATAACCAGGAGAAACAACAGTAAGCCTGTAGAAATCCCCAAGTCTACAAAAGTGAGTACGTTCTCTTTTTCTAAACCTTTTTATAAGTACATTCACTATTTGAGAGTACATTTTGGTGAGTCAAAATGTTTTACCAAAACCTCAAATATTTTCAAATACGATTACAGTGATTAAGTCTTTGTAAGTCTTCAATTGCTGCCAGTATTATGGGGTATGTATACAGTACTTGATAACCTTCACAATTGGGCACGGGTATCCAAAGTGTGATATGACCATAGTCACAGATCCGTTGAGTGACACGTACTGACCGAGTAATTGTGTAGATATAAACATTGTAATCGCCCTTAATACTGTAATGTTATAACAACTGATGTTTTACAAATTGGAATGTACTCGCCAGTATTTCTTGCTGATAAAATGTTTTTAAAACGCGTTTCAGGTAACAAATGTGAAAGCCAATAAAAGCCAGCTGGAGAGCACTGAAGGCTTAGAAAAGTGGCTATAAAAGTTATCTAAATAAAAAGGAGAATTGTTTTCAATAATTAGGGCTTATCCCTATAAATATATTACAAATGAAAATCGGGTTTTGTCCCACTTGTTTATTATAAATGTATTATCAGCAAAACTTGGGTTTTATTCCACTTATCTATTTTAAACATTTTTGTGTTTAACTCTGATAAAAATATTTCCTAACTACGGTCCTGATGAAAGTATTCCGCTGCCAAATTAATAAACACCGATACCATCTGACTGGTTCGTGGCTCCCGCTCCTGGGGTGGGGTCGGGGCTGTGACAGAAGGTGGTATCAGAGCTATGCCACTGGTTTATGCCCTTCAGGTGTTCTTCCAATACCTAAACCTTAACCATTTATGTTAGGAAATTAATATCTTATGTATTATCCTGTGAACATAAAATCTTAATATGTCTATTACGATTTTTATGTCATTTAACGAATTTGAATTCCCAATATGTGTTACCCATATCTGTATCTTACATTTATGCTATATTTAAAAAGTATGTATATAGATATATAGGTGATATATTAATAATGTTATGTCTTATCAATTTTTATGATATATTATATATATCATATATTTATATGAATATAATTCAATATGAATTTTATAACATTATAATATTATTACGATATTAACATCAATATCTTAATATTAATATAAAATGACACAATTCAGGTATGATACTTCGAAAATATCATAATATAAATATTAAGATAATACAATTCATCTATTATATCTAAATGATTTTTGTCATTTAAATTCTCAGTATGTGTAACCCCTATTTGTATCTTACAGTATGTTATGCTATAAATATATAAAGGGGATATATTCATAATATATTAATATTAAAATTTGTGATATATATCATATCCATATATTTATGTGGATACAATTTAATATAAATTATAATAATATTATGATATTGACATTAATATCTTAATCTAAGATATAAGATAACACCCTTTAGGTATGATATCACTGAAATATCATAAGATAAAATATTATTCGATGCACGTAGTATGTTTTATGATTTTATGATATAACCCAAATTTTTACTCGACTTAAATATATATATTTTCGTCAAAGTTTTGACAAAAATATAATTATATTAATTTTGTTAAAATATACTCCCTCTGTCCCATTAAAAGTGTCCTATTTTGAATTTTCAAAGTCTTTATTTATAAACTTTAACCTTAAATAATTTTGTTTGTGTTAGGTAATACTTGATAAAAGTTATATGATTTGAGTGTGTTTTACAAGTGTTTTTATCGGGTTAATTTTTATCAAGTTTTATATAACACAAAAAATATATAATTAAAGTCAAAGTTCATAAATAAAGACTTTAAAAATTCAAAATAAGACACATTTAATGGGATAGAGGGAGTAATATTTTAGCATACTTAAAACATGTTTATTGTTTAAAGACAATAATTAAAAACAGGATTTTCATAATAACCCTATGAAAATATTATTCCATATGATTAAGTTATATTATACCCATAAACGCACATGTACATTTTCATCTATATGAAAAATACGTAAATATATATAAAATATTTTATATTTTATATTTTATAACCTGTATCAATGAAACAATGATATTTCATAGAAAAATATACAAAAATAATTGGTACTATATAACTAGATAATTTTTATATGTACGTAACACATACATAATCAGCAGGAAATAACTTAAAGATTTTTATCTAATAGTTCAACTTATTCCTTAAATTATATTTGAGTCATATGTATATATATTCTGATATATAGAAATGGGGGAAGTTTCAAATGAAAACCACTAGTTATTGCGAAAACTCGAAAACTAATTAAAAAAGCCAAAAAAACATACCTATTTTTTTTTTTGCATACCAATTTTCACAACTTTATATATATAAAAAAAATTAAAATTTTTTTTTGTAGTGCACATGTGTAATACTACACATGTGTATGTCTACTACAAATTTTTTTTTGAAAATAGTTTTTTTTTTATATTTAAAAACCTGCGATTTTTATAAAAAATTGAAAAAAAAAAAAATTTTGGTGTGTTTTTTTTATGCTATTTTTAGTTAGTTTTCGAGTTTTCACAACAAAAATGGTTTTCATTTGAACCATCCCCTATAGAAATAATACTTCACTATTTAATATATTAAGAATCAAATTTAGAAAACGCCAAACATTGTATTATCTATTATAATACTTCTTTGAATATATAAATTAAGAATCGAAGTTCTAATATTTTACAACCAACATGATTCAATCCTCTAATTAAGGATAGAATTGTCAGAAATTTTATATTTTTATTAAAATTCTTTCTTTTAAATATCTACCCTTTCTATTCCAAAATATTATGTTCAATAAATTTAATAGAAATTTATTTCAATATACTATTAAAATTGTTAGTATAAAAGTATGAATATAATTATGAGAATAAGTAGAATAATTAATATCATTAGTTATATAATTGGATTCTTATAATTTGGTATTATACATATACATACATATATATATATATATATATGACAAAGATCCGTTAGGAACCACGCTATATTGCGAGAACCGCGAGAACCAATGTGAACACAACAAAAAATGCCTAAAAATAGCTAAAAACACACAATTTTTTTTAATATTTTTTATAAAAAAATCGCTACTTTTAGTAGCAAAAAAAAATTAATATTTTTTTTAAAATTTTTTATTTTTATTTTTGCTACTAAAAGTAGCGATTTTAACATAAAAAATATTAAAAAAAAATTAGATTTTTTTTTTTGATTTTTTAGATTTGTTTTAGATTTTTTTAGTTTTTTTGGGGGTTTAGTTTTTAGCATTTTAGCTTGTGGGGGGGGGGGGGGGTTTAGGTTTTTTGGGGGTTTTAGTTTTTAACATAAACCTCCCATCCCCCCCCCCCCCAAACTAAATGCTAAAACTAAACCTCCCAAAAATCCTAAAAAAACCTAACCCCCCCACCCCAGATAAAATGCTAAAAACTAAACCCCCAAAAAACCTAAAAAAATCAAAAAAACACACACAATTTTTTTTAATATTTTTTACATTAAAATCGCTACGTTTAGTAGCAAACAAAAAATAAAAAAAAAAATTTTGGCTACTAAAAGTAGCGATTTTTTTTATAAAAAATATTAAAAAACAAAATTTTTGTGTGTTTTTTAGCCATTTTTAGGTATTTTTGGTTGTGTTCACATTGGTTCTTGCGGTTCTCGCAATAAAGGGTGGTTCCTAACGGATCCTTCTCCTATATATATATATATATATATATAGGGTCAGGATTTAGAGAGAACGGTGAAAAGTGTGAGAACGGTGAGAACAATTTTGGTGGTGACATGTGGCATTGATGCTAAATTACACTAAGGGGTAATATTGTCAAAAACTCACTCACATGAACTGGGTGTTCAAAATAAAACGCCATAAAAACACCCAATTCAGAAAAACGCCATGAAAATACCTAGTTAAAAACGCCATAAAACACCTAGTTCAGAAAAACGCCCTGAAAAAAACACAGTTTAAAACGCCATAAAACACTCAGTTCAGAAAAACGCCATGAAAATACCTAGTTAAAACACCATAAAAACACGTAGTTCAGAAAAACGCCATGAAAATACGTAGTCTAAAACGCCATAAGAACACCCAGTTTAGAAAAATAATCACGTATAAAAAAGTTATTGTCGTTTAAATATGATGCGGGAAAATGGCATGTGATTAGCATGTGCACCTTTGTTTGGATCTTCCTATTTTACCCCTCTTGGTAGTTCCAAGGCCCCTATTATTTACAAAAAGGCCACCGCATCAATCTCAGCTACAAACCACTAAGATCTTGTGGCTGAGAATCGTTCTCACCGTTCTCACACTTTGAGGCGTTCTCTCCTGATCCTGTTCCTATATATATATAAAATTGAAATTGTTATATACGTATGCATATACAAGACAAAATTTCTTTGTAATATACATAATATAATAATCAAATATCTTCTATAGAAAAACAAGCTTTTACATAAAAGAAGAAACAAACCTACATGTTTACCTAGAATCTCTCCAAATGATTTTTCAAACCATTAACCGCATTTAACCCAAAAGAAACCCTAAGGACACCCGTATTAGCACCAAGGGAACGATGGTAGGACCAATGACAGGGAAACCCAGGATCTTATACCCTTAATTCTAGCCCTAGTCACATCTAAAATTTCCACCATATAACTAAACTGAGACGACATGGAGAAAAGCTATTACGACAAGATAGAACATTACATAGTATAATATATATACTTTCCTTATATTTTGATAAAATATATAAATGTTAAAATATAATATGTGTATATATATATATATGTCTATCAACGCATAAATATTAATAGGTATGATTATAATTATGCTAATGTAATATGAGCAACAAAATGTGCCTGTGTAATTGTTTAGTTCTGTGATAGTTATATCTGAACATGTTTGCAATTCAGATGTCAAAGGAAATCACATGTAATCAGGAAATTCAGGTTAGTAATGAAAATTCTTAGGATAAAAGTACTACAGAAAATATAATAGCTCCAGGAATATCGAATGCCATACCTTCGATCATTGAAGCTATTGAAATTTCTGTGCCTATAAACGAAAGTCCTACTAAGCATACTCATCACTTCAAACCTAGCCCTAGTATCAATGGAGGACATGATATTCATTTCAAAACTCCATCTTCCAAACGAAAGAAAACCACAACCTATAGTTACTCTTATAAGGAATTTCGCTCTGACAAATCCTCTATGAACAAAGGAATGGAACCAGCAATCGCGCAACCTACCTGTAACAAAGAAGATGCCATTCTAGGAAGACAATTGTAACACCTCGCAAAATCATGTCCAATATGATATCGACGCGTGTAATGGACTTTAAACATATAAGGAATTATTTCAAAGGGACTAAAGTTGACAAACAAAGAAAGTATGTGTGTAAAAGGATTCAAAGTGTCAACATTTGATAATTATACCTTTCAACAACCCTACACGATGTTTAAACCCTTAAACGAATGAATTATGAATCATATGAAACCGATTGTGAAAGAAAGTGAAAGTTTGCAAACCGCAAGGGTTAAATGTGTCAACATGTTTAATTTATACCTCTGAGTGACCTTTTAACGAACCCGAAGCTTTGTAACGATTAATTATGCTCCCAAGAATAAGTGATAAAAATTTCACAAGGTTTCGACATCGTATGAAGAAAATACGTTAACATTCGTAAGTGAGGGGTTAAAAGCATCAACGTTGAAATTCAGGACTTTTCGGTGATCGTATAATTAACCGGGAGCTTAACAAAGTTTGTTTATGACTTAGAGTCCTTAAAAGTCAAGTTTGGGGGTTAAAAGTGCAATAAAAACAAGTTAAAGCAAGTTTAGAAGGACTAGGGACCAAAAAGTGCAAAACTGGAAAAGTTGTGACCGGAGCTGACCTCTACGCGGGCCGCGTAGACCCTCCCCCAAAACTTACGCGGGCCGCTTAGAACCTGCAGATGCAGAAAAATTGGATAGTTGCCTGTTACAGCAGGTTGTACCGCCTTAAGGGCCTGGTTTTCGAAATCAGGAGCTGCACCAGTGGTTTTTCATGCATAGGGGACACTTGGATTCATCAGGGATCAATGGTAGACTCATGTGGAATGATCTTGTGCAATTAAAATTCCTATATAAGAACTCTATGTTGCAACCATAAACTTGCTCATTTCAAAATCATTTCAAACCCCTCTCTGGAGCTCTCTGGACTTCAAGCAAGCTTCCATCAGCTCTTAATTCGTGCTAAGGACCATTGTGAGTGTTCTTAGCCTCTCTAATTCAAGTTTCATTAGCTTAATGACCAAAAGTCAAAGCCGTCGTAATTAAGGTTTGACTTAGTGATTAATCACTAATGGTCCAGTCATTTTTTGATTTGAAAGTGGCTATGAGTTGGTAATTATGTGGGTAATAAACCCTTAAAAGGGCACCCTCTGATTTCCACTCTAACTAGGTCAATTGTCGGGTTAAACTTAATTATAAAAAGTCATCAGAAAGCTATTTTGCAAATAAATTCATAATTAGCAATGTAGAAGCTATGAAACCTGTTTTAACACTTATATAACTTGGTAATTAATATAAGAACATGTCTAAGTATGTTCAATCCGACAATTTTGAGTTTAGGCTCGGTTCGGAACCGAAAGTCGCAAAAGTAGACTTTTGCTTTGACTTTCTATTCTGCCCCGATTTAGCTTAGTTTAGACATGTCTTAGAGCTCCATTAGGACCAGGTTATAGGTTAGTATAACCCTCTGAGGTTATACAACTTGGTTCCTAATTAATCCGATTCATTTGCATGTTTCCGTTAATTGCTTAAATGTTGACCATTATGCCCTTTTGACCTTAAAACGAGATTTTTGAAAATGTGAGAGGACAAAAACCTTTATTACTGATTTTTAAACATGTCCTAAAAATTTGACATCAGTTTGAGGTCTAAATTAGGAGTTATGCTCAATATCGTAATTTGAAAGCCTTTTATTAATTAAATGACATTATTAGCATAAAGCCTATCTAAACCCAAATTTTAACACCAAAATTTTTACCCACTGATTTAATATAATATTTTGAGATTTTTGAAGATTTTTATTTATTTTTAAACTGAACATAACATAGGGTTCTTGCTTTAATTCGGTAATTATCGGTTATACCCTTTTTGCTAATAAAATGAGTTTTACATAACATTTTGATACCAAATGTCACACCCCCAAAATCCACATGCGGGGTACCACCGCTTGGAGGCGTGACCGACCAGGATCTTAGCCACTAATTATTTTGAACGGATTAGTTATTGTTATGAACATTAGCATAATTAGTGACCTAATTTAAATTTTTCAAAACATAGTTTAAGTTCACAGCGGAAGGGAAAAGAATACATATCATAATTTAAACCCGCAAGTTGTTCATACGAAACTTACGAACCACGCACCCCCATCCGATTGCAACGTCCGTCCAGAGCTGTATCGAGCAACCTGCAAAGCATGCAGTAGAGTGTCAACATAACGTTGGCGAGTTCACGTGTTTGTAGTTTTCCAGTTTTTAATTCCAAAAACTTGTTTTAACCAGTTAATTTATCCGTTTATACATGCGATGGGGAGCTACCCATAAGTAAGCGACTAAACTGTTTTTACAATACCGAATACTATTCATCCGTACGTTTCCGTAGAGTGCCCCGTTTGTCAATGTTCTATCATCATTGACGGTTGCCAGAGTACATTAGTTCACGACCGATCCCATACCTTGGCACGGTGTGAGGTTGGTGAGACCTAAATAGCGCTATCAACTAATAACCCGTTCGCCTGGCCCCGGCGACTAATCGGTATTAAGAAGTGAGGACTTGAGTGATAGAGTTTTGTTTAGTGTTGCTTGTTGCATCCAGTATAAACAGTAATTAACTAAAAGTTCCCAGTAACAAGGGAAGTAAGTAAGTTTGTTCCCAGTAACAAGGGAAGAAAAGTAAGTTTGTATCCCTCATAAGGGGATAGCGTTGTTACCCGTATCCCACACAAGGAGATAGAAATACCGTATCCCGCACAAGGAGGTAGTAAGCAATCCCAAACCAGGAAAAGTGTTTTGTTCCGTTTCCCAATTAACCGGGAACGCATGCTTTAAGTAAAAAGTAGTGAACTCACCTTTGCTTTGCTCGGTAATTAATTTACTCGTGTTACGTTGGTCAACCATACCCTATTATGGTTATTAAATATTTATTAGGTTCGTATGCAAGTAATGTCACGTATAACTACACGTATCTAACACATAGCACGTAAGTCATACTAGCATATACGTTATTGGGCCTATCCTAGCATGCAAACAGTTAAACAGTAACAGTTAAACATTAATAGTAACACGTAGTTCAAAACATCAGTTTGTGCGGCCCAATAACTAAGCAGAGTAGTCCAGTCGAAACCGGGTGGTCTCGAATCGAGAACAAGAGGTCTCGAGTCGCAACCATGAAGTTCCGAGTCGCAACTAGACGGTCTCGAGTTGTCATGTTTTGGTTGCGAGTCGCAACCGGGCGGTCTCGAGTTATCATGTTTTGGTTGCGAGTCGCAACCGGGGGTTTCGAGTCGCAACCGGAGGTTTCGGCTTGTCATGGTCTGGTTTCGAGTCGCAACCGGAGTTTCGACTTGTCATGTTTTGGTCTCGAGTCGCAACCTTACGGTCCCGACTCGCAACCACCACCGAAGCTTCTAGACCCCTTACCCAATTCGGTACTATCAACCAAATTTCATTAACATGTACTATCCAATCAGATTTTTTTAACATGTCCCCTATACTGTACACTCCTAAATTTAGATCAAACATAGTAATTTCAAATATTTTCATAAACAATTCATCATGAAAAGAACATACAGTTCAACAGCATCATATTCTCTAAACAGTTTATCATATGATTCTTGTCATCATGCCTAACTATATTTCACCAATCACACTTGGATCATTTATTATTACTAATAATACTTCTATCTAATCACTATACCATCAGTTTCATCAATAATTCTATTAAATCACATATCATTTTAGTCAAAAATCACCCAACTATGCCATGTGGGAATCATTGGTTCCATAATGTTAAATCACTGTCTCACCAACAATTCTCATGTAACCAATTTCATTAATTAATTTGTCATTATTTATCCTTAAAATATCACAGCATCTTCCCCCCTTTAATTATTCTAACAATATCACAAGTGTGCATGACCAAGTTGTACCATAGGTAGGTGTAGTTGTACCTTCAAATGAAAAACCCAGTTTCCTTACATATTCTTGTTTACGTATCGACCAAAATCACCAAACATTTTAACACTAGTTTTTGATTTAACAGTTAACAACTATCATCAAACAATACCCGGATCTTTATAACAATTACTCCTAGATATATCATCCTTTTAACTCCAATTAGTCTACATACAGGAGTTTTAAGCCAAGACTCACAACAGCACAACTATTTAAATAACTATCAGGTTAACAAGATACCAAAATAATACAAAACCACTTCAACAGGTGTCCATTTTCAAATCTTACACAAGTTCACATTCTATTTCATTCAAGCATAAACACTTATAGATATCAAGAGTCAAAACACAAACATTCGAGGATGATATTCTACTTACCGGACTGCGCCCAATCTGACCCGAGACACCCTGAACCGAATACTGAACCCAGCTGGCTTCACCCGAGCCATCGTCTACTGCCACAGTGAAACCGGTCACCGACCGTCACCGGTATGGTTGCCGGCTTCGCCAGTTCCGTTGCCGTTCGTCCCATCAGCAAAAGAAATCATCTTCATAACGCAGAAAAGAAACAAAAATGAGAAGAAACGGGGAGGGTTTTCTTACTGGTGAAACCCGTCGGAAATCAGAGCACCGCTGCCGTCATCACGCCGGCGCTGCCGTCGCCGGCTCCATCTTTGCTCCCTCTCTCTCTACAGCTCCGATTCTCTCTCTCGAGTTCATATGTAAGCGTGTAAGGGTGGCGTGAGGTGGATGGTGAGTTGTAGGTGTGATGGTATAAAAGAAAGGGGGTGTTTGGTTGGTTGGCCGGAATGTATCTCCGACCGCCGGAGACGGATCTGATCGGACAGGGGATAGGCGAGATGGTGGGATGTGCGGCTGAACATATTTTGAGGTTAGGGTTTTTGAAAACAAATAAGAGGGGTGGGTTTATAATAGTGTATATATATAGGGTAGGGTTTAGGTTTAGGGAGTGGGCTTGGGCCTAGCCCAAGTGTATGGATTAAATGTCAAGCTAAAGCCAACAAGCCCGATTAAAATTTACTAGCGCATAATTAAATAAATCGTTCGTCACGCGTTATCATTATCCAATAAACAAATAATAATAATAATAATAATACTTACTAAAATAGATTACTCCTCTCGACGATCACGGTCGAGAGTACGGGTTGTCACATTCTCCCCATGTTACAGGAATTTCGTCCTCGAAATTTAAGCTAAGAAATACGATTCGCTCTATATGTATACATAGACTCCATTACCATACGTAGATACAAGTAGTTTCACAAAAGTCCACAGAACGAATCATGCAAGCCATATAGCACATACAGTCACATAGCACGAAAAATCGCTTAGCATTAGATTCACAGGGTTTGTACGTATTTCACTTAGTATAGAATTTCACAAAATTTATTATAGCACTCAAGAAACGTACAGGAAAACCGAAGTGTCACATTATCCCCAAGTTTTAGAAATTTCGTCCCGAAATTTAGCGTGCAGCCACTGACAAGCTAGCGTGGTTAGACGTTTTCGTGGGGCGGTACATCATCCCCTTGTTGGCCTGAGATTTCTTACCGAAATTGAGTTGTAGCCTCAGTGCTGGAAGTATAGTTTGCAAACAACTGGGGATACATGCGCATCAGCTGGTTTTCCCGTTCCCAGGTAAACTCTGGGCCACGGCGTGAGTTCCAACGAACTCGTATGATAGGTATCTGGCTACGTTTGAGGGTTTTGACTTCTCGATTAGTGATCTCAATCGGTTCCTCAATAAAGTGAAGATGATCGTCAAAAGTTAGCCCCTTAAAGGGAATGATGAGTGTTTCATCTGACAGACACTTTCTTCATGTTAGGCAGGTGAAAGACATTGTGTACCGCACTCAGCTCTTCGGGCAGATTTAGTCTGCAAGGCTACCTTACCGATCCCTTCGGTATATTCGAATGGCCCAACATATCATGGATTAAGTTCGTCCTGCTAGCCAAAACATACTATACCCATCCAGGGTGAAACTTTAAGTAGAACCCAGTCTCCGACTAGGAATTCTAGAGGTTTCCTACGTTTATCCGCGTAGTCTTTCTGACGTCCTAGAGCTGCCGCCATGCAATGTCTGTTCTGGGCAATCCTACCCGTTGTGTCAAGTACAAGTTCTGGGCCGGTAAATTGGCTTCCGCCCAACATAGAGGTGACTGGCATTTGCGTTCGTGCAATGCCTCAAATGGTGCTGCCTAAATGCCAGTGGGGTAATTGTTGTTGGAAGAGATTCTACGAACAGGAAGTGTCACTTGTTTTCCGACGTCGATAATACATGCTCTCAGCATGCCTTCTAGGGTTTCGGAGAGTGCGTTCAGTTGGCCACCCGTCCGCGGGTAGTAAACAGTGCTCATGTCTAACAGTGAGCCAAAGGGTCTGGCCGCAGCTTGCGACGAATCGGATGCGAAATGTGGATTACGATCATAGATAATAGAAGTTGACACTCTGTGCCTGACATCTACTTCTTTCAAGTCGATGGTTGCCAGTTCAAAAACTTGTCGGTTTCTTTGGTCGCATGCCATTACTAGCAGACATTTCATCAATGCCTTGGGCAGGATAGAATAAAATAGAAGCACCTCATAGATTTCCTTCCAATTGCTGGAGTTGCGGATCGCTGAGCATTTCTCTAATGTCAGGTGATGCTCTTTCGAGTCTAAGTCGGGGGGGGGGGTTGCGTAAGCGATCGAGAAGAGCAGGCTTTGCGACGTTAAAAGTCGCGCGTTGAGAACTTAGCATAAGGCAGTTTGCATCGTAGAAGTACCAGGATAGAGCGTAGGAGTCGTCCTGATTCCCACTGGTTTTCGGAATAGGTTCGGACGTTATCGAAAGAAACAAGTGTCGAATTTTGACAGGATGGAATACATCCGAGTGTCGTAACTAGGCGTTGACCGTATCGAGTTCAAAGAACAGTGCTTGCGATACCCATTACCCCCGGGGTATCCTTGGCCCGTTGCTCCAACGAGTAACTTTCGTAGGAAGTAATTCATCCAAACGGAGATTTGTGCAGGGTAGAGTAGGATAAGGATCATGGAATCCGTGAAACATAATGCAAGTAGCGAGAATTTGCAAGAAGGATAGTAGCAATCGATGCGTTCAAACTTGAGGCAAAGCATGAGGGCCTTGGAATCGGCAATTAAGGATTCGTCTGATGTCGACGAGGTAGCTGGTCGTACACACGTTGTATGCAGTTAGAATTAAAGAACGGCGCTCGTCGATAAGGAGTGTTTCGTCGATGTGGTTAGCACCATAAGAAGCAGTTAGAGAGGGATGGCCGTCGTGCGGGTCTTTAGATTTTAGGATCTACTAAGATGTCTGGTAGGATGTAATTCCTCAAACGGGTAGGAAATCAAGCTCGAGTGGATGGTTCTAAGTTGTGTGAATGGATTCGGAGTAGCGCTTGCGTCGTCGGGGGGGGGGGGGTTTGATGTGAAGCTGCAAGAATATGTTTTCGAGAAAGTACGATTGAAGTAACACGTTGCTGAATTTCAAGGGCTAAAAAGTTTGTTGACTAAAGGTCGAGTTTGTTGAATTCACCAAACTGAAGAGGGATCTGGTCATAGTTTCTATACGAAGAGACGTGGTTGTCGTGATAAAGAAATGATAGAATCGGGGATACCATCTTGAGCAAGTAGCGCGAATTCGTATGAAGGTTAGCGAAAGGATCCACGGAAATCAGAAAAGTTGTCAAAGAATAGCGGTTCTGGCGAATGAAGGATAAGGTAAGCATCTAGGTCACCGTACTCGTCGGTGGGTTGAATGGCTCGTATATTCGTGTTGTCACGCCTTCAAATGCGCCGGTTCATGGGAAAGATATCACTTTGCTGGGTTTTGGGGCGTGCTAAGGTATAAGGTTGAACTTGAATAAGGATTTACCATGTAACGAGGAATTAGGGGAGATAGCTTTGTGGTCGATGGAAGGGTGATACGATTGTTGGCACAGCTATGAGAAACATACACCGCGCATGCTTCTCGTGTTCGAGACGTACAAACAGAAACCCGAAAGGTGTAGACTTACTAGAATGCTTCAAGAATCTAGGTGATCAGTCGCATGAGGGAACAAGTCTCACTACTTAAGTCGGGAAAAGAAATACGCGAGTAAAAAAAAAGAATACGAATGGCGTCGTCGCTTCTTCTATTATCCCATGATATAGGGGTGGCTCCCCTTCGCCGATTCGTTCTCCTACTTCTCTATGTGGTTCGTAGCAGGTCTTTCCTGGGTAGGTCTATCGAGTGGACGTCCCTCGCATCGATTTGCAGTCAAGGAATCATATCAAGGAATACGTGGACGGGGGCTTTGGAATAACTGGTTCCTTGCCCTTAATGCATCACGGTTTCGAACCAGGTTTAGGAGGACTCGCTCCTGTTTAACACGCAACACGCTAGCCTAGCCTTCGTATGATCCACTGTGTTAAATACTAAATACACGCATACATACTAACACATATATGCTAATTATATACATACACACATGCGTATTCACACACATAAGTTATGCACAAGTAAATGTCGTTAGTCTACCATTACCAGGTGAGCATCTGAGGTTGACGAACCTTGCAATCCGGAGTGTGGTGTCGTTGTGGTTTATACTAAAGAACGGTTATAGTCTGGTTTCCATATAAAAATATTTTTATTTCCCAAGCCAAAAATATTTTATATTTAAAACCTAGTTCGCTATAACCAATGGCTCTGATACCAATCTGTCACACCCCCAAAATCCACATGCGGGGTACCACCGCTTGGAGGCGTGACCGACCAGGATCTTAGCCACTAATTATTTTGAACGGATTAGTTATTGTTATGAACATTAGCATAATTAGTGACCTAATTTAAATTTTTCAAAACATAGTTTAAGTTCACAGCGGAAGGGAAAAGAATACATATCATAATTTAAACCCGCAAGTTGTTCATACGAAACTTACGAACCACGCACCCCCATCCGATTGCAACGTCCGTCCAGAGCTGTATCGAGCAACCTGCAAAGCATGCAGTAGAGTGTCAACATAACGTTGGCGAGTTCACGTGTTTGTAGTTTTCCAGTTTTTAATTCCAAAAACTTGTTTTAACCAGTTAATTTATCCGTTTATACATGCGATGGGGAGCTACCCCATAAGTAAGCGACTAAACTGTTTTTACAATACCGAATACTATTCATCCGTACGTTTCCGTAGAGTGCCCCGTTTGTCAATGTTCTATCATCATTGACGGTTGCCAGAGTACATTAGTTCACGACCGATCCCATACCTTGGCACGGTGTGAGGTTGGTGAGACCTAAATAGCGCTATCAACTAATAACCCGTTCGCCTGGCCCCGGCGACTAATCGGTATTAAGAAGTGAGGACTTGAGTGATAGAGTTTTGTTTAGTGTTGCTTGTTGCATCCAGTATAAACAGTAATTAACTAAAAGTTCCCAGTAACAAGGGAAGTAAGTAAGTTTGTTCCCAGTAACAAGGGAAGAAAAGTAAGTTTGTATCCCTCATAAGGGGATAGCGTTGTTACCCGTATCCCACACAAGGAGATAGAAATACCGTATCCCGCACAAGGAGGTAGTAAGCAATCCCAAACCAGGAAAAGTGTTTTGTTCCGTTTCCCAATTAACCGGGAACGCATGCTTTAAGTAAAAAGTAGTGAACTCACCTTTGCTTTGCTCGGTAATTAATTTACTCGTGTTACGTTGGTCAACCATACCCTATTATGGTTATTAAATATTTATTAGGTTCGTATGCAAGTAATGTCACGTATAACTACACGTATCTAACACATAGCACGTAAGTCATACTAGCATATACGTTATTGGGCCTATCCTAGCATGCAAACAGTTAAACAGTAACAGTTAAACATTAATAGTAACACGTAGTTCAAAACATCAGTTTGTGCGGCCCAATAACTAAGCAGAGTAGTCCAGTCGAAACCGGGTGGTCTCGAATCGAGAACAAGAGGTCTCGAGTCGCAACCATGAAGTTCCGAGTCGCAACTAGACGGTCTCGAGTTGTCATGTTTTGGTTGCGAGTCGCAACCGGGCGGTCTCGAGTTATCATGTTTTGGTTGCGAGTCGCAACCGGGGGTTTCGAGTCGCAACCGGAGGTTTCGGCTTGTCATGGTCTGGTTTCGAGTCGCAACCGGAGTTTCGACTTGTCATGTTTTGGTCTCGAGTCGCAACCTTACGGTCCCGACTCGCAACCACCACCGAAGCTTCTAGACCCCTTACCCAATTCGGTACTATCAACCAAATTTCATTAACATGTACTATCCAATCAGATTTTTTTAACATGTCCCCTATACTGTACACTCCTAAATTTAGATCAAACATAGTAATTTCAAATATTTTCATAAACAATTCATCATGAAAAGAACATACAGTTCAACAGCATCATATTCTCTAAACAGTTTATCATATGATTCTTGTCATCATGCCTAACTATATTTCACCAATCACACTTGGATCATTTATTATTACTAATAATACTTCTATCTAATCACTATACCATCAGTTTCATCAATAATTCTATTAAATCACATATCATTTTAGTCAAAAATCACCCAACTATGCCATGTGGGAATCATTGGTTCCATAATGTTAAATCACTGTCTCACCAACAATTCTCATGTAACCAATTTCATTAATTAATTTGTCATTATTTATCCTTAAAATATCACAGCATCTTCCCCCCTTTAATTATTCTAACAATATCACAAGTGTGCATGACCAAGTTGTACCATAGGTAGGTGTAGTTGTACCTTCAAATGAAAAACCCAGTTTCCTTACATATTCTTGTTTACGTATCGACCAAAATCACCAAACATTTTAACACTAGTTTTTGATTTAACAGTTAACAACTATCATCAAACAATACCCGGATCTTTATAACAATTACTCCTAGATATATCATCCTTTTAACTCCAATTAGTCTACATACAGGAGTTTTAAGCCAAGACTCACAACAGCACAACTATTTAAATAACTATCAGGTTAACAAGATACCAAAATAATACAAAACCACTTCAACAGGTGTCCATTTTCAAATCTTACACAAGTTCACATTCTATTTCATTCAAGCATAAACACTTATAGATATCAAGAGTCAAAACACAAACATTCGAGGATGATATTCTACTTACCGGACTGCGCCCAATCTGACCCGAGACACCCTGAACCGAATACTGAACCCAGCTGGCTTCACCCGAGCCATCGTCTACTGCCACAGTGAAACCGGTCACCGACCGTCACCGGTATGGTTGCCGGCTCCGCCAGTTCCGTTGCCGTTCGTCCCATCAGCAAAAGAAATCATCTTCATAACGCAGAAAAGAAACAAAAATGAGAAGAAACGGGGAGGGTTTTCTTACTGGTGAAACCCGTCGGAAATCAGAGCACCGCTGCCGTCATCACGCCGGCGCTGCCGTCGCCGGCTCCATCTTTGCTCCCTCTCTCTCTACAGCTCCGATTCTCTCTCTCGAGTTCATATGTAAGCGTGTAAGGGTGGCGTGAGGTGGATGGTGAGTTGTAGGTGTGATGGTATAAAAGAAAGGGGGTGTTTGGTTGGTTGGCCGGAATGTATCTCCGACCGCCGGAGACGGATCTGATCGGACAGGGGATAGGCGAGATGGTGGGATGTGCGGCTGAACATATTTTGAGGTTAGGGTTTTTGAAAACAAATAAGAGGGGTGGGTTTATAATAGTGTATATATATAGGGTAGGGTTTAGGTTTAGGGAGTGGGCTTGGGCCTAGCCCAAGTGTATGGATTAAATGTCAAGCTAAAGCCAACAAGCCCGATTAAAATTTACTAGTCGCATAATTAAATAAATCGTTCGTCACGCGTTATCATTATCCAATAAACAAATAATAATAATAATAATAATACTTACTAAAATAGATTACTCCTCTCGACGATCACGGTCGAGAGTACGGGTTGTCACACCAAACTTTTTGCTACTGATTTTATATAATAAATAAAATATTTTGAACTTTATAAACTGATCAAAAACTCAGATTTCCTATTATAACCCGAAAATCGCTTAAAACCGACTTTTTACGCGTTTTAAACGCATAGTCTGGGTTAAAACTATTTTGGGCATATAAGACTTAATACCTACTGATGTTTTAATTAATTTTTTATACTTTAACAGTAAGAAATAGTTTTGAACTCAGATTTCCAAATTTGACCTTTAAAGCTTATGTGAAATTACCGAAATGCCCCTACGGTGCATAGTTTGGTTATAAATGATAAATTTCACATATATACAATACCCTACTGATATAACTTATTAAATTAATTATTTTTACTGATCATTTTAGTCCAGAACCTCAGTTTATTATTTAACCTCTTTTATAATCCTTAAAATGACCAAAATACCCTTACGGGGCTTAAATTGATTTTAAATTCGTTTTGGGTATAACGGAAGGTATCCTACTGATATCACAACATATTTAAGGCATATTAACTTAGGAAACCTGTTCATGACTCATTTGGTTACCCGTTATGCATTTATCGCGATCGGTACGGTTTATGTAACTAGTTTGCATAAATTAACCGAAACGGCTCAAACCTTATCATTTTCACTTCAAAATCCAGAATGTGTTTAGTTTACCCATATTATACAAGTCTTTATACTTGTCGGGTCTAAACCACATTCTAATCCGGTCTTCGCTTAATCTTGCGTTTTGAACCGTATACCTTTCTTTAAAAGTAACCGGTCTAAGTTTAAACTTAAGTAAGACCCGTTAGGAATCTAATAGGTTAATTAAAACCTTAGTTCCAGATTTAGGAGACCAGTAAAAGATACTTGCACTTGCTGATTTGTACGGCTGGGACAAATTTGTGTAATTTGCTCAGGTAAATACTTTTAACTTATTTTCCCTTATACAGGCTTGGGGTACGATATGTAAAATACCGCTTGGTCGGGTATTGAATTTTTAATCGTATGAAGGTTAAATCATTGAGATAACCCGTTTAATCTGTTTTGTTTATTCTAAGCCTTTGGGGGGTTAATGACTATGTCCTGGATATCCTCGGCTCATTCATTGAAATGGCCACGACTTAAGCACGGGGTGTAGGCATACACCTGCCGGTGCGTATGTAAAATAATGTACCCACCTGTTCGAGAATAACTCGTCGTGGGATATATTATGTGGTGTGTCTATTAATCTTTAACCCAGTTTTCAGCCCGGGCTACTGAACGTATAATAAACATGTAATTCTTTAGCAAGTTTATTTTTAAATAATTATCTGTTGGTGCATACGTCTGTCGACTTCGTCTTGTATCGAGTCTTGTTCTAGAATTGTTAGATCAGGGCACGTAGTACGAGAAAACTAGGGTTTATGTGAGAAAGGCTAATTTCGCATGAAATGACAAAAGGCTATTTCGCACGAAATAGCAAGTGTAATTCCATGCGAAATTGTCACACCTATAAATACCCTTGAGGTGATCTCATTTGTAAGGTTCATGTTTCCGGTACCGAATTGCTGCCGACGTGTCTACTGATATGTAAACGTGTTAAATCAATAATACAAGACAATTAGAAGTATTTCAAGCTGTTACAAAGTCTAATCAATGAATTCCGCCTCTGATTAGACCGAGAACTCTTCTGATAGACTCGTTTGGGTCACAGAACGATCCTACATGTGGTATCAGAGCTCAGGAGGAAGAGTTCTTACCATTTCAGCTTAAAAATCTGATTTCTACCCCTTCTTTTCAAAATTCACAAGATTTTACGGTCAAAATAGATTGAATTTCACATATAATAAGCACAACAGTGTTTAACCGAATCCTTGAAAGAATTGGACCTTAATTCAATCTAAAACTGATAAAATTCATAATTTCGCTTGAAAAACAGATCAGACATGATGACGTCAGTAGTATTTCGCGTGGAATAGCATCTTGATTTCATACGAAATTACTTCTTGTGTTTAATTTCGTTTGAAATTGTTGTTAATTTCGTACGAAATCAGATTTCATTTGAGGCATTTCATACGAAATTAGTATTTCGTTCCAAAGGTGCTATTTCGTTTGAAACCAGTATTTCGTGTGAAAGCAGATTTCATTTGAAAGTGGTATTTTCGTTTGAAAAGCTATTTCGCACCAAACTGATTTCGTTTGTAGAGGCTTTTTCGCACCAAATCGTTTTTCCGCTCCAAACTGATTTCGCATCAGTTTGTTATTTCGTTTGAAATCATATTTCGTGTGAAAATTTCTGATTTCGTGTGTGTTGTTATTTCGTTTGAAAGTCTTTTGCAGATTACTAAATCATGGAAGAGGAATTTTACAATGCGTTTGCTACACTAGTTGCTCCAGTCACAGCTGCTGAAACTCTTTACAGTGAGAATGAGACGAGAACTTGTCATAATTGTAAGATTAAGGTAAGTTATATGGAGCGTGTTTGACGAATGTGTGTTTAATGCGATGACATGATGGTTTACATGAGTTTGAAATGATATGAATTTGGTCACATGTATTATGCTTGCTAGAAGTAACTAATGAAAGTCAAATAGGAATTATGCGATCGATATGATCGTTAACATGTACAATTATGTATGCTAATAAGAATGCGATTTCGATGACATGGAAGTATAGGAATCATGTCGAGACGGAATCAAGCACGGAAGGCTAACGGGTCAAAAAGTGTCGAGGAAACGAGTATGAACATGGACGCACGAGGTAAGTGATTTTTGTAATCACTTCTTAGTTGTTTATGTAAAGTTATGTGCAATTTAATTAAGTATGATGATCGAGGTCAAGTAGGAAAGAATTGTATGAGACCGATGAAGTATTAAACGGATCTTAGCTTTGATCCGAGCAAGGTATGTGTGATTAAGAATTGTAGCTAAGTAGTAGGATTGGTTACTTATGCAAGGGAGTCCTTTGTTGTTAAGGATAGAGCAAAGTTGACAAAAACGCCCTTGATGGGTAAAACGAGCAAATGGTCTTAAAAGTTGATTACAAACAAGCTATTTGATTAAATGAATGTTTTGAAAAAGCAAGAAAGCGAGAAGTATGGTTTTCGTAAGCTAAGGACCTTAAAATGCGCAAATACCCTTAACGGGTCAAAAAAAGCTCTTGAGCGAAAATGGGTCAAGAGGATGCAAGACATCCGAGAACTTAAACTTGTATGATATATAATGTTGACATTATTAGGTTCATAAGAAGTTATGGTCAAACAAACAAGTTATGTGGATGAATGCATGAACGGGTCGAATAAATCATAAATGAATAATAAGACGATAGCGTGTAAGTTAAGAATTTCCTTAATCCGGATGTGGGATTTTAAGTTCATATGATAGAATGTGAATTTACAAGCATGTAGGAAGAAACGGGAGGTTAAACGGGTAAACGGTTCAAAAGTTATGTGCGTTTTAGTGCGTACGGACGACGAAACGGAACTGCAGAAAAGTGCCATTTCTAGAGGTAGTCGCCGACGGGTTAAGGGTAGTCGCCGACGGGCTCTAGAAAGTTAGTTTTTTTGCTGACGGGTTATTTACCTGTCTACGGGGTTTTTGGCTACGGGAAGAACCACGGGTCGTCGCCGACGGGCCCTAGGGCCGTCGCCGACGCCCTCCCCAAGTCCAAAAACATGAAATTTGTTATTTAAGTTGATTCATGTATCGTAGGCTTCGGTTTGTTATCCGTGGACTACGGCGGGCTTCCTAAACATGATTTTGATCGATCCTTAGATGTTTTTGGGCTATAAATCAAAGCCTAAGTCCCATGTAATCAACGCAGGAGTATGTAAGAAGTATGCAAGATCTTGTACGCGTATGTAGATGTGTATGTATGTATGTATGTATAAAGATATGTATGAGTGTATACATGTATGTAAAGATGTAGGAAAGGTATGTAAGTATATAGATGTGTATGTAGGTATGTGTAAAGATATGTACGAGTGTATGCATGTATGTAAAGATGTAGGAAAGGTATGTACGTATGTAGATGTGTATGTATGTATGTATGTATAAAGATATGTATGAGTGTATACATGTATGTAAAGATGTAGGAAAGGTATGTACGTATGTAGATGTGTATGTATGTATGTATAAAGATATGTATGAGTGTATACATGTATGTAAAGGTGTAGGAAAGGTATGTACATATGTAGTTGTGTATGTATGTATGAATAAAGACATGTATGAGTGTATGCACGTATGTAAAGTTGTAGGAAAGGTATGTACGTATGTAGATGTGTAAGTATGTATGTATGTATGTATGTATGTAAGTACTTATGTATGCATGATTTAGACACGTTGAGTGTTAACGTTATTAATGGTGTACCTTGAGAATGAAAAGTAATGCAGGTACGTTATTGAAGCCTCACCAGGAAATGGATAAGCAGATGAAATGCTTAAAGTTTGAAAAGGACGAAATGTGAAGTGTACGTGAAAGAATCTTGTTTATATAATGTGTGCTAATGTTAGGAATGTATGTGGTGAGTGCAGGTTGTATGGATCACGGGCGATTATCACAAGGAATAGAGATCGAAGACCGAGTCACAAGATAGATTGTACGGGAATAATCGAGTATGTACTTTAGTAAACGGGAGTTATACTTTTGTTTTGTAAAAGAGATATTTTTAAAATAAACCTTTAAGTAAGTCAAGACGTTTGTAATGAAAGAAATTTTATGGCACGAATTTCCGCTGCGACTTTTGTCAACTACGTGTTAGGGTCTTACAAGTTGGTATCAGAGCCCTGGTTTGAGAGAATCAAGTACAAGAAAGTAAGTACTTGAACTCAAACTTGTGTGCTCTTATGATAAGGAACCCGTACAATCTAAGACTCGATCAAGATCCAAAGGTGGAAGCGAATGTAAGTATGTACTTATGTATACGTATAAAGAAACTGACGGTATGTTATGTGCAAGGTAAGTATAAGTGTTTGAAGAAGATGACCCTTGAATGCAGTCTAGGATGGATGCTAAGGCAGGCAAGGATGCGAATGGACAGACGGACCCCAGGTACACAATGTTAATATGTATGGTACCGGTGTTCAAAGAAAAAGGTAGAAATCTCCTTGGGAGGGTAAGTACTAAATGGAAGACAACGATATTGTCTTGATAAGATTGTAAAAATGTAGCACGAACTGAGACCCACTACTGCAGACATAAGGCGATGATTACCTGAAGGCACGAAATTAGTATGTGAACTGCGCACCTGGCCAGTACGCAAGAAGCATATGACATTCGTGAGACCGTGGTAATTATCGCAGGTATGTCCGTTAGAATTGGGTAGCATGTGGGCGTGCGGGTGAAGTGGGTAGTAAGACTCTCAGGAAATTGAGAGTACTATGTAGGAATGAAAAACATGAATGATAAGAATGAAAGATATGAATGCAATGCTTGAATCCGCGAGACGGATTCAAGGGATGAAAAGCGTAAATGCAATGCTTGAATCCGCGAGACGGATTCAAGGGATGAAAAGCGTAAATGCAATGCTTGAATCCGCGAGACGGATTCAAGGGATGAAAAGCGTAAATGCAATGTTTGAATCCGTGAGACGAATTCAAAGAATGAAAGATATGAATGCAATGCTTGAATCCGCGAGACGGATTCAAGGGATGAAAGGCGTAAATGCAATGTTTGAATCCGCGAGACGAATTCAAAGAATGAAAGATATGAATGCAATGCTTGAATCCGCGAGACGGATTCAAGGGATGAAAAGCGTAAATGCAATGTTTGAATCCGCGAGACGGATTCAAAACATAGAAGGTACGAAAGGTATGAATAATGTGTTCGATTTCGTGAAACAGATTTAAGATATAAAAGACGAAATTAGTCTACATAAGAAGAAGTCAATAGCTTGACCATGTATGCGTCAAACAAGTCATATAAGTAAATGTAAAGCAAATGAACAAAAGAATGATAGGAATGAAAATATCCGAATGTGTAAGTAATGTAAGGATATGTATGGTACAAAAGACTATAGAAATGTAGAACGATGTTAGCTACGGAGTTATGCACGTAGGTATGACGATGACATAGCAGTTTTGTTGTGATAACAAAACAAGGGTTAAATGTTATACAATGTGTCTATAGAATGGAATCTTAAAGGATGAAGATGAAAGTACTAAATCAGTTATAAACGGATCATATGAGTGTAAGCATTATTATAAGTTTGAATAAGTATGTATATTAACCTGTTATTAACGGGTCAAAGGAAATGAGAATGTTATATGAAAGTATGCCATGGAAAGTATAGACTTGTTAAGAAGAAGAAGCCAATTGTATGAATAATTATGAAATGAGATAGGATGATTACTTATGATTATGATGTGGGTGTTAAGTCAAACATAAATGTGTGTGTGTGTGTAAGAGGAAATGGGAAAGGTTTCGGGGACGAAACCTTATTTAAGGGGGGTAGACTTGTAACACCCCAAAACCCGAATGTTTATATTCGTTAAATGTTCTAATATGGTACATCAAGAAATAAATAATTAGGTTATTTTACCTAGTTAAAGTTTATGGCCAAAACTATTAAATAATGAAAGTTGTGCCAAATATGTTAAGTGGTAAAACATGAGGGGCTAGATGGTATAGAATGAAAGTGGAGGTGTTAAAAGAAAGTAATAACACACACAAACACACAATCGTGTGTGTTCTAGATCGATCAGGAGCTCCCAAAGGAGCCAAACCCTAGCTCAACCTTAAATGATCAAATTGAAGGGTAAATCGAAGCTTAAATTCATGGATAAACATGGATTAATGATCACCATCACAAGAGGATCATAAGGTATGTCTTAAATTCTAGATTGGTGATCTTCCACGAAGTGGGTTATGTTCTAATCCGTGAATTGGTATGAAATTGAGTATGAACATGTGTTAGAATCATCATCTATAACATGGATTATGCTTGGTTTAGGTTAATTTGATGTTTAGAGGCAAAACCCATTAGTTATGGTAAGAATAATGACTTGAATCATCATCCATGTCTAATTCTTGTTGCATGTTGTTTGTATTATGTGGGTATGATGAATTCTTGTTACATGAATTGAAAGAAATATGGTGTTGATATACTTGATGTTATGTATGAATGATAAACGCTAATTAGTGGGAGGATTGGATGAATTATGCATAAGATTAGAAGAATATGCATATATTAGTTGTACATTGTGCTAAGATAGTGGTACGCACACCAAGCGTTTGATGAAACGCCTAGGTGAGCTTAAGCGATGAAATTGTATGTAAGTAAAAGATGATATGTATATAGTGTTGTCCGTATAGGCTATTATGATGTTACGAGTATATAATGATAAGTCGAAAGTTAAACTAAATGAACCGTTGACTTCTAAAAGTCAACCGTGTATAAGAAGGATGGTTAGACGTGTTGTCATAATTGTAAGATTAAGGTAAGTTATATGGAGCGTGTTTGACGAATGTGTGTTTAATGCGATGACATGATGGTTTACATGAGTTTGAAATGATATGAATTTGGTCACATGTATTATGCTTGCTAGAAGTAACTAATGAAAGTCAAATAGGAATTATGCGATCGATATGATCGTTAACATGTACAATTATGTATGCTAATAAGAATGCAATTTCGATGACATGGAAGTATAGGAATCATGTCGAGACGGAATCAAGTACGGAAGGCTAACGGGTCAAAAAGTGGCGAGGAAACGAGTATGAACATGGACGCACGAGGTAAGTGATTTTTGTAATCACTTCTTAGTTGTTTATGTAAAGTTATGTGCAATTTAATTAAGTATGATGATCGAGGTCAAGTAGGAAAGAATTGTATGAGACCGATGAAGTATTAAACGGATCTTAGCTTTGATCCGAGCAAGGTATGTGTGATTAAGAATTGTAGCTAAGTAGTAGGATTGGTTACTTATGCAAGGGAGTCCTTTGTTGTTAAGGATAGAGCAAAGTTGACAAAAACGCCCTTGATGGGTAAAACGAGCAAATGGTCTTAAAAGTTGATTACAAACAAGCTATTTGATTAAATGAATGTTTTGAAAAAGCAAGAAAGCGAGAAGTATGGTTTTCGTAAGCTAAGGATCTTAAAATGCGCAAATACCCTTAACGGGTCAAAATAAGCTCTTGAGCGAAAATGGGTCAAGAGGATGCAAGACATCCGAGAACACCGACACCCACCTCTTACCAAGAGGTACCGGGTTCGAGTCCTGGGGGTTACACGGAAGTGCCCAGGGTGAGAGCTCGGCATGGGGATTTCACCGACAGGGCGCTTGGTCGGGTAGCAACCTGGGGAGGGGGATCCCTCCCGCGGTCAGGGGTACCGTGCATTTACCCTTTTTTTTTTTGCATGAACGGGTCGAATAAATCATAAATGAATAATAAGACGATAGCGTGTAAGTTAAGAATTTCCTTAATCCGGATGTGGGATTTTAAGTTCATATGATAGAATGTGAATTTACAAGCATGTAGGAAGAAACGGGAGGTTAAACGGGTAAACGGTTCAAAAGTTATGTGCGTTTTAGTGCGTACGGACGACGAAACGGAACTGCAGAAAAGTGCCATTTCTAGAGGTAGTCGCCGACGGGTTAAGGGTAGTCGCCGACGGGCTCTAGAAAGTTAGTTTTTTTGCTGACGGGTTATTTACCTGTCTACGGGGTTTTTGGCTACGGGAAGAACCACGGGTCGTCGCCGACGGGCCCTAGGGCCGTCGCCGACGCCCTCCCCAAGTCCAAAAACATGAAATTTGTTATTTAAGTTGATTCATGTATCGTAGGCTTCGGTTTGTTATCCGTGGACTACGGCGGGCTTCCTAAACATGATTTTGATCGATCCTTAGATGTTTTTGGGCTATAAATCAAAGTCTAAGTCCCATGTAATCAACGCATGAGTATGTAAGAAGTATGCAAGATCTTGTACGCGTATGTAGATGTGTATGTATGTATGTATAAAGATATGTATGAGTGTATACATGTATGTAAAGATGTAGGAAAGGTATGTAAGTATGTAGATGTGTATGTAGGTATGTGTAAAGATATGTACGAGTGTATGCATGTATGTAAAGATGTAGGAAAGGTATGTACGTATGTAGATGTGTATGTATGTATGTATAAAGATATGTATAAAGATATGTATGCGTGTATACATGTATGTAAAGATGTAGGAAAGGTATGTACGTATGTAGATGTGTATGTATGTATGTATAAAGATATGTATGAGTGTATACATGTATGTAAAGGTGTAGGAAAGGTATGTACGTATGTAGTTGTGTATGTTTGTATGAATAAAGACATGTATGAGTGTATGCACGTATGTAAAGTTGTAGGAAAGGTATGTACATATGTAGATGTGTAAGTATGTATGTATGTATGTAAGTACTTATGTATGCATGATTTAGACACGTTGAGTGTTAACGTTATTAATGGTGTACCTTGAGAATGAAAAGTAATGCAGGTACGTTATTGAAGCCTCACCAGGAAATGGATAAGCAGATGAAATGCTTAAAGTTTGAAAAGGACGAAATGTGAAGTGTACGTGAAAGAATCTTGTTTATATAATGTGTGCTAATGTTAGGAATGTATGTGGTGAGTGCAGGTTGTATGGATCACGGGCGATTATCACAAGGAATAGAGATCGAAGACCGAGTCACAAGATAGATTGTACGGGAATAATCGAGTATGTACTTTAGTAAACGGGAGTTATACTTTTGTTTTGTAAAAGAGATATTTTTAAAATAAACATTCAAGTAAGTCAAGACGTTTGTAATGAAAGAAATTTTATGGCACGAATTTCCGCTGCGACTTTTGTCAAATACGTGTTAGGGTCTTACAGTTTTGGAAATGGGAAGATTGGAAATAAAGAAAGAAGACGGTGAATGGGTTGATAAATTAGCTGATGCATTACCACAGCAGAAATGGGGAACTTATTTGTTGATCCTAAAACACATGAGAAAATCTGAAAATATGAATCTGGCACAGTTTATTCAGAAGATTGAAGAGCATGAGTTAGATATTCAGAAAACGGCAATCATGTCTAATCCAAATGCTCAACAAGATGTCAGTTTATACTACAGAGGAAACAAATTTGAGGTTACTCCTAGACCAAAGATACAAACTGGTTTCAGTGCTGATAGTTCTTCTGGAACAATGGGAAGTACTGTGACTCAAAGTGGTGGATCTTCATCTTCGTATTCAAGTTTTGATCCAAATTATACAACACCAAGTCCTCAACGACAGAATTCTACAAATCTGCAGTGCAATGTTACTTTGAACATTCAAAATGGTCAAAATCTTTCTCCAGAAATAACTAAGCAACACATGGCATCACTTGTTGCTATGTTGGAATCATATGAAAGCTTGATTGCTGGAAAAATTGGAAATCCGATGCTTACCAAAGAGGATTATGACCAGATTGATGCTGAGGAACTTGAGTTGATGGATGTAAAGTGGTGTTTAGCTAGTGCTGTTCGAAGGGCAGAAAAGTTTCAACAAATCACCGGAAGAGATGACTTAAATGAATTGTCTAAATCCCCGATAGGGTTTGACAAATCAAAGGTTACGTGTTTTCGTTGTCATGAAAAAGGTCATTTTAAGCGTGAGTGCAAAAACAAAGAAGCAAATGGAAGACAAGATCAGCCTGGAAAAAACAATTATTATCAAAAATTCATTTTTCATCAGATTGCTCAACAACCACAAACAGCACATGCACGTGCCATTGAAGAAAAAGAGAAAAGAGCTCTTTATGGTATAATTGACCAAGATGATGAAGAGGTTGCAGATGGATTTAGCTGGGATAAATATATTCCACCTGGTTCAGGTCTCGTTGCTAGAATTCTGGGAGAAGATGAAGTCAAATCTAGTCTGAAAAGAATACCGATTTTTCAGATTTTGGAAGTGATGTAGTTACTGATGATGAAGAAGAATACATTAATAAAGCTAGAAAAGGTATAGATCCTGACAGTTTTAATTTGTTTTTTGCAGATAAAGTTGAGATGCTGAATGAAAAGCAGATTGCCAAATTGAAGAGAGAACTGGAAGTAAGAAGAATAGCTGATGAAAAGGCAAAGAAAGAAGCTAAAGAAGCAAATGGTGAACCAGTAATTAAGAAAGTGATAGAAAAAATCGTTGAAGTGGAGAAAGTGGTAGAGAAAATTGTTTAGGTCGAAAAATTAGTCGAAGTTGAAAAACTCGTCGAAGTTGAGAAAATTGTCGAGGTAGAAAAAATTGTTGAAGTTGAGAAGATTGTCGAGGTAGAAAAGATTGTTGAGGTCATTAAACCTTGTCCGAAATGTTTGGAATCTTGCAAAGATTGTGAGGAGAAAGATAAAAAGATTCATGAACTGGAAGAGATGAAAGAGAATTTGTTGTCTGATGTGAAGTATGTAAAAGAATCATATGATGTGCTGAACAGAACAGTAAATGGTCTGAAAAAGACAAATTCAGAAATTGAGGTTGCTATGACAAAGATGAGTTCTACATTAATGTCAAAGCAGAAGGTCATCAATGAGTATATTGAAGACTGTGCAAAATTGAAGCAGGATTTGGAAGTCGAAAATATAGAAAGTGAAAGAATCAAACGTTTGTTGTTGAGTTATACAACTTGTGATTATTTGATTGATCGAGTTTATCCTACTGTTGCAGGTCTTGAAGCTTTTCAAGAACAAAAGAAAGAAGAAACGGATGCTGGTAAGAAACAAAGTGCTAAGTATAATAAGTGTTCGGCCCCGATCTATGAAAGTTATTCTCCCAGAAAGCCAAATGAGGAACAATTAAAAAAGGCAGTCAACATCAAGTTAAAGTCTGAAACCTTTGATGAGCTACCAGATAACATTGATGTCACATTCACAGCATCTGACACTGATCATGAGTCTGAGTTGTTAAAGAAAGTAGTCGATCAGGTGTTGGATATGGATGAAGAGTCAAAGTCGGAGTCTAAATCTGAAAGTTCGAATTCGTCAGAAAAGAGTCCGAGTTCACCGGTTAAACGGGTTTACAATAAAGAATTCCTGTTATCAAAATCTAATTTGAATGATGGATCAATCAAAGTGGCATATACTTTGAATGATTCAGACAAATTATATTCTGATGATGAATTTCCAATAAGAAGTGTCAAAATTGAAATGATCAAACAGGTTTTCAAATTAACAGAAATTAATATTTCTGAAATAAAAGATTTAAATCTTTCTAAAAAACCTAAAAAGTACACTTCAAGAGTTCAACAGAGATTGAACAAAAAGAAAGGTTACAGTTCTGGTTTAGGTTATCGAAAGAAACCAAACCATAACGGTAATTTCAAAAAGAATGGTTTAGGTTTTAATTCTTCAGAAAATTATAAAAGTGAGAAAAATTATAAACCAAAAACAAAATTTGTTACAAGAGGAAGTTCTGAAGAAGAGCAGAAGAAACCATTCTGGAAACAGTCAAATCAAGAGTTTCTTGCTGAAAGGAAGAAGAATTTGAAGGAATTTGTTCCAAGAGTTGACAGAAGAAAATGTTTCAAATGTCATCAAATTGGACATATTGCTTGGAACTGTCAACAATACAACAACACACAACAAGGAGTTTCTGTTAACTCAAAATTGAAAGAAAAGTGTGAATGAAAAGAAACAACCAACTGAGAAATCTAATGTTTTTGAAAATTCAATTTTCGAAACTGGTGATGTTTCAAAACGTTTTTACAAAAGAAAAGTCGATTTAAACAAACAAAGATGGGTTGTTAAATCTGAGAGTAGTTCTGACAATGAATCTGATTCCATAAAATCAGAGGAGTCATTTGTTGAGAAAAAGAATGAGAATTCCGTTCCTGAGTTGAACGATGAAAATTTTCCACCATTACGGGCAGAAAATCTGAAATCAAAAGGTAGATTTGAGATTTCAGGTCAGTTCTTCTCTGGTAAAGAAGAACTTGATGCTGAAAAGGCTTTCAATGGGAAAGTTAAACATATTTTTGGGAAGATGGTAGATGGGAAAGTGAAAAGTGCAAAATATTTTTACAGATCAAAAGGAGGTTGGGATGAAGTTGAATCAAAATCACCCAAGGCTGGTCAAGCTTGGGTGACAGCATTTTCAAACTAAAATTCTGACTTGCCGGAGCTCCCAGGTTGGTAAGAGTGGAGCAGGTGTCACACCCCGATATTTCCACGTATTACCGGTGGGCCCGGTGGGGAGTATCGTGACGTATCATAAAAGAGTTGAAACAGATCCACAGGCGGATCAAATAAAAAGGAAACATAGTTCATCAGACTCAAATGCATCCAAGCTTGCGAGACTCGTAGTGATGCTAAGGAGAGGCCAGCCTATTACGCTTAGTACCTGCACTTAATCTTTTTGGGAAAATACGTCAGTTTACACTGGTAAATACAATTAACTGACTCATTTTAAAAAGGTTTAGAAAATTTATTTGAATGCACGCGGCACACAACATTTTATAACTTGGGATAATTATTTATATATAAACTTGTAAAAGAATTACATGTTTGTTATACGTTCAGTAGCCCGATCTGTTGACCGGGTTAAAGATTAATAGACACACCACATAATTTATTTATGCACTGACGGGTGTACGCCTACACCCCGTGCTTAGGTCATGGCCATTTCGTAAAATGATGCCAAGGATATCCGGGACATGGTCATTAACCCCCCAAAGGCTTTAAGCAAACAAAACATTTTCCAACGGGACATTTCAATGATTTAACCTTCATACAATTAAAGATGCAATGCCCGACCAAGCGGTATTTTATATACCGTACCCCAAGCCCGTATAGCGAAAATAAGTTAAAAATATTTACCTTTGCAAGTATTAATCACAAATAGCAAGTGCGTGTAGCTTTTACCGGGTCTCCTATTCTGGAACAAAGGTTTTTAATAACCTATTAGATTCCTAACGGGTCTTTAATTAAGCCTAAACTTTAGACCGGTTAGTTTTAAAGGAAGATACGGTTCAAACGCACGATTAAGCGAAGACCGAAATAGAATGTGATTTAGACCCGACAAGTTTGGAGACTTGTGTAATATGGGTAAACTAAACACATTCTGGATTTTGAGACAAAAATGATAAGGTTTGACCCGTTTCGGTCAATTTATGCAAACTAGTTACATAAACCGAACCGAATGCGAAAAATGCTTAACGGGTAACCATATGAGTCATATACAGGTTTCCTAAGTTAATATGCCTTAAATATGTTGTGACATCAGTAAGATATCTTCCATTATGCCCAAAATGGATTTAAACACAAACTATGCCCCGTAGGGGTATTTTGGTCATTTAAAAGGTTATAAAAGAGTTTAAATAATAATCTGAGTTACAGGTCTGATGTAATCAGTAAAACTACTTAATTTAATAAGTTATAACAGTAGGGTATTATATATATGTAAAATTTATCATTTAAAACAAAACTATGCACCTTAGGGGCATTTTGGTAATTTCACCAAGGCTTAAAAGGTCAAAACTGGAAATCTGAGTTTAAAACTTTTGCTTACTGTTAATATATAAAAATTTACTGAAAATATCAGTAGGCATCAAACCTTATATGTTTAAAATAGTTTTAATACATACTATGCGTTAAAAACGCTTAAAAAGGCGATTTTGAGCTATTTCCGGGTTTTTAAAGGAAAGCTGATATTTTTATTATTCCAGAAGGCTCAAAATGTTTTATTTATCATATTAGATCAGTAGAAAAAGGTTTGGTATCAAAATAATTTGTAAAACTCATTTTATAGCCCAAAAGGGCAAAACCGACAATTACCGACACATGCATAGAACTCTATGTTATGCTCAGCCTAAAATTAAATAAAAATCTTCAAAAATCACAAAATATTATATTATATCAGTGGGTAAAAAGTTTGGTATAAAAAATCGGGTTTAGATAGGCTATATGCTAATTACACCGTTTATTTAATAAAAAGCTTTCTAATTACGCTAATGAGCATAACTCCTAATCTAGACCTCAAACTGTTGTCAAATTTTAGGTGCAAGTTTATAAATCAGTAACTAAGGTTTCTACTCTTTTACATTTTCAAAAATCACGTTTTAAGGTCATATGGGCATAATAGTCAACATTTAAGCATTTAACGGAAACATGCATATGAATCGGATAACTAATGAACCAAGTTGTATAATCTCAGAGAGTTATACTTATATGAAACCTGGTCCAAATAAAGCTCTAAGGCAATTATAAAACATGCTTAAACGGGTCAGAACTGAAAGTCAAAGCAAAAGTCAAATTATGCGACTTTCGGTTCCGATCCGAGTCTAAACTGAAAATTGTCGGGTGGAACATGTTTAGACGTGTTCTTACATTGATTACCAAGTTATATTAGTGATAAAACGGGTTGCATGGCTTCTACATTGCTAATTATGCATTAATTTGAAAATAAGCTTTCTGTTGACTTTTTAAGATTAGCTTTGACCCGACAATTGACCTAGTTAGAGTGGGATTCAGAGGTTACCCTTTTAAGGGTTTATTACCCACAAAATTACCAACCTATAGGTACTTTTAATTCGAGATTTGACTGAACAATTATTGATTAATCTCGAAGTCAAACTCTAATTACGACGGTTTGACTTTAGGCTAATTAACTAAGTAAAACGAATTAAGAAAGGTTATGGGCACTTACTGAGGTCCTATGCACGACTAAGAATGCTTGAGAAGTGTCCTTCAGAAATCTTCAGAACAAGAGTTTGGAAGCTTTTCAAGTGAATGCTCAAAAAGTGAGTTCATAGGTTGCAACATTTGGTCCTATTTATAGTCAAGGAAGTGCAAGGAGGTGGACACAAGTGTTAAGGCTACTCCAGAGGTGATAACAGGTGTTAAGGGACGTGTAACATGCAGATAAAGGGTGGCAAACCCGCTGAATCGCGTAAACATGCAGGCTGACACGTTTAAACAGGTTTGTTGTCACTGGTAGTCCATCGCGTAGCGCCACATACATGTGCACAAGTGCTGGCGCTACGCCAGCATGTAGGGGGATCAGCAACATGTTTCCAAATGTGACACTTTCACCCCCTGAACTTTCTAATGCGTAGTTTGTTCCATTTTAGGCACTTTTAACCCTTGAAATTTATATTTCCATGATCCCTGAGATAAAACCAAACATCATTAGGTCCAGTTTCGTTCAATGATAACCGAAAACACAAGTTTTGCCTCGTTGACGCTTTTAACCCCTCGTACACGAATATTATCATAACTTTCTCATACTTTATCGAAACCTTGTGAAATTTTTTTCACTTATTCTTGTGAGCATAATTAATCGTTACAAAGCTTCGGGTTTGCCAAAAGGTCACTCAGAGGTATACTTTAAACATGTTGACATGTTTAACCCCTGTAGTTTGCAATCTCTCACTTTCCTCCACAATTAGCTTCGTATGCTCCATAATTTATTCGTTTAAGGGTATAAACATCGTGTAGGGTTATTGTAAGGCATATTTATCCATTGTTGTCATTTTGAATCCTTTTATTCACATACTTTCTTTGTTTGTCAACTTTAGTCCCTCTAAAGTAATCTTTTACATGTTTAAAGCTTATGACACGTGTCGATACATTATTGGACATAAATTTTCGAGGTGTTACATCCTCACCCCCTTAAAAGAAATCTTGACCTCGAGATTTGTTAAAATGCTGGAAGTTCTTTTTGTCGCATAATGGACTTAACTTCTATAGCCTATCTGGAGTCTCTCCAAGCTCCCAAAGTGACCTTTATATTAGGTACATGTATCCTTTTGGAGCTTCTTAACCTGCCGATCTTTAATCAGTATAGGTTGCTCATCATATCATAAATCTGCATATCATTATGTGATAATGCATTGCGAGCTCTGCTAAGCTCCTTAAATAGGTTTTAGTTTATAAGCTATGTGATCTTGATACATTCGATTTCCTTCGAATGATTCTATATATTCAGAGCTTAACTAACTGGATAATTTAACAAATTGGCACACCATTCCTGGGTAATATCTTTTGTTGAACCTTATTCCTTAACAAGAACTTAGGAGGGTTGCTACTTTCATTAATCCTTGATTTTCTGCCGAATACTGGCAACTTACAGATGATTATGGATTTGTATGGTCTTATTCGTTGTTTCCAAGGCAACTTTCAGATCCTGGTAATTGGACTTCCCAAAGTCTCGTCCATCAAATGGATGTTTTGATATTTCATCTATACAAGGTCTCCAAAGGAGCAACCTTGATACTTATATAACAACTATTACAAAAAAAGCTTGTTTTTAAGGTGAGATGGTTATTCCAATCACTGCTTAAAACTAATCTTAAGGAATAGCTAATCCTTGCCGTTTGTCGAACAAATCGACGATCCTGGGCAGCTGATGGCAATTCTTAATTGTTGCCTAATTAGGGTTGCGGTAATCAATGCATAAGCAAAATGAACTGTCTTTCTTAATTAACTATACCGAATTCTTAGAATATTGAGTTAGGCTATATGAACCTCTATTTTAAAACTGACTTAATTTCGATTCTTCCAATGATGGTACTAGTCGTCTTGGAGATTTCATAATAATACAGCCCTAAATGGGATATAAATCTTAACTCTATTTGCCTCTCAGGAGGTAAACAGGGTAATCTTATGAGAAGATAATCAAGATACAAGGAGGTTACAGAGATTTTCCAAATCTCAGGCTCCAGTTCATCCTTCCTTGCTTGTGTCAAATAAGTGACACATTTATGTTACGAGTCCACGAATTCCTTAATCAGAGGCATTTACTTGGACAATTCCATTCTGGATATCTTCTTTGAATACCATTGGCTGACTTTAATACCATATGACCATCGGAATATCTTTGTGGTCCCATGCATTAAACCTCCATGCTGATCAGGCATGGAAGCAATCTATGGAACATATCAAGATACACCAATCCTCATATGGCGCTTTTTATCATACCGTCTGGTATTCGTAATCGATAGAGATCAAAGAGATATCAACTATATATGCTGACGCACTTCCTCTAGAGAGGATACTTCAAAAATTCTACGACTGAGGGCTTCTGATAGGAACAGAAGAAATGGTTCCTATGATTTTGCCTGTAAGTTTTTTTCCTTACACTTAATATCTAGGGTTCTTACGGGAGAATTTCTAAGAGTTTGCTAAACTTATGGTCTTATGAGAGACCAGACGTAACTCCTAGCAATAAAATCACAATAAGGGATTTATCTGGTGTCATTATTAATGTGAACTGCCTCTAATCATTCATCAGGAGGGTTAAACGCCTCCATTCTTAATCCTTTTAAACTTAGCTGCAAAATCTTTGACAATTTTTAGGGTAGACTCAGCTTTGACTGGTTGTTTCTTAATCTATATAACATGAGTAGCTGAGGTAGATCCATAATGGATTTATAATAAGCAGTCTTTAAAACCTTAATGTGCCCTCTTATTTCCGATGCTAATCATCAATAATTATTTCATTAAGCTTAGATTTTTGGGTAAGTGGAATAGGGTACTATCTTAGCCAATGAATTAAAATTTGCAACATACTGTCGATAGTCTAGAACTTTTACGGTGAGAGTCGGAAAATTCTTATTCCATCTTTTTCCATTTCGTGATGCGGATAATAGGTTTTTCTAATAGGGTCCTTAAAACTTGGACCATCCCATATTGTATAAGAGGATCTTTCTTGGGGACCTTGTTAATGTCCTCACTAATTAAGGGTATTGCCATCGAACGACTGTGATGCATACCTCACCGTGTCCTTTCCAGCATGACTGCTGATACACCTAATGGTTTCTACTTCATTCAACAATTTCCTGCAATCGATGGCCCCTTTTTACTATTGAAGTCTCTTGACTTCCAAGAGACGAAGTACTTTTAAGTATATCCTAAAAGGAATGGGTTCCTTGCCACATATGATTTTGTTTGGGTTATTCCTCGCATTTGAAGTATGAATAAAGCTCTTCTCATGAGTAGCAACATGTGTTTTAGAGCGAGCAGCATCTGGCTTCTTGAACCTTTTCATGACTTTTCCCATAGCCTTTCTAATAGTTGCGTTAATTACAGTTTTGGAGATTAACTCCATTAACATTGAGGTTCACATTGGATGCACCATTAACATTTGTCGCATCTCCAGCATCGCGACTGTTGTTTGTCTCTTCTGAGTTTTCCATACTCGAATCTTTGGTATTAAATACCATATTCAACAAGTGCTTAGGCAATCCATACCCAGTGACTCCTTGAATTGTCAAAGGCTCACCAAAAGGAGTCTTGATAACTACTTGCTTCTTATCACACACAATATGGGCTTGATTTTTAGGATGACTAATTCATTCCTATCACTATATCGAGTCCCTCTTATTTTAATGGAAACAAGGACATCGGAAAGAATGATTCCTAATGGATATAAAACATCCATATAATATTGCTGAAGTAGTCTCTGAGGTACTATCGGCCAATTCTACTTTATACTTAACGCTTAGAGTTTTAACAGGCAGATTTAATAATTTATAAAATTCATTGTCTACGAAAGACTTATCTAAACCTAAATCAAATAATACTCTAGCATAAGCGTTATTGATATAGAAAGTACCTGTTGTGGCATTGTCATCCTAAATAGCCTCTTGAGCATCCATTTGAGAGCTTCCAGCTTTGATCTTCTTAGCCTCCCTAGGCTTCTTGGTTTTATTTGGGCAATTTGTCTTGATGTGCCCTATTTCATTGCAACCATAGCAGGTTGCGTCCTTTATGTCTTGGCACTCCAAGGTCTCGTGCCCTTTCTTATTACAAATCCCACAAGGCCTAGCTTGTGACTCCAGAGTGCATTTCCCTTTAGTTGCCTTGTTTGGGCAGCGGGTCTTTATGTGCTCCTTCTCGCCACAACCATAGCAGGTGGCGTCCTTCAAGTCCTTGTATTCATGGGTCTTGTGGTCCATCTCTTTACAGATGACACATCCCCTGGTCTGCTCATAGAAACATTTTCCGAAATGCTTCTTCCCGCAGGTTTTACATTTGGGTTTTGCCTCCTTTGGCTTGGACTGGTTATAACTTGAACCGGCCTTACCTTTTTGAATCCCTTATTCGAGGTATTATCGCATTTTCACTTATGATCCTTTAATACACGGTCCACGGCTTTGTTTACGGCTGTATCCAACATAGCCTGTAACTCGGTGCCCGTTAAGTTCAGTCTTGCATTATCGTTCTGATCAACTGGATGATTGTGAGCTTCAGATGAGTCAGCCATGGTGAAGCTTTGAAGGCTACAAACCAAGTAGTAATAATTGGTTTAATTATATGGTGAATTGTCGAATTTGACGATTAAATAGCCATGGCACAAATAAACCATATAGGCGAATAGATAGTATTAAATTTATTTGATTATGTTTTGCCTAGGTTTTTAAAATAATCCATCTTTGGCGTTTAAACGGAATATAATCCTTCATATTTATTAGACAGGGGACATAAGTCACGACTGTCAATGTCGTACTGACATTTTATACATAGCACAAGGGCTTGTTCCAAAGGACTTTTTTATGGCATAGATGCCTTGTCACTAGGGAAATTTTTAAAACATAATCGATGATTCCTTTGGATCGGAAAATTTCATAGTTCATTGTCTTGACAAGAAGTTATGAAATAAAACTATCTGTTTCATGTATACATCTTTGCCCGAAGGTATTCATCCCAATGGATGTTTTGATGTGTACATCATGTTCGACGTTTATTAACCATGATTCCTATTGATCATCTAGGCTAAATAAGGTATTGGAAAAATCCTAATATAAAGATGACAAGTGTGATTTTATCGCATCACTGTTGTCAGGAGTGTTAACATGTTTTCAGATGTTAACAAGGATCTGAATTTCTTTTAGACAGGTCTTACCATCGTAGCTAGGTCTCTAATGACATTCAAGCTAGGTTATACCTTTTAAGACTTTATTTTAATATGTATACTGGCAGGAAAGGAATGATATTTATTTTATTCGGGATTTTCATTATAATTTTCCTAGATTTAATTTGAAATATAACTATGGCACAAAAGGCCAAGTCACAAGGGCAACTTTAAATTATAAACCATGATTTTGTAGAATCAAGGTATTTAGGCTTGAACGTTGTTCATGCCTTTTCTTGACGGGGAGTTGTAGGCTACGACTGTCTTTTGTCTTATATGAAAATGAATACGGCCTTTAAGCATTATATCCCTAATGGATGTTTAATTCACCAAATAAGAAAGGATTTCGGGAGAATCCAGTATAAGGATGATTTATGTGATTGAATCGCATTTGCCAGGAATGTTAACACGTTTACAGGTGTTAACAAGGATTTGAATCTTTTGAATATGTTCTACCATCTTGGCCTTGTCTGAAATGACATATAGGCTAGGTTGTACCTTTAAGATTCTTTTTAATATTTAATGCAGAAAAATCCTAAATTGAGATGTTAATAAGGATCTGAATCTAATTAAGGAACTACCATCTTGGCCCTGTCTTAAAACGACACATGGCTAGGTCCTGCCCTTTTTAGATTTTGCCATTTTATTATAATGGTAGATCTTACAAAAGGAATGTTATTATTTCATATTTTATGTTCATATGCAATGATAAATAAATTTAGATAAAACATTCCAATGATTTTTAAAAGAGGTACATAATTGCCCTAAACGGGACTTGAAAGAAATGATGTTGTCCATGAAGGGACTAAATGTCACACCCCGACCACGTAAAACAACAAAACGTGGCGGAAACGTCGGGGAGTATTGTAACAGAATCATTGTTTCATAACACATGGAAATTGCAATATTGTTTTATTGAATAAAAGAGTTAGAATGTCTTGACAATCAAAGAAATATAACATAAATAACTAGTCTTGCATCTTTTATTGTCACTAAGGCCCAAGTCCGCCTAAGTGTATCTTGATAAATCCTATGCATCATATCCTGAAACACATGTGAAAATAGGTACGTCAGCATAAAAATGCCTGTGAGATACATAGGTTTTGTGAAAATAGAATTCATGACTAATGTTTAAGAAAATGTTTAGTCATGAACCTTGTAATTTGCTTTGTCTTGTAAATTATTTGAAAAGCAATAAGATCAGATGATATGTATAAATAAGGGAATAATGTATGGTTAAATAAATAACCAAGTAAAATGAGTTTGTATAAGATAAGTTGTTTTGTAAAACAATGTCTTGAAAAGTATGTTATTTGTATAAAATGTTATATGTCTAAATTGAAATGATCCAAATAACGCTACGATATGTAATACCATACAAGCACTTATATATAGGAAGTACCAGGGGCGTATCCACCATGCTTGTATCATATTACACACGCCTCGTTACTTAAATCACTTACTCAAACCAAACCACCAAAGTAAAATGTTTATGTATAATCAAATGTCAAAATGTTTGTGTGAAAACCATGTCTAATGTCTATGTCTAATGTAAATCATGAATTGTGTATATTAATGTCTAAATGTTTATGTCTAATGTAAATCATGTATTGTGTACATCAATGTCAAAATGTTTATGTCTAATGTAAATCATGAATTGTGTATATCAATGTCAAAATGTTTATGTCTAATGTAAATCTTGAATTGTGTATATCAATGTCAAAATGTTTATGTCTAATGTAAATCATGAATTGTGTATATCAATGTCAAAATGTTTATGTCTAATGTAAATCGTGAATTGTGTATATCAATGTCAAAATGTTTATGTATGGTAAGTGAAATATATCAACCAAACCATATGTAAAATGCACAAAAACAAGGTATTGAAGTAAAACATGGTTTAAATCAAAGTTATGTTTTGTGGAACAAATGCATGCTATACTGATTTGAACATCTATGCGGTATTGTGAAAATGCATACATCCAAGCCTTGTGACTGTGGCGATAAACCCCTAAACGAATTTAAAGGTCTATCTTGTTGTTATGTTTATCGAATTCGGTCATTCCTTCCACCCAAACAAACCTAGGGTTCAGGAACGGGAGTTGTCAAGTCCCATGGTACCATTACCTACTAACGAGCGGCGTAGCTAATGTTAATGAATGTACATTGTCTCATTTGAACAAACCAAATGTCATACCAAAATGTAAGCATGTGATGAATAACAAATGTACTAAGTACGCACACAATGGGCATACATAGCATAAAATGTAATGTAAAACAATGTACTAAGTACGCACACAATGGGCATACATAGCATAAAATGTAATGTAAAACAATGTACTAAGTACGCACACAATGGGCATACATAGCATAAAATGTAATGTAAAACAATGTACTAAGTATGCACACAATGGACATACATAGCATAAAATGTAATGTAAAACAATGTACCAAGTATGCACACAATGGACATACATAGCAAAAACACAATGAAATCATGTACTATAAATGTACTAATGAACATAGCAAGTATATGATGTGAAAACAGGAAAGCATGAAAGTAACAAGTAGGCACATGTGTTTCACCCCAAAACAGTTTGGAAAACAGTAAAAGAGGGGTCTATGTACTCACTTGAGATTGCTTAGTAGTCCTTGAGTAACAACCAAACAATGCTAGAGATCACGGATATCAATCGGCACCTAATATAGGTAACTATGTTAATATACCGGACCTAAATCGGAGGATTGGATAGAATGAGGGTTCGTAAACCAAATGAGTATGGGAACTCATGTAATATGGTTTAACAAAGCCTACATACTAAAATGAAACCTAACCTATGTGCTTACGACCCATTACGACCCGTTTAGGTAGCTTATGCTACTTTAACGCGTCGTTCGCGTAAAACACGTTCGGAATGCCTAACTAGCCCTATGATAAGTAAAATATGCCTTAACATGTCTAATATTGTTTCCAAATCAGTTTAGATACCAAAAGTTGTGTTACATATGCTTAAAATGAATTTTGGCGTCAAAAGGGCATTTTGGTAATTTACCTAAGGCATATATACTACCTATCATACAACTACTCAAACGATGTGACCATAAGGTATAACCTCGGAAGGTTATTCCCTATACAACTATGGTCACCTAATGTGTTTGGTCGGATCTTAATGATCGACCAAACGGGTCGGGTTCGAAAGTATAAGCGATTGTTTAGATCGCTTACCTTACGACCCTACATAAGCACTAAACTAAAAGTGATGAGCTAAGCATGTTAAAACATGCTTAACTAAGTTTAGAAAACAGGTTTGGTATCAAAACAAACGGGTTTGATACCCAAGAGTAGTTTGGTTACAAAATACGTAAGAATACGCATTTTGGCCGAAACTACGACTCGTCACTGAGCCTAGATAACGTGGTAATCAGTAGGTATATGTAACATCCCTATTTTTATAGGTTTGGTTAAATTTATTAACCACTAGTAACTAATAACTAGTTTATTTTTAATATAAATATTCAACCCAAATAGTTTTAAACACTATTTTATATAGTTGGTTGAAATAATATTGGCCTGTGTATGGGTGACATTTTCTAAATAAAATAAAAGTATCTAAGAACTTATATTATTAGACGGGTAGAATACGGGTAAGTTAAATATTAGAAATATAAAGTTTCTAGACGGGTCTAGAAACCATATAATAACTAAATTATAAAAATACATTGTATTTTGAACCTACTCTATTTTTAATGAAACTTGGTTCAAAATGCAGACAAAAATATACTCGTTTTAATGACATATTTATTATTTTCTAAAACATCATATTTTACAAGTTATACAAGCCAAATAAGTGAAGCAGTTAAATTAATTATAATATATATATTTAATAAAATAATATAATAACAATAAACTTTCTTATGAAATATAATAATAAAATAATAATGATTAAAATAATAGATAATGGACATATCTTGATAGATGAAAAGATAACAAGAAAATAATAAACTAATAAATTCCATTCTGAAAGTTGTTATATGCATAGACACGTATGCATTATTTAAGCAATTCATGGACTAATAATAAATCTACAACAATTACAATTGAAATTATAAAGTGTGTACGTGTATATTTTCATTTAATGTCAAGGATGTACGTGTAACTTATTATAGTAGGCATCAAAATAGTATGGCACCTATAAAAGGCATGGAGCCCTTTAGAAAACAAAATGTATTTTTTCTTCTTTCAGTCTATCGCTACTCTCTCTCTCTCTCTCTATATATATATATATATATTTTAATTTATTATTATTTACCCTATAATAATAATAAAACTTTGCCCCGTTTTAAATATTTTAACTCCCGATCACCGCTACCCTTTCCGATTGATCTGAGCCTCATAAAATATGTCAGGGCTCTGCCCGACTAAGTTATTGGGATTCTGTCTCGGGACATCGGGATAAGGTTGAATTAGGGGTACTATTACAAATATATATTTTTCAGAAATTATACCCAAAATTCTACCAGGAGGCTTTCTAGTTGAACCCTAAAGTTACAAAGTGGGTTCATTCTCTTTTCTCACTATTTTATTTCCTTTTTCTTTTTGATATAATTATATTCCAAAATGTCCTAAACCATAACAACTCTTACCAAAACTATTAATTATTATTATATTTTGTTTACAAGGAAACCTTAGTTAAAACCCCTAAGTGATTCTGCACAAACCCTAAACTTTTCATAACAATCAAAATCAGGATCAGGGCCCCTAAAACTCAGGGGGGGTATTCCCTACTTGACGATTATCCTTATAACTCGTTGTCAAAATGGAATTTCTTCGATCCGTCGACTCAGCTAACCTACAAACACACGTGGCAACCCTACAAAGAAAAGTAATCCGCCGCGCCACGCGACAGGTGCATGTGTCCCTGTCGCGACACGCGGGAGGGACCATTTTTCAGATATAAATAGAGGGCAGTGGGACTTGATTTCCTGCGTTCGTTCGACGTTCAAATTCATTTCGTACGTCCAGATATTCACAGTCTACTACCAAACACACACTAGCTCGAATTCTGCTACGATACAGGGTAATAACTCGATCGCTATTACGATTCATTTTCCGATCGATCAATGTACTCAATGGATGTTTAAGTGCTGCCCACATTAGGGTGATGCTTTGTCATTAATCGTTAATTCGATGGATGTTTAAGCATAGCACTTTGTCATTCGTTGTGAGGGTTGATCTCGTGAGTTATCGTAATTGCTGTATTAAGTTACCTACCTAGTTCGTGTGCACTAGGTTACAAGGCTAAATCAATAGGTTAAGCGCTGCCTGTATAAATCTGCAATATATCAAGGATTATCTGTAGACTAAACTTTGGCCGTATGAATCTGCATGATTATAAGTGAGTCATTCTCTTTTTATCAAATCTATTTACAAAAGCATGTTTATTTTCAAAGATTATAATTACAGTGATTAAGTTTATGTAATCACCAAGTTACAGCCGGTATGTGGGGTTTTGTATACATTACTTGATAATCTTCACCATTGGGGCAGCCAAGGGGTGATATGACCATAATCACAGACACCATTGGACGAATGGGCCAATGGGTCGAGTGACAAAGTACTGTGGGTAGTTGGTTGATATCAGAAACATTGTAATCTTCCTTAATATTGTAAATTATAACAAACATGTCATTTTATTAAATAGAATGATTCACTCAGTATTTCCCGCTGACAAAACCTTTTTCAAACATGTTTCAGGTAATTACAATAGATTGAAGTAAGAGATGGATACGGCACTGAAAGGCATCAATAAGTGGCTTATTTTATTAATTAATTAAGAAATATTGTTTTATGTAATCAAATTTATCTTTATTTAAGCTACCATTGTAAAACATGGGTTTATCCCATCTATTTAATAAATAAAATCCGGTGTTTTCTAAACTCTGATATTTTCCTAACTCACGGTCCTGATGAAATTTCCGCTGCAACGTTTTCAAAAATAATCACCGGTACCACTGGGCTGTTCACGACTCCCGATTCTGTCCAGGGTGGGTCGGGGGCCGTGACAGAAGGTGGTATCAGAGCCACTAATTTAAGCCTTTAGGTGTTGTGACAATAATACATAAGTTTGTATAAAAGAGTTAGGAGATTGCTGTTAACTGGTAGCACACATGATAACATTTAGACTTGAACTTAAGAAAAGATGCCTTAGTATAAACTTCAAGATAAGCTAAGTACCTGTGTAAATAAAGTATGATGGGTTTTGATATACCATAAGAATGGTAATTAGAATATTGCAAGATATGATAAATAAGCAAGAATTAATAGTAATTATTGCTTATTGATATTACTTGGTCTAAGAATAAGATATGTTACGGGAATACAAATTTCCTTAATTCTAGATAAAAAGCCTAATAAAAGAGGCACTTTTAAAAATCTTGAAAAGATACTATTTATGGGAAATAGAAAATTTTATCCGACAAGACTGGGTATGATGTAGCAAACTCTCCAGTTTGTCTGGATATACTGAGGTTACCTCTCCGGCGCGAACCGGATATGAAGGGGTATATAATATGTCAAACAAGTGACAAGATTTCCCCAAATAATATCATGACCTGATATCTGACTTGTTTTTGGAAATATGAATCTGTTAAATACATTGACCTTATAAAGAGTATGTATAATACAGTATGTGAAATATGTGATTATATAGATAGGTATATCTATAAGGAAATCCAAAAACCATAAGGATTGACAATTTAGCACAAGCATCTGTGTCTAGATTTCTTTATTTAGAATCTCTTTTCCGATATCAAACATTATTTCATGAGAAAATATAAACAATGGAAACCCTTTAAGTTGGAACACCATTAACAGTATAAGAATTTCCAATGCGTTACCATAAACTATTAACGAAAGTAAGAAGCATATAAAATTGTTCTAGTGCACAAGAAAACACATGAAACTTAAATTATACGTCTATAGATGATGAAATAAATCACACACAACTTTCAAGGCAAAATCTTTGGAAAATATAATTGGGCACGACAACACCAATGCTAATTCCATCAATAAAAGAACTAAAAGTAGCACTTTGCCCTATGATCCTATAAACGACATAAATCTCGCTAAGGTACGTTGGAACAAAATTTTACAACCATCGGTGCATAGTCTAAATCAGAGTCATAATTGTTATCACCGAAAAAAAAGAGTCACATACCTTTGTAAATTTTCTATTTCATTTTATTCAACATTCCTTGGTAATGTTACTTAACAACGATTATCACATGAAATTCCAAATAGAGTTCTTATTCTGACTTCTGCATATAAAAAGTTGACTTTAGTATTTCTACTTCCCCTAATGGTCATAATACCATGAGGATTTCTTTCATAATAGTGAATATTGATCTATTTCATTTCTTGGTAAATCCACACGTTACACATGCACTGTTTGCTACGCATATGGTTCGTTTAATTTATGAAGACCACTGGAGGGCTTCATTCCGATTTGTTATTTTATCCAAACTCAAATATCATTCCGCTTTTTGCACTATAAATTGCATTATTTCAAAACGATAACTTTTTGATATCGAGTCAATAAATTTTGTTAAACCATTGAGGTGAAGAATTTATATTTTCATATATATGTATAAAAATTATGTTTAAGGTATACTCTCATTTAAGTTTATGTTTAGTTATTTATATTGAGTAATTAATATTAGCTTTATTATTAATAGTAATATATTAATAGTATTAGTATTATTTTAAATACTAGGATTATTATCAGAAGCAGATATTGAGTAGCCTAGCCTTAGTTAGGCATGGACTGATCACCTATGCTTAAACAAGGCAGCACTAACCAATGTCCAACCATGATAATGACTAGTTAATATATATAAATTAAGTCATCATACTTATTTAGTAAATTTTAATTATATATAAAAATATTTTACTTTGTACTGTAAGGAGAAGACATATTTTCATAAAACAATACAAGAATTCGAGGGACAAATAAAATAAATAATTGTCTATCACATGTTTTGTGGTAACTATGTACAGTAACACTTTAGCAAGAAAATGACCATATAAGAATAATATGGTAGTCATCAATTACGTTGGGATAGGGGAACATTGTAATATATAAAAATAGTCCCCGTTTTCACTTATTTACAATATTTGTAAATACATTCACAACGTTATATGATTTCAAAATGAAAATAAGTAATCAAATAGAATCGACCCATTAAGTGATATATATTTATAAATTATTTTACAAATACTTTTGTACAATAAATATTTTTTTAATTTTCATTTAACGTTATAAATAATAGTAATTTCTTTTACAAAATAATAATACTAAAATATTTTGTAATATAATAACTTCATTGAGATGTTTTGTAATATATATTACATAGTAAAATTAAGTTATTTTACATAGTATAGTAAAATACTAAAATAATATTCATTTAAAAGTGGTGACCATTTACATATAGTAAAAATGCGTAACAAATAATATATATTACATAATATCTATATTTGATATGTAAGATACGGTTCAGACAGGGACACAAATAATATATATTACATTTGCTTTACAAATATAATATAATGGTTGGTCATGCCAAAACAACTTGTTCTTATTATATTTCGATCTCTAGGACATAGTATGAAAAATATGGTCACTAATAGTATACTATCACATTGTTTCACAATTAAAACAACTTGGAACTCTGAACAATGATACACTAACTCTATTATCTTTTGGTGTATCTTTGCAATTCACTCATCTCAAAACTTTGATTTTCTCATATCAATAAATATTTGACAAATCATTTTTCATGCTTTTATTTCATTTTGAACTTGTCAATTCTAAGTCTTCCTCAGTTGCCAATCAAAGTAAGCTTTCTTTTGACAAAGCATTTTTATTAATTCTAAAAAGTCCTTCACATTCATTTTAAAATATCTATTGATCATATATCTTTTGGCTTGAACCTAGTCACTTTGGAAATTATATCATTTCATCTCATTCGTTTGTTATCAATTTCTTAAACTAATTCAGTTAAACCATTGAATCCTATTTATTATACAACTTATATCTACAAAATTAGATATTTTGATTCTGTGTCATTTATCTTAATATTGTTTTTTTAACTAAGATGTAACATAAGTCTAAAAGAAATATCATAACCCAAATCTCGAGGACGAGATTTAAAACAAGGTGGGGAGAATGTAACATCCCTATTTTTATAGGTTTGGTTAAATTTATTAACCACTAGTAACTAATAACTAGTTTATTTTTAATATAAATATTCAACCCAAATAGTTTTAAACACTATTTTATATAGTTGGTTGAAATAATATTGGCCTGTGTATGGGTGACATTTTCTAAATAAAATAAAGGGTAAATTACTTTTTGAGTCCCTGTGTTATATTGGTTTTAACTAGTTGAGTCCAAAAGCAAAAAGTTTAACGACCTGAGTCCCTATAAGCACTTTTCTTAACCATTTGAGTCCAATTTTCTAACTCCATCCACCAAATCTGTTAACTATGAGGGTAATTTGGTCATTTACACACAAGTACAAGTCTTATATGCACATAAGTACAAGGAACAAGTCTTTAATGCATAAACTTTTAATATTTATAATATATATATATATATAAATAATTACATGTCTAGTAAAACACACACACTGCACACACACTCTCTTATCTTTGCACACACTTTCTCTCCCTGTAAACACCATCGCGCACAACCACCATCCCCACCACTGCCCCACCGTCATCCCCACCACTGCCATCGCGCACAACCACCATCCCCACCACTGCCCCACCGTCATCCCCACCACTGCCACCATAAAAAACATGCCATCTCTCTTTCTCTCTCATCTCTCTCTTTCCATCAACACCCATCTCCTCCATAACCACCACTACGCAGCCACCATCACCATCAACCCCCACTTCTGCCCAAATCTTCACAACTTCTGAGCAAGAATTTTCTGTTTGTTTGCTTGCAAGAACGACAATAGGTCATCAATGGAGAAAGCAGGAGATCTCTACAACTTCTGACCTAAGTAAGGAATTTTCTCCACTCTGTTCCTAATATTTTGCTTCTCCTAGGGTTTTGAACCTTAAACCTTCTTCACCAGCTCCATCTACACTTCAAATTGCTCCATCTGAACCCTAATCCCAAAATTGATTTCAGATCTAACACCATCCCTGTCCCACCACTAACCACAGCCTCCCACAACCATCGTCGGACCACCTGTGACAACCCGCACTAAACCAGGTATCCGTACAACTTAATTAATGATAAATTACTGCTTAATTACTGTGCTTGTTTGAAACTAGCTGATAAACTGCTACCTGCATACTGATACATGCACTTACTTGCATCATACTTTATATGCTGTCACTACATTATTTACATACGGCACCTTAGTGACAAACATGATGCACAAAAAGCACAGTAGCACTAAACGGATACACAGTGAACATGCTGAAATAACCAGCATCAGGCAGACACTGCCTCTAAGGCCTGTTAAGAGCCTCATATATTTTTGCTACACTGGTAGTGAGTGTAGGGATATAAGGGTTGTGGTACCGCGTCTCTAGGAATAAGATACACTGATTGGAGGTGCCTAAAACGTACTTTAAATACAAAATTCTGCGCTTTATTATAGAACTCAGCATTTTAAATTGCTAAATACAGTGCAAAAACACTTCAGAACGGTCCCGTATATTTTCCTAAGTACCGGGAATAATTTATGTTACAAAAATATACATAAAGGACCTTTATCGACATAATTAAACATTTTAACGGGACGGTATTTAATCGTATAACCGGACATTACCCGGGACACTAAATTTTTGTCAAATACCCTGTTTTATCATTTATGGCTAGTCATGATCCCCGTATGCCATAACACCCGCTAAAAATAAACAAACTATCTTTATATCATCACCTCTCTTACATCTAACTATACTTACATTCTAGTTACAATTTTTTTTCACTAAGCTACCCCCCCCCCCCAACGATTTTGGTTCTTGATGGACCCACCATATCACTACTCCCATGCTCCATATCTTTCATAAGATTATATTTGATTGTTTATTTGATTTTTTGCTTGTTGAACTAAACATAATATATGGAGTTGATTATAAGAAGCATGGCACCTAAGATTTGTCATCATAACTCAAGAGATCACACTCCATCCTTACCCTCACTTCTTTCTCTCTCTCTCTATTCGGTTCTACTACAACCGAATCCACCACCACACTCCAACATTCATCACCTTCTTCATTTACCTATGCCATTCAAGCTTTGAAGATCAAACATGGAAGGTGCAACTTGAAGGCATTGCAAGGGAGCATTGTTCTTGCTTGATTCTACATCTTTTCTCATTCATTTTTACACAAGATTCTTCCCTAGCTAGAGGCTAGTAGTAAGTTTCTTCATGCTTGATCTCATCTTGTTCGAAATTTATGGCATTTAACATGTAGTGTTGTTGTTTAAATCACTAAATCACAAGAATATAAGAAAAATGTGAAAACATGAGTTATGAACATTAAATCTACATAAAAGTTTACTTGTGTATGATTTATGAAGTGGAATCTTGTCGGTTTAAGGGTTGGTTAACACATACTTGATATTTAAAAGTCGTTTTCTTGTTTAACCCGCTAATCGGACACTTATGACGCGATTTAATAACATCGAAATCACAAAACAGCATGCTGAGTCACTGTTTCAGCCGCCTTTAGCAGGCTGTAAACGTACCTTAAAAACTCGAAAAACAGAATTTCAAAAGCCTAAATCGTGTCATTTCGAAAAACGAAGAAAATGGCGCTGGAATCATATTTTTCTGGGGTCGGTTACTATTTTAAAAATCTGTTTCCGTGACAGCAGCTAGGGCTGTTTGTTACTGCAGAAAATTGGGCTGTGTGTTTTCGATCACAACCTAAAACCTGAACCGAACCAGCCCCTGAAACTTTTATCAAAGATGAACACAGATGTATTTGTGACCCTCAAACTGGATTTTCGATAAACGGACTTACGGGGAATTTTTGACGAATTTTTCCGTAAACTGTGATCAGAATGTGACAAATCTGACCACAGTTCGGTAAACGATTTTCTGTAAATTTTTGGTAATGAACTGGACCCCGAAATTTTTACACAATAATTTGTGGGTCGTTTATGACGTTCCACAAAAATCTGGGAATTTTTGGAAAGGGTTAAGTATTTTATTTAATCGCCCGAAAACAGTCTAGTTTTCACATATTTAAACTGAAAATAACAATGGTAGTATTTTGCGTGTTAAAACGTAAAGGTTGATTGATGATGATCATGAGTTGATTTCAAAAAGAAAATGATACGCTTGAAAGCGTGGCCACCTCCAGTTACAGAGGAAACTCTGGCGAAATTTTCTAAAAACCTAACACTTAGAATTATTTACACAACAAGTGTTAGAACTATTTTCGGCATATTTTCGAAACATAAATTTCGCCATGACATTATTTACTAAATATTCGGAGGTGGGATTTTCACAAGGTTTAACGTGATGAATATATATATTGTCACAACACTGTTTATGATTAGTTTGTGAAATACATAAATATTATTTTTAGAAGTAAAAATAATATTTACAAGCGTTAATGATCCCAAAACTTTGCGAACGCTTTCACCATAACTATATAAGTTACACTGGTAATTACATTACCACACGATTGATAAAACGTAACTTACGCACATGTATTGTATCCCCCATCCTTGGGAAGGAGTTTAGCTACCAAGTATATACAAAAAGTAAACACGAAATAGTTGTCTAACTATTTCCCAAAAACATAAACTATAAAGCTAAGGCACGGCCGTCCGTCTAATAGAATTAGCACTTGTAGGTCGTCGCGCAGCTTTCTGATTCAGGGATACTTGGTAGAGACGCCTCACAGTGAGTTCATGTCCCCCTTTTCTCTAACTGTTTTCAGTTTTCTTAACTGCGGGGGTGAAATACATGTTACTTTGTTTACAAGTACTATTATACACGGTATGAATAACGTAAGGAGGTTTAGATCATGTGAATGGGTAGTTAGAACACCGAGGGACTCGAGCGGTAGATCTATCTGGGTGTAGCGAGCCCAGCTCTAGGCCCAACAGAACGGACCTCTCGGAGGACCAACAGAACGGACCTGGAGTGACTTGGTACCCAACGCAAAAATCGGCTAGGGTGTAGTCTTCCTACTCACATTTCACAACATGCTAATGGCCTTGCAAACCATTGGTGATCACAAGTCCTCTTACACTGCTACATACCAGGAAACTTTTATACTTACAAGTGTTTTACTTACTCACTTGCACATGAACTCGCTCAACATTATTGTTGATTTTTCAACTCACATGTATTTCAGGAAATTAAACGGATCTGGCACGGTATGGAACGTTTTCCGCTGCACTTGTCATGGAGTCATCAGGGTTTAGGGGATGTGTCTCTTTCCTGGACAAGACACAGTCCTTAAACCACGTTTATGTTATGTTTTAGTTTGTAATGTTGTTGAACAAGGTTATGGTTGTTGGTTAAAACAATGGTACTGTATTTTGTTTTCAAAACTTAATGGATGACTTGCATGGTTTTTAATTCATATAGCTTGTTATGGTTAAGCTATGGTATTAAGAAGTCACACCAAAATTTACCACGCTTCCGCAAAGCCAGGGTGTGACAGCTTGGTATCAGAGCTCTGATCCTAGCGAACTAGGATTCTTTCTCGAGTCTAGACTATGATCACTAGGGCTCTCACGAAAACATTTTTCTGCATACCACTTAAGTCCAGATCCAAAACTTTTTACAAACAAATGTTGAGCACATTTTATTGGTTATAGGCTCAGCTTGGAGGGCTGAGGATCGGTTTGGAGGACCGCGGTGATCAAGGTAGTCGAGCACGTTGGTTTGTTATAGGATCGATCTGGAGGATCGAGGTTTGGTTTAAGTGAAGGACGGAGCAGTCTTGTAGACTGGATGAAATTGGATAGTAAGACTAGGAGAAGTATGTGATACCTTACTTGGTGACTATGTGATTAACTGATTATATGATTGATTATTATACGTGTTACAAACGTTATGCTTTCATCAAGTACTAGAAAGATGGGCACTACGAACCCCATGACCATAGTATCAGACGACATAGTTCAACGAAGCACGAGGTGTATATTTCTGATACTACCGGCACAGACAATGACGACTTTCAGCCCTTTGTGCACTGCCTGAAGTCGTAGCAGAGCCTACTGATGGCCATCTCGTTGGGAATTTGCCACTGGCGGTGATCCCTGCTCCTGTGCCCCTTGCCGCTTATCTCGTTGTTGATATGCCCCCGACATTGCCTCTAAAGACGATGTCGAACTATTAAGAGGAGGACCCACTTGAGGGCAAGGCCCTCTCGCTGCTAGCATTAGACTACTGCATGCGGACGCTCCTGTAGGGGAAACTCATTTCCCTATCCCAGACTCATTTGAGTCTCTGACATCCGCGTCTTCGCACATACAGGGAATGCAGCACCACTGACACGACGCCAACCCTGAGATGGCATCATCAGCTGCACCGGATCCCACACACAGCTTTGAGTTTGATCGCGATTATGAGGACAATTCTGTTTTTCCGCCTGGTGTTGATCCAGACCATGACATTGAGTTCATGCACTTAGACCAGCCCTTGGGGGATCCTGTAACCCCTGTGATTGTTGATCCAGCTGATTTTAAGATGGAGTTTTTGATTCGAAGCTAGCCGTGGCCCCTGAGCCAGGCGTTGCTCCTGACCCCGCATTAGAGTATGACCCTGTTCATGCCAATGCACCGGCTGTTGCTCCTTGATTGATCATCTGCTTGGATGAGAGAAAATTTGGGGTAACTGTGCAAGACAATTTATTATTACGGGGGCCCACGTAATAACGATTTGTAGTGCACAGGAATCCTGGTGGACTCTGCAGGTCAAGCTAATGATAACCAATGCAGCAGGAAATAACTTAAAAACAAATGACCTAGGCGATGTAGCCTCGAGTTCATTCTATTACAAGCAACAAGCCAAAGTGACAAGCCTATGTGAAGGCTCAGGAATTTATTTCCCCGCTTATACAGTGAGTATATTTGCGTGTGAAATGGGGTGTTTACATGATGGCTTACGTTGCTATATATACCCCATAGACAATTGAAACGTTTTCTAACCCGCTTCACGCCACTTCAATAAAAGGGAATGTCACCCAGGCGTGACACAAACACCAGTACGTCGCCAGGGACAGAAGGCGAGCTGCAAGAACGCATCTCACAGATAAATGCACGACATAAAGCCCTCCACTCTAAGTACAACGATGGCATTACTGGAGATAACCCTCCAACTGGCTGCACCTATAAACAGTTCCTGAACTGCAAGCCTTTGAACTTTGTCGAAACCGGAGGCACCGTTGCATTTGTTCGTTGGTCCGAAAAGACCGACTCCACTCTAAGAATGAGTAACTGTTCGCCCCAACAGAGTATTACCTACATCTCAGGGATATTTCTAGATGGCACACTCTCTTAATGGAACCTCCAGGTTCAGACCCTTGGCACAGATACTGCTTATACACTGAGCTGGGACGAGCTCAAGGAAACGATTGAGAAGAAATGTTGTTTTAGGACAGAAATTCAGAAACTTGACGTGGAGTCCTGAAATTTGAAAAAGGACGAACCAGAGACTCCTGAACATGACCAGCGATCGCACGACTTGTCTAGGGTCGTCCCCTACTAAGTCATTGATGTAGTATGATATAGCGGTGTACTTGTGAGCTTTACATTGTGGTCTCGAATTGTGGCAATACAATCGCAGTATTCTCATCACATGCGATGTTCAATCAATTGTTTATATCCTATAGCATAAGAGGTTATGTGATTGACTTGTTGATAACATGAGATGTTATGTGTTGGTATTGTTGAATGCATACGTACACTTCACTTGCTATGACCTAACCTATGTGAAACATCTTTTAGAAGATGCCGCCAAGACGCGAAATGCGCATGCCCATCTCTGAGGCAGAACTTAAAGAGATAATTGCTGCAGCTATAGCACAGCACGAGGCCCTATGCTCCGAACCAATCAAAGGTACCTCAGAAAATAACGGTTGTTCCTACTGGCACTTCCTCAACTACAAGCCCCCGAAGTTCGACGGCACTGGGGGTGCCATAACTTTTGTAAAATGGATTGAAAGTATGGAATCCATCTTTCGAATGAGTGGCTGTACGCCAGAACAACAGGTCCCATACGTTTCTGAGTTGTTTCAAGATGGAGCTCGATTATGGTGGAATCTTCAGGTTCGAATAATGGGCCTAACTACAGCATACGCGTTAACTTGGGATGAGTTGAAAGGAATGATGCATAAGAAGTATTGCCCCCACACGGAAACCCAGAAGTGGGAAGATTAATTGCGGAGCCTAATGATGGAAGGTCCGAAGGTGTTGGAGTACGTGCAACGACTCCATGCTCTGTCACAAATTGTTCCATACCTGGTAAAACCAGAACTGAAGAAATTGGAACAATTCATTTGGGAACTGGCGCCTCAAGTCTTGAGCTTGATGACAGCATCTACGCCACCAACAGCCATTGTTGCAAGTAAGATGGGTTTGGCACTCGTTACGGAAGCAAATAGACTAGAAAAACTTGCAAACCCTGACAAGAAAACTCAGGTAGAGTCGTCTGGAAAGAACAAAAGGAAGCTTACCGAAGATACCCAAATGAACAACGATGAACAAAGATCTATTCGAGGTTGCTTTGACTGCGGGGACAAAGGGCATTTCAAGAAAGATTGCCCTAACAACAAACAGGCCAATGATAAGATTTACTTAGAAACCAAACCAAGGTGTGCTGAGTGCAAGTGTCACCGTGATGGTGGATGTCAGAAGCCTTGGTACGGGAGGAAAGGACACAACAAGGAAGGTTGTGGGATGAAGAGTTCCATGCAAGGAGAAAGCAGTAACAACGCTCTAGGTGGAAATGGGAAAGGAAATGACCGAATGATAGGATGCTACCATTGTAAGGAAGTTGGACATTTTAAGAGGGAATGCCTGAAGTTGAAACAAGACCGTGAAAGAAAATCCAACATCAGAGCTTGTGAGGCATGCCAGGATCCAGGTGTGATTTCTGGTACGTTCTCTAACAACCAAAACTTTTGCACCTATTTTGTTTGATGCTGGTGCCGGTTATGGCTTCGTGTCATTAGAATTTAAGAATATACTTGGTTTAACCGCTAGTAAGTTAGATATCCCCTACTCGATCGAATTAGCTAATGGAAAGTTAGTTGGAGCCGACGAAGTAATCAGAGGTTGTGTGATAGAATTGGGAGAACGCGAGTTTACTCTGGATCTACTACCAGTCCAATTGGGAAGCTTCGACGTGGTGGTAGGAATGGATTGGTTATCCGGAAATAAGGCTGAGATAGTATGTCACGAGAAAGTTGTTCGTATCCCAACTGATGATGGTGAGACAATTGTGGTTCACGGAGAGAAGCGTGACACACCGCTAAGATTTATCAGCTGCTTGAAAGCAAGGAAGTGTTTACAGAAAGGATGTGTTGCTTTTCTGGCACACATCGTGGATAAGAAGGCTGCTGAGCCAAGAATCGAAGACATCCCTGTCGTAAGGGAATACCCAGAAGTCTTCCCGGAAGACTTACCTGGACTGCCACCTCAGAGGCAAGTGGAGTTTCACATTGACTTAGTTCCAGGCGCAGCGCCTGTAGCTAAGGCACCTTACAGACTTGCGCCGTCTGAAATGCAGGAATTGTCGACACAACTTCAAGAGTTGTTAGACAAGGGTTTTATCCGACCAAGCTTCTCGCCTTGGGGAGCTCCGGTCTTGTTTGTTAAGAAGAAGGACGGAAGTTTCCGCATGTGTATTGACTACAGAGAATTGAACAAGCTGACGATCAAGAACAGGTATCCTCTGCCTAGAATCGACGATCTGTTCGATCAACTTCAAGGTTCAAGCTGTTACTCTAAGATCGATCTTCGATCTGGATACCATCAACTAAGGATACAGGGGGAAAGTATCCCGAAAACAGCCTTCCGAACTCGTTATGGACACTACGAGTTCCTCGTTATGCCATTTGGTTTGACAAACGCACCTGCGGTATTCATGGATCTAATGAATAGAGTTTGCAAGCCATACTTGGACAAGTTCGTGATTGTGTTTATCGACGACATCTTGATTTATTCAAGGACAAAGGCTGAGCACGAACAGCATCTAAGAACTATTCTGGAGCTGCGAAAGAAGGAACAGTTGTATGCCAAGTTCTCTAAGTGCGAGTTTTGGCTACGCGAAGTCCAGTTTCTTGGACATGTGGTTAATGGAAATGGAATTCATGTTGAACCCACAAAGATCGAGGCAATCAAGAATTGGGAAACGCCTACAACGCCAACCGAGATTCGACAATTCTTGGGTTTGGCTGGCTACTATCGAAGGTCCATCGAGGATTTCTCGAAAATCGCTCAACCTTTGACGCTCCTCACGCAGAAGGACAAGACGTTTGATTGGGGAATCAAACAGGATGAAGCATTTCAGATATTGAAGGATAAGCTTTGTAACGCGCCAATTTTAGCTCTACCAGAAGGTACCGACGATTTTGTGGTATACTGCGACGCATCGCGTCAAGGATTGGGTTGCGTGTTGATGCAACGCCAAAAGGTTATTGCTTACGCATCGCGCCAACTGAAAGTGCACGAAAAGAACTATACCACACACGAATTAGAGCTTGGCGCAGTGGTTTTCGCTTTACAGATCTGGAGACACTACCTGTATGGTACGAAGTGCACAATCTTTACAGATCACAGGAGCCTACAACATATATTCAATCAGAAGGAGTTGAATATGAGGCAAAGACGATGGGTTGAATTGTTGGACGATTACGACTGCGAGATAAAATATCATCCAGGGAAGGCGAATGTAGTCGCCGATGCCCTAAGTAGAAAAGAAAGGATCAAGCCCATAAGGGTTAGAGCTTTGGAAATGATCATACGAACCGATCTTTCCCTGCGCATTCGTGCTGCACAAAAGGAAGCTCTCAAGGAGGAAAACCTTGAGGAAGAATATCTCCGTGGAATGGAGAAGCTTTTGGTACCAAACGAGGAAGGAACATTATGTTTTGAGAAAAGGATTTGGGTTTCTCTGTTTGGTGGATTAAGGGAAGTTATTTTCGATGAAGCGCACAAGTCACGGTACTCTATCCACCCTGGATCGGATAAGATGTACCAGGATCTCAAAAATTATTATTGGTGGCCTAGGATGAAAGGCGACGTTGCTGTTTACGTGAGCAAATGTTTAACGTGCGCTAAGGTCAAGGCGGAATACCAGAAGCCTTCGGGACTCCTGCAGCAACCTGAGATTCCCAAGTGGAAATGGGAACAAATCTCAATGGATTTTGTTACGAAATTGCCAAGAACGCCAAGAGGCCATGATATGATTTGGGTGATTGTTGTCCGCCTAACAAAATCCGCACACTTTCTGCCAATCAAGGAGAAAGACAGTACTAGTAAACTTGCGGAAATTTACATGAGAGAGATTGTCGCACGCCATGGAGTACCTCTCTCAATCATCTCTGATAGAGACGGAAGGTTTGTGTCGAGAATATGGCAATCCTTCCAAGAATCTTTTGGCTCACAGTTGAATCTGAGCACTGCGTTCCATCCGCAAACTGACGGCCAGAGCGAGCGAACGATACAAACTTTGGAAGACATGCTGAGGGCATGTGTTATGGATTTAGGCGGTAGCTGGGATAAACACTTACCTTTGGTCGAATTTTCATACAACAACAGCTACCACACCAGTATTGGTGTCGCGCCATTTGAGGCCCTATACGGACGCACGTGCCGATCACCACTATGTTGGTCTGACGCAGGTGATAGGCAGCTTGCTGGTCCCGAGATCGTCCAAGAGACGACAGACAAGATCGCGCAAATACTTAAACGCATCGAAGCCGCTCGCCACAGACAAAAGGCCTACGCGGATCCAAACCGGAAACATGTGGATTTCCAAGTTGGGGAAATGGTGTTATTGAAGGTTTCACCCTGGAAGGGGGTGGCACGCTTTGGTAAGCATGGAAAGTTAAATCCGCGCTACATTGGTCCCTTCAGAATTCTGGAAAGAATTGGGACAGTAGCATACAAGTTGGACCTACCTACTGAACTGAATGGTGTTCACGATACATTTCATGTATCCAATTTAAAGAAAAGTCCAACTCAAGTTGACGTTGCCATTCCTACCGACGAGATTCATATTGACGACACGCTCCACTTCGTAGAAGAACCTGTCGAGGTCACTAACAAGACCCGCCGGAGCAGTGTCAAACTCGTCAAAGTTCGTTGGAATGCCAGACATGGTCCTGAATTCACATGGGAACGTGAGGACCGGATGAAAGAGAAATACCCCCACTTATTTCCTAGGAACCCTGCTTCTACAAGCAGAACTTAAATTTCGGGACGAAATTTATTTAACGGGGGGAGAATGTGACAACCCGCACTAAACCAGGTATCCGTACAACTTAATTAATGATAAATTACTGCTTAATTACTGTGCTTGTTTGAAACTAGCTGATAAACTGCTACCTGCATACTGATACATGCACTTACTTGCATCATACTTTATATGCTGTCACTACATTATTTACATACGGCACCTTAGTGACAAACATGATGCACAAAAAGCACAGTAGCACTAAACGGATACACAGTGAACATGCTGAAATAACCAGCATCAGGCAGACACTGCCTCTAAGGCCTGTTAAGAGCCTCATATATTTTTGCTACACTGGTAGTGAGTGTAGGGATATAAGGGTTGTGGTACCGCGTCTCTAGGAATAAGATACACTGATTGGAGGTGCCTAAAACGTACTTTAAATACAAAATTCTGCGCTTTATTATAGAACTCAGCATTTTAAATTGCTAAATACAGTGCAAAAACACTTCAGAACGGTCCCGTATATTTTCCTAAGTACCGGGAATAATTTATGTTACAAAAATATACATAAAGGACCTTTATCGACATAATTAAACATTTTAACGGGACGGTATTTAATCGTATAACCGGACATTACCCGGGACACTAAATTTTTGTCAAATACCCTGTTTTATCATTTATGGCTAGTCATGATCCCCGTATGCCATAACACCCGCTAAAAATAAACAAACTATCTTTATATCATCACCTCTCTTACATCTAACTATACTTACATTCTAGTTACAATTTTTTTTCACTAAGCTACCCCCCCCCCCCCCCCAACGATTTTGGTTCTTGATGGACCCACCATATCACTACTCCCATGCTCCATATCTTTCATAAGATTATATTTGATTGTTTATTTGATTTTTTGCTTGTTGAACTAAACATAATATATGGAGTTGATTATAAGAAGCATGGCACCTAAGATTTGTCATCATAACTCAAGAGATCACACTCCATCCTTACCCTCACTTCTTTCTCTCTCTCTCTATTCGGTTCTACTACAACCGAATCCACCACCACACTCCAACATTCATCACCTTCTTCATTTACCTATGCCATTCAAGCTTTGAAGATCAAACATGGAAGGTGCAACTTGAAGGCATTGCAAGGGAGCATTGTTCTTGCTTGATTCTACATCTTTTCTCATTCATTTTTACACAAGATTCTTCCCTAGCTAGAGGCTAGTAGTAAGTTTCTTCATGCTTGATCTCATCTTGTTCGAAATTTATGGCATTTAACATGTAGTGTTGTTGTTTAAATCACTAAATCACAAGAATATAAGAAAAATGTGAAAACATGAGTTATGAACATTAAATCTACATAAAAGTTTACTTGTGTATGATTTATGAAGTGGAATCTTGTCGGTTTAAGGGTTGGTTAACACATACTTGATATTTAAAAGTCGTTTTCTTGTTTAACCCGCTAATCGGACACTTATGACGCGATTTAATAACATCGAAATCACAAAACAGCATGCTGAGTCACTGTTTCAGCCGCCTTTAGCAGGCTGTAAACGTACCTTAAAAACTCGAAAAACAGAATTTCAAAAGCCTAAATCGTGTCATTTCGAAAAACGAAGAAAATGGCGCTGGAATCATATTTTTCTGGGGTCGGTTACTATTTTAAAAATCTGTTTCCGTGACAGCAGCTAGGGCTGTTTGTTACTGCAGAAAATTGGGCTGTGTGTTTTCGATCACAACCTAAAACCTGAACCGAACCAGCCCCTGAAACTTTTATCAAAGATGAACACAGATGTATTTGTGACCCTCAAACTGGATTTTCGATAAACGGACTTACGGGGAATTTTTGACGAATTTTTCCTTAAACTGTGATCAGAATGTGACAAATCTGACCACAGTTCGGTAAACGATTTTCTGTAAATTTTTGGTAATGAACTGGACCCCGAAATTTTTACACAATAATTTGTGGGTCGTTTATGACGTTCCACAAAAATCTGGGAATTTTTGGAAAGGGTTAAGTATTTTATTTAATCGCCAGAAAACAGTCTAGTTTTCACATATTTAAACTGAAAATAACAATGGTAGTATTTTGCGTGTTAAAACGTAAAGGTTGATTGATGATGATCATGAGTTGATTTCAAAAAGAAAATGATACGCTTGAAAGCGTGGCCACCTCCAGTTACAGAGGAAACTCTGGCGAAATTTTCTAAAAACCTAACACTTAGAATTATTTACACAACAAGTGTTAGAACTATTTTCGGCATATTTTCGAAACATAAATTTCGCCATGACATTATTTACTAAATATTCGGAGGTGGGATTTTCACAAGGTTTAACGTGATGAATATATATATTGTCACAACACTGTTTATGATTAGTTTGTGAAATACATAAATATTATTTTTAGAAGTAAAAATAATATTTACAAGCGTTAATGATCTCAAAACTTTGCGAACGCTTTCACCATAACTATATAAGTTACACTGGTAATTACATTACCACACGATTGATAAAACGTAACTTACGCACATGTATTGTATCCCCCATCCTTGGGAAGGAGTTTAGCTACCAAGTATATACAAAAAGTAAACACGAAATAGTTGTCTAACTATTTCCCAAAAACATAAACTATAAAGCTAAGGCACGGCCGTCCGTCTAATAGAATTAGCACTTGTAGGTCGTCGCGCAGCTTTCTGATTTAGGGATACTTGGTAGAGACGCCTCACAGTGAGTTCATGTCCCCCTTTTCTCTAACTGTTTTCAGTTTTCTTAACTGCGGGGGTGAAATACATGTTACTTTGTTTACAAGTACTATTATACACGGTATGAATAACGTAAGGAGGTTTAGATCATGTGAATGGGTAGTTAGAACACCGAGGGACTCGAGCGGTAGATCTATCTGGGTGTAGCGAGCCCAGCTCTAGGCCCAACAGAACGGACCTCTCGGAGGACCAACAGAACGGACCTGGAGTGACTTGGTACCCAACGCAAAAATCGGCTAGGGTGTAGTCTTCCTACTTGCATTTCACAACATGCTAATGGCCTTGCAAACCATTGGTGATCACAAGTCCTCTTACACTGCTACATACCAGGAAACTTTTATACTTACAAGTGTTTTACTTACTCACTTGCACATGAACTCGCTCAACATTATTGTTGATTTTTCAACTCACATGTATTTCAGGAAATTAAACGGATCTGGCACGGTATGGAACGTTTTCCGCTGCACTTGTCATGGAGTCATCAGGGTTTAGGGGATGTGTCTCTTTCCTGGACAAGACACAGTCCTTAAACCACGTTTATGTTATGTTTTAGTTTGTAATGTTGTTGAACAAGGTTATGGTTGTTGGTTAAAACAATGGTACTGTATTTTGTTTTCAAAACTTAATGGATGACTTGCATGGTTTTTAATTCATATAGCTTGTTATGGTTAAGCTATGGTATTAAGAAGTCACACCAAAATTTACCACGCTTCCGCAAAGCCAGGGTGTGACACCACCTCCACAAACCCCGACCCCAACTGCAACCCACATTCGGCCTTCGCAAAACACCATCCCCACGATCTCCAACAGATTTGTGATTTGTTGCTTGTGTTTTCAACAACTCTGTAATTAGGGTTTGGATGGTTGAATTTTTTGTGTTAATTTGGAGGTGGTGGTGAGACGGTGGTGGTAGCAGTGGGGCGGCTGCGGTGGTGGAGGTTAGACGATGGTGGTGGGCGCTCGGAGGTGGTGGTGGTGGGATGGTGGTGACAGTGGGGCGGCACTGGTGGTGAAGGTGAGACGGTGGTGGTGGGTGTTTGGAGGTGGCGATGATCTTATTGATTTACCCTTTTTTAATAATCTCTCAATTTTGCAGTCGATTAATCTTATTTCGGTGGAGAGGGTGGTGGTGCAGTGGAGATGGTGGTGGTGCAGTGGAGATGGTGGTGGTGCAGTGGTGCAGTGGTGGTGCTGTAGTGTTAATGGTGGTGGTAGGGGTCTAGATGAGGGAGAGAGGAGGGATGGTATTATTTTTATTTTTGAGTCCCTGTGTTGTGTTTTATAAGGGTAATTTGGTAATTTAACAAAATTTAACAACAAAATTCTAACTGGGTTAGAAATTTGGACTCAAATGGTTAAGAAAAGTGCTTATAAGGACTCAGGTCGTTAAACTTTTTGCTTTTGGACTCAACTAGTTAAAACCAATATAACACAGGGACTCAAAAAGTAATTTACCCTAAAATAAAAGTATCTAAGAACTTATATTATTAGACGGGTAGAATACGGGTAAGTTAAATATTAGAAATATAAAGTTTCTAGACGGGTCTAGAAACCATATAATAACTAAATTATAAAAATACATTGTATTTTGAACCTACTCTATTTTTAATGAAACTTGGTTCAAAATGCAGACAAAAATATACTCGTTTTAATGACATATTTATTATTTTCTAAAACATCATATTTTACAAGTTATACAAGCCAAATAAGTGAAGCAATTAAATTAATTATAATATATATATTTAATAAAATAATATAATAACAATAAACTTTCTTATGAAATATAATAATAAAATAATAATGATTAAAATAATAGATAATGGACATATCTTGATAGATGAAAAGATAACAAGAAAATAATAAACTAATAAATTCCATTCTGAAAGTTGTTATATGCATAGACACGTATGCATTATTTAAGCAATTCATGGACTAATAATAAATCTACAACAATTACAATTGAAATTATAAAGTGTGTACGTGTATATTTTCATTTAATGTGAAGGATGTACGTGTAACTTATTATAGTAGGCATCAAAATAGTATGGCACCTATAAAAGGCATCGAGCCCTTTAGAAAACAAACTGTATTTTTTCTTCTTTCAGTCTATCGCTACTCTCTATATATATATATATATATATATATATATATATTTTAATTTATTATTATTTACCCTATAATAATAATAAAACTTTGCCTCGTTTTAAATATTTTAACTCCCGATCACCGCTACCCTTTCCGATTGATCTGAGCCTCATAACATATGTCAGGGCTCTGCCCGACTAAGTTATTGGGATTCTGTCTCGAGACATCGGGATAAGGTTGAATTAGGGGTACTATTACAAATATATATTTTTCAGAAATTATACCCAAAATTCTACCGGGAGGCTTTCTAGTTGAACCCTAAAGTTACAAAGTGGGTTCATTCTCTTTTCTCACTATTTTATTTCCTTTTTCTTTTTGATATAATTATATTCCAAAATGTCCTAAACCATAACAACTCTTACAAAAACTATTAATTATTATTATATTTTGTTCACAAGGAAACCTTAGTTAAAACCCCTAAGTGATTCTGCACAAACCCTAAACTTTTCATAACAATCAAAATCAGGATCAGGGCCCCTAAAACTCAGGGGGGTCTGCTACGATACAGGGTAATAACTCGATCGCTATTACGATTCATTTTCCGATCGATCAATGTACTCAATGGATGTTTAAGTGCTGCCCACATTAGGGTGATGCTTTGTCATTAATCGTTAATTCGATGGATGTTTAAGCATAGCACTTTGTCATTCGTTGTGAGGGTTGATCTCGTGAGTTATCGTAATTGCTGTATTAAGTTACCTACCTAGTTCGTGTGCACTAGGTTACAAGGCTAAATTAATAGGTTAAGCTCTGCCTGTATAAATCTGCAATATATCAAGGATTACCTGTAGACTAAACTTTAGCCGTATGAATCTGCATGATTATAAGTGAGTCATTCTCTTTTTATCAAATCTATTTACAAAAGCATGTTTATTTTCAAAGATTATAATTACAGTGATTAAGTTTATGTAATCACCAAGTTACAGCCGGTATGTGGGGTTTTGGATACATTACTTGATAATCTTCACCATTGGGGCAGCCAAGGGGTGATATGACCATAATCACAGACACCATTGGACGAATGGGCCAATGGGTCGAGTGACAAAGTACTGTGGGTAGTTGGTTGATATCAGAAACATTGTAATCTTCCTTAATACTGTAAATTATAACAAACAGGTCATTTTATTAAATAGAATGATTCACTCAGTATTTCCCGCTGACAAAACCTTTTTCAAACATGTTTCAGGTAATTACAATAGATTGGAGTAAGAGATGGATACGGCACTGAAAGGCATCAATAAGTGGCTTATTTTATTAATTAATTAAGAAATATTGTTTTATGTAATCAAATTTATCTTTATTTAAGCTACCATTGTAAAACATGGGTTTATCCCATCTATTTAATAAATAAAATCCGGTGTTTTCTAAACTCTGATATTTTACTAACTCACGGTCCTGATGAAATTTCCGCTGCAACGTTTTCAAAAATAATCACCGGTACCACTGGGCTGTTCACGACTCCCGATTCTGTCCAGGGTGGGTCGGGGGCCGTGACAGTATAGTCACTAGGGACTATAACCATCGTGATCACGCTCACGTTATGAAGTTCAACCGAACTTCGTGTTGACCATAAACTGGTCAACGCAGAAGGTCAAACATAGTTTGACGTTCGGACTCGAAAAGCGATAAAAGAACGAAGGAACACTTACAAAGGGTCCCTGCTAGTAAAACTTGATCGAATGGCTCAGGTATGAAGCAATGACTTCAACTTAGAGCTTTGAGATCAGATTTGTGGGTTTTTGGAATGAATGGAGGTGGGTATTTATAGATGTGGTAGAACCGTTAGGATCGTTTATCGAATAACGTGCTTTGATCTCATCCATACACTTGTTGAAACCTTGTGGTAACATCAAAATGGACCCTCATGAGCATGAAAGGGCAAGTGTAAATTGGCCCCTCATTATCCTGAAGAGGCAAGTGCAAATTGGCCCCTCATTATCCTGAAGAGGCAAGTGCAAATTGGCCCCTCACTATCCTGAAGAGGCAAGTGCAAATTGGCCCCTCATTATCCTGAAGAGGCAAGTGCAAATTGACCCCTCATTATCCTGAAGAGGAAACAACTGTTTAAACTGATCTGCTGTTCTGGGGACCCCTTACGGACCGTAAGGGTCATGGCTTTAGGTCCGTAAGCCATTAACTTTGGCAGAATTACAGTTTCAGTCCCTGCACCTTGTTTCGTTGCGTAACGGCACTTCTAACACCCGTCAATCCCAATTTCAAGCTCCACAATGATGTTAAGACATAGGGAACATGAAATATGCTTGAAAACATCTCGGATGTCGGTTCGTTTGGCCGTACAGTTGCGATGTTCGCTTAATTACGACGGAATGCGCATAAGCACGAAAAACGATCCAAATTGCGTGACGAATGGATTTTTCTCATGCCAAACACTAAAATAAAATATTTTAGTGCTTACATAAGTTTTTGGATGTCCAGATGTATTCAGAACGTAAGTTATGCGCGAAAGTGCAAACTTATGCACTTTTTGACACTTTTAGTCCCTGAATGAGCCAAAAGTTTATTTTAGCACACCGAACCCTTCAAAGCCTATTTCTAAGCTATGTAAAGGATATTTATGGTATGTTTAACTTATGTTCATGTTCCGGAATGTCTGTTACATTTCAAATCGGCATACTTTCGCAGTTTGTTGAATTTAGTCCCTATAAGCGATTAAATTTGATTTTGTCATACAAAAGCCTTCAAAACTTATTTCTAAGTTATGTAAAGGTTATTTAAGGTATGTGAAGCCTATTTCACTATTCCGGAGTGTTCATTGCATTAAACTGGTTATATTTACACATCAGTGCGCGCATAACCTTCCAGAAAGCGATTTAGAGCCCGAAAGCGAACAAGAATTGATATGTGCAAATGATACACATATTTGTACAAATCCCAAGTATGAAATACAATATTTCATTGGTTTGGTATTTGTTTGATGGTCGCAGTGATCCAGGTGTCACAGTCTCCCCTACTTTAGGAAATTTCGTCCCGAAATTTATTCAGAGGAAACTTGTGAGAGCTTGAAACATGAAGTTGAAAAGATCAAACAACACTGGTTAGAGTCCTGAACTTCTAGTAACTTTAAATAACATCATGCTTGCAATGTGAGAGGGACACTTATATACAAGTATATAAAATGTTATTGGTGCGTCCACCGTACCTCCGTTACATCGTTCACATTTTGTTATTGTGGTCACTATCGGTTCTTACACATAATAAGTTTTACTGGGTTTCTGTGCACTGAATTTTATAATTACGTACGCGTCCATAATTACATAATTCCTTGCATAGTCCACACAGTCTATTTTATAATGTGTAAGGGAAAACCAAATGAACAAACCCTGTGATGAATGTGACTAGACCACCATAGGGTCCCTTTTATTAAATCAATAAATGATTTTAATAGACAACCAAGGAGTCTTTTCAGCTTATATCATCACATGTCATTCTTAACCAGATTTTTGAATCAATCTTTTTGACTAGACCACTAAAAGGGTCTCTTATGAATCATGGAATAGTACTATATAATCCAAGGGTCTAAACTATTACATAGAAGCCCATTAAGGATTTAAGGTAGTACCTTTTAGAATATCCTTCTACGAATCCCTCATATGAAGATACGAAAGGTTCTACGAGGATTTGGATAACGAATATCCAGAGTATACAAAAACACAGATAAATGCATAAAAGAAAACACAAAATGCATAAACACATAATCACATAATTGTTTAACTTGATTTTTAGATTTGTCATCATTTTGTCAATTTGTTCTGTTAACTGTGCACATGTATTCAAAGCACACCAGGTATCCACTCAGTGGATTTTGATTGATGCTTTAAATATTTCCAAGAATCTAACTATAAAGATAGAAAGATCTTAAAGAGAAAATTCAATTTTGATTCTAAGGAACCGAAATGTTCGAATTAAGGACTCTGATTTGTATGATAATCATCCACAAGGGTCTAATTGTGGAGATAAAAAGATCCCATATGGATTTTAGAAGTTGAAGATGTTTTGAAACCTGTTTTGAAACCTTGCACTGGATGTGCTTAAGTCAAAACATGAAGTAAAAATGCTTATGAAGTTGAGATGCTAGGTATGTCAAGGCGACATATGAAGCAGAGTTTGAAGGTTAAGTCAATGTATGAGGAAAAGATTTTTGAAAACTATGCATGGGGTTCTAAGAAAAATGTGTTCAATGTTTTTGAAACCTTATGCATAATACTTTTGAAATCATAAAGTAGGTGTACTAGGTAGGTATATTTATAAAATGTTTTAAAATCATGCGAGATAAATTTTGAAATTATGTATAAGGTTTTTTTTTTTGTTTTTTTTTTTTTTGAAAACATGAATGATGCTTTTGAAATCGTGCACTTGATATATTACTTAAAATTGTTTTCAAACTATATGAAATATTTTGAAATCATGAGGGTTGTTTTTGAAAACATAGACAAAGCTTTGTGCATTTGTTATGTTAAGTAAATACACTATATTAAAAATGTTTTCGAACTATATATAGAATGTTTTGAAATCATGTAGGTTGTTTTGAAAACTTATGTTATGCATGTTGAAGAAATCAGAACGTAATGGGTATGAGATTTGAAAATATCCTTGGTTATCTAACCAAGGATTCAAAGGCATAGAAACACGATTACTCATAATGTCACTTTATTTCCTGTACTTCGTTTCTTAGAATAAAACGAGTACTTAGAATTTACCAAGGAAATCATGAGTTAACACAAAAAATGGGAAAAATTCACAAAAGTAGTTTGTAAGGAACATAGTTCCTTAATGTAGGTATCATAGGGAAAAGTCATACACACATATACTACACTCGTATATCAGAATTGTGAACAACGATTTATTTATAAACAAAACAGATTGTTTCACATTACAAGAGAACAGAAGAACAAAAGCATAAGACAGCAACATCTTCTAGTCAGCCAACTGCTCATCCGTGGGTGGGATTTGCATTAGCAAGCTTTGGGCAATCCCTTAGGAAATGGCCCATCTCGCCACAGTTGTAACAGGACCCTGGTGAGAAACGAGCTTGAGCAGGATTGTCGCCAGCTTGATTTAGTGCAGCTGTAGTTGGGCAAACCCTTGCTGTATGACCTATAAGTCCACAAATCTGGCATTTGCGGCACTTCATACTAGCATGATGATGAAGGTTACATTGGTTGCACAAGGGTGCAGTTCCATTGTATGGCTTCCTAGCAGGGGGCTGAGCTGGTTGGTTGGGGATGGCTTGACCATTGTGAGCGACCACGGCGAAGTTCTGAGAAGCCTTTCGCTTCTTTGACTTCTTAGGGGATCGTTCGTCCATGGTCTTTGATTCCTTGATTGGTTTCTTGGCTGGTGGTGCAGGCTTGACTTCTGCTTCCTTTGGTGGCCCTTGAGTGGCTTCATTGTTGAGACGAGACATGGCAATGCCTAATTCAACAGTCTTCAGAATTACTTCGCCTATTCGCTGGGCAAATTTGGCAGTCTGCTCGGATATCTGCGCATCGTTACGATGAAGAGACATTCTGGAGGAAATGAAGGATATAGGAGGAAACAAATGAAATGTTATCGGTAAATAAAACAAAATGACAACGCATAGAAATTGCGATCATTTGTTTGTTACCTAAGGCAAACAAATGAGACGGTGACTAATCAAAGTAAGCGGGTCATATTAAGGTATCGCGAAGACATGCTTTAGCCTATAAGTGGACACTCACCCCAAGAGTTCCCAGGTAAGAGTGACTAGTCCGATTATGTGGATTTGTACGAACACTCTAGCCTTAGACAGAAAACTCAGAGTACAGGCATCCACCCTTCCAGATTGCACGTGTTCACACTATAAGACCCAAACTTTGATGAGGTTTTGAAAATTCAAAGGGGTTCAAAACCATATAACAGAGGGTTCAAAACCTAGTAATCAATCATCCTAGAACAGATGATTAGTTTTCAAAGCGGTTTTGAAATTTATGTTCTTGTTGCGGTTGTCACTTAAGGATAGGTGACGGTGTTGTTTTATGTCTAAACGAAAGTAAACTCGCGCTAGGGTCCTAGGAAGGTTATAGTCTAGGTCAAAGCATTACTAATAACCTAATTCCCTATAACCATGAGCTCTGATACCAACTTTTCTGTCACACCCCGACCACGTAAAACAACAAAACATGGCGGAAACGTCAGGGAGTGTTGTAACAGAATCATTGTTTCATAACACATGGAAATTGCAATATTGTTTTATTGAATAAAAGTGTTAGAATGTCTTGACAATCAAAGAAATATAGCATAAATAACTAGTCTTGCATCTTTTATTGTCACTAAGGCCCAAGTCCGCCTAAGTGTATCTTGATAAATCCTATGCATCATATCCTGAAACACATGTGAAAATAGGTACGTCAGCATAAAAATGCCTGTGAGATACATAGGTTTTGTGAAAATAGAATTCATGACTTATGTTTAAGAAAATGTTTAGTCATGAACCTTGTAATTTGCTTTGTCTTGTAAATTATTTGAAAAGCAATAAGATCAGATGATATGTATAAATAAGGGAATAATGTATGGTTAAATAAATAACCAAGTAAAATGAGTTTGTATAAGATAAGTTGTTTTGTAAAACAATGTCTTGAAAAGTATGTTATTTGTATAAAATGTTATATGTCTAAATTGAAATGATCCAAATAACGCTACGATATGTAATACCATACAAGCACTTATATATAGGAAGTACCAGCGGCGTATCCACCATGCTTGTATCATATTACACACGCCTCGTTACTTAAATCACTTACTCAAACCAAACCACCAAAGTAAAATGTTTATGTATAATCAAATGTCAAAATGTTTGTGTGAAAACCATGTCTAATGTCTATGTCTAATGTAAATCATGAATTGTGTATATTAATGTCTAAATGTTTATGTCTAATGTAAATCATGTATTGTGTACATCAATGTCAAAATGTTTATGTCTAATGTAAATCATGAATTGTGTATATCAATGTCAAAATGTTTATGTCTAATGTAAATCATGAATTGTGTATATCAATGTCAAAATGTGTATGTCTAATGTAAATCGTGAATTGTGTATATCAATGTCAAAATGTTTATGTATGGTAAGTGAAATATATCAACCAAACCATATGTAAAATGCACAAAAACAAGGTATTGAAGTAAAACATGGTTTAAATCAAAGTTATGTTTTGTGGAACAAATGCATGCTATACTGATATGAACATCTATGTGGTATTGTGAAAATGCATACATCCAAGCCTTGTGACTGTGGCGATAAACCCCTAAACGAATTTAAAGGTCTATCTTGTTGTTATGTTTATCGAATTCGGTCATTCCTTCCACCCAAACAAACCTAGGGTTCAGGAACGGGAGTTGTCAAGTCCTATGGTACCATTACCTACTAACGAGCGGCGTAGCTAATGTTAATGAATGTACATTGTCTCATTTGAACAAACCAAATGTGATACCAAAATGTAAGCATGTGATGAATAACAAATGTACTAAGTACGCACACAATGGGCATACATAGCATAAAATGTATTGTAAAACAATGTACTAAGTACGCACACAATGGGCATACATAGCATAAAATGTAATGTAAAACAATGTACTAAGTACGCACACAATGGGCATACATAGCATAAAATGTAATGTAAAAGAATGTACTAAGTATGCACACAATGGACATACATAGCATAAAATGTAATGTAAAACAATGTACTAAGTATGCACACAATGGACATACATATAAAAAACACAATGAAATCATGTACTATAAATGTACTAATGAACATAGCAAGTATATGATGTGAAAACAGGAAAGCATGAAAGTAACAAGTAGGCACATGTGTTTCACCCCAAAACAGTTTGGAAAACAGTAAAAGAGGGGTCTATGTACTCACTTGAGATTGCTTAGTAGTCCTTGAGTAACAACCAAACAATGCTAGAGATCACGGATATCAATCGGCACCTAATATAGGTAACTATGTTAATATACCGGACCTAAATCGGAGGATTGGATAGAATGAGGGTTCGTAAACCAAATGAGTATGGGAACTCATGTAATATGGTTTAACAAAGCCTACATACTAAAATGAAACCTAACCTATGTGCTTACGACCCATTACGACCCGTTTAGGTAGCTTATGCTACTTTAACGCGTCGTTCGCGTAAAACGCGTTCGGAATGCCTAACTAGCCCTATGATAAGTAAAATATTCCTTAACATGTCTAATATTGTTGCCAAATCAGTTTAGATACCAAAAGTTGTGTTACATATGCTTAAAATGAATTTTGGCGTCAAAAGGGCATTTTGGTAATTTACCTAAGGCATATATACTACCTATCATACAACTACTCAAACGATGTGACCATAAGGTATAACCTCGGAAGGTTATTCCCTATACAACTATGGTCACCTAATGTGTTTGGTCGGATCTTAATGATCGACCAAACGGGTCGGGTTCGAAAGTATAAGCGATTGTTTAGATCGCTTACCTTACGACCCTACATAAGCACTAAACTAAAAGTGACGAGCTAAGCATGTTAAAACATGCTTAACTAAGTTTAGAAAACAGGTTTGGTATCAAAACAAACGGTTTTGATACCCAAGAGTAGTTTGGTTACAAAATACGTAAGAATACGCATTTTGGCCGAAACTACGACTCGTCACTGAGCCTAGATAACGTGGTAATAAGTAGGTATAGTCACTAGGGACTATAACCATCATGATCACGCTCACGTTATGAAGTTCAACCGAACTTCGTGTTGACCATAAACTGGTCAACGCAGAAGGTCAAACATAGTTTGACTTTCGGACTCGAAAAGCGATAAAAGAACGAAGGAACACTTACAAAGGGTCCCTGCTAGTAAAACTTGATCGAATGGCTCAGGTATGAAGCAATGACTTCAACTTAGAGCTTTGAGATCAGATTTGTGGGTTTTTGGAATGAATGGAGGTGGGTATTTATAGATGTGGTAGAACTGTTAGGATCGTTTATCGAATAACGTGCTTTGATCTCATCCATACACTTGTTGAAACCTTGTGGTAACATCAAAATGGCCCCTCATGAGCATGAAAGGGAAAGTGTAAATTGGCCCCTCATTATCCTAAAGAGGCAAGTGCAAATTGGCCCCTCATTATCCTGAAGAGGCAAGTGCAAATTGGCCCCTCACTATCCTGAAGAGGCAAGTGCAAATTGGCCCCTCATTATCCTGAAGAGGCAAGTGCAAATTGACCCCTCATTATCCTGAAGAGGCAACAACTGTTTAAACTGATCTGCTGTTCTGGGGACCCCTTACGGACCGTAAGGGTCATGGCTTACGGTCCGTAAGCCATTAACTTTGGCAGAATTACAGTTTCAGTCCCTGCACCTTGTTTCGTTGCGTAACGGAACTTCTAACACCCGTCAATCCCAATTTCAAGCTCCACAATGATGTTAAGACATATGGAACATGAAATATGCTTGAAAACATCTCGGATGTCGGTTCGTTTGGCCGTACAATTGCGATGTTCGCTTAATTACGACGGAATGCGCATAAGCGCGAAAAACGATCCAAATTGCGTGACGAATGGATTTTTCTCATGCCAAACACTAAAATAAAATATTTTAGTGCTTACATAAATTTTTGGATGTCCGGATGTATTCAGAACGTAAGTTATGCGCGAAAGTGCAAACTTATGCACTTTTTGACACTTTTAGTCCCTGAATGAGCCAAAAGTTTATTTTAGCACACCGAACCCTTCAAAGCCTATTTCTAAGCTATGTAAAGGATATTTATGGTATGTTTAACTTATGGTCATGTTCCGGAATGTCTGTTACAGTTCAAATCGGCATACTTTCGCAGTTTGTAGAATTTAGTCCCTATAAGCGATTAAACTTGATTTTGTCATACAAAAGCCTTCAAAACTTATTTATAAGTTATGTAAAGGTTATTTAAGGTATGTGAAGCCTATTTCACTATTCCGGAGTGTTCGTTGCATTAAACTGGTTATATTTACACATCAGTGCGCGCATAACCTTCCAGAAAGCGATTTAGAGCCCGAAATCGAACAAGAATTGATATGTGCAAATGATACACATATTTGTACAAATCCCAAGTATGAAATACAATATTTCATTGGTTTGGTATTTGTTTGATGGTCGCAGTGACCCAGGTGTCACACTGAAAGATAAATATGTCCTTATAAGGACTACTAAGGAAACGATCTTCAGCAAAAGGAGTTTCTTCTTCATTTTCTTTCTGAATGCTTTCTCCTTGGTTGCACGTTAATCCTAGTCGCAGTACGAAGCTCGGCCTTCCCTAGGCTTCAAATGGGGAGAATTTCCATTATGGCTTCTTTGCCTGGCGACATATTAAAATATATAGAAAAAAATTCTCCGAATAGAGACGAGAGCATTCCTATGTTAAGTCTAGACTCAGAAGGTCAAGGAATGTGCTACTGTGTCTTTGAGAATAAACACAAAAGGTTAGTGTTTAATTCACTCAATGTTGGCTTTGATATCAACCTGTCACACCCCGATATTTACATCATAGTCAAACAACACAAATTTAAATGCATAGCGGAAGCAAAAGATAGATATTATTTCAACCGAATAAATTGTAATATCAAAGTATCACAAAAGAGTTGAAACAGATCCACAGGCGGATCAAATAAAAAGGAAAAATAGTTCATCAGACTCAAATCCATCCAAGCTTGCGAGACTCGTAGTGATGCTAAGGAGAGGCCAGCCTATTACGCTTAGTACCTGCACTTAATCTTTTTGGGAAAATACGTCAGTTTACACTGGTAAATACAATTAACTGACTCATTTTGAAAATGTTTAGAAAATTTATTTGAATGCACGTGGCACAAAACATTTTATAACTTGGGATAATTATTTATATATAAACTTGTAAAAGAATTACATGTTTGTTATACGTTCAGTAGCCCGATCTGTTGACCGGGTTAAAGATTAATAGACACACCACATAATTTATTTATGCACTGACGGGTGTACGCCTACACCCCGTGCTTAGGTCGTGGCCATTTCGTAAAATGATGCCAAGGATATCCGGGACATGGTCATTAACCCCCCAAAGGCTTTAAGCAAACAAAACATTTTCCAACGGGACATTTCAATGATTTAACCTTCATACAATTAAAGATGCAATGCCCGACCAAGCGGTATTTTATATACCGTACCCCAAGCCCGTATAGGGAAAATAAGTTAAAAGTATTTACCTTTGCAAGTATTAATCACAAATAGCAAGTGCGTGTAGCTTTTACCGGGTCTTCTATTCTGGAACAAAGGTTTTTAATAACCTATTAGATTCCTAACGGGTCTTTAATTAAGCCTAAACTTTAGACTGGTTAGTTTTAAAGGAAGATACGGTTCAAACGCACGATTAAGCGAAGACCGAAATAGAATGTGATTTAGACCCGACAAGTTTGGAGACTTGTGTAATATGGGTAAACTAAACACATTCTGGATTTTGAGACAAAAATGATAAGGTTTGACCCGTTTCGGTCAATTTATGCAAACTAGTTACATAAACCGAACCGAATGCGAAAAATGCTTAACGGGTAACCATATGAGCCATATACAGGTTTCCTAAGTTAATATGCCTTAAATATGTTGTGACATCAGTAAGATATCTTCCATTATGCCCAAAATGGATTTAAACACAAACTATGCCCCGTAGGGGTATTTTGGTCATTTAAAAGGTTATAAAAGAGTTTAAATAATAATCTGAGTTACAGGTCTAATGTAATCAGTAAAAATACTTAATTTAATAAGTTATAACAGTAGGGTATTATATATATGTAAAATTTATCATTTAAAACCAAACTATGAACCTTAGGGGCATTTTGGTAATTTCACCAAGGCTTAAAAGGTCAAAACTGGAAATCTGAGTTTAAAAGTTTTGCTTACTGTTAATATATAAAAATTTACTGAAAATATCAGTAGGCATCAAACCTTATATGTTTAAAATAGTTTTAATACATACTATGCGTTAAAAACGCTTAAAAAGGCGATTTTGAGCTATTTCCGGGTTTTTAAAGGAAAACTGATATTTTTATTATTCCAGAAGGCTCAAAATGTTTTATTTATCATATTAGATCAGTAGAAAAAGGTTTGGTATCAAAATAATTTGTAAAACTCATTTTATAGCCCAAAAGGGCAAAACCGACAATTACCGACACATGCATAGAACTCTATGTTATGCTCAGCCTAAAATTAAATAAAAATCTTCAAAAATCCCAAAATATTATATGATATCAGTGGGTAAAAATTTTGGTATCAAAAATCGGGTTTAGATAGGCTATATGCTAATTACACCGTTTATTTAATAAAAAGCTTTCTAATTACGCTAATGAGCATAACTCCTAATCTAGACCTCAAACTGATGTCAAATTTTAGGTGCAAGTTTATAAATCAGTAACTAAGGTTTCTACTCTTTTTCATTTTCAAACATCATGTTTTAAGGTCATATGGGCATAATAGTCAGCATTTAAGCATTTAACGGAAACATGCATATGAATCGGATAACTAATGAACCAAGTTGTATAATCTCAGAGAGTTATACTTATATGAAACCTGGTCCAAATAAAGCTCTAAGGCAATTATAAAACATGCTTAAACGGGTCAGAACTGAAAGTCAAAGCAAAAGTCAAATTATGCGACTTTCGGTTCCGATCCGAGTCAAAACTGAAAATTGTTGGGTGGAACATGTTTAGACATGTTCTTACATTGATTACCAAGTTATATTAGTGATAAAACGGGTTGCATGGCTTCTACATTGCTAATTATGCATTAATTTGAAAATAAGCTTTCTGTTGACTTTTTAAGATTAGCTTTGACCCGACAATTGACCTAGTTAGAGTGGGATTCAGAGGTTACCCTTTTAAGGGTTTATTACCCACATAATTACCAACCTATAGGTACTTTTAATTCGAGATTTGACTGAACAATTATTGATTAATCTCGAAGTCAAACTCTAATTATAACGGTTTGACTTTAGGCTAATTAACTAAGTAAAACGAATTAAGAAAGGTTATGGGCACTTACTGAGGTCCTATGCACGACTAAGAATGCTTGAGAAGGGTCCTTGAGCTCCAGAAATCTTCAGAACAAGAGTTTGGAAGCTTTCCAAGTGAATGCTCAAAAAGTGAGTTCATAGGTTGCAACATTTGGTCCTATTTATAGTCAAGGAAGTGCAAGGAGGTGGACACAAGTGTTAAGGCTACTCCAGAGGTGATAACAGGTGTTAAGGGACGTGTAACATGCAGATAAAGGGTGGCAAACCCGCTGAATCGTTTAAACATGCAGGCTGACACGTTTAAACAGGTTTGCTGTCACTGATAGTCCATCGCGTAGCGCCACAGACATGTGCACAAGTGCTGGCGCTAGGCCAGCATGTAGGGGGATCAGCAACATGTTTCCAAATGTGACACTTTCACCCCCTGAACTTTCTAATGCGTAGTTTCTTCCATTTTAGGCACTTTTAACCCTTGAAATTTATATTTCCATGATCCATGAGATAAAACCAAACATCATTAGGTCCGGTTTCGTTCAATGATAACCGAAAACATAAGTTTTGCCTCGTTGACGCTTTTAACCCCTCGTACACGAATATTATCATAACTTTCTCATACTTTATCGAAACCTTGTGAAATTTTTATCACTTATTCTCGTGAGCATAATTAATCGTTACAAAGCTTCGGGTTTGCTAAAAGGTAACTCAGAGGTGTACTTTAAACATGTTGACATGTTTAACCCCTGTAGTTTGCAATCTCTCACTTTCCTCCACAATTAGCTTTGTATGCTCCATAATTTATTCGTTTAAGGGTATAAACATCGTGTAGGGTTATTGTAAGGAATATTTATCCGTTGTTGTCATTTTGAATCCTTTTATTCACATACTTTCTTTGTTTGTCAACTTTAGTCCCTCTAAAGTAATCTTTTACATGTTTAAAGCTTATGACACGTGTCGATACATTATTGGACATAAATTTTCGAGGTGTTACAGCAGGAATCGGCATCTTTCTTGAGAAATTCACTTCAGTGATATTTCGATCTACATGTGGTAGTTATTCTTGAAGTTGTTATATTTTAATTTACAAGTGGTTTTGATTGATAAGTGAACCTACATGTGGTTGAAGAAGGTTTTCACTTACAATTGGTTGATCAAGGTCATTAAGTTGAACTTGATTTAACTTTCATATAAAACGTTTGGAAAACAAAGTGATGAAACCCCGATTTCTACATGTGATAAAATCAACAAAACTAATTTTCCGGAAAAACCATTTGATTAAAACAAACTTAAGTGTTTTGAAATCATAATGGGAAAATAGTTTGTTGTCAGGGGGAGTTCTGATTGTTTATGCCAAGTGGATGGCGAATTGAAGTGATTTGATATCGGTTGTCACTTTACCTTGTATAGTTTGTTTTCAAATTTCTTTTAAATGATTTTGAATTTCAGGGGAGTAACAATTTCAGAAAATCCAAAAACATTAGAAATTTTGAAAAAAGTAAAAAACATGATAAAATTAAAAATGAGTTTTGTTGTGAAAAGAGGAAATGATAGTACATCAGTGGACTATCACAGCATGCTAAAGAATTGGAAAGTCAAAACGTGATAAACGGTCTCACTGATGATGTGCCAGTAGGTTTTTACACATTTAGTAGATTGTGACGAGATATAAATCTAAATTTCAAACTTGCTTATATCGTGGGGAACATCTCTCGGATATATGGGTAACCCCCAAAATCTTGTTTGAAAGGTCCCTCTTTCTGAGATACTAGGTCTTTATACTCAGTGATATCTGGGGTATTATTCCGGGACTTTTGATTTTGCGGAAGCAATGGCCTAGTCCCCGTATAATACTTTTCGCTTGCTTGAAATATAGCACACCCCTCAGTACAAAAAATGATGAAACATTGAAAAATGCTAATCATGTGCTGTTGAAGAAAAGATTCTCTAAAGGGAACACACCAAAAGTCGAAGCCATCATCTCTCTGATTTTGCGGAAGCAATAGCCTGAGCTCTCATGGCCCTCGCATTTAACCCTTTACAGATACCATCTGTGGTATACTCACCTGTAAGACTGAATATTGGGATCTGGATATAGGAGTATATTCTGAGGTGGGACACGCGAATAAGTTTAAGTCTCTTCAAAACATTAATATCGTATCTCGAAACAGTTGAACTTTGTGTGAGAATTTAAGTGGATCAGTATACTGACAATCTAAGTGAATTGTTTAGAACTTAAAATGTTTAAAGCTTAACGGTGTTGGTGATTTGTCTCAAAAACTGATATGATTCTCTTACACGAACTCACAAAAATATTGTTTGTAAATATTTCTTTACTGCATTTCATTATATCAAAAATCCAAAAAGATTTTCGAAGTGTTTTAGCATAAATTTTGAAAAATTCAAAAATATTTTAGACAACTGATGTTGAAAAGTTGATTTTCAAAATTCCGAGTGCTAAACATGATGAACAGGTTTGGGAGAGTGTGTTTTAAAAAGTTTTTCCTACATGTGGCCATCAGAAATTATAATTGTTATATCAATAATTGACGTTTTGAGTTGGATTCATCAAGTGATAAACAGAGTATACATTTGTAAAATTTTAAATTTGTGAAATTTATTGTGTGATTAGAAATTTGTGCAGGGTAGTCGTGTTTATACGTGAGCAGAGTGTGAGCCAGGTCACTATCTTGGAGCATAAAAGCTATACTGCAATCCCAGCACAACTTAAGGGGGAGTTGGTTAGCAGAAAGAAGTCGCAAGAGACAGAGGTTGATCCTGAATCTGATCAAGAGAATGTAAAGAGAATTAGAGTGAGATAAGAGCCAGGTAGAGATTCTGGAGTCGAAAAGAAGAGAAGATAGTGGATGCTTACACTGTCAGATATTTTGGAAGAGCCCAAAGACTAATAAAGGCTGAAGATTGTAAAGACTCAACACTGAAGACTCGTCAACATCCGAGGGGGAGTCTGTTGGTGCATACGTCTGTCGACTTCGTCTTGTATCAAGTCTTGTTCTAGAATTGTTAGATCAGGGCACGTAGTACGAGAAAACTAGGGTTTATGTGAGAAAGGCTAATTTCGCATGAAATGACAAAAGGCTATTTCGCACGAAATAGCAATCTGCTATTTCGTACAAAATAACAAGTGTAATTCTATGCGAAATTGTCACACCTATAAATACCCTTGAGGTGATCTCATTTGTAAGGTTCATGTTTCCAGTACCGAATTGCCGTCGACGTGTCTACTGATCTGTAAACGTGTTAAATCAATAATACAAGACAATTAGAAGTATTTCAAGCTATTACAAAGTCTAATCAATGAATTCCGCCTCTGATTAGACCGAGAACTCTTCTGATAGACTCGTTTGGGTCACAGAACGATCCTACATTATCCCAAGTTATAAAAGACATTTTGTGCCTTGTGCATTCAAATCAATTTTCTTAACATTTTCAAAATGAGTCGGTTAATTGTATTTACCAGTGAAAACTGACGTATTTTCCAAAAAAGTTAAGTGCAGGTACTAATAGTAATGGGCTGGCTACTCCTAGCATCGGTAAAGAGTCTTGCAAGCTTAGATGTTTATAAATCTGTTGAACAATGTTCCTTTTAACTTTGATCCGCCTGTGGATCCCCTACAACCGTTTTTGTAATAACTGATATTTCGGTTTGTAATGTTATTATCTTTAGCATCCGCTGTGCATTAAACTGTGATAATTTGACTATGATGATATCAAGTACGTCACGATACTCCCCACCGGGCCCACTGGTAATACGTGGAAATATCGGGGTGTGACAGGTTGGTATCAGAGCCAACATTGAGTGAATTAAACACTAGCCTTTTGTGTTTAATCTCAATGACACAGTTTGCACATTCCTCGACTTCCGAGTCTAGACAAAGAACTTAGGACTAATCCTAATTCATTTTATTTTGTCCTTTATTGTTTTCCTTTGTTGTTTCTTTTGTTTGTTTTGACAGGTCCAACAAAATGCCACCAAGGTTTCGAAGAGGAGGACGAGGAAAGGGGCCATTCAACGCTCCCAATGATCATGAGGCCGGACCTTCCCACCAACGAACTCCGTCTGCAACAATGAGCACAAGTCCTCAAGAGGATTGTAGGACATATTTGGAGCCCGCGAGGCGATCTGTCTCGCGTGGTTAGAGAGAAACAGTCCTAAAACTGTCCAAACTTCTGACCTAACCACTGCCCATGCATCTAAACTCATCCCAGACACTGTTGAGACCCCATCCAAAGCCTTATTGGCTTTGGAGAACCTAATGAACTAATCCTTTTACTTCATGTGCAGGGAGCTTCTGCATGCTTAGATAGTCTTTGGTATGTAGATAGTGGAGGCTCCAGGCACATGACAGGATGTAAAGCCCTTCTCAAAGATTTCAAAATCCATGGAGGGGGTGATATATCCTTTGGTAATAATAGTAAAGGGAAAGTTCTGGGGTCTGGTATAGTACAGTCTGGTAATGTAAAACTTGAAAATGTCAATCTGATAGACAATCTAAAATTCAACCTCCTGAGTGTTTCACAAATGAGTGACAAGGGGTATGGGTCATTCTTCACAAAGGAGTGTTGTAGGATTGTTGGACCAGAAATGGTTGAAAAGATTGAAGCAATAATAAAAACTGGAAAAACAAAACTTGTTGCTCAAAGAAGTGGAAATGTTTATGTTGTTGATATGTCAAAAGAGTGTCCCAGAACTGATGCCTGTCTGTTCTCAGCTGCCTCTAACAAAGAGACAGAACTTTGGCACAAAAGATTGGGGCACACAAATCTCAAGACAATCACTAAAATTTCAAAAAATGGCCTAGTAAGAGGCTTACCACAAAAATTGTTTTCATGTCCTGAGCATTGTGTTTCCTGTTTAAAAGGAAAACATCATAAAAGCTCCTTTAAGTTCATTGAAGAGTCCAAAACAACCCAGTGTTTGCAAATGCTGCACATGGATTTGTTTGGCCCAGTTCAAGTCATGAGTCTCAAGAAGAAGAGATATTGTTTGGTTATTATTGATGACTTCTCTAGGTTTGCATGGACTTTATTTTTACACTTTAAAGATGAGACTGCAGGCATTTTGCAAGACTTTGTGACACAGGTTGAAAAGCAATTTGACCTTCCAGTAAAAGTCTTCAGGAGTGACAATGGCACAGAATTCAAAAATAAGGAGTTGGATGCCTTCTGTGTGAAGAAAGGGATTGTAAGGCAGTACAGCATCCCTAGAACACCAGAGCAAAATGGGGTAGTTGAAAGAAAGAACAGGACACTGATTGAAGCAGCTAGAACCATGCTTGCTGACTCAGGTTTGCCTTTGACTTTCTGGGCAGAGGCAGTAAACGCTGCTTGCTATGTCCAAAACAGATTTTTAATAAACCCAGGCACAAAAAGACTGCTTATGAAATTCTGTATAAAATCAAACCACTGATCTCATACTTTAAAGTATTTGGCTGCCCATGCTTTATTTTGAATTTAAAAGATTCCATCTCAAAATTTGCAGCCAAAGTAGACAGTGGTTATCATCTGGGATACTCTACCACTGCTAAGGCCTACAAAGTGTTTAATACACGGACTAAAACAGTGGAGGAGACTTTGAATGTGAACTTCAATGAACTTTTATCAATGAAAATCCCAGCAAATCCTACTGATTTATTTGATCTTGATAAATTCACATTTGAAAGTGTTGCTGTCAAGACTAACAGTGCAGGTCCATCAGAGGATTCATCACCAGACTATGGGTATGAGATCATCATTCCTCAACAAAAGTCTGCCACAATGGGAAAAGCATCAGTTGTACAAAACAGCTGTCAAAGCTCAACCACTGCTACCTCAACAGTTGTTGACCAAAGTAGCCCATCAACCACTACTTCCACATCATCAAACACTGCTGACAAAAGTCCCCAAACAGTGGATAAAAGTCAGCATGTGTCCACACCATTACCTCCTATTCCACCACCTTTTGAAGCCACTTTTGGATCATTAAAGTCACCAGCAGTGCTTAGCTCAGATGATACACATCTGCAGCCTTCCCCAACAAATGCCATCATACCATACCAAGGAGATTTAATCTTCTTGAGATCTCATCCACCTGACCAAATCATTGGCAACATCAATGAAGGGGTGCTCACAAGAAGCCAAACCCAAAACATTTGTCTTTTTGCTGGTTTTCTATCACTTCATCAGCCAGTCAAGTACCAAGAGGCACTGAAAGACAACAGCTGGGTAGAAGCCATGCAAGAAGAGCTCCAACAGTTTAAAAGACAACAAGTATGGGAGCTTGTACCACTTCCAAAAGATGTAAGTCCCATCGGCACAAAGTGGGTCTTCAAAAACAAAACTGATGAAAGGGGCGTTGTTGTCAAGAATAAAGCCAGGCTTGTGGTTCAAGGTTACAGACATGAAGAGGGGATTGATTATGATGAAACATTCGCTCCTGTAGCAAGATTGGAAGCTATAAGACTGTTCCTGGCCTTTGCTGTCAACCACAACATGAAGTGTTCCAAATGGATATCAAAAGTGCTTTCCTCTATGGCACAATTCAAGAAGAGGTGTATGTTTGTCAACCTCCTGGTTTTGAGGGTCCATTTTATCCAGATCATGTCTACAAGCTAAACAAAGCTTTGTATGGCTTGAAGCAAGCACCTAGGGCCTGGTATGAAACTCTTTCCAACTTTCTACTCTCAAGTGGTTTCAAAAGAGGTACCATTGATAAAACACTGTTTCTAAAATGGAGAGGAAAGGATTTAATAATTGTCCAAATTTATGTGGATGACATTATTTTTGGAAGCACATGTAATAATATGTGTGAAGAGTTTAGGCAACTCATGACAGCTGAGTTTGAAATGAGTGCAATGGGTGAGCTGCAATGCTTTCTTGGTCTCCAAGTTCAGCAAATGCAAAATGGAACTTTCATTCATCAAAGCAAATATGCTAAAGAACTTTTAAATAAATTTGATATGTATGATTGTAAACCATGCAGCACACCCATGGCAACTAATAAGCTAGTCATGTCTGATAAAAATGATGAGCTGGTTGACCAAACACTTTATAGAAGCATGATTGGGTCTTTATTGTACCTAACTGCATCTAGACCAGACATCATGTTTGCAACATGTGTCTGTGCAAGAAGTCAATCAGCTCCCAGAAAATCAAACCTCATTGCTGTAAAAAGGATCTTCAGATACATAAAAGGTGCTCCCACACTTGGTATCTGGTATCCAGCTAATGGGAATATCAAGCTTTCAGGTTTTTCAGACAGTGACTTTGCCAGATGTAACACCACAAGGAAGTCCACTTCAGGAGGGTGCCAGTTTCTAGGCAACTGCTTGGTTTCATGGCAAAGCAAAAAGCAAGCAGCTGTTTCAACATCCACTGCTGAAGCTGAATACATTGCTACTGCAAGCTGTAAAGCCCAACTCCTGTGGCTTCAAAATCAGTTGCTGGATTTTGGTATCACTGCCTTAAAGACACCACTCATGTTGGATAGCCAGGCAGCAGAAAATATCATCAAAAATCCAGTTTCCCATTCAACCACCAAGCACATCGACATCAGACATCACTTTGTGAGGGATTGCTATGAAAAAGGTTTGATTTCTCTGCATCATGTTCCAACTAAAGACCAGCTGGCAGATGTGCTCACAAAAGCTTTAGATACATCTACCTTTGAAAGCTTGGTCTCTAGGATTGGCATGCTAAACATGGAATAACAAGCAAAATCTTGTTTTTCTATGAATAAAAGCATTAAACTGTTTTCAGAAAATAAAAAATCCATCCTTAAAAATAGCTAAAAATGAAATTTTCATTAAATCCTTAAAAGTCTGCCATAACCACTGATTGGTGCAAACATCTGTTTATTATTTGCTATCCACTGCTGAAAGTCAACCTCTGTTTCTTCATTTTCCTTGGTAAACACTGTTGACAAACTTCAGTGCTTTAAAACCACTGACACAAGCTATCCACTGATAGTAAAAGTCACCCACTGTTTTCATTTCCCTTTTTGAACCACTGGTATTGCTTCATCAGTGGTTTCTCAAACAACTGTCCTCCATTATTTCATCCTTTCATCAGAGGTTGACACGTGGTCAGTATTTATCCGTCAGATATTTATAACCGCTGCCACGTCAGCATTCACTTTTTCATCATATAAAACCCTGCCCTAAACCCCCAAACAGGGTTTTCACTGTCGAATCGAATTCAAAATTCTTTTCTCAAAACAGTTTTCCACAAAAATTCTCCCACAATCTTCATCATCCTCACTTCATTTCTCTCATCCTCTATTTCAATCATGGTGAAAAAGGCAAGCAAATCCAAAACAAAGGAGCCTACCAAGGTTGAAATTCCATACAAATGGTCTCACAATTACTTGGGTATTCTTGAAAAACCCAGTGACACAAAGACCTTCGATTCCATCATAGACACATTATCCTCCACAAAGTACAAAACTTTGCTCACTTACAATGCAACCGTCTACCTTGCTACTCAACGTGAATTTTGGAAAAATGCTACACTTGAGAAGGTGGACAAAAAGGTTGTTGCCATCAATTCCACAATAAAAGGTGTAAAAATCTCAATCACACCTCAAGCCATATCTGAAGTATTTGAGCTCAATGATCTGGAAGGTAAATTTTTTTTTTCCAAAACAGAGTACCAAGGAGATTTCATTGAACGAGGGTATGGAGAAGAAATAAAAATAGATACTTTACAAAAGGGCAGTTTTCCATCTGCTACAAGGTTTTTATTTCATACCATCCTTATGTGTGTTTCTAACAAAACCACTGCTTTCAATGAAATCCCATTGAAGATACAATACCTGGGTTATGCTATACTTAAAGGTGAAAAATTTAATTATTCCCCGGTAATCTTCGATAATTTGGTAAAAAATGTTGAGAAAAAGGCTTTTCTATTATTTCCAAGATTTTTGAGTTACTATTTTAATAAAAAGTTTTCAAAAGATGATGCCCATGTACTTGTACAGGGTCCTCCTTTTCAAATAAACAGCTTAACTGCTGAAACATTCACAAGGATGTTAAAACCTACAAAAACACAAACAGAGGTGCCTGAGCAGAATTTAGCAGCTACCACTGCTCCTCAGGTATCTGCTGCTGAGCCCACTGCTCCAGGTGATCAAGGCAGCATAACCACTGTTTTGAAACCCACACCTGCCCTTACCAAAAAGACCTCCACCTTTGCCTAAAACTCCTCCTGCATTCTCACAAAAGGATCAGGTTGTAAGCACAGGGACCCCACATTATGAAGCTCTGGGTCCAATTGGATCCATCTTCCTCAGTCCTGATCCCAAGGACATGTCTCTTTCTACACCAATACCTTCACCCCTCATCTTACCACAATCCATGCTACCTTTGTTGCATGCAGTTGATATAGCTCAGACACAAACCAGTTCCTCTCAACCACCTATCAATGAGAGTACACTCCTACAAGTGACTGGGTCTGATACTTATACCTCTGCTATCCCAGCAACAATTGAGGAGGTTACACTGCAGGAGTTACAAGTAACTCCTGTCAGTAGTTCAAGTGGAACAACAACTACTAGTGTTGGACCCACTGGTCTACATTGGGTCAGTTGTTCTATCAATAAGACTCCCTTGAAGGCAATTTCTTCAGAGAAAACTAGGGCAACCACTGGTGAGTTTTCTTTAACAACTGGTGAGCTGTTCAAAGTGTCCACAAATGAGGAAAGAAGTCCCCAGTACCAAGAACAAGGGGCATCAGTGGATGACTTTTGGGATACATTCCCTAAGTCTACCATTGATACAACCACTGCTGGTGGGAAATCAGATGATCCCATTCATTTGGGTGATGGTTTAAAATATAAAGAATTAACGAAGAGAGTGGACAGAATTGAATCATCTGTTGCAGACATAAAAACAATGCTGCAGCAGGTGTTAAATTCTCAAAAGTCTACATCCACTGCTGCACCACCCCCACCAGCTGCTACATTATCGAATGAGCTGTGGAATTTATTTCAACCATTGCTCCGACATCAAAGAGAATTAGCTGATCAGCAACATGAGATCCAAATTCAAAAGATCAGAACTCTCACGGAAGCAAGATTTAAAGATACTCAAGCTGACATCAAGGCTTTAAAAGCCCACATTCTGAAAACCACTGGCACTGCTCCTCCCACTGTTCTCTTCTTTGATAACCCTCCTGCAGATAATGCCAAAAAGGGGGAGAAAATCAATCAGTGGATAAAGAAGGGAATTGAAGATGGTATTTATATTGAACCAGAAAAGGAAAACATGACTAAAAACATTCCCTTGCCAGATGGTAGTAAAAAGATTGATGTTACTGAAAATGCACTAGCTAAAGCAAAAGCAAGTGTAAAAAGGGATAGAGAGGCTAAGGATAAAGCCAGGTGGGAACAGGAGAAGAGAGATTTCATGAAGCTAAATGCACAAGGTCCTTCTGCACCTATGGATGATAAAAATCCCAAGGAAGAAAAGAAGAAGCCCACTAGACAAGTGAGGCAACCTCAAAAGCATGCTTCCAAACCACCTACTAAAGGCTCCAAACCTCAAACTACCACTTCAACACACACCACTTCAACACACACCACAACCACTGCCTTACCACCACTACCAAAAATCACTCCACCAATAAAACCACCAAAAACAACTTCACCACCATCACCTCCTACCAAAAAGCAGAAGACACCAGATGTTACAACATCTGTTGTAATGGCAACAGTGGTTGAAACACCAGTTGTTTCAACAACTGTTAGTCAGCCACCATCCACCACTCAAAATACCACCACTGATCCACCTAAGACATCATCAGTCTCTCCTTCAATAAAAAGTAGAAGGATTTTCATACCTGATGATGATTCTCCATCACCACCACCAGCATCTTCACAATCACTTGCACTTATTCCAAACCCTGTTCCTCTCTCATCAGCTCCAGTACAACAACCAACCCCTGTCATTACTCCTGCAGGTGTCCAATTTCCTCTAGAACTTGAAGCAGTTAGAGAAGAGATCAAATCCTTCTACTATGAGGATGACCCTGCTAAAAGGAAGCTGCCATCAGTTGAAGGATATCCAAGGCCTAACAACATTGAAGAATATTTGAAAGTTAAGGCTAAACAGGCAGAGGATATTTCCAAAAGAAACTCTCAAGGAAAAACTGACACAGAAATTCAAAGGCATTACCAGTTTCTATTTACTCAAGTCAGATCCTTAGAGCAATTTGCAAAAAATGTTTGTCAACAAATCTCAGAAAGAGCAGATGAAACTTTGAGAAAAGACTACATTGAAAGCATCATGGCAACCAAAAAGTACAAGGGAGAAAAGCATATGTACAAGGAGTGGACCATACCTGAGCTTGAACAAGAAGCAGCCAGGATTCAAGAAATGATAAAGAATAAGGTCAAACACACTCCTCCAAATTGGTCAAAGTACAAAAAGAATGTGCCTGAGAAGTCATTAGAGCTGAAGAGAATGAAAGAGGAGTTAGTTGCTGCTGACTATGGGTCCAAAAATCAAGTGGCAAGATGGAAAGAAGACATAGTCAGGTCCACCTACAAAAGGTTGGAGGAAATAAGGAAGAAAGATCCTAAAGTTCCACAAAAACCTGACTACCCTGAAGCAGTGGTTTCAAAAAGACCATCAAAACTGCAAATCAGTAGATCCACTGCTCCAACTGGTGCTGCCATCTACAAAAGAAGACAACAAGAACAGTTGGTTGCTGAAACAGTGGAAGAATTAAGGGCAGGAGATGAGCTTGTAAAGGAAGGTATTAAAAAATGATAGCTGAAACTCTTGGCCTGAATCAACTTGCAAGCACTGCTCAGACAGTCATCACAAGGCCTGCATCACCAAACACCTCATCCAATAAAAATCTCCCAAGAAACCCACCAGGCTCAAAAGTAATAAAGTGGGAAACTGACAAACAGACCCATGTACTGACTATGTTCAGGTCTAGTGGAGAAGTGAAGAAAATAACAAGGGAACAAGCACTTGGCCTAAGTCTTGAAGATATGCAGGATCTCCTTGATCTTCCACTTAGTAGGGATGAAGATGACACGGATGCCCTAGACTTTGAGTTACAACTTAAAGGTCAGATAAGGGAACTGTTGATGAGGCAATAAAGTTCCACAATAATGAAGGGTTTTGGCATTATCTGTTCCAGGGGGAGATTGTTGGGATTGAACCCTATCAGAGGAACAGATAATTAAAGCCAAAACTGGATCAGGTCAGTGGATCCAGAATAAGCAGATGTTATGTTACAAGTCTCTCCCCTTGAAAGTGGTTTCAACATCTGTTGACCTCCAATCTACTGATCGTTACAACTGCTGACCTACAACCGCTGATCAAGTCAAAGACTGAAGACCTGCTGTTCAATCTACTGCTTTGGGTCAAGCACTGCTGGTAGTTATCAAGTACTGCTGAAGTCACAACAGTGGAAGGACCAGCAGTAGTTTAGTCTAATTATGTAATGTATTGTATAGCAGTTGTTAGCTTAAGCAGTGTTTGTATAGATCAGTTGTTAGAAGTTGTTAGGAGGTTAGATGTCACTTTCATGGTGACGTCAGCATTGATGCCTCAGTGGTTTGTCCGTGCCTATAAATAGAACAGTACCATGCACTGTTCTATTAGCTCTTCACAAAATCTTCTTCCTGCATGAACAAACACTGTGAGCTCAGGCTGAGGGGGAGTTTGTATTCATACATGCATTGTAATCGTTATTGAAATAAATTCAATCTTTCGGTTCTTTGTTGAAAATGTTTGATTAAAGCAATTCTCCTGTTTGATTGTGTGCAAAGTTTGTTTCCATCTTAAATTCCACTGCACTACTCATCCATCTTCATCTTATTTCAAACGTAAAACACGATCAAAACCAAACTCAGATCCTAACAAGATCCATGCTAGATCATGTTTTAAATCATCATCTAGCAAGCTTTATGTGGTGATCTACACCATACATTCAAGAAATCAACAAAAAAATTCATCACATACACTTAAACAACTTAGATCTTCATGATTTTAAGCTTTGTTCTTATGTTCATGTTCTTGTTTTGGTGTAATCTTTTGATTGTCATGTTACTACATACATTAACCACTAAAATCAAGTGTAAAAACAAGATCAAGAGTGCTTACCACTAGCACAAGGGCTAGGGAAGATCAAAATGCAAGATGAAGAAGAAAAGAAGTGGGTAAAAGTTCCTTGAGATGGTCCTTCAACTCTCCTTGCTTGCAACCTCCTTAAGTATGCTTGGTACACCTTAGAAACCTCTTAGATTGCTTGGAAATGGATTGAAAAGTGATGATGGTGAAGAGGGGTGTATGGCCGTGAGCTATTGAGAGATGGAGAGGTGTTTTGTGAAGCTTGAATGTTGTGAATGATAAGATGATAAGGACTTGTGGTTTTTAACAACTTTTCCAACATCATATTATCCAAGAGTTCTAGTGTCCAACATCTACTTAACATATCAATTAAAATAATCAAGAAATCAAGGGGTGTGGGGGCTCATTTATGACCATCTCCAAGGGGGGGGGGGGGGTCATGGTTGCATTTCAACTTCAAGTTACAAGTCCTAGTTTCATTCTAAGTGTTAATATAGGAATGTGTTTAGGGAATTTAGAGATGAAATATGGTGTTTATTTGTGATAACTAGCTTCATGATGTTAAAACAATGTTTCTAGTTCAATTTTGGTGTTTCGGGTAGTGTCCGGTTGTTCGTTTGGTTACCGGTTTGTTAAGGTGCTAAATTGCGCAGTTTATTGTGATATGTGATACCTTTTATGACAGTTTTCATTCCCGACACTTAACAAGTTATTCTGGACACTTATACCATATTTCTGCATTATATTTTGGTGTTTAAAAGCTTATTTTTGCTGTTTTCTGTAGAATTCTGCATTTAAGGTGTGTTTCGGGCACTTTTTGTGTTCTAACAACATGTGTGTCTGAGTACTGAACTCCCGTCAGTACTTCTTGTTTATTCTGATAATTGTGCTAGTTTGTTCTGTGCACTAATTTAACTGTTTCATGTTGCATTTAACAATGATAAATAAAATGAAATGTGTAATGTATTTGTATGTCTTTGAAAGTAAACATGAAATCATTCATATCATTAATTCATCATACACAACCATATATCACAAGTTACTGTTCATATTGTACGGAAATACATGGAAAAGTGCCAGTTGTCACACGATCTAGGGACCGTAGCTTACGGTCCACCATAAACAAAACAAACAACCCCTCTGGACCATAACCTACGGTCTGAACCGTAAGTTACGGTCAGTTGCTGCTGATTTTTATTCCAAAATTGTCCTTAATACGAAAACGGCCGTGACTTTCGATCCATTTATCTGTTTGACCTCCCGTTTCTTCCTACGTGATCGTAATTTAATCCTCTTCATAATGGACTCAACGTACACTATCCGGATTCATAAAAATCCTAATTTATAGGCTCTTGACGTATAATTCTTTTATAAAATTATTCGACCCGTTTACATTTAAAACCTTTTTCATATCTTATGGCAAGGATTAATCCCTTACCATTTTACCCATTCCTCGGGCTTATTAGACTAGCGTATTTAGCTCCCACTACACGGTTTGCATACGCATTAATGTTCTGCTTGACGAATTTCAATCAAGCACAAGTTTTACTATTATTAACTTAAGGAAATTCCAATCCTCTAAGTTTTAACCCAATATGAGATTCACCAATCAGAATTCCGCGTTTCCGTTACTCGGCTTACGCATCCAATTTATCGGTTTATTTGCGTGACATTCAATCACTTAAAGACCACCAATTAGCTATTCTCTTTATTTTGACCCGTTTGGTTGTTTAAGTGAAATCCATCACTTCATAAACATACAAAACGTATCTAAATTCGCTACTTCCTCATATAACACATATCGCTATGTCCACTTGATGCCTCACCCGATTTGCCTATAGAGTTCAATTAACTTCATCATTTAAACTCATATTACAACATATCACACGCAATTTTCCAAATTAGTCAATTACGTGATTCTTTCATGTTTTCAACATTTCAAGATTCACTTACTACTATTATCAAATTCATGACTTTCTTTTAAATCATGTATTAACATTGATTTCAAGTCTCTATATCTAGTGTGTGTGATTAACACCTAGAATTCAACATTTTACTATCAAATCCAACCATTTATCTACCACAATTCAAGTGTTCATCATAGTAATTAAAAACCCATTTAACATAGACATGATTAGTCATTTAAATACTTAATTATGGCATAAATGGCTAATATCTCATCTAGGGTTTGTTCCTAGACTTGTATTCACTTCAATCTTGTCATATCATCTACCATTCATACTTGATTCACACTTATGAATGTTCATCAAAATTTCAAAATATCATCAAATAACAAAATTTAACATACCTTGTCTCCTAACTTGGGTGATCACGAATTTAGCGAATGCACTGATTTTAGGCCCGATTTCCTCTTTGATTTGAAGGATTTTGTGAGTTTAGGGCTTAAGAGGTGTTGGTCCCAGTTTGCGATCCAGTTCGAATGATTCATCTATCTTCGATCGTAGAGACAGGTGTTTGTGAAATATATAAACATTCAACGAATAAAATATAGAGATAATGAGAGTGGGGTTTCTTCAATGATTAATTCTATAAATAAATTTATCAATCTATGAACACAAGAATTAAAATTTGTTTGGCGGAATCAAACAAAGAAGAAGAGGTCAATCCGAGAATAAACTCGAATCTTGAATATCACCCCTGGAACAATCCAGGGGGGATTTCTCATGAAAACTCTATATTAAAAATATTACTACACAAGACACACATAATTTGTGACAACCCTCATAATTACATGTATTCGTACGATTCATTAATGTTAATTAAAGTGCTTGATGACTGTGCTGAATTACTTGACTGCTTTCTGATTACTGTGCCAAACTTATATGTGCTTTTCAACATACTAGTCTAGTGCAGAAAATTGACTAAATGGTCCTGAATGTTTTCCCAAGTGTTGGGAATTAAAAATGTTACAAAAAAATATATAAAAGACACTATACGGAGTAACTTAGCACTTTAACGGAACGTTATCTAACCGAACAACCGGACATTACCCGGAACACTAAAATATTGCAAGAAACATTGTTTTTATTTTTCTGAGCTAGTTAAGGTTCCCGAACACTATAACACATTACATAAAGCATGTAACACACTAACACAAGACTTAACACTTTAACCTTCCATTAAATCACCTTTACCATTTGAATTTTCATTTAACCCCCCCCCTAATTGTAACCGTCCCCATGAAGGGACCCCACATCAAGTTTGAGTTAAATCTTCTCATATCTCCCAAAATCCTTTCTTGGAACTCATGAGATCTTGGACTAGACATGTATGTACTTGAGGGGACCATGGAACCAATGGGTAAAGAGTGTAGTGGGATTATAAGTAACTTAAACACTTAACTTCTTCATCAACACAAAAACCTTTTCCTCCCTTACAAGAAGCTACGGTTAACACCCCCTTCCAACATATCACCATTTTCAATTTTCATTCAAGTAATCCAAGGTCTTTACAAGGTGCACAAGGGTGATTTAGAAGGTGTGGAACTCACGGATTGTCAAGGACCTCTCTAGATTTCTTTTATCCACCCTTTTTCTCTAGTGTTTATTCCCTAGCTTAAAAGCTTGTGGTAAGCTCCCTTAATCTTCATTTGCTTCATATTTATGATGGTTAATAGTTAGATTAGGATGAAAACTTAAGAACACTAAAAGTTCATATGCAAAAGTCTTGAACTTAAAGCTAACTTAATGATGAAATATTGTTAAAATGAGGAAGTAATGATATGAATGATGTTGTCTTGTATTATTGATGATTTCTTGTTGCTTGTTTGATGATTACTAAAGACATGATGTTAAACATCATGGTTGAACTTGTTAAAGTAAGATTAAAAGCTTAAGTTAACAAGTTCGGAGGTGATTAGTGATCTACATAAAAGAATCACCTCTATGTTTCAACATAAACTTGGTAACATAGTGAGTTCTTGGAAAAAAATAAATGAACTAAGTGAGTAAATGGTCGTATGGACCCGAGGTCTACAAATGCTTTTTTCTAGACAAACCAAGTTAAAAGACGGGTTTTTTAAAAGTCATGATTCTACACTATTTTTGGAAGGAATAAGTATATGTATACTAGTAAGACGTGAAAATGTGGTAGATGGATATTTTTGTAATATAAGTTCACAAGTTGTGAACATCTAAAAATCCCGAGAGCGAGATTTTAACAAAAATAAACACACTTTAGAGGGTAACTAAACTCACTAAACACCACATTAAGTTACTACGCGTTTTTATGAAAAACCAAGTTTATGTTGTTACGTAAAATACATTGTTTCTGCACTGGACTAGTATAATGTTGCTTGGTAACTTGTTGTTGATTGATTGAATGATTTCCGAAAAGAAAATGATATGCTAATAAGCATGGATACCTCCATTTACAAAGGAAACTCTGGCGAAATTTTCTAAAATTCCAACACTTAGAGAATATTTTCTAAAACAAGTGTTACAAGTATATTTTTAGCTTTGTTTTCAAAATAAACTTCGCCAAAGGTTTTGTTACAAAATACAAAGTATCAGAGGTTGACTTTTACAAGTAAAATGGATAAATATATATTTAGAATATATATTTTATATTAGAACACTTGTATGGATACTTGTTTATTTTGTGTGATAGTTATATTACTTTAGGGTAAAATGATGTAACTTAACGATATAACTTGACATTTGAATTGTGTGGTATGTGATAGAAGTAACGAGTAGATAAACCGTACATAGGATACGTGTCATGCATGAGAAACTGATTGTTATCCGTACCTTATTAGGACGTGCTTGATTTCCTGATTATTTGAGTAATTAATCTAACCGAGCAAACCGAGGTGAGCTTACACACTTTCTAAGGCATGGGATTCCCGGTGGTTGGGAATGGGTTAAAGAATTAAAACGGAACCTACATATCCTCCTTGCGTAGGATATGTACCGCCATCCTCCATAGGTAGGATGCCAATATTAATCATGCATATTCTCCTTGGGTAGAATACGTACGTTCTTCCTCCTTGGGTATGACAACAACCGTAAAACTTACTAGACAAAACTCTATCATTAAGTCCCTCATTTTATATCGACTTAATCGCCGAGGCCAATGGCGAGCGGGTCATTAGTTAATAGCGCTATTAGGTTTAACAAACCTCACACCGTGCCGTTCGGACGGGCGTGTACTAATGGACTATGGCAAACTGTCAGTGATGATAGACATTGACGTAGGGCACAACTATTGTTCGTCAGTTGTCGATATGGTAACGGTCTAGTGGTTCACATGGGGAAGCCCCCACTGATCATGGATATGGTTTGGGTAATAAAGAAGGAACTGGTTAATCATACTTTCAACTATGGGGTAACCCCCACGGCAATTAAGCCAACGAAAGACAAACCATGTTTTCAGAAACAACTTAAAACTAAACAACCAACCGTGAACTCACTCAACTGTGTTGTTGACTCGTTGTTACATGCCTTACAGGTCGTTAGGTGCTTATGGAGCTTGCACGAGGAGGAAGTCGTTGTGGAATATGGATGTTATGTCCCGTGCTAAACATTTAATCCTTATGAACTTATTAAACCTACGTTTTGGACTTTAAACCTATGAACTATGGAACTTATGATTTGGACTTACGTTTTATGCTTCCGCTGTTAACTTAAAGTTGGTTACTGTCTTATGGTCACCAATTGTATTGTGGTTGGTTTTACTTACTTAATTACGTTGTTCAATAAGATTGGTGGCTCGATCCTGGTCACGTCTGTCACACCCTGGCTTTGCGGAAGCATGGGTTTATTTTGGTGTGACTTCTTAATACCATAGCTTAATCACAACAAAGCTATATGAAAGTAAAAACCATGATGTTCATCCATTACTTCAAGTTTTTAAAAGTAAAATACCACAACATTGTTTAGAGTTGACACATGCAACGAGTTTACAACACAACATAATAAAAACCTTGTTCATAAGACACAACCACAAAACGTGAAATAAACGCAGTTTTAGACTTGTGACTCGTCCAGGTAAAAGTCACAATCCCTAAACTTAGATGACATCACTTCTCCTACGCAGCGTAATGACAGTGCATACTTTGCCAGATCCGTTAATTCCCTGAAATACATGTAAGTTGAAAAATCAACATAAAGTTGAGCGAGTTCATGTGAAAGTGAGTATGTAAAACCTTTGTAAGTATAAAATCCCTGGTATGTAGCAAATAAGGAAATAAAGAGATCACCAATGGTTTGCAAGGCCATTGATATGTGTGAAGTGCCGTAGGAAGACTCAAACCTAGCGGATTTTACGTCGGGCTCAAAGTCACCCCGAGGTCCGTACTGTTGGGCCTGGGGCTGGGCTCGCTAGACCCAGATAGATCTACCGCTTACGACCCTCGGTCCTACAATGAGGATTAATGGCCTCCAGTTCCCGCCTACCCACTCACGTGATCTAAGTAGTAACCCTCCTTACGCTAACCATACCATGTAAAGAGTACTCGTAATCGTAGTAACATGTATTTCACCCCCGAAGTTATAAAACTAAAAACAGTTAAGAGAAAAGGGGGAGCATGAACTCACTGAAGTGCGTCTCGAAATAGTCCGTCCCAAAATAACCTGCTGCGTGACGACCTACACGTACTAACTTCTATTAGACGGACGGCCGTGCCTTGACTTAAGGTTTAACGTTTTTGGGAAATAGTTAGGCAACTATTTCGTATTTACACTTCTTAATTATTTAATAGTTATATTCCTTCCCAAGGATGGGGGTTTTAATACATGTGCGTTTTGTAACCCGAAAAATATATCATTAAGTCTCACTTAAATAAATATATTTTTATTCATTTGTCTAAAATATTCTATCTCTAAAATATACATATTTTCCCAAAAATATTATATTTTACTTTATACAAATTCCAAAATAATACTTTGTCAAAATACACATTTAAGAGTATTTTTCCGAAAAATACGTAGGTTACATTTTAGGGTTCGGATGGTAATAATAATACCGGTGTAACTTAAATATTTATTTGTGATAGCGTTGGTATTATTTTGGAGTCGTGCTTTCACCATGTATTCCAGTTATATTATTTTTACTCTAAAAATAATATACATATAGTTCACAAAATAATCATAAAATCGCGTAAGCGTTTTACTACGAAATATATATTCTCAATATATATTTAACAAGTTTTATTTACGAAAATCCACCTCCGAATACTTGGTTATTTCACAATAAAAATCATGGCGAAGTTTGTTTGGAAAACAAGTCAAAAATATATTTATAAGCACTTGTCACCAAAATATTCTAAGTGTTATTTTCTGGAAAAATTTCGCCAGAGTTTCCTCTGTAACTGGAGGTGGCCACGCTTACTAGCGTATCATTTTCTTTTCAAAACTCAATCAACAATTTTCCAATCATCAACAAACAATATTCAAACATTAAACTAGTCAAAACAAGTATAAATCGCAAACACATGAACTTGTAAGTTGGGTGAAAATACGTAGTAATCTTCCAACATTTTTAGTAGATCTTTCTATCTTTAAAAATAAAGTCAGTTTCTTGAAATCTCTATTTTTAAAGAATATGAAGTTTTACAACTTCTAGTCGGTATTTACGAAAATTATTTCTTTGTTAAATCCTTTTGTTACACAAGTGTCCACACACTTGTTTGTTCACAAAAACACCTCTAGTTTATGAAAGATCCGGCTTAAAATAAGACTTGTATATATTTTACTTGGTTCTTCGAAAATACCACTTGTAGATCTTTAGATCTACTAGTTTAAAACTCTATTTTACAAGAAATACCAATTTTACACAAGTTCATGTTTATGTATGAAAGGGTTCGTCATCTAGTAACTTTCCTACTTAACATAATGCTAGTTCATGTTACATGTACATGATCTAGCGTGGTTAGATGACGATACGTTCCACTACTAGCAACCAACAACATAAAACAATCACAACAAAACAAGATTCACAAGTTTTACACCATTACTTTCTTTTTATCCATCACGTTCATCATACTAGCAAGACTTTAAGTTTTGTTTTCGCATGATCTTTATTTTTATCCGTTAAACTTCTTATTAACCACTTTAAATAAGATCAAGAGAGTGTTTAGAATCACTTACAACTAGCTCAAGGCTAGGGAATAATCAAAGCGAAAACAAGGTGGTTAATAGCGATGTAGAGAGGTCCTTGTGATTCCGTTAGCACCGAGTCTCCTTATATGAACTCTAGCACCTTGATATGTATGTGGAATTGCAAGATCAAGATTGAATGATGGTGAGGTGGGTATGGTTGTGTTCGGCCGAAGGTATCAAAGAGGGAGAGAGAGTGAAAAATTTCTTGTGAAGTGTTTTAGTGTGAATGACATGCTTATCCCTTAAACAAATATATAATCCATTTTGGTGTATTAACCACCAAATAATATGTTCACTAGATTTTAGGCAAAGTCAAATAAAATATTCAAAAATTGTAAGGGTGTGTCCCCTCATAGGGACCGATCGGTTATAAGGGGGGTGGGTAATTAGTTGGATTTCAACTAACTAGTTAGTGCTTAGTTAGTTAATTAGGAGATTAAATTAAGTTACTAGTGTGTAGTGTTTTGTAACGGGTGTTAGGGTATTCGGGGACCCTAACTGGCTCAGAAAAAGAGAAACAATGTCATTGACAATATTTTTATGTTCCGGGTAAAGTCCGGTTGTTCGGTTGGATATTAATCCGTTAAAGTGCTAATTAAGCATTTAGAGTGTCGTTAATATTGTTTTAGTGACACAATGAATTCCTGACACTTTGGAAAGTGTCTAGTATTATTTTCCCATGTTCTTGCACTTTACTAGTTAACTAAAATGCTGAATTTTGTATTAAAGTGCAGGATTTTGTACTTAAAGTACGTTTTAGGCACATCCGGTCACTATAACAATCACCTAGTGACGCAGTTCTACAATCCTCACCTCCCTACACTCCCTACTAGTGTAGTAAACTATTCCCGGCTCATAATGGCCTCAGAGACAGTAACTGTCTGATGCTGGCTATGTCAGCATGTTTACTGGGTTATCCGTTCATTGTGCTACTGTGCTTTTGTGCATCAAGTTTGTCACTATAGTTCTGTGTAAATAATAGAGTGACAGCAATAAAGTATGATGCATGTATGTGTATGTATCAGAATTCAAGTAGCAGTTTAATCACAACTGTAAGCAAGCACAGTAATTAAGCATTAATTAAATATTAATTAATTCGTACGGATACCTGGTTTGGTGAGGGTTGTCACATTCTCCCCCCGTTAAATAAATTTCGTCCCGAAATTTTAGGCTCTGCTTCTAGTTGCAGGGGTCTTAGGAAATAAATGGGGGTATTTCTCTTTCATACGATCCTCACGTTCCCACGTGAATTCAGGTCCATGCCTAGCATTCCAACGAACTCTGACGAGTTTGACACTGCTCCTGCGAGTTTTGTTAACTTTCCAATCCGTAACCTCGACGGGTTCTTCGGTAAAGTGGAGCGTGTCGTCGATATGAACTTCGTCAGCAGGAATGATCACTGTTTCTTGTGTTGGACTCTTTCTCAAATTTGATACATGGAATGTATCGCGAACACCATTGAGTTCAGCAGGTGGGTCCAACTTGTAGGCTACAAGCCCAATCCTTTGCAGGATTCTGAAAGGGCCAATGTAACATGGATTCAACTTTCCACGCTTCCCGAAGTGTGCCACACCCTTCCAGGGTGAAACTTTCAATAAAACCATATCCCCAACTTGAAATTCCAAAGGTTTCCGCTTTGGATCTGCATAGGCTTTCTGTCTTTCGCGAGCTGCCTCGATGCGCTTTTGAATCTGCGCAATCTTGTCGGTCGTTTCTTGGACTATTTCAGGACCAACGAGTTGTCTATCACCTGCATCAGCCCAGCATAGTGGTGATCGACATTTGCGTCCATAAAGCGCTTCGAATGGCGCGGCTCCGATGCTGGTGTGGTAGCTGTTGTTGTACGAAAATTTGACCAATGGTAAATGATTATCCCAGCTACCACCTAGATCCATTACACATGCTCTCAGCATATCCTCCAAAGTCTGTATAGTTCGTTCACTTTGGCCATCAGTTTGCGGATGAAATGCAGTGCTCAGATTCAACTGTGAGCCAAAACCTTCTTGGAAGGATTGCCAAATCCTTGATACAAATCTCCCATCTCTATCCGAGATAATCGAGAGAGGCACTCCATGACGTGCAACGATCTCTCGCATGTATATTTCCGCAAGTTTACTCGTGTTGTCCTTTTCTTTGATTGGTAAGAAATGTGCGGACTTTGTTAGGCGATCTACTATCACCCAAATCATATCATGGCCTCTGGGCGTCTTTGGCAGCTTTGTTATGAAATCCATTGAGATTTGTTCCCATTTCCACTTGGGAATCTCAGGTTGTTGCAGAAGTCCTGAAGGCTTCTGGTATTCAGCTTTCACTTTGGCGCACGTTAAACACTTGCTAACATAAACAGCAACATCGCCCTTCATCCTAGGCCACCAATAATAATCCTTAAGATCCTGGTACATCTTATCCGCACCGGGATGAATTGAGTACCGTGACCGGTGGGCTTCATCTAAAATAACCTTTCTCAAACTACCAAACAGAGGAACCCAAACTCGTTTCATGAAGCATAAAGTCCCTTCCTCGTTTGGTATTAATTGCTTCTCCATCCCACGGAGATATTCGCCCTCAATATTTCTTTCTTTCAAGGCTTCTCTTTGTGCGGCACGAATGCGTAAAGAGAGATCCGTCTGGACGATCATTTCCAAAGCCCTAACCCTTATGGGCTTGATCCTTTCTTTTCGACTCAGGGCATCAGCGACCACATTTGCCTTCCCTGGGTGGTATTTGATCTCGCAATCGTAATCGTTTAACAATTCGACCCAACGTCTTTGTCTCATATTAAGCTCTTTCTGGTCGAATATGTGCTGCAGACTCTTATGATCCGTAAAGATTGTACACTTTGTACCATACAAATAATGTTGCTAGATTTTCAGCGCAAATACCACTGCGCCTAGCTCCAAATCATGCGTGGTATAGTTCTTTTCATGAACTTTCAACTGACGTGACGCGTAAGCTATGAACTTCTGGCGTTGCATCAACACGCAACCCAATCCTTGATGTGAGGCGTCACAGTATACCACGAAATCATCAGTTCCTTCTGGTAGCGCTAAGATCGGCGCATTGCAAAGCTTGTCTTTCAGTAACTGGAATGCTTCTTCCTGTTTGATTCCCCAATCAAACTTCTTATCCTTCTGTGTGAGGAAGGTCAATGGTTGAGCGATCTTTGAAAAATCCTCAATAAATCTTCGATAGTAGCCAGCCAAACCTAAGAACTGGCGAATCTCGGTCGGCGTTTTCGGAGTCTCCCAGCTCTTTATCGCCTCGATCTTTGTGGGATCAACATGGATTCCATTTCCATTAACCACGTGTCCAAGAAACTGGACTTCGCGTAGCCAAAACTCGCACTTCGAGAATTTGGCATACAACTTTTCCTTTTTCAGCAATTCCAAAATAGCTCTTAGATGCTGTTCGTGTTCATTCTTCATCTTTGAATAAATCAAGATATCGTCTATGAACACAATCACAAACTTGTCCAAGTACGGCTTACAAACTCTATTCATCAGATCCATAAAAACAGCTGGCGCGTTTGTCAACCCAAACGGCATCACCAGAAACTCGTAGTGTCCATAGCGAGTTCTAAAAGCTATCTTCGGGATACTTTCCTCTTGTATTCTCAGCTGATGGTAACCAGATCGCAAATCGATCTTCGAATAGTAGCTTGAACCTTGCAGTTGGTCGAAAAGATCATCGATTCTCGGCAAAGGGTATCTGTTCTTGATAGTCAACTTATTAAGCTCGCGGTAGTCTATGCACATACGAAAACTACCGTCTTTCTTCTTAACGAACAGTACTGGAGCTCCCCAAGGTGAGAAGCTTGGTCTGATGAATCCTTTGTCCAATAGCTCCTGGAGTTGTGTCGACAACTCCTGAATCTCTGATGGCGCAAGTCTGTAGGGTGCCTTGGCTACAGGCGCGGCACCTGGAACCAAGTCAATGTGGAATTCGACTTGCCTTTGAGGCGGTAATCCTGGCAAGTCCTCTGGAAAGACTTCCGGATATTCCTTGACGACTGGAATGTCTTCAATCTTCGGCTCAGCAGCTTTCTTGTCCACGATGTGTGCCAAGAATGCAACACATCCTTTCCTCAAGCACTTTCTAGCTTTCAGGCAGCTAATGATTCTTAGTGGTGTATCATGCTTCTCTCCGTGCACTATGATCGTTTCTTCATCCGTCAGTGGAATACGGATGGTCTTCTCATGGCAAACTATCTCGGCTTTGTTACTTGATAGCCAATCCATTCCTACTACCACATCAAAACTTCCCAGCTCGACAGGTAGTAAGTCTAGCGTAAACTCGTGCCCTCCTAGTTCAATCACACATCCTCGGACAACTTCACTGGTCTCAACTAGTTTCCCATTTGCTAATTCGATGGAGTACGACACGTCTAACTTACTAGGCGTCAACCCAAGTATATTCTTAAATTCTAGTGACACGAAGCTATAATCGGCACCAGTATCAAACAAAATAGATGCAAAGCGTTGGTTCACAGGGAACGTACCAGTAACAACATTGGGATCCTGGCGCGCTTCCCTCGCCTCCATGTTAAACACTCTTCCGCGGGCTTGATTCAATCCTGGGCAGTTCCTCTTAAAATGCCCAATGTCGCCACAGTTGAAACAACCCAGTCTTTGACCATTTCCTCCTCCAATCCCAGCTTGATTGTTGTTTTGATTTCGGTTCACATCCCCAGCTTGATTTGCATTGTTCCCTCGATTTCCATTACCTCCATTATTCCCTTGTACACGATTTCCATTGTCACCTCGATTATTGTTCCGATTACCAAAACCTCCTTGGCCTCCCCGGTCAGCACTAGCCCAGCAAGAATCCTTCAAGTGGCCAACTTTCCCACAAGCTTCACATACTTTTGGCCCACATCGGCCAGAATGATGACGTTGGCAGGAGTTACACTTGGGGTGAGTACCCATATAGCCTTTTCCTTTCCTCCCAGCACCGGTTGCAGCTTGGACCGGTGTGCTTGATTCTCCTTTCTTGCCAACACTGCTTGTACCCTGTTTGAAGTTTGAAAACTTTCGCTTGTTTTCACCGGATGATTCAGCATGTGTTTCTTTCTTCTTTGTCTCAACATTCGAAAACTTGTTCAGGCGGATGGCTTCCTCAGTAAGAGACACGCTCAGATCGATAGCCTCTGTGATTGTTGCAGGCTTGGAAGTAGTGACCATACTCATGATCTGTGGAGCTAAACCCCAGATAAAGCGCTCGATTCTCTTGAATTCCGGTGTAACCATATAAGGTACCACATGAGACAGGTCGTGGAATCTCTGAACATACTCCGCGATTTTGGGACCGTCCATCCTCAAATGCCAAAACTCAGTCTCCAACCTTTGTATCTCAGCACGAGAACAATACTTCTTTCGCATTAACTCTTTTAACTCAGCCTAGGTCAACGCGTAAGCAGCGGCTTCACCAAGAGTTTGCACTTGTAAGTTCCACCAGGACAGGGCTCCGTCCAAAAATAGCCCAGAAATGTAAGTCACTTGTTGGTCTGGAGCGCACTTGCTCATTCGCAGAACAGAGTCTGTTTTCTCGGCCCATCTTGCAAAAGCAACAGCACCTCCGGTGCCGTCAAAGTTCACAGGCTTGCAGTCTAGGAACTGCTTGTAAGTGCACCCTGCACATACGTTAGAATATACAAATGGCATTAGCGAACGTGCTAAAAATATCCAAATGTATCGTAGTTTGTCTTAATGACTTATCATTACCATGTGGTGGATTGTTATTGCCGTTATTGTTCGAATTGCTTCCGCTGGTTCCTCCGTTTGAGGCTGCATACTACGCAATGGCGGCAGCAATGATTCCTTGAAGTTCTGCCTCGTTGGCAGGCATACGCGTCTCACGTCTTGGTGGCATCTTCTAAAAGATGGTTCATGTTGGTCAGGTCATAGTAAGTAAAGTGTACGTATATATATTCAACAATATCAACACATAACATCTCATGTTATAAACAATTCAACCACATAACATCTCATGTTATAAACAATTCAACCACATAACATCTCATGTTATAAATAAACAATCGATAACCAACCCAACATATAATGAGAATACTGCGATTGCGCTGTCATAAATCAAGACCACAATGTAAGGTTTACAAGTTCATAACTGTATCATACATCATCAGTGACTAAGGGCCACATCGCCCTAGTCCAAAATATCTAGTCAATGGCAACAACATCAAATATACAAAGCATCAAAAGTCATAACATCCAAAATGTGGTCTCCAAAAGCTGTGTAGTCTGCACAATCGCGGTCGTCTCACCAAAAGTCTACCCGTGTCATACAAAAAGGCCTAAGCTGATGGCGGTGGAGGAGGGGGAAAACGAGAAAAGAGTAAACGTCGCATATGAAGCCAGTCCTCCTCCATAGCGCGAAAAGCGCGCATTAAGTATGCTATCTGCTGCTCGGGAGTCCAAAAACGAGCGGTAGAATCAGGTGAAAGCGGACGAGGAGGGTGTGATACGGCAGGTGGGGTCTGGCACTGGCACGGGAGTCGCTGAGCTCGCTCCAGCTCCTGTACGCGACGGGTCAGCGCCTCCTGCTGTATCATGAAAGATGTGAGAACATCCTCCGTAGAATACCCAATGTGATATGGGTGATACGGATCCGTCGGTGGCATAATGGGGGGCGTGGTCCAAAGGAACGGCTCACTAGATGGAGCGAAGGATGGTACAGTAAATGGTGCAGCAGTGGGAACAATAGTGGGGTGAACAATCTGAGGCACAAACTGGCCTCCTCCTGACACAAAAGGTGTGTGACTAAACGGATGACGTGACGAACCCTCCCCAGGACGTGGCAGAGGAATGTCCTGGAGATAAGTGATTGGGAGATCTGTGCGGTGAGTATCTGTGGTGTGTGTGGGAAGCAAGGGTACATCAATGGGAGCTGAAACAGGGGCTAAAACTAGGGCAACAGGTGTTGTAACAGGCACCACGAAAGGTGGGAAATCATCGTCGTCATCTATCCACCCATTGTGGGTGTGCGCGTATCGTGGATCAATATGGGTCGCGAAAGGTGCACGGTCGATCATCACCGGCATAGGGTCAGGAAGTGGTGCAACAACAGGATCCTCTAACAGAAGTGGAGCATCAACATGAGCATCAACAGCATGATCATCCACTAACTGTGGAACAACAACAGGATGATCATCAACAGGTACATCATCGACCAAAGGAGCAACATCAGGTGCATTGGCATGAGCAGGGTCATGCTCAAATGCGGGGTCAGGAGCAATGCCTGGCTTAGGGGCCACGACCGGCTCCGGATCTAAAAACTCCATCTCAAAATCAACTGGATCAACAAACATGGGGTCGACAGGGGCTACAGGATCCTCCAAGTGCTGATCTAAGTGAATGAACTCAATGTCCTGGTCTGGATCAAAGCCAGGTGGAAAAATAGGATCTGAATCATCATCAACATCATGATCAAACTCAAAGTTGTGCGCAGGAGCAGGTGCAGCGGATGACGCCATGTCCGGGTCGGCGTCGTGTGAGTGGTGCTGCACTCCCTGTGTATGCGAAGGTACGGATGCCACAGACTCAAAGGAGTCTGGAACAGGTGAATGAGCATGAGCCTCATCTGCAGGAGCGTCAGCAAGCAGTAGAATATCACCGGCAGCAATATGGGCCTCGCCCTCAAGTGGGTCCTCCTCAAATAAATCGACATCATCGTCAGAAACATCAACAAGTGGCATATCAACAACCGGATAAGCAGCAAGGGGTATAGGAGCAGGGATCACCACAAGTGGTAAATCCCCAGCGAGATGGCCATCAGCAGGCTCTGCTATGACATCAGGCAGCGCAAAGGGCTGAAAGTCGTCATCATCTGTGCTGGTAGTATCGGAAGTGTACACCTCGTGCTCCGATGAAACTATGTCGTCTGATACTATCGCCATAGGGTCCAGAGTATCGGAAACTCCAGTGTCTGATGAAGAAGGCATGATGTCTGTAACACAAACACACACCCGTACAAACAATCAATCATATAATCAAACAAACATGTTAGTCACCAATAAGCAATCAAGCAATTTTCCTAGTCCCACTAGTCTATCCTCCCAGCCTCTCAGACTGAACTTCCTAGTCCCACTAGACTATCCTCCCAGCCTCTCAGACTGAATCTCCTAGTCCCACTAGACTACTCCCTCAGCCTCTCAGACTGAGCCTCCTAGTCCCACTAGACTACTCCCTCAGCCTCTCAGACTGAGCCTCCTAGTCCCACTAGACTACTCCCTCAGCCTCTCAGACTGAGCCATAATTTTTAAAAATATTTTGCACTCTGGATCTGGACGTAGTGCATGCAATGTAAAAATGTTTTCGTGAGAGCCCTAGTGATCATAGTCTAGACTCGAGAAGGAATCCTAGTTCGCTATGATCAAAACTCTGATACCAAGCTGTCACACCCTGGCTTTGCGGAAGCGTGGGTTTATTTTGGTGTGACTTCTTAATACCATAGCTTAATCATAACAAAGCTATATGAAAGTAAAAACCATGATGTTCATCCATTACTTCAAGTTTTTAAAAGTAAAATACGACAACATTGTTTAGAGTTGACACATGCAACGAGTTTACAACACAACATAATAAAAACCTTGTTCATAAGACACAACCACAAAACGTGAAATAAACGCAGTTTAAGACTTGTGACTCGTCCAGGTAAAAGTCACAATCCCTAAACTTAGATGACATCAGTTCTCCTACGTAGCGTAACGACAGTGCATACTTTGCCAGATCCGTTAATTCCCTGAAATACATGTAAGTTGAAAAATCAACATAAAGTTGAGCGAGTTCATGTGAAAGTGAGTATGTAAAACCTTTGTAAGTATAAAATCCCTGGTATGTAGCAAATAAGGAAATAAAGAGATCACCAATGGTTTGCAAGGCCATTGATATGTGTGAAGTGCCGTAGGAAGACTCAAACCTAGCGGATTTTGCGTCGGGCTCAAAGTCACCCCGAGGTCCGTACTGTTGGGCCTGGGGCTGGGCTCGCTACACCCAGATAGATCTACCGCTTACGACCCTCGGTCCTACAATGAGGATTAATAGCCTCCAGTTCCCGCCTACCCACTCACATGATCTAAGTAGTAACCCTCCTTACGCTAACCATACCATGTAAAGAGTACTCGTAATCGTAGTAACATGTATTTCACCCCCGAAGTTATAAAACTGAAAACAGTTAAGAGAAAAGGGGGAGCATGAACTCACTGAAGTGCGTCTCGAAATAGTCCGTCCCAAAATAACCTGCTGCGTGACGACCTACACGTACTAACTTCTATTAGACGGACAGCCATGCCTTGGCTTAAGGTTTAACGTTTTTCGGAAATAGTTAGGCAACTATTTCGTATTTACACTTCTTAATTATTTAATAGTTATATTCCTTCCCAAGGATGGGGGTTTTAATACATGTGCGTTTTGTAACCCGAAAAATATATCATTAAGTCTCACTTAAATAAATATATTTTTATTCATTTGTCTAAAATATTCTCTCTCTAAAATATACATATTTTTCCCAAAAATATTATATTTTACTTTATACAAATTCCAAAATAATACTTTGTCAAAATACACATTTAAGAGTATTTTTCCGAAAAATACGTAAGTTACATTTTAGGGTTCGGATGGTAATAATAATATCGGTGTAACTTAAATATTTATTTGTGATAGCGTTGGTATTATTTTGGAGTTGTGCTTTCACAATGTATTCCAGTTATATTATTTTTACTCTAAAAATAATATACATATAGTTCACAAAATAATCATAAAATCGCGTAAGCGTTTTACTACGAAATATATATTCTCAATATATATTTAACAAGTTTTATTTACGAAAATCCACCTCCGAATACTTGGTTATTTCACAATAAAAATCACGGCGAAGTTTGTTTGGAAAACAAGTCAAAAATATATTTATAAGCACTTGTCACCAAAATATTCTAAGTGTTATTTTCTGGAAAAATTTCGCCAGAGTTTCCTCTGTAACTGGAGGTGGCCACGCTTACTAGCGTATCATTTTCTTTTCAAAATTCAATCAACAATTTTCCAATCATCAACAAACAATATTCAAACATTAAACTAGTCAAAACAAGTATAAATCGCAAACACATGAACTTGTAAGTTGGGTGAAAATACGTAGTAATCTTCCAACATTTTTAGTAGATCTTTCTATCTTTAAAAATAAAGTCAGTTTCTTGAAATCTTTATTTTTAAAGAATATGAAGTTTTACAACTTCTAGTCGGTATTTACGAAAATTATTTCTTTGTTAAATCCTTTTGTTACACAAGTGTCCACACACTTGTTTGTTCACAAAAACACCTCTAGTTTATGAAAGATCCGGCTTAAAATAAGACTTGTATATATTTTACTTGGTTCTTCGAAAATACCACTTGTAGATCTTTAGATCTACTAGTTTAAAACTCTATTTTACAAGAAATACCAATTTTACACAAGTTCATGTTTATGTATGAAAGGGTTCGTCATCTAGTAACTTTCCTACTTAACATAATGCTAGTTCAAGTTACATGTACATGATCTAGCGTGGTTAGATGACGATCCGTTCCACTACTAGCAACCAACAACATAAAATAATCACAACAAAACAAGATTCACAAGTTTTACACCATTACTTTCTTTTTATCCATCACGTTCATCATACTAGCAAGACTTTAAGTTTTGTTTTCGCATGATCTTTATTTTTATCCGTTAAACTTCTTATTAACCACTTTAAATAAGATCAAGAGAGTGTTTAGAATCACTTACAACTAGCTCAAGGCTAGGGAATAATCAAAGCGAAAACAAGGTGGTTAATAGCGATGTAGAGAGGTCCTTGTGATTCCGTAAGCACCGAGTCTCCTTATATGAACTCTAGCACCTTGATATGTATGTGGAATTGCAAGATCAAGATTGAATGATGGTGAGGTGGGTATGGTTGTGTTCGGCCGAAGGTATCAAAGAGGGAGAGAGAGTGAAAAATTTCTTGTGAAGTGTTTTAGTGTGAATGACATGCTTATCCCTTAAACAAATATATAATCCATTTTGGTGTATTAACCACCAAATAATATGTTCACTAGGTTTTAGGCAAAGTCAAATAAAATATTCAAAAATTGTAAGGGTGTGTCCCCTCATGGGGACCGATCGGTTATAAGGGGGGTGGGTAATTAGTTGGATTTCAACTAACTAGTTAGTGCTTAGTTAGTTAATTAGGAGATTAAATTAAGTTACTAGTGTGTAGTGTTTTGTAACGGGTGTTAGGGTATTCGGGGACCCTAACTGGCTCAGAAAAAGAAAAACAATGTCATTGACAATATTTTTATATTCCGGGTAAAGTCCGGTTGTTCGGTTGGATATTAATCCGTTAAAGTGCTAATTAAGCATTTAGAGTGTCGTTAATATTTGTTTTAGTGACACAATGAATTCCTGACACTTTGGAAAGTGTCTAGTATTATTTTCCCATGTTCTTGCACTTTACTAGTTAACTAAAATGCTGAATTTTGTATTAAAGTGCAGGATTTTGTACTTAAAGTACGTTTTAGGCACATCCGGTCACTATAACAATCACCTAGTGACGCAGTTCTACAATCCTCACCTCCCTACACTCCCTACTAGTGTAGTAAACTATTCCCGACTCATAATGGCCTCAGAGACAATAACTGTCTGATGCTGGCTATGTCAGCATGTTTACTGGGTTATCCGTTCATTGTGCTACTGTGCTTTTGTGCATCAAGTTTGTCACTATAGTTCTGTGTAAATAATAGAGTGACAGCAATAAAGTATGATGCATGTATGTGTATGTATCAGAATTCAAGTAGCAGTTTAATCACAACTGTAAGCAAGCACAGAAATTAAGCATTAATTAAATAGTAATTAATTCGTACGGATACCTGGTTTGGTGAGGGTTGTCACAACGTCACGCCTCCAAGCGGTGATACTCCGCATGGTGGATTTTGGGGGTGTGACAGATTGGTATCAGAGCCATTGGTTATTGTGAACTTGGTTTTAAAAAGGGAAAAGCTTTTTGACAAACCAGACTATAACCTGTACAGTGCTCAACGATCCACAACAACGCTTCGCTCCACGTGCAAGACTTGACACAATAAGTGGTATGATTTATGTTTATATTGTCGGTTAGATAGTTCACACTGTGCACTAGTTAATGTGATAACTGCTATTTGAACCTTGTGTGTTTACTCTCTCTTGTTATCCCACGCTTACGCACTTTCGCGACACTTTTCTCACTTACGTTGCTTCGTTGTGAAGATCATGAACGGACGCGGAGGACGTATAAACCTAACTCAAGCCCAGTTGACGGCTTTGATCAATGAACGGGTTGCTGAGGCACTCGCAACTGTCCCTGCAGGAGGTATAACCTGCTATATCAACCCATCTTAGGACGTTTAGATCCTACCTTCGCAAACCAACCCTCGTGCTTAACCTTGTCTTTTATTCTCGCGCAACAGGTCAACATGCTCAGCCTCCTATGTGTACGTTCAAAACGTTCATGGATTGCCGACCTAGTACTTTCAGCGGCACAGAAGGAGTTGTAGGTCTTCTTCACTGGTTCGAGAAGCTTGAGTCTGTTTTCGAGATGTGTGAATGCCCTGAAGATCGTTGGGTGAAATATGCTACTGGAACACTCGAAGGTGCTGCGTTAACCTGGTGGAAAGCACAGGTTCAACTGATAGGGCTGGCGGTTGCTAATGCCACCCCATGGAACGGTTTCAAAGAACTAATCAAAGAAGAGTACTGTAGTCGTGACGACATCCACAAGCTAGAGGTAGAATTTTTCAATCTGAAGATGACGGGGTCTGAAATCGAGGCATACACAAAGAGGTCGAACGAATTAGCTATCCTGTGTCCCACTATGGTGGATCCTCCTATCAAGCGTATCGAGCTGTACCTTAAGGGTTTGGTGCCAGAAATTCAAAGCCACATGACCTCAGCTAATCTTGGCACCATTCAGCAAATCATCAAGTTGGCACATCGTCTCACTGATCAGGCAGTTGAGCAGAACAGGCTGCCCAAGCGTATTAGCGCTACTATTACTGATGCTCCCAGTGATAACAAGCGCAAGTGGGATGGAAATTCGGGCAATGGTTCTACTTCAGTTCAGCCTCAGCAGCGAAAGACTGATGACTACCAGAGTCCTGGTCAGCAATCTTCTGGTAGTCAAGGACAGGGTGGATACCGAGGGAACCACCCCAAGTGCAACCGGTGCAACAAGCATCATAGTGGGCAGTGCCACAAGGGTCGTTGTCTGAGGTGCAACAAGTTTGGTCATGAAGCAAAGGATTGCAGGGGCGCACGACCAGCAAATCAGAATCGCCAACAACAACAACAAGCTCCGCAGAACCACCAGCAGCAGCAACAGCAGGGCAATAAAGGATGCTTTCAGTGTGGCACTGAAGGCCACTTTAAGAGGAACTGTCCTCAGCTGAACCAGAATCAGCACAACAACAACCAAGGAAACGGGAACAACAATGGAGGCAACAATGGAGGCAACAACGGGGGTAACAATAATGGCAATGGTGCCAGGGGACGTGTGTTCGTGCTGGGTCAGGGTGATGCAAGGAACGATCCCAACGTTGTATTGGGTAAGTTCCTTCTGGACGACTTCTTTGTTACTGTTTTATTTGATTCGGGTGCCGATACTAGTTATGTGTCCTTAAAAGCTAGCCAAATGCTTAGGCGCACTCCAACACTTTTGAACACCAGACACACGGTAGAACTAGCAAACGGTAAAAGTCTTGAAGCCACACACATAGTTAAAGGTTGTAACCTCGTCTTAGCTGGTCAGGCCTTCTCTATCGATCTTATATCTATCGTACTTGGTAGTTTTGACGTCGTTATTGGGATGGATTGGCTATCTCATCATTAAGCGGAGATTATTTGCAAGGAGAAAATCGTCCGCATTCCTCGTTCCGGTAAAGAACCCCTCGTGATTCATGGCGACAATAGTTGTGCTGTCGTAGGCATTATCTCTTTCCTTAAGGCCCAGAAGTGTTTGCGAAAGGGCCACATTGCCATTCTAGCACTCGTTACTAACACATCAATGGAAGAGAAGATAATTGAAGACATTCCTATTGTGCGTGATTTTCCTGAGGTATTTCCTGAGGAATTACCTGGTCTTCCGCCTCATCGACAAGTCGAGTTTCAAATCGAGCTAGCTCCTGGAGCGGCGCCCATAGCTCGAGCACCTTATCGTCTAGCTCCATCGGAACTTGAGGAACTGTCCACGCAACTGCAAGAACTCTTGGAAAAGGGTTTCATACGTCCTAGCTCTTGGCCTTGGGGAGCTCCAGTGTTATTCGTAAAGAAGAAAGACGGTACCATCAGAATGTGTATTGAGTACCGCGAACTCAACAAGGTGACCGTGAAGAATCGTTATCCTCTCCCACGCATTGATGACTTATTCGACCAGTTGCAAGGGTCGAGCTTCTATTCCAAGATTGACCTAAGGTCAGGCTACCATCAACTGAGAGTCCGAGAAGAGGATGTCTCTAAAACAGCATTCAGGACTCGGTATGGGCATTACGAGTTTCTGGTTATGCCTTTTGGATTAACGAATGCACCTGCAGTCTTCATGGATCTCATGAACCGAGTGTGCAAGCCGTACCTGGATAAGTTTGTCATTGTATTCATCGACAACATCCTGATCTATTCTAAGAGTCAGGAGGAACACGAGCAACATCTGAGGCTTATCTTGGAACTTCTTCGAACAGAGCAGTTGTATGCCAAATTTTCGAAATGTGACTTCTGGCTTCGCGAAGTCCATTTTCTAGGCCATGTGGTAAACAAGGATGGAATCCATGTAGACCCATCTAAGGTTGACTCGATCAAGAACTGGCCTGCACCCCGTACACCAACAGAAATCCGCCAATTCTTGGGTTTGGCAGGATATTACAGAAGGTTTATCAAGGATTTCTCTACGATTGTGCAACCTCTCACCTCACTAACTCAGAAGGGCGTCACCTATCGTTGGGGTGATGCACAGGAATCCGCATTTCAGCACTTAAAAGACAGACTTTGTAGTGCGCCTATCCTCTCATTGCCTGAAGGCACATATGATTTTGTGGTTTATTGCGACGCTTCCATCCAAGGACTTGGTTGCGTGTTGATGCAACGTGACAAGGTCATTGCCTACGCATCACGCCAACTTAAAGTTCACGAAAGGAACTACACTACGCACGACTTGGAGCTGGGAGCAGTTGTTTTCCCCCTTAAGATATGGAGACATTACCTGTACGGTACCAAGTGCACCATTTACACTGATCACATGAGTCTCGAGCATATCTTCAAGCAAAAGGAGTTAAACATGCGACAACGCTGATGGGTCGAGCTCTTGAATGATTACGAATGTGCGATCAAGTACCATCCGGGCAAAGCCAATGTTGTGGCCGACGCCCTCAGTCGAAAGGATACTATACCTAAGCGTGTGCGTGCTTTACAGCTTACCATTCACTCTAGCCTACCCTCTCAAATACGAGATACTCAGGTTGAAGCATTGAAAGCAGAAAACATCAGGGCTGAGTCCCTGCGAGGGTCGAGGCAGCGGTTAGAACAAAAGGAAGACGGCGCCTACTATGTAAACGGGCGCATCTGGGTTCCACTTTATGGAAACTTACGCGAGCTTGTGATGGATGAAGCACATAAGTCTCGCTATTCAGTACATCCTGGTTCGGATAAGATGTACCACGACCTAAAGACTACATACTGGTGGCCTAGCATGAAAGCCCACATAGCAACCTACGTCAGTAAATGCTTAACTTGTGCTAGGGTCAAGGTCGAGTACCAGAAACCATCAGGCCTACTTCAACAACCAGAGATCCCGAAATGGAAATGGGAGCAAATTTCCATGGATTTCGTTACTGGCCTGCCGAGATCTCAACGCGGAAATGACACTATTTGGGTGATAGTGGATCGATTGACTAAGTCTGCACACTTCTTGGCTATCAAGGAAACCGACAAGTTTTCTACTCTAGCAGACATCTTCCTAAAGGAAGTAGTATCAAGGCATGGAGTGCCAACCTCCATCATTTCGGATCGTGACTCACGTTTTACATCGGAATTGTGGCAAGCTATGCACAAGTCTTTTGGCTCTCGACTAGACATGAGCACGGCATATCATCCACAGACGGATGGGCAATCTGAACGCACCATCCAAACCCTTGAAGACATGCTTAGGGCATGTGTAATCGACTTCGGTAATGGCTGGGAAAAACATCTCCCGTTAGTGGAGTTTTCGTATAACAACAGTTACCACACCAGTATCCAGCCCGCTCCGTTCGAGGCATTGTACGGACGGAAGTGCCGATCACCTCTTTGTTGGGCAGAGGTTGGCGACAGCCAAATCACAGGCCCAGAACTTGTAGTAGACACGACTGAGAGGATTGCTCAGATACGACAGCGAATGGCGGCAGCTCGTGACCGTCAGAAAAGCTATGCTGATAAGCGAAGGAAACTACTCGAGTTCCAGGTTGGGGATCGAGTGCTACTTAAAGTCTCACCGTGGAAAGGTGTAGTTCGTTTTGGCAAACGAGGCAAACTCAATCCGCGCTATGTCGGACCGTTCGAAATTATTGAGAAAATTGGCAAAGTCGCCTACAAGCTGAATCTACCTGAAGAACTCAGCGGAGTTCACAACGTATTCCACGTGTCAAATCTGAAAAAGTGTCTGTCAGATGAGACCCTCATAGTTCCTCTCAAGGAGCTCACTATCGACGACCAGCTGCGATTCGTCGAGGAACCAGTAGAGATCACTGATCGAGATGTTAAAATTCTCAAGCGTACTAGAATACCCCTTGTTCGAGTTCGTTGGAACTCTCGTTGTGGCCCAGAGTATACCTGGGAACGAGAAGGCCAGATGAAACTCAAGTATCCCCAGCTGTTTAAGAAAAGTGCAACCACTACTGAGGCTGAAGCTACTGCAGAATTTCTGGATGAAATTCCAAACCAACGGGGGGATGATGTGACACCCTAGGAAAACTAGGAAACCAACGCAACTTAACTAGCTTCCTCAGTAACCACGTGCTAAATTTCGGGACGAAATTCTCTTAACAGGGGGAGAATGTGACAACCCTCATAATTACATGTATTCGTACGATTCATTAATGTTAATTAAAGTGCTTGATGACTGTGCTGAATTACTTGACTGCTTTCTGATTACTGTGCCATACTTATATGTGCTTTTCAACATACTAGTCTAGTGCAGAAAATTGACTAAATGGTCCTGAATGTTTTCCCAAGTGTTGGGAATAAAAAATGTTACAAAAAAATATATAAAGACACTATACGGAGTAACTTAGCACTTTAACGAAACGGTATCTAACCGAACAACCAGACATTACCCGGAACACTAAAATATTGCAAGAAACATTGTTTTTATTTTTCTGAGCTAGTTAAGGTTCCCGAACACTATAACACATTACATAAAGCATGTAACACACTAACACAAGACTTAACACTTTAACCTTACATTAAATCACCTTTACCATTTGAATTTTCATTTAACCCCCCCTAATTGTAACCGTCCCCATGAAGGGACCCCACATCAAGTTTGAGTTAAATCTTCTCATATCTCCTAAAATCCTTTCTTGGAACTCATGAGATCTTGGACTAGACATGTATGTTCTTGAGGGGACCATGGAACCAATGGGTAAAGAGTGTAGTGGGATTATAAGTAACTTAAACACTTAACTTCTTCATCAACACAAAAACCTTTTCCTCCCTTACAAGAAGCTACGGTTAACACCCCCTTCCAACATATCACCATTTTCAATTTTCATTCAAGTAATCCAAGGTCTTCACAAGGTGCACACGGGTGATTTAGAAGGTGTGGAACTCACGGATTGTCAAGGACCTTTCTAGATTTCTTTTATCCACTCGTTTTCTCTAGTGTTTCTTCCCTAGCTTAAAAGCTAGTGGTAAGCTCCTTTGATCTTCATTTGCTTCATATTTATGATGGTTAATAGTTAGATTAGGATGAAAACTTAAGAACACTAAAAGATCATATGCAAAAGTCTTGAACTTAAAGCTAACTTAATGATGAAATATTGTTAAAATGAGGAAGTAATGATATGAATGATGTTGTCTTGTATTATTGATGATTTCTTGTTGCTTGTTTGATGATTACTAGAGACATGATGTTAAACATCATGGTTGAACTTGTTAAAGTAAGATTAAAAGCTTAAGTTAACAAGTTCGGAGGTGATTAGTGATCTACATAAAAGAATCACCTCTATGTTTCAACATAAACTTGGTAACATAGTGAGTTCTTGGAAAAAAAAAATAATGAACTAAGTGAGTAGATGGTCGTATGGACCCGAGGTCTACAAATGCTTTTTCTAGACAAACCAAGTTAAAAGACAGGTTTTTGAAAAGTCATGATTCTACACTATTTTTGGAAGGAATAAGTATATGTATACTAGTAAGACGTGAAAATGTGGTAGATGGATATTTTTGTAATATAAGTTCACAAGTTGTGAACATCTAAAAATCCCGAGAGCAAGATTTTAACAAAAAAATAAACACACCTTAGAGGGTAACTAAACTCACTAAACACCCCACTAAGTTACTACGCGTTTTTATGAAAAACCAAGTTTATGTTGTTACGTAAAATACATTGTTTATGCACTTGACTAGTATAATGTTGCTTGGTAACTTGTTGTTGATTGATTGAATGATTTCCGAAAAGAAAATGATATGCTAATAAGCATGGATACCTCCATTTACAAAGGAAACTCTGGCGAAATTTTCTAAAATTCCAACACTTAGAGAATATTTTCTAAAACAAGTGTTACAAGTATATTTTTAGCTTTGTTTTCAAAATAAACTTCGCCAAAGGTTTTGTTACAAAATACAAAGTATCGGAGGTTGACTTTTACAAGTAAAATGGATAAATATATATTTAGAATATATATTTTATATTAGAACACTTGTATGGATACTTGTTTATTTTGTGTGATAGTTATATTACTTTAAGGTAAAATGATGTAACTTAACGATATAACTTGACATTTGAATTGTGTGGTATGTGATAGAAGTAATGAGTAGATAAACCGTATGTAGGATACGTGTCATGCATGAGAAACTGATTGTTATCCGTACCTTATTAGGACGTGCTTGATTTCCTGATTATTTGAGTAATTAATCTAACCGAGCAAACCGAGGTGAGTTCACACACTTTCTAAGGCATGGGATTCCCGGTGGTTGGGAATGGGTTAAAGAATTAAAACGGAACCTACATATCCTCCTTGGGTAGGATATGTACCGCCATCCTCCATAGGTAGGATGCCAATATTAATCATGCGTATTCTCCTTGGGTAGAATACGTACGTTCGTCCTCCTTGGGTATGATAGGATGTTGGTATGTGTGCCCAGAGTCTTTATCTGCTTTATTCACCAGCTTGCATTTCTGATGAAGCTATTCAGATTTTGAAGTCTTGTAATTTTGTCGTGATCTTTAATCAAAGAATTTGAAGCTTGATTTTTTTCTTTCTCGATCTTCACATTTAGTGCTTCTAGGACGGTTCATCGGTCGGTTCATGTTGACGGAATCAATTCTAAGTAACTTAAACAATTTTCAACAACAAATACAATAAAGTTTCCTAACAGTCACCCCTATTTGTTGTTGAAAATACAAACAGTGTATTTATACTTAGAAATAACATATAAACTTGTTGAAGATGTATCTTTCTTTTCTTCTTGTCACGTTATCATGTAGGCACCATTTTAGTGATATTCGTTGACTATATCTTCAGCATATTAGCATGAAAGTTTATTTGGCAAACGTTCGACTTTTTTTGGATGATCATCTGATTACATTTCATTCCTTGTTATAATTCTTCACCTTGATTTGTAATTCCACCTAAATGTATGCATTATTTCTTGTATCCCGACACATAGGATATACGTATCTTCTATCCAATATAGGATAAGTGTTTTGGGTATCGATTGATGAGGCTTAAAAAAATAACGAACCATGCAAGACTATAAAAATGATCTTGAATCCTTAAGTGTTTTTTTTTTTCAGATCAAAGAATCTGATGGAATCTAATGAAATCTGATAGAAAATCTGAAAAAAGTTTTTTTTTTTTAACATAAATTCAATTCTGATGGAATCTGATGGAAATCTGATGACATCAATAGAAATTCTGATAAGTTTTTTTTATACCAGAAAATCTGATAAACGCATCAGAAATCATCAGAAAGAAAATCTGACAAACGCATTAGAAAATCTGACTTTTTTTGTGATGAGAGGGAATAAGTAGAGTTTTAGAGATATCACTTACACATGCTTTTCTGGTGCAACTCCAAGTCTTTGTTCTTTTTTTCAAGAAATATTTTGTGAAACTTTTTAAAAGATAATAGTAATTATTGATTTTTAAAATTTCACACAATTTTTTTTATCTCTTTTAATCATTATTATTCCATTTTTTTTTTAATATTAACTAACCAGAATTTAGAGTTATTTCATGAGATAAGATACAAATAAACTTTCTTTTATAAGAAACTTTCTTTTTAGATGTCAAAATTTTTCTTTATGATAAAACTAAAGTTCATTTATCTTTGTTTAACTCATATTTTGTGTTTTTATATCCTTTTTCTACACCTTTTTTATACTAGAAAGAAAAAAAAAACTAATAGAGATAATAATAATGAAAATAATAGTAGTAAAAGCAATAATAAAAGTAATGAAAATAACAGAAAAAAAATAATAACTCTTCAACATACTTTATTTTTTTTTAGATCTGCTAAAAAAGAGATTTTTCTTTTTACCTTTGGTTGATCATTAATATACGTCTCTCTTGCTGGAGCATGGGATCTTGGAAATTATTTATCCAATTTGCTCTGATACCACTTGTTGGTCCCAGTTTGCGATCCTGTTCGAATGATTCATCTTTCTTCGATCGTAGAGACGGGTGTCTGTGAAATATATAAACATTCAACGAATAAAATATAGAGATAATGAGAGTGGGGTTTCTTCAATGATTAATTCTATAAATAAATGTATCAATCTACACAGGAATTAAACTTTTTTGGCGGAATCAAACAAAGAAGAAGAGGTCGATCCGAGAATAAACTCAAATCTTGAATATCCCCCCCCCCCCCCGGAACAATCCAGGGGGATTTCTCATGAAAACTCTATATTATAAATATTACTACACAAGACACACATAATTCCTACCAAGGAATTATGTATTTATAGAGAATTCCATGTGCCTATCTCAAATGTGATTGGTTGGTAGGATGTTGGTATGTGTGCCAGGAGTCTTTATCTTCTTTATTCACCAATTTGCATTTCTGATGAAGCTATTCAGATTTTGAAGTCTTGTAATTTTGTCGTGATCTTTAATCAAAGAATTTGAAGCTTGATTTTTTCCTTTCTCGGTCTTCATATTTAGTGCTTCTGGGACGGTTCATCGGTCGGTTCGTGTTGACGGAATCAATTCTAAGTAACTTAAACAATTTTCAACAACAAATACAATTATGTTTCCTAACAGTCACCCCCTATTTGTTGTTGAAAATACAAACAGTATATTTATACTTAGAAATAACAAATAAACTTGTTGAATGTAAGACCCCAAATCCGGGTTTCTCACAGTTGGACCATTGTTGCATAAAAAGTCTAAAACACTTGAAACTTTTTTTATTTATAATTAAAGAATACGCAGCGGAAAACCTTTAAGTCAAATTCACAAAACATGGGAAACATCTAAATTTAAATACAAAATTTAATGTATGAAATGTGATTTATTAAACAAGCATCTTCAACTAGAAATGCCATCTTCAAATGTCGGGTAGCTTCATGCAATATCCAAGAGGTCATCATTCATCCAGCTAACCTGAAATCAATCTAACATGCATGCAAAAGTCAGCTAGGCTGAGTGAATTCAAGTTTTTAATATTATAATACAATAAAATAGTTGTAAAACGTTTTCATCACATCGTCTTAAATAAGCATCAACTTCTTTAAACATCCTTTAAGATAACCTCAAACATCCGCTCAGATGGGTCAAGCACATAACAATGGGTCTCCTCGACCTTTAAAGCCAAACACAAAGTAAGGAAAAAGGACCCTTTTCGCCCCAAGGACCTCTAAACTGTGAGTGGTCTTCCCACCAAGACAGATAGATACGGTTAGGGGACTTCCTCTGCACCAAGGACTATTAAGCTTCAAGGACTACATCTTCCCACATAAGTCAACTAAACAGTTAGGGGACTTTTCGACCCAGTCATGGCAAGACCCAAAACCTACACATTCACATTCATGTTCACATACAGATTAATGCAATATTGTAATTTACATCATGATCATAAATAAATATATTTATTTTATCTACAAATTCATCTTTAATGGGTCAAACACATAACACAGATCTCCTCACCTTAAATCCCAAACACAAAGTAAGGGATAAAGGAATTTTTCTTCTCCTCTTGTCCCAAGAGCAGGTAAACTGCTAAGGGACTTCCTCTTGCCCCAAGGACAGATAAACTGCTAGAGGACTTCCTCTGTTCGACCTGGCTGTGGCATGATCCAACACATCACACGCTAGCACATAAATTGAGCAAGCAAATAACCGTCATGCATAGTTAATATGTAGATTCAAAGTAACTATACAAACATCTTAGAAGTTTGTCAACAATTTAATACATCCAGCATGCCTATGAGCCTTTAAACTTTAAGACATTAAATAAAGGGCATCATGAACTTACACTTAAATACATACGTGTGTATATATATACTTCAACCATCATACATGTACCTTCATACCTACACATCTCATAAATATATATATATTCCCTCATAAACTCGAGTATTTATATAACAATATATCTATATAAATTTATTCTTATATTATATATATGTAAACATATAAAAATATGAGTATATATATTATTCTGATCAATAATTACCTTCACACGAATAGTTATATAAAAACATATAACCGTACTCACAATTCATGCTTAAAAAAAGAACATACGAGTAAAAATGAATTTTATAAATATGTAAAAAGAACTTCACAACTTCCTTCATGAAAATAATCATACGAGTTTAGCATGCACATTAGCTCGAAAAATTTAATAAAAATTTAAAAGAGTAGGCTCAAGAACTCACTAGTTACAAAGAATCCAAATCCACAAGCTAACCGCCCCGAACTTCATCCTCAAAGGAAACATCCATGGGAAACCGTTTGAACCCGTGAAGCCGAACCAAATTCCGATGCACGTCCACCACCAGTCTCGTGCATTATAGATAGTCTTCACCATCATTTTATTTTAATTAAAACTCACCCCATGAATATATATAAACCCAATTATATCATACCACTCAATGCATGGATCCCTTCATAACAATCCAACACTCCAAACCGTCTACTCCCACTAACTACGTAAGTTTCCATGCCATCCAACTCCACTTACGAAAACATATAAACATAAACCACCATTATCATGACTCCATCTTACAACCAGTCCAAGCCTAACCGAACCCCCTTTAAACTAAGCCCACCATCATCTGTTTAATTGGGATCCCACTCAGTGGCGGACCCATGATTTTTTTTCACTGGGGTCCATTTTTATGTGTTACGATTTTTCACTACCAAACGTTAGAATTTCCGGGTCGGACGTCGTTCGGGTCGGGGCGGGGCGAGAAACATAATAAAAGTACAATATCAAATAAAACTATATGATCATTACTCATTAAAAACACACAATAAAACTACGATATTATTCGAAATTAAAAAAACAATGATAAATATTTAAAGTTGTACCCTACGGAAATTAAACTGATACAACTCTGTTAACATTAGAATCTTTTGAACATTAGATGCACTAAAATTATCATCGAGACTCAAACTACTACACGTAAGTAATTCGATGGTTGCCTCACTAAAACGTTCGGCCAATCTTTTGTATTTGCATGTCTAACATTGTGTTAAAATTTTCAATCTAATAATAATGAGGACAGGTAAAGTTAGTCTTTTTTTCTTCTATGTTTAAGTCAACATATCCATCTTTCAATTTCTTTTTAACCTTTTTCACAAAGACACCACATCTTTCATAAGTAAGTAAATAAACTGGAATTACACCTTGATCTAGTTTAGATAGTGTGGCTACAGCGGTGCCTTTGACAATTTGACCTCAAGTATTTATAAGATGTATATTAATGTTAAACAAGGATTAAATGATATCACCATGCACATGATGGTTCCCAATAACAGCAATGAGCAATGATGGCGCATTTAAAACTAAAACTAAAAAACAGTAAAACACGGCAAATTAAGGATCGATCCTGGAACCTTTTGGTAGGAAAACAACAATTTACCACTGCACTAGTGTTGCTCTTAATGTTATGGGGTCCAACTATTTATTTTTATAGGGTCCTTCAAAAATTTTGCATACCGATTCTACTATATTTAAAAAAAACATTGGGGTCCGGGGACCCCGACCCACCCTATGTGGGTCCGCCCCTGATCCCACTTACAAAACCCTTAGTTCAAGGAGCATCATCATCAACATAATCATTTGCAAAAATATATATTCAAACCCAAAACCATTAACATCATATAGCCATCACTACTTAATCAACCTCCCATTTTACCCAACGTCCCCCATTCTACATATCCCATCACCTTTGTCCAACTTTAAGGCCACCATCACCACCAAAACCTGTTACCACTACAACCGGCCTCTAACCTTGCCTCCGTCGCGACCGCAACCACTACGGCCTCAACCCATCATCGTAGCCATTGTCGGTCACCACCGCATCTTACTCGGTTTCGTACCATCATCATTGTCGCCAAACACCATCACAGTAGCCTCAACCAAAGCCGACACCGTCATTGCGCATCACCGTCATTGTTTCACACCATTGTCAATCACCAACGCCATCACCGAATGTCGCACACCTCGCCAAACATCACCACCATGCACCACCACCATCCTTCGTATACCATTGCCATCATCAATATCCAACGCCATAATCAATCACCGCCATCCTGTGTTACCTCATCAACACCATCACGCACTGTCACGCCACCGAACACCCTCCATCTCACCAACCGCCACCAAACACCACCACCGTACCCACCGATGATCACCACGCTACCGCCACATCACCTCGCAAGGCTCCGCATACCGGCTGGAACCATACCCTTGAACCCCATGTGAACCGAAACAGAAAAACATGAATAGATGAAATAAGTGTTTACCTCGTATCGCAATCGAACGAACCCGAAATCACCCCGGGTCGCCTCGTATCTCTCTGTCGTTCTCTTTTTCTCCTCTATCTGTGTTTGTGCGGCTGCAATACCCTAGGTCGCATGAGACCTAGGGTTTTATATTATGAACTTGTTTTAGCTTTCAAAGTTTCATTTAGGCCCCTCTAAATTCGTGTTTGTGCAACTTGTTTCCAAAGTAACTATATTTATACTTTGTTATTTACATAATATACCCTTCAAGTTGAGTCATATTAAGAACGCCGTCTCTAAAATCATGCATCATTTCGTGGCTTGAAAATCCCGGTAATTATTTGTAAAGTCATATAGGGTTGGAAATATCGGGATGTTACATTGAAGATGTATCTTTCTTTTCTTCTTGTCACGTTATCATGTAGGCACCTTTTTAGTGATATTCGTTGACCGTATCTTCAGCATATTAGCATGAATGTTTATTTGGCAAACGTTCGACTTTTTATGGATGATCATCTGATTATATTTCATTCCTTGTTATAATTCTTCACCTCGATTTGTAATTCTTGTTGATGCATATTTTGTGTTTGTAACTTGTCTTTATTAGCGTTGTAATTTACGGTCTTTTATGTTATCAAGTCTGCATTCACCGTCGACCTTAGTTGGATATCCTCCTATCTGTCTTTGGTCCGACAAGTTTGTCTCGTTTTTTATGTAATGGTTAAATGACTATGCATGTTGCATATTTGGGTAGTTAATGTTTGTTTGTGTGTTTATTATGTTTGCTGCAAACTGTCTAACAGTTTGCAGCCAAAAAACTTGTGCAGCCCTCGACGAAACTCCATGTTTCGTAGAGTACAGGCATGACGAAACTCCCTTATGGTCATAACTCCTAGTTTCGCCGTGAACAGTGATGAAACTCCTAGAGTTTCGTCAACTGTGATGTTTCGTCAGGCCCAATTGATGTTTCATCAAGCCCATGTGATGTTTCGTCAACTGTTGGGCCTGGGCTGCCTATATAAACAAATCATAGTTTCACACTGAAACTATGAGAGCATACCCACTGAAAGATTACTGTCAAACATTGTGTGTATTTGTTTGAACCTTGTTCTCATCTAATCAATTGACTGTGATTCATTGGTTACTTTGTGTGGTTATCATTATCTGTGTTTGGTTTGGCATCATCACGGGGATTCCGCACTCGTGACCGTGTTTGTGATAAACACAGGTTTGGTTTCGTTAATCGATCCTCTGAGAATCGGGACCTATAAGTGGTATCAGAGCATTGGCTCTTATCCTTGTATAAAACCAAACATAGTTGGGAATTTATCAAGTGTTAAACTGTTTGTTGTTGATTTTCTGAAATTTGTTCTTGAAACTCATAAATTTTCTGGAAAAGTTTCTTAAAAATCTGTTGATCTTGTTGTTTGCTAAAAAGTTTTATCAAAAACCTTGTTATTTTGCATGTTTACATAGTAAAACCGGGTTTTTAGTGAAAGTTTTAAGCATATTCGTGATTCGAAAATTTCTCCGCTGAAATATCTGGCCGGAAAGTTCATATATTCATCGTTTGTTCTTCGTATCTTCAAGTGACATTCAAAGTGTTCTTATATTTTAAAATTAAAAGGAAATTAAAAATTGATTAAAATATTGAGACCATGTTTGGTTTGGCATCATCACGGGGATTCCGCACTCGTGACCGTGTTTGTGATAAACAAGGGCTTGGTTTCGTTAATCGATCCTCCGAGAATCGGGACCTACAAGTGGTATCAGAGCATTGGCTCTTATCCTTGTTTAAAACAAAACATAGTTGGGATTTTATCAAGTGTTAAACTGTTTGTTGTTGATTTTCTTAAATTTGTGCTTGAAACTCATAAATTTTCTGGAAAAGTTTCTTAAAAATATGTTGATCTTGTTGTTTGCTAGAAAGTTTTATCAAAAACCTTGTTATTTTTCATGTTTACATAGTCAAACCGGGTTTTTAGTGAAAGTTTTAAGCATATTCGTGATTCGAAAATTTCTCCGGTGAAAAATCTGGCTGGAAAGTTCATATATTCATCGTTTGTTCTTCATATCTTCAAGTGACATTCAAAGTGTTCTTATATTTTAAAATTAAAAGGAAATTAAAAATTGATTAAAATATTGAGACCATGCTTGGTTTGGTAAGTTAGGCATGTTGTGAGTTGAAAACGGGTGTACTTTGTCAGACAAAAGATAAGATTTGTTTTCGAAAAATCTCACAACTTTCACCAACTCACTGAGACCTTATCCCGATGAAACATATAAGCGACGAAACTCCCTGAGTTTCGCCATAAGGAACTTCGACGAAACCCCTAGAGTTTCGTTAAAGGTACTTCAACGAAACTTCTTGAGTTTCGTGGGAAGAGTGTTTGACGAAAAACCAACTTTCGTCAGACTTGGTTTTTCGCCAAAGACTTGGAGTTTCGTCGAGAGACTTGTCAATTTTTAACAGAGGCTTTGCAAATCTATCTTAACAGTTTGATTTCAAGTGTGTAACCAGGTATTCACTTTCATTCATCAATCATGAGTTGTACTAGTCCTTGGGATTGGAGTACAGAACCAAGACCAGGTGAAGATCAGACTTCTGCAGCCGTTTGGATGAGGAATGTTATGCCACAACAATCTATTAGTGAAAATCAATGGGCATTGGTGACGAATCATAATCAAAGTATCCAGAATCTTTTGATAAGTGAGAGTGAAACGGGTAGCAACAACCGCCCGCCAAAGCTGAATCATATGAACGAATATCCATTTTTGAAAAATCGTTTCCACACATATGTTCTAGGGCAAAACACTGAGTTATGGGCGTGCTTCATTTCGCCATACAACACAGCTCTTGAAGAAGCAGGATCAAATGCAACAACCTTTATGAATATGCAAGAAGCCGACAAAAAGGCATATGATCTGGAGAAGAAGGCGTTTTCTATTCTCACACAAGCACTCCACAAAGACATCTATCATCAATTCGGTTATTGTACTAGCACGAAGGACTTATGGGATGCCTTGGTAGCAAGAGGAGAAGGGAATGCGACTACAAGAAAGACGCAGCATGATTTGTTGAGGAAGGAATTTGAATCATTTCAATTCATGGATAACGAAACACTAAATGACATGACAACTCGTTTTTATCATTTAATTAGTGAAATGTATTCTTATGGTGTTCTTGCAACTCAACAGGAAATGGTGGCAAGGTTTGCTGATGCTCTACCCCCAAAGTGGAGTTCATACCATACGGGTACTTTAGATACTGTCTGTATCTATGAATTCGTTCAGAAGTTGGAGCACAAGAATGATGAAGAAATCCGGAAAGCTAAACGGATTCCAGTTCCTCAAAATACTGAAATGTACCTCGCAGGTTTTAATTCTGCAGCTAGTTCCAGTTTCGCTCAGCAACCAAAACTACAAACGGCGTTTATGTCCAATACAAGCTCGTTTCCCTTTCCCCAATCAGCTCCTCCACCGGTTTTCGATCCAAGAGCCTATCTTCCGCCAGCGCATGTTATTGCTCAAGCTCACGCTTTTTCCAAACCTCAATTCGATGCAAGTGCCTGGCTACCAAAACCCGAACCTCCACCTCAAGTTTCCACTACTCAACCTCAATTTAATCCAAGTGCTTATATTCTGACCACACCACAAGCCCAACCACAACAGCAACAAGCTTGTTACAGTAACAACCCTCCACCCCAAAACCCCAACACAGTCAGAGTTGATACTTCAAACCTTTCGAAAGTAAGCATTGAAGTGGCAAAGGAGCATATGGAACTCATCAACACAATGGTCAGTGCCTACTACGGATTGGTCGCAGGTCAAATTGGAAACATCAATATGACCAATGAAGATTATCAGCAGATAGACCGTTATGAAATGGAGTTAAAGGATATCAAGTGGGCGTTTGCAAGTGCTGTTAGAAGGGCAAAGGATTTCATTTGTCGAACGGGAAGAACTACCTTGGAAGGCAAAAATGATACGAAGTATGGTTTCGATAAGGATGCGGTTACATGCTTCAACTGCGGCGAAAAGGGTCACTTCAAACGTGAGTGCACCCGACTGAGCAGACAAGGCAATCAAAATCCCTTCCGTAATCAGACGAGTACTTCCAATGAAAATCAAGATAACCGTGAAAGAAGGATGGTAGCTGTGAACAACTCCACCAATCAAACTCAGGCTGGACCTTCAAACACAAACCGAGCATTAGTTGTTCAAGCTGATGAAGGGTGTAATTGGTCTGTACAATTTGGGGATGGTGATCAAGAAGGAGGAGGAACTACATGTTATGCGAAAATCATCAATCACATCAAGCATGTTCACAAGGAAGAATTTTCGGATAGTGATGATAGTTCTGGTTATAGCGGGAGTTCGGATGAAGAAAGCTCGAATTCGGGAGGTTATAATTCTGAATCTGATGTGAAGGAAGAGTTGAGTTCTGATGTTGATGATTTATTGAATGAAGCAGAGGAGTTGAAGTGTCAGAAGTCTATTCTGATCAAGAAGGCTGGTGTAGGGAGAAGTTCTTCTCTGAAGACGGATCTTTTTCTTATCAAACTGCCTTTATGGAAAATGTCTCAGCCTCTACGAGTCAGGTAAAATCCGACACTACTACTCCTAGTGTATGCAATTTGTGTGCAGATTTGAAGTGGAATCCGAAAAGGTTCATAGTCATAATCAAAGTTTGGTTATTGAGCTGTCTAAGTGCAAATAGGCAAATATGGCTTTAGCTAGAAATGAAAAGGATTTTAAAGATGTAATCTAAACTTTAAAGAAAAGTGTTTCCGAATTAACAAAAAACTGTTTTTAACAAACAAATTGGCATTAATAAATACATTAACATCTTTGAGGAAACCAAGAAAGAGCTAGCCATTTCCAAATGCGAGCATGATGAAATCAAGCTAAAATTGGAGAGTTATTCTAACTCCCGATATGTGCTCGATCACATCATAGACGCTCAACAGCTGAAAGGAAACAAGAAAGGCGTTGGGTATAAGAAGTGTCCGCCCCCTTTGAGACACAACTATACTCGAATGCCCGATGAAGAAGAAATGCCTCGTTTTGAACCCATTTTGCCTCTTGATTATGAGGAAGTTTCTAATGGATTAGGGTTCAAATCGGACAGTTCCTCGAGTACCTCATCTGAAGAAACAGAAACTTCAACATCGACGAATCAAAGTGCTCCAATTATTGAGGACTATGAGTCGTCTGATGATGAATCAGATGTGAGTGATTAGGATAAATCACTTGACAAAATGAAAGGAGTAGAAATTCCAATTGAGAATTACATTCTTTGTGATCCTCCTACTCCTGCTGTTCAACCAGTCGTCAAACAAGTGATAGATCCTGTTAAGGATGATAAGGAATGTGTGCCTGCTGTTAAGAGCAATAACGTGTTGTATACTTTGGTCGGAGATGTTAAAATTTAATCAGACAATGATTTTCCAATTAAAAATGTCAATCCATCTTCGATTGATAAAGTTTTTGAAGATAACACAAGTAAGTTTTTGGGAAAGACGATCCCAGGAGTTGTTGTAACTCAATGTGATCCTATTCCAAAGTCTGAGATTAGAAAACTTGGAAATAAAAAACAACCGACAAAGCAACAACCTATTGCTTCTAAGGGTAAACAACCAGAAAGGCGAGCTAAAAATCCTAACGTTTCTCAATAAAATTTTGAAACAAAAGGAGCTCGTTACCAGAAGAAAAACAGTAATGTAAAATTTGTAGCATCGAAGGGTACTGATAAAATTGAGACTTTTGAAAACAAATCAAACACCGATTTTGTCCAACAAGTCAAGATTTTAAAACGTAACAGTCAAAACAATTACACTCAATATACAAATGGGTGTGATGAAAAGGCAAGTACCTCAGGTTCTACAGGCTCGACATCTGTTCGTCGATCAGATTCTCCTAAGTTTGTTGAAAGGAGAACGTGTTTTAAATGTGGGGAGTTTGGACATATCATCAAAAATTGTACAAACACTCCCAAAAGAAATTTGTTGACAAAGCACCACCTGAAAAGGTTCACCCTCAACGTCGTCCTGTTTCACCAAAACATGATAAAAGAACTGTTAAAGAACAAGAAACAAAACAACGACGTCAAAACGTCAAGGCAATTGAAAAGGCTTTAAAATATGAAGTCAAAACAATTAAAAGGGAACCAAGTTCTTCACAATCGTTAAAACCAGAAATTTCAAAATCTGTTCATAAGAATCAAACTGGTAAACAACATCAAACTTGGAGACCTAAGACGGGTGAAAGTTCAGGGGGAGGTGCTGTGTTTGAAAATCATCAGGAAATCAAGATCACTTTTCGTGATGCTCAGGGAAGACCCAAGACCACTAAGGCTTGGCTCCCATCCTCAACTGATCGTTGGATGAAATGTGCAGGATGTTCCAGGAGGAAATGTTGGATTGTTGACAGTGGAGCATCTAGGCACATGACAGGTGAATTACGACTTCTGTATGTTGTGAAAAATATTAGAGGAGGCAATGTCGCGTTTGCTGGAGACAAAGGCGGATACATCACTGGAGAAGGAAAAATCTCCAATGGTGTTGTATGTTTCAATAAGATCAATTATGTTCGTCAAATTGATCACAATCTTCTGAGTGTTTCGCAGATCTGCGATACGAAGTTCACCGTGCATTTTGATGATGCCGGTTGTTATGTGCTGAAACCTGGTTTCAAAATTCCAAAAGAATGGATTCTCTTATCGGCTCCAAGGGTTAATGATCTTTATATTCTTGATATGAGCCAAGCGATTACGACATCTGCGCAAGTCACATGTTTTGTCTCGAAAGCCACAGAAAAGGAGTCTATATCTTGGCACAGACGAATGGGGCACATTCACTTAAGAAAAATGAACCATTTGGTGAAAAACAATCTTGTGAATGGTGTGCCTGTGAGAAGTTTTCATCTACAAGATATCTGTGTTTCATGCCAGAAAGGGAAGCAAACGAAGAAGTCTCACCCGCTTAAGAAAATCAACACTGTTAGCATGCCTCTCGAACGTCTTCATATGGACCTCTTTGGACCTATGAAACACAAGACAACCTTTGGGGATGCGTATTGTCTAGTGGTTACTGATGATTATTCTAGATTTTCTTGGGTAGCTTTTATGGCACACAAGAGTGAAACTCCTGGAATCCTCAAGGATCTTCTTACAATGCTGTAAAATTTGTACACATTGAAGGTGAAGAGGATCAGAAGCGATAATGGATCTGAGTTCAAAAACCGTGAAATGGATGAGTTCTGTACTTCCAAGGGCATTCTTCATGAATACAGTTCTCGCTATACTCCACAACAAAACGGTGTCGCTAAGAGGAAGAATCGAACGATAATTGAAACTGCAAGAACGATGTTGGTAGAATCGGGGCTTCCCGTTCAGTTCTGGGGGGAGGCTGTGTCGACTGCTTGCTACACGTTAAACAGAGTTCTCACAGTTAAACGTCATGACAAGACTTGTTTCGAACTTCTACACAAAAGGAAACCGGACATTTCTCACCTAGAACCTTTTGGCGGTCCATGTACTATGATTGAGCCGCACGGAGAGTTTGGAACCAAAGCTATCGAGGGTTTCTTCCTTGGATATGCTACTCCAAATTTTCGTGTTTGGAATTTGACAACCAAAAAGATTGAATTATGGAGTGAAGTAAGGGTTCAAAGGTATACTAATCCTGTTAGAGCTCCGGGTGATCCTTGGATGTTCGATTATGATGGACTATTCTGTGACAACGCTCACAATTACAGGTATCCGTACAATTAATTAATATTAACTTTGTGCTTAATGACTGTGCTAGAATTACAACTGACGAATTAAACTGCTTTATGAGTTCTGCATCATACATACATATGCATCACATTCATACCGTCACTCCATTTATTACACACAAACTATAGTGATAAACTTGATGCACAAAACACAGTTAGCACAGTGAACAGATAACTCAGAAACATGCTGACAATGCCAGCACATAGACAAACAATATGTTGAGGGACCTATTTGACATTCTTTGAAACCTGCTAGGAATCTATTACTTTTTAAGTCCAAGGACTAAATTGTCATTTTTGAAACTATATAAATACAAGGGTTAAAGTGCAATTATTTCAAACTACAAGTTTAGGGTTCTTTTTGTAATTTTTGAAACTTATTTTATAAAAAGAAATAAATATATATTTTTGAAATAAAAGTCTAGGGACCATTTGGTCATTTTATGAAACTCATACTCCAGGGACTATTATGGTCATTATTGAAACTATTTTAACTGAATAGTCTAACCGGGTTAACTTTCTTATAAAGGTTTTCTTCTTTAAACACTAACTCAGTTAGTGGATTTAACTGAACAGCACATGGATCATTTATGTCAACTTTCGAAACTTCAGGGACCAATATTGTATTTTATAAGAAATTATAGGGGCTGTTATTGTAACTTTTCGAAAGTTCAGGGACTATTTTTGTACAAACTGAAACTACCGGGACCAAAGTGTAAATATTCAAAAATCAGATTAAAAAGGGGGTCTCCTGTGTTGAGAACCGGCCCTTGCATGATTCGAACCCGTGACCTCTCGGTTACAACCGCAACGCCTTAACCAGTTTATCCTCCTACTTGGAGCTGTTAGAATATGAAACTTAATTCCTTTTATACACTATCTAGAATTAATAATATTTAATTTATTTTAATTAAGAATAAAAAGGGTTTAAACCCAATCAAACCGGCCACAAACCGACTCGAACCCGCGCCTCCCGCAAACAAGGCAAGCGCACAAACCAACTGGTCTACCAGTTGGGATGTCTTAGATTATAGATTGTATTATATTTAAACACTCGTTAAAACAGATCTGATTATATATACTCAGATCTGCAGGTCGCGGATTTCGACCAAAAACCACCAAATCTGACCAAAATCGATTTTTTTCCACTTTAATCAACAACCACGAGTCCCCAACCCCATTGCCAACTCATTTAACCATTCAATCGACACATTTTCGTGCCAAAACAACTGTAATTCGAACTTAAAAAAAAAAATAAAAGTGGATCGATTCCACTATGAAATGTTGGATCTGAGATCGAATTGAACCAGTATATAAGTTCCTTAGATCACCACAAATCTCCTACACCCCTCACCATTAACAAACACTTCGAAATTAACCTCTGTTCAAACCTGCAACACTCGCCGGAGTTTACAGTCGCCGAAATTAGTCGAACCACCGTTCCAGTCGATACCGGTTAGTTATTTTTGGTCCAATTTGTTCAATTTTGCTTATATAATGATTCCTCAAAGTTAATTTAATTATAACATAGAGTTTCCGAAGAATCGCGACGTTTGACTTTTAGTTTGACTCTGATTTGGGGAAGATGACTCATTTGATTTCTGTATATATTTTGAACAAACTAAACTATTGAACAACCATCAGGCCTAGCCCAGTGGTTGTGTGTGTTTGTTTCAATCATGTTGACCCGGGTTCGAACCCAGGGACAACCAAACATTCTAATCTTTTTATTTTTGACATTTTTTAACATTTCAATAATTTTTATAACATTATTATACATTGTTACTTTTATTAAAAATATAAAATATGTCAAATTATTTATAAAACTAATTTTTATAATATTAAAACAGTTTATTATTAAATAATTAATAATAAATCGATTTTTAAGAAATAAATACTGAAATTTGCAGATTAATTATTTTAAGTGCTGATCTTTACAAAAATAATGTTGCTACTGATATTTTATATAATTTTGATATTTATCTAAATAAATCAGTATTTATACTTAAAAATATAGTTTAATTTTAATGTATTTAAATTATATAACTATATAAATTTTATCCAAACCACATAGTTACCATTTAGACAAAACCCAACCGAATCCTAGAGATTTAGGATTTCCAATTATCCAATTAAACATTATTGTTGATACATATCCCATATTGTTGCATGTTCAATCACTTAGAGTGACGTGGAATCTTATTTCCAAGAACTCTCACATTTGCATACTTGTTTGGACTTACTCGCAATCAAGGTGAGTTCATGTCCCCCTTTTCTCTTAACTGTTTTCAGTTTTATACTTCGGGGGTGGAATACATGTTACAACTATTACAGACATTTTTATACATGGTATGGTTAGCTTAAGGAAGGTTTACTACTAGACTGTGAAGGGTGGGTACAACACTTAAGGCCATTAATCCTCGTCGTAGGACCGAGAGACATGAGTGATAGATCTATTTGGGTGTAGCGAGCCCACACCCATGAGGCCGGGGCGGCCCATAGAGGTGACTATGTCTTCCAGCCGGAAGCCCGGTACAAATTTGCTAGGTTTGAGTACTTCCTGCACCGTTTCACACAAACCATTGGCTTTGCAACCTATTGGTGATCTCTTTTTCCTTAATTGCTACATACCAGGGACATTTATACACTCAAGACATATTTTAAAGGCTTATACACACAGACTTACACATGAACTCGCTCAACTTTTTATTGATTTTTCAAACTACATGTATTTCAGGGAACTAGCAGATCTGGCAGGGTATGCATGTGTCTAGCTGCGTTGAATAAAATATGTCATCTAGAGTTGTGGAGTTTGAGAGGTGTAACCTATTCCTGGACGGGTTACATATCTCTAAATCTCGTCTTATCTAAAGTCTTTTGGTGTCTTATGAAAATGTTTTAAACAAGTTATGGTTTGTAACTTATTTCAAGTGTCGATGTTTCTAAATAATGATGTTGTGATATTTTCTCACTTAAATTAATGGATGTACATCTCGTATTTTTTTATCATATAGCATTGTTATGATTGCTGCTATGGTATTAAGAAGTCACACCAAATAAACCACGCTTCTGCAAAAGCCAGGGTGTGACAGCTTGGTATCAGAGCCTCGATCATAGCGAACTAGGATTCTCTCTTGAGTCTAGACTATGATCATCAGGGCTCTCACGAAAATATTTTTTTTACATTGCATATACAAATTTCCAGATCCAGGGTACAAACGTTTCTTTACAAACATGTGTTTCTCGTGTCAGACATGTAGTAACTGGAAGGGTTAAGTACCGGTAGTTGAGAACTCCTGTCTAGGCTGGCACTCGTACAAATCCAAATAAAAGGACCCGTTGCCTACCTGGGGACTATCAATGAGAGTACCGATACCTATTAGGCCAAAGCATGTCAAAAAGTTTAGTTTTGAGTCAGTCTTTATTTAACCATTTTTACAAGTTTTTAACATACCGCTTCCTACACATCAAGTCTTAGAGACTAGGAAGGTTCAGTCTTAGAGACTAGGGAGTTAGTCTTAGAGACTGGGAAGGTTTGGTTTTAGAGGCCAGGGAGTTAGTCTGAGAAACTAGGGAGTTCAGTCTAAGAGACTGGGTGGGATAGTCTGGGGAAGACTAGGATGATTACTTGCTTACATTTATTGTGACTTACATGCGTTGTTGGATTATTTATTTTGCGTTATGACATGAGATATTATGAGTTATTGTGTTATTACATACACATATTACTTACTTACTATACTTACTATGACCGGACCAATATGATCTTTCTTTAAGAATATGCCTCCACGACGAGACACACGTTTGCCTACCACTGAGGCAGAATTACAGGAACGTATTTCAAAAGCAATAGCAGATTATAATGCCTCGCACGCCAAAACAAGCAGGAATAACTCAAAGAACAACAACAACCCATCCAATGGCTGTACATACAAACAATTTCTGGATTGTAAGCCCTTAAACTACGACGGCACTAGGGGTGCTGTTGCTTTCGTCAGGTGGACGGAAAAGACGGATTCGGTAATAAGGATGAGCAAGTGTGCTCCTGAAAACCGGGTTACTTACGTCTCAGGACTCTTTCTTGATGGTGCTTTATCCTGGTGGAACCTGCAAGTTTAAACCCTGGGAGAGGCGGCGGCGTATGCACTAACATGGGCTGAGTTGAAGGAGCTCGTGAGGAAGAAATACTGTTCACGTGCCGAAATACAGAAGCTGGAAACGGAATTTTGGAACTTAAAAATGGACGGCCCAAAAATTGCTGAGTATGTGCAAAGGTTCCATGACTTGTCACACATTGTGCCATATATGGTTGATCCTGAATTTAAACGCATTGAGCGTTTCATCTGGGGATTGGCACCCCAGATTATGAGCATGGTGACGACGTCCAAGCCTCCAACCATTACTGAAGCCATCGACCTGAGCGTGTCACTTACTGAGGAAGCTATCCGGCTAAACAAGTTTTCAAACTCTGACCTCAAGAAGAAAGAAACTCACGAGGAGTCCTCAGGAGAAAACAAAAGGAAATTCTCCAATTTTAAAAAGAGTACCGGCAGCGCAAGTAAGAAAAACGTGAACCCACCAGAGGAAGATAAAACTGGTGCTGAAGCAAGAGGGAAGGGATACATGGGCACTTTGCCCAAGTGTGATGTATGCCAATATCATCACCCCGGGCCATACCGATTCAGGAAATGTGAGTCATGTGGGAAGACTGGCCACACAAAAGAAACTTGCTGGGTTGGTAATGGTGCTGGTAGGGGTGGTCAGCAAGGATATGGAAATGGGAATGGAAACCGCCAACAGGGAGGAAATGGCGGGAATGGAAATCGAGGAAACCGTGGGAATCAAGCTGGTAACTAGGGAGCAGGCAATAATCGAGCTGGTAATGGTAATGGGAACAGAAACGGTCGAGGACCGGGATGCTTTAACTGTGGTGACATCGGGCACTTCAAGCGAGAATGCCCACAGCTTAACCAGGCACAAGGAAGAGTTTTCAATCTTGGAGTGAGGGAAGCTCGCCAAGATCCTAAGGTTGTTACTGGTACGTTCCCTATAAATCAACGCTTTGCATCTGTACTATTTGACACTGGTGTCGACTATAGTTTTGTATCGCTAGAATTTAAGAAAATACTTAGGTTAACTGCTAGTAAGTTAGACATTCCGTACTCAATTGAACTGGCTAATGGAAAGCTAGTAGAAACGAATGAAGTCATCAGAGGATGCGTGATAGAACTGGGAGAACATGAGTTTACATTAGACCTACTGCCAGTCGAGTTAGGAAGCTTCGATGTGGTAGTAGGGATGGATTGGTTGTCAAGCAACAGAGCCGAGATTGTATGTCACGAGAAGACCATTCGCATCCCAATGGCGGATGGAGAAACGATCATAGTACACAGAGAGAAGCGCAATACGCCCTTAAGAATCATTAGTTGTTTGAAGACTCAAAAATGTTTGAAGAAGGGATGTGTTGCCTTCCTGTCACACATCGTGGATAAGGAAGCCGCTGAGCCAAAACTTAAAGACATCCCAGTCGTGAAAGAGTATCCTGAAGTCTTTCCAGAAGACTTGCCAGGATTGCCACCACAAAGACAATTCGAGTTTCATATTGACTTAGTTCCAGGCGCCACGCCTGTAGCTAAGGCACCTTATCGACTTGCACCTTCAGAGATGCAAGAGCTGTCAATGCAACTCCAGGAGTTGTTAGACAAGGGATTTATCAGACCAAGCTTCTCGCGTTGGGGAGCTCCAGTTTTGTTCGTGAAAAAGAAGGATGGTAGTTTTCGCATGTGTATAGACTACCTGGAGCTGAATAAGTTGACAATCAAGAACAGATATCCTTTGCCAAGGATCGATGACCTGTTTGATCAATTACAAGGTTCAAGTTTTTACTCAAAGATCGATCTATGATCAGGTTATCACCAGTTAAGGATACAAGAGGAAAGTATTCCAAAGACGGCCTTTAGAACTCGATATGGACATTACAAGTTCCTGGTTATGCCGTTTGGTTTGACGAACGCGCCAGCAGTATTCATGGATTTGATGAACAGAGTCTGTAAACCGTACCTCGATAAGTTTGTGATTGTGTTCATTGACGACATTTTGATCTACTCGAAGACGAAAGAAGAGCATGAGCAACATTTAAGAGCTATTCTAGAGCTGCTTAAAAAGGAGAAGTTGTATGCGAAGTTCTCGAAGTGCGAGTTCTGGTTACGCGAAGTCCAGTTTCTTGGTTATGTAGTTAACGGAAATGGAATTCATGTGGATCCCACAAAGATTGAGGCTATCAAAAACTGGGAGACTCCAAAGACGCCAACCGAAATTCGACAGTTCTTAGGTTTGCCTGGTTATTATCGTAGGTTCATTGAGGATTTCTTGAAAATCGCTCAACCTTTGACCTCTCTCACCCAGAAAGACAAGAAGTTTGATTGGGGAGACAAACAAGAAGAGGCCTTTCAGCTGTTGAAAAACAAGCTTTGTGACGCACCAATCTTATCTCTACCCGAAGGCACTGACGACTTCGTGGTATATTGCGATGCTTCGCGTCAAGGTTTGGGATGTGTGCTAATGCAGCGTCAGAAGGTTATAGCATATGCTTCTCGCCAATTGAAGATCCACGAGAAAAAATTACACCACGCATGATTTGGAATTAGGCGCGGTGGTGTTTGCTTTGAAGATATGGCGACGTTATTTATATGGCACGCGATGCACCATCTACACTGATCACAAGAGCCTGCAGCACATATTCGATCAGAAAGAGCTTAACATGAGGCAAAGACGCTGGGTAGAGCTGTTAAATGATTATGACTGTGAAATCAAGTATCACCCAAGGAAGGCGAATGTGGTCGCTGATGCTCTAAGTCAGATGGAAAGGATCAAGCCCATAAGGGTTAGGGCTTTGGAAATGATCATACAAACGGACCTCTCGTTGCGCATTCGTGCTGCACAGAGAGAAGCACTCAAGGAAACGAATATTGAGAACGAGTATCTCCGTGGGATGGAGAAACAGTTGGTACCAAACGGGGAAGGGACTTTGTGCTTCATGAAACGAATTTGGGTTCCCTTGTTTGGTGGTCTGAGAAATGTTATTTTTGATGAAGCTCACAAATCTCGGTACTCGATTCATCCAGGAGCGGATAAGATGTACCAAGATCTTAAGGATTTCTATTGGTGGCCAAGAATGAAAGGCGATGTTGCGGTATATGTTGGCAGATATTTAACTTGCGCCAAAGTGAAGGTTGAATACCAGAGGCCTTCAGGTCTCTTGCAACAACCTGAAATACCCCAATGGAAATGGGAACAAATTTCTATGGACTTCATAACGAAATTGCCAAGGACGCCCAAGGGCCATGATACGATTTGGGTAATAGTAGACCGTTTAACGAAATCTGCACACTTTTTGCCAATCAAGGAGAAAGATAAACCGAGTAAGCTTGCTGAGATATACTTGAGAGAGATTGTTGCACGGCATGGAGTGCCTCTCTCAATTATCTCTGATAGAGACGGAAGATTCGTATCAAAGATTTGGCAATCCTTCCAAGAAACTTTTGGTTCTCAGTTGAATCTGAGTACTGCCTTTCATCCGCAGACAGACGGACAGAGCGAACGAACGATTCAAACATTAGAAGACATGTTGCGAGCCTGCGTAATGGATTTAGGTGGAAGTTGGGACACTCACCTACCATTGGTTGAATTCTCATACAATAACAGTTATCATACAAGCATTCAGGCCGCACCGTTCGAAGCTCTCTATGGACGCAAGTGTCGATCACCATTATGCTGGGCTAACGCGGGTGATAGACAGCTTGTTAGCCCGGAATTGGTCCAGGAAACGACCGACAAGATTTTACAGATCCGAGAGCGCATTAAAGCGGCTCCTGATCGACAAAAGTGTTATGCGGACCAAAGAAGGAAACCTCTGGAATTTGAGGTGGGAGATATGGTTTTGTTGAAGGTTTCACCCTAGAAGGGTGTAGCACGCTTTGGGAAGCGTGGGAAGTTGAATCCCAGATACATTGGTCCATTTAAAATCCTGAAAAGGATTGGTCTGGTAGCATACAAGTTGGATTTACCTGCTGAACTAAATGGCGTACATGATACATTTCATGTATCTAATTTGAAAAAGAGTCCAACTCAAGAGACAGTAGTCATTCCTGCCGACGAAGTTCATATTGATGACACACTCCACTTTACTAAAGAACCTGTTGAGGTTACTGATTGGAAGATTAACAAGACGCGCAGGAGTAGTGTCAAACTCGTTAAAGTTTGATGGAATGCACGACACGGCCCGGAATTCACGTGGGAGCGTGAGGACCGTATCAAAGAAAAATACCCACATTTATTCCCCAAGACCCCTACATCTAGTAGCAGAACTAAAATTCCGGGATCAAATTTTCTTAACAGGGGGAGAATGTGACAACGCTCACAATTACAGGTATCCGTACAATTAATTAATATTAACTTTGTGCTTAATGACTGTGCTAGAATTACAACTGACGAATTAAACTGCTTTATGAGTTCTGCATCATATATACATATGCATCACATTCATACCGTCACTCCATTTATTACACACAAACTATAGTGATAAACTTGATGCACAAAACACAGTTAGCACAGTGAACGGATAACTCAGAAACATGCTGACAATGCCAGCACATAGACAAACAATATGTTGAGGGACCTATTTGACATTCTTTGAAACCTGCTAGGAATCTATTACTTTTTAAGTCCAAGGACTAAATTATCATTTTTGAAACTATATAAATACAAGGGTTAAAGTGCAATTATTTCAAACTACAAGTTTAGGGTTCTTTTTGTAATTTTTGAAACTTATTTTATAAAAAGAAATAAATATATATTTTTGAAATAAAAGTCTAGGGACCATTTGGTCATTTTATGAAACTCATACTCCAGGGACTATTATGGTCATTATTGAAACTATTTTAACTGAATAGTCTAACCGGGTTAACTTTCTTATAAAGGTTTTCTTCTTTAAACACTAACTCAGTTAGTGGATTTAACTGAATAGTACAGGGATCATTTATGTCAACTTTCGAAACTTCAGGGACCAATAATGTATTTTATAAGAAAGTATAGGGGCTGTTATTGTAACTTTTCGAAAGTTCAGAGACTATTTTTATACAAACTGAAACTACAGGGACCAAAGTGTAAATATTCAAAAATCGGATTAAAAAGGGGGTCTCCTGTGTTGAGAACCGGCCCTTGCATGATTCGAACCCGTGACCTCTCGGTTACAACCGCAACGCCTTAACCAGTTTATCCTCCTACTAGGAGCTGTTAGAATATGAAACTTAATTCGTTTTATACACTATCAAGAATTAATAATATTTAATTTATTTTAATTCAGAATAAAAAGGGTTTAAACCCAATCAAACCGGCCCCAAACCGACTCGAACCCGCGCCTCCCGCAAACAAGGCACGCGCACAAACCAACTGGTCTACCAGTTGGGATGTGTTAGATTATAGATTGTATTATATTTAAATACTCGTTAAAACAGATCTGATTATATATTCTCAGATCTGCAGGTCGCGGATTTCGACCAAAAACCACCAAATCCGACCAAAATCGATTTTTTCCACTTTAATCATCAACCACGAGTCCCCAACCCCATTGCCAACTCATTTAACCATTCAATCGACACATTTTCATGCCAAAACAACTGTAATTCGAACTTTAAAAAAAAATAAAAGTGGATCGATTCCACTATGAAATGTTGGATCTGAGATCGAATTGAACCAGTATATAAGTTCCTTAGATCACCACGAATCTCCTACACCCCTCACCATTAACAAACACTTCGAAATTAACCTTTGTTCAAACCTGCAACACTCGCCGGAGTTTACAGTCGCCGAAATTAGTCGAACCACCGTTCCATTCGATACCGGTTAGTTATTTTTGGTCCAATTTGTTTAATTTTGCTTATACAATGATTCCTCAAAGTTAATTTAATTATAACATAGAGTTTCTGAAGAATCACGGCGTTTGACTTTTAGTTTGACTCTGATTTGGGGAAGATGACTCATTTGATTTCTGTATATATTTTGAACAAACTAAACTATTGAACAACCATCAGGCCTAGCCCAGTGGTTGTGTGTGTTTGTTTCAATCATGCTGACCCGGGTTCGAACCCAGGAACAACCAAACATTCTAATCTTTTTATTTTTGACATTTTTTAACATTTCAATAATTTTTATAACATTATTATACATTGTTACTTTTATTAAAAATATAAAATCTGTCAAATTATTGATAAAACTAATTTTTATAATATTAAAACAGTTTATTATTAAATAATTAATAATAAATCGATTTTTAAGAAATAAATACTGAAATTTGCAGATTAATTATTTTAAGTGCTGATCTTTACAAAAATAATGTTGCTACTGATATTTTATATAATTTTGATATTTATATAAATAAATCAGTATTTATACTTAAAAATATAGTTTAATTTAATGTATTTAAATTATATAACTATATAAATTTTATCCAAACCACATAGTTACCATTTAGACAAAACCCTACCGAATCCTAGAGATTTAGGATTTCCAATTATCCAATTAAACATTATTGTTGATACATATCCCATATTGTTGCATGTTCAATCACTTAGAGTGACGTGGAATCTTATTTCCAAGAACTCTCACATTTGCATACTTGTTTGGACTTACTCGCAATCAAGGTGAGTTCATGTCCCCCTTTTCTCTTAACTGTTTTCAGTTTTATACTTCGGGGGTGGAATACATGTTACAACTATTACAGACATTTTTATACATGGTATGGTTAGCTTAAGGAAGGTTTTCTACTAGACTGTGAAGGGTGGGTACAACACTTAAGGCCATTAATCCTCGTCGTAGGACCGAGGGACATGAGTGATAGATCTATTTGGGTGTAGCGAGCCCACACCCATGAGGCCGGGGCGGCCCATAGAGGTGACTATGTCTTCCAGCCGGAAGCCCGGTACAAATTTGCTAGGTTTGAGTACTTCCTGCACCGTTTCACACAAACCATTGGCTTTGCAACCTATTGGTGATCTCTTTTTCCTTAATTGCTACATACCAGGGACATTTATACACTCAAGACATATTTTAAAGGCTTATACACACAGACTTACACATGAACTCGCTCAACTTTTTGTTGATTTTTCAAACTACATGTATTTCAGGGAACTAGCGGATCTGGCAGGGTATGCATGTGTCTAGCTGCGTTGAATAAAAGATGTCATCCAGAGTTGTGGAGTTTGAGAGGTGTAACCTATTCCTGGACGGGTTACATATCTCTAAATCTCGTCTTATCTAAAGTCTTTTGGTGTCTTATGAAAATGTTTTAAACAAGTTATGGTTTGTAACTTCTTTCAAGTGTCGATGTTTCTAAACAATGATGTTGTGATATTTTCTCACTTAAATTAATGGATGTACATCTCGTATTTTTTTTTTATCATATAGCATTGTTATGATTGTTGCGATGGTATTAAGAAGTCACACCAAATAAACCACGCTTCCGCAAAAGCCAGGGTGTGACATATTCGACTCCTTTAATCTGCCAACCTTTGATGAAGCATTTGCAGCTGCTCAAATGCTACTAGAAAGTGATAATGCTGTTGACTCATCTTTGGTGCTACCAATTGTTGTTGACCCTTAAGCTTCTACTTCGGTTAATAACATTGTTCAAAATGAGGAATTTGAAGATGCTGCTGATTTCAATAAGTCATCGAAAGATGATGAATACCATGATGCAAATGAAGGCACTTCAGCACCGGTTGCTCCCGTTCAAGGTGCTTCTGAAGCAACTCCTCATGAGCAAAGTGTAGACACTGCTGAAGGAAATGCATCCACCTCTACGCCTATGCCCGGTGTGGATTTGGTTGTCGATCTTAATCTTAACAATTTGGGTATCAATACTCGTGTTCCCGATGTTCCTGAATCGAGAATTCATGATACTCATCCGCAGCAGAATATTATTGGAGATGTCCAAAGCGGGGTGCAGACGTGTAATCAGCTGAGAAACAACCATAATGCTGGTTTGTATTAAGCCATTAGAGAATCTGGTCTTCAAAATGATTGATCCTTCGCGTGTTACGTTTCACAAGAAGAACCGAAGTCTTGGAAAGAAGCCTTAAAGGATAATTCTTGTGTTGAAGCCATGCAGGATGAACTGCGGCAATTTCAAAAGCTAGGTGTTTGGAAGCTTGTTGAAAGGCCGGAGAACTACAAGAAAATTGGCACACGTTGGGTTTTCAAATGCAAGAAGGACGATCGTGGAGTAGTCATTCGAAACAAGGCGAGATTGGTTGTTCAGGGATTTCGTCAGATCGAAGGCATTGACTACAATGAAGTGTATGCACCTGTTGCACGTCTGGAAGCTATTCGGATCTTTCTAGCTTATGCTTCATTTAAAGGATTAAAAGTCTACCAGATGGACGTCAAAAGTTCTTTCTTACACGGTGTGGTTGATGAAGAGGTGTACGTCGAACAACCTCCGGGTTTTGAAGATCCTATCATCCAGATCGGGTTTGGTTGCTCAACAAAGCTCTTTATGGTTTACATCAGGCACCGAGAGCTTGGTATGCAACCTTATCAAATTATCTGCTGGAGAATGGTTTTCGGCGAGGTCTTATTGATTGCACTCTCTTTATCAAAGAACAAGATGAAGATCTTCTGCTGGCACAGGTATACGTTGATGATATCATATTTGGTTTAACTAATGATTCTTTGTGCAGGCAATTCGAGCGTGTTATGCAAGAAAAATTCGAGATGAGCGTAACGGGGGAAATGAATTTCTTCTTGGGCCTACAAGTTCAACAAACCGAGTCTGGGATATTCATCCATCAGACAAAATATGTTGGTGACATCTTGAGCCGGTTCCAGATGTCTGATGCAACGCCCATTGGTACCCCACTTCCGTCGAATCACGGGATTACTCCGGATCTGAAGGGTGAAAGCATTAACTCTTCATACTATCGTGCTAAGATCGGATCTCTAATGTATCTCACAGCCTCGAGGCCTGACATCATGTATCCAACGTGCCTGCTTGCAAGATATCAAGCCAACCCGAAGGCCTCACATTTGGCAGCTGTTAAAAGGATTTTCCGCTATTTGAAGGGTTGCCCGGAGACCGGTCTCTGGTACCCTAGGGATGATAGCTTCGACTTGATCGCGTTCAGTGATTCTGATTTTGGCGGATGCAAAATCGACGGCAAATTAACAACAGCTGGATGTCCATTCTTAGGAAATCGCCTGGTCACGTGGCAGTGCAAGAAGCAAACCTGTGTTGCTACATCAACCTGTGAAGCAGAATACATTGCTGCCTCTAGTTGTTGCTCCCAAGTTCTTTGGATACAACAACAAATGCGCGACTACGGTTTTGAATTCCTATCTACTCCTATTTTTGTTGATAACAATGCTGCCTTATAGATCACTAGAAATCCTGTGCAGCATTCCAAGACCAAGCATATCTAAATTAAATATCACTTCATACTTGATTGTTTTGACAAAAGATTAATCGATGTTGTTAAAGTTCACATTGATCACCAACGTGCCGACCTGTTTACAAAAGCTTTTGATAAATCACGTTTTGATTATCTACTTTTGGTCAATGGCATTAAGGTGATACCTGAGTAAAACTTCTTTGGCTAATCGTTTTGTAAGTATTTTCTTAAAAACTCTAAAAATACAAAAAGATTTTCGTTTTCGTAACCTTTTAGCATTTTAGGGGGGAGTAAATTCAAGAAAATAAAAAAACATTAGAAAACCAAAAATCCAAAAATATGTCTTTATTTTCTGCCTTTAAGTTTAAAAAATTCAAAAATTAAAAAAAAATAGAAAACCAAAAATGAGTTTCTTGGATAAAGGGAGATGATGATATTCACTGGTGTGGTCGGTCAACATGTACAAAATGTAAAACAAAAATAGAGAAATGATAAGTATCTCTACTAACGATGTATCGGTAGGCTCACAATCAGACTAAAATGTGCAGGATGATACAAACCTAACAGACTTCAAGTCAGGTGGGAACCATTCATTGGCATATGGTCTTGGTACCAAAATTTCGTTTGAGAGATTGCCGAGGTTATGAGATATTCGGTCTTTATGCTGCTTATCATCCGGTTGTATCTTTTACCGAAAAATAACGGAGACGAAGTCTAGATCTTCCATGATACTATACATACGTGTACATATTGCATTCGACCTCAACAAGTGATCAACAATCACATGTCCAAACAAAATAAGTGATAAAATATCACATTTATCCGGGATTCAAGTTCGTCTCTTTGCTGTACGATGTACTGACCTGTTCACGGACTTGCTCCTGTGCCCTCATGCATATGAAAATCAAGTTCCTCATCAATAAGTGATTCTATCACATAGGGCTTGTTTTCAATCAAAAAATAAGTGAGTATCTCACATTCTTTTATACGGTCAAACAGATGATAAACAGTATACTCACCGGTAAGATGAACTCTCGCGCATACCTTAATACGGGAATGTGTCGTGAGTGGATGAACATCGACTTGTAAGTATAATCCTTACCGTAAATCGTGTCTCCTAATTATGATTACATCTGATCAGTTTGAGCTTATGTGGGCAACAATACCAATAATCGTGGTAGTATACTTATCCAAAGCTTTAAACCGAAACAAAAATCATGTTGACTAAGACCGTAAGCTGGTATGATTCCTTTCCTTGAAATTCGCAAAAAGATTGCCTTTTTACAGTTGTTTATTGCTTTTTATAGTCTTTCGTTAGTTTACCGCACTTTAAATTCTGTTTTAGTGTAGTTGTAAAGTTCATTTTTGAATTAGCCGAAGTTGTAACTTGGTGTTTTCTACCGAAAGCCTGAAACCTTCTTCATAAAATGTCCTTGCATTTGGTAAACTCAATCAAAATGGAAATCTGTTCAAATAAACAAAATATGTTCAAAGTGTGAAATTTTCAAATACTTAGTGAATTTTTGGGAACATTGTTGACGAAACACCTTTATGTCGACGAAACTCCTAGATGTCGATGAAAGTCCATGGTCAAAGTCAAGTGTTTTTAAACTTGGTCAAAATGGTCAAAATTGAATTTGGTTCACGACGAAACTCTATGTTTCGTCGAGGTCACGACGAAACTCACCTGGCCCTTTTAAGTTTTGTCATGGGCTCACTGTTCAAGCCTAAAACCAAGCCCAATCATGAGTTTCGTCGAGCCCACACTAAGTTTCGTCGAAGTTAGAGTTTCGTCGGGGTCATGAGTATATAAGGGGTCCCGGTTCTGTTGCAACATCACTTTTTCAAAACCCCATACCTATTCATCTTCCCCAACACTCCACACCCCATACCTTCCACCGACTCTCAAAACCCTTTCATTTTACCCAAAATTTTCAAGTAAATCAAGGTACTAACACTGATTGTTTAAATGTTTTGAAGCTTTTGAAACCCGTTGTTTTGCTTGAAACTTATTGACAAACCCTCAGAGACCCCTCTTTTTCGATTTCTCCATATGAACCGTTTCTTATTGTACTTATTTGTTGATAAAGTCTGTTAATAAGTGTTTATATGTTGATTTGATCCTTGATTTGGGTTGGGTTTCGGAAAACAAAAACAGGGGATGGGTATTTGTTTGAATGTTTAACCATTTGGGTGTTTTCCGGTCAAAACTCATATCGGTTTTGAATCTAGTTTCGTTTCGTGTTGTTTATGGTTAAATCAAAGTGTCAAAATTGTGATTGTGTGTGAATCGATCATCTGTTAACCGACTATCGACGAAACCCCTTTGATTTTGAAAAACCCCCAATGTCAACAAAACCGTAACTATTGACGAAACCCCATGAAGACGAAGCCTAAGTTTCTTTAAACTGTTGACGACAAAACCACTGTGACGAAACCCCTTTAAATTTGAACAACTTTCCTCGAAAGGATGTCGACGAAACTCCACTGGTCAACGCTCAATTCTGACTTTGTTTGACCAAGGGTGTTTCGTCGTGATGAAGAGAGTTTCGTCGAAGTATTGAAGTTTTCTCGTCCAGGACTTAGAAATTTTTCAAGTTTGGTGCCTTTCACAGAAGATGTGTATTTATATGTTAACTATCCTCTTGGCACTTGAACTTGCATAGACATATGTCTAATGCACATGTTATACCATTATGATTTATTGTGGATGTTTGCAATACAGATGGCACCAAAGGAGAGAAAACGCAAGCCCGCGATAAAGATAGAAAACAAACCGGAAGAACTTGTGATGTCCGAGAAGCGTCACAATATGATTGATTATCTGGATCCCGAAGGAAAGATCACTGAACTAAAGGAGATTACACAGTGGATTAGGGAGTCGCGGATTAATAAAATTGTCACCTTTTCAACTCCAGTTTACAAGTCACTCGTTAAAGCTTTCTGGAATTCTGCAAGCGTTGTCCAAGTTGATGGAAATGAAGTCATTCAAGGGCAAGTGAATGATCTGAACGTGACTGTCTCACCGGAAATCTTGAACACTATTTTAGAGCTGCAAGACGATCCGGATGCTCCGTCCTCTATACCAATCATGTGTACTCGTGGCTGTTTATTACGAATGAAGTGTATTGGTGACATCTTCAGTACTCAAATTAACAAGGGAGATTTGCCGTTGCGTTACAAGTTCCTGTTGCACGTTCTTATTCAGTGTATCAGCAACAGACGTGCAGGATATGATATGGCAAACAATGATCTTGTTGGTCTCATGGTGGCATTGGTGCTTAACAAACCGTTTAGCATCTCAATGTATATCTTTGCCAATATGAAGGAGAACTTGATGAGAACTGGTTGTCGAACATCTGGGAACAAATTCTGGATGTATCCTCGTTTTCTACAGATGATCATGAATGTTCAGCATCCCGGTCTTCCAAAAGCCGACAACAACATCCTAAAAATAAAAGCTATGATCGAGAATTCATTAAGGATATTCAAGGGGCTTGCAGTCAAGAGATACACAGAAAGCGAGCCGCCTAGGAAGTTAATCGGTGCTCTTGGAAAACCCGACTACATCGCTCCAGCATATGACAAATGGCGTCATGATGACAGCCAATCTGATGAAGAAGAGCCGGAGTTAAAGAAGAAGATGGTAGAAAAGTTTGGTCGAACGGATACTAATTCATCTGACAGTGATAGTGATGGTGATGACGAAGGTGGTGATGGTGGTGATGCAGGTGCTGGTGCCGTTGGTATATCTGGTTCTGGTGTATCGTCTGCTGGTGCAGGTGGTGGTACATCAGCTGGTAATGATGAGGAGGATACTGAATCGGATGACAATCCACCTGAGCCTGGATATGAAGTTTATTATGATGAACGAGGTGTGAAAAGGATCAGGAGGATTAGGCGAGAAGATGACGACGCTGAATACGTTCCTTCGGATACCGAAGCTGAACGCATGAAGAAGAAACAAACGGTTATCCGATGAAAGAAGAAAGCAAAGAAGAACATCGGTTCCTCGTCCGTTCAACCATCCGTTCCACAACAAGAACCTACACAAGAAGCGGAAATGGATCCAAACCTTGGATTCACGGCCGCTAAAGCTGCTGATATGGTGCCGTCTCCTCCAAGGTCTACAGAACCAGCTCCTGTAGTGGGTTCAACTCCTTAAACTCCTACAGTGACTCCTCAAGCTCTGACTCGCTCTATTGCATCGACGATTCGTGCAACTACATCGCAGCCGACCGCAGAGATCAGATAGACTATCTTTTCTCAGATGAATCAAGATGAAAAGGTAAACTTCCTATTCTCTCAACTGCAAGCTGCTGTAGGTCAAATCAACAGGCAAACGGAAGTGATCAATGTTACAAGAGCAGACTCGATCAAACATCAGTTGGAGATAAATAAGTTGAATTCCAATGTTGATCGACAACAAGCAGAAACACTCGGCAGCAAGCTGAGATAGAGCAATTGAAGGCAGAAAATGCTAGTTTGAAAGCTGAAGACGAAGTGAGAGAGCGACAGTTGCAACAGATGCGAGTGGCGGACAATACTCATGGTATAGAAATGAACCGTATGAAAGAAAGCAACTCCAAACTTCAGAAGTTGGTCGAGTCTCTCAAAGAAAGGCATGACTATATGAAGGAGTGGTACGATTCTCGAAACACCACGATAGCTGATGGGGTCAAGAAAATAACTGAAAGCTCTGAGATTGTTAGAAAGCGGGTCAATATTCTGTGGAATGATCGATGTAAGCAACAAGAAGTGTTGAAGAAAAAGGATCATGACTCAGAGGATCAGGTGAACCCCGACCCTTCTGCCACATCAGAGTAACCGCCAGCAACTACCTCTTCTCAATTGATTGTCTTCACACCTTCGCAGCTTGGATCTGCTCAAGGAACCTCCAGTGGAACCGTTGAAGAAATACAACAACTTGAAAGCAGTTCTTACATTGAAAGCTCTCTACCTGGTACATCTTATATTCCTAGTACAGCTGATCTTGCTTTGCAGGCTGTTCATCCTATTACTGGTGAAATTCTTGAAGAGGGAGAGATTGTTGCGGATCTTTCACACGAACAGCTGTTTGCCTTGAACGAAATGAAAACAATTGAAGATTCTGTGATCGATCAAATGCCGGTTGAACCAGAGACTACAAATGTTGAAAACATTGAAGAGATTGTGTTTGAAGGCGAATCCAGCAAATCAACTTATGTTTGTGCTGACGGAATGGAGTTTGATCTATTTGATGAAGAATGGATGAAAGAAAATCAAGAAGACATTGATGAACAATTGAAGAATCGTACTTCTTCTGATAATCCGACTGATTCATTTCAAGAATGGAGAAAATTTTTCTTGTCAAAGATTGAAAGGCCTACGCCTCCCGAAGCACAGGTTGATTTTCTGCAGTTTGAGAAAGTTAAGCCGCATGGAAAAATTCTGAGCTGGATGTTCGTCAAGGAAATCCACTACGTTGCAATCAAGCATGAATATGGTATCCAGTACTTCAGTTCACTGCTGAGCATATTGTCCTTACCATTCTACGACGTTGCAACTTTGACGAAGCTTGAGCTCGTTAATCGGTCAAACTTCGAAGGAGCTACGTTGTTTGCTCGAAAGATAAAGATAAAAAAAGGACAGGATGGAAAGACGAGTTGTACAAGCCACAATTTCCAATATATCAACAGATCAAGTTCACATTAGATCCAGCGACCAACACGACTCGATACAAGCTTATCTATCAGCCGGCGAAGGTCTTGAACAAGATACCGTTGATGCCTATGGAACAGAACTTTCTTGAAGAAATGGCATTGTGGTGTTACGACTCAGATACTCATGAAGCGGTGATCGTGTTTAAAGACAAGGACACACATCAAGCGCTAACATTCCAACGCGTCGCTTGTTATTGTTTTAACCGAGGAATTCATGCCGGAAGCACCTGGACGCTGAAACACTAGAGACGGAAGATTGAAGACCGAAGACAGTAACATACAAGGGGGAGTTTGTTGATGCATATTTCGTGTCTGTAACTTGTCTTTATTAGCGTTATAATTTACGGTCTTTTATGTTATCGAGTCTGTATTCGCCGTCGACCTTAGTTGGATATCCTCCTATCTTTCTATGGTCCGACAAGTTTGTCTCGTTTGTTATGTAATGGTTAAATGACTATGCATGTTGCATATTTGGGTAGTCAATGTTTGTTTGTGTGTTTATTATGTTTGCTGCAAACTGTCTAACAGTTTGCAGCCAAACAACTTGTGCAGCTCTCGACGAAACTCCATGTTTCGTTGAGTACAGGCATGACGAAACTCCCTTATGGTTATAACTCCTAGTTTCGCCGTGAACAGTGACGAAACTCCTAGATTTTCGTCAACTGTGATGTTTCGTCAGGCCCAATTGATGTTTCGTCAAGCCCATGTGATGTTTCGTCAACTGTTGGGCCTGGGCTGCCTATATAAACACATCATTGTTTCACACTGAAACTATGAGAGCATACCCACTGAAAGATTACTGTCAAACATTGTGTGTATTTGTTTGAACCTTGTTCTCATCTAATCGATTGACTGTGATTCATTGGTTACTTTGTGTTGTTATCATTATCTGTGTTTGGTTTGGCATCGTCACGGGGATTCCGCACTCGTGACCGTGTTTGTGATAAACAAGGGTTTGGTTTCGTTAATCGATCCTCCGAGAATCGGGACCTACAATTCCACCTAAATATATGTATTATTTCTTCTATCCCGACACATAGGATATAAGTATCTTCTATCCAATATAGGATAAGTGTTTAGGGTATCGATTGATGAGGCTTCAAAAAAATAACGAACCATGCAAGACTATAAAAATGATCTTGAACCGTCAAAGGTTTTTTTTCGGATTAGAGAATCTGATGGAATCTAATGAAATCTGATGAAAATCTGATGAAATATCAGAAAAAAAATCTGAAGAAAGATTTTTTAAAAGAAATTCTGATGGAATCTGATGACATCAACAGAAATTCTGATAGGTTTTTTTTATACCAGAAAATCTGATAAACGCATAAGAAATCATCCGAAAATCTGACGAACGCATCAGAAATTCGGATTTGTTTTGTGATAAGAGGGAATAAGTAGAGTTTTAGAGATATCACTTACACATGCTTTTCTGGTGCAACTCCAAGTCTTTGTTCTTTTCTTCAAGAAATATTTTGTGAAACTTTTTAAAAGATAATAGTAATTATTGATTTCTAAAATTTTACACAATTTTTTTTCTCTTTTAATTATTATCATTCCCTTTTTTTAAAGATTAACTAAACAGAATTTGGAGTTATTTCATCAGATAAGATACAAATAAACTTTCTTTTATCAGAAATATTCTTTTTATATGTCAAAATTTTTTTTTCTGATAAACTAACGTTCATTTATCTTTGTTTAACTCTTTTTTTTGTGTTTTCATATCCTTTTTCTACACCTCTTTTCATACTAGAAAGAAAAAAAAATATTAATAGAGATAATAATAATAATAGTAATAAAAGCAATAACAAAAGAAATGAAAATAACTGAAAAAAATAATAATAACTCTTCTACATACTTTATTTTTTTTAGATCTGCAAAAAAAAAAAAAGATTTTTCTTTTTACCTTTGGCACATCATGAATATACGTGTCTCTTACAGGAGCAAGGGATCTTGGAAATGATTTATCCCATCTGCTCTGATACCACTTGTTGGTCCCAGTTTGCAATCCTGTTCGAATGATTCATCTTTCTTCGATCGTAGAGACGGGTGTTTGTGAAATATATAAGCATTCAGCGAATAAAATATAGAGATAATGAGAGTGGGGTTTCTTCAATGATTAATTCTATAAATAAATGTATCAATTTATGAACACAAGAATTAATCTTTGTTTGGCGGAATCAAACAAAGAAGAAGAGGTCGGTCCGAGAATAAACTCGAATCTTGAATATCACCCCTTGGAACAATCGGGGGGGGGGGGGGGATTTCTCATGAAAAATCTATATTAAAAATATTACTACACAGGACACACATAATTCCTACGAAGGAATTATGTATTTATAGAGAATTCCATGTGCCTATCTTAAATGTGAATGGTTGATAGGATGTTGGTATGTGTGCCAAGAGTCTCTATCTTCTTTATTCACCAACTTGCATTTCTGATGAAGCTATTCACATATTAATATATTTTCCTTTTCTTTTATGTGAAAGCTTTTCAGATATTTGAGATTCTTTTCTGATGAAATGCTTTTCAAAAAGGAAAGATTCCCTTTCTTTTTCTTATGGAAGCCTTTTCATAGAAAAAATATTTTATGTGTTTATAAAATATATTATCTTATTAACACAACTCTTTGACTTTGTATCTTGTAAACTCCATAATGTTCCGCTAACATTTTGAAGTCTTGTTATTTTGTCGTGATCTTTAATCAAAGAATTTGAAGATTGATTTTTTTCTTTCTCAATCTTCATATTTAGTGCTTCTGGGACGGTTCGTCGGTCGGTTCTTGTTGATGGAATCAATTCTAAGTAAGTTAAACAATTTTCAACAAAAAATACAATAAAGTTTCCTAACAGTCCCCCCCTATTTGTTGTTGAAAATACAAACAGCGTATTTATACTTAGAAATAGAAAATAAACTTGTTGAAGATGTATCTTTCTTTTCTTCTTGTCACGTTATCATGTAGGCACCTTTTTAGTGATATTCGTTAACTGTATCTTCAGCATATTAGCATGAATGTTTATTTGGAAAACGTTCAACTTTTTATGGATGATCATCTGATTATATTTCATTACTTGTTATAATTCTTCACCTCGATTTGTAATTCCACCTAAATATGTGCATTATTTCTTGTATCCCGACACATAGGATATAAGTATCTTATATCCAATATAGGATAAGTGTTTAGGGTATCGATTGATGAGGCTTCAAAAAAATAACGAACCATGCAAGACTATAAAAATGATCTTGAACCGTCACGTGTTTTTTTCGGATCAGAGAATCTGATGGAATCTAATGAAATCTGATGATGGAATCTGATAGAATCTAATGGAAATCTGATGACATCAATAGAAATTTTGATAGGTTTTTTTTATACCAGAAAATCTGATAAACGCATCAGAAATCATCAGAAAATCTGACGAACGCATACCATACAACACAACGTCGCTCTTCGGAGCTCTACCGGAGCTACGTCGGAGCTGATGGTGCTGTTTCCAGCGCCGCCGCGCCACCGCCATACACGGTGGTCTTCGACGGCCTTCATCGGAGAGCGAGAGGATCATAGAGAGAGAAGAGAGTCGATCATACCATTGTTACTCGTGGTCACCGGGCTTGCCACGGTAACACCCAAGTGCCACCGGAGGTCACCGCATCCTCTCACCACCAGCACAAGACGCCCTTCTCTGTCGTCAGTAGCGCCGCCGCCCGCGGTGGTGCTGCCGTCACCGTTGTGCTAATGCTTTGCCGACGCTGTCATCACGATTGGTGGTCGGTCGGCCGTTCGTTCAACAGAGAGAGAGAGAGAGATGAGCGAGATTGGGGAGAGAGCAGTGAGGGTTTTGGAGTGAGGGGTAGATGAGGTGTGCTTGTCGGAAACCGAGATCAGGTGGCCGGATTTTTTTTTGTGGGGAGAAGATGGGGGCTAGGGTTTTTGTAAAAATAGGAAGGTGGGGAAAGTTAGGGTGTTTTATATGACAGGGTTTTGTGAGTGGGTTGGGCTTGGCCCATGAACACGAACTCATTAGGTGCCATGACCCGTTAAACAATACTGATCATTTTAAATGGATAATTAAATATAACTATTGATATCTACACGCGTGTGTTCAAGTTAATTGCACTTGGCTCGGGTCATCGGTTGAATGGTACGTTTATCTTGTCGCGGGTTATTACTTAATAATAGTAATGTTGGTGATAATAATAATGATAAAATAAGAATAATTAAATACCTTCTCCCGACAATTAGGGTCAAGAGTACGGGTTGTCACATTCTCCCCATGTTACACGAATTTCGTCCTCGAAATTTAGGCAAAGTCAAACGTCACGCTCTATATGTATACATAGGCTCCATTACCATACGTAGATACAAGTAGTTTCACGAAAGTCCACAAAACGAACATGTAAGCCACACATCACATAAGGTCACATAGCACTTAAAAATCGCGTAGCATTAGATTCACAGAGTTTGTACGTATTTCACATAGTATAGATTTGCACAAAATTAATTATAACATAAGGATGAAATCACACAGGAAACCCGAAATGTCACATTATCCCCAAGTTCAATGAAATTTCGTCCCGAAATTTTTATCGCGCAACCACTGACAAGCTAGTATGTTTAAATGTTTGCGTGGGGCGTCACATCATCCCCTTGTTGGTTTGAAATTTTTCCCGAATTTCAGTTGTAGCCTTAGTGCTGGAAGTATTGTTTGTAAACGACTGGGGATACATGCGCATCATCTGGTTTTTCCCGTTCCCAGGTAGACTCTGGGCCACGACGCGAGTTCTAACGAACTAGGTCTATTGGTGTTATACTACGCTTAGACGGTTTTGATTTCTTGTTCATCGATCTCAACCGGTCCCTTAACGAAGTGTGGTTGGTTGTTGATCATGAGTTCCTAAAGAGAACAACAGACGTTTCATCTGACAGACATTTCTTCAAATTAGACACGTGAAAGACGTCGTGTACCGCACTCATCTCTTCAGGCAGGCTTAGTCTGTAAACTACTTTACCTATCCTTTCGGTAATTTCGAATGATCCAACGTATCGCGGATTAAACTTGCCCCGTTTGCCAAAACGTACCACACCCTTCTAGGGTGGACTTTTGTTGGACTCTGTATGCCCAAGACACATATTAAATTGATTTGGCTAGTACGTTATGATCAAGTCGAGTCATACCCAATAACAAGCTAGACAAACACTTATAATATTTATTTGTGATATGATCAACCAAATAAATTGTAGGATCGATATACGACCTGAATGTGTGACACCTGTGTCACTACAACCATCAAACAAATACCAAACCAATGAAATATTATATTTCATACTTGGGATTTGTAAAAATATGTGTATCATTTGCACATATCAATTCTTGTTCGATTTCTAGCCTTAAATCGCTTTCTGGAAGGTTATACGCACACTGATACGTAAATATAACCAGTTTAATGCAACGAACACTCCGGAATAGTGAAATAGGCTTAACATACCTTAAATAACCTTCACATAACTTAGAAATAAGGTTTGGATGGTTTGGTGTGTTGAAATCAAGTTTATTCGATCGTAGGGACTAATTGTGTCAAACTGCGAAACTATACCGATTTTTATAGTAACGAACATTCTGAAACTTGATCATAAGTTAAACATACCTTAAATATCCTTTATATAGCTTAGAAATAGGCTTTGAGGGGTTCGGTATGCTAAAATAAACTTTCTTGATCAATAGGGACTAAAAGCGTCAAAAAGTGCACAAGTTTGCATTTTCACGCATATCTTACGTTCTGAATACATCCGGACATCCAATAATTTATGTAAGCATTAAAATATTTTATTTTAGTGTTTGGCATAAGAAAAATCCATTCGTCGCTTAGTTTGGATCGTTTTTGCGTTCGTTACGACTTCCGTCGTAATTAACCAAACAACGCAACCGTACGGCCAAACAAACCAACATCCGAGATATTTTTGAGCATATTTTGAGTTCCCTATACCTTAACTTCATTTTAGAACCTTGAAATGAGGTTAACGGGCCTTAAACATGTCGGAAATGAGCTTGAACCATAACAGGGACCATTTCTGCAATTTCTGAAAGTTATTTGCTGATCAGAAGGCCCAGGCGGCCCGCGTAAGCCCCCATTAAACCTTACGCGGCCCGTGTGAGACTACCAGATGTGCAGAAAGTTGATTCCAGCCATTTCCAGCCTATTTCAGCTGCTTGTGAGTGTTGCAAATGGTATTTTAGATACTATGGGCCATTCTAGGGGTGCCCAAGGTTTCACAAAACAAGGGGCACACATGTACGGTTGACATCAAGGCATGGTTTTCGATGAACGGTCTTAACGGTCCTAAGAAATCTATAAATACCCCCCACCCCTTTTGTTGCAACCCACTTGATTTCTGAGATTTTCTCTAAGTTGAAGTGTGAAACACTTCATACCTGAGAAATACTTGGAAAATCAAACTTGTGGGGACCCTCTGTAAGTATTCTTTCGTTCTTTTCATTCGTTTTAGCGTTAAAGTCAAACTTTGTTTGACTTTCTGCATTAACCAGTTTATGGTCAATGCGAAGTTCGTTTGAACTTCATAACGTGAGCGTAATCACGATCGTTATAGTCCCTAGTGACTATACCTACTGATTACCACATTATCTAGGCTCAGTGACGAGTCGTAGTTTCGGCCAAAATGCGTATTCTTGCGTATTTTGTAACCAAACTACTTCTAGGTATCAAAACCGTTTGTTTTGATATATACCAAACCTGTTTTCTAACTTAACTAAACATGTTTTGGCATGTTTAGCTCGTCACTTTTAGATTAGCGCTTATATACAGTCGTAAGTCAAGCGGTATAAACAACCGCTTAGACTTACGGACTAGACCCGTTTGGTCGATCTTTAGGATCCTACCAAACACATTAGGTGACCATAGTTGTATAGGGAATAACCTTCCGAGGTTATATGTCACACCCCCAAAATCCACCATGCGGAGTACCACCTCTTGGAGGCGTGACGTGACCAGGATCGAGCCACCAATCAAATTGAACCACGTAATTAAGTAAATATAACCAACCATAATACAATTGGTGACCAAAAGGAAATTAACCAAGTTTAATTTAAACAGCGGAAGCATAAGACGTTAAATCAAAACATAAGTTCGTAGTTCATAAGTTTAAAGACCCAAAACATAAGTTCCATAAGTTTATAAAGTTTAATTATTAAGTACGGGACATAACAATCCGCATCCTACAATGACCTCCTCCTTGTGCAAGCTCCAAAGCATCTAACAACCTGCAAAGCATGTAATAATGAGTCAACAACAAAGTTGAGTGAGTTCACGGTTGGTTGTCCATTTTAGAGTTGTTTCCAAAAACGTAGTTTAATCTTAATCAGCTATCCAGCCGTGGGGGTTACCCCATAGTTCGAAAACGTTTATTATTTAATCATCCCATGTCCACCTTCCCTGGCTATCCAGCCCGGCACTCCGGCCGTGGGGGCTACCCCATTATTTAAACTACCAGACTCGTTTATCATATCGACTACTAACGAAAATTAATGGTGCCCTAGCGTCGGTGTCTATCATCACCGACGTGCCATAGTCCATTAGTACACACCCATCCGACTGACCCGGTGTGAGGTTTGTTAAACCTAATAGCGCTATTAACTAATGACCCGCTCGCCATAGCCTCGGCGATTAAGTCGATATAAAAAGGGAGGGACTTCGCTGATAGAGTTCTAGTCCAGTAAGTCTAAGTACGTCCCAAGGACGAGGAATTCACATTCCTGAACGCGTCCCAAAGGACGAGGAATCCCTATTCCTGAACCCATTCCCATTCCCACCGGGAATTTACCATGCTTTGTAGAAAAGTGTGAACTCACCTCGGTTGCTCGGTTTGACTCTCAAAAATAGCTAACAGTCCAGGTCGGTCAATCACGTCCTAATATGATTAACAGTTAGTCATTTAGTGGTTTTCAAATAGAGCACAAAGTTCCTACACGTATCTATCACATAACATGCATCACTTTAACGGCTTATGCCCATATAAGCTTCCCATCTATTCCCGTTCATAAGCAAACATATGACATTTCACATAACACTATTATTGACATATAACATGTTAGATTGTTCTCAGATAACCTACCCGACATTTAGACGCGCAAATCACTACTTATGTCGTTTCAGCTTTAATCTTCAAAACTGGGCTATTTTCGGGGATTTTAATAAAATACTTAAATTATTCCAAAAATTCCCAACTTTTTACAGAAGGGAGAGAGTGAGGATGGTGAAGTGAATTTGTAGTGAGAGAGTGTGATATGATGATATGGTGATCTCTAGCCCAACCTACATGTAATCATTCATATTTCTTGGCAAGTGCAACAAATAAAGAGGTCCAATCAAAATTAAAAGGAATATTTAGTTGGGGATTTGGTGATGATGAGGTGGGTCCCCTATGTGAGCCAAAAATATGGAGGGGGGGGGGGTTAATTGAAAATATTTTGGTGAAAGGTGGGTAAATAATAGTTAGATTCCAAGTATATACTTACATGTTTTAGTTAGTTGATATCTAGTGGGTGTTATGGTATACGGGGACCATAACTAGCCAAGAAATAATAACTAAATGTGTTTGACAAATATTTGGTGTCCCGGGTAATGTCCGGTTGTTTGGTCGGATACTATTCCGTTAAAATGTTTAATTGTTCCGTAAGGTGTCTTATATATATATTTTTGTAACACAATTAATTCCTAACACTTAGGATGAATGTTCAGGACCATTTAGTAAATTTTCTGCACATGACTAGTAGGTTAACAAGCACATGTAAGTATGACACAGTAATCAGGAAACAATTAAGTAATTCAACACAGTCACTAAGCACTTTAATTATCATTAAATAATCGTACGGATACATGTAATTACGAGGGTTGTCAAATTCTCCCCCTATTAAGAAAATTTCGTCCCAAAATTTAGCACGTGGTTACTGAGGAAGCTAGTTAAGTTGCGGTGTTTACTGGTTTTCCTGGGGTGTCACATCATCCCCCCGTTGATTTGGAATTTCGTCCCGAAATTCTGCAGTAGCTTCAGTCTCAGTAGTGGTTGCATTTTTCTTAAACAGCTGGGGATACTTGAGTTTCATTTGGTCTTCTCGTTCCTAGGTATACTCTGGGCCACGACGGGAATCCCAACAGACTCGAACAAGAGGTATCCTGGTACGATTGAGAATCTTAACATCTCGATCAGTAATTTCTACTGGTTCCTCGACGAATCGTAACTGGTCGTCGATTGTGAGCTCCTTCAAGGGAACTATGAGGGTCTCGTCTGACAGACACTTCTTCAGATTAGACACGTGGAAAACATTGTGAACTCCGCTGAGTTCTTCAGGTAGATTTAACTTGTAGGCGACTTTGCCAATTTTCTCAATGATTTTGAACGGTCCGACATAACGTGGGTTGAGTTTGCCTCTCTTGCCAAAACCAACTACACCTTTCCAAGGTGAGACTTTGAGTAGCACCCGATCCCCAACCTGGAACTCGAGTGGTTTCCTGCGCTTATCAGCGTAGCTTTTCTGACGGTCACGAGCTGCCGCCATTCGCTGTCGTATCTGAGCAATCCTCTCAGTCGTGTCTACCCCAAGTTCTGGGCCTGTGATTTGGCTGTCACCAACTTCTGCCCAACAAAGAGGTGACCGGCATTTACGTCCGTACAATGCCTTGAACGGAGCGGCCTGGATACTAGTGTGGTAACTGTTGTTGTATGAAAACTCCACTAACGGGAGGTGTTTTTCCCAGCCATTACCAAAATCAATTACACATGCCCTAAGCATGTCTTCAAGGGTTTGGATGGTGCGTTCAGATTGCCCATCCGTCTGTGGATGATATGCGGTGCTCATGTCTAATCGAGAACCAAAGGACTTGTGCATAGCTTGCCACAGTTCTGATGTAAAAAGCGAGTCACGATCAGAAATGATGGAGGTTGGCACTCCGTGCCTTGATACTACTTCCTTTAGGTAGATGTCTGCTAGAGTGGAAAACTTATCCGTTTCCTTGATAGCCAGGAAATGTGCAGACTTAGTCAGTCGATCCACGATCACCCAAATGGTATCATTTCCACGTTGAGATCTAGGCAGGCCAGTAACGAAATCCATGGAAATTTGCTCCCATTTCCATTTCAGGATCTCTGGTTGTTGAAGTAGGCCTGATGGTTTCTGGTACTCGACCTTGACCCTGTCACAAGTCAAGCATTTGCTGACGTAGGTTGCTATGTGGGCTTTCATGCTGGGCCACCAGTACGTAGTCTTGAGGTCGTGGTACATCTTATGCGAACCAAGATGTACCGAATAACGAGACTTGTGTGCTTCATCCATCACAAGTTCGCGTAAGTTTCCGTAAAGTGGAACCCAGATGCGCCCTGTTACATAGTAGGCGCCATCTTCCTTTTGTTCTAGCCGCTGCCTCGATCCTCGTAAGGACTCAGGCCTGATGTTCTCTGCTTTCAATGCTTCGACCTGAGCATCTCGTATCTGGGCGGGAAGACTCGAGTGAATGGTAAGCTGTAACGCACGTACACGCTTAGGTATAGTATCCTTTCGACTGAGGGCGTCAGCCACAACATTGGCTTTGCCCGGATGATACTTGATGGCGCATTCATAATCATTCAAGAGCTCGACTCATCGGCGTTGCCGCATGTTTAACTCCTTTTGCTTGAAGATATGCTCAAGACTCCTGTGATCGGTGTAAATGGTGCACTTGGTACCGTACAGGAAATGTCTCCATATCTTAAGGGCGAAAACAACTGCTCCCAGCTCCAGATCGTGAGTAGTGTAATTCCTCTCATGAACTTTAAGTTGGCGCGATGCGTAGGCAATGACCTTGTCACGTTGCATCAACACGCAACCAAGTCCTTGGATGGAAGCGTCGCAATAAACCACAAAATCATTTGTGCCTTCAGGCAATGAGAGGATAGGCGCGCTACAAAGTCTATCTTTTAAGTGCTAAAAAGCGGATTCCTGTGCATCACCCCAACGATAGGTGACACCCTTCTGAGTCAGTGAAGTGAGAGGTTGCACAATCCTTGAGAAATCCTTGATAAACCTTCTGTAATATCCTGCCAAACCCAAGAATTGGCGGATTTCTGTTGGTGTGCGGGGTGCAGGCCAGTTCTTGATCGAGTCAACCTTAGATGGATCTACATGAATCCCATCCTTGTTTACCACATGGCCTAGAAAGTGGACTTCGCGAAGCCAGAAGTCACATTTCGAAAACTTGGCATACAACTGCTCTTTTCGAAGAAGTTCCAGAATAAGCCTCAGATGTTGCTCGTGTTCCTCCTGACTCTTAGAATAGATCAGGATGTCGTCGATGAACACTATGAGAAACTTATCCAGGTAAGGCTTGCACACTCGGTTCATGAGATCCATGAAGACCGCAGGTGCATTCGTTAATCCGAAAGGCATAACTAGAAACTCGTAATGGCCGTAACGAGTTCTGAATGCCGTTTTGGAGACGTCCTCATCTTGGACTCTCAGCTGATGGTATCCCGATCTCAAATCAATCTTAGAGTAATAGCTCGACCCTTGCAACTGGTCGAACAAGTCATCTATACGTGGGAGAGGATAACGATTCTTCACGGTCACCTTGTTAAGTTCGCGATAGTCAATACACATTATGAAGGTACCGTCTTTCTTCTTCACAAACAAGACTGGAGCTCCCCAAGGCGAAGAGCTAGGACGTATGAAACCCTTTCCCATGAGTTCTTGTAATTGCGTGGACAGTTCTTCAAGTTTCGATGGAGCTAGACGATAAGGTGCTCGAGCTATGGGCGCTACTCCAGGAGCTAGCTTGATTTGAAACTCGACTTGATGATGAGGCGGTAGACCAGGTAATTCCTCAGGAAATACCTCATGAAAGTCGCGTACAATAGGTATGTCTTCTATCGTCCTTTCTTCCGCGGATGGATCAGAAACGAGGGCTAGCATAGCGGTGTGGCCCTTTCGCAAACACTTCTGGGCCTTAAGGAAAGAGATGATGCCTACGACAGCACCACTCTTGTCGCCACGAATCACGAGGGGTTCTTTACAAGAACGAGGGATGCGGATAATCTTCTCGTTGCAAATAATCTCCGCTTGATGTTGGGATAGCCAATCCATCCCAATAACAACGTCGAAACTACCCAGAACGATAGGAATGAGGTCGATAGAAAAGGTCTGATCGGCAAGGACGAGCTTGCAACCCTTAACTACATGTGTAGCCTCTAAACTTTTACCATTCGCTAACTCTACGATGTGCTTGGTGTTCAAAAGTGTTGGAGTACGCTTAAGCATCTGACTAACTTTTAAGGATACGTAGCTAGTATCGGCACCCGAATCAAATAAAATAGTAACAAAGAAATCATCCAGAAGAAACTTACCCATCACAACGTTGGGATCGTTCCTTGCATCACCCTGACCAATCACGAACACACGACCCCTTGCCCCATTACCATTGTTGTTTCCCCCATTGCCGTTTCCATTCCCCTGATTGTTGTTGTTCTGGTTCTGATTTAGCTGGGGGCAGTCTTTTTTGAAATGGCCCTCAGCACCACATTGAAAGCACCCTCTGTTGTTACCTTGTTGTTGCTGCTGCTGGCGTTGATTTGGTGGGGCTTGCTGATGCTGCCGGTTCTGATTCGCTGGACGCTGACTCCTGCAATCCCTTGCAACATGACCAGGCTTGTTGCACCGATGATAGTTTCCTTTACTACATGGCCCGCTGTGGTGCAAGTGGCAACGATTACATTTGGGGTGATTCCCCTTGTATCCACCCTGCCCTTGATTTCCAGAAGGCTGCTGACTGGGGCTCCTATGGTCCTCAGTCCTTCGTTGCTGAGACTGAGACTGAACAGAGGTAGAGCCTTTGCCCGAATTTCCATCCCATTTTCGCTTGTGATCATTGGGGTATCAGTAGTAGTGTGATCATTGGGGGTATCAGTAGTAGCAGCGCTAATACGTTTGGGCAGCCTGTTCTGCTCAACTGCCTGATCGGTGAGACGATGAGCCAACTTGATGATTTGCTGGATGGTGCCAAGATTAGCTGAGGTTACGTGACTCTGAATCTCTGGTACAAGACCCTTGAGGTACAGCTCAATACATTTAATGGGAGGGTCCACCATTGTAGGACACAAGATGGCCAGCTCGTTTGACCTCTTCGTGTATGCCTCGATCTCAGACCCCGTCATCTTCAAATTGAAAAATTCCACCTCCAGCTTGTGGATGTCGTCGCGATTGCAGTACTCTTATTTGATCAGTTCCTTGAAGTCATTCCATGGGGTGGCATTAGCAACAGCCAACCCAAGCAGTTGAACCTGTGCTTTCCACCAGGTTAACGCAGCACCTTCGAGGGTTCCAGTAGCAAATTTCACCCTACGATCTTCAGGGCATTCACACATCTCGAAAACAGACTCGAGCTTCTCGAATGTCACACCCCGACCACGTAAAACAACAAAACGTGGCGGAAACGTCGAGGAGTGTTGTAACAGAATTAATTGTTTCACAACCATGGAAATTAAAGTTACGTTTTATTTATCAAACAAGAGAGTTACATTGTCTTAAAACAAGAAACAAAGAGTACATAACATAATTAAACTAGTTCTTGCTTCGTTTTAAGTTACTAAGGCACAGGTCCGCCTAAGTGTGTCTCGATCATCCTATGCAACAGCTCCTGAAAACACATGTGAAAATAGGTACGTCAGCATAAAAATGCCTGTGAGATACATAGGTTTGTGAAAATAGGATTCATGACTTGAGTTTAAAGAAACTGTTTAATAAAAAGTAGCCATGAATCTTGTTGAGTGTTCCCTTTCATAAATCATTTGAAAAGTGATAAATAAACCAAATGATATATATGTATAAAAGAATAATGCATGGTTAAGTGAATAACCATTTAAAATGGGTTTGTATAAGTTAAGTTATTTGTAAAACGATGTTTATGTGAAGATGGTATTGTAGATGTAATATGTCTAAACTGAAATGGTTTAAATAACGCTACGATATGTAATACCATAAAAGCACTTATATATAGGAAGTACCAGTGGCGTATCCACCATGTTTTTATCGTATTACACGTCGCCTCGTTACTTAAATCACTTACCCAAACAACCACCAAGATGAAATGTTTAATCAATTGTAGAAATGTTTATGTATGGTCAAATACAGTTCACACGGTTCAACAGTTACAAATGGTTCATATAATCAAATGGTTACAACAGTTCACATAGTCAAATAGTTATAAACGGTTCAAAATGTAATATAATGTGTTCATATGCTGGATGGGCATATGCAACAAAATGTAATGTAAAACAATGTGTCCATATGTTGAGTAAACATATGCAACTAATGTAATGTAAATCAATGTACTAGCATGCCCAGTCAACATACATAGCAGAAATGTAAAGTAAAACAATGTACTAAGTATGCTAAGTAAACATACATAGCGAAACAATGTAATGTAAATCATGTACTAATAGTGTACTGATGAGCATAGCAAGTATATGATGTGAAAACAGGAAAGCACGAAAGTAACAAGTAGGCACATGTGTTTCACCCCAAAACAGTTTGGAAAACAGTAAAGAGGGGTCTATGTACTCACTTGAGATTTCCTAGAAGTCCTTGTGTAACAACCAAACAATGCTAGAGATCACGGAAATCAAACGGCACCTAATATAGGTAACTATGTTAATAAACGGACCTAAATCGGAGGATCAGATAGAATGAGGGTTCGTAAACCAAACGACTATGGGAACTCGTGTAATATGGTTTAACAAAGCCTACATACTAAAATGAAACCTAACCTAAGTGCTTACGACCCATTACGACCCGTTTAGGTAGCTTATGCTACTTTAACGCGTCGTTCGCGTAAAACGCGTTCGGAATGCCTAACTAGCCCTATGATAAGTAAAATATGCCTTAACATGTCTAATATTGTTGCTAAATCAGTTTAGATATCAAAAATTATGTTACATAGGCTTAAAATGAATTTTGGCGTAAAAAGGGCATTTTGGTAATTTACCTAAGACATATAAACTACCTATCATGCGACTAATCAAACCTAAGTGACCATAAGGTATAACCTCAGAAGGTTATTCCCTATGCTACTATGGTTACTTAACATGTTTGGTCGGATCCTAATGATCGACCAAACGGGTCGTGTTCGAAAGTCTAAGCGGGTGTTTAGTCCGCTTGACTTTCGGCTCCACACAAGCACTAATCTAAAAAAAATGACGAGCTAAACATGCTAGAACACGTTTAGTTAGGTTAGAAAACAGGTTTTGATATCAAAACAAACGGTTTTGATATCCTAGAGTAGTTTGGTTACAAAATACGCGAGAAAACGCATTTTGGCCGAAACTACGACTCGTCACTGAGCCTAGATAACGTGGTAATCAGTAGGTATAGTCACTAGGGACTATAACCATCGTGATTACACTCACGTTATGAAGTTCAAACGAACTTCGCATTGACCATAAACTGGTCAAAGCAGAAAGTCAAATGCAGTTTGACTTTAACGACAAAAACGAATGAAAAGAACGAAAGAATACTTACAGAAGGTCCCCGCAAGCTCTTGATCCGATTTACTCTCAGGTATGAAGCATAAACTTCAACTTAGAGAGCCAAAATCATATTCAAGTGTGCTTTGGGAGGAAGTGAGGGTGGGTATTTATAGGAATTCAAGAACCGTTAAGATCGTTCATCGAAAACTGAGCTTTGATCTGGACCTTACATGTGTGCCCATGGTTTTCTAAAACCATGGGAGCCCCTAATATGGACTATGTTCATTGAATACCAGCCCATGGTTTTGCAAAACCATGGGTTAAAACCATCAACACTTCAAAATGGACTAGGTTCATTGAATCTGCTAGAAATTTCAAAAATGGTCCCTGCACTTGTAAAACTTGATTTTTGGCACTTTTAAGCCCCGTTAACCCCATTTCAAGGCTCTAAAATAAAGTTAAAGTATAGGGAACTTAAAATATGCTCAAAAACATCTCGGATGTCGGTTCGTTTGGTCGTACGGTTGCGTTATTCGCTTAATTACGACGAAAGTCGTAACGAACGCAAAAACGATCCAAATTAAGCGACGAATGGAATTTTATCATGCCAAACACTAAAATAAAATATTTTAATGCTTACATAAATTTTTGGATGTCCGGATATATTCAGAACGTAAAATATGCGTGAAAATGCAAACTTGTGCACTTTTTGACGCTTTTAGTCCCTATTGATCAATAAAGTTTATTTTAGCATACCGAACCCTTTAAAGCCTATTTCTAAGTTATGTAAAGGTTATTTAAGGTATGTTAAGCCTATTTCACTATTCCGGAGTGTTCGTTGCATTAAACTGGTTATATTACGCATCAGTGCGCGTATAACCTTCCAGAAAGCGATTTAAAGCTTGAAATCGAACAAGAATTGATATGTGCAAAAGATACACATATTTATACCAATCCCAAGTATGAAATACAATATTTCATTGGTTTGGTATTTGTTTTATGGTCGCAGTGACCCAGGTGTCACAGTCTCCCCTACTTTAGGAAATTTCGTCCCGAAATTTATTCGTAGGAGTCTGTCTGTGACTTTGTGTCAAATAATCCACCAGAGATATGCAAGGCATAATCCTGTCATTTCCTTAACGGACATTCTTCAGAAATGAAAATGAACGGACGGAGTCATTTTCCTCAACGAGTATTCTTCAGAAGCGGAAATGAAGGATTAAACAACGGATATTCATTTCCTCAACGGACAATCTTTAGAAACGAAAATGAACAGACGGAGTCATCTTCAACGGTTGCTTCCTCAGAAACGGAAATGAAAAGGATAAACAAACGGATATTCATTTCCTCAATGGGTAATCTTCAGAAACGAAAATGAACTGAAGGAGTCATTTTCAATGGTTGCTTCATCAGAAATGAAATGAAGGATTAAACAAACGGATATTCATTTCCTCAACGGATAATCTTTAGAAAGGAAAATGAACAGACAGAGTCATTTTCAACGGTTGCTTCATCAGAGTTGGAAATGAAGGATTAAACAAACGGATATTCATTTCCTCAATGGATAATCTTTAGAAACGAAAATGAACAGACGGTGTCATTTTCAACGGTTGCTTCATCAGAGTTGGAAATGAAGGATTAAACAAACGGATATTCATTTCCTCAACGGATAATCTTTAGAAACGAAAATGAACAGACGGAGTCATTTTCAACGGTTGCTTCATCAGAGTTGGAAATGAATTGGGTTAACTCTAGATACATAACAGAACTTGCTGTGATTTCTGTGCACTAAATTCCATAATTATGTATGCATCCATAATTACGTAATTCCTTGCACAGTCCGCACAGTTTGTTTTGTAATTGTTTAGGGGAAGAAAATCAAACCTGTGCTGAGGGTGACTAGACTACCATAGGGTCCTTTTAATTAGATCGACAGATGATCTTTTTAATTAGGCCACCAAGGAGTCCTTTCAGCTATATCATCACATGATATTCCTAACCAGATTTTTGGATCAATCTGTTTAACTAGACCACACAAGGGGTCTAATTACGGAGTAGTACTTTATAATCCAAGGGACTTAACTACAACGTAGAAGCCCATTAAGGATTCTAGGTAATACCTTTGGGTATCCTACTATGAATCTCTTATACGAAGATATGGAAGATTCTACGAGGATTTGGATAACATAATTAGGATCACACGAAAACATAAAAGGGAACACATAAGCACTTAATCACATAATTGTTTTCTTGGTTATTAATTGTTATTATCTTGTTATTGATTGTTATTAACTTGGCGTTGATTTGAACATGGGTATTCAAGGCATACCAGGAACCCAGTTGATGGACTTCAACGTCCTCAAGCATCTATCTGAAAAGATAGGATGATCTTCTAAAAATTTGATTTTTGGATTACTAGGAATCACCACATTCGAATTAACGTATAAAACAATTAAGGACTTACGGGAATATCCTTAGGTACCCCATTAAGGAGTGGGTACTCGTCCAGAGTTGTAACTTGCGCCTTGTACTTCGTTTTCCTTGGAAGAAACGGGTACTTAGGATTTTCGTGGAAAACACAAGAGATCATAAAGTGGAAGAATTTTGGGGGTAGTCTGTTCTTCAAGGGATACGGTTCCTTGATTGTCGGTATTGTAGGGGATATCTTGTTTACACATGCAACCACATCAATATTTGTATATTGCATTGTAAAATAAAAGCTTTATTTATAAACAACGATAACAACTGTTTCATGGACCTTGACAACAAAAGAAAATAATACATAAGACGTGATTATTTCTAAACAGCGTTGTCTTCCATTCGGTCAGATGCTCATCCCTGCACTGGATTCGCATTAGCAAGCTTTGGGCAGTTTCTTCGGAAATGGCCCATCTCGCCACAGTTGAAGCAAGAACCTGGTGGAAAACGACCTTGAGCAGGATTGTTGTTGACTTGATTTGGTGCAGCTGCTGTTGGGCAAACCCTCGCCGTATGACCTATAAGTCCACAAACTTGGCATGTGCGGCACTTCACACCAGCATGATGATGTAGGCTACATTGGTTGCACAAGGGTGCAGTTCCGTTGTAGGGCTTCCTAGTAGGGGGTTGAGCTGGTTGGTTGGGGACGGCTTGACCATTGTGAGCGACCATGGCGAAGTTCTGAGAAGCCTTTCGCTTCTTTGACTTCTTAGGGGATCCAGTCTGTTCATCCATGGTCTTTGATTCCTCGATTGGTTTCTTGTCACTTTTTCGGAAAAGTTTACCTTTCCTGATCTGAGATTCAGTCAAGGTAGCGAATAGCTCAATGGCCTGTCTAACTGTAGTGGGTTTACTACCAGTTATAATGTCTTGAATTAAGTCAGGGAGGCCATCAATGTACTTTTCGATTGCCTTATCCAAAGGCGTGACCATGTTTGGGCATAACAGACTTAACTCCTCATAACGATCCGTGTAGGCTCGATGCTCACCGCTATCTTGCTTAAGATCATCAAATTCCCTTTCTAGAGTCCTTAGCTCGTGACGAGGACAGAATTCCTTCATCATAAGAGCCCTAAGCTCGGCCCAAGTCTGTGCTAAAGCAACCTCAGCACCACGGTCTCTCATCACCTCGTTCCACTATGTAAGAGCCCTCTTCTGAAACACACTGGAAGCAAACTCGACCTTGCGATTATCAGGACACTGAACGTGACGAAATGTACTCTCAGTGCTCTTGAACCATTGTAGGAGCCCAGTTGCTCCTTCAGAACCACTAAACTTGAGTGGCTTAGCCGAATTGAAATTGTTGAAATTGCATGGAGCATTATTGTTGTTGTTGGCTTGGTTCAGTTGAGCAATAAGATTTGGGAAAGCAGCAGCCATTTGTTGCGCGATGATTTCTGCCAGTTCGGCATTCGCTATCTGATTGTCGCGCCGAGGAGGCATTCTAAAAAGGGGAAAAATAAGAGAGAAAACAAATGAAATGGCATTGGGTAAGAATAGGATGTTATAACTACCGACCAAAATCATGGGTGATGGTCATTTGTTTGAACCACGAAGCAAACAAACGACACACAAAAGCTGAATCAAAGCAAGTAGGTCCTCATAATGTATCGCGAAGACATGCTCGCCTATAAGTGGACACTCACCCCAAGAGTTCCCAGGTAAGAGTAACTGGTCCGATTATGTGGATTTGTACGAACACTCTAGCCTTAGACAGAAAACCCAGGGTACAGGCATTCACTCTTCCAGTTTGCACGTGTTCACACTATTTAGGACCCAAAACTTTTGACGAGATTTTGAAAACTCAAAGGGGTTCAAAACCTTGTAACAGAGGGTTCAAAACCTTACAACCGAGGGTTCAAAACCTAGTAATCAATTATCCAAAAACAGATGATTAATTTTCAAAGCGGATTCGGAATTGGTGTTCTCGTTGTGGTTGCTGCCTAAAGATAGGCAACGGTATTGTTTTATGACTAAACGTAAGTAAACTCGCGTTAGGGTCCTAGGAAGGTTATAGTCTAGGTCAAAGCATTACTAATAACCTAATTCCCTATAACCATTGGCTCTGATACCAACTTTTCTGTCACACCCCGACCACGTAAAACAACAAAACATGGCGGAAACGTCGAGGAGTGTTGTAACAGAATTAATTGTTTCACAACCGTGGAAATTAATGTTACGTTTTATTTATCAAACAAGAGAGTTACATTGTCTTAAAACAAGAAACAAATAGTACATAACATAATTAAACTAGTTCTTGCTTCGTTTTAAGTTACTAAGGCACAGGTCCGCCTAAGTGTGTCTCGATCATCCTATGCAACAGCTCCTGAAAACACATGTGAAAATAGGTACATCAGCATAAAAATGCCTGTGAGATACATAGGTTTGTGAAAATAGGATTCATGACTTGAGTTTAAAGAAACTGTTTAATAAAAAGTAGCCATGAATCTTGTTGAGTGTTCCCTTTCATAAATCATTTGAAAAGTGATAAATAAACCAAATGATATATATGTATAAAAGAATAATGCATGGTTAAGTGAATAACCATTTAAAATGGGTTTGTATAAGTTAAGTTATTTGTAAAACGATGTTTATGTGAAGATTGTATTGTAGATGTAATATGTCTAAACTGAAATGGTTTAAATAACGCTACGATATGTAATACCATAAAAGCACTTATATATAGGAAGTACCAGTGGCGTATCCACCATGTTTTTATCGTATTACACGTCGCCTCGTTACTTAAATCACTTACCCAAAGAGCCACCAAGATGAAATGTTTAATCAATTGTAGAAATGTTTATGTATGGTCAAATACAGTTCACACGGTTCAACAGTTACAAACGGTTCATATAATAAAATGGTTACAACGGTTCACATAGTTAAATAGTTATAAACGGTTCAAAATGTAATATAATGTGTTCATATACTGGATGAGCATATGCAACAAAATGTAATGTAAAACAATGTGTCCATATGTTGAGTAAACATATGCAACTAATGTAATGTAAATCAATGTGCTAGCATGCCCAGTCAACATACATAGCAGAAATGTAAAGTAAAACAATGTACTAAGTATGCTAAGTAAACATACATAGCGAAACAATGTAATGTAAATCATGTACTAATAGTGTACTGATGAGCACAACAAGTATATGATGTGAAAACAGGAAAGCACGAAAGTAACAAGTAGGCACATGTGTTTCACCCCAAAACAGTTTGGAAAACAGTAAAGAGGGGTCTATGTACTCACTTGAGATTGCCTAGAAGTCCTTGTGTAACAACCAAACAATGCTAGAGATCACGGAAATCAAACGACACCTAATATAGGCAACTATGTTAATAAACGGACCCAAATCGGAGGATCAGATAGAATGAGGGTATGTAAACCAAACGAGTATGGGAACTCGTGTAATATGGTTTAACAAAGCCTACATACTAAAATGAAACCTAACCTAAGTGCTTACGACCCATTACGACCCGTTTAGGTAGCTTATGCTACTTTAACGCGTCGTTCACGTAAAACGCGTTCGGAATGCCTAACTAGCCCTATGATAAGTAAAATATGCCTTAACATGTCTAATATTGTTGCTAAATCAGTTTAGATATCAAAAATTATGTTACATAGGCTTAAAATGAATTTTGGCGTAAAAAGGGCATTTTGGTAATTTACCTAAGGCATATAAACTACCTATCATGCGACTAATCAAACCTAAGTGACCATAAGGTATAACCTCAGAAGGTTATTCCCTACGCTACTATGGTCACTTAACATGTTTGGTCGGATCCTAATGATCGACCAAACGGGTCGTGTTCGAAAGTCTAAGCGGGTGTTTAGTCCGCTTGACTTTCGGCTCCACACAAGCACTAATCTAAAAAAAATGACGAGCTAAACATGCTAGAACACGTTTAGTTAGGTTAGAAAACAGGTTTTGATATCAAAACAAACGGTTTTGATATCCTAGAGTAGTTTGGTTACAAAATACGCGAGAAAACGCATTTTGGCCGAAACTACGACTCGTCACTGAGCCTAGATAACGTGGTAATCAGTAGGTATAGTCATTAGGGACTATAACCATCGTGATTACGCTCACGTTATGAAGTTCAAACCAACTTCGCGTTGACCAAAAACTGGTCAAAGCAGAAAGTCAAACGCAGTTTGACTTTAACGACAAAAACGAATGAAAAGAACGAAAGAATACTTACAGAAGGTCCCCGCAAGCTCTTGATCCGATTTACTGTATGAAGCATAAACTTCAACTTAGAGAGCAAAAATCAGATTCAAGTGTGCTTTGGGAGGAAGTGAGGGTGGGTATTTATAGGAATTCAAGAACCGTTAAGATCGTTCATCGAAAACTGAGCTTTGATCTGGACCTTACATATGTGCCCATGGTTTTCTAAAACCATGGGAGCCCCTAATATGGACTATGTTCATTGAATACCAGCCCATGGTTTTGCAAAACCATGGGTTAAAACCATCAACACTTCAAAATTGACTAGGTTCATTGAATCTGCCAGAAATTTCAAAAATGGTCCCTGCACTTGTAAAACTTGATTTTTGGCACTTTTAAGCCCCGTTAACCCAATTTAAAGGCTCTAAAATAAATTTAAAGTATAGGGAACTTAAAATATGCTCAAAAACATCTCGGATGTCGGTTCGTTTGGTCGTACGGTTGCGTTATTCGCTTAATTACGACGGAAGTCGTAACGAACGCAAAAACGATCCAAATTAAGCGACGAATGGAATTTCATCATGCCAAACACTAAAATAAAATATTTTAATGCTTACATAAATTTTTGGATGTCCGGATATATTCAGAACGTAAAATATGCGTGAAAATGCAAACTTATGCACTTTTTGACGCTTTTAGTCCCTATTGATCAATAAAGTTTATTTTAGCATACCGAACCCTTCAAAGCCTATTTCTAAGTTATGTAAAGGTTATTTAAGGTATGTTAAGCCTATTTCACTATTCCGGAGTGTTCGTTGCATTAAACTGGTTATATTTACGCATCAGTGCGCGTATAACCTTCCAGAAAGCGATTTAAAGCTTGAAATCGAACAAGAATTGATATGTGCAAAAGATACACATATTTATACCAATCCCAAGTATGAAATACAATATTTCATTGGTTTGGTATTTGTTTGATGGTCGCAGTGACCCAGGTGTCACATCGAACCAGTGAAGAAGACCTACAGTTCCTTCTGCGCCGCTGAAAGTACTAGGTCGGCAGTCCATGAATGTTTTGAACGTGCACACAGGTGGCTGAGCATGTTGACCTCCTGCAGGAATAGCTGCGAGTGCCTCAGCAACTCGTTCATTGATAAAGGCCGTCAACTGGGCTTGAGTGAGGTTGATACGTCTTCCGCGTCCGCTCATGATCTCGGTTGCTCGGTTCGACTCTCAAAAATAGCTAACAGTCCAGGTCAGTCAATCACGTCCTAATATGATTACCAGTTAGTCATTTAGTGGTTTTCAAATAGAGCACAAAGTTCCTACACGTATCTATCACATAACATGCATCACTTTAACGGCTTATGCCCATATAAGCTTCCCATCTATTCCCGTTCATAAGCAAACATACGACATTTCACATAACACTATTATTGACATATAACATGTTAGATTGTTCTCAGATAACCTACCCGACATTTAGACACGCAAATCACTACTTATGTCCTTTCAGCTTTAATCTTCAAAACTGGGCTGTTTTCGGGGATTTTAATAAAATAGTTAACTTATTCCAAAAATTCCTAGCTTTTTACAGAAGGTCTTAAACGATCCAAATATTATTATGTAAAAATATCGGGATCCAATTCATCACCAATATTTTATAAAAATTCGTTTACCGGACTGCAATCAGATTCTTCACTTTCTGACTGCAGTCCACGGAATAATTCATTAAAAATTCATCGTAAGTCCGATTTACGAAATTCCAGTGGGAGAATTACAAATACATCAGTGGTCATCTACTGTACAAATTTCATGAGCTAGTCCTTTTCAGGTTTCAAGTTATGACTAAAAATACAACACGCATTTTCTGCAGTAAAAACAAAGCTTGAGCTGCTGTCCAAAAAAAGTCCTTTAAAAATAGTAAACGACCTCGAAAAATTACGATTCTAGTGCCATTGGATCTGTTTTTCGAAAATACATAATTTAGGCTTCAGAAATTCAGTTTTTCGATTTATTATGATCTGTTTACAGCCTGTTGAATTTGGCTGAAAATGTAATTCAGCATGTTTCTTTAGAGTTTAAATGTTACTAAAACGCATCAACAAATGTCCTAACAACGGGTTTATCAAGAATTCAACGATCAAACATCATGCATGCTTTAACCAACTTAATCCAACTAGATTTCATCTTTATGTAAACTTATGTTCATGTTCCTTGTTCGTTTTCTTTTTATGTTCTTGTGTTAAACATTAAACTTCAATCTCTCGAATAATCAACATAGAAGTGACCAAGAGTTAAATCGAAGACTTACAACTAGCCCAAGGGCTAGGGATGAACTTGTGAACAAAGAATGGTGATGGAAATGGCGTGAGAATGCAAGGTGTGATGTTTCTTCAAGCTCTCCAAGCTCCAAGCTTCACAAGACTTCTTCTAGCACTTGTTTTGGACTTGAAAATGGAACAATGGATGAATGTTGGAGTGGTGAGGGTGGTGGCGGATGTGTGCAGCCGAGAGAGAGGGAGGGAGAGAGTGAGGATGGTGAAGTGAATTTGTAGTGAGAGAGTGTGATATGATGATATGGTGATCTCTAGCCCAACCTACATGTAATCATTCATATTTCTTGGCAAGTGCAACAAATAAAGAGGTTCAATCAAAATTAAAAGGAATATTTAGTTGGGGATTTGGTGATGATGAGGTGGGTCCCCTATGTGAGCCGAAAATATGGAGGGGGGGGGGGGGTTAATTGAAAATATTTTGGTGAAAGGTGGGTAAATAATAGTTAGATTCCAAGTATATACTTACATGTTTTAGTTAGTTGATATCTAGTGGGTGTTATGGTATACGGGGACCATAACTAGCCAAGAAATAATAACACAATGTGTTTGACAAATATTTGGTGTCCCGGGTAATGTCCGGTTGTTCGGTCGGATACTGTTCCGTTAAAGTGTTTAATTGTTCCGTAAGGTGTCTTATATATATATTTTTGTAACACAATTAATTCCTAACACTTAGGATGAATGTTCAGGACCATTTAGTAAATTTTCTGCACATGACTAGTAGGTTAACAAGCACATGTAAGTATGACATAGTAATCGGGAAACAGTTAAGTAATTCAACACAGTCACTAAGCACTTTAATTATCATTAAATAATCGTACGGATACATGTAATTACGAGGGTTGTCACATTATACCTTATGGTCACTTCGTTTAGTTAGTCGTATGATAGGTAGTTTATATGCCTTAGGAAAATTACCAAAATACCCTTTTTATGCATAATTGATATTTAAGCATATGTAACCCAAACTTTTGTCACTTAACTGATTATGCAACATAATTAATCATGTTTAGGCATATAATACTTATCATAGGACTAGTTAGGCAGTCCGAACGCGTTTTACGCGAACGACGCGTTAAAGTAGCGTAAGCTACCTAAACGGGTCGTGATGGGTCGTAAGCACTTAGGATAGGTTTTATTTTAGTATGTAGGCCTTGTTAAACCATATCATATGAGTTCCCACACTCATTTGGTTCACGAGACCTCATACTATCCGATCTCCCAATTTAGGTCCGGTTATTTATGTAGTTACCTATATTAGGTGCCGTTTGATTCCGTGCTCCCTCTAGCTTGCTTGGTAGTTGTTCAAGACTCCTAAGCACTCTCAAGTGAGTACATAGTCCCCTCTTTTACTGTTTTCAAATGTTTTGGGGTGAAATATGTGTACCTATTTGTTATGTTCTTGTTTTCAAAAGTATAATTGATTATACATATTAGTACTTTCTTTTTACAAACTGAATGGTTATTTATGGTTTAAACTCTAATTTTTCTTAAAGATTATAAAATTAATCGTTGGATAGTACTTATTTTTGTTCACCAGACCGGTTGGTAGTATGATATAGCGCTATAGGATTTGACACCCCATTCCTGTTGTCATGGAATGTCTGAAACCAATTTGTTTCTCCATCCAAATAGGGATTGCCTTTGTGGTATTCCTATAGTCTCAAAGGTGTATTTTGATGCACTAGGTCTGAATGAATTCTTAAATCACATTATTTTTGTATATTTTGATATGCTCTCATATGTGATATTGTACAAAACCAACATATATTTTGTTAAAACCCAAAACATAGTTTAATATGTTTTTTATAAATCCAAAGTATTCTTTTGATATACTACTGAAAACTATTAGAGTAAACTGCCATTTTGGTCCCTGTGGTTTGGCCAGTTTTGCCACTTTAGTCCAAATCTCAAACTTATTACATCTGGGTCCCTGTGGTTTACATTTTGTTGCCATTTTGGTCCAAATTTCAAATTTGACCAGATTTCCCATTAATGACCCTGCTATTTTGTCTTTACCCTCAGGGGCATTTTGGTCATTTTAGATTTATTATAAACATAAACACTATAAACATAACCACTGCACAAGTCTCTCTCTCTCATAAACTCTCCCCCCTGTACTTTCCAAAACCCTAACCCCCAAATTCATCACCACCTCCACATAACCTCCAACAACTTCACCATCTTTACAACCTATAACTTCACCAGAGTTCACTGTTACTTTTGATTGTGCTTAAACCCACCATCGTTGCCACAGATACGACCACCTCCATGAACCGAGCAGAGCAACCGCCATTCCTCCAGCTTCGGTCGTCAACCGGCTCGCAATTAACACCAAGAACTACCGTCGAGAACCATGAACAACCTTCAGAACAGACAAACAACCAATATACCGCAGACCAACATCCCCGGTTGAAGATCTGGTTGTCGTTTGAAGGTGAGTATGTCGTTTGAAGGTCAGTATGTCGTTTGAAGATGGGCTTCGTTTGGAAGAAAAGCTTATCATTTGAACTTTTCATCACCACCAAAACCCTAACCCCCAAATTCAGATCTGCCGGTGTGGTAGGGGTGCGGGGCTGTTGGTGCGGGATGGTGGTTGGGGGTGATGGTGGTTCAGATCTGCCGATTGCGATTCTTCTTGGGCCTTCTGGAGATGAAAATCTGATCGGTGGCCATGTGAGGGAGAGAGTTGGAGAATTTCCATACTTTTATTATAGAGTAAACTGCCATTTTGGGCCTTCTGGAGAGATTAATGAGAAGGAGAATGGTAATTCATCTTGTGTTTTTTGTCTATTTGTTTTTGTTCAGAAATCGTTTGTTGATTTTGGTAATTTTTCTGGGTTTTGATGATGATGTTTGAAGATGAACGATGTCTGGGTTTTGATGATGTTCTTGAAGATGATGATTTTCTGGGTTCTTTATTTTCTTGAAGATGTTCTTGATTTTCTGGATTTGCTGGGTTTTGATGATGATGTTCTTGAAGATGATGTTATTAATTATTGAAATGTTATAATAAATTAATATGGACCAAAATGCCCCTGCACTAAAGGACAAAATAACCAGTTTTCAACAGTTAAAATGGAGGGTTTTTGGATTTTGGACCAAAATGGCAACAAAATGCAAACCACAGGGACCCAGATGTAATAAGTTTGAGATTTGGACTAAAGTGGCAAAACTGGCCAAACCACAGGGACCAAAATGGCAGTTTACTCACTATTATTTTGTCAACTAAAGTATATTTAATATACTATCTGTTTAACTATTTTGAAATTGAAATATTTTTTAATATATTACTTATTCGACTTTCTTAAAACCAAAGTATATTTTTATATATGCTATAAACCTTTTTATCAAAATATTGTTTTTCAAACAGTATATTTTATACAAACTCATTTCACTTAATTATTTAATTTCCTATGTATTATTATTTTATATCATCTGATTTCTTATCGATTTTTATATGATTTTACAAAACAAAAACCTTTTACAAGGATCATGACTACTTTTATTAAAACATTTCTTTAAACTTATAAGTCATGAATCCTAATGAAAATAAAACCTATGTATCTCACAGGCATTTTTATGCTGACGTACCTATTTTTACACATGTTTCAGGTGCTGCTATATGATGATTGTTGATACATGCTACACTTAGGATGGACTCGTGCCTTAGCAACTTTAAAATTTGAAAGACAATATTTGTTTTTATCTGATTTGTAATAGAACAAAGACTTCAATTATTCAATAAAACAAAATTATTTATTCCATGGTTGTGAAACAATTATTCTGTTACAACACTCCCCGACGTTTCCGCCACGTTTTGTTGTTCTACGTGGTCGGGGTGTGACATAAAAGTTGGTATCAGAGCCAATGGTTATAGGGAATTAGGTTATTAGCAATGCTTTGACCTAGACTATAACCTTCCTAGGACCCTATCACAAGTTATCTTGTGTTTAGTCTTAAAACAATACCGTCGCCTATCCTTAGGTGACAACCACAATAAGAACACAAATTTCGTTTCCGCTTTGAAAACCAATCATCTGTTCTAGGATGATTTATTATAAGGTTTTGAACCCTTTAAGTTTTCAAAATCTCGTCAAAGTTTGGTCTAAATAATGTGAACACGTGCAAACTGGAAGGGTGGATGCCTGTACTCTGAGCTTTCTGTCTAAGGCTAGAGTGTTCGTACAAATCCGCAGTATCAGACCAGTCACTCTTACCTGGGAACTCTTGGGGTGAGTGTCCACTTATAGGCAAGCATTTCTTCGCGATACATTATATTGACCCATTTACTTTGATTAGTCACCGTCTCATTTGTTCGCCTTAGGTAACGAACAAATGATCGCAATTTTTTTGCATTGTCATTCTGTTTTTATTTCCCTTGTTTCCTCCCATGTCTTCCATTTTCTTCATGGTGCCTCTTCATCACAACAACACTCGAGTGTCCGGACTAGGTGCTACAATTGCCCAACAATTAGGCGTCGTACTCCAGAAGGCCGTTGATTTAGCTATCACCATGACTCGCCTCAGGGATGAAACCGTGCAAGGAAACTGCTCTTTGGTGCAATCGATGCCACCGTCATCATCTGAATCAAATACCTTGTTTCCAAATCAAAGCTACTAGAGAGGCAGAAACAAACTAGTAACAGAGAATCGGTGTTAGAATGTGAGTAGAAACAGAGATATTCACTTTAAACTGGTTTTCCATTGATTTTAGACGATAATACACGGTGAGAAACTGACAGCACTTCATTACAGACTTCACCAATTCGTACCAAATGGAAAACCCAACACCCCTATATATAGGAGTTTCATTTCGCACGAAATCACCTGATCCATTTCGTACGGAATGGCAAAACTTCATTTCGTACGGAATGACCTTACAAACTCATTTCGTGCGAAATGACACTAAACACAAATAACTTTAACTATTACACATTACACCCCTATTACAAGCTATAGACATGACCTAGACTGTTGACGTAGGCGATAGACATCGTGTACCAACAAACTCCCCCTTGGATATTACCGGAGTCTTCAGTCAGGTTGTCTTCAGCACTTTCTTCACAGAGATTTAAACTTTTCCTCCCTTTGCTTAAGCTTCTTCAGTAACAACTTCCTAAGCTTCTCATTTTCTTCGACAGCTCTCTTTTCCTCTTCAGCCATCCTTTGCACAACAGTATGTCTTAACATATTGTCTTTTTCTTCACGTGCCTTTCTTTCTATCTCAGCTTTCAAAGCTTCTTCTTTCTCAATCTTTCTCCACTTAGTCGACCATACATTCTCAGAGTTAATTCCTTTCTGAAAGCAGATAGTTACAACTTTCTGAAACTGCATTGCCTGATCTTTGTCTTCAGCTTTGAACCCAATCTTGTTAATAAACAAACATTCTATATCTTTTGCTGAGCAATTTACTAACCACAATGGATCATACACATAGATATGTCTAACTTCATTTTCCACTCTGTATGTGATCACAACTTCAGTTGACAAGCAGCTGTATACCCAACATAAGAATCCTTTATGGAAATCTTGCTCCATCTTCGGCAGTGGAATGTTCTTTATTACTCTAGGCTTCTTTATCTGTAAGATTGTCTCTTAAACACCAGTTACTGGATCCACCCTCTTCACTTTCTTCGGTTGGTGTGGCTTCCAGTGTTTAAAATCTTTGAAAGCTTCAAATTTCATCAGACCCCATGTTGGCATATCACGTTTTCTCACAGGATAATTCAACGTTCTGACTTTTGGAAGTTCTTCAACGTCCCACCATGGCAAAGACATGATATCCTGAATATACTCGAAGTATTGAACTCCAAACTCTCGTCTGATAGCATACGCGTTCACCTGCGGTAGATATCCCCAACTGATTATGTCACCTAAAGACACTTCTCTGTCTCTCTTGTAAAACTTCAGCGGCCTTTTGAATTTTCTCTCAGTGTCTTTTCTGAACCATTTCTTTCTTTCTTTACGACGTTCATCTTTCGACGTTCAATCAACATTTTTATTCTTTAAACATTCTTCAACTTTCCTTCTTAACTCATCTATGTTTGCTTGACTGAAAAATTCAACAAGCGTTGGAAAGTCAGAAGTATCAACATGAGCACTTTCAGATTGATCCTCATCACTCTAATCTTCAACTTCAACCCTGTCATAATTATCAGCTTCTTCAACGTACTTATACTGATAATCGGGCTGCTGATTGATATCAAACTGATTCAGTTCTTCTTCAAAATCAAACTTGAAGTTAATATCTTCAATGTGTGTCATCTTGATGATTTCATCCAGAGTATAAGTATGCCTGATTTCACCTTCTTCTATATCAGGTTCAAGACGAAGTATCAACTTTTCACATTCATCAACATTTTTATCATCAACATGCTCCCCCTCTCTTTCAGCATTCTCAGGCTCTTCATTGGCATCATCTCGAAGATAATCATCAACATTTTCTTCTTGAGATGCTTCAGTAACTTTGATTCCTAAAGTACCTTGATCTTCGTCGTTATTCCCGTCATCATCATCATGACTACTTAAAGAATAGACATCGTCTGCATCATCTATCAAAGCATCATCATCATCCTCGTCATCTTCAACATCTTCATCATTTACACCAGACACTGAAGATATAGGCAGAACAGATGATATTGGATCTTCTATAGGCTCAGACATAACCATTTCCCTTTCTGTAATTTCAACACCTTTTTCACCTTCAAGACCTTTGCCCTTGTTTTTCATGTCAGCTTCCATTTCAGCTTTTCTTTTCGCTCTAACTTCTTCAAGCTGTATCTCCTCGAACCTCTGTTCAACTGGCTTGCCAAGCAAATCTTCTATTACTTTTCTCAACATATAATCTTTATGTTCTCTTCTTGCATTATTGGCCTCTAATTCTTTGTTTTTCAGCTCAAAATACTTGTTTTGTTCATCTCTTCTAGATTTTTCTTCTTCCAACTCTGCAATTCAAACTTTCAAAATATCAGTCTCAGCTTGATCAGCTTCAACTTTTTTCAACAGTGAGGAATTTTCAGATTCAACTGTCTTTACACGCTTTTCTAGCTTCTTTTCACGATCTACCAACTTTTTATTTTCAACTAACACCTCATCCACTTTCTGTTGCAACTTCTTCACAAGCTCATCGTTCACAAAACTAAAATCTCCAATATCTTCAAGAGGAATATTTGGAATGTTTGGAAAATCTTTGAATCTAGAAGATCCAGGAGTGGTTTGAATTTGTGATTGTGTGGTTATAGGTGTTTGTAAAATATGTGGTGAGGTGATAACAGGTTGTTCATGAATTTGTGTAGAGATACGAGGTTGTGGGATGAATGTGGTGGTGATGGTTGTTTTGGTGGTGATAGATGTGGTGGAGATTGATGTGGTGGTGATTGATGTGGTGGTGGTGATGGTGGTTGTTGTGATGCTGTTGGTGGTTATTGTTGTGGTTTCAATGGAATCTTGAATTTCAATTTATGAGCTGCAGTAGGATCAACACGCTTTCTCGTAGTTGCTTTCTTTCGACCTCCTGATGGTGGTGTTATAACTTCTTGAACATTCTCTGGAGGCGGAACATAATCATCATCATCATTTCCACTACTCTTTCTTTTCTTCTGTTTTTCTTTCTCAGAAACTACTTTCTTCCATCGTTCAGTTTCATCAACCTCTCCTTTAGAACTGGATAAACTTTTTCCTTCATCATCACCTTCCTCACTTGCTTCTTTATCAGCTGCAAAACTTTCTTTAAGAGCTTTCAATAACTGTGCAGACTCAGGAGATAAACTTCCCGGATCTCTTTCAGCATCAGCTTCAGCTTCATCTTCATCTGGTTCATCGACCAGTAATGTCTCAACAACTTTCCTTTGACGCTTTTTCTTTGGTTGTGACGACGAACCTTCTTCTGTTTGTACTTTCAGAGTTCTCTTACGTCCTCTTGTCTTCTTTTTCTTTTACATCCTTCAAGAACCATTCACTTCTTGTGTTTTTGAATTTTGCTAACTTTGTTAGCTCATCTGCAGCACTCTTTTCTTTCATCTCTTCATCATTCCTCCACTTGAGATGATTAACAGGATCTGTATCTACATAGTTAGCACTTTTTATAAATCCAAAGAATTCTGCTTTTGTCGTCGGTTCAGTATGATTTTTGTGATACCTGTTTAATACAATCAAAGTCTCGTTATCCATATGAAATAATACCAACAAATCATTATTTTCATCTTTCTCTAAATTCGGATAAGCATGATCATGAATCATCTGTATAAATCTCGGATAAATCCATGTTTTGCTGCCTGACCTAATGTTCTCCTTCATGTAGTAAAAAACAATTTTTGAAAAATTGTACTATTTGTTCAGAACTAAAGCAGTCACTATGTTCATATGATAATCTCTCATAACATCATAACCACCCTTCCTGTGACTGAGAGCGTGAATCACTGAATGAATGAAAAACTTGTAAGGTTTTGAGAAATTTGATTTTAAATAGTTTGCAATGTTCAACTCTCCATTATACCCCATCCTTAACATACATCCTTTAACCATTCTCTCTGGAAACTTCGTCGGTGAATTTTCATCATCAGGAAAGTTTAACACTTCACGGATGAGTTGTTCTGTGATAACAATCTCTTTATCTTTACCATTCAAACTCACAATCGAAGTTATCACTTTGCTTTCTACGTCATACTTTGCATTCTTCCAGAAACGCTCAATGTGAGATCTGAAAACATTATGTTGATTCGTCAATGCCTTCTGGATTGGTAACCTCTTCATAAATTCCAGAATTTCCTTGAATGCAACCATCTTTGGAAGCTTTTCATCATAAACACAACAAATATTGTGTAACGGATCAAACTGCACATCCGAAGCCTGAAATATTCAACAAAAACACAATGTTAAACACTTTTGAGAAATTTTCAAACCAACACATCATTCAAACGAAATGGTTTCAAACAAAATGGTGTTTTGATGCGAAATGATATGTTGAAACGAAATGTCCATTTGAAACGAAATGCATGTTTAAAACGAAATGCCCGTTTGAAGTGAAATGGTCATTTCGTACGAAATTCATCTTCATTTCGTTTGAAACTCAAGTTCATGAACAGTGTATTTTCAGATGTTTAAAACTTGTTTTGATGATGAAATTGAACCCTAAGACATGTTTTAAAATAGATTCCGAGTACATGGGTATGTTTTTCATTCATTTTGGTCCACAAGCAAACCCTAGATCTAAGTTCACAAGTCTGTTCATCGGAGTTGAAGCAATTTCATTCAAATCAACCGCAATCAGTATCTCAAACCTGTAATTTTAAACCCTAAAAATGATCTACATCAATTTCCAAACACACAGATATGTTTTTTATCCGATTTGAACCATTTAAACAACCCTAGATCTAAATCAAAGTACTGTTCATCGAAATACAACAGATCTGGTTCAATAAACTATCAAACCTCACCTTTCCCATGATATAAGTTGAGCTAACCAACTTATACAAGGATTACGAACAACAAACTAACAAAAATCTGGCTTGAAATCGAAGAAAAATAGTGATTTCGTTTGAAATCGCTTTGACAGGGTGTTTGGTGCGGAATGATGGAAATGACGGTTTCAAGCGAAATTAACTCCTTTATATAGACTTTGTTCATTTCGTGCGAAATGAACATTTGAGGCGGTGTGGCAGATTCAAGCGAAATGAGGTTTGAAGCGAAATGGCCATTTCGTACGAAATGGTCATTTCGTATGAAATCTCAATTTTCCAAAATTTTAACTTTTTGATTATTTTTGACTTTTTACCATCATACCCAGTTAACCAAGTTCAAGTTAATGACCCTGTTCAACTGTTTAGCCTGCCAAGTCCAAGCTAATGACCTTGGCTGACCAATTTATGAACTTGCTGATTTTCTGAAACAGATATAAGTTCAAATTAATGAACTTTGAACATTTCGAGCAATTACCAACATCTTTTCACAAACTTTTGCTTATCCAACCCTCATGATCCAACTTGTTTAGCACATTAAGACTTTGATCATCAGATCCTCAACGTCTGTTGTTGAAAATAAGATGAAAAAAAAAAACAAATCTTTTTGGATTTTAAGGAATTGGAAAGAATGAAATGCAGTAAATGAAGACTATATACAAACATACTTTTTGGTGAGTGTGTTAGGGGATCATATCAGTTGCTGACAAGTTACAAGCACCGTTAAGCTTTGATTTCATACTTAAGCATTAAACAATTCACAGTGATTGCCGATATACTGATCCACTTTAAATTTTCACACAAATTTCAATCTGTTCAGGATACGAAGTTAGTGTTTTAAGGCTTATCTTATAAGCGTGTACCACCTCAGAATATACTCCTGTATCCAGACCACTATATTCAGTCTTACAGGTGAGTGCACACTAATGATATCTGTAATTGGGTTAAGTGTGAGGCCATGAGAACTCAGGCTATTGCTTCCGCAAAATCAGAGAGATGATGGCTCAACTTTAAGGTGGGTCCCCCTTGGGTATCTTCTTTACAACAGCACATGATTAGCATTTTTCAATGTTTCATCATTTTTTATGCTGAGGGGAGGCTTTATTAATAAAGCAATGCAAAGTATTATACGAGGACTAGGCTATTACTCCCGCAAAATCAGAAGTCCAGGTATAATACCCCAGATATCAGGACGTACAAAGACCTAGTATGTCAGAAATAGAGCCTTTCAAATAGGATTTCAGGGGTTACCTATATATCCGAGAGATGTTCCCCACGTAAAAGCAAGATATGTTTTATGTTTATATCCCGAACAAACTTACTAAATGTGTAAAAATCTATCGGCATATCATCTGCAAGACTGCTTAACACATTTAAACTTTACATTTCTTTAGCGTACTGCAACTGTCTAGTTGATGTACTATCATTTCCTCTTTTTACACAAACTCTTTTTGACTTTTCCAATGTTTTTGGATTTTGAAATTTTATCATGTTTTTGTATTTTCTGAAAACTTTCTCCCCTTAAAATCAAAAACATATTTTTGTGTTTTTGGTTTTATCAAAAGCAGGAAATAAACTGTACAGAAACTTAACAACAAAACGTAGATCACTTCTGATCGCCGTCCTCCTCGGCTTCACACTCAACAACCCTCCCAGAAAACAAATTTTTCAACCCGTTTAATTTCAAAAGATAGTTAAATCTCTTTTTATCAAAAGGTTTTGTGTAAAAATCAGCTCTCTGATCATCGGTGTGTATATGATCAATTCGAATCAATTTCTTCTCATAACAATCGCGAATAAAATGATGTCGAATTTCAATGTGTTTTGTTTTAGAGTGGTGAACCGAATTTTTAGTTATGTTTATTGCTGCCTCATTGTCCACAAAGATTGGAGTATCCAAGAATTGCAAACCATAGTCCCTCATCTGCTGCTGAATCCAGAGGATTTAAGAGCAACAGCTGGAAGCCGAAACGTATTCAGCTTCACAGGTTGAGAGAGCGACTGTGGTTTGTTTCTTGCACTGCCAGGTAATAAGCCGAGTTCCAAAGAGCTGACACCCAGCAGTTGTGGACTTTGCATCCTGCTTACAGCTTCCGAAATCAGAATCAGCATAACCAGTAAGAGAAAAGTCACCAGATTTAGGATACCACAAGCCGGTGCTTGGGCAACCTTTAAGATACCGTAAGATTCTTTTCACAATCATCATGTGTGACTGTATCGGGCTAGACTGATATCAGGCGCATAGGCAAGTTGGATACATGATGTCCGGTCTTGACGCAGTTAGATACATTAAGGATCCAATTATTGATCGATAGTGCGTCTCATCCACCTTTTCACCGCTTTCATCCGGACATATCCCATGATTTTGAGCCAGTGGGGTTGAAATTTGAGATGATTCGGACATGTTGAATTTATCCAGCACATCATTAACATATTTTGTCTGATGAATGAAGATTCCTTCAGGCATTTGTTCAACCTGTAGCCCTAGGAAGAACTTCATCTCCCCCATAGAACTCATTTCAAACTTCTTCTTCATAACCTTCTCGAACTCTTTGCACAACTCATCATTTGTTGATCCAAAGATCATGTCATCAACGTAAATTTGCACGATGAGTAGATGCCCTGCAACCTCTTTTGTAAACAAAGTACTATCGACCGTCCCTCTGATGAACCCGTTGGCCAGCAGATGTTGGGAAAGCGTCTCGTACCAGGCTCTTGGGGCATGGTGTAATCCGTAAAGCGCTTTGTCGAGAAGATAGACCTTGTCTTTGTGCACTGGATCGGTAAACCCCGGTGGTTGTCCAACGTACATTTCTTCTTTAAGTTTTCCATAAAGGAATGCAGATTTAACATCTAATTGGTAGACTTTGAATCCTTACCAAGACGCGAATGCCAGGAAGATTCTAATCGCCTCGAGTCTAGCAACAGGAGCATACACTTCGGTGAAATCGATGCCTTCTTGCTGACTGAAACCTTGTACTACCAAACGTGCTTTGTTTCGAACAATGACCCCTCTATCATCCCGCTTACACTTGAAGACCCACTTGGTCTTTATCAACTTTTGATTTTCTGGGAGTTCAACTATTCTCCATACTCCAAGTTTCTCAAACTGCAGTAGCTCCTCCTGCATTGCATTTACCCAGCTTTCCTCAGTCAAAGCTTCTTTATATGTCTTTGGCTCAACCTGCGAGATAAAACATTTCAATGAGAATTCTTCCTGTAAAGGAGCTATAGAAGAATAAAAACATGTAAGAGCTTTGTTGATTTGATCCCGCGTTTTCACTCCACTGTGAAGGTCACCAATAATTTTTTCTGAAGGATGATAAGACAAAGTTCTCAGCATGACTGTGTTAGGTACGCTCACTTCCGATTGCAAGTTTGTGATATCATGATCACCCGTGTGATCAACAGCTTTTGACGTTTCAATATTTGGTTCTTCATCAAAAATTGGATCGGCTTCCAATTCTGAGTCATCGGATTGATCAAATACTGGAGCTGGTTCTTCTGGGGGTTCTTGTACAGTTCCACTTGGACCGGCCTCATGATCATTTGTACCCACGGTGGGCTGAGAAACTACCAACGGTCTTGGCACTTGTTCTTGTGACATAGATTGCTGATATTGGTATAATAATGCTAGTTCCTCCTCACTTGGCTCAGTCGGCAATTGGAAAGACTCCCAGAGTTTGTCGTAGTCAAAGAACAATCTTTTTCCGGGAAGTTGTGCCGGATCAGTAAACTTCTGACAATCTACATGCTGAACTTGAATAATCTTCCCCAGGCATGGAACAAATACTCTCTTCAGCGGACTCACATAACCTACAAAGAAACATTCGTTAACTTTTGCACCAAATTTACCATCTGGATCAATAAATGTACAAGGAGATCCAAACGGTTCTAAGAATTTCAGATTTGGTTTATAGCGATGAAGTAATTCGAAGCAAGTTTTCTTGTACTTCTTTACTGTAAGAACACGATTTAGCGTATAACATGCTGCAGCAACTGCTTCACTCCAAAAGAATATCGGCAATGTGGAATCAGCTAGCATAGTTCGAGCTGTTTCGATCAGTGTGCGATTCTTTCGTTCTGCAACACCGTTTTGCTGTGGAGTATACGGTGCACTGAATTCATGAAGAATGCCTTTGTCATTGTAGAATTCTTCCATACGGTTGTTTTTAAACTCCGTTCCGTTGTCACTTCGAATTCTTCTGATCGGCAGTTTATACAGCGTCTCCATCTTTTTGAATAAAATCATCAATGAATCAAACGTTTGATCTTTTCTTTCAATACACATCACCCATGAAAATCTTGTAAAGTCGTCAGTGACCACAAGACAATACAGATCTCCACTTACGCTCTTCACATTTACCGATCCAAAAAGATCCATGTGGAGTCTTTCTAGCGGTACTCTTATGGAGTTCAAGAGCTTCTTTGGATGTGACTTCCTCGTTTTCTTTCCCTTTTTGCATTCTACACAATCATCATTCAGATGGAAATTTTTCAGATTAACACCTTCAACAAGATCATTGTGAACTAAAAAATTCATTTTTCTCACATGAATGTGACCCATCTTACGATACCACATTCTTGATTCTTTTTCAGTTGCTTTTGTTTTAGTTACAAAACATTTTGGCTTTCTGTCTGATGTTGTTGCGACACTCATGTCTAGGACATACAGATCATTTTCACGTGGAGCTCGCATCAACACCATATCTTCTGGAATTTTAAAACCAGGTTTAATGATCAAACACTCATTTTTTGTAAAATGTACTGTGAACGTCTTGTCACAGATCTGCGATATGCTTAGCAGATTGTTTTCAAGTTCAATGATGTAGTTCACTTTATCAAACGTTACAACTCCATTGGTAAGAATTCCTTCACCAACAATTCTTCCACCCTGATTTCCCGCAAATCCAACATATCCTCCATTGATTGATTTGACATCATAAAGTAGAGCTAACATCCCAGTCATATGCCTCGAGGCGCCGCTATCCATGATCCACTTGGAGATGATCGACCTTGGAAGCCCCTGCACACATCAAAGATATTCACTCAAACAATGATGCCCAAGATTTCTTCACATTTTGAACACTACCAAATATAAGATCACAAGCTACGTCAACTTTTGGAATGTTGAAGACAACGTTTGGAACAACAGGTTTTGACTTTGATTTTAGATCTCCCACCTTGATTGGTGGAAATTCTTCAATCAGTTTGTCTAATTCAAACTCAAATTTTTCATTTTTAGTTTCAACGACCTTTGGCTCAAATTTTAAAACATTTTCCATTTTCTTTTCTTCAAACGATTGTTTAGGTTTCTCCACCCATGATTGATTTGGAAAAATCTTCATTTTTGGATAAACCTTTGAAGTCTTTGGAGATTTTGAAGATTCACCAATCTCAAAGGTTGATTTTGGCTTGTCCTCAGACTTTAAAGATTCACCGCATTTCAAAATACGTACGGGGGAAATCATAGGTGTTTTTCCCTTCATATCTTTTGAAGTTTTAGGTTTGTGTTTCTGGAAAACTGGTTTTTCAATCTTTTTAACACACTGTTTGGCCATGTGACCAATCTCATTGCAGCGGTAACAGACTCTTTTGTCATATTCAACAAAAGTAGATCTGTTGGTCACTTCTTTCAAATTTTGAGCTGCATTGAAATCATCAACTGCTTTCTGACTAAAGATATAGTCCTTTTCATCAACTGTGTTCTTTCCCGCCACAAACACTTCACTTAACTTTTCTTTTGGCTTATGCTCTTGCTTACCCATTTTCTTTTCAAAACCGACACCTTTCCTTTTGAAATTGTTACCATGTCTTTTGTTGTTACCATCTTTACCTAACCATTCTTTCTTTCCCGGGTTGTATGATTGTTGTTTCACAAAAGATTTTCTCGGTTTTGAAAGAAATGCGTTGTTGTTAACCTCCGAAATGTCAATTTCCACAAGTTTGAACACCTTTTCAACATTTTCCAATTTTGTATTCTGAATTGGATACTCAAAATCAGTATAGAGTTTGTCAGTTCCAGTCATTGTATAAACCACAATGATCGAATCGTCATTCACAACTTTATCTGATTTTGGTATGAATTTGTCCAGAAAATTTCCATCATCTTCAGAATCAGAATTGGAATTTTCCAAATGAGTTTTAACCGTACCATAATCTGAGTTATCACTTTCTTCATCCAACACTTGATCTTCAATTGTTTTCACAAGTTGTGACTCATTGTCAGTGTCAGATGGAGAGAATGTAACATCAATACTTTCAGGTAACTCATTCTCCATAGTTCTCAACTTGTGATTCAATGCTGCTTCCACCCCATCTGGATATTTCTGTGTATAATGATTCCATATTGGGGGTGGAACATTGTTGAAAGCAGGTTTATCATCAGGTAGTTTAGGAATAATTTGATCAATTACATAGGATGAAGCAATATAACTGATCAATTTCTTATCAACTCTTGTTGGATCTGAGTTTGGTTTTGATTGTATTTTACATTTGAAATTAAGATGGAAATGAATGAGTTGTGCAGCGGAATTAAGATGGAAACAAACTTTGCATACAATCAAACGAGAGTATTGCTTTAATCAAAACACTTTTTACTATGAACCGAAAGATTGAATTTAGTTTCAACAACGATTACAAAGCAATGATTTGATACAAACTCCCCCTCAGCCAGAGCTCAGTGTTTGTTCGTGCAGAGAAGACGATTTTGCAAAGAGCTAATAGAACAGTACAGAGCACTGTTCTATTTATAGGCACTAGCAAACCACTGAGCATCTAAGCTGACATCACCATGAAAGTGACATCTAACCTCCTAACAAACTCTAACCTCTGATCTATACAAACACTGCTATACTAACTACTGCTTATTACATTACATTACATTACATTACATAAAGACAGAGTAAACAACTGCTGCATCTTTCCACTGCTGTGAACCCAGAAGTACTTGTCCGGATCAGCAGTGCTTGAACCAAGGTAGTAGATTGAACAACAGAACTTTAGTCTTTCATCAGGTCTTCACTTGAGCAGCAGTTTGATGGTCAGTAGCTTGTACGATCAGTAGATAGGAGGTCAGCAGATGTTGAAACCACTTTCAAGGGGAGAGACTTGTATGAAACATCTGCTTATTTTGGATCCACTACTCTGACCCAGTTTTGGCTTTAATTATCTGTTCCTCTGGTAGGGTTCAATCCCAACAATCTCCCCCTGGAACAAATAATGCCAAAACTCTTCATTATTGTGGAATTCTTTATTGCCTCATCAGCAGTTCCCTTATCTGACCTTTAAATTGTAGTTCAAAGTCTAGGGCAACTGTGTCATCATCATCCCTGCTAAGTGGAAGATCAAGGAGATCCTGCAAATCTTCAAGTCTCAGGCCAAGAGCTTGTTCCCTTGATATTTTCTTCACTTCTCCACCAGACCTGAGCAAAGTCAATACGTAGGTCTGTTTGTCAGTTTCCCACTTTTGTATTTTTGAGCCTGGTGGGTTTCTTGGGAGATTTTTATTTGCAGAGGTGTTTGGTGAGGCTGGCCTATTCATGACTGACTGAGCAGTACTTGCAGATTGTTCCAATTCAAGATCTTCTTTTATCATTAATTTAATGCCTTCTTTTACAACAGCATTTCCAGCTTTTAGATCTTGAATTGTTTCAGCACCTGACTGGTTTTGACTCCTTCTTTTGTAGATGGCAGCACCAGCTGGAGTAGTGCTTCTTTTGATTTGCAGCTTTGGTGGTCTTTTTGAGACCTCTGCTTTGGAATAGTCAGGCTTTTGTGGAACTGTTGGATATTTCTTTCTAAGTTCCTCTAACCTTTTGTAGGTAGCCCTGACCCTATCTTCTCCCCACTTTGTCACTGAATGTTTTGACCCATAATCAGCTGCTATCAGCTCCTCTTTCATTCTCTTCAACTCTAAAATCTTATCAGCTTCAGATTGTTTGAATTTTTCAGGAGGAGTCTGCTTGACCTTATTTTTGAGCATTTCTTGAATCCTGGCTGCCTCTTTTTCAAGCTCAGAAATGGTCCAGTTTTTATACATGTGTTTTTCCCCCTTATATTTCTTGTAGGTCATGATGTTCTCAATGTAGTCTTTTCTCAAGGACTCATCTGCCCTTTCTGAGATTTGCTGACATACATTTTTGGCAAATTTCTCCATAGTTCTGACCTGAGTGAGTAGAAACTGATAGTTTTGCTGAAATTCCCTATCAGATTTCCCTTGTTTATTTTTGATTGCGATATCCTCTGCTTGCTTGGCCTTGAGTTTCAAATATTCTTCAATATTGTTAGGCCTGGGATATCCTTCAACTGATGGCAAACTCCTTTTAGCTGGGTCATCCTCATAGTAAAAGGATTTGATTTCTTCCCTAACTGCAATGAGTTCCAGAGGAAATGAGACACCAGCAGGAGGTAATGGCTTTAAAATTTGAGTTGAAGAGAGAGGCATGGGTTTTGGAATGGTGACAAGTGACAGAGATTTTGAGGATGTTGGTGGTGAAGATGTATCATCATCTTTTAGAATTAGCCTTCTCCTTTTTGGTTGAGGGGGGACTGATGATGTTTTGGGTGGAACAGTGGTGGTAGATTGAGAGGCAGTGGTTTGTGATTGACTAACAGTTGTTGAAACAACTGGTGTTTCAACCACTGTTGTCATTACAGCAGATGTTGTAACATCTGTTGTCTTCTGCTTTTTGGCAGGAGAGAGTAGTGGTGAGGTTGTTTTTGGTGGTGATGGTGGTAAAACAGTGGTTGTGGTGTGTGTTGAAGTGGTGTGTGTTGAAGTGATAACAGATGTTGAAACCTCTGAAGTACCAGCAGTAGTTGATTCAGCAGAAGTTACAACAGCTGTTTGGGTGGAGGTTTGATGCTGATGGCTTTTGGATGGTGGTTTTGGAATGTGCTTTGGAATTCTGGATGGGATGGACTTAGGTTTCCTTTTTGTCTTAGGATTTTTAGTATCCTTTGACCCAGAACAACCCTGCGCATACAGTTCCATGAAAGCTCTTTTCTCCTCATTCCACCTTGAAATATCCTTTGCCACTCTATCCCTTTTTACACTTGCTACTCCTTCATCAAGTGCTTCTTGGGTTGCATCAACCTTTTTACTATCATCTGGCACAAGAATTTTTCTGGTCATAGCATCCCTTTCAGGTTCAATGTACAGACCATCATCTATTCCCTTCTTCTTCCACTCCTGAATTTTCTCCCCCTTTTTGGCATTATCTTCTGGAAGTTGATCAATGAAGAGTACTGTTGGAGGAGCAGTGCCAGTGGTTTCCAATAAATGGGCCTTGATTGCCTTAATATCTGCTTGAGTGTTCTTGTACCTTGACTCCATTATGTTTCTCAGCTTTTGGACATGTAGTTCATGTTGCTGATCAGCCATTGCTTTTTGTTGTTGGAGAAAAGGTTTGAAGAGGTTCCAGAGCTCATTTGTAGCAGATGCTTGTGGTGGAGCAGGTGCTTGAGGTGGAATAACAGTGGATTGCATCTTTTGTATTTTCAACACCTGTTGTAGCATGTCTTTAATATCTGCAACAGATGTATCCAATTTGTCAACTCATTCCGTCAAATCCTGATATTTTAAATCATCACCCAATTTAATGGGATCATCTGATTTCCCACTAACAGTGGTTTTATCAGTGGTTGAGGTAGGGAGTGTACTCCAAACGTTAACCACTGATGCCCCTTTTTCTTGGTACTGGGGTCTTCTTCCTTCAACACTTGACAACCTTTTGATGTTGCCAGTGGGAAAAACAAATCCACTGGTGGTTGGCAGAGGTGCTATGTAAGGAATTGCCTCCAAGGAAGTCTTATTAATGTAACCACTGTCCAAATGCAAACCTATGGGTTCAGCACTTGTAGTGGCTGCTTCACTTGGAATACCACCAAGAGTTACTTGTAACTCAAGGGGTGTAACCTCCTCAGGTTGTGTTGGTGGGTTAGCAAAGATTGATACAGCAGACCCAGTCATGTGTTGAGGGATATTCTCATTGATAGGTGATTGAGAAGGACTGGTTAGTGCCTGGTTCAAATCAATTGCATCCAACAGAAGTTTGGTTGGTGTGGGAATTGTGGATGTGATGGTTGGTGTAGAAAGAGGATTTGCCCTGGGAAGTGGGCTGTGGATGATGGAAACAAGTGCTTCTAGAGCATCATGATGTGGTGTCCCAATTTGTACAACCTGTTCTTTTTGTGAAGAAGCAGGAGGGGTTTCGGCTATGGGTTAAGATATTTGTACCAACTGCTGTGAGGAAGTAGCAGCAGTGGTTTCTTGTGACTTTTGTGCTGTCACTGGCAGTAGCTTTGGTATCTCATCCTCCAGAGTTGCCTTTTTGATGGGTTTGGGGGGTTTTTGAGTTTTTCTTTTTGTTGGCTTTTTGGTGATTTTAGGTGTGGGTTTCAAAGCAGTTGTGCTGCTACTTTGATCACCTTGAGCAGTGGGCTCAGCAGTAGATACCTGAGGAGCAGTAGTAGCTGCTAAAATCTGCTCAGGCACCTCTGCTTGTGTTTTGCAAGGTGTTAACATTCTTGTAAAAGTTTCAGCAGTTAAGCTGTGCATTTGAAAACATTCACCTTGGTTTATTGCAGCAATATCATCCTTACTGAATTTCTTTTCAAAATAATAACTTAAAAACCTTGGAAAGAGTAAGAATGATTTTGTTTCAACATTGTTAACCAAATCATTAAAGATTTCCTAAGAAAAATTAAAATTTTCTTCTTGAAGAATAGCATATCCCAGATTTTGAATCTTTAATGGTATTTCATTAAAAGAAGTGGTTTTGTTTGAAACACACACGAGGAGGGTATGGAATAAAAACCTTGTTGCAGAAGGAAAGAAACCTTTTTGTAAGGTAGCTTTCTTCATCATTGTGTCTGCATACCCTCTCTCAATGAAGTCAATTTTTAACTCGTTTTTAGGGAAAGAAGTTTTACCTTGCTGATCCTCGAGTTTAAAGACTTCTGATATAGATTGTGGTGTGATTTGAACAGCTTTACCCTTTAAAGAGGAGTTGATGGCTACCACAGTTTCACCTTGTTTGTCAAGGGTTGCGTTTTTCCAAAACTCTCGTTGGGTTGCTAAGTAAATTGGTGCATCGGCTGTTAACAAAGTTTTGTACTTTGATTTAGCCATTTTGGCGATGATGGAGTCGAAAGCATCTGTGGTGCCGGGTTTTGTGAGAAGACCCAGAAGATTGTGAGATGGTTTGTGTGGGATTTCAGTGGTATTGACCTTTTGAGAGGCCGCTTTCGACGATGATTTGGAAGTGGGTTTTGCAGATGGCTTCGATTTTGTCATTTTGGAGATGATGATCGAAGAAATTTGTGAAGAAATGTGAAGAAAAACTGCTTTGAGAAAAGAATTTTTGAGAATTCAATTCGACAGTAAAACCCTGTTTTGGTGTGAAGTGGGGGTTTTATAGAGGAAAAAAATGAAGGCTGACGTGGCAGCGGTTACAAAAGTACTGACCACTATGTACTGCCCACATGCCAAACTCTGAAGAAATGAAGGACAGTACTTTTATGAAAGTTACTGATGAAGGCAGTGGTTACAACGGTATAATGAAAGCAGTGGATGATTTTCACTATCAGTGGATAGCATATCAGTGGATAAGACACTGTTTTTGAACAACAGAGTTTATCAAGAAAATAAGTGGACAGAGGATGGCTTTCAACAGTGGACAGACTTTGAAGTAGAGCAGACTTTTGAGCAAACAGTGGTTATGGCAGACTTTTAAGGATTTTAATGAAAAATTCATTTTTAGCTATTTTTAAGGATGGATTTTTGATTTTCTGAAAACATTTTAATGCCTTTATTCACAGAAAAACAAGATTTTGCTTGTTATTCCATGTTTAGCATGCCAATCCTAGAGACCAAGCTTTCAAAAGTGGCAGTATCTAATGCTTTTGTGAGCACATCTGCCAGCTGGTCTTTAGTTGGAACATGATGCAGAGAAATCAAACCTTTTTCATAGCAATCCCTCACAAAGTGATGTCTGATGTCGATATGTTTGGTGGTTGAATGGGAAACTGGATTTTTGATGATATTTTCTGCTGCCTGGCTATCCAACATGAGTGGTGTCTTTAAGGCAGTGATACCAAAATCCAGCAGCTGATTTTGAAGCCACAGGAGTTGGGCTGTACAGCTTGCAGCAGCAATATATTCAGCTTCAGCAGTGGATGTTGAAACAGCTGCTTGCTTTTTGCTTTGCCATGAAACTAAGCAATCACCTAGAAACTGGCACCCTCCTGATGTGGACTTCCTTGTGGTGTTACATCCGGCAAAGTCACTGTCTGAAAATCCTGAAAGCTTGATATTCCCATTAGCTGGATACCAGATACCAAGTGTGGGAGCACTTTTTATGTATCTGAATATCCTTTTTACAGCAATAAGGTTGGATTTTCTAGGGGCTGATTGACTTCTTGCACAAACACATGTTGCAAACATGATGTCTGGCCTAGATGCAATTAGGTACAATAAAGACCCAATCATGCTTCTATATAGAGTTTGGTCAACCAGCTCATCCTTTTCATCAGACATGACAAGCTTATTTGTTGCCATGGGTGTGCTGCATGGTTTACAATCATTCATATCAAATTTGTTTAAAAGTTCTTTTGCATATTTGCTTTGATGAATGAGAGTACCATTTTGCATTTGCTGAACTTGGAGACCAAGAAAGCATTGCAGCTCACCCATTGCACTCATTTCAAACTCAGCTGTCATGAGTTCCCTAAACTCTTCACACATTTTGTTGCATGTGCTTCCAAAAATAATGTCATCCACATAAATTTGGACAATCATTAAATCCTTTCCTCTCCATTTTAGAAACAGTGTTTTATCAATGGTACCTCTTTTAAAACCATTTGAGAGTAGAAAGGTGGAAAGAGTTTCATACCAGGCCCTTGGTGCTTGTTTCAGGCCATACAGGGCTTTGTTCAGCCTGTAGACATGATCTAGATAAAATGGATCCTCAAAACCTGGAGGTTGACAGACATACACCTCTTCATGAATTGTACCATAGAGGAAAGCACTTTTGATATCCATTTGAAACACCTTCATGTTGTGGTTGACAGCAAAGGCCAGGAACAGTCTTATAGCTTCCAATCTTGCTACAGGGGCAAAAGTTTCATCATAGTCAATCCCTTCTTCCTGTCTGTAACCTTGAACCACAAGCCTGGCTTTATTCTTGATAACAATACCCCTTTCATCAGTTTTGTTCTCGAAGACCCACTTTGTGCCAATGGGACTAACCTCTTCTGGCAGTGGTACAAGTTCCCATACTTGTTGTCTTTTAAACTGTTGGAGCTCCTCTTGCATGGCTTCTACCCAGCTGTTGTCTTTCAGTGCCTCTTGGTACTTGATGGCTGATGGAGTGATAGAAAACCAGCAAAAAGACAAATGTTTTGGGTTTGGCTTCTTGTGAGCACCCCTTCATTTATGTTGCCAATTATTTGATCAGGTGGATGAGATCTCAAGAAGATTAAATCCCCTTGGTATGGTATGATAGCATTAGTTGGTGAGGGTTGCAAATGTGTATCATCTGAGCTAACCACTGCTGGGGACTTTGATGATCCAGCAGTGGCTTCAAAAGGTGGTGGAATGGGAGGTAATGAAGTGGACACATGCTGACTTTTATCCACTGTTTGGGGACTTTTGTCAGCAGTGTTTGAGGATGTGGAAGCAGTGGTTGATGGGCTACTTTGGTCAACAACTGTTGAGGTAGCAGTGGTTGAGCTTTGACAGCTGTTTTGAACATCTGATGCTCTTCCCATTTTGGCAGACCTTTGAGGGATGATGATTTCATACCCATAGTCTGGTGTTGAATCCTCTGATGGACCTGCACTGTTAGTCTTGACAGCAGTATTTTCAAAAGTGAATTTATCAAGATCAAACAGATCTGTAGGATTTGCTGGAATTTTCATTGATGAAAGTTCATTGAACTTTACATTCAAAGTCTCCTCCACTACCTTGGTCCGTGTATTAAACACTTTGTAGGCCTTGGCAGTGGTTGAGTACCCCAGATGATAACCACAATCAATTTTGGCTGCAAATTTTGAAATGGAATCTTTTAAGTTCAAAATAAAGCATGGGCAGCCAAACACCTTGAAGTATGAGATCAGTGGTTTGATTTTATACAGAATTTCATAAGCAGTCTTTTTGTGCCTGGGGTTTATTAAAACTCTGTTCTGGACATAGCAAGCAGTGTTTACTGCCTCTGCCCAGAAAGTTAATGGCAAACCTGAATCAGCAAGCATGGTTCTGGCAGCCTCAATCAAAGTGCTGTTCTTTCTTTCAACTACCCCATTTTGCTCTGGTGTTCTAGGGATGCTGTACTGCCTTACAATCCCTTTCTTCACACAGAAGGCATCCAACTCCTTATTTTTAAATTCTGTGCCATTGTCACTCCTGAAGCTTTTCACTGGAAGGTCAAATTGCTTTTCAACCTGTGTCACAAAGTCTTGCAAAATGCCTGCAGTCTCATCTTTTGAGTGTAAAAAGAAAGTCCATGTAAACCTAGAAAAGTCATCAACAATAACCAAACAATATCTTTTCTTTTTGAGACTCATGACTTGAACTGGGCCAAACAAATCCATGTGTAGCATTTGCAAACACTGGGTTGTTTTGGACTCTTCAATGGACTTATAAGAACTTTTATGTTGTTTTCCTTTTAAGCAGGAAATGCAATGTTCAGGACATGAAAACAATTTTTGTGGTAGGCCACTTACCAAACCATTTTTTGAAATTTCAGTGATTGTCTTAAGATTTGTGTGCCCCAGTCTTCTGTGCCAAAGTTCTGTCTCTTTGTTAGAGGCAGCTGAGAACAGACAGGCATCAGCTCTGGGACACTCTTTTGACATCTCAACAACATAAACATTGCCACTTCTTTGAGCAACAAGTTTTGTTTGACCAGTTTTTATTATTGCTTCAATATTTTTGACCATTTCTGGTCCAACAATCCTACAACACTCCTTTGTGAAGAATGACCCATACCCCTTGTCACTCATTTGTGAAACACTCAGGAGGTTGAATTTCAGACTGTCTATCAGATTGACATTTTCAAATTTTACATTTCCAGACTGTACTGTACCAGACCCCAGAACTTTTCCTTTACTGTTATTCCCAAAGGATATATCACCCCCTCCATGAATTTTGAAATCTTTGAGTAGGGCTTTACATCCAGTCATGTGCCTGGAGCCTCCACTATCAACATACCAAAGGCTATCTAAACAGGCAGAAGCTCCCTGCACATGAAGTAAAAGGATTAGTTCATTAGGGTTTCCAAAGCCAATAAGGCTTTGGATGGGGTCTCAACAGTGTCTGGGATGGATGCACATTGATGGACAGTGGTTAGGTCAGGGGTTTGGATAGTTTTAGTACTGTTTCTTGCTAACCACTGTTGGGGGTCTTGACCAATCACCTGTTGGTACCCAAAAGGATGCCTGTTCACTTTAGGTTTAGAGGGCCTTTTGTAGGCCTCATAAACGTGTGGAATCCTTTGGTAAGACTGTTTTTCCTTGCCTTTTCTGAACTGATTCGCAGGGGGTGCATCAGTAACCTGAATATCTCTTTTGACAGATGTTTGGTTCAGCTGTTTTGTGACAGCTGTTTGAACTGGCACAAACAGTGGTTGGTTCTTGGTGAATTTGACAGATGATGTTGATGGACTCAAGGATGTTTTAGCAATGTACTCATTCTTTTTCACATCATAGTTTTTGAGATACACACATGCTTGAGTTTTGTGGTTTGTTTTACCACAAACAATGCAGCTTTCAGCTGGAACAATGACACTTGTTTTGTTCAAATCATGAGCTTTTAAATGGAAACAGTCTTTTGTTAGATGATTCCTTTTCTCACAGAATTCACAAAACAGGTTATTGATCTTTTCTTTCTTCTTTCTCTTTTCGGACTCCTTTGCAGCAGAGGTTTTAACCTCTGTTGGGATGTCCTTGAGAGGAATGACTTTAGCTTTTGGAGCTTTAACACCATCAGTTGATGTAAAGTCCATGGGCTTGAAATTTTCAAGAATATCACACTCATCAGACCATTTTGGTTTAAACTGATAATTTTCAAGCTCCTCAAAAGTAGAGGATCCCATTGGTCTGTCAAGTGTGATTTTGTTACCAAGTTTATCAGTGATTTTCACTTCTTGGCCATTCTTGTTTGTGGGGATGAACTCAGTTGTTACATCAGTGGTTTGAACAGATTTTTCAAAAGCAGTGTTTTCATCATCATGTTTTCTATAACCAACACCAAATTTTACATTGCTTTTAATATGTTTTTCAAGCATAACCTCATACCCTTTGCATGATTCCACCCATTTTTCACAGGTGATCTGGGTGGACGCCAACTCCTTTTTGCAAACTTGGTATTTTTCTACCATAGTTTGGAGTTGAGTTTTGGTTATGCTTTGCTCTTCTTTAAGACTGCTGATCTCTTTCTCTTTTTCAGTCAATTTGTTTTTAAATTCTTTTAAAGAACTTTCAAATTTGACTTCATCAGTTAAGATTTTATTCCGAAGGTTTTCATTTACCTCTTTGATGTTAGCAAAAGCAATAATGCAATTGTCAGAACACAGTTTTTCAAGAACTTGAGGAGATACCTTGGCAGCAGCCATCATTGCACAATCACATTGATGATTTTCTTCATCATCAGCTCTTACTTCCTTCTCACCTGCTCTCTTTTCTTCCTCTTCTTCTTTGTCCTCTTTGGACCATGGGTCTGTCAGTGGTTCAATCAGGGTTTCTGAATTTTCTCCCAGCAGCAATTCACCAGCAACTGCATTAACAACTGCTTCAGTCACCTCATCCACTGTTTCATCACTTAGCTGTTCACCTTCAGTTTCAATCCCCTCTTGTATTGACTCTAATGCCATCAAACAAAATTCATCATTAGAAGGTTCATTAGAAGCATAGAGTGCAAAATTTTCATCACTAAGCTCATCAGGCATGCTGCTCCAGTCAACAAAGCCTTGAGTGAAAAAGCTTTGCTGATCTGGTTGTACCACTGCTGGAGCAGCTGTTTCAGGTGCAACAGATTGCACTTGTGCCTGGAGGACAGGGGTTTGAACATATTGAATCTGTGGAACAGTGGTTTGGACATAATGCACAGGCACAGGAGCAGCAGCATAATGAGCAGTGTTAACATGAGCTGCAGGGGTATATTGGGTATAGTGCACAGTGCTTTGATTTTGAGGTCTAGGGTTTGAGCTAGGATGAGTGATTATAGGACCAGTAGTTTGACTCCTGCATTCCCTAGCGAAATAACCTAGCCTATTGCACTTGTAACACTTGATTTTAGATTTATCCAACCCAACCCTTAGATTCCCATGTAACCCTGGGAACTTTCTCCCTGTTCTTTTGTAGAATTTGCTTGTTCTCGCACTAAGCAAAGCCAACTGATGCAAAATGTCCATCTCCTCTAAGTCAGTGGGATTAAAATGTTGCAAATCATTGAGTTCAAAGCATAAATTATCCGACATCTGGTTTTCAGTGTTTGCAGTAAAAGCATAATTTGCTGAGTGAGGATCAGGGTTGGTAAAGTTTCCACCAGCTGTTATATCAATGAAATGATCATAACCCTGTTCCTTACTACTGCTACCAGATTCTTCCTGACCAAGAAGAGCTGTGCTACCGAATGAGTAATCATCAGTAGCTTTTCCAGACTCTTGCAACTTCTTTTTCTGGTTCAACTCCCTTTCATAGGTCAGGAGTCTACCATGAAGTTGGGTCAGGGTCAGATCTTTGAACTCAACAGAGTTTCTAGTCACAAATGCAATTGTGTCCCATTTATCAGGTAGCGATCTAAGAAACCTGCTATTTTGTATTGATTTTGGAAATTCAACCTTAACAAGCCTTAGCTCACTGATGAGACAACTAAAACGTTCAAACTGTTGGGTCAATGTTTCTCCCTTAATGTGACAGAAGGTTTCATACTACTGATTCAGAATTTCCCTATTGTTTTCAATAACTTCTTCGGTTCCCCCAAACTGTTCCTTCAATGCATCCCATAGCTCTTTGGCACTGTTACAATGTAACAGTCCAGCACAGATCTCATTTGGTAATGCAGATGCTATGATGCTAAATGCTTTGGCATCGAGTTCGAACTTTTGAAAATCAGTTTCAGTATAGTTTTCATAAGGTTTTGGTACGAACTTCTTTGGATCCTCAGCACTTGGCACCATAGGAACATGGGGACCAAAAACAACAGACCTCCAACATCCAGTGTTCTGTTGAGCAAGGATGTGACCCATCCTTCTCTCCCAGATGTTGTATTCATTTCGTTTAAGCATGGGTGGTTTAAAAAGCGAGCCAACATTATTCTTATCATCCGGTGATTGTGACGTCATCCTGGTTGTTTTACAGACACTGATTAATCAACTTTAATGGTGATTAAACCTTGCTCTGTTTTTCAACAAAAACGAACAAACTATCGATATCAACGATTTTGAGCTGAACTATTTATGTCAAAATGATTGTTAAATCAAATTTGACTGTCCTAGCTCTGATACCAATTGTTGGATCTGAGTTTGGTTTTGATTGTATTTTACGTTTGAAATTAAGATGGAAATGAATGAGTTGTGCAGCGGAATTAAGATGGAAACAAACTTTGCATACAATCAAACGAGAGCATTGCTTTAATCAAAACACTTTTGACTATGAACCGAAAGATTGAATTTAGTTTCAACAACGATTACAAAGCAATGATTTGATACAAACTCCTCCTCAGCCAGAGCTCAGTGTTTGTTCGTGCAGAGAAGACGATTTTGCAAAGAGCTAATAGAACAGTACAGAGCACTGTTCTATTTATAGGCACTAGCAAACCACTGAGCATTTAAGCTGACATCACCATGAAAGTGACATCTAACCTCCTAACAAACTCTAACCTCTGATCTATACAAAAACTGCTGCATCCTTCCACTGCTGTGAACCCAGCAGTACTTGTCCGGATCAGCAGTGCTTGAACCAAGGCAGTAGATTGAACAACAGAACTTTAGTCTTTCATCAGGTCTTCACTTGAGCAGCAGTTTGATGGTCAGTAGCTTGTACGATCAGTAGATAGGAGGTCAGCAGATGTTGAAACCACTTTCAAGGGGAGAGACTTGTATGAAACATCTGCTTATTCTGGATCCACTGCTCTGACCCAGTTTTGGCTTTAATTATCTGTTCCTCTGGTAGGGTTCAATCCCAACAACTCTTTCTTTTTCAATGCGCATCAATTCAAGTTCCGTTTTCAAAGATGTAATTGTGTCCAGATGAATGTTAATTTCCATCTGCTTTTCCATAACAGTTTCTTTCAACAAATTAGTAGCTTTACCATTTTCTATACGTTCTTTTTGAATCATTTTGATTGAACGTGATAAAGTGTCATAAGCTTCTTTCACATCATTAAGATCATATTTTACTTCGTCAGTATATTTTTTTCAATTCTTGAAATCTTTAGTCTTTTCAAGACAATCCATGCAAGGTTTTAAAAGATTTTCGCATGGTGTTTCAGAAATTTGATCAACTTTTTCAAAAACCTTTTCTTCTTTATCAGTTTTAATTTATGGTTTACCAAACCCGTCAGACTCAGACTCTGATTTTTCTCCTGATTTGACATCCAGATTTTCTGATTTGAACTCGGACTCCTTTTTGACTGACTCCTTTTTGATTGACTCTGTTTCGACAGACTCCATTTCGACAGACTCCTTTTCAATTGACTCTGTTTTGACAGACTTCGTTTCGACAGACTCCGACTCTTGAGTTTTGTCTACCACTTTCAGCTTGACCATCAGCGCCTTGTCAGCTATCTCCTTTAGAGTTTCTTCATTCATCTCTTTAGAAACATCTATGATTTCTTCAACCGGAGCTTTTTCTTCGTCATATTGTGGACAAAAGCCTGTAGTTGGCTCGCTGAAGAAACCTGCAAAAGAATCAAACATATTAGGAGGCATTATGGATTTAAAATAATTTGCAATAATCTCCTGTTCTGATTGATAATAATAAACTTCTGCTGCTTCCTCTTCAAGCTCTGCCAGACTCTCTTCACTCATCACTTCACCGACTTCCTCAGTTTCAACAACACATTCTGGCTCTTCAATAATCTCTGCCATCATAGCCAAACCCTCACCATGAATATATTTATCCCAACTAAACCCTTCTGCAACTTTCTCATCATCCTGATTAACCAAAAGAGCCTTTTCAGGTTTGTTTTCAATTTGAGGTCTTTGGTTGAATGGTTGTTGACTAGTTTTGTGATAGATTGCTTGTCGGTAATAGTCATTTGTGAACGGATTCTAATGATTGTTTACTTCCCTGTTTGGACACTCACGTTTGAAATGCCCTTTTTCTTTGCATTTGAAACACGTAACTTTCGCTTTATCAAATCCAAGCTTTTGATCAGGTCCTGAGAGATTGTTTCGTCCGGTTATTTCTATGAATCTTTGTGCTCTCATTACTAAACTTGCCATACCCCACTTGATATCTATGAGTTCCAGCTCCTCTGGATCGATCTGATCGTAGTCTTCTTTTGTCATGTCAGGATTTCCAATTTTCCCGGCAACAAGACTTTCATAGGACTCAAGTACTGAAGCAAGTAGTGATATATGTTGTTTTGCTGCTGATTCTGTAAACTCTTGACCATTCTTGATGTTCACAGCTATATTGCACAGAATTCCTTGATCGTGACTTTGATTATTTGAACTTGATGAAATTTGAGGAGACACTTGTTCTTGAACCTTCGGATTTGGTTCATAACTTGTGAATGGTGAATAGTTGTTGTTCGGTGTGCTTTGAGAAACTCCAGATGTAGGCTCAGCACTGAATGTTGTCTGAATTTTTGGACTTAGATTAGATGTTGCTGATGAGCTTCCTTTGTAGTACAATGAAACATCTTGTTGTACACTAGAAGCTTTCATTTTTCTGATCTTTTTAAGCTCAAGCTCATGCGATTCAATTTTCTCGATAAATGTGCTAAGATTCATCCCAACATACTCCAATTTATTTTTCAAAACCAACAAATATGTTCCCCACTCATCATAAGGTAAAGCATCTGCCAGCTTGTCAACCCATTCTTCATTTGTTTTTTCAATGCTTAAACGCTTCATCTCTACAACCAGATGACAATATCTCTCGATCAACTGTTTTGTTGATTCCCCTTTGATTCCGGTAAAAAATATCAAATTCCTTTTTCAGCAATGCTGTTTTGCTCTTTATAATCGAAACACTTCCAAGAAACTTCACTTTCAATGCATTCCAGACAGACTGCGAGTTATCCTGATGTTGTAGTAGAACTAAAATATCTTCTTTGATTACTTGTTGCAAGATACTCATCATTTTCTTGTCGGCTTTGAAACTATCCTGTTCAAGCGGAGTTAACTGATGAAGTGCTTTCTCAATACCCGCTCCATTCGTCGGAGGTTCATACCCTGACTCAATTTTCATCCAACATTCAAAATGATTTGCATGTACCCAGGTTTTAAACCTCTCTGACCACCCTGAATATTCATCAATGTTCATTAACTTTGGTGGCTTTTGCATTGTACCAAGCTCGTTTTCCATGTTCACAATACTAGCTGGAGTTTGTACTGCTGTCATTCCCCCTCCGGAAAACATGTTATAAAATTCTTGGTTATCCATTTTAAAATGAAATCGGTTCCGAAAAATTTTCTAAGTTTTTGAAAATATGACTTTTCAAACGAAAACACTTCCACACGGAATGAACTTTCAAATGGAATGGACTCACAAACGAAATAGACTTTCAAGTGAAATCGGTTTCAAGCGAAATGAGCTTTCAAGCAAAATGAGCTTTCAAGCGAATTGAAATGTCATTTCGTGCGAAATGATTAAAAAACTCCTTTTCGTGCGAAATGATCAGACAAGATGGTTTTTCAAACGAAATGGTTCATTTCGTACGAAATGATCAACTTTTTCAAGAGAAATGATAACAACTCACACGAAATGGTATATTTCGTACGAAATGAACATAAATGTTCAAACGAAATGCTGTTCGTTCGCACGAAATTAAGTTTTTGGCACATTTTTATCAATTTTAGTCCGAATTAAGGTCTGAAACTTTCATGGATTGATTAAAATGGTGTTTTACACGTTATATTCAAAAATCAGTCCATTTTGTTCATGAAATCGTTCAAAAATCCAAGAATGAGTAGAAGTAGAAAGTTCTAAGCACTGATTCAACCGATTTAACTCATCCTGAGCTCTGATACCACTTGTAGGATCGATATACGACCTGAATGAGTCGGTCTGAGTCAAATCAAAGCTACTAGAGAGGTGGAAACAAACTAGTAACTGAGAATCGGTGTTAGAATGTGAGTAGAAACATAGATATTCACTTTAAACTGGTTTTCCATTGATTTTAGACGATAATACACGGTGAGAAACTGACAGCACTTCGTTACAGACTTCACCAATTCGTACCAAATGGAAAACCCAACACCCCTATATATAGGAGTTTCATTTCGCACGAAATCACCTGATCCATTTCGTACGGAATGGCAAAACTTCAGTTCGTATGAAATGACCTTACAAACTCATTTCGTGCGAAATGACACTAAACACAAATAACTTCAACTATTACACATTACACCCCTATTACAAGCTATAGACATGACCTAGACTGTTGACGTAGGTGATAGACATTGTGTACCAACATAAATATTAACGCTTACAATATTTAGAAATTGGTTTTCTAAATAATTACATTTGAGAATGTAATAAATTATATGGATAATTTATTTTGAGAGAATATTTGATTTTGTTATTTAATGGGTTAAATAACATTTTAAAAGGTTGTATAAAGTCTTGCATATATCTAGTGTTATATTTATAAAAGTTATAAAAATATATAAACCAAGACTTAAAATGCAAAAGGAAAATTGATTTTTTTTAAATTTAAAGTGGGCCGCCCCCCATGGGTATTCCCAAAGAAATTTTTGGTCCAATCATGTTCCATGCATTATGCATGGCTAGAGACCATTTGATTGGGTGATGTGGGTGGCACTTGATTTGTGTGAAAAGATTTACTACTTCACATTTCTTTTCAAAAATAATCCAAGACATAATTTTCAAGTGGAAGACTTGAAACTCTCTCAAAAAATCGGCCAAGATAGTTGGTTGTTCAACAATTTTTCAAGTTTGATATCTAGTGTTCAAATCCTAGCTACAACCAAGGTGTTTGTTGGAAGCTTGGGGTATATAAGCTTGAGGTCTTCTATACTTGAAGGCAACCGTTCAAGAAGCATCATTTCTTTCATTTCTTATTACTCCAAGAAGGTAGTTTTCTAAACATCCTATGGTTGTGTTTGATAGTATGCATGTTCATATATGGATCCGGGTTTTGGGATTTTGCATATAAATGATATTTATATCTTAAAAGTAACAAATTTTAAATATTATTTCTGATGCGTTTTGATTTTATACGGATGAAATCACTTTGATAAACATGTGAAAATCCCAACAATGACATCTAGAGCCGCTTATATGAGTGCATGCTTCAATAGATTAAAAATTTCGGATTTCGGGTTTGATTAAAAATTTTAATGTGGTTATCCCTTTGTTTTTCAAGATTATTTTCTTACATGCATAAGGGAATCTTGAAAAATTATTTCATATAGATGATTTGTTTGTTTGGACAAAACTTACCTTTTCGGTATTTTTGTATATAGCCGAAAATGGTTATAAAAGGGAACCATTTTTTATGCTTTTTGTAATTTATATACATATATATATATATATATATGTGTGTGTGTGTGTGGATATATATTTTGGTGCATATAACCTAATCATGACCTTGTGTTGAATGATTGTGTTGTGATTTATTTTATTAATTATTCAATGGGTGGTAATAATTATTATTTTGTTCTTCCATTTGTAAGATATGTAATTTATTTATTTTTCATTTGGCATGTAAAATAAATAGATTAGTTGCATTTTATTTTTCTAGAAATATGTATTAGGATTATTTCATGTAAAAGAAGATGCACAAAATGCGTTTTGGTTTGGACCATAATTTTCGGTCCAAAGAACTTCATGGTTCTCAACGGGATTTTAACCCGATAACCAAAACACATTTTTGAAGTCCAAAGGAGTTTGGAGCTGAATATAAAAGACATTTGGAAGCTCAAAGAAGGTGGAGAAATCATAACACAAGAAGGAGACTTGAAGCATTTGGATGCGGGATCAAGTGGGAGTTCAACGACACATCGCTTGTGTTATTTTTCACCCCTTAGGAAGGACCTTTTAGCACACTTGTTTCGGCTAACAAGTGTTGTCAAATTAGTTGGCTATGGTTATGCACCTATTGTTATGTATGATGTGCTTGTTTGGTTGCTTATTTTGTTGTTTAGATGATATGTAGATATGAATGACTTAACATACTAATAATCAACAACAAGCGTAAAATTGGTTCTTTACAAAATAATTAAAATGGTTAATAAAGGGTTTTATTAAAAATTGATGATTTTATAATAAAGTGGGTTTTATTAAAAAGAACTTTGAAAAACTTGTTTTCACTAAAGTACCAAGGATTTGATTGCATGCAAATGTATGGTACATAATATTTTCTAAACTAGATTTTTGAAATATTAAAAACCCTTTTATAAAACAAGTCAAACACCATCCTTTTATACAACACTCGAGTCACTTGGGAACTCTTATTGTGGGATAAAGGTCACCTAACCACATTTGAGGGAACTTGTATGTTCGAGGTGGGTTTACCATGTTTGTGGGATAAAGGTCACCTAAGCACTTATGTGTGTAAACTCACGCGTGTGTGTAAGTTGGACGACTTGATTTGGATACCATGTGCTTAGGGTCACCAAAGCATGGCGGACAAAGGTGTTGATGGGATTAAACATGCCAACTAAACATTAAGATGTTTAACCAATCCCATATGGCTAGAAATTGCAAAGAGTTGCAATTGTCAAACGTTGACTACCTTGTTAATTTAAATAGAGGGATAAAGGTCACCTAACCAATATTTAAATGTAACATTGGATTCTAGATTTTAATTATTAATTGTCTTTAAGACACAAAAGGGTATTAATGATTAAAATATAATAATATCAACAATACTAAATTGAACTTGTTAAATTTTGTAGATGGCCGCTAACAATGCAAACCCGATTAACCAAACCGTCCGAAACCTATCACTAAGAACCATCCTTGAAAAGGATCGTCTCAACCATAACAACTTCATGGATTGGTTTCGAAACTTGAGAATCGTTCTCAAGCAAGAGAAGATATCCTATGTGTTGGACGATCCTATTCCCGATGAACCTAACGTGGAAGATGTGGAAGCCTACAACGATTGGGTTAAGTATACCGAGGACTCCATGCAAGCCTCATGCCTCATGTTGGGAACTATGATTCCCGAAATTCAAAAGGATTTTGAACATCATGGGGCATACGACATGATTACCCAGTTAAAGGAAATGTTCCTACAACAAGCAAGGGTAGAACGCTTCAAAACTGTTCGGGCGCTTCATGCATGTCGAATGGAGGAAACCCAATCGGTATCATCTTATGTCCTTAAGATGAAAAGCCACATTGATCACCTTGAAAGGATAAATTGTCCCATCTCTAAAGAGTTGGCTACGGATTTGATCCTCAACTCTTTAACAAAGAAATTCGAAAGCTTTGTAATGAATTACAACATGAATGGATGGGACAAGAGCATTGGTGAACTTCATGCAATGCTCAAAACGGGCGAAGCAGGAATGGGCAAAAAGGCTTTACCCGTCCTAGCGATGAATGAAGGAGGTAACAAGATGAGGCCCCACCCCGACTCTAAAGCAAACTCTGCTAAAAGAAAGGGACACGTCAAGGGAAAGGGAAAGGGAAAAGCTAAAGTAGAACCCACCAAACCGAAAGAGAAGAAGTAAAAGGTTGCTACAAATGACCCATGTTTTGGATGTGGTGAGATAGGACACTGGAAGAGAAATAGTCCAACCTATCTCAACGAGTTGAAAAACAAGAGGGATGCAGGGCAAACCTCAGGTACTATCTTTATGATACATGTTGAGCTTAATGTTATTTCTTCTAACACATGGGTACTGGATACCGGATGTGGAACTCATATTTGCAATTTGTTGTAGGGGTTCAAAAGAAATAGACATTACAAGAAGGGAGACGCTAGTCTTTTTATGGGCAACAGAGCAAAAGTTGAAGTCGAAGCTCAGGGAGACTACGTTTTAACGCTTCCAAGTGGTTTGGAAGTGATTTTGAAGAATGTTCTATATGCTCCTAGTTTGACTAGGAACATAATTTTTGTTTCCCTTTTAAGACAATGTGGTTTTAATTTCAAATTTTTTAACCATGACATTTATGTTTCTATGCATGATGTGTTTTACTTTAAGGCTATGCCTTTAAATGGTATTTATGAATTAGATCAAGACAACGCATCATATGATAGCTCAATGTACCAAGTAACCAACAAGAAACTCAAAATGGATTTGTGTGACTCCTATCTTTGGCATTGTCGCCTTGGACATATAAGCAAGAATCGCTTGCATACACTTCAGAAAAATGGTCTCTTGAATACAAATGAAGATAATTCATTTGATGTATGCGAATCTTGTTTACAAGGCAAAATGAACAAGACACCCTTTAGTGGAACTTTTGAAAGGGCTAAAGACTTACTAGGTATCATACATTCAGATGTATGTGGTCCTTTTAAGCCGATGACTAGGAATGGTGAAATATACTTCATTACCTTTACCGACGACTATAGTCGTTATGGTTTTGTGTACTTACTAAGACACAAGGATGAAGCATTTGAAATGTTCAAAGGCTTCAAAAGTGAAGTAGAAAATCCACTCAAGAAAATAATCAAAGTCCTTCGCACCGATAGAGGAGGTGAATACCTTAGTGGTGCTTTTCAAGATCATCTTAGGAGTTGTGGGATTATCTCACAACTTACTCCACCTGGAACACCACAACACAATGGTGTGTCCGAAAGGAGAAATCGAACTCTATTAGATATGGTTCCATCTATGATGGCTAGAAGCACATTACCTCTATCATTTTGGGGTTACGCTTTGCTTTCTGCAGTCCGTACACTAAATATGGCCCCAACCAAGAAAGTGGAAAAGACACCTTTTGAAATATGGCATGGAAATCCTCCATCATTATCATTCTTAAGGGTTTGGGGTTGTGAAGCTTATGTTAAGCAATACACCCCAAATAAATTAGAAGTCCGATCCACTAAGTGTATCTTTGTAGGATATCCTAAAGATGATATAGGATATTATTTCTACGATCCAACCGAGCAAAAGGTATTTGTTGCTCGAAAGGGTAAGTTCTTAGAAGCTAAGTTCCTTATGGAAGGAACTAGTGGTAGAACAGTGGAACTTGAGGAGGATCAAGAACCACAAGACGATACACGTTTGGTTGATACTAGCACTCAACAAGAGGTTATTGAAAACGATCAAGAGGTTGATCAGAACACACAAAATGTTCACAGATCTGGTAGAATTAGTAGTCCACCTGAAAGATATGGATTTTCATGGATGGATGCTACATGGTAGATTCAGATGAACCAACCACATACCATGATGCAATGTCAAAATCCGATTGTGACAAATGGCTTGAAGCCATGAACATAGAGATGCAATCCATGTATGACAACCAAGTTTGGGAATTGGTTGTGCCACCACTTAACTCCAAAGTAGTTGGAAGTAAGTGGGTTTTCAAGAAGAAAACTGATATGCATGGTAACTTGGATACTTATAAAGCAAGACTTATAGCAAAAGGTTTCACTCAAACTCAAGGGATTGATTATGATAAGACCTTCTCGCCTGTGGTGATGCTAAAGTCAATCAGGATATTATTTGACATAGCTGCATATTATGACTATGAGATCTGGCAATTGGATGTCAAAACGGCTTTTCTTAATGGATATCTTGATGAAGATGTCTATATGGTTCAGCCTGAAGGTTTTGTCGATCCAAAACATCTTGACAAAGTATGCAAGTTAAAGAAATCAATCTATGGATTGAAACAAGCATCTAGAAGTTGGAATCACCGTTTTGATGAAGAAATTAAGAATTTTGGATTCATCAAGAACGGCGATGAAGCTTGTGTGTATAAGAAGGCTAGTGGGAGCATCATCACTTTCTTAGTACTGTATGTCAATGACATTCTACTATTTGGAAATGACATTCCGACCATGGAAGGTGTAAAAACCTGGCTTGAAAGTTGTTTTTCCATTAAGGATCTTGGTGAAGTCGCCTACATTTTAGGAATAAAGATCTATAGGGATAGATCAAGGCGCTTGATAGGTTTAAAGCAAAGTGCATACATTGACAAAGTCTTGAATAGGTTCCAGATGGAGAACTCTAAGAGAGGTTTTGTACCTATTCAAAGGGGGACAATATTGAATACATCTCAATGTCCAAGCTCAAAGGATGAGCAAGAGAAAATGAAAGGAATCCCATATACGTCAGCTATAGGCTCCATCATGTATGCAATGATATGCACCAGACCGGACGTCTCATGCGCCTTGAGCATGACGAGTAGATACCAGCAAAATCCAGGTAACAGTCATTGGATGGCTGTTAAAATCATATTGAAATACCTTAGGATAACTAAGGATATGTTCTTAATATATGGATCTGGTAAAGAGGAAATCGTTGTAAAGGGTTACACGGACGCGAGTTTCCAAACCGATCGAAGTGATTCTCGATCGCAATCGGGGTATGTCTTCATTTTAAATGGAGGAGCAGTCTCTTGGAAGATGTCAAAACAAGACGTGGTAGCATTGTCCACTTTAGAATCAGAATACATCGCCGCTTCATTGGCAGCCCAGGAAGCTGCATGGTTGAAGAAATTCATAGCCGACCTAGGGGTGGTCCCTACCATTCAAGACCCCCTAGAGATCTTTTGTGATAACGAGGGTGCGATTGCTCAAATCAAGGAACCTCGTGCGCACCAAAAGACTAGACATATCGAGCAGAGATTCAACTACATAAGGGATGAAGTTGAAAAAGGAAAGATATGTATCCGCCAAGTTCACACCGATCAAAACATTGCGGATCCACTCACGAAGCTCCTTGACCGGGCAAAACATGAAGGTCATACATGTGCCTTAGGACTTCGATATTCTAGTGATTGGATTTGGTCTATTTTGTATTTAGGTATTGAAACAATTGTTAATTTAACTCTTTTATGGTATTTTGAGTTACGTTTCATATTAGCATGTTTAAATCCGTGAATAAGTTAATTATTCTAAATGTCCGTAGTCGATCATAACTGTGGGAACAAATATGAATGTAATACTATTATGAACTTGGATTTGTGGATATTCATTTAGTATGAATATAGAGCAAAGTGTTGCTGCCGAAGTTCATAGATATTTGTGGGATACAAATATTGGACTGACTCGCTCTCAAATATTACTGCATGGAATCATTTATGATTGATCATAAGTAAATTTGAGTAAAGGCGAATATCATAGTATCCTCTGACCTGAGATACATATTGGGTCTTGATATTTACCAAATATTATACCTTGACTTGTTTCTTCACTATCAGTAATATGACAGTATACAAGGCTAAGCTCAGGTGTGATACAAGGTGATTGTGAGAGATGTATGTAGTCAAGAAGGGATTTGTTCCTCTTATTCGTTGAGAGTAAGATGTCTAAGGTCTGCTAAAGTTAAATCAACAGAGAGTGATCACTCTATGTCTCAGGATTTAACATGACATCTGTAACAAAAGGATAAATGATAGATTCATCTAAATCACATTCAAGTAAGGGACTTGAAAGGGATGATGTTATGGTGACCCTAAACAGTCAATCTGAGTAGTTCATCATCATTTGCAAAGGCGGAATCAATGTAAATGACGTCAAACAACTTGTTTCCTTTTAATCTTTATCTATTGATGATTTCCTGAGCTTTTACAAACAATTCTGACAGAAATTTGGCAGCACCTCAGCTTTCACACACTAGTAATTCCGTATCAAATGAGACATGCACAACCCTATATATAGTTGATGGGATTTCGTTTGTAGGTGACACAGGCCATGTTCAAACGAAATTAGTGATTTCGTTTGAACATGTCCTTTGACCCTCCTCAAACGAAATTACCTCTTTTAACATGTACAAACCCTATTTCAATCCCTGTTGTGCACTCGTTCATCCTATCTAGACATAAGACTCCATTAAGACGAAGTTAACAGACAGTAGATGCACCAACAGACTCCCCCTTGGATGTTGATGAATCTTCGGCGTCGAGTCTTTAGTCTTTGTCTCTTTCCAAATTGTCTTGACATTGTAAAAGCTTCTTCAATCTTTATCTTCAAACTTTATTCTTCAATCTCCCCTTTGAATGCTAATCCAGAATTCTTACTCCCCCTTTCGCAGACTCCCCCTCTCGATAAGCTGGGACTTGAATTCTGGTTCAAACTTTGACATTTTCATTGCCATGGGGATTACTGTTACCTGCACAATCTCTACCTAAATATAAGATATATGACAATAACAGTTTCAATCCAAACTTACCTTTTAACTTTCAGTGATAAGCAATCCACTTAAGTATTCAGGTCCAATCTAATGACCCTGATTACTCAATTTGTCTACCAAGTTCAACTTAATGACCTTGGATGACCTGAGATAAATCACACTGACAATTAGTTCAATCATTTTCTGAAAAATTTACAAGTTTCAAATTAATGAACTTGCTTTAACTTTTCAACTTTCACAAACTTATCATGTTAAGCTCACAAACTCATCCTCCTCTGAAGATCAGCTTTCCACTTTGGTTTGTTGGAAAATAAAGCAGAAGTAAAAAATCTTTTTGAATTTTTAATAAAGTTCTAAACTAGAAAATGAATTACAAAAATAAAATGCAGTAACAGTAAACTATTTACAAACATATTTTTGGTGAGCGTGTTAGGGAATCATATCAGCTATTCAACAAGTCACAAGTACCGTTAAGCTTTGATTACATATTCAGAATTAAACAATTCACTTAGAGTGTCGATATACTGATCCACTTAAATTTTCACACACATTTCAATCTGTCCAGGATACGGATTTAGTGTTTTAGAGACTTAAACTTATACATGTGTCCCACCTCTTGAATATACTCCCGTATCCAGATCCCAATATTCAGTCTTACAGGTGAGTATACCACAGATGATATCTGTAAGGGAATAAATTATGAAACAGTACGAAACCGTGAGAGCTCAGGTCAGAACTACTGTTCAGCAGAGAGATCACGATTCGACTTGGGTGTGTCCCCTTTAGAGGATCTTTTTTACAATAGCATTGATTAGCAATTTTATTGTCTTATCATTTATGCTGAGGGCGGCGCTATGTTTCAAGCAAGCAGTAAAGTATTCTCCGGGGACTAGGCCATTGCTTCCGCAAAATCAGAAGTCCCGGGATAATACCCCAGATATCACTGAGTATAAAGACCTAGTATCTCAGAAAGAGGGATCCTTCAAACAAGATTTCAGGGGTTACCTATATATCTAAGTAGTGTTCCCCATGAAATAAGCAAGTAAAGATTTAGGTTTATATCCCGAACAAACCTACTAAATGTGTAAAAACCTATCGGCACATCATCAGCGAGACTGTTTAAAACCTTTTAAACATTACAATTCTTTAGCATACTGTAACTATCAAGCCGATGTACTATCATTTTCCCTTTTTACACAAGCTCTTTTCTGGTTTTCTATTGTTTTTGGATTTGAAAATATCTCATGTTTTTGTATTTTTGAAATTTTTTATTGTTTTTGTATTTTCTGAAAATATTACCCTATACTCTCCCCCTAAATACCAAAACAAGTAAAAAATCAACAAACCATTGCAGATTGCTTCTCAACATCATCTACAATGTCTCCTTCATCAACGCCAAGAATCTCTTCCAACATCGATAAAAGCGTCATACCATTCAGTTTTAGCAAATATTGAAAACGTGTTTTATCAAATGCTTTGGTATGTAAATCAGCTTTTTGCTCATCAGTGTGGATTTTCTCAATTCGTATCAACTTCTTCTCGAAACAATCGTGAATGAAGTGATGACGAATTTCAATGTGTTTAGTTTTAGCGTGATGAACTGGATTTTTAGTAATGTTAATCGGTGCCTCATTATCAACAAAGATAGGGGTGTTTAGAAATTGCAAACCGTAGTCGCGCATCTGTTGCTGGATCCACAAGATCTGAGAGCAGCTGCTGCTAGCAGATACATACTCCGCTTCACATGTGGATAAAGCCACAGAGGTCTGCTTTTTGCATTGCCAGGTGACCAATCGTGGTCCGAAAAACTGGAACCCCGCTGTTGTTGATTTAGCGTTAACTTTGCAGCATCCGAAATCGGAATCGGAATACCCTTCGAGCTTGAAATCGCCTTCTTTTGGATACCACAACCCCAATGATGGAGTTCCTTTCAGGTAGCGTAATATCCTTTTCACAATCACCATATGCGAAGCTCTCAGGTTAGATTGAAATCTTGCTGCGAGGCAGGTTGGGTACATAATATCGGGTCTTGAAGCTATCAAATACATCAGCGATCCGATCATGGAACGATACAACGTTTCATCTACCTTCTCTCCGGTTAGATCAGGATTTATCCCATGATTCGTCGCTAATGGGGTGGAAGCTGGAGTAGAACCTGACATCCCAAATTTCTCCAAGATATCATGAACATACTTCATTTGATGTATGAAAATTCCTTTGTGTAATTGATCAACCTGAAGTCCCAAAAAGAATTTCATCTCACCCATCGATGACATTTTGAATTTCTGCTTCATAACTTGTTCAAAATCTTTGCACAAATTTTCATTTGTAGACCCAAATATGATGTCGTCCACTTATATTTGAACTATCAGAAGATGACCGTCGACCTCTTTGGTGAAGAGAGTGGCATCCACTTTTCCACGGATGAAGCTGTTGGCTAGCAGGTGTTGAGACAATGTCTCGTACCAAGCTCTCGGGGCCTGGTGTAAACCATACAGCGCTTTATCTAGCAAGTAGACCTTGTCTTTGTGGATTGGATCGGTGAAGCCCGGTGGCTGTCCGACATATACCTCCTCTTTTACCTTCCCATAGAGAAACGCCGATTTCACATCTAGCTGATAAACTTTGAAATTTTTCCAAGATGCGAATGCTAGGAAGATTCTGATTGCTTCTAGTCGAGTAACTGGAGCATACACTTCGGTGAAATCTATACCCTCCTGCTGACTAAAGCCCTGGACTACGAGTCGAGCTTGATTACGAACAACAACCCCTCTATCATCCCTCTTGCACTTGAACACCCACTTGGTGTTTATCTTCCTCTGACCATCAGGCAAGTCTACTAACTTCCACACACCTAACTTCTCGAATTGGCTCAGTTCCTCCTGCATCGCATTGACCCAAGAATCTTCAGTAAGCGCCTCTTTGTAGGTCCTAGGTTCAATCTGCGAGATAAAACAACTTAGTGAAAAGTCAATTTGTAAAGGAGCAACTTTTGAATAAAAACACGTAAGCCCTTGATCAAGTTGACGTCTAGTGCGAACGCCTGATTGCAACTCTCCGATTATCAACTCCTCTGGATGGTATGAAAGAGTTCTTGGCATCACCTCGCCTGGAACATCTACCTCGCCTTCCAAATTTGTGATATTCTGATTTGCACCTTGTTCATCGACTGGAATTGTTTGACTTGAGATCTGAATTTGCTCCCCCTCAGAATTTGAATCACCACGATCAAATATTGTTCTGTTCTCAGATACTTGATTATCATTCTCCACCGTCTGATTATCATGAGCAACTTCATTTTGTTGAATATCATCATGTTCTCCAGCATTACTTGGACCCTTTTCATCATCTTTTGAAGTTTGTTGTGGTCGCCTTGAATACTCAGCTGGAAATCTTTCCTGTGAAGACTCATACTCTCTCAGAATATCCAACTCATCAAAGAAATCTTCTTCTTTTTCCTTTTCTTCTTCCATGTCAAACGAATTCCACAAAGTGTCATAATGAAAACACCATGAAACGCCTGGATTTTGTGGCGGCATTGTGTAGCCTTGACATTCAACATTATGCGCCTCAATAATCCGCTTCAAGCTTGGAACATAGACTCTTCTTTGTGGACTTGAGTAACCCACAAATATTCCTTCGATACTCGTTGGACCAAACTTACCAAAAGGCTCTAGAACTGTGCCGGGAGACCCAAACAGTTCTAAATACTTCAGGTTCGGCTTGCGGTTGTTGATTAGCTCAAAACATGTCTTGTTGAATTTCTTTACAGTAAGAACCCGGTTGAGCGTATAGCATGCGGCTGATACTGCTTCTGCTAAAAAATTAACAGGTAATTTGGAATCAGCAAGCATCGTCCTGGCCGTTTCAATTAGTGTCCTGTTCTTTCTTTCAGCTACTCCATTCTGCTGCGGAGTGTAAGGAGCACTAAATTCATGCAATATACCTCTTTCATCGCAATACTCTTCCATCTTGATATTATTGAACTCAATACCATTGTCAGAACGTAATCTTCTAATGCGTGTCTGGTACAAGTTTTCCATCTTCTTGAAAAGCATCATCAAACGATCAAACGTCTCATCTTTTGATTTCAGAAATAGAACCCATGAAAATCTTGAATAATCATCTATGACGACAAGACAATAGAGATCCACTGTAATGCTTTTGACGTTTACTGGACCAAACAAATCCATATGGAGTCTCTCTAAAGGTCTTGAGACTGAATTGCCTTTCTTCCCGGGGTACGATTTCTTCTTTTGCTTTCCTTTGATGCAGCTAATGCACTCCCTTTCAAGATGAAATCCTTTCACATGAACACCAATAACCAAATCGTTGTGCACCAGGTGATTCATTTTTCGCAAATGTATATGCCCCATCTTTCGGTGCCACAACTGTGATTCTTTCTCTGTTGCTCTAGACATAAAACAATGAGCCTGACCCGTGGTTGTAGTTGCTACGCTCATGTCCAACACGTACAGATCATTGACTCTAGGTGCTCTCATGATAATACATTCTTCGGGAACAACAAAACCTGGTTTCAAGATCAAACATTCTTTGTCTGTGAAGTGCGTTGTATACATCCTATCACAGATCTGAGTTATGCTCAGAAGATTGTTTTCAAGCTCAGCAATGTAGTTAACTCTTTCAAACGTGACAATCCCATTGGATAAAGTTCCTTCTCCAACTATCCTACCTCCTTGATTTCCTGCAAAATCTACATAACCTCCATTAAAACCACGAACATCGTACAGTTGGGTTTTCTTCCCCGTCATGTGCCGAGAAGCTCCACTATCCATAATCCATCGTGAAACGGATCTTGGAAGCTCCTGCACATTTCAAAAACATTTAGTGAGATTTTGATGCTACCCCAGCCTCTTTCGACTCGGGTAACTTGACATTAATGTGAGATTTTGCAATGTAAAGTGGTGGAAAGTTTTTGTCATTCATTTTCAAGCTTTCTTCTGATCCAACTTCAACCTTTTTGTATAAAAAGAAATCATTTTTAGAATGACCGGTTGATTGATCTTTCTTTTGAACATTCTTCTTCTCTGATGGTGTAGAAGATTGTTTCTCCAATTGTTCATAATAATCCAAAGGAACATCCATCTTTACCGATGTGGTAGAAGACGATTGTTTTTCCAACTCTGAAACCTTTGGTTTTTCAACAACTTTTGGCTTCCATGTTTGTTGAGAGGATGCAACCCGTTTGTAAAACTTGTCATTTTTAGTTACCACATTTTTAACAGGTTCAGTTTTGATTTTGATGTTGTCATTTTTCAAAACCTTTTTCTCAACAACCATCGGAGCTTTTCCTTTCACGTCAACTTTCCTCTTCTGAATCTCAACAACTTCAGTCTTAGGCTTTAAGTTGGTACACTTTCGTGCAATATGTCCAACTTTGTTGCATTTGAAGCATGTTTGGGTGTCAACTACCCGACTTGTACCTTCAGACTGAGGCTATGAGGCCTTCTTCTCAAAGAACTCTTTGTTTGATTTTGAAAAAAATCTCAGATTCTTCATCAGAAAGTGAACTCGAACTGTTCACAAACACCTTTTTCTCAGAAAACTTCTTGTTTTGAACATTCTTTTTCTGATAATTATTTCCACCCTGATAACCACCCGACCATTTGTTTTGATTATTGTTATAAAAACGTGGTGGAACAACTGGTTTCTTGTAGTAAGCTTTATCTTTTTCAAAATTCATTTTCTGTTTGTCTGTTTTAAACCCTCTACTTCAGACAGATCAATTTCAATCAATTTGAACACATTTCTCAATTTAGCAACATTAACATTCTCCAGTGGAAACTCAGAATCCGAATACAACTTATCCGATCCTGACATCTTGTACATGACAAGGGTAGGTTCTTCATTTAAGTTGTTTTTGGACTTTGGTTTCGGAATGTATTTGTCCAGAAAACACTCATCATCATCAGCTGAATCACTATCAGACTTCAAAACACTTTCAGCCATGCTTTTAACAATATCAGTTTGAGCACTATCATCAGATGATGATGAAGAAAATGTCACATCAACTGACTCTGGAAGTTTAACCTCATTTTCATCTTCATCATTAACCAACCCAAACTTTTTCTTTGAATAATTGTTTAAAACTGGTGGCGGAACTTGATGATATCCCACCCCTGTTCCATCCGAAAAGACATCTTCGCCTGCTTTGTTTTTCCCGATGGGTTTGGGAACAATGTGTTGTAAAACACAGCTTGCGGAGTTGTAACTATCTGTTTCAATTGGATTCGTTCATTTTCAATTTTAGCTTCTTGAAACTGAAGCTTCAACTTAGCAATTTCATCCAGTTGCTGATTTATCAACTCTTCTTTCACTCTAAGAACACCCGTCAGTTGAAGATTTTCTTTATCTGTCTTACCATTTCTTTCATCACAATCTTTAACCGTCCGTTTTAGCTTCTCAAAATTTTCTGAAATTTGACGTTTTTCAAGAATCAATTTTTCATTTTCATTCCTAATTCTTTCTACGCCATTTTTATCATTTTCGATTTTCTCATTTAATTCTTTTAATTTTTCGTTCGAAGCTTTCAACAGTTTATCACGGTTCAAGATTTGATCTTCAACACTTTTGACTTTATCAGTCAGTTCTTCATCCTTCTTACCACTAAGGTAAGCAACTGTACTATAAACTTTGCACTCTTTCATGCAATTTTTGCAGTTGTTCTCAGATTTATCATTCTTACCTGACACATGTGTATCATTTGAACTGACCTTGTTTTTGGACTCAGTTCCAGAACTAGAAACTACCTCTAGTTCTTTTGCAGCTAGAACTTTGTCAGCCATCTTTGTCAGGTTTTCAGCAGTGAAATCCTGTGAAGTATCAATGATCCCATCATCAATCTTCTTTGGCTCCGGTTCTTTTGCTGTCTCTTTCTCTTTTTCTTTCTCAACGGCTTCTCCTCCTCCCCACCATTCTCTCTGTCTGGCTTCTTCTTCATCAGCAATTTGTTTGGTGAGAACTTCGATATCAACAGTATCTGGATCCAAAGCTATGTTCCCATTAGGATCAAGATAACATTCTCTATCAGGATCCCATCGCCTTGCTTTCTTTGCTTCCATCCAGATACGATAGATTTTGCTTTTCATGAAATGAGATGTTTCCATCCTGTTTATATACTTCACTTTTTCAGATCTTTTGTCTTTAAAAGGAACAATCTTTGCTGCTGTAAATGCATAACCAACTGCGTCTTCCTCAGGCAAAACATCACTCCAATCATAACCTTCATCGTCATGGAAAACTGCAAGTGCCTTGGATCTTTCTTTGGGTGCCTCCTCTATCTGCTTCATCCTATGAGGTTCTGATTTATTCTGATGATAGATCGCTCTCTTGTAATAATCCTCTCGAAAAGGATTTGCAGTATCATCAGTGTAAGCATTTCTGCACTCACGTTTAAAGTGACCTTTCTGTTTATATTTGAAGCATGTCACTTTTGACTTGTCAAAGCCTAACTTGGTAGAAGGTCCACCAATAGACTGTCTTCCAGTAATCTCCATATAACGCTGCGCTCTTCTCACTGCACTCGCCATACACCACCTTATATCGATCAATTCCATCTCCTCAGGATCGACCTGATCGTAATCTTCCTTTGTTAGGTTGGTGTTGCCAATCTTTCCTGCAACGAGACTTTCGTACGACTCTAACACAGACGCTAAAAATACCATATGTTGTTTAGCAGATTCTTCACTGAAATTCTGGCCATTCTTCAGATCAACATCAATATTACATTGGAATAGATTCTTTGGTGTAGATTGATTTGAAGAATTTGATGAAGAACCACCATGGTAGCCACTGCTAGGAGTTTCTTGATTCTTTATGTTTGAACTTTCTGCTGAAAAAGCTGTCTTTGGAGATGCAGTCTTTGGGATTCCTCTGTAATACAGCTCCACATTCTGCTGATAAGATGTGTTATTGACTTTATTGAATTTTTTGATCTCCAATTCATGGCTTTCCAGTCTTTCTATAAGCAGATCAACCTTCAAATCAGCTGGCTTTATCGTATTCTTCAGCATCATTGCAAAATACTGCCAGTCTTGCTCATTCGATAATGCATCAAACAATTTGTCTACCAGCTCTTCTTGAGTGTAAATGATCTCATGTCTAGCAAGCTCCATCTTCAGATGCCCAAATCTGTCGATCATCTTGGAAACAGACTCGTTCTTTAAACAACCAAACAAATCAAACTCTTTTCGTAACAGTTTCTTTTTGTTTTTCACTATTTCAGCACTGCCAATACATTTTATTTTTAATTTTTCCCAAAGGTCTCTCGAATCTTTGTACTCGATCAGTGCGATAATGTCATCTCGGGCAGATTGGTGAAGCAGAGCAATACACTTCTGTTCAGCAACGTATCTTTCAATTTGATTATCTTCCAAATTTTCATAGTCGTCTCTCCCCAAATCATAACCATTTTTCAGACTTCTCCAACTCTGATAAGCAAACGCCTTAAGCCACTCTTCGAATCTTGTAGCCCACCGGTTGTAATCTTCTATTGCCATCAACTTGGGTGGCTTGTTATATGTTCCGTAAGCACTGTCTACGCTCATAGCATCCGAAAGTATTTTCTTTGCACTCGGTGCTGGTGGAGTTTCTTTCGTGTTATCCGATGAGCCATCTCCCGAACCACCAGTAAAAGCAAACACGTCACAAAAAGGATTCATGAAATCATCCATCTTTCACATACCTGAAACAATCAGCAAACACTTAGAAAATTCTTGGTTTTGAGAAACAACAGATTCAAACGGAATCTGTTCAAGCGGAATTGCTCAAACGGTATTACAACTTCAAACGGAATTATGATTTTCAAACAAAATGTCTAATTTCGTTTGAGACTACACTTCTTTCAAACGGGATTACTTATCAAGTGTGAACTTCAAACGGAATTACAATAACATGCTCCCTCAAACGAAATCAGCCAAATACTTTCAAACGAGATACCTCATTCAAACGAGATAACCCATATCCTTCAAACGAAATCAGGTCAATTGTATGTTTTCAAACGAAATTATCAGGTATTTCAAACGAGATCAGTATGACATCAGCATATTTTTCAAAGTTTTTCAAACAAAATTATAGGTTTTTATCAGTTTTAAGTCAAATTTTGGTCCAAAACTTTCAAGGATTAGTTAACACTATGTTTCGCTTGATATGTGAGAGTTTTAAGCCATTTCAACCGTGAAAACTTGTTCAAATCAGAAAAGAATGAGTAGAAGTGATAGAATCCGGCAAAATAAAGCTGAATTGGTATGAACTCCTCGTCCTGAGCTCTGATACCACTTGTTGGATCGTTCGGTGACCCTAAACAGTCAATCTGAGTAGTTCATCATCATTTGCAAAGGCGGAATCAATGTAAATGACGTCAAACAGCTTGTTTCCTTTTAATCTTTATCTATTGATGATTTCCTGAGCTTTTACAAACAATTCTGACAGAAATTTGGCAGCACCTCAGCTTTCACACACAAGTAATTCCGTATCAAATGAGACATGCACAACCCTATATATAGTTGATGGGATTTCGTTTGAAGGTGACACAGGTCATGTTCAAACGAAATTAGTGATTTCGTTTGAACATGTCCTTTGACACTCCTCAAACGAAATTACCTCTTTTAACATGTACAAACCCTAATTCAATCCCTGTTGTGCACTCGTTCATCCTATCTAGACATAAGACTCGATTAAGACAAAGTTAACAGACAGTAGATGCACCAACATATAGTCATACGTATTAGGGGTAGTAAACCGTAGATAGGCATTATTTACTACTTGCATCAATCTTCTATGTATCTTGTGCAAGTGAGAGATTGTTAGACTCTGTATGCCCAAGACACATATTAAATTGATGTGGCTAGTACGTTATGATCCAAGTTGAGTCATACCCAATAACAAGCTAGACAAACACTTATAATATTTATTTGTGATATGATCAAACAAATAAATATTAACACTTACAATATTTAGAAATTGGTTTTCTAAATAATTACACTTGAGAAACTAATAAATTATATGGATAATTTATTTTGAGAGAATATTTTATTTTGTTATTTAATGGGTTAAATAACATTTTAAAAGGTTGTATAAAGTCTTGCATATATATAGTGTTATATTTATAAATGTTATAAATATATATAAACCAAGACTTAAAATGCAAAAGGAAAATTGATTTTTTTTTTTAAAAGTTTAAAGTGGGTCTCCCCCCATGGGTATTCCCAAAGAAATTTTTGGTCCAATCATGTTCCATGCATTATGCATGGCTAGAGACCATTTGATTGGGTGATGTGGGTGGCACTTGATTTGTGTGAAAAGATTTACTACTTCACATTTCTTTTCACAAATAATCCAAGACATAATTTTCAAGTGGAAGACTTGAAACTCTCTCAAAAAATCGGCCAAGATAGTTGGTTGTTCAAGAATTTTTCAAGTTTGATATCTAGTGTTCAAATCCTAGCTACAACCAATGTGTTTGTTGGAAGCTTGGGGTATACAAGCTTGAGGTCTTCTATACTTGAAGGCAACCGTTCAAGAAGCATCATTCCTTTCATTTCTTATTACTCCAAGAAGGTAGTTTTCTAAACATCCTATGGTTGTGTTTGATAGTATGCATGTTCATATATGGATCCGGGTTTTGGGATTTTGCATATAAATGATATTTATATATTAAAAGTAACAAATTTTAAATATTATTTCTGCTGCATTTTGATTTTATACGGATGAAATCAATTTGATAAACATGTGAAAATCCTAACAACTTTAAGTAGAACCCGATCCCTGACCAGGGATTTTGGGGGTTTCCTACGCTTATCAGCGTAGCTTTTCTGATGGTCACGAACTGCCGCCATTTGTTGTCTGTTCTGGTCAATCCTATCCGTTGTGTTAAGTACAAGTTCTGGGCCGGTAATATGGTTCTCGCCAACTTCCGCCCAATACAGCGGTGACCGGCATCTGTGACTGTGCAATGCCTCAAATAGTGTTGCCTGAATGCTAGTGTGGTAGCTGTTGTTTGAAGAGAATTCTACAAAAGGGAAGTGTCACTTGTTTTTCCAAAGTTGATAACACATGCTCTTAGCATGCCTTCAAGGGTTTTAGAGAGTGCATTCAATTTGACCCCTCATCAGCGGGTGATAAACGGTGCTCATGCCTAACTATGAGCCAAAGGATTTTGTGCACAGCCTGCGACGAATCGGTTGCAAAACGTGGGTTACGATCAGAGATAAGAGAAGTCAGCACTCCGTGCCTAGCATCTACTTCCTTCAAGTGGAAGGTTGCGAGTTCGAGAACTTGTCAGTTTCTTCGGTCACGTATTGTTATGTGCAAATATTTCGTCAATGCCTTAGACATGATAGAATAGGATAGGAGCACCTCATAGATTATCTTCCAATTGTTGGAGTTGCGGATTATTGAGCATCTCTCTAATGTCAAGTGATACTCTTTCGAGGCTAAATCCTGAGGGGTTGCATATGCGATTGGGAGAGAGAGAGACGGACTTTGCGACGCCCAAAGTTGTTTGTTGAAAACTTAGCGTAAGGCGGTTTGTGTCGTAGAAATTCTTAGGGTCAAGCGTGGAGTCGTTCAGATTCCCAATGGTTTTCGGAGTAGATTCGGGTGTCGTCGAAAGAAACAAGTGTTGAATTTTGACAGGATAGAATAAATTCAAGTGTCGTGACTAGGTGCTGATTGTATCGAGTTCGAAGATGTGACAACTGTCAAAAATCCAGGTATCCGTACAACTAATTAATCTTGACCAATGCTTAAGGACTGTGCTGAATTACAATTAATGACTTGAACTGCTTTCTGATTATTGCTTTATACACACATGTGCATCACATATTTCAAATGACATATCATTGATTGCATGAGAACTTTATTGACTCAAATGATGCGCGAAACACAGTAGCACAGTTAACAGACAAACCGGGAAAATGCTGACGGAGTTCAGTACATAGACAGACAGTGTTTTGAGACCCAGTATGAGTCATAAACTAAGTACTACACTAGTATAGAGTGTAGGGAAGTAAGGATCACAAAACTGCTTTTCTAGGTGATAGTTTAAGTGCCGTAAAGTGCCTAAAACTCACCCAAAGTGCTGAATTTAGCAAAAATCAGCATTTTAACAATCTAATTTTATGCTGAAACTTGGTTAAATGGCCCTGAATGCTTTCCTAAGTGTCGGGAATTAAAAGTGTCATAAAAAGATACATAAAGCACACTAAACTTCAAGGTTTAGCACTTTAACGAATCAGTATCTAACCGAATAACCGGACACTACCCGAAACACCAAATTTACACTAGAAGCAACGTTTTAATGTTTCCAAGCTAGTTATGATCCCCGAACATCATAACACCTCCTAAAAATATCTAATAACTGAAACACGTAACGAACACTTGGATTTAAACTAAATTGCAAATAAAGGGTTAAAGCCTACACCTAGACCCCCCCCCACCTATGGGACGGCCATGCTTGGCCCATACCTTGTTGATTTTATTTCATTTGTTTAATGGATCTTGTTCCCCTTTTTACTACACATTATACAAGAGTTAATTGGTTAGAATGGGTTATAAGTAAACCTTGAAGATCATAACATCTCATAATCTACACAACACTTAAACACTCATCCTTCTTCTTCCTTGGGAGCTCTCGGCCGAACATCACCCCACACACTCACCTTCAATCATTCATCCTCATCCAATCCAAGCATTCACAAAGGTGTTAGAGTCCATACAAGGAAGCTTGGTGGCTTTAGATCTTGAAGGACCTTCTCTATTTGCTTTTATCCTCTTGATTTCTACTCTTGATCATCCCTAGCCTTGTGCTAGTGGTAAGAATCTTAATCTTGCTAGTTTACTTCCATTTTTAAGTGGTTAATGATGAATCATGATCAAGAATATCAAGAACACTAAAGAATCATATGAAGAAACATGAACATAAGCTTAAAACTATAAGAAATCATGAAGAAATCATGTTATTTATGTGTTATTATACTTGATGATTGTTGTTAGCTTGTGTAAATGATGTAGACCATCATATGATCTTGCTAGATCATGATTAAAAACATGATATGGCAAGATGAGAGGATGATTATGTTAAGAAATCAATAGATCATCCTTATGTAGTCATGAACTTGAAATACAAATTGTTTTTCTTGTAAAATGATGATCAAAGTAAGTTGACATACTTGTAGATCTAGAAATTTTATGGATGATTTCTAAAGAAACCGGGTTAAAAATATAAGTTTCGTTAAAACTTTGTTCTTACATGAACAAACACTATTTTTGGTGGTTAAACAAGTGTAGAAACACTTGTGTAACAAGAAAATTTCACAAAGAAACATTTTTGTAAAACATGATTACAAGTTGTAAACATCTAAGTCTTTCAAGAATGATGTTTTTATATAAACAACCACACTTTAAAGGGTAACTAAACTCACTAAACACCCTACCAAGTTACTACAAGTTTTCATAAACTTCCAAGTTCATGAAGTAGTGGAATAAGCATGATTTTGGCAAGATTGGTAAGTGTAAGTTGTTTAGTGTTGATTGTGGATTGATTGTGATGATTTTACAAAAGAAAATGATATGCTCGAAAGCATGGAAACCTCCATTTTTAGGGGAAACTATGGCAAAATTTTCTAAAAATATAAACACTTAGAAAAATATTTATAAACACATACTTACAAGTGTATTTTCAACAATAAATTGTGACACCTGTGCCTCTGTGACCATCAAATAAATACCAAATCAATGAAATATTGTGTTTCATACTTGAGATTTGTATAAATATGTGTATCGTGTGCACATATCAATTCATGTTCGATTTCGAGCTTTAAATCGCTTCCTGGAAGGTTATACGCAAACTGATGCGTAAATATAACCAGTTTAATGCGAAAAACACTCCGGGATAGTGACATAGGCTCAACATACCTTAAATAACCTTTACATAACTTATAAATAAGTTTTGGATGGTTTGGTGTGTCGAAATCAAGTTTGTTCGATCGCATGGACTATTTGCGTCAAACTGCGAAACTATACCGATTTGTATAGTAACGAATGTTCTGGAACTTGATCATAAGTTAAACATGCCCTAAATATACTTTACATAGCTTAGAAATAGGCTTTGAGGTGTTTTGGTGCACAAAAATAAACTTATTGATCAACAGGGACTAAAAGCGTCAAAAAGTGCCCAAATGACCAGATTCATTGTATCTAGTCCAATTTTGATGTTTTGATGGTTTTAACCCCAAGTTTTGCATTCTATGGGCTAAAATTTAATGGTATTTCATGTCCCCTTGTATTGCAATACCATGTGCCCACATGGAGGGTCAAGATCAAGGCACGAAATGCGAGAAACGATCCTAACGGTTCTCCGAAATCTATAAATACCCAAGCTCTCATTCCATTTTCCTGACACCTTGATCTAATTTTAGGCTCTAAGTTGAAGCTTTATGCTTCATACATGAGTATTTAGATCAAGTTCTTCTTATCTTGGACCCTTTGTAAGTTTCTTTCATGCTTTTATGCGTTTTTAAGCACGAAAGTCAAACTGTGTTTGACTTTATGCTTTGACCAGGTTATAGTCAACACAAAGTTCGTTTGAACTTTGCAACATGAGTGTAATCACGATGGTTATAGTCTCTTGTGACTATACCTACTGATTACCACGTTGATTAGGTGTAGTGACGAGTCATAGTTTCGGTCAAAATGCGTATTCATGCGTATTTTGCAACCAAACTATTCTTAGGTATCAAAACCTTTTGTTTTGATATCAAACTTGTTTTCTAACTTCATTAAACAAGTTTTAACATGTTTAACTCGTCACTTTTAGTTTAGTGCTTATATAGGGACGTAAGATAAGCGGTCTAAACAACCGCTTAGACTTTCGAACCTGACCCGTTTGGTCGATCATTAGGATCCGACCAAGCATTTATTGTGACCATAGTTGTATAGGGAATAACCTTCCGAGGTTATACCTTATGGTCACTTCATTTAGTTAGTTGTATGATAGGTAGTTTATATGCCTTAGGAAAATGACCAAAATGCCCTTTTTACGCATAAATTCATTTTAAGCATATGTAACATAAATTTTGGCATCTAAACTGATTAGGAAACATTATTAAACATGTTAAGGCATATAATACTTTTCATAGGACTAGTTAGGTGGTCCGAACGCGTTTTACGCGAACGACGCGTTAAAGTGGCGTAAGCTACCTTAACGAGTCGTAATGGGTCGTAAGCACTTAGGTTAGGTTTCGTTTCGTTTTATAATGTAGGCTTTGTTAAACCATATTACATGACTCCCTACACTCATTTGGTTTACGAAACCTCATTTTATCTGATCTTCCGATTTAGGTCCGTTTATTAACATAGTTACCTATATTAGGTGTCGTTTGATTTCCGTGATCCCTCTAGCTTTGCTTGGTTGTTATTCAAGACTTCTAAGCATTCTCAAGTGAGTACATAGTCCCCTCTTTTACTGTTTTTCAAACATTTTGGGGTGAAACACATGTGCCTACTTGTTACTTTCATGCTTTTCATGTTTTTATATCATATGCTTGTTATGTTCATTAGTACATATATAGTACATGATTTCATTATGTTTTGCTATGTATGTTCACTTAACATGCTAGCACATTGATTTTTGTATATTACATTTTGTTGCATATGTTCACTCAGCATATAGACACATTGTTTTACATTTTGAACCGTTGGAACTGTTTGATTTATGTGAACCGTTTGTAACTGTTTGATTATGTGAACCGTTTGTAACTGTTTGATTTATATGAACCGTTTGTAGCTGTTTGATTTGTATGAACCATTTGTAATTGTTTGATTGTGTGAACCGTTTGGTATTATTTGAACCGTTGGGTTAGGGAAGTGATTAGGTAACGGGGCGGGTGTAATGTGTTAAAAGCATGGTGGATACGCCGCTGGTACTACCTATATATAAGTGCTTTTAATACATTATATATCGTTGCGTTATCTAGATCACTTGGGCAAGTTTATTAAAATAAAGTTATATTACAAGGTTTTTCTAACAATATAAAACATTCGAGTTTTATTTCAAAAACGATTTACAATTTGGGTTTATATGAACAAATGTTTTGGAGTTAAGATTTATGGTATCGAGGTTTTATAAAACAAATCTGTTTTGACTTAGTTATTTCAATTTACATTACAAACATTTTACAAAACGTGGTTTTCTAATTATCAATTTACAAGGGTGTTTAAGTTATATTTTCAAAACATAAACGAGCCATGAATCTGACACTCTCATAAAATCCTATGTACTCGCCGGCATTTTATGCTGACGTATTTTCACATGTGTTTCAGGTACCATAGTTGGTGATATTTGATGATGATATTGATGCATGGTCACATAGGAACGGACGAGGCCTTAGTGACTTAATAACAATGAAAGTCTATTTGTTCTTGTTTTGTTTCTAATTTCAATGTAATGTAATACATTTAATTTAATAAAACAGAACTTCAATCCATGTGTTATAAAACAATGATTCTGTTAGAACACTCCCCGACGTTTCCGCCACGATTTGTTGTTTTTCTTGGTCGGGGTGTGATAGAAAAGTTGGTATCAGAGCTCATGGTTATAGGGAATTAGGTTATTAGTAATGCTTTGACCTAGTCTATAATCTTCCTAGGACCCTAACGCGAGTTTACTTGCGTTTAGTCATAAAACAATACCGTCGCCTATCTTTAGGTGACAACCACAATAAGAACACAAATTTCGAATCTGCTTTGAAAACTAATCATCTATTCTAGGATGATTTATTATAAGGTTTCGAACCTTCAAAGTTTTCAAAATCTCGTCAAAGTTTGGGTCTAAATAATGTGAACACGTGCAAACTGGAAGGGTGGGTTCCTCTACCCTGAGTCTTCTGTCTAAGACTAGAGTGTTCGTACAAATCCGAAGTATCGGACCAGTCACTCTTACCTGGGAACTCTTGGGGTGAGTGTCCACTTATAGGAGATCATGTCTTCGCGATACATTATGAGGACCTATTTACTTTGATTCGGCTTTTGTGTGTCGTTTGTTTGCTTCGTGGTTCGAACAAATGACCATCACCCATGCCTTTTGGTCAGAAATTGTAACATCCTTACCCAATGCAATTTCATTTGTTTTCTCTCTTGTTTCCCCTTTTAGAATGCCTCCACGACATGACAATCAGATACCTAATGAAGAACTGGCAGATATTATTACGCAGCAAATGGCTGCTGCAATCCCAAACATCATTGTTCAATGTAACCAAGCCCTCAACAACAATAATGCCCCATGCAAATTCAAGACATTCAACTCTGCCAAGCCATCAAAGTTTTCTGGGTCCCAAGGAGCAACTGCACTTCTGCAATGGTTCGAGAGTCTAGAGAGCACCTTCAGACATGTTCAGTGTCCGAACGAGCGAAAGGTAGAGTTCGCATCCAGCGTCTTTGAGAAACGAGCTTTGACATGGTGGAATGGTGTGATGAGAGATAGTGGTGCCAATGTGGCACTGGCTCAAACACGGGAAGAGCTTCGAGCTCTAATGATGAGGGAATTTTGTCCTCGTCATGAAATAGGGCATTGGAAAGGGAATTCGACAATCTTAAGCAAGATAGCGATGAGCATCGAGCTTACACGGACCGTTATGAGGAGTTAAGCCTGTTATGCCCAAACATGGTCACGCCTTTGGATAAGGCAATCGAAAAGTACATTGATGGCCTCCCTGACTCAGTTCAAGATATTGTTACCGGTAGTAATCCCACTACAGTTAGACAGGCCATTGAGCTATCCGCTACCTTGACTGAATCTCGGATCAGGAAAGGTAAGCTTTTCCGAAAGGGTGATAAGAAACCTGTCACACCCCGACCACGTAAAACAACAAACCGTGGCGGAAACGTCGGGGAGTGTTGTAACAAAATCATCGTTTCAACAACCATGGTAATTAAAAGTTTCGTTTTATTGATTCATTAAGTAATCTACATTGTCTTAAAACCAAACAAACAAATTAAACATCGTCTACTATCGTTTTTATGTCACTAAGGCCATGTCCAAATCCTAAGTGAACATGCTCCCTAGCAATCATCACGCAACATCACCTGAAACATATGTAAAAATAAAGTCAGCAAAGAAATGCTGGCGAGCACATAGGTTTTATAAGAGTATCGGAATTATGGCTCGTTTATGTATAAATTGCAATACCTCGAAAACCTTGTTTTGAAAAGTATATAATATTGAAACACGATTAACTAACTCAAATCAAGATGGTTATAATTTATAAAATCTCGTAGCCATGATTTCTAACTCAAAGACTTTTGTTTTAGTAAACCAATTCGTAAAACATCTCGTTAAAAACTCGTTAATAAAACTCGTATGGTTTATATCATTTTGAAAACCTCTTTGTGTGACATCGTTTCAAAATCGTTTTCCAAGTGAACTAAATAATGACATGAAATGTAATATGATAAAAGCACTTATATATAAGATGTACCAGCGGCGTATCTACCACGCTTTTATCATATTACACCCATCCCATTACCTAATCACAACCCAAACCAATCGTTTGTTCAAATCGTTTATATCGTTTAAGTCATTCCAAATCATTTAACTCGTCCCAAAATCGTTTTCGTTTTAATTGTGAAACTACTTTTGGTCGTCTCGGTAATAACATTCAAACCTTCATGACTCGACTATCTCACTTCTCGTATTAACAAACCACCAAAGGGTAAGTTAACAATCACAGATTCGGTCGTTACCTACATAACCCCCACACATAACCATGGGTGTAGTCTGATAACGGGATTTGTCAGATCCTATGGTACCATAACCTAATACTGGTCGGTTCGGCCAAAATTAATGAATTTCATTCATTATGTAACTACAACCAACAAGTTCGTTCACATTATCGAAATCGTTATTAGTTTAATATAAACCATTTAAATCGTTTTTGAAACCATCGTTTAAATATCGAAATCGTTTTAATACATATGAGTCACCCCAAAACAATTGAAAACAGTAAAATAGGGGAACTATGTACTCACATTGAATAGAAGGGTATCCTCGATCTAAAGAACTTAGCGAAGCTCAGACAAACCAAGGAAATTCAAGTAGTACCTAGTAATCGGATCACTAGTAAATAAATCGACACCTAAATCGGAAGATCGGACAAAATGAGGTCTTGTAAACCAAATGAGTGTTGGAACTCATGTGATATGGTTTAACAAAGCCTACATTCAAGATCGGAACCTAACCTAAGTGCTTTCGACCCGCTACTACCCATTAAGGTAGCTTATGCTACTTTAACGCGTCGTTCGCGTAAAACGCGTTCGAGACGTCTAACTAGTCCTATGACAAGTATTATATGCCTAAATATGTTTAAATAGGTTGCATAATCAGTTAGGTGACAAATGTTTAGGTTACATATGCTTAAAATCCAATTATACATGAAAAGGGTATTTTGGTAATTTACCTAAGGCATATAAACTACCTATCATACAACTACTTAAACTAGGTGACCATAAGGTATAACCTCGGAAAGTTATTCCCTATGCAACTATGGTCACTAAACATGCTTGGTCGGATCCTAATGATCGACCAAACGGGTCGAGTTCGAAAGTCTAAGCGGTGGTTTAGACCGCTTGACTTACGACTCTAAACAAGCACTAAACTAAAAGTGACGAGCTAAGCATGTTAAAACATGCTTAACTAATTTAGAAAACAGGTTTTGATATCAAAACAAAGTGTTTTGATATCTTAAAGTAGTTTGGTTGCAAAATACGCTTAAATGCGCATTTTGACCGAAACTACGACTCGTCACTACACCTAGTCAACGTGGTAATCAGTAGGTATAGTCACTAGGGACTATAACCATCGTGATTACGCTCACGTTGCGAAGTTCGAACAAACTTCTCGTTGACCATCTCGTGGTCAAAGATGAAAGTCAAACACGGTTTGACTTTCATGCTAGGAAAGCGATAAAAGAACGAAAGAGGACTTACAAAGGGTACAAATAGATTTGGTTCTAAGTATTCTCAGGTAGGTAGTGAATGATCACAACCACTTAGAGAAATCTCAGACCAAATGTTGTAGGATCATTTTGAGACCCAAACGAGTCAATCAGAAGAGTTCTTATCAATTCAAGAGGCGGAAACAGATGAATTGATTAGGAAAACAGCTTGATTAACTTCTAAATGTCTTGTATATTGATTATAACAAGTTTACAGATCAGTAAACACGTCGGAAGTACTTCGGTACCGGAATTATCAAAGTTACAAATGATTTCGTTTGAAGGGTATTTATAGTGATATTGATTCCGCTTGAAAGTGGCACTAGCCATTTCAAGCGAAATTACCAATGTTGATTTCGTTTGAAATGGCACTTGCCACTTTCAAGCGAAATTAGCTCAAACACACCAAAACCCTATTTCTCATACAATGTGCCCTGATCTAACATTTCTAATACAAGACGAAGTCGACAGACGTATGCACCAACAGACTCCCCCTCAGATGTTGACGAATCTTAAGTGTCGAGTCTTCAACGTCTTCAGTCTTTATCAGTCTTTGGGCTCTTTCAAAGTATCTGACAATGTAAGTATCCACATTCTTTTCAACTTCAGGAACTCTGCCTGGCTTTTTCCTCACTCTAATTCTCTTCACATTCTCTTGATTAAATTCAGGATCAATCACTGGATCTTGCATCTACAGACTCTCCTCTACAAGCAAACTCCCCCTTGAGTTGTGCTGGGATCGTAGTTTGGCTTTCACAGGTTTCAAGATTGTGACCTGGTTCACATCCTGCTCAAGTTCTAGAATCGCAATCTGACTTTCTCATAGCCATAAGCTGCACATAATCTACCTCAAAGTAAATTTCACAAATTAACAATTTGACAAATTTAAACTTTGCTAATCACTTGATAAACTCAGTTCAAAACATCAATTATTAATATAACAAATTTAATTTCTGATGACCACATGAATGTATATCATTTTTCTAACCACACACTCCCAAACCTGTTCGTCATGTATAGCACTCGGAATTTTGAAAATCAGCTTTTCAACATCAGTTGTCTAAAATCTTTTTGAATTTTTCAAAAATTATGCTAAAACACTCCGAAAATATTTTTGGAATATTTGATATATCAGAAATGCAGTAAAGAAATATTTACAAACCAATATTTTTTGTGAGTTTGTGTAAGAGGATCATATCAGTTCTTGAGACAAATCACCAACACCGTTAAGCTTTAAACATTTTAAGTTCTAAACGATTCACTTAGATTGTCTGTATACTGATCCATTTAAATTTTCACACAAAGTTCAACTGTTTCGAGATACGAGATTAATGTTTTAAGCGACTTAAATTTATTCGCGTGTCCCACCTCAGAATATACTCCCGTATCCAGATCCCAATATTCAGTCTTACAGGTGAGTATACCTAGATGATATCTGTAAGGGGTTAAATGCGAGGGCCGTGAGAGCTCAGGTCAGAACTTCCGTTCAGCAGAGAGATGACGGCTTTGACTTTTGGTGGGTCCCCTTTAGAGGATCTTTTTTACAACAGCACATGATTAGCATTTTTCAATGTTTCATCATTTTTTATGCTGAGGGCAGGCTATATTTCAAGCAAGCGTAAAGTATTCTCCGGGGACTAGGCCATTGCTTCCGCAAAATCAGAAGTCCCGGGATAATACCCCAGATATCACTGAGCATAAAGACCTAGTATCTCAGAAAGAGGGATCTTTCAAACAAGATTTCGGGGGTTACCCATATATCCGAGAGATGTTACCCACTATATAAGCAAGTTTGAAATTTAGGTTTATATCTCGTCACAATCTACTAAATGTGCAAAAACCTACTGGCACATCATCAGTGAGACCGTTTATCACATTTTAACTTTCCAAATCTTTAGCATGCTGTGATAGTCCACTGATGTACTATCATTTCCTCTTTTCTCAACAAAACTCATTTTAAATTTTATCATGTTTTTGTGCTTTTTCAAATTTTCTAATTTTTTTTTAAATTTTTACTCCCCCTAAAATCAAAATATGTTTCAATTTTGATTTTCTGGGAAAATTTGAAAACAATATACTGTACAAGCAAAATGACAACATGATGCGAATTACTTCAATTCGCCATTCACTTGGCATAAACAATCAGAACTCCCCCTTACAACAAACTATTTTCCCATTATGATTTCAAAACACTTAAGTTTGTTTTAATCAAATGATTTTTCCGGAAAATAAGTTTTGTTTTCATCATAAACCACTTGTAGTTTAGGGGATCTCATCACATTGTTCTTTCATTTTCAACCTTTTGAAAAATATAACAATTTTAAGTTCAATCATCAAATACCACTTGTAGAAAATCAAGTACAACTTAATGTCCCGGATTTACCACTTGTAAGTCGAAATATCACCGAAGTGAATTTCTCAAGAAAGATGCCAATTCCTGCTCCACTCTTACCAACCTGGGAGCTCCGGCAAGTCAGGTTTTTAGTTTGAAAATCCTGTCACCCAAGCCTGACCAGCCTTAGGTGATTTTGGTACACATCTATCCCACCATCTTTTCGATTGATAAAATTCTTTGACACCTTTAACCTTTCCATCAACCATTTTCCCAAAGATGTGTTTGACTTTCCCATTGAAAGCCTTTTCAGCATCAAATTCTTCTTTACCAGAGAAGAATTGACCTGAAATCTCAAACCTACCTTTTGATTTCAAATTTTCTTTTGACAACTTTGGAAAGTTTTCATCGTTCAACTCAGGAACAAAATTCTCATTCTTTTTCTCAACAAATGACTCCTCTGATTTTATGGAATCAGATTCATTGTCAAAACTTGAATCAGATTTAACAACCCACTTCTGTTTGTTTAAATCGACTTTTCTTTTGTAAAAACGTTTTGAAACATCACCAGTTTCGAAAGTCGAATTTTCAAACATCTTAGATTTCTCAGTTAGTTGTTTCTTTTCATCAAAACATTTCTTGTTTGTCTCAAAGTTAGAAGAAACTCCATGTTTTGAATAATTGGACTCATGGAAATTCCAAGCAATATGTCCAATCTTGTGACATTTGAAACATGTTCTTCTCTCAACTCTTTGCTCATTTCTCATCATCATATTCTTTTTCTTCTCAGCAAGAAACTCTTGATTTGACTGTTTCCATAATGGTTTCTTCTGCTCTTCTTCAGAACTTCCTCCTGCAACAAATTTAGTTTTTGATTTATAATTTTTCTCATTTTTATAATTTTCCGAAGAACTAAAACTAAGACCTTTCTTTTTGAAGTTACCATTATGGTTTGGTTTCTTTCGATAACCTGAACCAGAACTGTAACCCTTTTTCTTGTTCAATCTCTGTTGAACTCTTGAAGTGTACTTTTTAGGTTTTTCATGAAAATTTAAATCTTTTAATTCAGAAATATTAATTTCTGTTAATTTGAAAACCTGTTTGATCATTTCAGATTTGACACTTCTTATTGGAAATTCCTCATCAGAATATAATTTGTCTGAATCATTCAAAGTATATGCTACTTTGATTGGTCCATCATACAAATTAGATTTTGATAACATGAATTCTTTATTGTAAACCCTTTTAACCGGTGAACTCGGACTCTTTTCTGACGAACTCGAACTTTCAGACTTAGACTCCGATTTTGACTCTTCATCCATATCCAACACCTGATCGACCAATTTCTTTAACAATACAGACTCATGATCAGTGTCAGACGCTGTGAATGTGACATCAATGTTATCTGGTAACTCATCAATAGTTTCAGACTTTAACTTGATGTTGACTGCCTTTTTTAAACGCTCCTCGTTTGGATTTCTGGGGGAATAACTCTCATAGATTGGAGGCGGACACTTGTTATACTTGACACTTTGTTTCTTACCAGCATCCGTATCTTCCGTCTCTTTATCTTTGAAAGCTTCAAGACCTGCAACAGTAGGATAAACTCGATCAATCAAATAATCACATGTTGTATAACTCAACAGTAACCTTTTGATTCTTTCACTCTCAATCTTTTCAAGTTCCAAATCTTTCTTTAACTGTGCACAATCTTCAATGTACTCATTAATAACCTTCTGCTTTGACATTAATGTTGAGTTCATCTTTTTCATAGCAGCCTCAATTTCTGAATTTGTCTTTTTCAGACCATTCACTGTGTTGTTCAAAACATCGTATGACTCTTTCACATACTTCACATCGGACAACAAATTTTCTTTTATCTCTTCCAGTTCACTATTCTTCTTGTCTTTCTCATCACAATGTTTGCAAGATTCTGAACATTTCTCACAAGGTTTAACGATCTCAACTATCTTTTCAACCTCGACAATCTTATCAACTTCAACAATTTTTTCTACCTCGATGATTTTCTCAACTTCGACGAGTTTCTCAACTTCTACTATTTTTTCAATCTCAACAATTTTCTCTATCACTTTTTCAATCACTGATTCAAAATTTTGTTCTTCACTTTTCATTTTTGTCTTGTCATCAGCTAATCTTAATTCTTCCAGCTCTCTCTTTAAACTTGCGATCTTCTTCTCATACAGCATCTCAACTTTATCTGCAAAAAACAAATTAAAACTATCAGGATCTATACCTTTTCTAGTTTTATTAAGATATTCTTCTTCATCATCGGTATCCATATCACTTCCTAAATCTGGAAAAATCGGTATTCTTTTCGACTGAGATTTGACTGATTCTGCTTCCAAAATTTGAGCAACAAATCCTGAACCCGATGGAATGTATTTATCCCAGCTAAACCCCTCTGCAACTTTTTCATCATCTTGATTAACAAGACAAGCTTTCTTTCTATCTTCAATAGCACGTGCATGTGCCGTTTGTGGCTGCTCAGCAATCTGATGAAACATGGATTTCTGATAATAATAATTCTTTTCTGATCCTCTTGTTGCTTCTTGATTTTTACATTCTCGTTTAAAGTGTCCTTTTCCTTTGCAACGAAAACAGGTAAGTTTTGACTTGTCAAATCCTAATGGAGAATTAGCCAATCCCTGAAACTCATCTCTACCTGTGATTTGTTGAATTTTTTCTGCCCTTCTAACAACACTAGCCATACACCATTTGACATCCATCAACTCAAGTTCCTCTGCATCAATTTGGTCATAATCCTCTTTAGTAAGCATTGGATTTCCAATTTTGCCAGCAATTAAACTTTCATATGATTCTAACATAGCAACGAGTGATGCCATGTGTTGCTTAGCAATCTCTGGAGACAAATTTTGACCATTTTGAATGTTCAAAGTGACATTGCATTGAAGATTTGTTGAATTCTGTTGTTGAGGACTTGGTGTTGTGTAATTTGGATCAAAGCTGGAATATGAAGACGAATATCCACCACTTTGAGTCACATTACTACTCTTTGTTCCAGAAGAACTATCAGCACTGAAGCCAGTTTGAATCTTTGGGCTTGGAGTAACTTCAAATTTGTTTCCTCTGTAGTATAAACTGACATCTTGTTGAGCATTTGGATTCTTCATGATTGCTGTTTTCTGAATATCCAACTAATGTTCTTCAATCTTCTGAATAAACTGTGCCAGATTCATATTTTCAGTTTTTCTCATATGTTTTACAATCAACAGATAAGTTCCCCATTTCTCCTGTGGTAATGCATCAGCAAGTTTATCAAACCATTCATCATCATCTTTCTTAATGTCCAATCTTCCCATTTCCAAGACCAAATGACAATATCTATCAATGGTCATCTTTGTTGTTTCATGGTCAAAAGCTACAAACATATCAAATGATTTCTTCAATAAAGCCTTTTTGTTTTTGATCATATCTACGCTTCCTTTGAACTTCTGAATCAATGCATTCCAAATTGACCTAGTTATACCATCATGTTGGAGCAAAACAAAGATATCTTCTTTAATTGCTTGTTGAAGAATACTGATCATCATTTTCTCACTTGTATATTTTAGTTTATCAATCTGCGAAAAGTCACACAACTCTTTTTCAAGCCCACGCTCATTTTTCGGTTTCTCGTAATCTTTCTCTAATGAACACCACGCGTCAAATTTATAAGCTTGTACCCAGTTCTCAAATCGATTCTGCCATCCTTTAAAATCTTCAATGTACATCAGTTTTGGTGGTTTTTGATGAGTTCCCTTTTCATTCTCACTCTACAATGTTTCAGCAGCAGTAACTGGTGCAACTGGTGTAGCAAAAGCATTGTAAAATTCCCCTTCCATATTTAAGCAAATTGTTTCACAAACACAAGTCTCACAAACACAGTTTCACACGAAATACCAAACTCAAACAGAATCAAGTCTCAACCGAAATCACTTTAGAAGCGGAATATCCCCTTCACACGGAATCACTTCTCAAACGGAATCACTCTCACACAGAATACCTGATTTCGTGTGAAACAATACACTTTCAAACGGAATTACACTTTGAAACGAAATAAGGTAATTTCGTGTGGAACGTTTCAAACGGAATCACACTCTGAAGCGGAATCAGGTAATTTCGTGTGAAATCAAAGGTACTTTTCAAGCGGAATAGCAATTTCAAACGGAATCAAATGCTAATTTCGTGTGAAATGCTGCTGACATCATCTTTTTCGATCTGATTTTCAAGCGGAATTACGAATTTTACCAATTTTAAGCTGAATTAAGGTCCAATTTTTTCAAGGATTCTTTAAAACACTGTTTCGCATGACATGTATGAAATTCAATCCATTTTGACCGTAAAAACTTGTGAATTTTGTAAAAGAAAGTGTAGAAATCAGAAATTATGGCTGTTTTGGCAAGAACTCTTCCTCCTGAGCTCTGATACCACTTGTAGGATCGTTTTGAGACCCAAACGAGTCAATTAGAAGAGTTCTTATCAATTCAAGAGGCGGAAACAGATGAATTGATTAGGAAAACAGCTTGATTCACTTACAAATGTCTTGTATATTGATTATAACAAGTTTACAGATCAGTAAACACGTCGGCAGCACTTCGGTACCGGAATTATCAAAGTTACAAATGATTTCGTTTGAAGGGTATTTATAGTGATAGTGATTTCGCTTGAAAGTGGCACTGGCCATTTCAAGTGAAATTACCAATGTTGATTTCGTTTGAAATGGAACTTGCCACTTTCAAGAGAAATTAGCTCAAACACAACAAAACCCTATTTCTCGTTCAACGTGCCCTGATCTAACATTTCTAATACAAGACTCGATACAAGACGAAGTCGACAGACGTATGCACCAACAAATGTGAGGAAAATGAATGAGGGACATGGCCTTATATAGTTTTTCACAAACCGTTAGGATCATTTCTTGGCAAGGAGGGAATGATCTAGGCCATACAATTGTTAAAGAATGATTGGGGGACTTGTTCTCCACACAAACCAGCCCATAGCATTGAAAACCATTGATCAAAACCATCAAAATCGAGCTAAATTACCAGATTCAATGTTTCTGATCTGTAACACTGACACGGGCCGCGTAAAGGTAAGTCTAGGCTTACGCGGGCCGCCTGGGCTACTTTGGCAGAATGACAGTTTTAGCCCCTGAACTTGTAAAACTTGCATTTCGGCTCATTTTTGACATGTTTAAGCCCCGTTAACCTCATTTCAAGGCTCTAAAATGAAGTTAAAGTATTGGGAACTCAAAACAAGCTCAAAAAAATTTCAGATGTCGGTTCGTTTGGTCGTACGATCACGTTGTTTGGTTAATTATGACCGAAGTCGTAACGAACGCAAAATCGATCCAAATTAAGCGACGAATGAAATTTTATCATGCCAATCACTAAAATAAAATATTTTAATGATTACATAAATTTTTGGGTGTCCGGATATATTCAAAACTTAAGATATGCGCGAAAATGCAAACTTGTGCACTTTTTGACGCTTTTAGTCCCTGATTGACCAATAAGTTTATTTTTGCGCACCGAGCACCTCAAATCCAATTTCTAAGATATGTAAAGGATATTTAGGGCATGTTTAACTTATGATCAAGTTCCGGAATGTTCGTTACTATAAAATCGGTATAGTTTCGCAGTTTGACACAAATAGTCCCTGCGATCGAATAGACTTGATTTCAACACACCAAACCATCCAAAACTTATTTCTAAGTTATGTGAAGGTTATTTTAGGTATGTTAAGCCTATGTCACTATTCCGGAGTGTTTGTCGCGTTAAAATGACTGCGTTTATGCACCAGTTTGCGTATAACCTTCCAGAAAGCGATTTAAAGCTTGAAATCGGAATCGAATCGAATCGTAAAATCATCAAACACAAATACACGCATAATAACATCAAAACACATATAATAACAACAAAGCTCATTGTTTTATTGATAATTAACATTGTTTTACATTGTACATCGATTACAAAGCACAGTTGTCACAGTCTCCCCTACTTTAGGAAATTTCGTCCCGAAATTTTAACTAGAGGAAACTTGTGAGAACAATTGCGGATATTTCGCCTTCATATGGTCCTCACGTTCCCAAGTAAATTCTGGGCCACGTTTGGATTCCCAGCGAATCTTGACCAAATGAATTCGTTTGTTCTTCAACTGTTTGTATGTACGGTCCACTATCTCCACAGGTTTCTCGACAAAGTGCATCGTTTCATCGATTTGGATTTCATCGAGTGGAATGTGAAGATTAGCGTCAGCTAAACACTTTCGCAGATTGGACATGTGAAAAGTCGGATGAATATTTCCAAGCTCTGGAGGTAGCTCTAGTCGATAGGCAACCTTTCCAACTCTTTCAACAATCTTAAATGGTCCAACATATCGTGGTGCAAGTTTTCCTTTCTTTCCAAATCTCACCACTCCCTTCAAAGGTGATACCTTGAGTAGGACATGGTCTCTGACTTGAAATTCTAAGGGCTTGCATCGTAAATCCGCATAACTCTTTTGACGGCATCTAGCTGTCACAAGATTATCGCGAATTCTCTTGATTTTGTCTGTTGTTTCTAGAATGAGCTCAGGTCCAGTAAGCTGAGCTTCACCGATCTCATTCCAACAGACAGGTGAATGACATTTTCAACCGTAGAGAGCCTCGAATGGTGCCATATTAATGCTAGCATGGTAACTATTATTATAAGAGAACTCGATCAATGGAAGATGAGAATCCCAATTACCACCAAAGTCTATCACGCATGCTCTAAGCATATCCTCCAAAGTTTGAATCGTTCTCTCAGATTGTCCATCTGTTTGGGGATGATAAGCAGTGCTTAGATTTAGTTGGGTTCCCATGGCAGATTGCATGGTCTTCCAAAAATGAGATGAAAACCGAGCATCACGATCGGAAATGATATCCAAAGGAACACCATGTCGTGATAAAATCTCATCAACATAAATCTTTGCAAGTTTATCAGCAGATAGATCCTCGCGAATCGGAATAAAATGAGCTGACTATGTTAATCGATCGATAACAACCCATATAGCATCATGACCTTTAGATGTACGCGGTAATTTAGTGATGAGATCCATAGCAATGTTCTCCCAATTCCAAACCGGTATCTCTGGTTGTACAAGCAAGCCAGAAGGTCGTTTATGTTCAGCCTTGACTTTGAGACAAGTTAGGCATTTTGATACATACAAGGCAACATCTTTCTTCATACCAGGCCACCAGAACTTAGTACGAAGATCCTTGTACATTTTATCAGCACTAGGATGGATAGAATATCGAGACTTGTGAGATTCGTCCATCACTAAAGTGCGAAGATCGTCTTGTTTCGGAATCCACAAACGATCCTTGAAATAAAGCAAACCATCGCTCTTCGCTTTGAGTTTAAGCTCAAGTTGATGAGGTAATTCCTTACCTATCAATTTTTGTGAAACACAAAATTGCTGAGTTTGCAAAACACGAGTTTGAAGATCAGATAGAGTTCGAACAGAATGAAGCTTGACTCGCTCCTTTCGACTAAGCGCATCGGCTACGACATTCGCCTTACCAGGATGGTAGCGAATCTCGCAATCATAGTCGTTCAAGAGCTCAACCCAACGTCGTTGCCTCATGTTCAGCTCCTTCTGATTGAGAATATGCTGGAGACTTTTGTGGTCTGTGAAAACCACACACTGCATGCCATAAAGGTAGTGTCTCCAGATTTTGAGAGCAAAAACCACAGCTCCTAACTCAAGATCATGAGACGTATAGTTCTTCTCGTGAACTTTCAATTGTCTCGACGCATATGCTATAACTTTGCCTCGTTGCATAAGAACACAACCAAGGCCTAAGTTGGACGCATCGCAGTAGACAACGAAATCATCGTTTCCCTCGGGCAAAGATAAAACAGGAGCATTACATAGCTTCTGTTTCAGCGTTTGGAACGCTTATTCTTGTTTGGATCCCCACTCAAAAGGCTTATTCTTCTGAGTTAAAGCAGTGAGTGGAACCGCAATCTTCGAAAAGTTCGAAATGAAACGACGATAATAGCCAGCGAGACCAAGAAAAGAACGAATTTCTGTAGGTGTCGTTGGTGTATTCCAATCCTTAATAGTTGCTATTTTGGATGGATCCACATGAATACCCTGCTCGTTGACTATATATCCCAAAAACTGAACATCTTTAAGCCAGAATTCACACTTGGAGAATTTAGCAAAAAGTTGTTCCTTCTTCAGGAGTTCTAATGTCAAACGAAGGTGTTGCTCGTGATCGGCTCGAGACTTTGAATAGATGAGAATATCGTCGATAAACACAATGATGAACTTGTCTAAATAAGGTTTACAGACCCTATTCATTAAGTCCATAAAGATAGCTGGAGCATTCATCAAACCAAAAGGCATGACTGTGAACTCGTAATGCCCATATCTCGTGCGAAAAGCAGTTTTGGGAATATCTTCTTCGAGAACACGAAGTTGATGATACCCAGAACGCAGATCGATCTTGGAAAAACAGGTAGCACCTTGCAGCTGATCAAAGAGATCATCGATTCGAGGTAGGGGATATCGATTCTTGATGGTAAGCTTGTTAAGCTCACGATAATCGATACACATTCGAAAAGATCCATCCTTCTTTTTCACAAAGAGGACAGGAGCACCCCAAGGTGAATAACTTGGACGGATGAATCCTTTATCCGATAATTCTTGAAACTGTTTCGATAACTCTTGCATCTCAGACGGTGCACGACGATAAGGTGCTTTCGCAATCGGGTTAGCATTGGGTACAAGGTCAATATGAAACTCGACTTGACGAACTGGAGGCAAACCAGTCAGTTCATCAGGAAACACCTCTGGATAATCCCGAACAATCGGAATATCCTGAATACTCTTGCTCTTGCTTTTCTCCTCGCTGACATGTACCAGAAAAGCAACATATGTTTTTCGCAAATAACTTTGGGCCTTCGTACACGACATGAGTTTCAATCCACCAGATGGTTTCTCGCCACGAACTTCCAGAACATCGCCAGACGAAAGAGGAATACGAATGATCTTATCGAAACAACCACCTCAGCTCGATGTTTAGTTAACCAATGCATCCCTACGATAATGTCGAAACTCCCAACTTGCATCGGTACGAGGTCAATGGGAAAAAGATGGTTATCGAGGTTCAATTGATAACCATGAATAACAGAATCGAGAACAAGGGGTTTACCAGTAGCAACTTCAACAGATAAGGGTTTCCTCAGTTTAGTTCTAGGTATCGCAAGTAAAGGCTCAAAGGATAACGAAACAAAACTCCAATCGGCACCAGAATCGAAAAGAACAGATGCAAGTTGATTGTTAACAAGGAACGTACCGTTAACAATTTCGTTGTCAGCTCTCGCCTCGTTCGCATTCAGATTGAATGCTCGTCCATGAGCGGGATTCACATTTGCGATCGCGTTACCATTCGGATTCGCATTTACTAATCTCGGGCAGTTATTGCGGAAATGACCCATTTCTCCGCAATTAAAACACGAAACAGGTGGAAATCTCGCAGCATTCCCTTGAACTTGAGCTGGAACCTGGGCAGCCTGATTCTGACCCATACGACAAATATTGGCCAGATGCCCAAGTCTACCACACATAGTACACTGTTTACAGGCCTGCTAGGTAACATGGTGACCGTTGCATCGGGCACAGTGAGGTGCGGTACCAGCATATGCTTTCTTTGCAGGAGGTTGAGTCGGTGGGTTCTGAGGGTTCTGCGCAGTGACTGCAAAGTTCTGGGAAGCCTTGCGCTTCCTCGACTTTTTAGAAGACTCACCCTGCTTCTTACCCTTACCCTTACCCTTGTCAGAATCGGTCGACTTCTTTTTATCACCCTTGCGGGTGAGTTTACCCTTCCTGACTTGGGACTCAGTCAGGATAGCCGATAACTCGATCGCATGATGGACGGTAGTAGAAATAACACCGGTCACAATATCCTGAATAGAATCGGGTAAACCATCGATATATCTCTCGATTGCTTTCTCCAGTGGGGTAACCATAGTGGGACATAACAAACTGAGCTCCTCGAATCGATCCGCATAAGCATGGTGTTCTCCCACATCTTGTTTCAAATCATCGAATTCTCGTTCCAAAGCTCGAATCTCGTGACGGGGACAGAACTCTCTCATCATGAGAGCTCAGAGCTCTTCCCAAGTTTGTGCTAATGCCACTTCGGCACCCCTATCACGCATCACTCCGTTCCACCATGTAAGAGCTCGCTTCTCAAACACGCTTGAAGCAAATTCAACTTTACGCGCATTCGGACACTGTACATGTCTGAATGTGCTCTCGATACTCTCGAACCACTGCAGGAGCGCAGTTGCTCCTTGTGACCTAGAAAACTTAAGCGGCTTCGCAGATTGAAATTCTTGAAATTACACTGAGCATTATTGTTGTTATTATTGTTGTTGTTGTATAACTCATGGATCTGGGTTACTACGCCAGGAAGTACAGCAGCCATTTGCTGAGAGACAAGGGCTGTGACTTCTTCAGCAGTAAAAGTTCGAGCTTCGCGTCGAGGAGGCATTGTCTAACAAGGAAACATGAGAAACGAGTGAGGTCGACAATTGGAGAAACAAAAGAGGTATTTAAAACATCAACAAAACACAAGGAAGGTGATCATTCGTTCATTACTTCGAACAAACAGACGATACGCAGTGATAAATCAAAGTAAATAGATCATAATAATGTATCACCGAAGACATGCTCGCCTATAAGTGAACATGTCACACCCCGAAAATCCACCTGCGGAGTACTACCGCTTGGAGGCGTGACTGACCAGGATCCAGCCACCAATCATATTGAACAAGCATATAAGTAGTTATAAAAATCCACCCAATACAATTGGTGTTCAAACAAAACATAGTTAAGTTGCAAGCGGAAGCATAAGTCTTAAATCAAAACATAAGTTTAATTGTTTCATAGTTTAACATGGCACACAGTCGTCCATGTCCCACAACGATCCTCCCCCATGCAAGCTCCAGCTTAAGAACCTAAGGACCTGCAAAGCATGTAGTAACGAGTCAACAACTAGTTGAGTGAGTTCACGGTTGGGTGTTCGTTTTAAGTTGTTTCGAAAACAGTTTCCTTTAGCTGGCATCCTGCCGTGGGGGTTACCCCATAGTTGAAAACGTGATTTGTTTATTCCCGATTACTCTGGCAATCCTGCCGTGGGGGCTACCCCGTGTAGTTATCTGGCATTTCGGCCGTGGGGGCTACCCCATGTATACACTAGACTCGTTACCATATCGACTGCTGACTGTAGTCATGTTTATGTGCCCTGAAACTGTCAATGTCTATCATCATTGACGTGCCAGTAGTCCATTAGTTCACGCCCGTCCTCTGCGGCACGGTGTGAGGTTTGTCAAACCTAAATAGCGCTATCTAACTAATGACCCGCTCGCCATTGGCCTCGGCGATTAAGTCGATACAAAGATGAGGGACTTCGTGATAGAGTTTTGGTCTAGTACGAGTTATCTGTCCGTGAGGACGAGGAATTACATTCCTGAACCTTTGCTGTCCTACCCAAGGAGGACGAGGAACCCAGTTCCTTAACCCCAATTCCCGACCCCTGGGAATCCCATGCTTTGTAGAGGGTGTGAACTCACCTTGGTTTGCTCGGTAGAAAACACAGAAAAGTCAAACAAGCAATGTTGTGGCTACTCACGTCCTATCATAGTTGTATCATACAATCAGGTTCGCATTCAAGTAGTGCATGTATGGGTTACACGTTTAAATCATGGCAGTTAGCAAGTAATGCATACGAGTCGAACAACAGTAACATGCCCAGCATTAAACAAAGTCCAAGGTCCGGCCCAAACACTAAGCCCATAATTAAACGAGCCCAACAGTGTGTATCCGTGTATAGTCTCGAGTCGCAACTAGGCGTTTGCGACTCGCAACCGGAGTCGCAACCATGGTTTCGGTCCATGCTGTTTTGGTTACGAGTCGCAACTGGACTCGCAACCGTGGTTTCGAGTCACAAGGTTTATGTGCTGATCCGGTGTGGTTTCGAGTCGCAACCGGGTGTTTGCGACTCGCAACTGATGTCGCAACCGGGAGATTTCGACTCGTTGTGCTTGGTTTCGAGTCGCAACCGATGGTTACGAGTGGACAGGGGCTGATTCGGAACAGTGTACTATCCACTAACATTCTGATTTCATGCAGTTTGTACTATCCAACCAAATTCCTTAAACATGTTTATTTGTCTAGAAACTTCCTAAAATGGATCAAACAATTCAGATTTCAAATATTCAACATGTTCATATGATATTCAAGTTGTTCTTCACACATTCATCATGTTCATCATCATTCAAATATTCAAGTAACTCATCTTCATTCATATGAACCTAAGTCTAACAAGAATCATGAACAACTTATCAACAATCACCCTAGTTGGCAAGTTTTCGGTTCTTAACACAAGAATACACAATCCGCTTTATATGAACATCAACAACTAGTGTTTTAGACTACATTTAAACACAAAACATCATGGGTTCCTTATGCCACATATCCGAAATCAAGTATGCTATCTTATTAACCATTATCATGCATAAACTTAACAAATAACATACTATCACATACTCTCCATCATGTATCATCATCAACATCCGAAATATAACAGGAATCATTAACCAACAAGTATCATGAACACTAACCAACAAGCATTCAAACATCAAGCACACATCATTCTTAAATCATGAAAAATACATGTGTTTGCACTAGAATTACTAACCGGTTCAAGTATGGGTTCCAAAGTGTGAGTGAATCTTCCAAACGGGTGTGTGTGCGAGATGATCCGAGAGTTCCTTACGGTTGTTGATTGGATCCGAGAAGAAGGAGGAGAAATATGATGTTGAAGCTTAGGGTTTAGTGGTTTGTAGAGAGTGTAGAGGAGTATGTGTGGATTGTCCAAGAATGGACTAGTTTGGCTAACATGAGGATTATATACTAGTCCTAGGTAGTGCACCCTAATGGGTTTCGGGTGGGTTACATGAGGTGCGGCCCAACCGGCCCATGTGTGGCGTGATGTTTACTCGAGACCACATGGTCTCGGGTCGAGTCCTTGTTGTTTCGGTACCTATACACATATCGCATACATACAAGCACACACAAATAACACATAATCACATAAAGGTTCATTGTCATTAATCACATAAGTTAACTGGTCACACGTTCAAGCATACAACGAAAGGTTCTAAATTTCGAGTTGTCACATCATCCCCAAGTTGAAAGAAATTTCGTCCCGAAATTTGGTAGGCACTCACTGAGGAAGCTAGTTAAGTTGTATGGTTTTCCCGGTTTTCCTGGGGTGTCACATCCACCCCCCGTTGATCTGGAATTTCGTCCCGAAATTCCGTAGCTTCGGCCTCAGTAGTGGTGTACTGTTTGCGAACAGTTGGGGATACTTTTGTTTCATCTGATCTTCGCGCTCCCAGGTGAACTCTGGGCCGCGACGTGAGTTCCAACGAACTCGAACGAGAGGTATTCTAGTGCTTTTGAGGACCTTAACATCCCGGTCCGTGATTTCGACTGGTTCCTCGACGAATCGTAACTGCTCGTCGATCGTGAGTTCCTTCAAAGGAACTACGTGGGTCTCATCTGATGGACACTTCTTCAGATTCGACACGTGGAAAACGTTGTGAACTGCACCGAGTTCCGCTGGTAGGTTCAGTCTGTAGGCCACCCTGCCTATTTTCTCAATGACCTCGAAGGGTCCAACGTATCGTGGGTTAAGTTTGCCGCGTTTACCAAAACGAACCACACCCTTCCAGGGTGAAACTTTGAGTAGTACTCGCTCCCCAACCTGGAGCTCGAGTGGTTTCCTGTCCATGTCGGCGTAAACTTTCTGACGTTCGCGAGTGGCCATCATGCGTTTTCGTATCTGAGCGATCTGCTCGGTTGTATCCACCACATATTCTGGACCAGTGATCTGACTTTCTCCCACCTCTGCCCAGCAAAGGGGAGACCGGCATTTACGTCCGTACAATGCCTCAAACGGAGCAGCTCCAATGCTGGTGTGGTAGCTGTTATTGTACGAGAATTCCACAAGTGGCAGATGCTTTTCCCAGCGGTTGCCAAAGTCAATTACACATGCACGAAGCATGTCTTCTAAGGTTTGAATAGTGCGCTCGGACTGCCCGTCCGTCTGAGGATGGTACGCTGTGCTCATGTCTAATCGTGAGCCGAAGGATTTGTGCATTGCTTGCCACAGCTCTGAAGTAAATCGTGCATCTCGATCTGAGATAATGGAGGTGGGCACCCCGTGCCTCGAAACAACTTCCTTGAGGTATATTTCTGCAAGAGTGGAGAACTTATCCGTTTCCTTAATGGCCAGGAAGTGTGCAGATTTTGTGAGTCGATCCACGATCACCCAAATAGTATCGTTCCCGCGCTGGGATCTAGGTAGGCCAGTAACAAAATCCATGGAAATTTGCTCCCATTTCCATTGAGGTATCTCTGGTTGTTGGAGCAGGCCTGATGGTTTCTGGTATTCCGACTTGACCCTTGCACAAGTCAAACACTTGCTGACGTAGGTGGCTATGTGGGCCTTCATGCTAGGCCACCAATACGTAGTTTTGATGTCGTGATACATCTTATCTGATCCAGGATGTACCGAGTAGCGAGACTTGTGTGCTTCATCCATCACAAGCTCTCGTAGGTTGCCATAAAGTGGGACCCAAACGCGTCCCGTTACGTAGTAAGCACCGTCTTCCTTCTGTTCTAAGCGTTGCCTCGATCCGCGTAGGGCTTCGGCCCTGACGTTTTCTGGTTTCAGTGCTTCTATCTGAGCTGCTCGTATCTGGGAAGGGAGACTAGAGTGGATCGTGAGTTGTAAAGCTCGCACGCGCTTAGGCGCAGTGTCCTTTCGACTGAGGGCGTCGGCCACAACATTGGCCTTGCCCGGATGATACCTGATTGAGCACTCGTAGTCATTCAGTAGCTCGACCCATCGTCGTTGTCGCATATTCAGTTCTTTCTGCTTGAAGATGTGCTCGAGGCTCCTGTGGTCGGTGTAGATCGCGCACTTGGTACCATACAGGTAATGCCGCCATAACTTAAGTGCAAAAACAACAGCTCCCAGCTCTAAATCGTGCGTAGTGTAGTTCTTTTCGTGAACCTTGAGTTGGCGTGAGGCGTAGGCTATAACTTTGTCTCGTTGCATCAACACGCAACCAAGACCTTGAATTGACGCGTCGCAGTAAACCACAAAGTCGTCTGTGCCTTCCGGCAAGGAAAGGATAGGTGCGCTACATAGCCTATCCTTTAGGTGCTGAAATGCCAACTCCTGTGCGTTTCCCCAGCGATAAACAACGCCCTTCTGCGTTAGTGAGGTGAGAGGCTGCGCAATCTTAGAAAAATCCTTTATGAATCTCCGGTAGTATCCCGCCAAACCCAAGAATTGGCGAATTTCCTTTGGTGTACGAGGTGCAGGCCAGTTCTTAATCGAGTCTATCTTGGATGGATCAACGTGAATCCCATCCTTGTTCACCACGTGGCCTAGGAAATGGACTTCTCGAAGCCAGAAGTCGCATTTCGAGAACTTTGCATAAAGCTGTTCTGTTCGAAGGAGTTCCAGAATAAGTTGCAGATGCTGCTCGTGTTCCTCCCGACTCTTGGAATAGATCAGGATGTCGTCGATGAAGACTATAACGAACTTGTCCAGGTAAGGCTTGCACACTCGGTTCATCAAGTCCATGAAAACCGCAGGTGCGTTTGTCATCCCAAAAGGCATGACCAAAAATTCGTAGTGCCCGTATCACGTTCTGAAGGCTGTTTTGGAGACGTCCTCTTCCCGGACTCTCAGCTGGTGATAACCCGATCTCAAATCAATTTTCGAATAGTAGCTCGATCCTTGCAGCTGGTCGAACAAGTCGTCGATACGCGGTAGAGGATAACGATTCTTCACCGTCACCTTGTTGAGTTCTCGGTAGTCGATGCACATTCTGAAAGTACCGTCTTTCTTCTTCACAAATAACACTGGAGCTCCCCAGGGCGATGAGCTTGGGCGAATGAAACCCTTATCTAAGAGTTCTTGTAGTTGCGTGGAGAGTTCCTTCAACTCTGATGGGGCTAAACGATAAGGTGCACGAGCGATAGGTGCAGCTCCAGGAGCTAGTTCAATCTGAAACTCGACTTGGCGATGAGGCGGAAGACCAGGTAATTCCTCAGGAAATACCTCTGGATAATTGCGTACAACTGGAAAATCTTCTATCCTCTTCTCTTTCTCCGTGGTGTCAGTAATAAGAGCCAAAATAGCAGTGTGGCCCTTTCGCAAGTACTTTTGGGCCTTAAGGAGAGAAATGACGTTCTCAACAGCACTCCTCTTGTCGCCATGAATCATGAGAGGTTCACCATCGGGACCTGGAATACGGACAACCTTCTCGTTGCAAAGAATCTCTGCTCGGTGTTGGGATAACCAATCCATCCCAATGACAACGTCGAAACTACCCAAGACAATAGGGATGAGGTCGATAGAGAAGGTCTGGTCAGCGAGAATGAGTTTACAACCCTTGACTACGTGTGTGGCTTCTAAACTCTTACCATTTGCTAGCTCTACGGTGTGCTTGTTGTTCAAAGGGGTTGGAACACGCTTAAGCATTCGACTAACTTCTAGTGACACGTAGCTAGTATCGGCACCCGAATCAAACAAAACTGAAACATAAAAGTCGTCGAGAAGGAACTTACCCGCCACAACATTGGGGTCATTCCTTGCTTCACCTTGGCCGATCACAAACATTCGCCCCCTGGCGCCATTGTTGTTGTTGTTCCCATTGTTACCATTCCCCTGATTGTTGTTATTGTTGTTGTTGTTGTTCTGGTTCCTGTTCAGTTGGGGACAGTCTCTTTTGAAGTGGCCCTCAGCTCCACACTGAAAGCACCCTTTGTTATCACCCTGCTGCTGTTGCTGGCGCTGGTTCTGCTGAGCTTGCTGGCGATTCTGGTTGGCGGGGTATAAGCTCCTGCAATCCTTTGCAGCATGACCAGGCTTGTTGCACCGATGACAGTTGCCCCTGGTGCAGGGTCCGCTGTGGTGCAGGCTGCAGCGATTGCATTTGGGATGATTTCCTTTGTATCCACCACCAGACGATTGCTGATTAGGGCTCTTGTAGTCCTCAGTCTTTCTCTGCTGAGACTGGGACTGAACTGAAGTCGAACCCTTACTCGAAGTTCCATCCCATTTCCGCTTGTTGTCACTAGAGGTACCAGTAGTAGTTGCAGCACCTATGCGTTTTGGTAACTTGTTCTGCTCCACCGCTTGATCCGTGAGACGGTGAGCCAACTGTACAGTTTGCTGGTAGGTAGCGAGGTTCGCTGAAGTCACATGACTTTGGATTTCCGGCACTAAGCCCTGAAGAAACAGTTCGATGCGCTTGATGGGAGGATCCACCATAGTAGGGCACAAAATTGCCAGCTCGTTCGACCTTTTCACATAAGCTTCAATTTCGGACCCCGTCATCTTGAGGTTGAAGAACTCCACCTCGAGTTTGTGAATCTCATCACGGCTGCAGTATTCTTCCTTGATCACTTCCTTAAAAGTTTCCCATGGGGTGGCGTTGGCAGCAACCAACCCTAGCATCTGAACTTGAGCGTTCCACCATGTGAGGGCTAAACCCTCGAGAGTACCAGTAGCGTACTTCACCCTGCGCGCCTCAGGGCATTCACACATTTCGAACACAGATTCCAGCTTCTCAAACCAGTGTAGGAGACCTACTGCTCCTTCAGTGCCGCTAAAAGTAGTTGGTCGGCAGTCCATGAAAGTCTTAAAAGTGCACACGGGTGGCTGAACATGATGACCTATCGTAGGTGAAAGAAAAGACAGAGTTTAACACAAAGGTTGGTTCACGAGAGTAGGATCCTAAAGATCCTAGAATGAGTTCGGACTGCAGGATATACCTCCTGCGTGTGCAGCTGCAAGTGCTGCGGCAACTCGTTCGTTGATCAGAGCCGTCAACTGGGCTTGTGTCAGGTTAACGCGTCCAGACATGATCTTCATACCAAGAAGAACGTGAGTGAGAGGGGTTCGCGAAAGTGCGATGATAGGATAGAGTAAGCACGCACGTGTTCAAGCAACAGTAGTTATACTAACCAAGCATACCATAAGCAATGTACCATGTAGCTAACAAGTAGGCAATACATACACAGATCATATCACCTAGAATGTCGAGCCTTGCATGTGGAGTGAAGCATCGTTGTGGACCGTTGAGCACTGTACAGGTTATAGTCTGGTTTTAACAAAAACGTTTTTCCCTTTATTAAAACCAAGTTCTCTATAACCAATGGCTCTGATACCAATCTGTCACACCCCCAAAATCCACCTGCGGAGTACTACCGCTTGGAGGCGTGACTGACCAGGATCCAGCCACCAATCATATTGAACAAGCATATAAGTAGTTATAAAAATCCACCCAATACAATTGGTGTTCAAACAAAACATAGTTAAGTTGCAAGCGGAAGCATAAGTCTTAAATCAAAACATAAGTTTAATTGTTTCATAGTTTAACATGGCACACAGTCGTCCATGTCCCACAACGATCCTCCCCCATGCAAGCTCCAGCTTAAGAACCTAAGGACCTGCAAAGCATGTAGTAACGAGTCAACAACTAGTTGAGTGAGTTCACGGTTGGGTGTTCGTTTTAAGTTGTTTCGAAAACAGTTTCCTTTAGCTGGCATCCTGCCGTGGGGGTTACCCCATAGTTGAAAACGTGATTTGTTTATTCCCGATTACTCTGGCAATCCTGCCGTGGGGGCTACCCCGTGTAGTTATCTGGCATTTCGGCCGTGGGGGCTACCCCATGTATACACTAGACTCGTTACCATATCGACTGCTGACTGTAGTCATGTTTATGTGCCCTGAAACTGTCAATGTCTATCATCATTGACGTGCCAGTAGTCCATTAGTTCACGCCCGTCCTCTGCGGCACGGTGTGAGGTTTGTCAAACCTAAATAGCGCTATCTAACTAATGACCCGCTCGCCATTGGCCTCGGCGATTAAGTCGATACAAAGATGAGGGACTTCGTGATAGAGTTTTGGTCTAGTACGAGTTATCTGTCCGTGAGGACGAGGAATTACATTCCTGAACCTTTGCTGTCCTACCCAAGGAGGACGAGGAACCCAGTTCCTTAACCCCAATTCCCGACCCCTGGGAATCCCATGCTTTGTAGAGGGTGTGAACTCACCTTGGTTTGCTCGGTAGAAAACACAGAAAAGTCAAACAAGCAATGTTGTGGCTACTCACGTCCTATCATAGTTGTATCATACAATCAGGTTCGCATTCAAGTAGTGCATGTATGGGTTACACGTTTAAATCATGGCAGTTAGCAAGTAATGCATACGAGTCGAACAACAGTAACATGCCCAGCATTAAACAAAGTCCAAGGTCCGGCCCAAACACTAAGCCCATAATTAAACGAGCCCAACAGTGTGTATCCGTGTATAGTCTCGAGTCGCAACTAGGCGTTTGCGACTCGCAACCGGAGTCGCAACCATGGTTTCGGTCCATGCTGTTTTGGTTACGAGTCGCAACTGGACTCGCAACCGTGGTTTCGAGTCACAAGGTTTATGTGCTGATCCGGTGTGGTTTCGAGTCGCAACCGGGTGTTTGCGACTCGCAACTGATGTCGCAACCGGGAGATTTCGACTCGTTGTGCTTGGTTTCGAGTCGCAACCGATGGTTACGAGTGGACAGGGGCTGATTCGGAACAGTGTACTATCCACTAACATTCTGATTTCATGCAGTTTGTACTATCCAACCAAATTCCTTAAACATGTTTATTTGTCTAGAAACTTCCTAAAATGGATCAAACAATTCAGATTTCAAATATTCAACATGTTCATATGATATTCAAGTTGTTCTTCACACATTCATCATGTTCATCATCATTCAAATATTCAAGTAACTCATCTTCATTCATATGAACCTAAGTCTAACAAGAATCATGAACAACTTATCAACAATCACCCTAGTTGGCAAGTTTTCGGTTCTTAACACAAGAATACACAATCCGCTTTATATGAACATCAACAACTAGTGTTTTAGACTACATTTAAACACAAAACATCATGGGTTCCTTATGCCACATATCCGAAATCAAGTATGCTATCTTATTAACCATTATCATGCATAAACTTAACAAATAACATACTATCACATACTCTCCATCATGTATCATCATCAACATCCGAAATATAACAAGAATCATTAACCAACAAGTATCATGAACACTAACCAACAAGCATTCAAACATCAAGCACACATCATTCTTAAATCATGAAAAATACATGTGTTTGCACTAGAATTACTAACCGGTTCAAGTATGGGTTCCAAAGTGTGAGTGAATCTTCCAAACGGGTGTGTGTGCGAGATGATCCGAGAGTTCCTTACGGTTGTTGATTGGATCCGAGAAGAAGGAGGAGAAATATGATGTTGAAGCTTAGGGTTTAGTGGTTTGTAGAGAGTGTAGAGGAGTATGTGTGGATTGTCCAAGAATGGACTAGTTTGGCTAACATGAGGATTATATACTAGTCCTAGGTAGTGCACCCTAATGGGTTTCGGGTGGGTTACATGAGGTGCGGCCCAACCGGCCCATGTGTGGCGTGATGTTTACTCGAGACCACATGGTCTCGGGTCGAGTCCTTGTTGTTTCGGTACCTATACACATATCGCATACATACAAGCACACACAAATAACACATAATCACATAAAGGTTCATTGTCATTAATCACATAAGTTAACTAGTCACACGTTCAAGCATACAACGAAAGGTTCTAAATTTCGAGTTGTCACATCATCCCCAAGTTGAAAGAAATTTCGTCCCGAAATTTGGTAGGCACTCACTGAGGAAGCTAGTTAAGTTGTATGGTTTTCCCGGTTTTCCTGGGGTGTCACAGAACACTCACCCCAAGAGTTCCCAGGTAAGAGTGACTGGTCCGATACTGCGGATTTGTACGAACACTCTAGCCTTAGACAGAAAACTCAGGGTACAGGCATTCACTCTTCCAGTTTGCACGTGTTCACATTATTTAGACCCAAACTTTGACGAGATTTTGAAAATTCAGAGGGCATAAAGTCGAAAATGAATCAAACTGGAAGGGTTCAAAACCTTACAATCAATCATCCAAGGATAGATGATTAATTGTCGAAGAGGATTTGTTATTGTGTTCTCGTTGTGGTTTTCACCTAAGGATAGGTGACGGTATTGTTTTAAAATCTAAACACAAGTAAACTTGCGTTGGGGTCCTAGAAAGTTATAGTCTAGGTCAAAGCATCACTAATAGCCTAATTCCCTATAACCATTGGCTCTGATACCAACTCTTCTGTCACACCCCGACCACGTAAAACAACAAACTGTGGCGGAAACGTCGGGGAGTGTTGTAACAGAATCATCGTTTCAACAACCATGGTAATTAAAAGTTTCATTTTATCGATTCATTAAGTAATTTACATTGTCTTAAAACCAAACAAACAAATTAAACATCGTCTATTATCGTTTTTATGTCACTAAGGCCATGCCCAAATCCTAAGTGAACATGCTCCCTAGCAATCATCACGCAACATCCCCTGAAACATATGTAAAAATAAAGTCAGCAAAGAAATGCTGGCGAGAACATAGGTTTTATAAGAGTATCGGAATTATGGCTCGTTTATGTATATATTGCAATACCTCAAAAACCTTGTTTTGAAAAGTATATAATATTGCAACATGATTAACCAACTCAATTCAAGATGGTTATAATTTATAAAATCTCGTAGCCATGATTCCTAACTCAAAGACTTTTGTTTTAGTAAACCAATTCGTAAAACATCACGTTAAAAACTCGTTAATAAAACTCGTATGGTTTATATCATTTTGAAAACCTCGTTGTGTGACATCGTTTCAAAATCGTTTTCCAAGTGAACTAAATAATGACATGAAATGTAATATGATAAACCACTTATATATAAGATGTACCAGCGGCGTATCTACCACGCTTTTATCATGTTACACCCATCCCATTACCTAATCACAACCCAAACCAAAAGTTTGTTCAAATCGTTTATATCGTTTAAGTCGTTCCAAATCTTTTAAGTCGTCCCAAAATCGTTTTCGTTTTAATTGTGAAACTAGTTTTGGTCGTCTCGCTAATAACATTCAAACCTTCGTGACTCGACTATCTCACTTCTCGTATTAACAAACCACCAAAGGGTAAGTTAACAATCACAGATTCGGTCGTTACCTACATAACCCCCCACACATAACCATGGGTGTAGTCTGATAACGGGATTTGTCAGATCCTATGGTACCATAACCTAATACTGGTCGGTTCGGCCAAAATTAATGAATGTCATTCGTTATGTAACTACAACCAACAAGTTCGTTCACATTATCGAAATCGTTATTAGTTTAATATAAACCATTTAAATCGTTTTTGAAACCATCATTTAAATATCGAAATCGTTTTAATACATATGAATCACCCCAAAACAATTGAAAATAGTAAAATAGGGGAACTATGTACTCACATTGAATAGAAGGGTATCCTCGATCTAAAGAACTTAGCGAAGCTCAGACAAACCAAGGAAATTCAAGTAGTACCTAGTAATCGGATCACTAGTAAATAAATCGACACCTAAATCGGAAGATCGGACAGAATGAGGTCTTGTAAACCAAATGAGTGTTGGAACTCATGTGATATGGTTTAACAAAGCCTACATTCAAGATTGGAACCTAACCTAAGTGCTTTCGACCCGCTACGACCCATTAAGGTAGCTTATGCTACTTTACGCGTCGTTCACGTAAAACGCGTTCGAGACGTCTAACTAGTCCTATGATAAGTATTATATGCCTAAATATGTTTAAATAGGTTACATAATCAGTTAGGTGACAAATGTTTAGGTTACATATGCTTAAAATCCAATTATACATGAAAAGGGTATTTTGGTAATTTACCTAAGGCATATAAACTACCTATCATACAACTACTTAAACTAGGTGACCATAAGGTATAACCTCGGAAGGTTATTCCCTATGTAACTATGGTCACTAAACATGCTTGGTCGGATCCTAATGATTGACCAAACGGGTCGAGTTCGAAAGTCTAAGCGGTGGTTTAGACCGCTTGACTTACGACTCTAATCAAGCACTAAACTAAAGTGACGAGCTAAGCATGTTAAAACATGCTTAACTAATTTAGAAAACAGGTTTTGATATCAAAAGAAAGTGTTTTGATATCTTAAAGTAGTTTGGTTGCAAAATACACTTAAACGTGCATTTTGACCGAAACTACGACTCGTCACTACACCTAGTCAACGTGGTAATCAGTAGGTATAGTCACTAGGGACTATAACCATCGTGATTACGCTCACGTAGCGAAGTTCGAACGAACTTCTCATTGACCATCTCGTGGTCAAAGCTGAAAGCCAAACACGGTTTGACTTTCACGCTAGGAAAGCGATAAAAGAACGAAAGAGGACTTACAAAGGGTCCAAATAGATTTGGTTCTAAGTATTCTCAGGTAGGTAGTGAATGATCACAACCACTTAGAGAAATCTCAGACCAAATGTGTGGAAAATGAATGAGGGACATGGCCTTATATAGTTTTTCGCAAATCGTTAGGATCATTTCTTGGCAAGGAGGGAATGATCTAGGCCATACAATTGTTAAAGAATGATTGGGGGACTTGTTCTCCACACAAACCAGCCCATAGCATTGAAAACCATTGATCAAAACCATCAAAATCGAGCTAAATGACCAGATTCAATGTTTCTGATCTGTAACACTGACACGGGCCGCGTAAAGGTAAGGCCAGGCTTACGCGGGCCGCCTGGGCTACTTTGGCAGAATGACAGTTTTAGCCCTTGAACTTGTAAAACTTGCATTTCGGCTCATTTTTGACATGTTTAAGCCCGTTAACCTCATTTCAAGGCACTAAAATGAAGTTAAAGTATTGGGAACTCAAAATATGCTCAAAAACATTTCGGATGTTGGTTCGTTTGGTCGTACGATTGCGTTGTTCGGTTAATTACGATTGAAGTCGTAACGAACGTAAAATCGATCCAAATTAAACGAAGAATGAAATTTTATCATGCCAATCACTAAAATAAAATATTTTAATGATTACATAAATTTTTGGGTGTCCGGATATATTTAGAACTTAAGATATGCGCGAAAATGCAAACTTATGCACTTTTGGACGCTTTTAGTCCCTGATTGACCAATAAGTTTATTTTTGCGCACCAAACACCTCAAAGCCTATTTATAAGCTATGTAAAGCATATTTAGGGCATGTTTAACTTATGATCAAGTTCTGGAATGTTCGTTACTATACAAATCGGTATAGTTTCGCAGTTTGACACAAATAGTCCCTGCGATCGAATAGACTTGATTTCAACACACCAAACCATCCAAAACTTGTTTCTAAGTTATGTGAAGGTTATTTTAGGTATGTTAAGCCTATGTCACTATTCCGGAGTGTTTTTCGTGTTAAACTGACTGCGTTTATGCACCAGTTTGCGTATAACCTTCCAGAAAGCGATTTAAAGCTTGAAATCGGAATCGAATCGAATCGTAAAATCATGAAACACAAATACACACACAATAACATCAAAAAACATATAATAACACCAAAGCTCATTGGATTCCCAGCGAATCTTGACCAAATGAATTCGTTTGTTCTTCAACTGTTTGTATGTACGGTCCACTATCTCCACAGGTTTCTCGACAAAGTGCATCGTTTCATCGATTTGGATTTCATCGAGTGGAATGTGAAGATCAGCGTCAACTAAACACTTTCGTAGATTGGACACGTGAAAAGTCGGATGAATATTTCCAAGCTCTGGAGGTAGCTCTAGTCGATAGGCAACCTTTCCAACTCTTTCAACAATCTTAAATGGTCCAACATATCGTGGTGCAAGTTTTCCTTTCTTTCCAAATCTCACCATTCCCTTCCAAGGTGACACCTTGAGTAGGACATGGTCTCTGACTTGAAATTCTAAGGGCTTGCGTCATAAATCCGCATAACTCTTTTGACGGCATCTAGCTGTCACAAGATTATCGCGAATTCTCTTGATTTTGTCTGTTGTTTCTAGAATGAGCTCAGGTCCAGTAAGCTGAGCTTCACCGATCTCATTCCAACAGACAGGTGAACGACATTTTCGACCGTAGAGAGCCTCGAATGGTGCCATATTAATGCTAGCATGGTAACTATTGTTATAAGAGAACTCGATCAATGGAAGATGAGAATCCCAATTACCACCAAAGTCTACCACGCATGCTCTAAGCATATCCTCCAAAGTTTGAATCGTTCTCTCAGATTGTTCATCTGTTTGGGGATGATAAGCAGTGCTTAGATTTAGTTGGGTTCCCATGGCAGATTGCATGGTCTTCCAAAAATGAGATGAAAACCGAGCATCATGATCGGAAATGATATCCAAAGGAACACCATGTCGTGATACAATATCATCAACATAAATCTTTGCAAGTTTATCAACAGATAGATCCTCGCGAATCGGAATAAAATGAGCTGACTTCGTTAATCGATCGATAACAACCCATATAGCATCATGACCTTTAGATGTACGCGGTAATTTAGTGATGAGATCCATAGCAATGTTCTCCCACTTCTAAACCGGTATCTCTGGTTGTACAAGCAAGCCAGAAGGTCGTTGATGTTCAACCTTGACTTTGAGACAATTTAGGCATTTTGATACATACAAGGCAACATCTTTCTTCATACCAGACCACCAGAACTTAGTACGAAGATCCTTGTACATTTTATCAGCACCAGGATGGATAGAATATCGAGACTTGTGAGATTCGTCCATCACTAAAGTGCGAAGATCGTCTTGTTTCGGAATCAACAAATGATCCTTGAAATAAAGCAAACCATCGCTCTTCGGTTCGATTTTAAGCTCAAGTTGATGAGGTAATTCCTTACCTATCAAATTTTGTGAAACACAAAATTGCTGAGCTTGCAAAACACGAGTTTGAAGATCAGATAGAGTTCGAACAGAATGAAGCTTGACTCGCTCCTTTTAACTAAGCGCATCAGCTACGACATTCGCCTTACCAGGATGGTAGCGAATCTCGCAATCATAGTCGTTCAAGAGTTCAACCCAACGTCGTTGCCTCATGTTCAGCTCCTTCTGATTGAGGATATGCTGGAGACTTTTGTGGTCTGTGAAAACCACACACTTCGTGCCATAAAGGTAGTGTCTCCAGATTTTGAGAGCAAAAACCACAGCTCCTAACTCAAGATCATGAGTTGTATAGTTCTTCTCGTGAACTTTCAATTGTCTCGATGTATATGCTATAACTTTGCCTCGTTGCATAAGAACACAACCAAGGCCTAAGTTGGACGCATCGCAGTAGACAACGAAATCATCGTTTCCCTCGGGCAAAGATAAAACAGGAGCATTACATAGCTTCTGTTTCAGCGTTTGGAACGCTTCTTTTTGTTTGGGTCCCCGCTCAAAAGGCTTATTCTTCCGAGTCAAAGCAGTGAGTGGAACCGCAATCTTCGAAAAGTTCGAAATGAAACGACGATAATAGCCAGCGAGACCAAGAAAAGAACGAATTTCTGTAGGTGTCGTTGGTGTATTCCAATCCTTAATAGCTGCTATTTTGGATGGATCCACATGAATACCCTGCTCGTTGACTATATGTTCCAAAACTTGAACTTCTTAAAGCCAGAATTCACACTTGGAGAATTTAGCAAAAAGATGTTCCTTCTTCAAGAGTTCTAATGTCAAACGAAGGTGTTGCTCGTGATCGGCTCGAGACTTCGAATAGATGAGAATATCGTCGATAAACATAATGATGAACTTGTCTAAATAAGGTTTACAGACCCTATTCATTAAGTCCATAAAGATAGCTGGAGCATTCGTCAAACCAAATGGCATGACTGTGAACTTGTAATGCCCATATCTCGTGCGAAAAGCAGTATTGGGAATATCTTCTTCGAGAACTCGAAGTTGATGATACCCAGAACACAGATCGATCTTGGAAAAACAAGTAGCACCTTGCAGCTGATCAAAGAGATCATCGATTCGAGGTAGGGGATATCGATTCTTGATGGTAAGCTTGTTAAGCTCACGATAATCGATACACATTCGAAAAGATCCATCCTTCTTTTTCATAAAGAGGACAGGAGCACCCCAAGGTGAATAACTCGGACGGATGAATCCTTTATCCGATAATTCTTGAAGCTGTTTCGATAACTCTTGCATCTCAGACGGTGCAAGACGATAAGGTGCTTTCGCAATCGGGTTAGCATTGGGTACAAGGTCAATATGAAACTCGACTTGACGAACTGGAGGCAAACCAGGCAGTTCATCAGGAAACACCTCTGGATAATCCCGAACAATCAGAATATCCTGAATACTCTTGCTCTTGCTTTTCTCCTCGGTGACATGTGCCAGAAAAGCAACATATCCTTTTCGCAAATAACTTTGGGCCTTCGTACACGACATGAGTTTCAATCAACCAGATGGTTTCTCGCCACGAACTTCCAGAACATCGCCAGACGAAAGAGGAATACGAATGATCTTATCGAAACAACCACCTCAGCTCGATGTTTGGTTAACCAATCCATCCCTACGATAATGTCGAAACTCCCAAGTTGCATCGGTACGAGGTCAATGGGAAAAAGATGGTTATCGAGGTTCAATTGATAACCATGAATAACAGAATCGAGAACAAGGGGTTTACCAGTAGCAACTTCAATAGATAAGGGTTTCCTCAGTTTAGTTCTAGGTATCGCAAGTAAAGGCTCAAAGGATAACGAAACTCATATCGGCACCAGAATCGAAAAGAACAGATGCAAGTTGATTATTAACAAGGAACGTACTGTTAACAACTTTGTTGTCAGCTCTCGCCTCGTTCGCGTTCAGATTGAATGCTCGTCCACGAGCGGGATTCACATTTGCGATCGCGTTACCATTCGGATTCGCATTTACTAATCTCGGGCAGTTGTTGCAGAAATGACCCATTTCTCCGCAATTAAAACACGAACCAGGTGGAAATCTCATAGCATTCCCTTGAACTTGAGCTGGAACCTGGGCAGCCTGATTCTGACCCATACGAGAAATATTGGCCAGATGCCTAAGTCTACCGCACGTAGTACACCGTTTACAAGCCTGCTGGGCAACATGGTGACCGTTGCATCGGGCACAGTGAGGTGCGGTACCAGCATATGCTTTCTTTGTAGGAGGTTGAGTCGGTGGGTTCTAAGGGTTCTGCGCAGTGACTGCAAAGTTCTGGGAAGCCTTGCGCTTCCTCGACTTTTTAGAAGACTCACCCTGCTTCTTACCCTTACCCTTACCCCTGTCAGAATCAGTCGACTTCTTTTTATCACCCTTGTGGGTGAGTTTACCCTTCCTGACTTGGGACCCAGTCAGGGTAGCCGATAACTCGATCGCATGACGGACGGTAGTAGGATTAACACCGGTCACAATATCCTGAATAGAATCGGGTAAACCATCGATATATCTCTCGATTGCTTTCTCCAGTGGGGTAACCATAGTGGGACATAACAAACTGAGCTCCTCGAATCGATCCGTATAAGCACGGTGTTCTCCCCCATCATGTTTCAAATCATCGAATTCTCGTTCCAAAGCTTGAATCTCATGACGGGGACAGAACTCTCTCATCATGAGAGCTCGGAGCTCTTCCCAAGTTTGTGCTAATATCACTTCGGCACCCCTATCACGCATCACTCCGTTCCACCATGTAAGAGCTCGCTTCTCAAACACGCTTGAAGCAAATTCAACTTTACGCGCATTCGGACACTGTACATGTCTGAATGTGCTCTCGATACTCTCGAACCACTGTAGGAGCTCCTTGTGACCTAGAAAACTTAAGCGGCTTCGCAGATTGAAATTCTTGAAATTACACTGAGCATTATTGTTGTTATTATTGTTGTTGTTGTATAACTCATGGATCTGGGTTACTACGCCAGGAAGTACAGCAGCCATTTGCTGAGAGACAAGGGCTGCGACTTCTTCAGCGGTAAAAGTTCGAGCTTCGCGTCGAGGAGGCATTGTCTAACAAGGAAACATGAGAAACGAGTGAGGTCGACAATTGGAGAAACAAAAGAGGTATTTAAAACATCGACAAAACACAAGGAAGGTGATCATTCGTTCATTACTTCGAACAAACAGACGATACGCAGTGATAAATCAAAGTAAATAGATCATAATAATGTATCACCGAAGACATGCTCGCCTATAAGTGAACACTCACCCCAAGAGTTCCCAGGTAAGAGTGACTGGTCCGATACTGCGGATTTGTACGAACACTCTAGCCTTAGACAGAAAACTCAGGGTACATGCATTCACTCTTCCAGTTTGCACGTGTTCACATTATTTAGACCCAAACTTTGACGAGATTTTGAAAATTCAGAGGGCATAAAGTCGAAAATGAATCAAACTGGAAGGGTTCAAAACCTTACAATCAATCATCCAAGGATAGATGATTAATTGTCGAAGCGGATTTGTTATTGTGTTCTCGTTGTGGTTATCACCTAAGGATAGGTGACGGTATTGTTTTAAAATCTAAACACAAGTAAACTTGCGTTGGGGTCCTAGAAAGTTATAGTCTAGGTCAAAGCATCACTAATAACCTAATTCCCTATAACCATTGGCTCTGATACCAACTCTTCTGTCACACCCCGACCACGTAAAACAACAAACCGTGGCGGAAACGTCGGGGAGTGTTGTAACAGCTCAACCCCCTGCTAGGAAGCCATACAACGGAACTGCACCCTTGTGCAACCAATGTGGCCTTCATCATCATGCTAGTGTGAAGTGCCGTAAATGCCAAATTTGTGGACTTATTGGTCATACAGCAAGAGTTTGCCCAACTATAGCTGCACCAAATCAAGCTGGCAACAATCCTGCTCAAGCTCGTTTTCTACCAGGTTCTTGCTTCAACTGTGGCGAGATGGGCCATTTTCGAAGGGATTGCCCAAAGCTTGCTAATGCAAATCCAGCGCAGGGATGAGCATCTGACCGATTGGAAGACAACGCTGTTTAGAAATAATCAAGCTTTATGTAGTATTTTCTATTGTTGTCAAGGTCTAAGAAACAGTTGTTGATGTTGTTTATAAATAAATCTTTTATTTACAATGCAATGTATTTATGTGGTTGCATGTATAAACAACATATCCCCTACAATACCGACAATCAAGGAACCGTATTCCTTGAAAAAAACAGACTACTCCCAAAATTCTTCCATTTTATTTCTCTTGTGTTTTCCACGAAAATCCTAAGTACCCGTTTCTTCCAAGGAAACGGAGTACAAGGCGCAAGTTACAACTCTGGACGAATACCCAATCCTTGATAAGGTACCTAAGGGTATTTCCGTAAGTCTTTAATTGTTGTGTACCTTAATTCGAGTGTTATGATTCCTTGTAATCAAAAATCGAAATTTTGGAAGATCATCCTATCTTCATAGACAGATTCTTGAAAATGATTAAAGTGCCAAATGAAATTCACGGATTGGATTCCTAGTGTGCTTTAAATATCCGTATCCAAAGATAAAAAATTAAAGGTCAAGTTAAACAATTATGTGATTATGTGCTTATGTGTTCTCTTTTATGTTTTTGCGTGATCCGAAATTTTCGTTATCCAAATCCTCATAAAATCTTCTATATCTTCGTATAAGGGATTCATAGTAGGATATCCAAAGGTACTACCTCAAATCCTTAATGGGCTTCTACGTAATAGTTAAGACCCTTGGATTATAAGGTACTATTCCATAATTAGACACCTTGAGTGGTCTAGTTAAACAGATTGATCCAAAAATCTGGTTAGGAATGTCATGTGATGATATAGCTAAAAATACTCCTTGATGGTCTATTTAAAGAGATCATTTGTCGATCTAATTAAAAGGACCCTATGGTAATCTAGTCACACTCATCACAGGTTTGATTTTTCTTCCCCTACACATTATGAAATGCACTGTGCGGACTGTGCAAGGAATTACGTAATTATGGATGCATACATAATTATGGAATTTAGTGCACAGAAACCACAGCAAGTTTTGTCATGTGTCTAGAGTTAACTCTATTCGTTTCCATTTATGATGAAGCACCTGTTGAAAATGACTCCGTCCGTTCATTTTCGTTTCTAAAGAATGTCCGTTGAGGGAAATGAATATCCTTTTGAGTTAATTCTATTCATTTCCATTTCTGATGAAGCACCCATTGAAAATGACTCCATCCGTTCATTTTTGTTTCTAAAAAATGTCCGTTGAGGGAAATGAATATCCTTTTGAGTTAATTCTATTCATTTCCATTTCTGATGAAGCACCTGTTGAAAATGACTCCGTCCGTTCATTTTCTTTCTAAAGAATGTCCGTTGAGGGAAATGAATATCCTTTTGAGTTAATTCTAATCATTTCCATTTCTGATGAAGCACCTGTTGAAAATGACTCCATCCGTTCATTTTCGTTTCTGAAGAATGTCCGTTGAGGAAATGAATATCCTTTTGATTATTCCTTCATTTCCATTTCTGATGAAGCACCTGTTGAAAATGACTCCGTCCGTTCATTTTCGTTTCTGAAGAATGTCCATTGAGGAAATGAATATCCTGTTGATTATTCCTTCATTTCCATTTCTGAGGAAGAACCCGTTTAAAATGACTCCGTCCGTTCATTTTCGTTTCTGAAGAATGTCCGTTGAGGAAATGAATATCCTTTGATTATTCCTTCATTTCCATTTCTGAGGAAGCACCCGTTTAAAATGACTCCGTCCGTCCATTTTCGTTTCTGAAGAATATCCATTGAGGAACTGACAGGATTATGCCTTGCATATCTTTGGTGGTAATTTAACACAAAGTCACAGACAGACTCCTATGTATAAATTTCGGGACGAAATTTCCTAAAGTAGGAGAGACTGTGACACCTGTGCCTCTGCGACCATCAAACAAATACCAAATCAATGAAATATTGTGTTTCATACTTGGGATTTGTATAAATATGTGTATCATGTGCACATATCAATTCATGTTCGATTTCGAGCTTTAAATCGCTTCCTTGAAGGTTATACGCAAACTGATGCGTAAATATGACCAGTTTAATGCGACAAATACTCCTGGATAGTGACATAGGCTCAACATACCTTAAATAACCTTTACATAACTTAGAAATAAGTTTTGGATGGTTTGGTGTGTCGAAATCAAGTTTGTTCGATCGCAGGGACTATTTGCGTAAAACTGCGAAACTATACTGATTTGTATAGTAACGAACCTTCCGGAACTTGATCATAAGTTAAACATGCCCTAAATATACTTTACATAGCTTAGAAATAGGCTTTGAGGTATTTTGGTGCGCAAAAATAAACTTACTGATCAACAGGGACTAAAAGCGTCAAAAAGTGCCCAAATGATCAGATTCATTGTATCTAGTCCAATTTTGATGTTTTGATGGTTTTAACCCCAATTTTTACATTCTATCGGCTAAAATTTGATGGTATTGCATGTCCCCTTGTATTGCAATACCATGTGTCCACATGGAGGGTCAAGATCAAGGCACGAAATGCGAGAAACGATCCTAACGATTCTCCGAAATCTATAAATACCCAAGCTCTCATTCCATTTTCCTCACAACTTGATCTAATTTTATGCTCTAAGTTGAAGCTTTATGCTTTATACCTGAGTATTTAGATCAAGTTCTTCCTAGCTTGGACCCTTTGTAAGTTTCATTCATGCTTTTATGCGTTTTTAAGCACGAAAGTCAAAATGTGTTTGACTTTCTGCTTTGACCAGGTTATGGTCAACACAAAGTTCGTTTGAACTTTGCAACGTGAGCGTAATCACGATGGTTATAGTCCCTTGTGACTATACGTACTGATTACCACGTTGATTAGGTGTAGTGACGAGACATAGTTTCGGTCAAAATGCGTATTCATGCGTACTTTGCAACCAAACTATTATTAGGTATCAAAACCTTTAGTTTTATATCAAACTTGTTTTCTAATTTCGTTAAACATGTTTTTACATGATTAACTCGTCACTTTTAGTTTAGTGCTTATATAGGGACGTAAGATAAACGGTCTAAACAACCGCTTAGACTTTCGAACCCGACCCATTTGGTCGATCATTAGGATCCGACCAAGCATTTATTGTGACCATAGTTGTATAGGAAATAATCTTCCGAGGTTATACCATATGGTCACTTCGTTTAGTTAGTTGTATGATAGGTAGTTTATATGCCTTAGGAAAATGACCAAAATGCCCTTTTTACGCATAAATCCTTTTTAAGCATATGTAACATAAATTTTGGCATCTAAACTAATTAGGAAACATTATTAAACATGTTAAGGCATATAATACTTGTCATAGGACTAGTTAGGCGGTCCGAACGCGTTTTACGCGAACGACACGTTAAAGTGGCGTAAGCTACCTTAACGAGTCGTAATGGGTCGTAAGCACTTAGGTTAGGTTTCGTTTTAGAATGTAGGCTTTGTTAAACCATATTACATGAGTCCCTACACTCATTTGGTTTACGAAACCTCATTTTATCTGATCTTACGATTTAGGTCCGTTTATTAACGTAGTTACCTATATTAGGTGCCGTTTGATTTCCATGATCCCTCTAGCTTTGCTTGGTTGTTATTCAAGACTTCTAAGCACTCTCAAGTGAGTACATAGTCCCCTCTTTTACCGTTTTTCAAATATTTTGGGGTGAAACACATGTGCCTACTTGTTACTTTCATGCTTTTCATGTTTTTATATCATATGCTTGTTATGTTCATTAGTACATATATAGTACATGATTTCATTATGTTTTGCTATGTATGTTCACTTAACATGCTAGCACATTGATTTTTGTATATTACATTTTGTTGCATATGTTCACTCACCATATGGACACATTGTTTTACATTTTGAACCGTTGGAACTGTTTGATTTATGTGAACCGTTTGTAACTGTTTGATTATGTGAACCGTTTGTAACTGTTTGATTTATATGAACCGTTTGTAACTGTTTGATTTGTATGAACCGTTTGTAATTGTTTGATTGTGTGAACCTTTTGGTATTATTTGAACCGTTGGGTTAGGGAAGTGATTAGGTAACGGGGCGGGTGTAATGTGTTAAAAGCATGGTGGATACGCCGCTAGTACTTCCAATATATAAGTGCTTTTAATACATTATATATCGTTGCGTTATCTAGATCACTTGGGCAAGTTTATTAAAATAAAGTTACATTCGAGTTTTATTTCAAAAACGATTTACAATTTGGGTTTATATGAACAAATGTTTTGGAGTTAAGATTCATGGTATCGAGGTTTTATAAAACAAATCTGTTTTGACTTAGTTATTTCAATTTACATTACAAACATTTTACAAAACTTGGTTTTCTAATTATCAATTTACAAGGGTGTTTAAGTTATATTTTCAAAACATAAACGAGCCATAAATCTGACACTCTCATAAAATCCTATGTACTCGCCTGCATTTTATGCTGACGTATTTTCACATGTGTTTCAGATACCATAGTTGGTGATATTTGATGATGATATTGATGCATGCTCACATAGGAACGGACGAGGCCTTAGTGACTTAATAACAATGAAAGTCTATTTGTTCGTGTTTTGTTTCTAATTTCAATGTAATGTAATACATTTAATTTAAGAAAACAGAACTTCAATCCATGTGTTATGAAACAATGATTCTGTTACAACACTCCCCGACTTTTCCACCATGATTTGTTGTATTTCGTGGTCGGGGTGTGACATAGATGGTTTCATAAACTTTGCCATAATTTTTGGTTACAAAAATACAAATATTGGAGGTTGGTTTTTATAAATAAAAGTGGCTAAATATATATATATTTAGAATATATATACATTGAAGACACATATGTGTGAATATTTGTATACTTTGTGTAATAGTTATATTATTTTAGGACTTGAAATAATATAACACATCAAAATACCAAGGATTTCAATCCAAAATATTACCAAAATATCAAGGAATAAACATACAAGTTACACACACAATATTAGCGAAACCGAACAAAAAATGTAACTTACAAAATATTCTTGAACTAAATTCACAAGTATATTTTGTTAAATAATAGTTTGGATACAAATGAATGAAAATATGATATTTATGATTACCACAAAGTTATATCATATTTTGACAAAGGAAAAATATAGCATTTTTGACAAATATAAATATATATATTTTCCTTGGAATTATTTGAAAAATATATTATTTTTGGTAAAATATATATATTCTTGAGTAAACTTGAAATGCATTATCTTTGGATAAAAATAAGTTTATATATATTTTCTAAAGTTAAACTTGAAAATATATTATTTTGGAACTACAAATATTTTGCCAAGAGAAAAATTATAAATAATTTTTCTAAGTAATATTCCCTAAAATATATATATTTTGGATATATATATTCAATATTTATTAAAGATAATATTCCGGAATGATAAATGTGAAATTAAGTATGAGGATACTTAATGAATACCATAAAAATACGTATTCTCACACGTATAAATACACACCGGAATACGACACCAATACATGGCAAAATATACAAATACAAGAATGCGAATACACATGTATAAGATACCCCCACCCTTGGGAAGGAAATACAAGTATCAATACTTGGGAAGTATTAAGTTAATATATATTGTTTAACAATTATTCCGAAATGTAACAAATATAATTTAAGTTAAAATATTAATTATTTTGACAATAATTATATAACTTGGAATAATACTAAGGGCATGGAAGAAACATAACTCAAAGACACTAATACTAAACCAAGGCACGGCCCGTTCGTCTGATAGACATTAGTACGTTGTAGGTAGTGGTGTACACCGAAGGAGCTTTGAGTTACGGTGACCCGAAGACGCAAGACTGTGAGTTCATGTCCCCCTTCTCTTTTAACTATTTTTAGTTTATAACTTCGGGGGTGAAATACATGTTACAACTGTTTACAAACATTTTATACATGGTATAGTTAGCTAAGGAAGGGTACTACTTGATCATGTGAGTGGTGGGTACAACACTTAAGGCCATTAATCCTTGTTGTAGGACCGAGGGACATGAGTGATAAATCTTTTTGGGTGTAGCGAGCCCACACCCATACGGACCAGGGTGGCCCCTGTGGTGACTATGTCTTATTCCCGGAGACAAATCTGCTAGGTTTGAGTTTTCCTGCATCACTTCACACATATCAATGGCCTTGCAAACCATTGGTGATCTGTTTTCCTTGTTGCTTTCATGCCAGGACTTACATACATACAGACATACTTTCAAAGGTTTACTCATACACACAAACAAACACATGAACTCGCTCAACTTTTGTTGATGTTTTCAAACTACATGTATTTCAGGGAATTAGTAAGTGGATCTGGCGGGCGTTGGAAGTTTTATGCTGCGTTAGGAATAAAGATGGTCCTTGGGTTTGGTCAGTGTGTCTTATTCCTGGATGAGACATGTCTTCCAAACCTTGGATTTAATTTCTTTTGATGAGTCCTTAGTGAACTCATAAACAATTTGAATGGTTTGTAAAACTTAAATTTGAAGTCTATGTTCCAAACAATGTTGTCATGTTTTTAAACATAATTTATGGATGAACATCTATGGTTTTATCATACAGTTGTTGTTATGATTGAATGCAATGGTATTAAGAAAGTCACACCATAATCACGCTTCCACAAAATTCAGGGTGTGACAGCTTGGTATCAGAGCTTCGATTGTAGCGAACTAGGATTCTTTCTCGAGTCTAGACTACAATCATTAGGGCTCTCACGAAAATGTTTTCACAACATACTTTCATTGCATACACGAAACGCCCAGATCCGGGAAGACAAACATTTTTACAAACAAAAGACACGAAACACATTTCAAGGGTTATGTTTATGGTTCAGTCTAAGAGACTGGGTAGTTCAGTTTGTGAAACTGGGAGGTTTAGTCTGAGAGACTAGCAAGTTCAGTCTGAGAGGCTGGGTGGGATAGTCTGGGAAGACTAGGATGGATACGTGAATACATTATTATTAATTACATGCTTATTGATGATTGTTGATATATGTGCTTATGTTGTGATTGTTTTGTTACAGACACTATGTCTTCATCTGAGAGTGGACTGTCTGATACTGTCGACCCCATGGCCATTGTTTCTGACGATGAGATTATCCCAGAGCCAGAGATCTTTACCTCCGACACCGAGAGTGACCCGGAGATGATGTCAGATGACGACGACGATTTTCAGCCTTTTGCGCTGCCTGACTTTGGCGATGATGTACCGCATGCTGATGGTTTCCCCGAGGAGGATCCCTTTCTTGTTCCTATTCCTGACCAGGACCACCTCATCCTCGGACATACCAATGGTGAGCACGTCGTGGCTCCGATCCTCGCCCCTTTGCCTCTTGCGGCCTTTCCTCTTGAGGATTTGCCTTTTGATGACTTGTCTGATGATGATGCCGATCTTTTCATTGATGGTCCCCCTGATGATGACAGGGTGACGGAGTTTTAGCTGATGATGTCATTGTTGTTCCACTCGTTGAGATTCCTATCATTGAGGTTTCCTCTGATCATTCTGTTCCAGATTCTTTTGAGTCTGTGTCATCCACCGCCTTGCATGTAGTGGGACTGCTACGTTACGCCCCTGATACTGATGACGACACAGCCATGTCGGCTGCACCAATTCCTCCACATGATTTTATTCATGTCGATCAACCTATTGATGAACCCGCTGATCCTGAGCTGATACCTGCTGATCCGGAGCAGGCACTTGCTCCTGAGCCGATGCCAGCACCCGAGCCTTTACCTGATCATGATCCTATACCACTTGGCACACCTGATGTTGCACCGCTCATACCAGACCCGATTCCTGCACCCGCTGACATTGCTGCCTTTGCCGGTCAGATAGACCCCCGATACGTTTTCACCAGCAATGGGTGTGTTGGTGCGTATGTCTGTTGACTTCGTCTTATATCGAGTCTCGGTTTCGTTGTGAATCTGACCAAGAATGATGTCATCATTCTTGATGATGACATTATACAAGTGACATCATATCTTACATCATAAAAACAACATCACACGAAATAAGAAACATAAATGAAACAGAATCTTATTTCGCTTGTAAATGTATTTGATATAATTTCGCTTGAAATGATTTTTTGTAATTTCGCTTGTGGTGTCATGTTGTATTTCAAGCGAAATTAGATTGTATATAAATAGGCTTGTGGTCTTTTCATTTGGAACGGAATCAGAAGTTGTGTACCGAACTGCTGCCGGATTTTCAAGTGAATTATTAATGAGAAACAAGTGTTAAAGTGATATTCTCTGTTTTCTACACCATTCTTTACTGATTCAGCTCTGTTTGTTTGTTTCCGCCATTCAAACAGTGAATATTGACTCATATTGACTCACTCGGTCGGTCAAATCGATCCTACAATTGGTATCAGAGCCAGTTATGAGCCAATACACTTGAATCAGTGCCTTTTTCTACACTTTCTTGGACTTTTGGACTTTTTAACGGACAAAATGGACTGAGTTTTTGATATTGTGTGTAAAACAGTGTTTTAACAAACCCTTGAGAGTTTCAGATCAAAATTCGAACTAAAAGTGACATAAATGGACCATAAACCTTATTTCGCTTGAACGAAATAAGAGATTCCGCTTGAAAATACTTGATTTTGCTTGAAAAAACTTGATTTCGCTTGAAAATATGTGATTTCGCTTGAAAATCAATCTGATTCCGCTTGAAAACCGTTTGAGATATATCTGATTTCGCGTGAAAAGTGCATCTTTGTGTGAAACAGTGTTCAGATATACATGTGATTGTAGATAATTCATAGTCTTGATAACATCAATATTTCTAAAAGATTATCGGCCATTTATTGTTTGCATGTGAATTTCGATCAAATCAAGAAATATCACGTGAATTCTGTTATCTTCGGCCCAATAGAAATTAATTGGTGACAGATTACCTCGTAAATTGAATAAGCAGCTCAGTTGTGCATGTGATCTAATTTGTTATCAGCCCACTATACATATTGGCCCAATCAGATTTTAGTGAAACAATTGAAATTGTCTTCAAATTTAAAGTTGTCAGGTGTGCATGTGATAAACCTTATACAGTGGCCCAATCAAGAGAATACATTTAAAAGTTTATCTGCCATTTTTGATTCAATCCATGTGCTTGGATAAGAGAAAACTGTGAATCTTGAAATTAGCGGCATTTTGTTCATTGCATGTGATAGATTGATTGTTAGTCTTATAAGACTTTAGAATTCATTTAGGTTGTCGGCAAAAGTTATTCAAAGTCATATTGAGAAATCAATCTATTGTCAGTTCATTAAATGTAAATTGTAGGCCAAATGATGTTTTGTATGATGTAAAGTTGTCGAAAATTGTGTTTTTAAAATCAAATTGTGGTGTGTATTAAAAGTTGTCGACCTAGTGATATAATCGGTCCAATCAAATAAAAGTGATCATTAAAATTGTCGGCCATTGAAATTTGTTTTAAAAATTTTGTGTGAACAAGTGTTGAGTGGCGTAAGCATTGAAGTGTTTGTTCAAGTTTAAAGTGCAGCAAATCGAGTGGCAATCCGAACAAGTTGCTATCCGATCCTAATCAGTTTTATTTGTCCGGTTTTAAAGAGATTTGTCAAGCATTGGATACTCGCCGAGTTTTGTGAATCTTTCAATAACGAAACATGGATTCTGAGTCTTATAATTCGTCTTTCGGATATGGTATGCTTATTCAGAATCCAGCAGATATTGCACAGAAGAAGTTTGATAGTTTTATTGGTATCAAAGATGAAACTACAAAATAATTGATTGAAAGATACTGCCATTTAGTTGTGGAGATGGGGAGATTGGAAATAAAAAAAAACCCAATAAGGAGTGGATCGATAAATTGGCAGATGCATTGCCGTACGATGAATGGGGTACTTATTTGTTGGTGTTGAAGAACAATTCAGATTATGTTAATTGGAATCTTAGTGCATTCGTCGAGAAGATTCAAGCTCAAGAACTTGAGTTCCAAAAGATTAGAAAATTGAAGTCTGATTCAGGAGAAAAGAATCATAAAGCATCAACTGTTGAAGCAAAAGTCAAATCTGAAGAAAATGTTCAAGTGGTAGAGAAGCAAGTTGATGAAATTTCAGCTATCAAGGTTGAGAAGAAAGCTGAAAAGATGTCCGAGAAGTGCTTAAAATGTGATGAATTCAAAGCAGACAATGTCAAACTCTTAAAAGATGTGGAGAGTTTGACATTGGAAAACAAAAATTTGACAGAAAAAGAAACAGAATTTCAAAGTCAAATAAAAGTTTTAGAAAATGAAAAATCTGTTCTTGAAAAGAATAATATTGAAAAACAAATTGCAATAAATTCTCATCGTGAAAAAATCTCTCAACTTGAAAAAGAAGTTGAGAATGCTAGAAATAAAATTGCTGAGTTAGAAAAGACATTGAAAGGTTTTGTGACCTCGTCTGCATTGCTAGATCATATATGTCCAAAACCGATCAATGAAATTCCAATAAGTGACAATGTCACAAATTATGACGATGTCATAATTGAGGATTGTGATGATAAGACTGATGATGAAAATGAAAAACAGAAAATATTTTTGAAATTAAAAGAAAAATTTCAAGAAACTGTTTTACATTCTACTGAAAAAGGTGAATGCTCAACGCAAAAACCTGTAAAGAAGAATGTGGAACAAAAACAAAATGTTAAAAAACCGAAAAATTTTCAAAACAACAATAAAAGTTCATCAGTTCAATCATCCAATCATTATAAAAAACCACAAAAAGTTAAAAATCATAACTCACAAAAAGTTGGTAATAAGTGGTGCAGGTTTGACCACAGTGCTTCAAAGATAAATCCAACTTTCAGGAGGAGTGATGATTACCACAAAGCCAGACAATTTTATGATCTGAGCGTTTGGTGTGAATGTGGTGAATGGTACGATAACAGAGTGTGCTACACTTGTGGTGTTCAAGGACACATTGCTGTTAACTGCCAGAATCAGTGGTTTGAGACGAGGAGATGCTATAAGTGCCAAATCAAAGGACATATTGCAAGAGATTGCCCAATGAGATCAATGGAAAGATCGAGGGCTGAATCTCAGAAAAAGATGAAGAAATCTGTCAAGGTCGAAGAAAAGCCCAAAGAACAGAAGGTGAAAGAACAAAAAGTGAAGCTTTCACAAGGGCAGAAAGACCGACTGAGAAATAAAAGAAAGAAAGCTCGAGAGTACCTTGAAAGGATTTTGTCCTCGGGTACAACTGTTGGTTCAAATAAAAGTTCTGATGAATCGCTTCACTCAACAAACAAGTCAAGTAAAACGAATTCATCAGATGCAAATCTGAGGACAAAAGGTAGAGTAAAGGTAAAATTTGTTGATCAAACAGTTCCAATAAAGGTCGGCGATGAATCTGTTGTGGTAAAAACAAAGGAGCCACCTTTTGATGATAAATTTGTTTTTTCGAAAACAAAGAAGGCACGTTCTGGCGATGATCCTGACTCGTCAAAGTCAGAAGAGCCATCTGTTGATCAAAAAGGAGAAAATTCAGTTCCGCCAATGGATGATATCAACTTTCCACCATTGCGAGCTGAAAATTATAAACAAAAAGTTGACGAAGTTGAAATTTCAAATCAATCTTTTTCTGAAAAGAAAGATTTTGATGTTGAAAAAGCCTTTAACCCCAGTGTTCTAAACATTTTTGGAAAAATGGTTGACGGAACAGTTAAAGGGGTAAATGAATTTTATGAATCAAAGAAGAGAACTGACACACCGAGTGAAAATAACTCAAATGCACCCAAGACTGGTCAGGCTTGGGTGTCACCTTTCTGTACTTGAAAATCCTGACTTGTCGGAGCTCCCAGGTTGGTAAGTGTGGAGCAGGAATCGGCATCTTTCTTGAGAAATTCACTTAGGTAATATTTCGACTTTCAAAAGATTAATTAAGGACATTAAGTTGTACTTGATTCATCTTTCCTACAAGTGGTAATTTGAAGAACAAGGTGATGAAACCCTGTGTTTATAAAATGGCACACAAAACTTATTTTTCGGAAAAACCATTTTGATTAAAACAAACTTAAGTGTTTTGAAATCATAATGAGAAAATAGTTTGTTGTCAGGGGGAGTTCTGATTGTTTAAGCCAAGTGGATGGCGATTTGAGGCAATTCTCATCAGTTTGTCACTTTGTTTGTATAGTTTACTGCTTTATTTTTCAAATTTTCCCAGAAAATCTAAATTTGAAATATAATTATGATTTTAGGGGGAGAAAAATTTAAAAAAAAAATTTGAAAATTTGAAAAATTCATAAACATTGGAAAATTCAAAATGAGTTTTGTTGTGAAAAAGAGGAAATGATAGTAAATCAGTTGGACTATCACAGCATGCTAAAGAAATGAAATGTCAAATGTGATAAACGGTCTCACTAAAGATATGACGATAGGCTCAGCTAGACTAGTAGATGTGCGATAACGATACAAACTTAAATGAAAAAGTCTAGTTCTAGTGGGAAACACGGTTGAAAGCATAGTACTTAGTTTTTTCCTTCTTGATTGTGTGCCTGCTTGGTAATCGCTGATTGTCTTATGACATAAAACCGGTTAAGTTTGTGAGCTTTCACAACTTGCTGAAAAAGTCGTTGTGATTGTGCATTTCTTTTTGCAAAGATTTAAACTTGTTTTATTTCTTTATTTTGTTTAAGCATTGGACATCCTCTGCGTATACGAGAGTATCGACCTGGATGTTATTGCCTAAACGTTCTGCTTTATTTTCTTTGGTGTTTCGTTTAAGCTTTGGATCACCTCTGCGTATACGGGAGTATCGACCTGGTGGTTAGAGCCTAAACAATTTCAAATTGTTTTTATTTCTTATTTTGTTTAAACATTGGACTTTCTCTGCATATCGAAAGATCGACCTGATTGTTAATGTTTAAACATTCTGCGTTGTTTTCGCACATATCACAGTTGATGAAAGTTTAAAGGCATTACTTGAGTCAGTGTATTGCATGATGAGGGGATATGCTGAGATCGTGGGGTCCATAAGAACTTAGTGCAAAATTAATATACCCTAATGTATCGGTAAGCATTTCAAAAGTTTTTAGTTTGAGCTTAAGAGGACAGCTATATCGTCAATCTACGTGAATCGTTTAGAACTTAAAATGTTTAAAGCTTAACGGTGCTGGTGATTTGTCTCAAAAACTGATATGATCCTCTTACACGAACTCTCAAAAATATTGTCTGTAAATATTTCTTTACTGTTTTTCATTTAAAAAATCCAAAAAGATTTTATGTGTGTTTTAGCATAAAATTTTGAAAATCCAAAAAGATTTTACTTCATCTTATTTTCGACAACTGATGTTGAAGAGTTGATTTTCAAAATTCCGATTGCTAAACATGATGAACAACATTGGGTTGGGGAGTTTGTTTAAATGAGAAATGTTTTTGAGAATGATTACATGTTTAGTTAATCAAGGTCATTAATTTGAACTTGATGTAACTATTAATGTTTGGTGAATGAATGTTATCTATCAGTAAGTTTTTCAAAGTGATATAAATAAAAACTTATGTTTTGGGTAGAGAATGTGCAGGAAACGTTGAAAACGCTAGGTTTCGATTTCTGTGGATTAATGCCAGGTTTTCGATTCTAAGCTACAAATTCCAGACTGCGATCCCGGTACAACTTAAGGGGGAGTCTGTTAGCAAAGGAGAATTTGAAGAGTGAAAGAGCCAGACTCAGATTCTGGAGAATAGCTATTAATAATGATTGAAGAGAAAGAGAGAGTTTGAAGGATGCTTCAGCGTCAAATATTTTGGAAAGCGTGAAGACTGATTAAGACTGAAGTTTTGACGTCCTAAAGTCTCGTACTGAAGACTCCGTCAACATCCAAGGGGGAGACTGTTGGTGCATATGTCTGTTGACTTCGTCTTATATCGAGTCTCGGTTTCGTTGCGAATCTGACCAAGAATGATGTCATCATTCTTGATGATGACATCATACAAGTGACATCATATCTTACATCATAGAAACAACATCACATGAATTAAGAAACATAAATGAAACAAAATCTTATTTCGCTTGTAAATGTATTTGATATAATTTCGCTTGAAATGATTTTTTTGTAATTTCGCTTGTGGTGTCATGTTGTATTTCAAGCGAAATTAGATTGTATATAAATAGGCTTGTGGTCTTTTCATTTGGAATGGAATCAGAAGTTGTGTACCGAACTGCTGCCGGATTTTCAAGTGAATTATTAATGAGAAACAAGTGTTAAAGTGATATTCTCTGTTTTCTACACCATTCTTTACTGATTCAGCTCTGTTTGTTTGTTTCCGCCATTCAAACAGTGAATATTGACTCATATTGACTCACTCGGTCGGTCAAATCGATCCTACAGGGTGGATAGATGATGATGATGTACCCCCTTTTGTTGAGCTCGTTACTCCCCCACATGCACCTGCACCTGTTGATGTTGCCCCCTTTCACCCGATTGTGTCCGATGTCCACCGCACCGACCTACCTGTCACTTTCTTGCAGGACATTCCCGCACCCCGTCCAGGGGAAGGCCCGTCTAGCCAGCAGCCTAGCCATGTTGCACACGTGTCAGCAGCTTTTCCTCACATGCCTTAGAATACACCTACTGCTCATTTTACTTCTGCACCGCCAGGCGAGCCACTCATATGGTTTACGCCGAACACTATGCCAATTTCTGATCCCTACCATCCCTCATACTTTATTGGTTACACGAGGGATGAGCTACTCTTGTCATTACAGCTTCAGCAGGAGATCATGTGTCGTAGAGTTATGGAGCTTGAGAGGACTCCACGTCCTCCACCTTGTTCATGTCCGTCCCCTTTTGCGACTCCACCTGCTCCTCTTTTGCCTTATCCAGATTTTGATGTTCGATTTCTCACCATGGAGCAGCAGATCAGTTATCTATTGCGTCATGTTTATGATCTTGAGGAGGAGCTCGCGCATGTGCGCAACTTGCTTTCTGTTCCTCCACCTCCTCCTCCACCTCCGTCAGCATAGCCGGTTTTTGGTTTTATGTAGGTAGCTTGCTTTTGATGAGAGTGTCGCTATTGAGCCTAGCTTGCAAAGCCTTTTGGAGACCTCTTTTTGAGTATATGACTGTTGTAGACTGATAGACATTTTGGTCAAGGGTGGTGTGACCCTGTAGTCCCTTTTGATGTGATGCGATACATTTGTAGAACACGTAACTGTATTTGTGGTCGATTATTTATGAAAGCTCAATCGCAACGTTCTCATTATATACATTGTTGAGTTATACATTGGTAATATAAATGTGATGTTATATCCTTACTTGCATTGATAAATGCTATTACGTACACGTACTATATAATTATTATATGCATAAGACCTGACCTATACAATCTTCTTTAGAAGATGCCTCCTCGAAGAAACAACCAGTTGCCCACAACAGAGGCTGAACTACAAGAACGGATTTCACAAGCAATAGCACAGCACGAGGCCTTGAGCCTCTGAACACAGCGGAGGTACCTCAGGAAATAAGTCACCTCATGGTAATGTTTAAGTCACTAAAGACACATTACGTTACAATTGGATATTACATGAGCGTGTGCTAATGCTTTCTATGAATGATGTTGCTTGTACATGCTGTACCTACAAGCAGTTCCTTGACTGCAAGCCTCTGAATTTCGACGGCACTGGAGGTGCTGTAGTTTTCGTTAGATGGGTTGAGAAAACTGATTCTGTGCTGAGAATGAGCAAGTGTGTGCCGGAGCACCAGGTCACCTACATTTCTGGACTTTTCCTAGACGGAGCTCTATCATGGTGGAACCTCCAAGTTCAGACCTTGGGAGAGGAAGCTGCATATGCTATGACTTGGGACGAGATGAAAGAACTTATGCGCAAGAAGTACTGTTCAAGGGCTGAGATCCAGAAATTGGAAACTGTGTTTTGGAATCTTAAGATGGATGGTCCAAAGATTGCTGAATATGTGCAAAGATTTCGTGACTTATCTCGCATTGCTCCCTACATGGTTGACCCGGAGTTCATGCGAATCGAGCGTTTTATTTGGGGATTGGCACCCCAAATCATGAGCATGGTGACGACGTCAAAGCCTTCAACGATCACTGAGGCTATTAATTTGAGTGTGGCATTGACTGAAGAAGCGATTAGGCTGAACAAGTTTTCAATCTCTGATGGAAAGAAGGAGACTCACGTCGAGTTGTCTGGAGAGAACAAGCGGAAATTCTCCAACTTCATAAAGGGTACTCGTGCGAACAATGCCAACAAGCGTAAGGACGCTAACCCGCCAGTTGAAGCACAAGTTGCTGCTACTGGTGCTGTTAGTGGGGTTGAGATCAAAGGAAAAGGATACTTGGGCACCTTGCCTAAATGTAATGCATGTTAGTATCATCATGCCGGCCAGTGTAGAGTTAGGAAGTGCGAAACTTGTGGAAAGAATGGTCATTCGAAGGAGACGTGTTGGGTTGGTACTGGTCGTGGGAATGGTGGCCAGAGAGGAAATGGCAATGGAAACCGTGGTGGAAACGGCGATGGTAATAGAAACAACCAGGGAGGAAATGGAAATCGTGGTAGTTTTGGAAACCAAGCTGGTAGTGTAAACAGTGGAGCAAACAACAATCAGGGTGGTTCGGGAAACAGACAAGGTTGCTTTAGCTGTGGTGATGTTGGGCATTTCAAGAGAGATTGCCCAAAGAACAACCAAGCTCAGGGGAGAGTCTTTAACATTGGAGCTAGGGAAGCTCGCCAAGATCCGAACGTAGTTACGGGTACGTTCCCTATCAACCAACACTTTGCATCTGTACTGTTTGATACTGGTGCCGATTATAGCTTTGTATCCTTAGAATTTAAGAAAACGCTTGGGTTAGTAGCTAGTAAGTTAGATATTCCGAACTCGATAGAACTATCTAATGGAAAGCTAGTAGAAGCGAATGAAGTCATTAGAGGTTGTGTGATGGAACTTGGAGAGCGTGAGTTTACGCTTTATCTTCTGCCAGTCGAGTTGGGAAGCTTTGATGTGGTAGTTGGAATGGATTGGTTATCAAGTAACCGAGCTGAGATCGTATGCCACGAGAAGATCATTCGCATCCCGTTGGCGAATGGAGGGACGATTGTAGTGCATGGAGAGAAGCATGATATGTTGTTTGAAAGCCCGAAGATGTTTACCGAAAGGATGTGTTGCTTTCTTGGCGCACGTTGTGGATAAAGAGGTCGAAGAGCCGAAGCTGGAAGATATCCTAGTTGTAAGGGAATATCCTGAGGTCTTCCCCGACGACTTGCCAGGAATGCCGCCGCAAAGACAAGTCGAATTCCATATTGACTTAGTTCTAGGCGTCGCGCCTGTAGCAAACGCACCTTATCGACTTGCACCCTCAGAAATGCAAGAGTTGTCGACGCAACTTCAAGAGCTTTTGGACAAGGGATTTATTAGACCAAGCTTCTTGCCTTGGGGAGCACCAGTGCTGTTTGTCAAGAAGAAGGATGGTAGTTTTCGCATGTGCATCGACTACCGAGAGCTAAACAAGTTAACCATCAAGAATCGGTATCCTTTGCCGAGAATTGAAGATCTCTTCGATCAACTTCAAGGTTCAAGTTACTACTCCAAGATCGATCTTCGATCAAGTTATCACAGCTGCGAATTCAAGAGGAGAGTATTCCGAAGACTGCCTTTAGAACTCGTTATGGACATTACGAGTTTCTAGTAATGCCGTTTGGGTTGACAAACGCGCCAGCAGTATTTATGGATTTGATGAATAGAGTTTGCAAGCCATATCTCGATAAATTCGTAATCGTATTTATCGATGATATTTTGATTTATTCAAGGATGAAGGAAGAGCATGAGCAACACCTTAGAGCCATCTTAGAGCTGCTCAAGAAAGAGAAATTATACGCAAAGTTCTCAAAGTGCGAGTTCTGGTTGCGTGAGGTTCAGTTCCTTGGTCACATGGTAAACGGAGATGGAATTCATGTGGATCCCACCAAGATCGAGGCGATCAAGAATTGGGAAACTCTTAAGACGCCAACCGAGATCCGTCAGTTTCTAGGTTTAGCTGGGTATTATCGCAGATTCATTGAGGATTTTTCTAAAATCGCTCAACCGTTGACCTCCCTTACTCAAAAGGATAAGAAGTACGATTGGGGAGATAAAAAAGAAGAAGCTTTTCAGCTGCTCAAGAACAAGCTTTGCGATGCACCTATTTTATCCCTACCTGAAGGCACCGATGACTTCGTGGTGTACTGTGACGCCTCGCGTCAGGGATTTGGTTGTGTGCTGATGCAGCGACAGAAGGTTATCGCATATGCTTCGCGCCAGTTAAAGGTTCATGAGAAGAACTACACCACACATGATTTGGAATTAGGCGTAGTGGTGTTTGCATTAAAGATTTGGTGACATTATCTGTATGGCACCCGATGCACGATCTTTATAGATCACAAGAGCTTACAGCACATATTTGATCAGAATGAGCTTAATATGAGACAGCGACGATGGGTTGAGTTATTAAACGATTATGATTGTGAAATCAAGTATCACCCAGGAAAGGCGAATGTGGTGGCAGACGCCTTGAGTCAAAAAGAGAGGATTAAGCCCATAAGGGTTAGGGATTTGGAGATGATTGTATAGACAGACCTCTCGTTGCGCATTCGTGCTGCCCAGAGAGAAGCTCTTAAGAAGGAGAATCTTAAGGATGAATATCTCCATGGGATGGAGAAACAGTTGGTACCCAATAAGGAAGGAACATTGTGTTTTATGAAACGAATTTGGGTTCCCCTCTTCGGTGGTCTTAGGGAAGTGATCTTTGATGAAGCTCATAAATCAAAGTACTCGATCCACCTAGGATCCGACAAGATGTACCAGGATTTGAAGGATTTCTACTGGTGGCCAAGATTGAAAGGTGATGTTACAACTTATGTTGGAAAGTGCTTAACCTGTGCTAAGGTAAAAGCCGAGTATCAGAAGCCTTCAGGTCTCCTACAGCAACCCGAGATACCCATGTGGAAGTGGGAGCAAATCTCAATGGATTTTATAACAAAGTTACCAAAGACACCCAGAGGTCATGACACGATTTGGGTAATCGTAGACCGTCTGACAAAATCTGCACACTTTTTGCCGATCAGGGAAAAGAATAACACTGGTAAGCTAGCTGAGTTGTACCTAAGGGAGATAGTAGCACGTCATGGAGTGCCTATCTCGATTATATCTGATAGAGATGGAAGGTTTGTGTCAAGGATTTTGCAATCTTTCCAAGAAGCGTTTGGTTCTCAACTAAATTTGAGTACTGCTTTTCATCCACAGACGGATGGTCAGAGCGAGAGAACAATTCAGACGCTTGAAGACATGCTGCGAGTTTGTGTAATGGACTTGGGTGGCAGTTGGGACACTCATCTACCTTTGGTTGAGTTCTCCAATAACAACAGCTACCATACAAGCATTTAAGCTGCACCGTTTGAAGCTTTTTACGGACGCAAGTGTCGATCGCTGTTATGCTGGGCAGATGCGGGTGATAGACAGCTAGTTGGTCCCGAATTGGTTCAAGAAACGACAGATAAGATCATACAGATCCGAGAACGCATTAAGGCGGCTTGTGATCGACAAAAGAGCTATGCGGACCAAAGAAGGAAACCTTTGGAGTTTGAAGTGGGAGATATGGTTTTGTTGAAAGTCTCACCGTGGAAAGGTGTGGCACGCTTTGGGAAGCGTGGAAAGTTAAACCCACGATATATTGGACCGTTCAAAATCCTGGAAAGGATTGGTCTTGTGGCTTACAAGTTGGATCTACCTGCGGAACTTAATGGTGTACATGATACATTCCATGTATCTAATCTGAAGAAGAGTCCAACACAGGAAACGGTGGTTATTCCTGCCGATGAGGTTCACATTGACGACACACTCCATTTTACAGAAGAACCCGTTGAGGTCACGGATTGGAAATTCAACAAGACTAGAAGGAGTAGTGTTAAACTTGTTAAGGTGCGATGGAACGCACGTCACGGCCCAGAGTTTACTTCGGAGCGTGAGGACCGCATGAAAGCAAAATACCCGCACTTATTTCCTAACACCCCTGCTGCTAATAGTAAATCTTAAAATTTCGGGACGAAATTTTCTTAACAGGGGGAGAATGTGACAACTATAAAAAATCCAGGTATCCGTACAACTAATTAATCTTGATCAATGCTTAATGACTGTGCTGAATTACAATTAATGACTTGAACTGCTTTCTGATTATTGCTTTATACACACATGTGCATCACATATTGCAAATGACATATCATTGATTGCATGAGAACTTTATTGACTCAAATGATGAGCGAAACACAGTTAGCACAGTTAACAGACAAACTAGGAAAATGCTGACGGAGTTTAGTACATAGACTGACAGTGTTTTGAGACCCAGTATGAGTCAGAAACTAAGTACTACACTAGTATAGAGTGTAGGGAAGTAAGGATCACAAAACTGCTTTTCTAGGTGATAGTTTAAGTGCCGGAAAATGCCTAAAACTCACCCAAAGTGCTGAATTTAGCAAAATTAAGTAAAAATCAACATTTTAACAATCTAATTTTATGCTGAAACTTGGTTAAATGGCCCTGAATGCTTTCCTAAGTGTCGGGAATTAAAAGTGTCACAAAAAGATACATAAAGCACACTAAACTGCAAGGTTTAGCACTTTAACGAATCAGTATCTAACCGAACAACCCGAAACACCAAATTTACACTAGAAGCACTATTTTAATGTTTCCAAGCTAGTTATGATCCCCGAACATCATAACACCTCCTAAAAATATCTAATAACTGAAACACGTAACGAACACTTGGATTTAAACTAAATTGCAACTAAAGGGTTAAAGCCTACACCTAGACCCCCCCCCCACCTATGGGACGGCCATGCTTGGCCCATACCTTGTTGATTTTATTTCATTTGTTTAATGGATCTTGTTCCCATTTTTACTACACATTATACAAGAGTTAATTGGTTAGAATGGGTTATAAGTAAACCTTGAAGATCATAACATCTCATAATCTGCACAACACTTCAACACTCATCCTTCTTCTTCCTTGGGAGCTCTTGGCCGAACATCACCCCACACACACTCACCTTCAATCATTCATCCTCATCCAATCCAAGCATTCACAAAGGTGTTAGAGTCCATACAAGGAAGCTTGGTGGCTTTGGATCTTGAAGGACCTTCTCTATTTGCTTTTATCCTCTTGATTTCTACTCTTGATCCTCCCTAGCCTTGTGCTAGTGGTAAGAATCTTAATCTTGCTAGTTTACTTCCATTTTTAAGTGGTTAATGATGAATCATGATCAAGAATATCAAGAACACTAAAGAATCATATGAAGAAACATGAACATAAGCTTAAAACTATAAGAAATCATGAAGAAATCATGTTATTTATGTGTTGTTATACTTGATGATTGTTGTTAGCTTGTGTAAATGATGTAGACCATCATATGATCTTGCTAGATCATGATTAAAAACATGATATGGCAAGATGAGAGGATGATTATGTTAAGACATCAATAGATCATCCTTATGTTGTCATGAACTTGAAATACAAATTGTTTTTCTTGTAAAATGATGATCAAAGTAAGTTGAGATACTTGTAGATCTAGAAATTTTATGGATGATTTCTAAAGAAACCGGGTTAAAAATATAAGTTTCATTAAAACTTGGTTCTTACATGAACAAACACTATTTTTTGTGGTTAAACAAGTGTAGAAACACTTGTGTGACAAGAAAGTTTCACAAAGAAACATTTTTGTAAAACATGATTACAAGTTGTAAACATCTAAGTCTTTCAAGAATGATGTTTTTATATAAACAACCACACTTTAAAGGGTAACTAAACTCACTAAACACCCTACCAAGTTACTACAAGTTTTCATAAACTTTCAAGTTCATGAAGTAGTGAAATAAGCATGATTTTGGCAAGATTGGTAAGTGTAAGTTGTTTAGTGTTGATTGTGGATTGATTGTGATGATTTTACAAAAGAAAATAATATGCTCGAAAGCATGGAAACCTCCATTTTTAGGGAAAACTATGGCAAAATTTTCTAAAAATATAAACACTTAGAAAAATATTTATAAACATACACTTACAAGTGTATTTTCAACAATAGATGGTTTCATAAACTTTGCCATAACTTTTGGTTACAAAAATACAAATATTGGAGGTTGGTTTTTATAAATAAAAGTGGCTAAATATATATATATATATATATATAATATTTAGAATATATATACATTGAAGACACATATGTGTGAATATTTATATACTTTGTGTAATAGTTATATTATTTTAGGACTTGAAATAATATAACACATCAAAATACCAAGGATTACAATCCAAAATATAATGAATAAATATACAAGTTACACACACAATATTAGCGAAACCGAACAAGAAATGTAACTTACAAAATATTCCGGAACTAAATTCACAAGTTTATTTTGGTAAATAATATTTTGGATACAAAGGAACGAAAATATTATTTTTATGATTACCACAAAGTTATATCATATTTTGACAAAGGAAAAATATAGCATTTTTGACAAATATAAATATATATATTTTCCTTGGAATTATTAGAAAATATATTATTTTTGGAAAAATATACATATTCTTGAGTAAACATGAAATGCATTATCTTTGGATAAAAATAAGTTTATATATATTTTCTAAAGTTAGACTTGAAAATATATTATTTTGGAACTACAAATATTTTGCCAAGAGAAAAATTATAAATTATTTTTCTAAGTAATATTCCCTAAAATATATATATTTTGGAAATATATATTGAATATTTATTAAAGATAATATTCCGGAATGATAAATGTGAAATTAAGTATGAGGATACTTAATGAATACCATAAAAATACGTATTCTCACACGTATAAATACACACCGGAATACGACACCAATACATGGCAAAATATACAAATATAAGAATGCGAATACACATGTATAAGATACCCCCACCCTTGGGAAGGAAATACAAGTATCAATACTTGGGAAGTATTAAGTTAATATATATTGTTTAACAATTATTCCAAAATGTAACAAATATAATTTAAGTTAAAATATTAATTATCTTAACAATAATTATATAACTTGGAATAATACCAAGGGCATGGAGAAACATAACTCAAAGACACTAATACTAAACCAAGGCACGGCCGTTCGTCTGATAGACATTAGTACGTTGTAGGTAGTCGTGTACACCGAAGGAGCTTTGAGTTACGGTGACCCGAAGACGCAAGACTGTGAGTTCATGTCCCCCTTCTTTTTTAACTGTTTTTTGTTTTATAACTTCGGGGGTGAAATACATGTTACAACTGTTTACAAACATTTTATACATGGTATGGTTAGCTAAGGAAGGGTACTACTTGATCATGTGAGTGGTGGGTACAACACTTAAGGCCATTAATCCTCGTTGTAGGACCGAGGGACATGAGTGATAGATCTATTTGGGTGTAGCGAGCCCACACCCATGCGGACTAGGGTGGCCCATGTGGTGACTATGTCTTATTCCCGGAGATAAATCTGCTAGGTTTGAGTTTTCCTTCATCACTTCACACATATCAATGGCCTTGCAAACCATTGGTGATCTGTTTTCCTTGTTTCTTTCATACCAGGATTTACATACATACAGATATACTTTCAAATGTTTACTCATACACACAAACAAACACATGAACTCGCTCAACTTTTGTTGATGTTTTCAAACTACATGTATTTCAGGGAATTAGTAAATGGATCTGGCGGGCGTTGGAAGTTTTATGCTGCGTTAGGAATAAAGATGTCATCCATAGTCCTTGGGTTTGGTTAATGTGTCTTATTCCTGGACGAGACACGTCTTATAAACCTTGGCTTTATTTAATATCTTTTGATGAGTCCTTAGTGAACTCATAAACAATTTGAATGGTTTGTAAAACTTAAATTTGAAGTCTATGTTCCAAACAATGTTGTCATGTTTTTAAACTTAATTTATGGATGAGCATCTATGGTTTTATCATATAGTCGTTGTTATGATTAAATGCAATGGTATTAAGAAAGTCACACCATAATCACGCTTCCGCAAAAGTCAGGGTGTGACAGAAGAACAGTGCTTGCGATACCTTTTACCTCCAGGGTATCTTTGGCTCATTACTCCAACGAGTATCGTTCGTAGAAAGTAATTCGTCCAAAAGGAGATTTGTGTAGAATAGAGTAGGATAAGAATCATGGAATTCATGAAGCATAACACGAGTAGCGAGAATATGCAAGAAGGGTGGTCGCACTCGATGCGTTCAACTTGAGGCAAGACACAAAGGCCTTAGGATCGGCAATAAGGATTTATTTGATGTCGATGAGGTAGCTGGTCGTACACAAGTTGTATGCGGTTAGACTAAAGAGCATCGCTGGGCTATAAGGAGTGTTACGTTGATGTGGTTAGCGCAATAAGAAGTGGCTAAAGAGGGATGATCATTGTGTGGGTTTGTAGGTGTTAGGATGTACTAACACGTCTGGCAGGATGTGATTCCTTAAATCGGTATGAAACCAAGTTCGAGTGGATTGTTCTAAGTCGTGCGAATGAGTCCAAAGTAACGCTTACCTCGTCGACGGGTTTTGTTGTGAGAATGCAGAAATAGGTTTTTGAAAAGTACGATTGAAGTAACACGCTGCCACATTTTAGGGGTCTATGAAGTTTGTCGACTACATGTCGAGCTTGCTGAGTTCACTAAACTGGAGAGAAATCTGGTCAAGGATTCTATATGAAGATATGTGGATGTCGTGATAAAGAAACAATAGAAGTGAGGATACCGTCCTAAGCATTAAGTGTTGGTTCGTATGGAAGCTAGCGAAGGATTCACAAAATCAGAAAAGTCGTCAAAGAATAACGGCTCTAGCGAATGAAGGAAAAGGTAAGCATCTCGATCACCGTGCTCGTCGGTGGGTTGACTGTTTCGTGTCTTTGTCATGTCACGCCTCCAAATACGCCGGTTTGTAAGAAAAATATCAATCTGCTGGGTTTTGGGGGCGTGCTGAGGTATAGGGTTGAACTTGAATAAGGATTAACCATGTAACGAGGAATTAGGGAAAATAGCTTCGTGATCGGTGGAAATGTGATACGATTGTTGGCACTCTAATGAGAAGCATACCGCGCATGCTTCTTGTGTTAGATACGTGCAAACAAAAATCCGAAAAGTGTAGACTTACTAGAATGCTTCAAGAATCCAGGTGATCAGTCGGATGAGTGAACAAGTCTCACCACCTAAGTCAGGAAAAAAATTACGTAAGCAAATTAAAAAGGATGTGAATGACATCACCGTTCCTTGTTATACACATGATATAGGAATGGCTCTCCTACGTTGCTTCTTTCTTGTAACATCTCTATATGGTTCGAAGCAGGCCTATCCTAAACAGGTATATCGAGTAAACGTTCACCGCGTCGATGCGCTCTAATCCAGGGACGATATCAGGAAATATGTGGTCGAGGACTTGGAATAACTGGTTCCTCGCGCTCAGCGTGTTGTGGTTTCAAATCAAGGTTAGTAGAATTCGCTCCTGTTTAACGTGTATCACGTTCGTATGATCCACATGGTTGAATACTTAAACATACATATATTTACACACTTATACATACATGCTAGATATATACATACACCTTCACACGTATACGTTATGCACAAGTAAATGTCGATAACTTACAATTATCAGGTGAGTATCTAAGTCTGGCGAACCTTGCAATCCGGAGTGTGGTGTTGCTGTGGTTTTTTTTATTAAAGAACGGTTATAGTCTGGTTATCATATAAAAATATTTTGTATCCAAAACATTTTATATTTTAAACCTAGTTCACTATAACCAATGGCTTTAATACCAATCTGTCACACCCTCAAAATCCACACGCGGAGTACTACCGCGAGGCGTGTGACGGACCATGATCCAGCCACTAATTATTTTGATCCGAATAGTTATTATTATAAATAATTAGTGACCCAATTTAAATTTTTCAAAACATAGTTCAAGTTTGCAGCAGAAGGGGAAAGAAAACACATCGTAATACAAAACCACAAGTTTATTAATTGTGAGTGTTAACTTTGTACAATAGTAACCTAGTTTCAAGAGTGTTCTAATTAGGTCACTGATAATTTTTTTTGTTCCAATTAGGTCATTCAAGTTTCATTTGATGTTTCAATCCTATATATTTTACCTAAATAGAAGGTCATCCATCCTACATGGCATTTATTTAGGTTTTTTATTTAAAAAATTTGTTGACATGGCTCATAAATGCCAAATGGATTAGAAAAAATGCGAAATAGGTTTAAAAAAATTTAAAAAATTGTAGAAAAGTTAAAAAAATGCGAAAAGAATAAAAAATGTGAAATTTTTTTTCAAAATCTCTAAAAAGAACTGAGATCAACTTCATCCTCATCATCCTTTTTCAAAAAAATTAATCTTGTTAATTTCCACTCCAATCTTCAACAGAACTGAGATCAACTTCATCTTCATAATCCTTGTTAGAACAAAGTAAATTCTAGAAGGGATCATTCACACTAAAATCATCATCATCATCATGTACAATATCTGTCAAGTTCACTTGGCAAACAAAAAAAGATAAATAAAGTTTAAAAAGTCATAGATTATGTAGAATATTTGGTTGGTCGAAGGCTTGTTTGACGTTGGTTACCGACGATTGTTTTTGATTCGCCATCGTTGAAGCTTTTCCTCTCCATGCAAATCGCCGAAACTCAACCCTAACGAGATCTGAATCGTTTCGGGTTTTGATTTTGTTTTGGTTTATTATATTTCTTTTATTTGATTCCATGTCATCATGTTTTTTTTAAGTTAAATAAATGCCATGTAGGACTATGATCTAATATTCAGGTAAAATATCTAGCATTAGAACACCAAAATATAGTATAATGATCTAATTGGAACAATAAATTTTATTATTGACCTAATTAGAACACTTCTAAAACTTCATTACTATTCTGTGGCATATTCCCTAATTGTGAAACTTACAAACCACGCACTCCATTCGATTGCAACGTCCGTCTAGAGCTGTACCGAGCAACCTGCAAAGCATACAGTAGAGTGTCAACATAAAGTCGGCGAGTTCACGAGTTTAGAGTTTTCCAGTTTTAATTCCAAAAACATTGTTGTTGTTTAATTATTAGTTTATATCATGCCATGGGGAGCTACCCCATATATAAGCTACTAAACTCCATGAGCATACCGAAACTATCGCACTTAAGATGTTGTTGCCCCGTTGGTCAATGTCTATCATCATTGACGGTTGCCGAGGACTATTAGTTCACGCCCGTCCACTCAAGGCACGGTGTGAGGTTAGTAAAACCTAAATAGTGCTATTTAACTAATATCCCGTTCGCCTGGCCCCGACGACTAATCGGTAAAATGTCGCAACCCCCGCCCCCTATCTGTCCCGGGAACGGGCGGCCGCGAACTCAGTGTCGGTGGTATCGGTGTTTATTAATTTGGCAGCGGAAATTACATTAGGATCGTAGTTAGGAAATATTTTATTAGAGTGAAACACCACATTTTATATAAATAAACATATTGGGATTAAACCCAAGTTTTCATTACAAACTGATTTATAGGGATAAATCCCATTTTATTGAAATAAAACGCCTTCTTTATTTAGGTAACTTTTATAGCCACTTTTCCATGCCTTCATTGCTGTCCAGCTGGCTTCTAATTGGCTTTCGCATTTTGTTACCTGAAACGCGTTTTAAAAACATTTGTAAGTGGGGAAATACTAGTGAGTGAATCCCGGTTTAATCAAGAAATGTTAATTTAATTTAAACAGTATTTAGGGCGATTACGATGTTTACATCTACCCAATTACTCATTCAGTACTGTCAATCCTGACTGGTGGGGCATATTACACATTGGCTAACTCTTTGTCCAATGGTAACGTGTCTCACATTTTGTATACAAAACCCCAACATACAGGCAGTAATCGTAGAATTACAAAGATTCAATCATTGCTAAATTGCATTGCAAAATATTTAAGGTTTTGTAAAAACTGGTTACAAAAAGGAGATTACTCACATTGTTATCTTAGGTTTTCAGTAAGGATTTCCTGGGAATAATTTATAAATTACACAAATGCACACGTGTTAGTATAATAACCCATTTTAACATTAGTAATACCCTCCCCGAGACGGCATTCCAACGACTACGTCGGGCAGAACCACGACAGCCGCTACGGAACCCTAGATCAATCGGGCAGAGTATCTAATACGTATCCAGGGGTTATGATACTTACAATTGAGCAGAACTTTGTTATTTAGGGGGGTATTATGCCCGAGTATTATGCCTATACTTCAGAATTTAGAGAAAGAAAACGTTTCTGAGCGATTTTCGACTGAAGGCCAATGCCCTCTACTTATAGGGCCTCATTTCGGGTTTTACGCGGCCCGCGTAAAACGTAGCAAGAGGCTATGCGGCCCGCCTAGTAGGTGGGTAGGGTTGTAGCTGATCCGGATCATGCACATAGGGTCGACGGGTGTTGGGCCATGTGGTAGCACCGGGCTGTGGCACATTTTCGATCTCTCGCGGCCTGCGTAAGATCCCTAAGGGGTCTACGTGCCCCGCGTCAAACCCAAAAATTTAATTTTTAATTATTTTTAATAATATAAAAGGTATTCGGGGTCCGTTTTTACGTATGGGGTGTTTTTAGGGACATATTGAGATATTTTAAAATATACTGGGGTGTCGAAAATAATTCGAGGGTGTCGGTTTAATTTAGGGTTGTTATATCCTCCCCACCTTGTTTTAGAGCTCGTCCTCGAGGTCTATTGGAACAGGAGTGGATATTTCCTTTGCATTTCTGATTTAAGCTCCCATGTGTATTCTGGTCCTCTTTTGGAGTCCCATTTTACTTTGACCAGAACTAATCTCTTGTGCTTAAGATTCTTAATTTTCTTGTCTTCAATCTGTAGAGGTCTTTCTAAAAATTTGAGTTGTTCATTTACCTCTATATCCTTAAGAGGTATCATCAGCGATTCATCGGCTAAGCATTTCTTGAGATTAGATACATGAAATACATCATGTATTCCTGCCATTTCCTCTGGCAGTTGTAGCTGATAGGCTACATGTCCTATCCTTCTAATAATCTCAAAAGGTCCAACATACCTGGGACTTAGCTTTCCTATTTTGATGAATCTTACCACTCCTTTCCAAGGAGAGACTTTCAACAACACTTTATCTCCTACTTGAAATTCCAATGGTTTGCGTCGGTTATCAGCATAGCTCTTCTGTCGATCACGTGCTGCTTTCAGTCGTTCCTTGACTTGAATAATCTTGTTGGTTGTTTCTTGCACTATCTCAGGTCCAGATAGTTGCTTTTCCCCAATTTCTGCCCAACAGACTGGGGTTCAGCACTTTTGTCCATAAAGTGCTTCGAATGGTGCAGCATTGATACTTGTGTGATAACTGTTATTATAAGAAAATTCTATTAAAGGTAAGTGATCATCCCAATTACCTCTGAAATCAATTACACAGGCTCTAAGCATGGCTTCCATTGTCTGAATTGTCCTTTCGCTTTGTCCGTCTGTTTGAGGATGATATGTTGTGCTTAGATTTAGCTTGGTTCCCATGGCCTTTTGGAAACTTGTCCAAAAATGAGAGGTAAAATGGCTATCTCTGTCAAAAACAATTGATAAAGGTATTCCATGTAATGAAACTATTTCATTTACATAAAACTTAGCTAATTGTTCCATACTGAAAGTTTCTTTCATTGGTAGGAAATGAGCTGACTTGGTTAGCCTATCTACAATCACCCAGATTGTATCATTACCTTTCCTTGTTTTGGGTAATTTGGTAACAAAATCCATTGTTATCAATTCCCATTTCCATACTGGCATTTCTAACTGTTGTAACAAACCTGAGGGTTTCTGGTGTTCAGCTTTAACTTGTGAACAGGTTAAACATTTAGAAACATAGGCTGCTATATCCTTTTTCATTCCTATCCACCAAAAATTCTTTCTTAAATCCTGATACATCTTATCACTTCCTGGGTGCATCGTATATTTGGATTTATGGGCTTCTTCTAATATACGATGGCGCAGGTTCCCTAATTTAGGTATCACATTCTCTTTTTATGGAATCTCCAAATTCCATCAATTCCTTGTTCTAATTCCTTAATCATTCCTTTTAATTTTTCAGTATCATCCTGGATTACTAATTCTTGTGCTTTTCTTATTTGATCATTTAAATCTACTTGTAGATTTAATTTAAGAGAGCGTACCCTTTTTGGCTTTTCATGATACATTCGGCTTAAAGCATCAACCACTACATTTGCCTTTCCGGCATGATACTGGATATTACAATGATAATCACTAAGAATTTCCATCCAGCGTCTTTGTCTCATATTTTACACTTTTTGCCCAAAAACATACCTTAAACTTTTATGATCAGTGAATATGGTAAACTTACTACCATAAAGGTAATGTCTCCAAATCTTAAGGGCAAAAATTATAGCTCCTAATTCCAAATCATGGGTTGAATAATCCTCTTCATGATTCTTAAGCTGTCTAGATGCGTAAGCTATAACCTTTTGACGTTGCATTAGTACACATCCATAACCTAACTTAGAGGCGTCAAAATAAACTACAAAATCTCCAGTTCCCTCTGGTAATGCTAGTATGGGTGCGTGGGTTAATCTATGCTTAAGAATTCTAAATGCCTCTTCTTGTTTTGGTCCCCATTCAAACATAATGGATTTACAGGTTAACTTAGTTAAGGGAATGGCTATTCTAGAAAAAACTTGAATAAATCTTCTATAATAACCTGCCAATCCTAAGAAACTTCTAACCTCACTTGGTGACTCAGGGGTTTTCCATTTGGTAATCGCCTCGATTTTTGTTGGATCCACATGGATTCCTTCATGGTTGATTAAATGTCCAAGAAACTGTACCTGCTCTAGCAAAAATTCGCACTTTGAAAACTTAGCATAAAGCTTTTCCTTTCTTAATAAGCTCAGAAGTGCGTGCAAATGCTTTGCATGATCTTCCTTACTTTTAGAATAGATGAGAATATCATCAATAAAAACAATTATAAATTTATCCAAATATGGCTTACATATTCGGTTCATCATGTCCATGAATGCAGCTGGGGCATTGGTTAAAGCAAATGGCATGACAGTAAATTCATAATGGCCATACCTTGTTCTAAATGCGGTTTTAGGAATGTCCTCTTCCTGTACCTTTAATTGATGATATCCTGACCTTAAATCGATTTTTGAGAAAAATCGAGCCCCTTGCAGTTGATCAAACAGATCATCGATTCTTGGTAATGGGTACCGATTCTTAATCGTGACCTTGTTCAATTCACGGTAGTCAATGCACATACGCATTGATCCGTCCTTCTTTTTGACGAATAAAATTGGTGCTCCACATGGCGATGAGCTTGGCTGTATGAATCCTTTCTCTAATAATTCGTCTAATTGCTTCTTCAGTTCCTGCATTTCGGCGGGTGCCAAACGGTAGGGTGCTTTGGCAATTGGTGCTGTTCCTTGCAATAGGTGGATTCTGAATTCAACTTCTCTGTCTGGCGGTAGTCCTGGTAATTCTTCTGGGAATACATCTGAAAACTGAGAAACTACTGGAATGTCCTTTAGTTCTTTTCCTTTAGTGTTAGTGATTATGAAAATCAAATATACTATAGATCCTTTTCTTATATAACTTGTAGTTTTCATCACAGAGATGAATTTAGTGGATCTAGATGGTTTATCACC